>JAPDVU010000007.1:135408056-136831983 GCA_026230045.1 Corynorhinus townsendii | reverse complement strand
GAGAGAGGGAGAAAGGGAGAGACAGAGAAACACTGATGTGAGAGTGAAACATGACTGGCTGCCTCCTGAATGCCCCCTCCCAGGGACTGAGCCTGAAACTTGGGCATGTGCCCTGACCAGGAATCAAAACCAGCAATCTTTCAACCCACTGAGCCACACTGGATAGAAAGATCTTAAGTCATCTAACTACCTTATTTTTCTTAAACATATAATAAAAGCCCCTTAAAAACAATTCTAGCAAGTAATAACTGTTTTTAGCACAAAGCTCTCTCTAATAATAGTAATCTTAACTCTCTTATTTGTTGATTGATTTTAGAGAGGGGGAGGAGAGACAGATAGACATCAATTTATTGTTCCATTTACTTATGCATTCATTGGTTTCTATCAGTATCCTTTTTATTCGTAGGCCTGTGTTCAGTCAACTCACGAACAAAGACAGTGAAAAGGACAAGGTTTAGGATAACACATCCTGAATTATTCAGATTAACAAATCTCCTTTGCTGATCCTTCAACCAGTTAGGAAATGTGCACGTAGCATCCAGTCAATTTCTGCATTATTTATACAAAGATCCTAAAGGCTGAACTCTAGATACACTACATAAGCAGAAACCTCCCTCCTCACTCCAAATCTAGTAATATTTTTGAAAACAAAAAATTAGTTTACTATGGCATGACTTTTTTTGCCTCTGGTTCCTTCTCTCCACAGCCCTCTTCCCTTACAAAATCCTTATAAACTATTCTTTTTATAGTGTACCTAAGGGTCTTGCTGAGGGTCACTTTTAGGTTCATTGAGTTATACTTTATAGAAAATACCTTTCTTAGTTTTCAGAAGTAAGAACCTTTTGTGTCCTTGGTATACTAACTAGACTCTGTGATTCCTCAAACACCTCCATTATCTCATCCTGAAGTACTGGTCATACTTAGGATGGATTTTTGTCTAAATCAAAAGATCAGAATTCATTTAAAACAGTTGAAAACTCTTATAATCTCTCTTCAGTTCACCTTTTTCAGAATTTGTTCTGTGTTTTCCAATCTGAGATTAGAAGACTGAAGAATGCAAGCTCCACAAGGACAGGGACTTTGTTTTGTGTCCTACTAAGATCAGTGCTTGGTACAGAGGTGGCATACAGTAAAGATTTGTTGAATGAATGCATGGAGGTGAAAAAAGGAATAGTATTCTACCAGTTACCTTAAATATCAGATTGTTTCCCTTCCATTGAATACAACTAGAAAAGCACCTTTAAGTGCTTTTAGCTTTTTTCCCTTTGGCTTAAATTGTAATCTTCCTAGATAATGTTATATATTCACACCATTATTTTATTTTGTCCTTCGTTAGGTTGTCCTATCTTTCATACTTGTACTGTAAATGTGTAAACTTATAGGGGAACTCCTTGTGTGGCCTCGAGTGACTTTAGCTTCGTTTTTTCTTTCTTGAATAGCATCATTAGTGACTATTTGGCAATAATTGTTATTAGAGACTCTTAAGTGTTTGACTCTTTCCCTTTTAGTGTTTCAGACCCAAAGATTATATTTAACCTCTTGTAGTCTTCCTTCCTAAAATTATGAGTGGCATTGTTCTTCTCATAACTTATACAAAGTGGCTGGATGATTACATGGTTATTTTCCCTTATCAGTCCTACTACTTCTTGCTAATCCAAACTTCTTTAGTGAATGGAATCAACTTTAGTGAAAGGTGGAGCTCTTAGACCTTTTGGAAGGTGAGAAAGCTTACTGGGTCACCAAGGGCAAGTAAACAATTTGAGTGTACTGCTTTTAGCCAAAAAATAGGAATGCCAGCAGATATTTGTAGAGTTGAAGCTGTACTTTGTGATTACTTTGCTTCTGGCCTGGTTTGGTAATTTGTAATATGACTTCTCTAAGTTTTACTAATAAATACTTAATATGAAAGTAATCTTATATTTTATACTAACCAAGTACTATATAATAAAGCATTAGAAGTTTTGAGACATAATTCTTTTACCTGCATCCATTAATGCTAAACTTCCACAACATGCAGATGCCATAGAAGATGATCCTACAAAAAGAAAGATAAATATTTTGCTTTATAATATACTGATTTAAAAAATATATATATACACAAAATTATTGGTATTGGTTATTTCCTTTTAAATATTTAATTATAATATTAAATTTAATATTCTTTCCTTCTTTTTAAAAGCACTTAAGTTCTCTTAAATCATGAACTATAGAGATGCATATATGATAGCTGTTAGCTATATGTGGATACTAAATTTAAACTGAAGTAAATTCAGTCCCTCAATGGAGAGCAAAGAGATTGAAAACTTTTATCATCAAAGAGAGCAGTGCTGGAGATTCTGATTCTAAGAATGCTCCCAGAACCACTAGCATGCCACTTTTGTTGCTTAGTCAGAAGTAGTTAAAGATACAGGACTTTGGCTCTCTCACTTGACCATAAGCAGGAGCCTAACCACACCCAGCAAAGAACAGAGTCTCTAGTTTAAATTCTGAGCTTTATTTTGCTTTAAAAAAAAAAAAAAATCTTATGACCGCCTGATCTATGTCAGCTACATCTTTGAGAATTCCTTACCCTTTCTGCCTTTAATGACTTACCTTGCCTTGACCTATGGACTGATTAAAAAAAAAATTTAAATTTGACCTTTTAACCTAGCCTCTCTCTGTGGGGCTCCCACCACCACCGCTGCACTTGCCAGCCATGAGCCCAGCTTCTGGCTGAGCGGCGCTCCCCCTGTGGGAGCACACTGACCACCAGGGGGCAGCTCCTGCATTGAGCGTCTACCCCCAGGTGGTCAGTGCATGTCATAGAAACCGGTTGTTCCACTGTTCAGTCAATTTGCATATTAGGTTTTTATTATCCTATATAATAAAGAGCTAATATGCAAATTGACCAAATGGCAGAACAACTGGTCACTATGATGTGCGCTGACACCAGGGGATGTGCATGGAACATGGCATGCGTCGGCCACAGCAGGATGGTGGAGCAGGTGAGCAGGGGTACCAGACCAAGGTGGGGCGCCAGTTGCTGCTATCAGGGTGAGCCTCTGGTGGTTACTGAAAATTCTTTGCTCCTGCAGGCCGTGGTCTCGCCCCGCACTTGCACCTGTTGCTGGCACCGGCCCTGCTGGCATGCTTGGGTTCTGGGCTCGAACTCAGGAGGGGGCATGTAGGAGGCAGCCAGTCAATGATTCTCTCTTATCACTGATGTTTCTCTCTCTCCCTCTCTGAAATCAATAAAAAAATATATTAAAAAAAAAAGAGTATGACAGGGAATCTGATCTTTTTGACTAGGAAAAATAAATTTCAATGTCATACCATTTGACTCCAGGACTTCAGATGTTATTCTTATGGTGAAAGGAAAATCTTTGGGAATAACAGGATACAGAGCTTTCTCAGCAAGAGCACCTAAATTAGAATAAAAATTGAGCAAAAAAAAGTACTAAGTCTTTGTAAGAATACCATATAAGTTTACAGATTGGTACTCACCATGCCCAAGTTCTCTTCTATTTACACCAGTGACTTTGCCAATTTCATTTGTTGCATAAGGAGGAAACTAAAAAACAAAACAAAACAAACCCACATACATATATGACTGCCATAGAAAGATATCCAAGATATATTACCAAAATAATAAAACAAGTTACAAAACTGTAGAATTCCAATTTGTTAAAATAAAAAAAGGATATAGATACATACATACACACACACACACACACACACACACACACACACACAGAAAATGTCTGGACATTCAACATATATACCATATTGCTAAAAGTAGGTATTTCTAGTGTATATGTGAATCAGGTGGGAAGTGAATAATTTATAGGGATTTATACCATAAATTTCTATAATTTTTAAACTACTAACAATAACAAATATACAGTAGGTCCTTGGGTTATGTCAGAGATCTGTTCCTATGGTGCAATGTAATGTGATTTTCGCCGGAACCCACCTACATGCACCTACGTCACTCATATGGAGCACATACACAGCAGTAATGAAATGAAGCAGTAAAAAAAATTTAAAAGAAAGGTAACAATTCCTGACCTTTACTTGTGGTAAATAAATAAAAAACATAAAGCACATATTTACATGTCAAAATGACGGAACTTTTTTTTTCTAAATAAATGGGAGATGGCGATGTAACCAGGACTGCCTGTATATTTTTTTCCACCCAAGGATATGTCTTCTTACTGATTATTTTTATAGCGAGAGGAAGGAAGAGGGAGAGAGGAAAGAGAAAAGAAACATCGCTGTAAGAGAAACATCAGTTGCCTCCCTCCCATACTCGCCCAGCTGGGATCGGACTGCAACTCAGGTATGTGCCCTCACCAGAAACTGAACATGTGACCCCTTGGTCTATGGGACAATACTCCAACCAACTGAGCCACCATGGTCAGGGCAAAATATATTTTTGTAATGAGACAAAAAACAAAAAACCAACCAAACAACAAACAGATTAAAAAAAGAAATCCACACTGAGGAAACAGATCTTCTCCAGTAAGGGTTTTACTTTAGACAGAAGTTGTAAACTTTTATTTGATTATTAGAGGCCTGGTGCACATTCATGCACTTGGGGGGTGGAGGAATTCCTCAGCCCGGCCTGTGCCCTTTTGGGAGCCCTTGGGGGATGTCCGACTGATGGCTTCCAGACATCCTTAACGCTACTGTGGAGATGGGAGAGGCTCCCACAGCCGTCAGCCTGCGCTCACCAGCTGTCAGCCTGGCTTCTGGCTGAGCGGCTCCCCCTGTGGGAGCACAATGACCGGTCATTCTGCCATTTGGTCGATTTGCATATTACCCTTTTATTATATAGGATTATGTTGTCTTAAGGGGTATGAATTATTTGTGATCATTTAAAAAATTGGGAAAGTAACCATAAAAATCTGGAATTCCAGTTTTTCGAAACAAAATATTTTTAAGGAGTAATGAATGAAAATAATCTGATTAAGTTCTGGATTTAGCAGTCAATTTGGAGGAGATAGAAGGACAGAGGAACAAATTGAACTGCACCGAGTGCAGCACCACCCAGATTGTGGTGAATTCTATAGTTCAAATGGCTCTGAAGCCTCAGACAGATTATAAAGAAAAAATGTGGAATGGTAACATTGTATTTTCTGATTTGGGTGGAGGTTACATGAGTGTCTGCCTTATAAAAACTCATTAAGCCATATTTCGTCTTACATGATTTTCATTACCTGTATTTTACTTTACAATAAAACTATTAAAAAAAAATGTGATGATACAACATAGCCCATAGTTTTGTCCTACGCCTTCCCCTACCTCTTTCCCAATATCAGCTAGAGCTACACATTTCAGAGCTGCCCTTTTAAAAAAGAATGCTATGTGCTCTTTAGCTCATGATAAAGGATGTGCTTCTATAGCACTTGGGTATATGGCAACGGGACATTTATTATTACTTTTTTTTCTTAATTAAATCTTTATTGTTCAGATTATTACAGGTGTTCCACTTTTTTTTCCCCCCATAGCTCCCCTCCACCTGATTCCCCACCCCACCCCATGCCCTTACCCCCCGCCACTGTCTTCATCCATAGGAGTAAGATTTTTGTCCAATCTCTTCCTGCACCCCTCACACTTGCTTCCCCTGAGAATCGTCAGTACACTCCCTTTCTATGTCCCTGATTCTATTATATTCACCAGTCCATTCTGTTCTTCAGATTTTTTATTCACTTGATTTTTAGATTCACTTGTTGGTAGGTATGTATTTGATGTCATTTTGTTGTTCATAATTTTTATCTTTACCTTTTTCTTCTTCTTCTTCTTCTTCTTAAAGAATACCCTTCAGCATTTCATGTAATCCTGGTTTGGTGGCGATGAACTCCTTTAGCTTTTTCTTGTCTGTGAAGCTCTTTATCTGACCTTCAACTCTGAATGACAGTTTTGCTGGGTAGAGTAATCTTGGTTGTAGGTTCTTGCTGTTCATCACTTTGAATATTTCTTGCCACTCCCTTCTGGCCTGCATAGTTTCTGTTGAGAAATCAGCTGACAGTCGTATGGGTACTCCCTTGTAGGTAACTAACCGTTTTTCTCTTGCTGCTTTTAATATTCTCTCTTTGTCTTTTGCCCTTGGCATTTTAATTATGATGTGTCTTGGTGTGGTCCTCTTTGGGTTCCTCTTGTATGGGGTTCTGTGCGCTTCCTGAACTTGTAAGTCTATTTCTTTCACCAGGTAGGGAAAGTTTTCTGTCATTATTTCTTCTAATAGGTTTTCAATATTTTGCTCTCTCCCTTCTTCTGGCACCCCAAAAATTCGGATGTTGTTTCGCTTAAAGTTGTCCCAGAGGCTCCTTACATTATCTTCATATTTTTGGATTCTTTTTTCTTTTTGTTTTTCTGGTTGGATGTTTTTTGTTTCCACATATTTCAGATCTTTGGTTTGATTCTTGGGGTATGTTGATCTACAGTTGAGTTTCTGTATATTCTTTATTTCAGACAGTGTATGCTTCATTTCTGACTGATCCTTTTCCATTTTTTTGGCATTCTCATTAAGGTCCTTGAAGGTCTCACTAAGCTCCTCAGAAGTGTCATCAAGTTTCTCGGCGGTTTTTAGAAGATTCTTGAGTAACCTTATAAATGTGATTCTGAACTCTATGTCATCCAGTAGTTTGCTTTCCTCCATTTCTTTCATTCGTGACATGTTTCTTTGTCTCCGCATTTTGGCTGCTTCCCTGTGTTGATGGAGTGGCTTTGTGTGGTAGGTGACCTATAGGGGGCAGTAGCTCAGCCTCCCCAATCACCTGATGTGGACGCTCTTGGTACACCCCTTTGTGGGCTGAGTGCAAAGTCTTGGTGTAGTTAAGCCTGAATTACTGTTGGTACGCTGGGAGGAATTGACCTCCAGGCCAATTAGCTGTGAGCACTCGCTGTGTCTATAATGGAAGAAGTGCTGCGCTGAAGACATGCTAATGGGGCAGGACTTGTTTCAGTGGGGCTTTGGTGCTCACTGAGTCTGCCTCTTGAATGTGTCACTTATGGATGTGAGGAGTTGAAATCTGGTGTCTCACACTGACCACTAGGTACACTGGCTTCTGGATCTCCAATGGGGTGCAGGTCAGCTACTGTCTGAGGCCACTCAGCAGGAGCTACAGTGAGAGCTGCAGTTTTCTCCTCTTTGCTTGGGGTTTGGAGGTTTTGGAGCTGTCTGACCGGCAACGGGACATTTATAAGGGACTCCAGATTTGTGAGAATCACCAGGATTATGGATATTTTCTAGCATATATTACATGAAATGTTCTCTATAAATTATAATAGGTTCACCAAAATTGAGATATTGGGATTTGGGGCAGCCAACAACAGTCACTCAAAGGTGAAATGACTTGCTGTTTTACAATAGCCTTCCAGTGTCTATGCTTTAAATAATAAAATTAAAGTATTATTATATGTCATGTCTGGTTCTTTACAATTAGTTGTGAATAAAGTCAATCACTAACTCAATTATATGTAATAATTTCATATAAAGTGCTTTAATATTAAATACCTCAGTTCTTTGACTACTAATCAACTGAGTAAAAATATGAACATATAAATGAACTGTAAGAGAAGAAGGTAATTTGCCAGTTGAGGTATTTGAAAAGCCCCATTGTTGTTTGACACATGAATAAGTACAACTCTTTCTTGACTAAAACAATATTGTCTACTATACTTTAATGTATGACTCAGAGCAGAAGTTGCTGATTGGAAAGCTACTACTTATCTTTCTAAATCCCTTCTGTATGCAATAAAATAAAAGTCCCCAAATCCACCTTAACAGATATATGATAAAACTAGCATAGTAAAATGTAAATGGTAGAACTCAGGTAGTGGGTATACAGATATTCATTGCAAAATTCTTTCAACTCTGCTATATCCTAAACATTTTTCATAAAATATTTTAATAATATAAAATTCACCTTACCTCATAGTGCAGCATGAAATTTTTATCTTTTATTCCACTACAAACAAAAAGCATAATATTCAAACCATTATACAGATACAAACAAATTTAGTTCAATAAACAATTAAGAGAGATTTAAGGGGATTTAAAATACACACAATTGGGTATTAGAGAGTTGGTCTGAAACTGAAAACGAGGAGAATTAGAAGGATGTCAGAGACAGTATTTTTTCTGAGGCTAATGACTGCACAGATTTAGGAAGACAATTTTGCACTTAAATATCCAGATTTGAACACCAAAGCCATTTTTTAAAGTATTAACTATTGGGAGAATAATAAATGTTATAAACTCATTAGTTAAGTCTCAGGATATTTCTCCCAGTCAACATGTGAACTGAGATCAGTAACTGAAATAATATAGCTGAGAGCAATCAGAAGATCTGATAGGCAAAGATCTTTTCAGGGTTTGAAGCCATGTTGCCTCCTAAAAAGAAGAGTCATTGTGAAGAACAGCAGGGCAACCACGTTTTGGCCCGGATGAGAGCTTATAATACAAAGTATAGGAGCTCCTCCAAAGGATGATGATTATGATGAACATTCCAATCTTACACAAACAGCTTCACTGTCAATTTTATTAGATACGTGAAAAACAATTAGTGATGCTATCACCAAGATACAGGGGGTTATCCTCATCAGCTGGGCAGTAGGAAGGGGGAGGCAGTCCTGTAGTCTTTCAAGACCCTTAACCAGGGGAAGGGAAGCAACCCTGTTAGGCACTGAGAAAAGAAAGAGCTATGGTGGCCATGAATCCTAGGACGTTGATGCAGTAATGCTAGTGGGGATTGTAATATAGATTCTTATCATATGAAATTGGTCAACAGGATTTTATTGCTGACGTTTTAGGAACAGAAGAGAGCCCAGTATTTTTGAACACAAATTCAAATGTGCCTTGGGATTAGACAAGGTTTTATCATTTAGTAACAGCCATGAGATTGATTTCAGCAACTGGATTCCTGCATATTTATTTGCTCTCTTCTTCATAATAGAAAAATCTATCCATTCAAAATTAACTCGGAAATCTGTGCTGAGGAATGGTTCTAGAGACAGAGAATAAACTAAATGTACCCATACTAAAGAATTAAATTCTTTCCCAATATTTGTTTTGACCAATGAGTTAAAAGACAATATAAAAAGTACCTTGAAATTACAATTATGTAAAGAGAAAAAAGAAGTATAGCGGTCCAGGTCTTAAAAAATAATAATGAATAATAATATACCACATGAGCTTCAATTATACATGGGAACATCATAACCAAAAAACATAACTTACTTCATAGCTGTCATAATTCGGTCTGACTTAATACTGGATTCTAATGAATCAAATGTGACAGTACAAAACACCTGAAGAAGAAACAAAATTTGTCAGGCTTTAGTTGACTAACAGCAAAAATGAAAATGAGAAATATCTGAAAAACCCAATTAGCTCTTAAAGAAATGGGACAAGTATAATCTCTACAAATCTATACATGGTACTTAATACAATAATCATCAATAACCCAAAAGTTTAATATCACATAGACTACATATGTAAAGCACTGTACTAGAAGTGCTAGGGGAGGAAGAAGGAATATTCATAAAACCTGACCACAAAGAAAACCTCAATAAAGATCCAGCCAATAAAACTGCATTTAAAAAAAATTAATCTTCTTTGAAGGGACTTAACATAATCCAGAGACTCTACAATACATCATTCAAAACATTCAGGATACAACCTACAAAAAACACAAGAAATGGGCCCATCCTCAAGAGAAAAAGGCAATGAACAGATATTGACCCTGAACTAATTCAGATGTTAGATTAACAGACAAGGACTTTCAATAGCTATTATATTCAAGGACATAAAAAGGAATCCAAATGGAAATTCTAGAACTGAAAAATACATTCTCTCATAATGAAAGGAGATAACAAGAGTTAGTGCACAAGAAAACAGATTAATAGAAATTGCGCAATCTAAAGAACAGAAGGAATAGACTCAGGGACCTGTGGGACAATTTCAAGAGGACTAACAGATGTACTTGCAATCCTAGAAGGAGAGAAAAGAGAGTGAGATACCAAAAAATATTTGAAGAAATTATGGCTGAAATTTCTCGTTAAATGAAAGACAAATTTATAGGTTCAAGATCAGGAAACCCTTAGCAGGATAAACACAAAGAAAACCACACTGTTCACAGTCATACTGCTGAAAACCAAAGACAATATCCTGAAAGCACCCAGAAGAAAATAACATACAATGAACAATGACCTGATTAAGTCCCAACTTTTTATCAGCTGAAAATGGAGGGAAAACCCCACTGGAACATTTTTATATGCAAAACAAATAAACACCCCCTGCCCCCAAAAAACCCACCATCCCAAAACACAAAATCTATATCTAGCAAAAAGATTCTTTGTGTTTAAATGCAAAATAAAGTCATTTCAAATAAATTAAATTTATTTGAATTGTCAGAAAATCCACAGGACAATACTAAAGGAGGACGAGTTA
Organism: Corynorhinus townsendii; assembly: GCA_026230045.1. Taxonomy (NCBI): domain Eukaryota; kingdom Metazoa; phylum Chordata; class Mammalia; order Chiroptera; family Vespertilionidae; genus Corynorhinus; species Corynorhinus townsendii. Next base: position 136,821,548 of record JAPDVU010000007.1, on the reverse strand, counting down.
GAAACATGGATCTTCAGGAAAAAATAAAAAGCATTAGAAATGGTAAATATATGGGTCATTTTAAAAAAAAAAATATGTTTTATTGATTTTTTACAGAGAGGAAGGAAGAGGGATAGAGAGCTAGAAACATCGATGAGAGAGAAACATCGATCAGCTGCCTCCTGCACACCCCCTACCGGGGATGTGCCCGCAACCAAGGTACATGCCCTTGACCGGAATCGAACCCGGGACCCCTCAGCGTCCGCAGGCCGACGCTCTATTCTCTGAGCCAAACCGGTTTCGGCATGGGTCAATATATTTAAAAAAAATCTTTCCCTCTTACCTTCTTTAAAATACATATGACTGACATAAAAGTTATAACATAGCCTTGTAAAGTTTATAATACATGTAGATGTAGCTCATAAGCCAACTACAGTATAAAGAACGGAAGGAGGGATAAATAGACCTAAAATGGTTGCAAACTTCCTCATTTTATGTGAAGTGGTGCAAAATTAACTTTAGAAAGACTGAAAAGTTAAAGATGTATATTGTAATCTCTATGGTAACGATAAAAAATGCAGAGGTACAGCTAAAATGCAAATAGACAAAGTAAAATGAAATTCTAAAAAATACTTGATTAATCCAGAAAGAAGTCAGAAAGAACAGAAAAACAAAAACAGGGGCCAAACAAAACTAATAATGAAACGACAGACCTAAGCTCAATCACATCACTACGTAAACTGCACATTAATGGACTAAACATTCCAATTAAAAGGCAGAGATTGTCAGAACGGTTAGCAAAAGTATGTATATTATCCTAATGGAGTTATTTAAAGAACTTTATTAAAAAGCATAAAAAACCTGAATCAAAAGTGAGGTAGATTATATTCATTGTAAAGACTATGATATAAATTGTAAAAATATTGTTTCTCAAATGAATTCATAAATTCAGTGAAATTTAAATCCTACATTTTTTTCAGAACTTGATATAATAGTAAAATTCAAACGAAGGAACAAATGTAACACAGTATATAAGACAATAATCAGAGGAGGGGAGAATAAACAAGAATTTGCTCTTCATATATTAAGATATACTAAGACCATAATAATTAAAACAATTTGAAAATGGGCCAGGAAATTCATAGAAAAATGGAGGAGGATATATTTCAAAATGTATTTGTAAACTTTGAAAATAAGGTGACATTACAAATCAGTGGGAAAAAATGAATTACTAAAAAACAGTGTTGTAAAATTGGCTTATTCTGGAGGTTTCCACCTTGCACCATGTGTAGGGAAAAAAACTCCAAGATAGAATTAGTGGTCTAAATTTAAAAGCTAAAACTATAACATTAACAGACAAAAAAGTAGGTGCATATTTTTGTGACTTTTGGAGTAAGGAAGGATTTCCTAAATACAACTTTAAAAACACAAACCACCAAAGTTGAACAGGGAAGGATTAATTACATCAAAACTAAAGATTTCAGGTTCATTGTAGACATGTAGTAGGCTACCACAAACAGTTAAAAGGCATATGAGAAAGAGGGAGATAATACATACAAATTCTGGTTACTGAGAGGAGTAACATTTGAAACACTTAAGAAATCACTGAAAAAATAGCAGAAAAAAGGACAGTTAACCATACTGAAAAAAAGTGCCCAAAGAATATGAGCAGATATCACAAAAGAGCAAACCTGAACCAGTGCTACCACTTTGCACACAGCTCCAGGGACACTATGTGAAAATAGGGCCCTAAAGGTGTACAGCCCCCCAGGGTATGGTTTATAGAGTGACCATATTGTCTGGCTATTATATAAAGACTAGAGGCCAGGTGCATGAAATTCGTGCACTCGGGGCAGGGGGGCAGGGAGGGTGATGTCCCTCAGCTCGGCTTGTGTCCTTTTGTAGTGCCGCCGGCTGGGTAGCTTGGGCCTCCCTCTTTGGGACGACTGATCACGGAGTCCCCCGATCGACTGCCCTGCAGAGGGTGGCCTGGGCCTCCCTCTGCGGGGCGATCGTGGGGTGATGACAGGCCCCCTGACCAATCACATCGCACCCGCCTTGGCTGGTCTGGCGCCAGTGCATGTCATAGTGTGGTCGTCTGGAAGGTTGTTCTGCTGTTCAGTCAATTTGCATATTATGCTTTTATTATTATAGAATACCTCACTCATAGTTAGGGCAACACAAATGAAAACAATGATACACCACTTTGAACCCATTAGATTGGCAAAGTTAAATTAGGGATTAATAAAAGAAAAAGGAGGTATAAAGCATAATATACACAGAACAACAGATATACATGCATGTTAAATACAAGAGAATGGGTGCCTATGTAAGGGAAAAGAATAGATTGAGATACATACTAAATGGAGAAAACAAATTGAGGATCTAGAATAGACAATATCCCATAACCTAAGGAATCTGAGCGACTCAATTATATGTATCTCAAAAAAGCTTTTAAGAAATTTTAAAATAATCAGATAATCCAATTAGTGCATTCCATGTGATAAAAACTTATAGTGTCCACATAATGTACTTCTATTAGATCTAATTAAGCAATCCTGATTCAGCAAATAATTATAGCTTTTTACATACAATTACCTGTGTTTGTCCCCTTTGAAATAATGCTGATCCATGAAGAATTTTAAACATATCTACCTCACAATTTATATTTCTGAGTGAAGTCAAATCCCGACCATCACACCTATAGCAATAAAGGAAATAAGTGTATAAAGCAGTGTTGAAAAACAGAAAAATAACATATTACTTTATCCCTATCAGGAAGGTCTCAACTCCAGCTGCATATCATAATCACCTGTAGAACTTTAAGAACTTTACTTGGGCCTCATCCTAAGACCCACTGAATCAGAATCTTGGGGGTTGTGACCCATACACCTGTATTGTTAAAAAGCTCTGCAGGTGATTGTTACATGCAGCCAGGGATGTAAAGCACTGCTCTATGCACAAGGCCCACAGAGAGATAGTCAAACACATCTACAAAATTCACGCACCCTTCAACAGGTACCCAATTATAAAATAAATATGATAATTCTCTCCTGTTTCCTTAAAGAACAGCTCCTTGCTTTGAGAAAGTTGCCATTTTCAAGGCAACTTGCAGAGACAGTGCATGCTTCAATTCCATTAAAAAAATGATATATTTACCTTTTGTATTCATTCAAAATAATACTTCTAAAAACCTCCTTTGCAACAACATTGAACGATTCTATTATTTCATATGAATCAGCCTCTGGAAATTTTTCTATACAAGAAAGAAAAACAAAACACAGGTTTTCTTTTTTTGGAAGATAGGATTTCTTATAAGTTCACAGTAGCAAATCAATTAACTATGGAAGTAAACCAAAGGAATTAAATCTGAACATTTAGTCCTCGGGTTAATGAAGTAGACAAATCAAATGTTCTCAAATAGGAGACACAAAAGTATTATACCTCAAATGTATTATTATTGGGAACTTAGTTTGCTTTGTACCAGACTAGTGCTTTGAAATCAGCTCTCTATTGCATTATGTTACCTGACAAATCCAGCCAACTGTATTATGAAAAAATCTAAATGACACCTTTAAGAGCAGTCACCTTCACTGTTTTGCCTGAGAAAGTTTTATCTTAGTGTGCAAATAGAGGAATAATTTTCTTTATATATTACAAATCCCTAACATTTACCAAGTTCTTTCATGACCCTGGTATTTTTTTTTTTAAATGTCTTTAATCTTTATAAGAACTTCTATTATTATCTCCATTCTACAGAAGAAAACAAAGCAGGCCTAAAGAGGTGTGGTGTAAATTGCCCAAGATAAGTAGTAACAGACACAGCAATGATCTGAATATACAGCACTAGTAGATCTGTCTGCCTAGGCTTATACTTTTATTTAGTTAATTTTTTTTAGAAATTTTCATTCATTTATTTTAGAGAGAAAAAAATCGATTTGTTGTCCCACTTATTTATGTATTCACTGGTTGATTCTTATATGTGCCCTGACTGGATATTGAACCCACAACCTTGGCATAGTGGGACAACACTCTAACCAACTGGGCTACCCAGCCAGGACTAGGCTTATGCTTTTAAATGTTAAGCTACTTTACTTTATCAATTGATTTATGTCAAACTTTAAGCACTATTATCTCAAGCATATGATTTAGAAATATAAATTTAAAGTAACTGGAACATAAAAAGTAGTCACAGAACGATATATATTAAGTATTGTATCTTTGTCAGGCAAGAATGATTTTAAGTATTATACTTTAATATGAACTTTTACACTTTAACTGGGTTGCACTTGAAGAGGAAAATATTATCCTATGAACCTAGAGAATCATGAAGATATTCTACTATGTATAATACAAACACAAAATCACTTTTCTTTTTAAAAAGGTAATAGGTATTATACAACTTCTCATTCTTTTAAAAAAAAATATACTTTTATTGATTTCAGAGGAAGGAAGAGGACAGAGAGATAGAAACATCAATGATGAGAGAAAAAGCATCCCCCTCTGCTGGAGATTGAGCCTGCAACCCGGGTATGTGCCCTGACTGAGAATCCAACTGTGACCTCCTGGTTCAAAGGTCAATGCTCAACCACTGAGCCACACCAGCTGGGTACAACTTTCATTCTTAATAGAATGAAACATAGTGAGAGGAGACCAAACTTTTTCAAGGGCAATTATAGGTAATGCCCTTAATATCAATGCTAACAGCAGAGTTTTATTTTAAAACTAGAGGCCCAGTGCACAAAATTTGTGCATGGGTAGGGTCCCTAGGAGTGGCCAGTGATCACGGCCTTCCAGCTGCCGGCCGGGGCATTCCTTCATGCCACGCTGCCCCCTGGTGGTCAGCGCATGTCATAGTGAGTGATAGAACTCGGGGTCTCCTGAGTGAACTCCCCAGGGGACAATTTGCATGTTAGGCTTTTATATATATAGATACAGATAACTAGGTGAGAGGTTACTTGATTAGCACAACAAATTAATAACTATGTCATGTTTGTTACATATTCAGCTTGTGTGATTTTGATATTATACAATAAAATCCTTTGCTTAATTTCTAGAACTAAATTCTCTAAAATATAAATTTCTCTATTCCATATGATATTAATAACGGCATCAGTAACATATATTGAACCCTTGCTATATGATTCACTCATCTAATCTTCATAAACCAGGTATTATTAGTATTACAGTTTCACAGATTAAGAACTCAAGGAGTTTAAAGAACATTTTCCAGGTTTTCAGGTATCCTTGACAGGATACAAGGATACTCATCTTAAGAGTATAAGAATCTGATCCAGAAAAGATTAGGAATATTTCACATTCAACATTTATTGGTGCCCACTGTGTCAGGTGCAGTGTTGAGAACAATCAGAATTTAACAGTAACCTTGGGATGTATCATTATCACAAACTTCCTAAAGATAAAACTAAGGAGCAATAAGAATAACTGATTTCTTCAAGGTTTCAAATTCAAAAATTTTAAAATCTATTCCTTTAAATACCTTAAAAAAAAAGAAAAAAGAAAAAGAATACCTTTTAGTTGTTCCTCTGTATCTAATCTTATCTTGTTAACAGCTTCATCTCTGGAAATCTAAAAGAAAGTTGAGGTTCAGTTCTTATATGTACATAGCAAAGTTCAACACTTCTATTTTAAAATTATTTTACAATTAACACGTAAGTACTCAGATTTCTCTAATGGTAGAATTCTTTAAAAGATTAGAACTGTTTATTGATTTGTAAGAAATACACTTACACATGTCCCTATAACTTGTATTAATGAACAAAAGGAGAATGGAGAAGCAAATAGCTAGGCTGTTATTTAGCTGTTTAGACATTTTAAAATAAAAATAGGACTGACATTCATTTACAATTTATGTGAGTTATGACAAAAAGAATTCCCAGAACAATTACTTAAGACAAAATTCATGTATACCTACTTTATCATGTTCATAATCTGTAAAAACTGCGTAGAGTCTTTCCATGGCAAGTCTATTTTAAGACAAGATAACATCAGCATAATATTTGGAAACATAAGGCAGTATCTATTACAAAACTGAAATATTTAATGGGTTAAAATATTTAAACATTGCATAAAGAATTTAAAAATGTATTTTTTGTTCTTTAACAATGCTAATCTGTTTGCTACTTATAATACAATACAGAATACAAATTTCTTTCTCCTTACCTCTCAGGGGAATCACTCACATATGGTATTAGATTTTTTTTTATACTCTTTTTTAACCTCTTGCTTTTTTTCTCTTCTCTCCATTCAGGCTGTTACTGCAGACAAGTCTTTTATTGGGGACAGTTTATATACTCTTTAATCCGACTGGTACTAAGGGCGATACTAACTTTTTCAATTTATTTTAAGTGAAATACTTTTCTGGTGATTCATATTTACTGAGTGCCTGCCTATGTGCAGGCATTGTTCTAAGCACTGGCATATAGTGTGGTTATGCTTGATTTCTTTTTGAGAACCTCAACAGTTTCCTGACTCAAATACCTTATGCTGTATTCTCTTTTGTCTTGACATGGAGAGATATGGGAATTATTTGAATCTTGACCAATAAACTCACTCCCCCTTTCATTCAAAATTCATACTTAGGCTACTGAACAGGTATGTGGGTTTATCCTTTTTAAAGCATTAGATTGACATTTATGCAATGACTTAAAACAGAAGGGGGCTGCCCTGACCACTGTTACTCAATGGTTAGAAATGGCCCAGCACCAAAGGGATGCAGGTTTATTTCCTGGTCAAGGGCACATACTGGATTGCAGATTTGATCCTGGCCCTGTTTGGGGCACACGTGGAAGGCAACCAATTGATGTGTCTCACTCACATCAATGTTTCTCTCTCTTTCACCCTCTCTCCCGTCCTTCCACTAAAAATCAGTGGAAAAAAATAATGTATTCAGGTGAGGATTAACAAAACTAGAAGGGTGCTACTTGAGAAATCCACGGACAGTGCTTCCATATGAAGTATTTTCCTGAGAGGAAATTAAATCTGGTGACAATTTCAGTTTCTTTTTTTAAAATCCTCACCTAAGGATATATTCACTAATTTTTAGAGAAAGTGAGTGAGAGAGAGAAACATTATTTGGTTGCCTGTCATATGCACTCTGACTGGGGATTGAACCCGAAACTTAGGCATGTGCCCTGACTGGGAATCAAACCCTTAACCTTCTGGTGGATGGGACAACGCTCTAACCAACTGAGCCACCCTGCCAGAGCTTTCCGTTTCTTTTGCACAGATGGTCTTACTTATGAGTGTATGTTACAATCTCTGGTGAAGGGGTAAATAACTTCTGAGGTGTCCTCTTGGTAATACCAATTTCTTTTACCAACTGCTGGATGCCCTGAATTATTTGTTGTGTATATTTTACTCCCACTTTGATAGCATGGCAAAAGTCCTGCTGTAAAATGTTCTCTGCAGAGGCCTCCAACATAACTAAAGAAGGGGGAAAAAAAGAAAAAAAGATTACTATTGAATATATTGCCAATATAACTTTTTCAAATAACATGACATGACATAAATTGTACAGCACAATTTTATTAATGGTATATCCGCCTTTTTTATACTTCCAAAATGTGAACAGCATTAAATGAATAAAGAAACATTGATATTTGAAGTTAGATTTATATTCTTAAATTTAATGAGAGATTTTTCATACAAAATGAAACAGAAAAGAAAGAAACTACATATACTTTAAAAAATAACATCTTGCCCTAGCTGGTTTGGCTCAGTGCATAGAGCGTTGGCTTGGGGACCAAAGGGTTCTAGGTTCAATTCCAGTCAAGGGCATATACCTTGGTTGCAGGCTCCTCCCCAGCCTGGACCCTGGTCAGGGTGCATGCAGGAGGCAACCAATCGATGGGTTTCTTTCACATCGATGTTTCTTTCTGTCTTTCCCTCTCTCTTCCACTCTCTCTCTGTGAAAGATCAATGGAAAAATACACTCGGGTGAGGATTAACAACAACAAAAAAACCCCAAACCACCATCTTTATTAGATATAATTCAAATACTATAAAATTCCACCTTTTAAAGTGTACAACTACACTGATTCTGAATATGTATTTAAAATGAAATTTTAAAGTATCAGCACAGTAGGGGTCCAATAAATATTTCTTGTTTAGAATTATTTGATATGAACTCCCACTTAATTCTGTCATTGTCACATTGTCTAATTCTTGCACAAGGAGAGAATCCAAGATGGCGGTGTAGATAAACACCTAAACTGCTGCCTCGCAAAACAATTTCCAAACTACAACTAAAAGACTGGATTACTCTGAAATCCAGTTTCTGGGGAGACGCGGGGGACCCAAACTCCTACGGGGAGAAGCTGGACTGTCTGTCATCAGGTTGGAAAGTGAGGGGGGCTTGCTTGCAGAGCTGCTCACAAGAATAATTGTTTACTGCACTGGGGCGTGGGACACGGTCGGAGACGCAAAGCCAGCTAACTAGTAGCCATAGCTGTTTGCCATGCCCTAGCCTAGTGACGCCCTGAGACCCCGCCCCACACAACCTACAAACCCACCCAAGCTCCAAGCACTGGCATTAGCATAAGAAAGGCCTGCCCTATGGCAGCTTAACCTAGCAAACTTGCAGCCTGGGTCAGACAGCTCCAAAACCTCCAAACCCCAAGCAAAGAGGAGAAAACTGTAGCTCTCGCTGTAGCACCTGCTGGGTTGCCTCAGACAGTAGCTGCCCTGCACCCCATTGGAGATCCAGAAGCCAGTGTACCTAGTGGTCAGTGTGAGACACCAGATTTCAACTCCTCACATCCATAAGTGACACATTCAAGAGGCAGACTCAGTGAGCACCAAAGCCCCACTGAAACAAGTCCTGCCCCATAAGCGTGTCTTCAGCGCAGCAGTTCTTCCATTATAGACACAGCGGGTCCTCACAGCCAATTGGCCTGGAGGTCAGTTCCTCCCAGTGTACCAAAAGCAATCAAGGCTTAACTACACCAAGACTTTGCACTCAGCCCACAAAGGGGTGTACCAAGAGCGTCCACATCAGGTGATTGGGGAGGCTGAGCTACTGCCCCCTATAGGTCACCTACCACACAAAGCCACTCCATCAACACAGGGAAGCAGCCAAAATGCGGAGACAAAGAAACATGTCACGAATGAAAGAAATGGAGGAAAGCAAACTACTGGATGACATAGAGTTCAGAACCACATTTATAAGGTTATTCAAGAATCTTCTAAAAACCGCCGAGAAACTTGATGACACTTCTGAGGAGCTTAGTGAGACCTTCAAGGACCTTAATGAGAATGCCAAAAAAATGGAAAAGGACCAGTCAGAAATGAAGCATACACTGTCTGAAATAAAGAATATACAGAAACTCAACTGTAGATCAATGTACCCCAAGAATCAAACCAAAGATCTGAAATATGAGGAAACAAAAACACCCAACCAGAATAACAAAAAGAAAAAAGAATCCAAAAATATGAAGATAGTGTAAGGAGCCTCTGGGACAACTTCAAGCGTACCAACATCCGAATTTTTGGGGTGCCAGAAGAAGAGAGCGAGCAAAATACTGAAAACCTATTAGAAGAAATAATGACAGAAAACTTTCCCTACCTGGTGAAAGAAACAGACTTACAAGTTCAGGAAGCACACAGAACCCCATAGAAGAGGAACCCAAAGAGGACCACACCAAGACACATCATCATTAAAATGCCAAGGGCAAAAGACAAAGAGAGAATCTTGAAAGCAGCAAGAGAAAAACGGTTAGTTACCTACAAGGGAGTACCCATACGACTGTCAGTTGATTTCTCAGCAGAAACTATGCAGGCCAGAAGGGAGTGGCAAGAAATATTCAAAGTGATGAACAGCAAGAACCTACAACCAAGATTACTCTACCCAGCAAAGCTATCATTCAGAGTTGAAGGTCAGATAAAGAGCTTCACAGACAAGAAAAAGCTAAAGGAGTTCATCACCACCAAACCAGGATTACATGAAATGCTGAAGGGTATTCTTTAAGAAGAGGAAGAAGAAGAAAAAGGTAAAGATAAAAATTATGAACAACAAAATGACATCAAATACATACCTACCAACAAGTGAATCTAAAAATCAAGTGAATAAAAAATCTGAAGAACAGAATGGACTGGTGAATATAATAGAATCAGGGACATAGAAAGGGAGTGGACTGACAATTCTCAGGGGGAAGTGGGTGTGAGGGGTGCGGGAAGAGACTGGACAAAAATCTTACTCCTATGGATGAAGACAGTGGTGGTGGTGGTGGGGGGGTAACGGCATGGGGTGGGGTGGGGAATCAGGTGGAGGGGAGCTATGGGGGGGGGGGGAAGAGGAATACCTGTAATAATCTGAACAATAAAGTTTTATTAAAAAAATAATTCTTACACAAGTAGGGAAATTTTTGTAGCGCAACTAAGCCAACTAGAGGACACCAGCTACTATCATAAAAAGGTTGCTTTTATGGTTTTATAATAATAAAACTCCTAAGTACAACAGAGTAGCTCAAAGTAATGGTTTTAGCATGGTATCGCACTAAAATCTTATTCAATTTTTATTTCTACAAAACTGAATAGAATCCTGCCAACTTGTGTGTCATTTCTGGCATCTCAACTTGTACAAAGTCAAAAGTCATATGCATAGGTACTATCATATCTAATAATCTAACCTCATCATGTTGTAATTAAGCTTTATTATTACATAAAAAGTCATTTCTATGGCTTCTAGGTGTAATCTAGAATGGGAAAAAAATCTCCTATGTGCTTTGTATGTTGGACTTCCATGGGTCAATTGAAACAATTCCATCAGACCTGTGAAGCTATAGGAAAGATCTAACATTTGTGTCATTGTAGTCCTGGAAAGAGAGGAGAAAGATGGCAGGGCTTAAAAGCACTGGGGGGAAAAATAGCTAAAAACACCCAAATTTGGCAGACATAACCTACAGATTCTAGAAGCTGAGTAAACTGTACATAGGGTTATTCAAAGAAAGACACATAATTAAACTCCTGAAATAAAAGAAAAATATCTTGAAACTGGCCAGAAAAAATGACACCTTACCCATATGAAGAAAGTAATTCAAGTAACATTAGATTTATCATCAGAAACCATGGAGGCCAGAGGAAATGTTAATATTTTTCTGATGCTGAAAGAAAAGAATTGTCAACCCAGAATTCTATACCCAGTGAAAATATTTAGGAATAAAGGGGAAATCAAAACTCTTACATGAAGAACTAAGAAAATTTGTCACCAGCATACCTACTCTCTAAGAATGGCTAAAGGAAGTTTTCTAAACAGAAAGGAAAAAATAAAGGAAGAAACCATGTTAAAAAAAAAACACCATATTAAGAACATGTTAGGCAAAAATATGGGTAAATATACTTTTATTCTCTTGAGTTTTCTAAATTATGTTTGATGGCTGAGTCAAGAGCAAAAATTATATCAATGTCTGTTGTGGCTCTAAATGTAGAGGATTATTAAAACAATTATATTATTAAGGGGGGGATGTAAAGGGAGGTAAAGTTTCAATATGTCACTTGAGGCATGAAAAACTTTCTCAATACCATAATACTGAGTTGGTTGTATTCTTTTACTCATCTGTACTCCCATTACATTCCCTCTCACTTTTGCAAAATTAAATTGGAGATTTAAAAATGCACTTAACATATATAAATTATACCTCTCTAAATTGGTTTACAAAAGAATATGAAGACTATGGTAAAGAAAATTAATATTCCTAAAATAAACTTTATTTTCACCAATTAAACTTTAAAATGTACAGGATGGTTTTGAATCATTCTTAACTTCCCTCTAATTACTCAAGACTACCCTCTGGTGGTTTATACAGTCTTTAGAGTCAATTCTTTTAAAAAAATGCTTATAAGAACATTCCTTATAGTTTGGAGTGTGTAGATCTGTGTTGTCCAATATGGTAACTACTGGCCCAATATGGCTCTTTCCATTTGAATAAATTAAAATTATGTAAAATATAATTCAGTTCTTCAGTCACTCTAGTTACAATATTACTAATCTTTCGGTGTATCCCAGCATTCACAGAAAGATTAGTGACATTATATGTGCCAGTTGAAAAAAGGTATCTAAATGGCATTGTATAGAATAATGGCTACTGAAGCAATCTAGAAGCTGACAGCACAAGGAAATTACTCTTGCCCTGAAAGGTCATACCTTAAGGATTCTGATTACTCAGTATTTTAATAATGAAATGGTGGCAATTACTTTTTTATATCTCAGAAGTTCTATGACAGTGGTATTTGATTTGGATCCAATATTAACTTTAACATGAAGATGGGATTAAATGTGTATTTGGTGTACCTTTATGAAAGCATAGAAAACTGGCTAAATATCTTCATGGGAACAGTGATGCAAAAGTCATAGTATAGTGGCTGGTCATTTCTGAAACCAGTCTCCTTACAGGTTGGTTCTGAATAATTCTCAGCTTCCCTCTAATTACTCAAGACTACCCTCTGATGGTTTATGCAGTCTGTAGAGTCTCATTCTTCCATCTATAGAGCAACAGGTGAGAACAGCTAGCTGAAAGGCTGCCTATGGGATTTGTTTGGCATGCCATAGATATAGTAAACATCCTTAGTTCATTCCTCCAGTATCTATTTAAAATTAGAGGGGCTAAAACCTTAAGGCAGATAGAGGCTATATGACCATTTAGTTTATTTTTTGTGTCTTAATAATAGCAGGTACTCACTGGATGCCTTCTAGATACTAGGTATTTATGCTGGGCACTTTACAAAACTTGACTCTAATCTTTACCACAATTCTGTAAAGTGGCAAATTCTGTAAAGTGGTAAATCAATTTATTAACTGATATGGTAACTTTAAGCAAAAATAAAAATAAAAAATAAAAATTCAGATATAGACCAAGTGAACTTTAAACAGTAAACCAATACTTTGCTCAAGGCCCTTTCTGAGGTGCTCAAATATGATGTAGGGGTCATCTGTTATTCATGGCTTCCCCAAATCTTTGGAATACTCTCCCTACATTGTGCTAGTTTTCCTATGAATCCCACTTTCTGGAGAAAGAATCCAAAAATCATCTCCTTGCCCTGGTAGTCAAGTATGCAGTCACGTGTCACAGTTCTGTCCAATGCGTTGTAAGTGCAAACTGCTATGTGGGGACTTAAGAGAAGGCTCCTTAAAAGGGAGGGTAACTCACTCAGCTGACACACACCTTTTTGCTATTCCCCTCCTTTTTCTTTCTTCTGCCCCTAAGTCCAATAAGTTGTCCAGAGCTCTGGTAGTCAGTTCATAAGCATGAAGATGAGGGCCACACCTTGAGAATAGCAAAGCTGAAAGCTAGAAGGAATCTAAATTTCTTAAGCGGCTATAACTATCCTGGATTCACATACCTTTGAATTTCTTTTACCTGAGAGAAAAATAAATTCCTATCCTAAGCCTTGTTTCATTTACCAGCACAATCCCTAACTAATATGTAAATAACATACACCCCTGTCACATGTGTTCTATCATATAATACCTAATTCCTTACTGACCCATAATCCAAAAGAAGCTACAAATGAGCTGTTTCACATGTTAATTGTACAAAAATGCACTATTAGTGTAATAGTTTATATTTCATCAAAATGTTGCCACATCAGAAGATGCCATGTCAAAAAGTCCCAGACATCAAGTACCATGTAGTAGACTAAACTGAGAAGAGACCTTAATTAAGAGACCTTAATTAAGGTAATATGGCTATCATATAGCAGATGCTGGATTTAAAACCCAGCTCATTCTGACTATTAAAGTCCATTCTCCTTCAACAGAACCAGGTTCTAATTTTCATCCATGCATTTATGACATTTTGTTAAAAGAAGTGAAGATGACCCAATGAATTCCTTCTATTTTGTTATTAGTTCCAAAATTTTAAAAAATTCTACATTTATCTTTATTGTTCAAAGTATTATAGATGTCCCCCATCCAATATGTACCTACCCCTCCCAGGCCTTTACCACACTATTGTCTGTGTCCATGGGCTATACATATCTATATATATAGAGGTAATATGCTAATTGGTCCTAACAGTGTTCCAGTCACAACCAGTCAACAGGCAGGAGCTGGTGGGTGGGGATGGGGGCAGGGATTTCCGCTCCCAGCGCAGGCGTGCACAGGCCTGCCCAGCACTAACAGCATGCTGACTCGGAGGCAGAGGCCACTCCCAACGGAAGCACACGCAGGCAGGAGCTGCTGGATGGGGACGGGGGCGGAGACTTGCGCCACTAGGACATGAGGATGCTGCTGGGGGCAGACCCCCTGATGGAGGCGTGTGCAGGCCACGGAGGGGGCGTCAGGACAGGGGCAGGGCCTCAGCGGAGAGCTCTCAGCACTCCTGCGCTGAGCTCTGAAGGCGTGGAGAGGAAGGAAGAACACATAGGCAGTTAGGGGGTTTAGGCCAGGAGGGGAGAGCAGTTAGGGGCATCAGGCAGGCAGGCAGACAGGCAGGTGAGCGCTTAGGAGCCAGTGGTTCTGGATTGCAAGAGGGATCCCAGATCGGAGAGGGTGCAGGCCAGGCTGAGGGACCTCCAACCCCCTCGTGCACGAATTTCATGCACCGGGCCACTAGTAAACATATGTTTCCCAGTATATCTTGCCCCCGAGCTTCTCACTCCTGTTTATTACTAGTTTTTCACATCAGAAATAGTTCACCACCTTCTTAGAGGATATAAAAACAGGCTTAGAATGACCAAATTAGTTAAATTAACATATTTAAACTAATAAAACAATTTATTACCAGATATAGAATTTTAATTTATAAACTGGCTTATCAATTTAAAAATAATTACTAAAATTATCTTGTTAAGGATTTTTGAATATTTCAAAGTTGTATAACATTCTATAATTTTAGCTATTGTCTGATGAGGCAAGAGTACTACCAAATAAGGCAGCCATAAAACAAAACAAAAATCCTTATGACTAACAAAAAACACAAAAATAAAGGAATTTAAATGCATCTTTAAGAAGCAATAATTCATAAGTAAAACTCAGAAGAAATTTAGTACTTAAACTACTTACCAATTTGACTTTTAGATGCTCCAGCAACCACTAAATTTAAAGTACTGGAAGACATTTCTTTTCGTGTTGGGTTAACAACACATTCTCCATCAATTATTCCTATTCGTACTGCCCCTAAAATATATTAAAATGTTGGCAGCTGTTTAACAAAAACTATCAGTTTGCAAGACATTAGTCCAGTATTGGTCTTAATCCCTGTCTTTAATTGTGACATAATAAAGTCCATTATTTCTACCATGGTATTTAAGGCCCAAAGAGCATCCCGCCCCCCCCCCCCCCCCCTACTTTCTTGCCTCACTGAATCACTCTTGAGTTGCTCAAATATACAGTTTCTTCCACACCTATGTGATTATGCTCATGCTTTTCTCCTGGTATAGACTTTTACTTTCTCCAAGGCAAATGCTTACCATATGATCCTACTAATCAGCTTAAAAGTTGACTACTCTGAGAGCCCCTTGATAGCCTTACCTTAGAAGACTAAAGCTACTCTTCTCTATCCCTTTTTCTTTTTAATATTTTATTGATTTTTTTACAGAGAGGAAGGAAGAGGGAGAGAGAGCTAGAAACACCGATGAGAGAGAAACATCAATCAGCTGCCTCCTGCACACCCCCTACTGGGATGTGCCTGCAACCAAGGTACATGCCCTTAACTGGAATCGAACCCAGGACCCTTCAGTCCGCAGGCCGACGCTCTTATCCACTGAGCCAAACTGGTTTTGGCGCCTTTTCTTAGCACTCTGACTTCACATTATACATAATTATTTGTTTCCAAAGAATTGCCTCATTTGTCTTTGAATTGCTGGTGCCTACTCTGCCTTTGTGCCTTTAGTACTTAGCTCAATATCTGGAATTTAAGACACTCAATAATTACTCCATGAATCATTTTTATACTGCATTACTAATACTTATAAGAGCTGTAAATGACAAACATGTTTGTTTTTATCTTGAATGGGTATGTACTCTCACAATTTCCCAGTCAAAAAGAAAAGTCCTCAAACAGAAGAGGCAACTAAGAAGTATCTAGGGACACAAAATCTCTAACACCCTAAGATGGCTATCAGAAACAAAATCCAAGGCAAGGATGAAAATGGCAAAAAGAGCTGAAAGAAGTTTTAAAATGTCATCTAATTCAAGATAATAATAGATAATAAATCAGAGCCAATAAATCTAGACCCTTGCTCACTAGTATTTTCCTGGAAAATCATAGATGTTTCTTATTTCAAATCCTAACT
The DNA here is from genome assembly GCA_026230045.1 of Corynorhinus townsendii. Taxonomy (NCBI): domain Eukaryota; kingdom Metazoa; phylum Chordata; class Mammalia; order Chiroptera; family Vespertilionidae; genus Corynorhinus; species Corynorhinus townsendii. The sequence goes on along the minus strand of JAPDVU010000007.1, from coordinate 136,805,315 downwards.
TACCAATAGGTCCATTCCAAGGAATATCTGATAATGAGAGGGCTGCAGAAGCTTAAAAAAAGAAAAAAAAATGAGCTGAAATAAAAATATTTTGTTGCTTTTAAAAAAATCAACAGTTATAATTTTGATCTCTATTTTTATACTTACCACCATTAATTGCTAGGACATCAGGTTCATTAACACCATCTACTGCTAACAAATTACAAAGAACCTGGTACAAGGAAAAAAATTCAAAGCACTTAAAAAAATATACTTGATTTGGGAGGATTATCATATAAACATCTTGGCCTAACACATAGGAGCACTAAATGATTAAAAGCATGGGCTTTGTAGTCAAACCCCTTAATTCTATTATCACTAACTACATGCTTGACCATGGGCAAATTACTTAAATTAAACTTTTAAAAGTTTCCTCATCTTTAAAAGGAAAAAATAATAGTATCTTCCTAAAAGGTTTTTATGAAAATTAATGCAAATATTGTGTGTAAAGTATTCAATAAATGTTAGCTATTTCTATTATATAAAAATATTGTTACCTCTTGTTTACAAGCACAGACAAAACAACCCAATGAATTACTTTACACTACAATAATATACCTACGTCTTATACTTAAGAAAATAATTTCTTGAGGCAGTGACATCCTTGCAAAAGCATATTTATTTTTATCAAATAAATAAAAAACTGTAGTTAATTAAAGTATTTCAGTCATTCTGAAAGAAAATATTCAGAAAGTATTAAAATATAATGAAGTAGAGGTTTAGAAGACTCAGTAATAAAAATAATTAATAAAAATTAGTTATGTGGGGGTGGCTGGGGAGAGGTCATTGGGGGAAAAAGGAGACATATTTAATACTATATGTAATGCTTTAAACAATAAAGAATTTTTAAAAATTAGTTATGTTGACTGTCCTAGCCTCTGTTACTAATATGACCTACAAGGCCCAAATTGATCTGCCCCCACCAATCTCAATCACTCTAAACTTTCAAACTCACCAATTTCTTTTTTGCCTCAGGGGTTGTGTGTTTCCCATTCCATCTGCCTGGAATGCTTTCCCTATACTCCTGGGTTGGCTAACTCCTATTAATAATTCAGGTATCAGCTTAAATTGACACTGATTAAATATTAGCTTTATAAAATTATTTTTTAAAAAATTTAATGTAAAATGTAGTAGCATCACCAAAAATTCTTTTTTTTTATGGTAGTATAGCTTTATTTTTAATATATTGAACCTGAGTCCTGAATGTTGCGTAACAATGGATTACAAACACCTCCTTTGAAATTTGTTGCCTTAAAAAACAAAACACTAACAATATTTAAAGTTGTATATCATCTACACTAACATATTATATGACTAATCAACTTAGTTTTATAGCCATTAAATTATTTTCAATGAAACTTTACAATTCATGACTCATATTGACAGTCTTAAAACTAAAAGAAACCCCTCAATATTAGCAATAAATAATATATTCTAGTTCTCAGTGTCACCAATTGAATTACAGATTTCTTGAGGTATGAATATACAACAAAAAGGCAGCCATTTCTCCATGCAAACCAAAAATTCTTATTTTGTATTCTTTATATAATATTTAGTCAGTATTATAGAAATTCATTAAATAATTTTAGATTGATCTGGAAACAAATGGCCTAAAGGAGACCACCCTACCTGTGTATCATAAAAGTAGCCAGCTGGAAAAAGAGGTCTAATCGAACGATCTGCCAATAAAGAGAGAAAAGATATTAAATAGTAGCTTTACAGTTCAAAATGTTTTCCCTATTAAACATCAGGCTAAAAAATAATATAGTTAGCTGTTCAATATGTAAAAAAACAAAACAAAACCACCGCAAAAAACCCTTGGACTGATTTACTGAAAAGGACAAAGATAAATGTCAATGCTTCAATTAATACACACCAGGCCCTAACAACAAAAAATGAGCAAAGTAGGAACACACAAACCTAAAATTGGGTAGCAGCTTTTAATTTCATTAGGTATCAGTTCCTAATATAAGCAGAGGAAAGAGACTTACAAACAACAGACCAAAAGAAAATCCTGCCTTAGTATTCTGATGAATGCATATAAATATACAGAAACTAGCAATTTCTGGGTGGGAGAATTATAAAATACAAGCAATCCACAATATTTAAAGATGTCAAAGATGTATGCTATAAGGGAGAGGAAGGGGTTTCAGTGATCCAGGTGAGAGTTAAAGGAGGGTTGGCAATGGAGTGGAAGATTAGAAAGACTGAAAAATAATTAATTGGATTTGGTTGAAGGTGTGGTCAAGGATGAATCCTAAGATTTTGGCTCAGGTTATAGGTAAGAAGAAGGGTAACTTAATTAATTTTCTATTTTTTATTATAATCTGTTATACATGCAAAAATATTATTTGTATATATGCAACTTAAAGAATAATAATTAAAACTTATGTACCCTTTATGTCACTTGAAAAAAAAAGTACATACTAATACATTTGAAGCCTTTGAGCTCCCCTCTCTGGTCTCATCCTCCCATCATTCTCCATAAAGGTAACCACTATCCTGAATTTTGTTTAATCTTGCCTTTGCTTTTCTTTGTTGTATGTATCTATTCTTAAACAAAACAGTGATTGGTTTTATGTGGTTTTGAACTTGACGTTTATTCTGTTTGGAGTTCATTAAGCTTCTTCAATCCAAAGACTGATAGTCTTAATAAAATTTTGTAAAAACTTTGGGAAAGAAAGGATGCCAAAGATCTGAAAGATTACAGACATTTTCAGTAATTAATGAATATAATGCTTTTAGGAATTACTATGTTAAACATAAAAATGACAATTACTAGGGATAGATTCAACAGAGTAGAGGCATGAGCCAAGGAATTTATATACTCAATAGAACTCATTCATTTATAGTCAACAAATATTTATTGAATGTCTATTTTGTGCCAGGCAGTATACTGGGTCCAAGGGATGTAATGAAAGAAAACTTAAGAGATATTGTAGAGCACAGATGAAAGAGATGCTAAAACAGGCCTGACAGAGAGAGTTAATGCCTCTATTTTTTTTATCTTACCTATTACCCTACTTGTAAGTATTTCTTTATCAGAAGATCCAATCTCTCTTCTAAGATAGTTTGTGGGAATTCTACCAGCTGCAGCAGCCTTCTGTCTATAGTCAACCTGAAATAATAATGAAAAAAACAAACACACAACGAAGTTCATTTGACTGCTTTTTGTAGTAACAAGCTGTTCCCTAAGAACTACTATGATGACGCTTAATTCGCCTGAGGTTGTAAACAACATATTCCAGACTGAGAGTGGAGAATATTTTATTTATTTCTAGAGTTTTGCATCATTTAGGCAAAGGAGAGGTGATAGAAATGTTTTAGCAAATTGATTTTTAAAAGTCTTCCATTACTCCCCACAGTAGCTTATTCTAGCCAAGTCAAACATTTTCTTTTTTGTATCCACTCTGATATAACTGTATCCCCCTTTTCATAATAGAGGGAAGCCATAAAATCCTAATGAACTTTTCACTTTTCAGCAAACATATACTTGCAGACTCATACTGAAGGGAATCCTATAAAAGCAATGCATTCAGTGTACTCATCAAAGTACTCATGTACTTCCACTGTTCTTGTCAACTTTTGAACATGGACATTCTAAAGCATGCTAACTACTAATATAAGAATTAGTTACGAAGCAATCAGTTTCAATTCTTTTAATTACTTAGTATCAAACAACTAAGGAAAATTCTTTTTGTCGGAAGTTCACATTTTGCACTTACTAGTCACTGGACAAAAATATTACAAATTCTACATTTATGTTATATTATAGTTCAGGCAAATCAGCAAATACTTACCACCAAAGGCAAGAACTGGGAAGGTGAAGGTTTTGTTTTACTGACTGCTGTGACCATCACCGCAGTGTCACCTGACTTAGTTAAAAATAAACAACACTAGTAAATTCCTTTAAAATCAGATATTATCATATAAGTAGTGACTAAATGAATCCTCACTCCAGTTAAACCCAAGTAAAGAGAAGTGTTATCCCTTGACCTAATGACAATGAAAACTATTATTCACAAGTAGTCCAATCTTGATCCCTTCTGCATGAGCATGTTCTGTATTAGAACAGTCACTGAGTTTTTCAAAAGCAATATAACTAAAAGGAAAAAGACTCATCCAATCCTTTTTCTACTTCTTAAGAGGAAATTTAGGCTATCCATAAAGAAAAACATCCCAAGTATTACTACTAAAGAAACAAGGAAAATTACTTTCTCTACAAAAGCATTATAGAAGTTATTTATAGAATAAATAAATTAGAATAAATAAGTAAGTTTGGAAGAGCTCTTAAAGGTCATTTAGTATATCCTGCCCTCTGAACTCCCTGGTTATCTAGAATGGTTCTGATACTAGAAACGGTCTGAATAAATTTCCAATGCTACAATTCTAAAAAGTTTTATGATGTAAAAATATTTAGTACCAGTCTCCATAACAATTTTTAAGATGAAAATGTAGCCCTGGCCAGTATAGCTCAGTTGGCTGGAACATAGTTCCGTGCATGAGAGTCCAGAGTTTGATTCCCAGTCAGGCTACATACCCAGGTTGCAGGTTCAATCCCTGGTTGGGGCATGTATGGGAGGGAACCGACTGATGTTACTCTCTCGCATGGGTGTTTTTTTCTTTCTCTCCCCCCTCCCTAAAATCAATAAGAAACATATCCTTGGGTGAGGATGAAAATGTAAAAAACTGGACTTTTTACCTGTACTACAGCAGAGCCATCTGCAAATCTGGCCAGTTTTCCAGAAGATATTTCCAGTTTTCTGTTTAAAAAATAAAAATTCAATACAAAAGAACCTAAGTCATCAATTTAATTCGCAGCTTAGTATAACATAATGAAAGATTCTAATGAGCAAACTAAAGGTTACCAAACCCCACCCAGAAAACAAAAAAGAGATAGAGTTCATAATCATTATTAAGACTACAAAGGGAGAAAAAAGTACAAATGGAATTTAAGAGCTGTGTAAGAAAAAATATAGAAACCAAGGCACAGGAGTAATCTGAATGAAAGTATTTTGGGGGGTATAGAAGCTCACTTCTTAGATGCTAATTCCCATTTACTACCTTAGTTTAGTCTCTTTTCATTCCTTGCCTGTTGACTGAAGCAGCTTGGATCATTTCCCTACTTAAAATCCTTTAAAATTTCCCCATTGCTTTATATTCCAAAAATTGCCTATAGAGACCTTCAAATTTAACAATGGTGCCAAAGACAAGTCAATGGGGGAAAGAATAGTCTTTTCAACCAATGGTGCTGGACAACTGGGTATCCAAATGCAAAAATGTTAATAAAGTTGGACCCTTTCCTCATACTATGAATAAAAATTAATTCAAAACCTGAGTATGAAAGCTAAAACTATAAAATTTGTAAGAAAAATAATAGAAGTCTTCTTTTATATGACATCAAAAGCACAAGTGACAAAAGAAAAAACAGATAAACTGAACATCAAAATTAAAAACTTTCATGCTTCATAGGATATCATCAAGAAAGTAAAAGAAAGGTCGGAGATGTTGATAATCGGGGAGACTATGCATGTGGAGGGCAGGTAAATGGGAAATTTCCTTCAATTTTGCTGTCAAAGTAATACTGCTCTAAAAAATAAAACCTATAAAAAAAAAAAAACCTGAAAGAAAATCCATAGGGAAAATAGCTGCAAATCATATACGTGATAAGGGACTTGTATCTAGGATATGTAAAGAATTCTCACAACTCAACAATAAAATGACAACCCAATTTTAAAAACTGGCATAGGATTTGAATAGATGTCTCTCCAAAGAAGATTTACAAATGGCCAATAAGTGCATGACAATATGCTCAAAATCATTAGCCATCAGGGAAATGCAAATCAAAACCACAATGAGATACTACTTTACCACAGTGAGATAATACTTCATATCTATTAGGATTATGTGTTGGTAAGGATGTGGAGAAACTGTAATCTTCATATACTGCTGATGAAAATGTAAAATGTTGCACTTGCTTTGGGAAAAAATCTGGCAATTCCTCAAAAAGTTAGACACACACATAACATATGACCCAGCAACTCTACTCCTAGGTATATACCTAAGAGAAATGAAAACATATACCTATGAAAACATTTGCATATGAACATTCATAGCAGCATCTACACTAATAAAAGAGAAATATACAAATTGACCATACCTCTGCAACACCCAGCAGCCAATCAGGAGTATGCAAATTAACTCAACAAAATGGCGGGTTAATTTGCATATGTAGGCACAGAGTGAAAACTGAAGGCTCCGCCCAAGCGAAGACTGAAGGCTTCGCTGTGGTCTGGGTCCCGGAGGAAAACTGGTGCCAGCAGCCAGGGGAAGGAAGGCTTATTGCACGAATCTTTGTGCAACAGGCCTCTAGTTATTCATAATCGCCTCAAAATGGAAACAGCCAAATTGTCTATCAACTGATGAATGAATAAACAAAATGTGGTATAATCTATACAATGGAATATTATTCAGCCATTAAAAAATGAAGTACTAATACATGTTACAGTATGGATAAGCCTTGGAAACATTATGCTAAGTGAAAGAAGGTAGTCACAAATGACCATATATCATTTGATTTCATTTATAGGAAATGCCCAGAATAGGCAAATCCATAGAGACAGAAAGCAGATTATTAATTGCCAAGGGCTGTGGGGTCTGGGAACAAATGGAAAATTACTGCTAATGGATAAGAGATTACTTTTTTTTAGTTGATGAAAGTGTTCTAAAATTGATTATGGTGATGGTCACAAATCTCTATTAATACACTAAAAACCATTGAATTGTACATTCTAAATGGGTAAATTGTATAGTATGTGAATTATATAATGATAAAGCTATCTTATATACTGGGGTGGGTAAAAGTAGGTTTACAGTTATAATACAAATAAATAATACAATAATTAATAATTAATAAGAATAAACTGTTTCATGTACTCACAACTGTAAACCTACTTTGCCCATCTCTGTTCATGAAATAAGCAGCATTGTAAGATTCTCTGCAGAATCTTATTTCCTAGATTCTGCAGAGAGTACAAAAAGAGGTCACTGAGGGCTCGAAAGAGACCAGCAAAACTTGTCAGAGCCCATAATTCATAAAAGTATTGTGAAGGCAACCAACTCAGTGATTCCTGAAGAACTTAGGAAGATGTTCAGACCCATGAGCTCAGTTTCAGAAACATTCTATCATAGTCCACACACACACACTCACACACAAACACACACACACACACACACACACACACACACACACACACACGCACGCGCGCGCACCCCAGTGGCTTCTGTGAATTGGACCTGGGTGGCTATACGGGAACTATATGGGAAGGAGATTTTTGAGCTTTTAAAATGTTGAACCACGTGAGTGAATTCCTAATCAAAAAATACTTTTGAAGAAATAAATAATAAAAAGAGTAAGATAAGCACGGAGATCCTATTGGTGGAGAGAAGAGTGGGAATACATAGCAATGTAGCTCAGGAAGTGAGGAGAAGAGAGGAGCCTTCTGCCACAGAAAGTAGAAATACAGGGAGAGAGATTTAAAGAACATTTTAGAAACATTTTTCTAAAAAATCTACCAGAAAAAATCAGTAATAAAAAACTAAACAAACAACCCCCCTTTATGGTTTGGCCTCTGCCTATGTCATTTGCTAAACTCACATTTCACTGTTTGCTCCATGCACAGGAAGTTATTTGTAGCTACTCAAATGCACTTTCTCACCTCTGCAAATGCACTTGCCACTTTCTCTGCTAATTTGTCCTTGCCCTTTAAGATTCCCCCTCAATGGCAAGTTTTAGCATGTGATAAACATGCTTATGTTCCCTTAGCACCTTGCCATACCTTTCCCACAGTGATTTTCCCAGGACTAAACCTGTGTTTATCTTAGTTCCTCATACAAGAGCTCTGTATATAGTTGATGTTCAATAGAAGCTTACTGAAATGAAAATTAAACAGTTACCTCAAAGGTTACTGTGAATATTAAATGCATGTGAAAAATACAGTAATATAAAACCTCCTCAGGTATTGTAAATTCATATGATAACAAATATAAAGTTCATGGCCCAGGCCAGGTGGCTCAGTTGGTTGGAACGCTGTCCTGTACACTCTGAGGTTCAAACCCTGGTTGGGGAGTATACTAGAGGCAACTGAAACAATGTTTTTCTCACATCAATGTTTCTCTCTCTCCCCCTTTCTCTCTCAAATCAATAAACTTAACCTGGGGTGAGGATATTAAAAAATTACACACACACACACATATTATATAAAGTGCATGGTACATAGCAGTCACATAGTATATGCTGCAAACAACAAACTTACAACAAAGATAAAAAAATGTACTTACCCAGCAGTAATGATAATTATGACTCTAGTTGTTACAACACACGATACAGGTTTAAAAAGAACTAGCTACAAAAGAGTTCTATGTTGACAAATGATCATTTATGGAAAATTTGGAGGGCAGGGGCTGATTTTGTTGCTTTGAGTCTGAGTGCTTAGCCCATAATAGGTATCTGCTGAATCTACTGTTCAGGGTCATTTCTTCAGAGAAGAATGTTCAGTCCTTGAAGAATGGAAAAGATATCCTCTCCCTCAAAAAATCAGGATCAAAGAATGCCAGGAGGGGAAGAGCCTTATAGATCATCTAGTGTAGAGGTCAACAAACTATAGCCTGTTTCTGTACAGTCTTTCATCTAAGAATGTGCTCTTACATTTTTGAAGGGTTTGTAAACATACCCTTTCTCTTTCTCACAAATATATGACAGACAGTATGCAGCCCACAAAGTCTAAAATAATTACTATCTGGTTCCTTACAGAAAAAGTTTACAGACTCCTGATCTAGCCCAGTCTCCTCGTTTTGTGAAATAAAAAAGTGGTTAAGTAATTTGTTCAAGATCAGTCATTCAATAAGTTAAGGAGGAAGGCGTGGATTCAAAGCCAGATGTTCTGGCTTTTTATATTAAGTAGGGCAAAAAAATTTTTTTAAAGTACATGTAAAAAATGTGTGTATATGTATATGTGTGTGTTTGTGCACACATGTATATATATGTATATATGTATAAAGTAAATAAACAGCAGTTTCATTTATTTCAAAACTTATTCAAACACAATTTTTAAGAAGTGATTTTAGACGTCAATTCTGGCAAAAGGATCCCTGGAAAAAGTAGGGGCTTTGTAACAGAAATACAAGTTCAAAATCCACTTGGTCTCATAGTACTAGCTTTGTTGACCATCTCTGAATTGGTTTTCTTAACTATAAAAATGGGTGTAATAGTACCTTTACTACAGGTTTAAAAAGAGTGTAGCATATAGCTGGTGTTCAATAAACTTACATTTCCTTTCCCTTCATAACTAGGGTCATACTGGCCACGTTTTTAGGATTGGACGATGTGAGCTCACTATCCTGAGGTGGAATGTTTTATATTTCAGAGTCCAGGAGTCCCCGAAATTAAAGAGAACGGAGTCAGGTGGTCAGACTCAGCTGAAAGAAGGAAGCCCGGAACAGGGTAAGAGGGAGGTCCAAGAAGCAAAGGACATGAGACTGAGACAGGCAGGGAAGAGTGAGGGTGCCGGGAGGCAGACTCCAAACCCGGAAAGGGGAACTTGGCATTTAGGTTTGGGGTGAACAGAGGGAAAAAAGGCTACGGTTGCCAGATTCCTATCCAGGGAGATGAATGCACTAGTTGCTGACCGGACAGAATGCCTGTGAAAGAGCAGAAAACGCACGTCGTCCCTTACCTGTTGCCTAAGTCCACGGCCACGGTACGGGACCTGGCGCCACTCCATAGTGCTCGCACCTGCAACTGGGTGAGTGCCCGACCCCGCCCTGGCAGACGGAGGGGACTAGTGCCCAGCGGCCGGAGCCGGAGGCATGAGCTGCAATGCCTGCAGGCCGCCATGACACCCAGCACGCGATCAGCCCGGGCTGCGTTCTGATTGGCTCACTTTCAGATGGCGGGCGGAGCCTGTTCCAGTTTCGTTTCCCTCTGGAATAATTTGGCTACTTTCTACGAAAACCAGAGAGGGTCAAATCTCTGAGAACGCGATCTTGCCGGCCTCTCACTATCTGCCAATGAAAGGCAATTAGAAAAATAATGCTTGGTGTTTTCTTTTGCTATCATAATTTAAAAGAAAGTTCTAGAATAATGTATTTAATAAATAGAGTAAATATAGAATAATAATAGAAGTAATCAGAAAACATATTATTGTTATTTGCCTTCTTTGAGCTGAGAGTTAGGGGAACTTGTGTGGTGCAAGAGATACCTCTCTCCTCACTGTGCCCTGGTTTTCATTTTATAAGTTTCACAGAACAAATATATTGCTGCAAAGCTTTGTGTTCATTTATTTCTATTAAGTTAATTTCTCATCGACCTATATCATTTTAGATACCTTTATATCATAATTTCTGATTCATATTTACTTTCATTGTTAGTATTTCTCTGCCCCTCTTGGTCAAATGTTAATATTTGCTAAGCCAACTCAATTTTGGAAAATGAAAAAAATATTTTTGAAAGTTGAATTTGATAAATATTTAGCGTGTGGATAAATTTCTTCCACCCCTTCCTAATCCAGTCTATAGGAAAATCTTTATGTGGTTCATTGAATGAACCAATGATTGTTTTTCTATTATGAGGGCCATATTTTTCTTTTAAGGTTATAACACTCTTTCCCAAAACAAATTGGAACAACAAAGCCCAACACACACTCAAATATGACTTTAAGAACTAAAAATGTTGAACTCCAAACAGACAAATGACTTGGTGATAAAGCAGCTCCTTGACACCTTGCTTTCGTGATCTATTATTACTGATTTGGAATTTCCATACTAGAAGGGATTACTACGAACTCTATGGGTATTTAGTGTTAAAGTAGTTTTTGCCTCTTTCTCTACTTTTGATTTTACTTTATGTTGTAACAGTGTTTTCAAGACCAATCCATTGAAACCTGTGGTAGCAACAAGTCAGAATCTACTTGCCATAATTCAACATGACTTTGGATTTATAAACTAATAATGCGATATAGCCTTTTGGTAATGTACTTAATACTGTATAATTTTCATTCAGGTAGTATTGCCTAATCATTTAGAGCATAGACCTGAAGTTAGTTCTGAGTGATCCCAGTCTTGGCTGTAATTTACTGGTTGTCATCCCTATCTCTCTAAGCCTCAGTTTCCTCATCTATAAAAAATGGGTATTAATATGAACCTGATAGGGTTTTTGTAAAGATTAAATATGACAGAGGATGTAAAATGTTTATCACAGTACTTGGCACATTGTCAGTACTTAATAAATGGTAGATTCAGCTTTGATCCAGCCTTTTTTAAATTTTCCCTCTAGTTCCCTCTGTTTGAAATACTGAACAATCTTCTTTCCTTCAGATCCCCATGGATAAGTTAGCTTTCATCCAGCTGGAAATGTTGAAAAACAGCGTTTATACATTAAGCCCACCAATCCAAAATAATTGGTAGTTAACAATTGGATCATAAACTCAAAGGTAAATGTGTGTACTGAAATCTTATGGTAGACTTTTATGAAATAGTCATACAGACGATTCAAGCTACCTTTATATTAAACATTTTAAGATTAATAGAGAAACAAAAATATTATAAGTTTAAATTCTTGTGATTGTAACTACTGCAGCCTGATCTCCAAGGTCTGATCTGGGATGTCATATTCTAGTATAGTTTGACAGACAAAATATAATTTAAAAGAAATTTCTTTACCTATAACTCTTGAAGGACATTAAAGGTGATCCAATTTAAATCCACAGGCAATGTTTCTTAGCTCTCCTTTTCTCTTTATTTTAATCCAATGAACTTGCATCAAAATAGTTACTCTCTGAGTAGCAACTTTAAATAAAACATTATTACATTAAATTATAGTTAATTAAAATTTAATTTGGCTTGTAGTTTGGTTTAGACAACATATAAGGAGTTTTTATGTCTTGTAATATACGTACACATTTAAATAACATAATGAAAAGTATCAGTGAACACAGAGGGTCCATGAAAATTTTTTCTCTTGAAAGAATGTAGCATACTCAACTTTAAGAAAGATAGCTCTTCATCATTGCCAGAGGGATCTTTCTAAATCACAAACCTAATTGTATCTCCATCCTGATTATATTTCTTTAATGGCTTCCTAAATCTTCAAGCTACAGGATAAAATTGGAATTGTTTTGTGTGGACTATAAGCCTTTCCTATTTTGCCTCATCAGTTTTGACTTAATATCTTATGTCCTTTCTTCCCTCTCCTCATTTTATATTCCAAGTAAACTGAACTACCTGTTTTCCTCTAACATACCACCTTGTCTCCTGCCTGTGTCTTTGCATGTATGATTCTCTGTGCTTGGCCCACATTCCCTCCCATGTGTCAATCAGGTCTCAGTTTCAATACTATCCCTACTTAATTATCCAGGCTGACTTATGGTACAATCTATGTCTGTCCTTCCACTTTGTTGATTAATTCATATAGCCATTTTTTCATCTTTGGAGATGAATGTAGCAGTGGGTATTTCATAGTGGTTAAAAATGTTGCCTCTGGAATGAGATTATTTAGGTTTGAAACTCACCTCTGCCACCTCTTAAACATGTTACTCTTGGTGAATTGCTTACCCTTTCTGTGCCTCAGATTTCTCATTTGTAAAATAATAATAATAATAGTTACCTCTTAGGGTTGTTATGCAGATTTAAAGGCAATCTTATTTTTATGGAGCTAAGCATAGTCCCTGGTACATAGAAATAAGGTGTTATAATACAGGGTGGGGCAAAAGTAGCTTTACAGTTTTTCATGTGGAAAATAATACAATACTTAATAAATAATAGTACAAGAATAAACTCTGTGTTTCACATACTCACAACTGTAAACCTATTTTTTATTTATTAATAAATAAATGTCAAGACAGTCATATTTCCAATCGCCACTATTTGTTACTTCTACCACCTCTAGTCATTGTCATTTTTTCTAGTGGAGGGATTTTTTCTGTACTGACCACAGTCCTGATACCTTCATTCATTGCCACAAACTGCCTCAGAGAATGTTTTACAGAATTGTGATGAATAGAACCAATTTACATAGAGACTTTTATGTATGTACTAGAGGCCCAGTGCACGAAATTCATATATAGGGGTGTGTGTCCCTCAGCCCAGCCTGCACCCTCTCCAATCTGGGACCCCTCGAGGGATGTCTGACTGCCCATTTAGATGGACATTCAGACATCCCTCTCACAATCCAGGACTGCTGGCTCCAACTGCTTGCCTGCCTGCCTTCCTGATTGCCCCTAACTGCTTCTGCCTGCCAGCCTGATCACCCCCTAACCACTCCCCTACCAGCCTGATTGATGTCTAACTGCTCCCCTGCCAGCCTGTTTGCCCCTAACTGCCCTCCCCTGCAGGCCTGCCCCCCCCCCCAACTGCTCTCCCCTGCAGGCCTGGGTCCCCCCAACTGCCCTCCCCTGTAGGCCCCTCGCCCCCAACTTCCCTCCTCTGCCAGCCTGGTCACCCCTAACTGCCCTTCCCTGCAGGCTTGATCGCCCCTAACTTCTCTCCCTTGCAGACCTGGTCCCTCCCAACTGCCCTCCCCTGCTGGCCATCTTGTGGCAGCCATCTTGTGTCCACATGGGGTCAGTCATCTTTGACCACATGGGGGCAGCCATCTTGTGTGTTGGAGTGACGGTCAACTTCCATATTATTCTTTTATTAGATGGGAGGATTAGATAGGATAGAGACCTGATGTATGGGTGGGGGCTGGCTTGTTTGCCCTGAAAGGTGTCCTGGATCAGGGTGGGGGTTCCCTTGGGGTGTGGGGTGGCCTGGGTGAGGGGCCTGTGATGGTTTGCAGTCTGGCCACACCCCCCAGTGGCCCAAGTGGAGGCCCTGGGATCTGGGATTTATTTATCTTCTATAATTGAAACTTTGTAGCCTTGAGCAGAGCTAAGCCTCCTGCTCGCTCCATGGCCTCAGCGGTTTTTGTTGGGATTTATTTATCTTCTATAATTGAAACTTTGTAGCCTTAAGCGGAGGCCAAGGCAGGCCAGGGCAGGCAGAAAGTTTGGCTTCCTCTATTGCCGGGGAAACTCAAGCCTCCTGCTCTCTCTGTAGCTGCAGCCATCTTGGTTGGGTTAATTCACATACTCGCTCCTGATTGGCTGGTGGGCGTGGCAGAGGTACTGTCAATTTGCATATTGCTCTTTTATTAGATAGGATTTGTGTATCTTTAGGGTTCTGACTAAATGCAGCTCCCACTGTATTGTTACTTAAATATTCATGTTGGGATAGTGGGATCATTCTTCCTTCTCTCAAAACAGTTTCTTTAAAGTCAGCATGAAGGAACAGTAATTGAGCACAAAAGCCTGACCTTGCCAACACTGCATTGTATGCTCTGTCAAATTAGCTCAGACCATGACAGTTTATATTAAATGTGTTTATAATTAATGTGGATTAAAATTTGAAGGATATTTTTAGAGTTGTTTTTGGTTGATGATACAAGTAGGAATTTCAGACCATATTAACATTTTCTCTTGCTTCTTAAATTTGTTCTGTGTTTTCTTAATGGAACTAGTGGCCCAGTGCATGAAATTCGTGCACATTAAAAGGGGATTAATTAGAAGAAATATTTTAATATTGCTATTTGTCCTTTCTCTGTGAATAGAAGTGTCAGAGATGAAAGAAAATTAGTAAAATGTATATGAAAATCTTCCTCCTGTCAGAGTCTGGGGCACACCACAGGACCCAGAGTCAAGTCCCCACCTACCCACATGCGCCTCAAAATCACATGAGACCCCCCCCCATTTTCAAGCCCTGCTGGGTGGGAGGGTTGCAGCCTCAGGTCCCCTAGCCTGATGCCAGGGCAGGGGGCATGGCCTGAGGTTCCCCAGCCTGGCACTGGGGTAGGGGGCATGGCCTGAGGTCCCCCATCAAGCCCTGACATGTCCGGGGGGGGGGGGAGGGCACAGCCTGAGGTCTGATGGCCTGGCGCCAGTGTGGGGTGCGTGGCTTGAGGTCCCCTGTCAAGCCCCATGGCTTGCTGATTGTTCGTTAAGGCTTGTTACCAGAACTCAGCCTCTGCTGTGGGTGCAGCCCTCTTGTGTTATGGAAACCCCGCCTCTGCTGTGGGTGCCGCCATCTTTGTGGCAGAGTGATGGTCAATTTGCATATTCCCTCTTTATTATATAGGATAATTACATCTTTGGTCTGATTTTGGGGTAGGCTGACTATAATGTTTGCTCAGGGACAATGTCAAGCCATCTCTCACCCAATTTTCTCCTCCTCCCTTTGACAATTGGTACAAAAGACTGATCAGGAGAGAAGTAATCCATACATTTGAATTTTTGCTCACTGCATAAGATGATAATGTTGATCCAAATTTAGAATGTCTTGGAGTAACTTATGGTTTTGTATTAAAACACACTTACTGTGATTTGGATATGAAACAAATGGCTTTGCAGACAGGCATGACTGTTGCTAATAAATGAACTATTGTGTGCAAAGGAGCTCTACATGATCATTGTTAACCCTCATTAAAATCACAAGCCTCTGTTCTCACAGCTTGTTCTTTTAAAGAGATGATGTTCAAGGTCACGTGTTATTCCTTGAAATGTTTACATCTAAAAGAAAACTTCCCTCTGTGGTTATTTATCCACATGCAACAATTTATTGAAGAGAGGGGCTTTGAAGTTGTGCAGCAATATTAATTTTAATATTTTATTGTCTTTTTCAGTCTTTCATGTAGTATTGGTATTCAAAGTATTAGGGTTCATTTTCAAAATTAATAATTTCATAAAATTTTTGTTTGGACATTCACATTTGCATTTTCTCTTCCTTTAAAAAATTCCTATGGTTTTATTTCCTGCTTTCAATATGCATCATTCTTGTTACCACAAAACATATATAGAGTCTATACCATTATGTGAGAAAACACAGCAATATTCTATAGCAAATAACGGCACAGTTTTTTGCCCTTTAAATACAGACTCACATGGACTCCCAACAAAGCAATACCAAGGTGAAGAGGGCATATGTAGGCCTCTGCTTAGTTCTCATTAGGCCTTCTTTAACTTGGTTTTGGCCTTAGATACTTAGTTTACCTTAATTTTTCATAGTTGGTTTGCTCTACTCTCTACTCTCCCCATAAAATCTTTACTCTTCCTATTCCCCCAATATTTTTTTCTGGAAAATTTTAGATTTTCACTTTTGTCAAGTTTAGATGCATTAATTATTAAGAAGGTCATACTTCAATCCTTAAATTCTGTACACATTCAGATTGTTAGCCCCTTTGATGAAGAGGTGAATTTCAAATTAGTACTCAAAGTATTAGGGTTTAGTTTCAACAATAATTTATTATAGAGTCTGTTTGGTATAGGGACTATACTGTTTTCACCTTTATTATTTTACCTAATTGTAGAAAATAGGAGAACATGGCCATGCAGATTTGGCCTCATATAAATTCTTGAGCTATGTGCTATGGGGCATTCAAATGATATAGAAGACTCTGTTCTCTCTTGAGAAATTTTCAAAGAACCATACAAATATAGTGAGATTATATTTTGAGATACTAACTTATTCTCTTCCATTTTCTGCAATCTTATCATTCTCCTCTACTCAGGAAGTAACTAGGGTATAGTATTCTCACTGCCCCAAGGAAATGTTGTTACGAGAAGGAAAGAAAACAATAAATAATTAGTTCTGAATTGCAATATAAATACAGACAATACTTTGCAAGAAGTTATTTTTGAGACTGAGGGCAAAAAAATTCTGCATACTATAAAAAATAGAAATGGAAAGAATACAGGATGATGTAAGATTCATTTCCCCACTTTTTGAAAAGATAGTCTCTAGATAGAGGAAAAAACAACAACACGCCAAACAGGTGGGAAAAGGGCAGCAACAGGAACTGCATGGAAGCTTGAACTTCATGGGGACTTCCAGCCTTATTAGCTGCTTTAAGTTTTCTAAAGAGCCATGCTCACTTACGTTTGAGGAGGGTATTGGAGAAATCCAGATAGGAAATGATGGAGGGCTAAACTGGGTGTTGGAAGCTCATTGGAGAAAAGTGGACAAATTCACATGATGCTCAGGAGGTAGAACCGATAGGACTAGGTGATACGTTGGATATTGGTGAGAGGACGTGAGAAAGGTCAAATATGATGTGACATGCCTGTTTTAAAGAGGTGTGAGCAACGGTGCTTCAAAAGAGATGTGTGAAGCAGGCCAGGTTTGGAAAAAAAGATGAGTTCAGGTTTGGTCATGTTGATGTTGTTCAATAATTTCCTTCCCTTGTAGTCTGTAAGCTGCATCTGGTCAACCAGAACAAATATTCTGCTAGAACTCAATAGTATCATTCCTAAGATGCTTCTCACCACTTAAAGTGTATTATTAAAACAACTGTTTCAATAAAAAAAGGTAATGAAGGGTTAGAGAGTTTTAGATTGGCAATAACCAAGTTATTTTTGCTGCAGGAATGTCATAAATACAGGAATTTTGAATATAACTACATTTAGTTATTAAATGCTAAAATAATAAATTATAATAAAGCCAAAAAAGCAAACTTCTTCATTTTATTTACATTCCACTCACTTTTAAGGCTCATTTTCCTCTTTAATCTTTGGCTTTGACCTGGCAATTTTGCTTGAGCACACCTTGCAAACACCAAACATAAACCTAAGAGCAAGCGAATAATCAGTTAAATAAATATTGGACATGCCAACAGAGTAGTCAGCCATTCCAGCAAAGTGCCTGAGTGCTATGCTTTGTATATATTTTCTCTATTCACTCAGCATTAGCTCCCTATCACAATTAAATTATTAAACTATTGATCACATTATATCCTATGTGTGTTGTGAGAATGAGCACTAGTGGTTACTAGCAACCATTCCAGGGCTAGAGATTACCGGTTGGACTTAATATTTAGAGATGTTCTGAGCTGAATCCCTTAGGCCTGGCTCTGAACTTACAGGTATGTACTATGAATCCAGAGAGATCTATGCCATGAGTGAGGACACTTTACAACATATATAAGATAGCTTTACAAAATGTCAAGTAAATGGAAAGAAGGCTGGTGACTTCTACAAAAGTCATTGGCATTTTCAAGTGAGACCAGCAGAATATTTAAGAGTTCACCAGAATAATAGTTTTGTGTATTAACATGTTGTTCTGGTGCTTTGGAATCTATAATGTAATTAAACATGTTTTGTGTCATCATTATAATAATTAATTGATTTAGGCAATAATCATCAATGGAGCCAGAGCTAGTGGATAAAAATGTGAGGAGTAACAGATTTGATTTAGATTAATATTTGATCTAAAATTTATCTTCCTTTTATTTTAATAATAGTGATTTCCAAAATCTCTTTCCTGTAGTCAATATATTTTTAATCTTTTTTCTCAATGCACAAAACATCGATCAAATTCAAAGGGTTCAGAAAATAATGTTAATTTCATTTATTGTTGAGCATGTAAAACACTCCTGCTTGGATAATGGAGAAATCAATTCCCACCAGAGGGCGCTCGGGTGTTACTTATGTCACATCCTTAGCTTTGGGGATCTCCTTTAGAATTGAAGGTCAGATAAAGAGCTTCACAGACAAGAAAAAGCTAAAGGCATTCATCACCACCAAACCAGTATTATATGAAATGCTGAAGGGTATTCTTTAAGAAGAGGAAGAAGAAGAAAAAGGTAAAGATAAAAAATATGAACAACAAAGTGGCAACAAATACATATATATACAGTAAACAATTGAATCTAAAAATCAAACGAATAAAAAATCTGATGAACCAGAATAAACCGGTGAATGGAATAGAAACAGGGACATGGGAATGGAATAGACTGATGATTCTCAGAGGAAAGGGAGTGTGTGTGTGTGTGGGGGGGGGTGCGGGAAAAAATTAGACAAAGATCTTACATGCATGTATGCATTGCCTATGGACACAGACAATAAGGTGGTAAGGGCCTAGGGCAGGGTGGGAACTGGGTGGAGGGGAGCTGTGGGAGGAAAAAGAGGGATATCTGTAATAATCTCAATAATAAAGATTAATTTTAAAAAATTACAATAAAATATAGTGGGAAGAAAAAAATGTAAAATGAAATCTTTGTATTTGCAGCTGAACTTTGTTAGAGATTTTGGGGTTAATATTACTCTGTGTTTTAAAACTTGAATATATCTTGTTTTTCCTTTCAGATTACAAACAGCTACCCAAGTTACATCAGTACTCCTAAATAAACAAACAACAACAAAAAAACCCCAAAACTTCCACACCCAAAAATTGTTTTTGTTTTTCAGCAAACACTTCCAGTTCTCGTTTATTGCAGGTTGGAGAGTCATGGTTACTTCTCTATCTCATCCACCTACTCTGGAACCAGGTTACTGAGGGTGGGCTGGGGCCAGATGATAGAACACTCAGTTTCAGGGCTTGGGTGCAAAGTGCTGACACTCATTTGAGTCCTGCTTCCCAGGACAGTCCTGCCTCCTATTCGGCTGTGTCAGTGGTTCTCAGTCTCCCCACCAGCAACATCAGCATCACCTGGGAACTTGTTAGAATGCCAATTCTTGAGCCTCGCCCCAAACCTACTGAATCAGAATTTCTGGCTGTGGAGCCCAGCAATCTGTGTTTTAACAAGTTCTCTGGGTGATTCTGATGTACACTACAGTTTGAGAACCACTAGGCTAGACACTGTAGTTACAAGACAAGCTGCTTTGGGCAAGCAAAGCCTCAGAGTTATGGTCTAGTCCAGTGGTCGGCAAACCGCAGTGGCTCGAGAGCCGCAGTTTGCCGCTCTGTTGACTAATGCGTTTGCCGACCACAGGTCTAGTCCCCCCTCTGAGAAGCAGCAGCAGATTTCTTTGCAGAGTAGGTCTCAGACCCTTAGGCAATTGGTAGTCAATGTCAGAGCAGTCTTCTACCTGCTTCAAGCTTTTCTAAAGGAATTTGTCTTTCACTGATCTAAGTAGGATCCACCAGGCCATGGAAAGAAGTTTTAGAAATAAATCATACACTTTAGATGATATCAAGGGAGTCAGTGAGAGTTTAGGAATGAAGTATATCTTGGGAGTTAGGCTTACAGATTCTGGGTCTACCTTGCCTGCTTCAAATAACAGTTCTCTGTAACTCAGTTTCCTTATCCAAACTGTGGATAATAATAATGCTATTGTATAGTGTTGTTATGAGGATTCAATTAGACAAGATTTCTAATTCAATTAGAACTGTCCCTGGCACTCTATAAGTGTTTTAAAATACTATGCTTTGCACAGGTCTTCTGTCATCCTGTCAGCACAATCCTACCTTCTTTGGACAGCAACATAATCATATCTTTCCACGATTCTTATGGAAAAATATTAATATAAACAATCCCTATCACATTTACACAAGAGACAGGAGCCCTAGGAACTTCTTTTGAGTTCTAAGATCTTCTTTTCTTTTTTAAAAATACTTTTATTGATTTCAGAGAGCAAGGGAAGGGAAGAGAGAGACAGAAACATCAATGATGAGAGGGAATCATTGATTGGCTGCCTCCTGTATGTTGGATTGAGCCCGCAACACAAGCATGCACCCTTGACTGGAATCGAACCTTGGACCCTTTGATCCGCAGGTCTGACACTCTATCCACTGAGCCAAACCAGCCAGGGCTACAGACCTTTTCTTTTAATCTTAACTCTCCCCTAAGAGATGTCTGACTTTAAACAAATTACTTGATCTCTCTTTAAATTTCACTTTTTTTTCTCAATTTGTAAAATGGGGATTACCATCTAATAGGGTCAGTGTGAAAGAAAGGAATACAATTAGAGGGTAAATTGTGGAAATAAAGTACCATTATCTTATTTTACTGTTCTAAAAAATGCAATAGAGTATAGGACAGTGCTTGGCACATAAGAGGGCTCAATGCACATTAGTTCCTTTTTATTCATAGCTTTATATACTTTAAGTATTCTGGGACTTTTTAAATCACCAAAGCTAATTATGTTTTGTACTGTTTACTTTCAGCTTCACACTCCAGGTCCTGGATTTCTGGCCTGGAGTGACTCGGACAGTTGTGTTTTCCCTCCTTTTCACACAGGAGCCTTTTAGGCCAGATTTTCTGGTCAGCTCTTTCCCTTCTCTTTAGGCTGACTGTCCACACTCCTCCCCTTCTCCCCCCCCCCCTCATCCCCCCACTCCCGATCAATGAGCTTATATATATATTTTTTCTTTCTTTCTAAATATTTTTTTTTCTTAATTAAATCTTTATTGTTCAGATTATTACAGGTGTTCCACTTTTTTCCCCCCCATAGCTCCCCTCCACCTGATTCCCCACCCCACCCCATGCCCTTACCCCCCGCCACTGTCTTCATCCATAGGAGTAAGATTTTTGTCCAATCTCTTCCCACACCCCTCACACTTGCTTCCCCTGAGAATCGTCAGTCCACTCCCTTTCTATGTCCCTGATTCTATTATATTCACTAGTCCATTCTGTTCTTCAGATTTTTTATTCACTTGATTTTTAGATTCACTTGTTGGTAAGTATGTATTTGATGTCATTTTGTTGTTCATAATTTTTATCTTTACCTTTTTCTTCTTCTTCTTCTTCTTAAAGAATGCCCTTCAGCATTTCATGTAATCCTGGTTTGGTGGCGATGAACTCCTTTAGCTTTTTCTTGTCTGTGAAGCTCTTTATCTGACCTTCAACTCTGAATGATAGCTTTGCTGGGTAGAGTAATCTTGGTTGTAGGTTCTTGCTGTTCATCACTTTGAATATTTCTTGCCACTCCCTTCTGGCCTGCATAGTTTCTGCTGAGAAATCAGCTGACAGTCGTATGGGTACTCCCTTGTAGGTAATTAACTGTTTTTCTCTTGCTGCTTTTAATATTCTCTCTTTGTCTTTTGCCCTTGGCATTTTAATTATGATGTGTCTTGGTGTGGTCCTCTTTGGGTTCCTCTTGTATGGGGTTCTGTGCGCTTCCTGAACTTGTAAGTCTATTTCTTTCACCAGGTAGGGAAAGTTTTCTGTCATTATTTCTTCTAATAGGTTTTCAATATTTTGCTCTCTCCCTTCTTCTGGCACCCCAAAAATTCGGATGTTGTTTCGCTTAAAGTTGTCCCAGAGGCTCCTTACATTATCTTCATATTTTTGGATTCTTTTTTCTTTTTGTTTTTCTGGTTGGATGTTTTTTGTTTCCACATATTTCAGATCTTTGGTTTGATTCTTGGGGTATGTTGATCTACAGTTGAGTTTCTGTATATTCTTTATTTCAGACAGTGTATGCTTCATTTCTGACTGATCCTTTTCCATTTTTTTGGCATTCTCATTAAGGTCCTTGAAGGTCTCACTAAGCTCCTCAGAAGTGTCATCAAGTTTCTCGGCAGTTTTTAGAAGATTCTTGAGTAACCTTATAAATGTGATTCTGAACTCTATGTCATCCAGTAGTTTGCCTTCCTCCGTTTCTTTCATTCGTGACATGTTTCTTTGTTTCTGCATTTTGGCTTCTTCCCTGTGTTGATGGAGTGGCTTTGTGTGGTAGGTGACCTATAGGGGGCAGTAGCTCAGCCTCCCCAATCACCTGATGTGGATGCTCTTGGTACACCCCTTTGTGGGCTGAGTGCAAAGTCTTGGTGTAGTTAAGCCTGAATTGCTGTTGGTATGCTGGGAGGAATTGACCTCCAGGCCAATTAGCTGTGAGCACTCCCTGTGTCTATAATGGAAGAAGTGCTGCGCTGAAGACATGCTAATGGGGCAGGACTTGTTTCAGTGGGGCTTTGGTGCTCACTGAGTCTGCCTCTTGAATGTGTCACTTATGGATGTGAGGAGTTGAAATCTGGTGTCTCACACTGACCACTAGGTACACTGGCTTCTGGATCTCCAATGGGGTGCAGGTCAGCTACTGTCTGAGGCCACTCAGCAGGAGCTACAGTGAGAGCTGCAGTTTTCTCCTCTTTGCTTGGGGTTTGGAGGTTTTGGAGCTGTCTGACCCGGGCTGCAAGTTTTCTAGGTTAAGCTGCGATAGGGCAGGCTTTCTTATGCTAATTGAGCTGCTTGGAGCTTGGGTGGGTTTGTAGGTTGTGTGGGGCGGGGTCTCAGGGCGTCACTAGGTTAGGGCGTGGCAAACAGCAATGGCTGCTAGTAAGCCCGCTCTGTGTCCCGACCGTGTCCTGGAATCCTGTGCCCCAGTGCCGTAAACAATTATTCCTGCGCGCAGCTCTGCTAGCAAGCCACTCTCACTGGCAGACAGTCCAGCTTCTCCCCATAGGAGTTTGGGTCCCCCGTGTCTCCCCAGAGACTGGATTTCAGAGTAATCGGGGGCTTGTCTCTGTTGGGGTTGAAAAAAGCAACGCACCCAGTCGCCCGCCGCCAGCCCGGATCGCGCGCCTCCGTACCTCAGCTTTTCAGCGCTTGTGCACGTCTCAATGCTCTTTTCTCTTTCCTTCTAGTTGTAGAACTTCCACTCAGCCAGCTTTCCCGTGGTTCTGGGTGATAGACGTTTTATCTTTTAGTTGCAGTTTAAATTGTTGTGGGAGGCAGCAGTTTAGGTGTTTACCTATGCCGCCATCTTGGATTCCTCTCTGAGCTTATATTTTTAATTGCAAAACATTTGGAGCATTCAATAAAGCATAAATGACAAAATGAACATTGCTAATTCCTCTCCAAAAGAAAACATCATTAATATTTAAGTGTATTTCCTGTTAGATTTCCCCCTTTGCTTCTATAAAATTGCTATCATGATCAATTATCCTTCCTGCCTCAGATCTTCTATAGGTGTGATCCTCTGGCCTGGCATATTTTTCTGTGGCCTGGAATGCTCCTTCTATCCCCACCTCTTCCTCCTATCCCAGCCCTCCCTGATGTTTCAGATGAAGCTAGGTCTCTCTGTTAGACACTTTTAAGCGTGCTGTGCTCACTCTGGACAGCATTTTTCCAGTTCATACTGATATATTTACTCATGTGATTTTGTGACTAATCTTTAAGCTATAGTTCATGACTAAACTGTAAGCTCCAGGAGAGTAGGAACCATGTCTGGTTTGCTCACGACCTCATTCCAAGTGTCAGCACAATGCTGGACACATAGTATGCCCACAACAAATAGTTTTTGAATGAGTAAATGCGTACATGAAAAAGGTCATAAACATTTTCCCATGCTAGATATAATCATTTTGAATGGCTGATTTTTAATATATTTTTATTGATTTTAGAGAGGAAGGGAGAGAAAATGAGAAATAGAAACATCAATAATGAGAGAGAATCATTGATCGGCTGCCTCCTGCATGCCCCCCACTGGGGATCAAGCCCACAATGAGGGCATGTGCCCTTGACTGAAATCAAACCTGCGACCCTTCAGCCCACAGGTTGATGCTCTATCCACTGAGCCAAACTGGCTAGGGCTGAATGGCTGATTTTAACTTTTAACTTATGGTTTTAACTTATTGATGGCAGGGTGATAGGAGACATGTTCTCTCAGGACTTCAGAGGTCTCTGTGTATTTCTGAAGCAGTCTGTTTTGGTTGCAGGATCCCTGGGATGAGAAACAAGAGACCTACACTCACCTTTCTGTTCTGCCAGTTCCTGTGAACAACTCACTGACCTTCACTGAGCCACATTTTCCTTATCTGCTCTGCTTCTCTCCCAGGGAATTTCATATATCACATAAAACAATAATATGAAAATACTTCTCAAATTAAGCATGGCAGACCTTTCAGAAGATATTTTGCTTGATTTGATAAATAGAGCCACTTGCAAAGTTGCACAGAGGCTCCAACTTTCAAACTTGAAATAAATTCTGTTCCCGAGAGAATCTCCTATTTCAGAGTTTAATAATTAGAAATAATTGTGAGTCGAAATGTCTTAAATAGCAGGAACTCATTAACTACTATTTCATTCCTTAAAGTAGACATAGTAAAGTTTTCTTCAATTTCATGGTAAGTTATGACAACAGAAACTTAGATTGCTATTTCTTCTAAATTTCAATTGGCTGATGCAAGATATTTTTGACAGACTTACCAATGAATGTAAATTAAATAGATTATTTTAAAAACCTTTAGTTTTGGGATAAACTTCCCACCTTATTTAAGCAAGAAATACAGGAATATTTGGAATTTCCATGATTAGTGTTCACATTTGAAGGCAAGATGGAAGAAAGAAAATTTCCCACCAGTATCTTAGATGTCAGGAATTGGAATATTTTATTGGCTGATTCTTTGGTAGTTTTCCATTGCATTTGTTGTTGTTAACCCTCACCCAAGGTTACTTCCCCATTGATTTTTGGAGAGAGTGGAAGGGAGAGGGAGAAACAAGGATGTGAGAGAGACACATCATTGGAATCAAGCCTGCAACTGAGGTATGTACCCTTGACTGGAATTGAACCTGGGACCCTCAGTCCGCTGGCTGACACTCTATCCATTGAACCAAACTGGCTATGCTCCATTGCATTTTAACTAATTTCCTAATGTTTTAATTTATGTGAAGGTGTTTGAAATGT
Organism: Corynorhinus townsendii; assembly: GCA_026230045.1. Lineage (NCBI taxonomy): Eukaryota > Metazoa > Chordata > Mammalia > Chiroptera > Vespertilionidae > Corynorhinus > Corynorhinus townsendii. The sequence continues at coordinate 136,779,843 of JAPDVU010000007.1, read as the reverse complement.
ACACACTGATGAGGTAAACATTTTGGAAAATGGATAAGAATTAAAAGTGTGGTATAAGGGAAGAGCAGCCTTTACACTCTATGGAAACTGTAAGTTCATGGGTAGAATGAGGCAGTGTTTGCTCATTTTACTTATTAATGACTACAACACAACCTGTTTAAATGTGAACATTTTTTATTCTTTCTTCACTAGAGGCCCGGTGCACAGATTCGTGCACATTGAATGGAAATTAATTAGAAGAAATATTTTAGAGGCTGGGGAGGGACCAAGGGAGGCTGGCCAACTGTGGAGGGACTGCAGGAGGGCTCCAGGGCATGTCGGGCCTGTCTCACCCAGTCCCAATAGGCCAGACCCCAGCACCAAGCTATGAGTAACCTACTGGTTGGAGCGTCTGCTCCCTGGTGGTCAGTGTGCATCATAGCGACTGGTTGAATGGTTGGGCACTTAGCATATTAGGCTTTTATTATATAGGAGAATACTACATAGTAAATGCATAGCATTTTAGGAAAGGAAAATATTTTAAAGGTTCAATGTCCTTATTTCATAGATAATTAATTCTAACATTTACAAGGAAATTTACAATTGCTTCCAGATAACATGATTTCATAGAATCTTCAGAACTCTATTATTACCTTCAATTAAAAATGAGGAAATGGAGACTCAGAGAGATCAAATGACTTGTCTAAGGTCACAGAGATAATAATAATGATGGACAAAACTCATTGAGCACTTACTTAATGCTAAGGCCTTCTCATGCATGATCACATTTAATTCTCATGATAGTTCTATTACCTCATACTTAATATGTGACAATTGGCATTATATATCAGTACTAAGAAATGGGTATAACTGATTTATTTTTTCATTGAATGCTCTTTTATACACACAACCCAAATATTGAATAAAATTAATCTGATTCTATATTTTTTGCTTGTTTATGTTTGAAGCTAATTGGTCAAGTAAATAGTATTCTCATTTCACAGATGAGAAAACATGGAGAAATAAGACTACTGTAATAGTATTGTAAAAGCTAATGCTGACAAGCAGAGGCAAGACTCCAGTTCTTCCCAATAGACCAGGTTCTCTTTCTCTGCCATATGTACCAGAGTGCTGGGTTGGCAATTGGCAACAAGGAGCCAAAACTAGAGACAAAGAGGTACTGAGTACCCCATGTACTGAATACTGGAGACCAGGCATGACCAGCAAGAGTTAAGAGTCAGACAAACTTACTCTGCATCCCCTTGCACTGCCCCTCCACATACCATCATTATCTGAGACTGGACCATTCCTCATGCCCAATCCACTTACATTTTTTAAAAAACATTTTTTATTGATTTTTTAACAGAGAAGAAGGGAGAGGGATAGAGAGTTAGAAACATCAATGAGAGAGAAACATTGATCAGTTGCCTTCTTCATACCCCCGACTGGGCATGTGCCCACAACCGAGGTACATGTCCCTGACTGGAATCAAATCTGGGACCCTTCAGTCCTCAGGCTGATGCTCTATCCACTGAGCCAAACCGGTTAGGGCAATCCACTTAAATTTTTGACTATACTAGGGGTGATGGATGTGTTGTTAGAGTCATGAGTCTTTGGCCTAATGGAAAGTACTGCGGCCCCACCGCAGTGGGGTAGCTCTGAGGACCATCTATGGAGATTGGGATTAAAAGAGGAGAGTGATAATTTATTTCTTAGTCATCACACCAGTGCTTGTGTAAGGGAACAGGTAATTGAAGTGCAGTAATGGGACAGAGAGAAATGAGGCAGTGGAATAGCCTGTACTCACTTTGTAGCGTGGCAGCAATGTGTGGGTTTTTCAGGGGTCAAGAAGCCCCCACAGAAAGTAACTGGACTTGAGCTGACTTGCCAGTACCCTACGCAAGAGGGTGTGGGGGCAATGCCAGGGTAGCATCTGAGGAGTTATTAGAAGGGCTTCCCTGGGGAGGTCTCTCATATCCCTGAAGAATTTTCACACATGTATCCCAGTGTTGGGATGTCTGTCACACAGAGGCCAATAGGCAACATTAGCCAAGAGAAGGCCATCATGCATCACTGAAGTAGACATTTGTCCTGCTTCTACCTCTGCTTTTACTACAAGCCCAGACCCGCAAGCCCACCACTCAGCAGGGAGGGGAGGAGGAGTGAAGGAGACCAAGCCCCTTCCCCATTTTAGGCCTTGGCCATAAGTGCCTGAGATAGAGCAAAGCAGGAGCTGAAAATGAAGTTTTAAGTTGGACTTGCCTTCTTAGTAATGCAGTCATTCCCAGGCTGTGGGAGCTGCCCAGAATGTTGTGAAGGATAGGAAAGGAAGGTTCAGCAGAGCAACATCAAGGTAGTAATTCGGGGGGCAGGGGGAAGACATTTTAGTTTGTACTCTACTGAGTTCAGGCTGTTTAGAATGGATATCACATATGCTTCAAAAATATATTTACTAATCCGGAGAGCTTTGCCTCCTTTTCAAATATACGGAAAGTTTTATGGGATGATATTGTCAGGAACCAAGTAATATATTTAAAATTCTCCATTATTATGCATTTTTGACTATACTAGGGGTGATGGATGTGTTTTTCAACTTCCAAGGATGAAGTTGAAAAAATATGGGCCAGCAAAAAAGGCAACCCCTTTCTTTCTTCTGATTTTTCCTTTAGCCACAGAAGGTATCTTGGCATCTGACCAGCCAGAATGAAGATCTGTAATTCCAAGCCAGGTGGTTCACTTTTGAATGAGAAATTCTGATTGATAGGTTCAGCCAACATTTAATGAGTGCCTCCTATGATAAATACCATAGGGATTAAAGGCATATAAAAATGGTCCCGACTTTCAAGAATGTTACTATCTTGATAAACATATACTCATCAAAGATAGGACAGTGTATGACAAGTGCCAAATGAACAGAAATGATAGCTAAAGAACTATATGAATTTTACCTAGACACCTTCTTGCAGTAGTCATCAAATCAGAAAAGGTGAGGCTTAAGCAGTGCCATGAAGGATGGATAAGAGTAAAGTGGGTAGAGACTAAAGGGCTGCCACAGGAGCAAACAGGCAGAGATCAGGGAAGTTTGGAAGTCACATATGGGAGCATTGTGTCCCCCCAAATAAATTCTGCATCGGCCTACTTTTCTTTGTAAGTACTGGAAAACCTAACTCAAATGGGCTTAAAAATAAAGGGCATTTATTTATTGGCTTATGTAACTGATAAGAACTAGAGGTAGAGTAAGCTTCAGAGGTGAATTAATTAGGGCTGGAGCTCCATTCTATTTCTCTATGATCCTTATAGCCCTCTCTTTACCTTCAGTCTGGTGCTCTTAGTTGCAAGACGTTTCCTCAGGGGTGTGAGTTATCTCTTGCAGTATAACAAATTATCCCCAAACTTAGTAGGTCAGCAGTAAACATTTATTATCTCAGCTTCTGTGTGACAGGACTCTAGGCAGAATTTAGCTGAGTGGCTCTGTCTCAGAGTCTCTCACAAGGCTGTGGTCATCTGAGGCTTCACTCTGTCTGGACAATCCACTTCCAAGTTCACTTATATGGCTGTTGGCTAGAGGCTTCAGTTCCTTGTTATATGGATCTATGGGTTTCTCATGACATGACAGTTGGCTTCCCCAAGAAATGATGAGAGAGAGAGACAGAACCCAGTATGTTATAATGTAATTAAAGAAGTGATGTGCCATCACTTCTGCCCTATTCTGTTGGTCGTGCAGACCAACCCTGGTACAAATATGTGACTTTCAGGAGACTAGAATCATTGGGTACCATCTTGGAGTCTGGCTACTACATCTGGCCTTATGATTCCTTGTTTATATCCAGTTGCTTCTTTTTTAAGCCATTGAAGAAAAGTTCTCAGATTTGCTCTGATTATACCATCTTTAAACCAATCACAGTGCTTGGGAGAATAACAACTACTGAATGACTTAGGCCTGGGATAGGATGAAATGACTGGCTTAGACAAATTAGGGTCCACCTAAAGCTGGAGATGCTGCCAACCAAACTGCATGGTTGCTGTAGAGAAAAGAGTGGATGATATGGTGGGGAGACACCTACAGAGTCCTTTACAGTCTATTTCTGGCTACTCAGCATCCATATATATTCTCCTTACCCACACACAGTTACATTTACAACCTCTCTCCAAAGGGGAGACAGTTGGAAATCAAATTTAAGCTCCAAGTTCAGGATCTCTGGGTATTGTCCCTTTCTCTTCACCAGTTATGAGTACAACTCTTCACAGTCTAATAATCTAAGAGGTCCACTTCCAATACAATCAATATGGAATTATGGAGGAAAAAAGATAATTTTAGCAAAACTCCCATTGGATAAGGGAAGCGCCAATACAAATCCTCGCTTTTCCTGGTACGTAGCATACATCATGAGATAACTCATACACCTGAGGCGTCTTGCAACTAAGAACACCAGACGGAATGTAAAGAGAAGATCACTGTATAGGAATTACAAGTTTTCCTTGCTTTGGTGGAAGAAAGAGTCTGAGTAGAGAGGATAGGAAGTGAGGTCCCAGGCGCTGATTGCTACTAGACTGTTGAGGGGCTTTTAGGACTTTAGCCTGTAGGCAATGAAGAAAGAAAGAGGATCACTGAGGATTTTTGAGTAGGGTAGTGACATGATCAAAATTGCTTTGGTACAATTAATTTAGAAGTGCAATGCATATAAATTCACAAATTCCCTTAAAATAATGCCTTGGGGATACGTTCCTCACATAAACTGAAAGTGATGTTTGAAAAAGAAATGCTAACAGATTCCACAGTAAAAATCTATGTATAACCCAGGTTTGTCTCTTTCCAAATAGAGATTATAAGTTGTTTCTAGGCACCTACATGGAACAAACAGAATGGTTCATGTTGTGTCACTTCCCTGGCATTAATTCCAAACTGAATGAATGAGCTCTTAAGATGTTTTTGAAAAGTTTTGTAATAGGTAGAGAATGACAGGGGTAAGTTTAACTTGAAAAAGTGAGAAAAATGTTAGTAGGGAAAGCATTTTTAGGTAACAAATAGCCCTTCATTTACCTGTGCAAGAAATGATAAAAATAATTTAAATTATTTTACTGCTGTAAGTCCCATATAAGTTAGCTAGTTAAAAGATTGTAAAGGCTGTGAAGTATTTGTAATTTTTGAAAAGAATGAAGGCTCTGGCTAGGTGGCTCAGTTGTGGGTTTGATCCCTATTGGGGGGGGGGGTGCATATAAGAGGCAACCAATCTATGTTTCTCTTCCTTCCTCTCTCTCTAAAAAATCTATAAAAACACTAGAGGCCTGGTGCACGAAATTTGTGTGTGTGTGTGTGTGTGTGTGTGTGTGTGTGTGTGTGTGTGTGTCTGTCCCTCAGCCTAGCCTGCACCCTCTCCAATCTGGGACCCCCACTGGGATCGGGCCTAAATGGGCAGTTGGACATCCCTCTCACAATCCAGGACTGCTGGCTCCCAACTGCTCACCTGCCTGCCTACCTGATTGCCCCTAACTGCTTCTGCCTGCCAGCCTGATCACCCCTTACCCACTCCCCTGACAGTCTGATCAATGGCTAACTGCTCCCCTGTTGGCCTGATTGTCCCTAACTGCCCTCCCCTGTGGGCCTGGTCACCCCTAACTGCCCTTCCCTGCAGGCCTGATCACCTCCAACTGCCCTCACTTGCAGGCCTGGTTCCTCCCAAGTGCCTTCCCCTGTGGGCCTGGTCACCCCTAACTGCCCTCCCCTGCTGGCCATCTTATGGCAGCCATCTTGTGTCCACATGGGGGCAGCCATCTTGTGTGTTGGAGTGATGGTCAATTTGCATATCACCTCTTTTTTATAGGATATCCTTGAATGACAATTTAAATAAATAAATATTGATGGTAAGTAAAGCCACGAGCCTACTTCACCACCTGCTGTTGTGAAGGTCCTTCACTAGTTCAGGATATGGAGTAATATCTTCTTCATGATGATAAAACCTATCAGCTTTGTCTCCTCTGATGGCTTGGAAGGAATTCAAGATGGAAAGTGGTGGAAAATTGATTATTTCTATTTGAAATTTCAGATATTAGGATTGAATTTAGATTTGACTTATTCCTGAGAAACATATGATGGAAATAACCCCTATATCAAGTTGTTTTTTCAGACTTGAGTGAGTATGGGTGAGTGAAATGTATAAAAGAAAACATTTTTTGAGGTAGGAATAGATTCATCATTGAGTTTTGCTGCCAAATTCAGAATTAGATAGTGGAAAAATTCTATTTGAGTTTGTGAATCTGCCAGCAAACTGTTGGGAAAAATAAAGACAAGCCAGATGAGCACTTGGGTTATGGAATGAACCATAGATGACATATGACTGAAAAATTTTAAAGAAGAATATAGTTCTTCCTACTTTTATTTCTCAATTTTATTTTGAAGTCTTTAATAACTTTAATTTGCAGCATGCTTTCTTATTGTACCAAACTATAGCAGCAAAATGGAAAACACAGAATATTTCAGTGTTGAAATCAACCTTAAGGGTCAGGAAATTAAAAATATCAAGTTTCCATAGTAACACTAATTTAGTTAGGGCACACATGTTGTTTCTGAGCCATTAGTTTACTCTTATGATGTTAAAAGAACATAATATTTCCTTTGTTATGTGGTTAAGTTAATGAAACAATGCAAAGCAATTTCATATTTTCTGCCTGCACATTTTAAATAATTTTATTATGAAAAGCTTGACATTTGATTGCTTGCACAATTTTGCAAAAAGTGAAAATATTGTAAAAGTTTGTTTTTTTTTAAAGTTTCTGAAGACAAACAGGAAATCATGAACATATCACAACTTAGGAAGATGATAAGATAAAGTTAAACTGGATTTTGAAAGTTTACACTAGGATATTTTGCTGAATTTCTGAGAATGTATTTGGTCTTGCATTTGGGTAGCTTTCATGTGATTTGATTTTAGTTTCCACAGTTATCACATTCTATCTGGTATGTTCTTGATATCTACCTGGGATTTGTCCCAAGTCCTTTTTAAATCCCCAAATTCATGAATACTACTATAGCTCTGTCTGTTGGCTGACTTTTTGGGCCCACTTTTCCAAAAGAAGCCTTCTCTTTACAACTTAATAGGAGTTACTACAAAGATAATGATGTAGAAAAGAGAAAATCTGCCTTCTCAGCAGGTACTCTCTTGGTACACACACCAAGCACATCTTCACAACTGGTCCTCGCACATTGATCTTGCTTTGTATGTGGTTCAAATTTGCTTCTTAGTAAAATGACAAATGCTACATGTAACATCTTCAAGGCCACTCATGATCATTATATTGATTTTCAGCTGTTAAATAACCTTACTTTCCTGTGATAGATCCTACTTGACCCCACAGTGTGTCACTTTTTGTATGTTGCTGGAGCTAGTTGGCTAGTATTTTGTTGAGGCTATTTACAATCGTCTGACATTTATAAATAGTAGAGTGCACTCCACTTACCCAAGTTCCCATTCAGCTCACTCAATTTAATAAAAACAGATTAATTCAATGAAAAATGACAGTCATGCTTTTTGATAGATATTGTGAAGATGAATAACCATTATTTATTTGGTTGACAGGACTGTTCACTTTTTGCCTGAGTATAAGTAATGCTAAAAATTAAATTCAATTCAAGAAGTATTTATTGAATGTCCATTATGCTAGGCATTGTGCTAGACTGGGGCTATATTGATGAATAATGAATGATAGTAGCAGTAATAGTAGTAGTACAATAGTAATCAGTTGCATAGTGGGTATGAGAACTTGGATTTGACTCCTACCTTTACAACACTTCCTAACTGACAGACCACAAACAACTTATTTAACCTCAGTTTCTTCGTGTGTGAAATGTGGCTACAAATAACATGTAATTCATAGAATTGCTGTGAGGATTAATTAATTAATATATATGAACAGTACTGGCAGTTGGTAATCACTAGATACAGTTTATTTTATTTTATTTTTTGTTAATCCTCACCCAAGGAGAGGAAAGGAGGGGGAGAAACACAGAGAGAAACATTGTTTGGTTGCTCCCCGAATGCACCCGATGGGAGCTGGGGATCGAGCCTGAAACCAGGGTACTTGCTCTTGACCAGAATTGAAACTGGGACTCTTCAGTCTGAGGGCTGACTCTCTATCCACTGAGCCAAATTGTCTAGGACAAGTTTAGCTGTTATTACCATTATTATTATTATTTATTTTCCAGAACTTACATTACTTCATTTAATTTTCATAACAACCCTGTTTGAGGAAGTTGGCATTACCTTCATTTTTATAGCTGAGAAACTAGGGCTTATAGAGGTTAAGTAACTTGACTGAGATAATTAACGTGTTGATTGGTAGAAGGAGAATTTACACTCCGAATATGCTTGACTGCCAAGCCAGTGTTCAAATATATTAGTCTACATAGCCTGTCCCTGGCTTAAAGGAGCTCTCACCTAGTTTTTCCAGGAAGCCTTGTCCAATAATTAGTTTAGATTCTTCAAAGTTTCCAGAGGAGGTCTTTTGGTGCCATATTCCAATAACTTGTTCCCCTAAAGTTAGAAAAAAAGTTTAACACAAATCTCATCTATTGCATTTGAACTCTTGTTTCTTCCCTAGTATAGAGAAGAAAACATATCCACCCGTGTGGCAACCTAAAGTCAATCCAACTCAGTGTTTTCTCTTACTTTTACTTCGATAATTCATTGCTCAATGGGGGAAAAAGCACAAGTTATACATATATATGAAAGCTTTGATTTTCTGCATTTCTCTTTAACGTCAAAAAGCTGTGTTATGGAACTGAATCTTCTGTTGTCTTTTGGATACTCTTTCTGCCCTTGACTTTGATCCTGTTTCAAAATTATTTTCCAGGGTCCTATGACTGCCTGCTCATGGGTTAGGTTCCCCCTTTGTTGTAGTTTTTAAATGCTCTCAGTTTTCACACCACATGGTGAGCATCGGAGATCAGAGGAAAGTGGAAAGGGGGACAATAAATAATGTGTAGGCAAAGGTATAAACATTTAGGGCCAAATTGATTGCACAACTTCTCCTGTGTAGAAATAGCTTATCTGTGCTAAAAAAGAAAAGCTATAAGTTTCGGGGAAAGATGACAGAACTTTGGATGCTGAGGTATCAAGGGAAGGAATCTGAGTAGTTGAGATAAAAGAAAGTGATGCAGAATGAAGGTAAGGTAACTATTGTGCTTCTACCAAGAGACATCACAGGACTTAACAGTAGTGTTATATGTCTTTCAGGGTAAATGACAGAGAAAACCAACCTTTTTCCTTTCTTTCTCCCTATCTGGTGACTAATAAGTAATATTTTTAAACCAGAGAGCAAAGGAATGGGCTAATGTTTCCCCTAAATATAAAAAGTCTTATGAACAATATACTTAGAATTAAAGTTCTTTGTGAGAGATGGTTGAATATCTAAAAACTGGGCAACTTTCTGAAAGGAAAAAAAAAAAAAAAGGAAGAAAATTCCAGTGCATATCAAGTATGACACAAGGCTGACACCCACCCAGTGGCCAGATATGTTTTCCTGAGGGATTTTGTTGTGTTTATTCCTCTAGCATTTTTTCATTCCTGACTTTTGGGGTGGCCCTTCTGTGAAGAGTTTCCTCATCCCAGCTGTTATGATGTTTAATCTAGAGTTGCCAACTTCTGATCTGGCGGTTCCAAGACACAGGGTGAGGAAAACAAAGCTTTTCAGTATTTCTGAATCCTGTCCCCCACCCGCATTGGAATTAGTGCTCTTATCTCTGGTCAGTCCTAAATTGTTTTCAACCCTGGCTTCATCTCTCCCCCGGAATAGCAGAACAATTACTAATGGTAAAGATCCATGTCCATGTCCAGAGTTCAAATTACTTATGCCCCACGCAAACCTTAATTTATTTCTCTTTTCCTTTATTATCCCTCTCCTCCCCTCCACCCAAGTAAGTTACGGTGGTTTTCTTTTTGGGAAATATTTGCTTGAAAGTGCTTTTTTATTTTTTCAAGATAAAAATTAGGTTTTGGTTTTTAAACTAACTAGGGTGTATTTTTTTCTTAGGAAAAACAGGGTAAACTTTAAACAGGGTAATCATCTGGTTTTGATCCTAATGTTAGTCCATGGGATGGCTTGACACTTCCAATAAGGAAAGTTGTGGCATTTCATTTTAGAAATACACAAGGATGGCTACTTTCTGCTCCCTTTGCCCTTGGCCTGAATTGTTTAGTGTTCAAGTGGAGTGGTCCTGACTGGTGTGTTTTATGGTTGGCCTGCTGCAGGACCAGGCAGATAAGGAAGTAGGGGTAAGCAGAATTAATACTTGAAGGCAGAAAGCAGGGTATAGATATAGATGAAGAAACAGTCCCTTTTACCAAATGTTAAAAGGCATAAATCTTATACTACTGTGCCATGTTGCTTTTTTGGGAGTACATTTAATATGCTATTATACTGTAAATAATGGAAAGCAATTAGGAGATCAAATGGTGAAGTAGGAAAATGTGGTTCTTTGGTGGTCCTACTATCTCCAAATGTTTAGTACGACATGGCCGTTTTCTTATTCTTTTCGTATTCTAGGACTTTTGACAATCCTTGTTCACATGGTTTTGCCTCAGAGCCCCCACAGACTTGCTTTTATGCAATACCCTATGCTCTGAGTTTTACCTCATCCTTACCATCCATAGTAAGGATGGCTATCCACAGACCTGAAATAATTTAGTGTCTCTTTCCCTTATACACATCTGCTCCCAGCTAATACAGCTAGCTAGCTGATTGGAAAAATATTAGCATTAATATAATATTTTGCATTAACAACAGGAATATTTTAGAATTAAATCCTTATCCCTAAAGAAACTGCTATTATATCAAATTAGTGGAACATTTGGATAATGGTAAGCTACTTGGATAGGTGTTTGGAGTAGGCAGGACTTCTAGTGTCCTATAGGGTCTTATGAATAAGGTCAAAGCTGTCTTTGAAGCTTCACTTGTTTTCTATTGAGAATAATCCCTCATTACTTCCATCAAAAAGTCATAATGAAAGCTTGAAAGAAAAAAATGCAGGTTTGTTAAAAAAAAAAAAAAGAAGGATGGGTACTTTAAAACTGTTTTTAAAAAAATACAAAGTTTAAATAGTGTCTCCAATATTTCATAACAGTCTAGATAAGAAAAGCACAAATTCCTGTATTGTTTTTGTTATATTATTCTAGAAATTTTTGTGTTCTTTTCATATTCTAGGACTTTTGACAACATTTGTTCATGTGTCCTCTCTTTTTTCTGTTTCTGTCTCACCTGTATTACTTATATTTTTGTTTCCATATACAAAAAGTTCCTTCCAAATAGTTGAAATTCCTATAAAAGTTTTTATCTATCTATCTATCTATCTATCTATCTATCTATCTATCTATCTATCTATCTATCTATCTAAAAGGCTAAGTGACCGACCATCCGTCTGTCCGACCGCCTGCCCAACTGACCGGCTGGTACATATGTCACACACTGGCAATTTAAAAATACATGTTGACTCGCGCATGCGCAATATATATATATATAAAGCTCTCGTATGTTCATAAATTAAATGAAGACATTTTGGATATACTCAATGGAGATTTTCACACCTATTTGAGCGATGATTCCATTGATTCAATGGATGATGCTAAAAAGGAAAATTCTCCCATTGAATTTCTTTCCTTTTTTTAAAAAAATATATTGTATTGATTTTTTTACAGAGAGGAAGAGAGAGGGATAGAGAGTTAGAAACATCGATCAGCTGCCTCCTGCTCACCCCCCACTGGGGATGTGCCCGCAATCAAGGTACATGCCCTTGACTGCAATTGAACCTGGGACCCTTGAGTCCGCAGGCCGATGCTCTATCCACTGAGCCAAACTGGTTACGGCCCATCAAATTTCTTAATAGTATTACTCCTTTGGGAATGCCAGATCATAAATTAAAATTGAAAGTAGGTGCAATCATCATGCTACTGAGAAATCTCAATAGTAAATGGGGTCTTTGTAATGGTACTAGATTTATTATCAAAAGATTGCAACCTAACATAATCAAAGCTGAAGTGTTAACAGGATCTGTGGAAGGAGAGGTTGTTCTGATTCCAAGAATTGATTTGTCCCCGTCTGACACTGGCCTCCCATTTAAATTAATTCTAAGACAGTTTCCCGTGATGCCAGCATTTGCAATGACTATTAATACATCACAAGGACAAACTCTAGACAAAGGTAGGAATATTCCTACCTGAACCCATTTTCAGACATGGTCAGTTATATGTTGCTTTCTCTTGAGTTCAAAGAGAGTGTGACATTAAAGTTGTAAATACTTCGTCACAAGCGAAATTAGTCAAACACTCTGAAAGTGTTTGTACTCTTAATGTGGTATACAGGAAGATATTAGAATAAGTTTAATCAATTTCTCAGTTATTGTTTTTATCAATGTTTTTTATGTCATGTTTTTTGTTGTTTTTATATCATGTTTTTGTTGTTTTTATATCATGTCTTTGTTGTTATATCATGTTATTGTTTAGTTATTAATCAATTTATATATTATTTTCATATACATTTCACTAATTTTCTTTCATCTCTGATGCTTCTATTATAGAGAAAGGGTGAATGAAATATTAAAGAAATATTTAAAGAAATATTAAAATATTTCTTCTAGTTAATTTCCTTTCAATGTGCACGAATCCGTGCATCGGAACACTAGTTTAATATAAAGATAAAAATCTACCTTTGGCAGAATGTGAAATGTTTAGGAGATCCAAGCCACAATTATACTATTATTGGTATTGACATTGTACTTGACACATCTAAAATAACAAATATGGTGGAAACCTTTTATGAATAAAGCTTGTATTGAGTGGATTCGTGTATCTGATTAACAGACTAGGCATGACTTCTCTGGACTTTTAGTATTTATGAAAATACTAGAGGCCCGGTGCATAGGATTCATGCACTGGTGTGGGGTGTGGCTTGTGGGGATAGGCTCACTGTGGGAGTGCCGCTCATCCTGGTCAGCTGAGCAGGGGGAACGGGCGTAAGGCATCAGTTGGACATCCCCTGAGAGCTCCTGGACTGTGAGAGGGCTTAGGCTGGGCTGAGGAAACCCCCCCGCCCCCAGTACACGAATTTTGTGCACTGGGCCTCTAGTAATTTAATATTGTTAGATACTATTCTTATAATAGTTATAGCTAGAAATTCCAAATTTATTTACATTGCTTTTCAGAGCTGCTGAGGAATATTTTAGTCAGTGTATGAATTCTTATGTTTAGACTTTTAAAGATTTTTTAAGTAAATTGTACATTTTAAAGGTGGATTTTAAAAAAAATCTTTATTGTTGGAAGCATTACATATGTCCCCCTTTCCACCACATTGACCCCTTCTGGCCCTCCCCTTCCCACCACCCCAAGCCTACACCACCTTACTGTCTGTGTCCATGGGTTATGCATATATGCATACAAGTTTTTTGGTTGATCTCTTACCACCCACCCACACCTTCCCTCTAAGATTTGACAGTCTGTTCCATGCTTCTATGTCTCTGGATCTATTTTGTTCATCAGTTTATTTTGTTCATTAGATTCCACATATGGGTGAGATCATGTGATACTTGTCTCTCTGACTGGTTTATTTTGTTTAGCATAATACTCCCCAGGACTCTTCATGTTATCTCAAAGGTAAGAGATCCTTCTTTTTAACTACTGTATAGTATTATCTGGTATAAATGTACCACAGCCTTTTTATCCACTCAGCTGGACCCCACCAGATTTGTGCACTGGTGGGGTCCAGCTGGCCTGCCTGATGGGGGCCATTGGGGGTGGGCCAGCTGAGGCAAGGGGCTACGGGCAGTTTGCCGGCTGGCCCTACCCCCGATTGAAGTGGGGGGCCCACTTGGGGGCGGGGCTAGCCGGGGTGAGGGGCTGCAGGCATTCTGGTTGTTCCACCGTTCAGTCAATTTGCATATTACCCTTTTATTATATAGAATTTTTTTACTCTAGCATCATTATTGCAATAAACAATTCCAGGCCAAATATACCCACTTATCCTGTGTAGTACTTGGTTGGCACTTTTAATCTGAAGATTCCTGTATGTCTTTTATTTTGGAAAAGTTTATACCATTTCCTCAATATTCTCTTTGTGGCTCTTCCCTTAGATATATTTTGGAGACTCCCATTAGATACATGTTGGAGACTCACAGTTGACCCTCCATATTTTTAAACTGCTTTTGCATATTCATATTTTTACCTCTATCATTCTGCAATAGGTTCTAGGTAAATTTCTCAGCACTCTTCCATTTTATTAATTCCCTTACCATCTCACCTATTAAAGTTTTAACTCTATTTTTTTTTTATTTCCAGAATTTCTAATGTTTTTTTAAATGCCTATTCTCATTCCTGTTTATTTTCTTTCATAATTTCTTGTTTTTTCTTTTCCATAAAAGTGTTATTCCTTTATCTCTTTGAGTATCCTAAAGTCATGTCATGATTCCTCTTTTATTTTCATTTTGTTGCTTAGTTTTCCTCATGTGTTATAAAATTTTGATTTGTAGACTCATCTTAAGTGCAAATTTTTTCCTTTCTTTGCTTATTCCTCTCTCTCTACTTGATTACAGTTATCTGTATATAGCCCTTATTGGCCTCTGTTCAGAATTAGGTCTTATAGGGACAGCTCATGGAATTTATTATCACTGGTGATTTGAATAAGCACAGAGCCAATCACTAAGCCAATGGCAGCTTAACCAGGTCCTGACTGTCAGGATAACTGCTTTGTCTCATATGGATGAGTACATTACTTTACACAAGCTGTAGCCTCAGGTAACAGTCAGTTATAGCTCTTTCCCAGCCTCCTTTCCATCCCGGTCTCTTATTTCAAGCTATCAGACTGACTCTTGTCTTCTGCCTCAGATGGGCATTTTACTCTCCATCACCTATCCTATCTAATAAAAGAGAAACATGCAAATTGACCATACCTCTGCTATGCCCACAAGCCATGCCCACCAGCCAATCAGGAGCGAGTATGCAAATTAGCCCAACCAAGATGATGGTTAATTTGCATATCCAGGCACAAAGCGAAGACTGAAGACAGCGTAGAAGGAAGCCAAGTGCTGCAGAAGGGAGCGAAGCTGCAGAGAAGCAAGCGGGATGGCGGAGAAGGGAGGGAAGCAGGTGGGGCAGCAGAAAGGGAGGGAAGCAGGTGGGGCAGCAGAGATGGCCGCAGGAAGCCCTATTCTTGCAGGAATCTTTCTGTAATGGGTCTCTAGTCCTATATAATAAAGAGGTAATATGCAAATTGACCATCACTCCAACACACAAAATGGCCACCCCCATGTGGTCAAAGATGGCCACCCCCATGTGGACACAAGATGGCCACCACAAGATGGCCTGCAGGGGAGGGTAATTGGGGGCAATCAGGCCTGCAGGGGAGGGCAGTTGAGGGGGACCAGGCCAGCAGGGGAGGGTTAGGGGTAACCAGGCCAGCAGGAGAGGGCAGTTGGGGTGACCAGGACTGCAGGGAAGGGCAGTGGGGGGCAATCGGACCAGCAGGGGAGCAATTAGGTGTCGATTAGGCTGACACAGGATTGGTTAGGGGGTTATCAGGCTGGCAGGCAGAAGTGGTTAGGGGCAATCAGGCAGGCAAGCAGGTGAGCGGTTGGAAGCCAGCAGTCCTGGATTGTGAGAGGGATGGCTGACTGCCCATTTAGGCCCGATCCCAATGGGGTCCCATATTGGAGAGTCTGCAGGCTGGGCTGAGGGACACCCCCCCCCCCCCGACCCCCTGGGCACGAATTTCATGTACTGGGCCTCTAATAATAATATAAGCTCCTGGCTGCCTTTGTCTGCTGCCTCCTTCTGGTTTATCTGTTGTGCTTTTGTTAGAATTTTTTTCTGTTGAATTTTAAGTTCCATAACCAGAGACTTTGTTCTGTTTAGTGCAGTATTCTGTATCTAAAACAGTGTCTATCACATAGTAGGTAAGGAATTAAAACTTGCAAAATGATGAGTTAATAAGTTAACGAATGAATGTTTGGTTACTGATCCAAAGTGATATTTAGCTTTTTATAAGTTTGGTTATATATATATACTAGAGACCTGATGCACGAAATTCATGCAAGAGTAGGCCTTCCTTCTCTTGGCTGCCAGCACCGGCTTCCCTCTGGCACCCGGGACCCCGGCTTCCCTCTGGCTGCCAGCAGGCACCCGGGACCCGGCTTCCCTTTGGCCACCACCAGGCACTGGGGACCCTGGCTTCCCTTGGAGCCCTGGCTTTGTCCAGAAGGTCATCCGGAAGGATGTCTGGTCTAATTAGCATATTATGCTTTTATTATTATAGATTTTTTTAAATTGTAGATTTTCACTTTTTACATTTTATCTTTCATTGCTATACATGCATTTTGGGTGGAGAGTGGCTCAAAGCATGAAATTACATTATCTTGATCTGAAGTTGTGGCCAAATATATATATTAATACAGTTAGTTATTTGCCTAATAGAATTGGATATGCATACTGTAGTTATTAGTACTTATGATGTCTTACACAGCCTTAAAATGCCTTAAAGTTTTAAGAATTTCACTTCCACAAACTCAAACAATTTTTCTGAGCACATCTTGATTTAATTTTCCTACATGCCCTAAAGGTGGATAACACTAAAAATTTCACATTATATTTAGCTTGATGGAAACCTGCCAAAAATAGTCATTGAAGACAGTTTGTCTTAATTAGCCTTATTCCATATGATTGCAGTTGTGAACAGGGTAGAAGTTTCTGCAGAATATAACATGCCAGGAGAATTAATTAGAAACATCCCACCAAGAAGGATTTGTTATATGTATAAGTTTTCTCTTGTTGCTGTAACAAATTGCCACAAATGCAGCAGCTTATAATATCCATTTGGTTACAGTTGTGTAGAATTAAAATCTGTCATGGCTTGAGCTCAGCGATTTTCAACAAATGTGCCGCGGCATACTAGTGTGCTGCAAAAATTTTTAAAATAGTAATATCTGACTATTTAGTCAGGCGCACTCTTTTCTCTTAGATTGTCAAGTTAAAGAATGACAACAGCCAACACAATGGCTGGTGTGAATGAATCAAAATTATAACTATTTTTTTGTCAGATCAGCAAAAAATATACTTTTTGGTGTGTCGCAGAATTTTAGTAATTACTTTATGTGTGCCATGAGGTGAAAAGGGTTGAGAATTGTTGGCATAACTGGATTCTCTACTCACAGTCTCACAAAGCCAAAATCAAGATGTTGGGAGGGCTGCATTCCTTTCTGGCAGTGATTGGGAAGAATCCTTATGTAAGTTGCATTAATTATGCCTTTTTATTTTCTGTATAGCTTTGACATCTGGGACCTTGCTGACTCTGGAGAGACTGCCCCTCACTGGAATAGCCAATTTCAAGACGTACTAGATGACTTACCTGTAATGGTGCTTTTCATATGCAAACTAACCACCAGAGTCCCTGCCCCAATCAACTCAGGGCCAGGTCCTAGGCAACTAGGGACAGATCCCAGGCTCTGAGCCTGCTCAAATATTCAAACTGGTCTGTCCTAAACCTGCTTACCCTGCCTTAGCCATTCTGTCTTATGGAAACCACAATAAAAGCAATTGTCCCCACTCTCACCCCCATCCCACTTCTTCTGTCCCCGACCAACCTTGGCACCTT
Organism: Corynorhinus townsendii; assembly: GCA_026230045.1. Classification (NCBI taxonomy): domain Eukaryota; kingdom Metazoa; phylum Chordata; class Mammalia; order Chiroptera; family Vespertilionidae; genus Corynorhinus; species Corynorhinus townsendii. Next base: position 136,762,239 of record JAPDVU010000007.1, on the reverse strand, counting down.
ATGCAGTGTTGTGTGCCCTTCCTCTTGGCAACTGTGAGTAACAAACTGTCTTTTCAATGGCCATTGTCTCTATTTGTTGTCTTCACCATATCTGAATAATAATAAAACCTACATTTTAAAACACAAACTTATTTTCATGCCTGCCACATGGCCCTCCACCTTCAAGCCAGCAACGGCACATCAAGTTGTTCTTATGTTTTGAATTAGTGTGGCATCCTCTGCTGCTGCATCTCTCTTGCTCCCTTTTCTCCTTTTAAGGGCTCCTGTGATTACATTGGGTCCACTTGGATAATCAAGGATAAATCTGCCTATTTTAAGGGATGATTTGTAGTTTTAATTATATCTTCAACATCCTTCTACCATGCAATATAATATAACCAGAGAAAAATACCAGGGCCCTAGCCAGTTTGGCTCAGTGTATAGAGCGTCAGCCTGCGGACTCAAGGCTTCTAGGTTCAATTCCAGTCAAGGGCTCATGCCCAGGTTGCGGGCTCCATCCCCAGTAGGGGGCATGCAGGAGGCAGCCAATCAGTGATTCCCTCTCATCATTGATATTTCTATCTTTCTCTTTATCTCCCTTCCTCTCTGAAATAAATAAAAAAATATTTTTAAAAAAGAAATAATACCAGGGAGCAGAAATCATAGAGGCTAAAATTCTGCCTACCCCAGAGTTTTACAAGTTAAATAAGAAATACTGGCTTCAAATTTTGTTTTGGGAGAACATTATGAGAAATTATAATATGTTCTTAACTGTTCACATTGCTGGCTGCAGTCTCTGAGTTTACCTGTTTAGAATTTTTATGACTAAGATAGATTTAGATAATTGTATAACTGAAAGAATCACACTGTAAAGAATTATTCAGGTAATAGTTTTGTGCCTATCATGTATAAGGCCAATATATTAAGATTGCTTGACACTTAGACTATATACTCTATTTGAAATTTCTTATATTTCCCTAAGGGGTATCTTAGGTTTTCTGTGTCCCTTCATGCACATTTACCCCCACATAACTCTTTAATGCACATCATATTTTTCTATCAGTGCACCTTTATATTGAATTTGTTTACTTTCTTATATATTCAGTGGGGAAAAATTCTGAGGCATAATCATACATTGATAGTTTAAAAGGTCTGACATCTACTGCCTAGAAATTAACTAGGAAAATATCCACAGTTAATACAGTACCAAACAATGCAAATATAAAACATTTCAGAGGCAAACATTTTCCAAGATCATCTTACCCCATTACCCAGGGGCTTTTCGAGATGATCACAAGTGTGTTCTTCTTGCTCTATGAGTGATCATTCTTAGTTCCTCTAACTTTGCTTTACTATGTATGCCTTTTCTCTTCTTTCCTCCTTTTGTTACCAGAAGGGAGAGGTCCTTGTCCCTACCTATTGCTAGTGGGAGTGGAATTCTTACCATATTACAAGAAAAAGGCAATATGGAGGATGAGATATGGTAGAAAGCTTTATTTCTACAGAATCAAATTCCTGAGTTTCCAAGATTCCATTTTCCTTTGTCCCCCAAAGGAAGAAGTGTAGCTGGTACTTCAGCAGGGCTAAAATCAGAGCCAGTGTCTGGAGTTTCCATTCTGTGTTGGAGCAGTCCAGTATAGCATCAGGCCAGCTTAATTTGTGTTGCTGAGGTCCATATGGAGGAAATATGGGAGAATGCAAGGAAGCAGGAACAAGAGAGCACCATGAGCCAAGAGTCATAGCGGGTGCAAACTCCTTTGTTTACGGAATTATGTGTTCCTAGATTTTCTCAGGCTTGCAATGGCTTCACCCTCTCTGGCCCATGTTATTCTGTTCCCAGGTTTGACTGACAGCAAGCACTTTCCCGGTGGTATCCCAACTTCACTGCACAATGCATCTATCTCCCGTTTGTTGGACCTCTTCCCACAGGGATCTGCAGGGAATTGGCTGGTGATTTCTCCGGGGAGTGTGAAACTGTAGCTTCCTGGTGAAGCTGCCCAAATGACATGCCTATAATGTCTGGCCTTCCCTCTGTACCTTTCCTATGATGAATAAATAGCTCATTACAACGGTATCACTTTCTTCATCGTTCTTTTTCTTTACTTATGTCTACTTCTTGCTTTCTTCTTTCTTCTTCTATTTTCTACTTTTTCTTTATGTGCACATCCTAATCCTGCTTTATGGGTTTCACCACTGTATGAGTTCATCATTCACTTTATCCTGGTTTTTTAATATCTTTGGATTACCCTCTCACTTTTTCATTTCATTGTGTTTTTTTCAACAAGCATTGTTATCTTGCATCCTTTGTTCCTCAAATATAATATATTCCTTTAAAACAGACTATGAAATAATATTTTTTGGCAAATCTATAGTATCTGCTGAAGGCTATTGCTAGGTGAGGTAAGAGAAATAAAATTAATGATAAATAATTGGCAATGTGACCTTAGATTTAGATATAGGGTCTCCCTCATCCAGAGTGACTAGTCATGTTTTCTCAAGTTTTGCCTTTAATTTTTTAACTTCAGAATATTGCAGATTAGAATAACCTGATGAGGAGAGATAACCACTTGGAGGTTAAGAGTTTTTCATTTTCTTGCCAAAACAGGAGGGCACGGCAGCCTTAGGAGTTGGCTCAGGTTCAGAGACATGCTTCACATGTTTTTCATGCCTTTATAAAAGAAGTTCAGAGTTGCTCCAGCTCTAACATCTCATATGCCAAGATCTGAATTTATCCCTGTAGGGTACACTGTGGTTAGTACACTATGTGCTTAATGAGTCTCTGTTTGAGAATAAAGCTTAACTCTGAACTGTCGTTATTTTCTCAATGTAAGTAGATTTGCTGTAGCCTTGCCACTTGCTTGGTATTCTGGTGCTTTAATTCCTGAAAGATTTATGGAGTTTTCCTTTGGCTGTGGTAGTTTTAACAAAATGAGACATGGCTTTGCAAAATCACTTTGCTTTTAAGAAGTCAGTCCCAGTCTTTGAAACCCTTAGTATCTTTTGCAAGGCTTTTAAGAAAATTATTTTTTGAGAGTCAAGTCCAGTGTTTTATTTTTATTTTTAAGTGGCCACTGTCATGGGAAAGCTGGGCAGATGAATCAGTTCCTCATGTTTTCAGACTTCAAGCAATGCTATACATAATGTAAATGGGTAATGTTTTGCTTATGTTTAAATCCTACCATTTTATCCTGCTATAAATATATTAAAAATACATTATTTTCCTATGAAAGCATAATTCAGGTCACTTCTCTTTATCTCTTGGTCATTCAGAGTAAAATCTTTTACCAGAGTTGCAGAAATGGGCTTCTCTCCCTGTGTACTCACGATACTTAGGTGAGGCAACTGATATGATACAATGATGCTCCAATCATGTTGGTGTTTGAGAGAAATTTTTCTGTGATAAATATATGGTAGTACCATTCTGTCTACACTAAGCTAAAGAGCAAGATCACTAACTTAATTAGGCTTTTTTTTATATTCATATTTCCTCCCTTTCATAGTCTAAAATTTATAATACATTAAGATACTGAAGATTTTATATATGTACTAGGAGCCCAGTGCATGAATTCATGCACCTTGAAAGGAACTGTGGGACGTGAGGCTGCAGTGGGCCAGGGGCAGGTCTTGGCCCACCCTCCATGCTCCCTCCTGGCCCCTCCCACTGTGGCCCCCAGTCCCCTGTATGCTGGCAGCCCACTCCCACTGCCGCCGCTTGCATGTGCTGATGGCGCCAGCCCGGCTTGCACCTGCTGACAGCACAGAGCGATGAGGGCCAGAGCCAGCAGCGGGTGCGAGTGGGGCTGGCGCCATCAGTGGGTGCAAGCGGGGCCAGTGCCAGCAGTGGGTGTAAGCAGCGCCTCCAGAGCTGGCAGTGGGTGCAAACGGGGCCATCGCTGGCAGCAGGTGCGAGAGGTGGCTGCCAGCACTGATCACCCCTCAGGAGCAGGGGGAGTTGGAGAAGCCCTGAGTTGCGAGCAGTGGCTCCAATGCCAGCAGTGGGTGGGAGCACCTAATGGGGCTGCAGTGTGTGGGAACAAAGAATTTTCAGTAACCACCAGAGACTCACCCCAATGACAACAACTGGTCCCCCACCTTTGTCTGGTGCCCCCATTCACCTGCTCCACCATCCCACTGCGGCCGATGCCTGCCATGTTCTGTGCTCTGCTGCCTGCTGCCACCACCTGCCACATTCCGTGCGCACCCCCTGGTGGTCAGTGCACATCATAGAGACAGGTTGTTCGGTTGTTCCGCCTTTTGGTCTATTTGCATATTAGAGTTTTATATATAGATAAAAGATTTATCTATCATCTATCTATCTATCTATCTATCTATCTATCTATCTATCTATCTATTTATCTATCTAGTCTTCCACAGTGTGAAAAGAACTAAAGGATAAAACATGGAAGGAAAGATTTAAGCTCAAAATAAGATAGAATTTCTTGAATGCTGAGATTAAGGGATTTAGCATTGATTGAGAGTCCACTATCTACCTATACTTTACATATATCACTTTATTTAATTCTGCTAACTACCGTAGGAGGGAGGTATTATACTCCTAATTTTATAGATAAAATCCATTTAAAACCCACTTAGAATTAGAAGTACTTAAGGTGACCGAGAGTTGGGAAGCCAGGATTCAATACCACACCTATCTTTCCCCAAGGTTTATGTTCTTTTCAGCACAGCAACAGCTAGGTGGTTTTTGAGGGTTCCTTCCTCTCTGATAATTCTTTATATTTTTACTAGTGGCCTGGTGCATGAAATTCATTCACGGTGTGTGTGTGTGTGTGTGTGTGTGTTCCTCAGCCCGGCCTGCACCCTCTCCAATCTGGGACCCCTTGAAGGATGTCCTACTGTCGGTTTACAGGGATTGGGCCTAAATCAGCAATCGGACATCCTTCTCACAATCTGGGACTGTAGGCTCCTATCCACTCACCTGCCTGCCTGCCTGCCTGCCTGATTGCCCCTAACCATTCTGCCTGCTGGCCTGCTCACCCCCAACTGCCCCCTGCCACCGGCCTGCTCACCCCTAAATGCCACCCCGCCAGCCTGCTCACCCCCACGTGCCCCCCTGCTGTCCTGATCACCTCCAACTGAACCCCACTGATGGCCTGCTCACCCCCAACTGGCCCCCCTGCTGGTCTGCTTACCCCCAATGGCCCCACCCCCCACCAGCCTGATCACCCACAACTGCCCTCCTCTCTAACCACCTCTACCTCGGCCCTGCCACCATGGCTTTTCCCAGAAGAACATCTGGAAGGTCTCCTGGAAGGTCTCCCAGTCTAATTAGCATATCACCTTTTTATTAGTATAGATAGAGGCCTGGTGCACAGGTGGGGGCCAGCTCGTTTGCCCTGAAGGGTGTCCTGGATCAGGGTGGGGGTCCTGCTGGGGTGCCTGTCCAGCCTGGGTGAAGGGCTGAGGACTGTTTTCAGGCTGGCCACACCCCTTTCAGGGTTGGGGTTCCCACTGGGGTGCCTGGCCAGCCTGGGTGAGGGACTGGTGGCTATTTGCAGGCTGGCCATGGCCCCCGGCGACCCAAGCTCCCAGCCCCTCCTTTTCTTTTTCTTTTTTTTTCAGTGCCTCCTTGAGTGGAGGCCAGGGCCAGCTGGAAGCAGGTATCTGAGATTTATTTATTTCTATAATTGAAACTTTGTAGCCTTGAGCAGAGACCAGGGCTGGCCAGGGCAGATGGGAAACTTGGCTTCCTCCATCGCTGGGGGCAACCCAAGCCTCCTGCTTGCTCCAGCTCCCTGGCTGCTGCCATCTTGGTTGGGTTAATTTGCATACTCGCTCCTGATTGGCTGGTGGGTGTGGCTTGTGGGCATAGCAGAGGTAGGGTCAATTTGCATGTTTCTCTTTTATTAGATAGGATTCACACAGTTTATGATTATTTAATTGAAGTTTGGAGAGCTCTCCTCAGTGTTAGAAATCTAGGTTCTGGAGCTAGCCCTAATTTTCATGTGTGAAATTAGAGATACAGTTGCTGGCTTTGCCTGGGCTTTGTTGGTTCAAAGCACTATTTACAGATATGGTGTTATTACAGAATAAGAAAATTTCAACCCTGGTTTTATTGTGGGATAGAAAGAACACAATTTAGGACTTTTCTTCTGCCACTTACATTACTTAATCCCCTGTTCCCAGTGGAAAGTGGTTACTATTAAAATTCACAATTGCATAAATGAAGAAGACATGGATAGTCAGCATAACCCATGTCTGCTCCCTTGCTTAGGGTGCCATGGAACGAAAACAAGGAAAGAATATATGTGACACCTGTTTTGTGTCAAGAAAGCAAAAAGTGTCATAACTTTTGGGTTCAATCCAGTATCATAGGTTTTATTGGTACATGGGTCCTCATGAAATGATCTGGCTCAGTCCTACTTTTGGGCAGGCAAGGTTTCAATCCTACTTTATGTGTACGAGAGAGACTGAAAGGTTATGCAACTTGTCCAAGGTCACAGAGAGGTAGCGAGGGAGGAAGGGTAGAGAGTAGAACCACCTCTGAGTACAATGATATTCCTGCTGCAAAATACCAAAGTAAGGTCTGGTTTTGGAGCTATCTCTTTCCTACAGGAGCACTTGGTTTTGCATTCCACAATGAGGGAATGATCCCTCTTCTGGCTTTCTAAATTAACCACAGTCTTCCATCTAAAATGATAACTAAAGCTTTCTGAAGGAAAAGGCTATTGCATAACAGTTCCCTCTCACAGATGTTAAAACATCTGCAGTGCATCTGCTGGCCCCAGATCACCACATCCAGAACACTTGGATAAATCCTCTGCTTTCAGAACCAGGTTGTTTATTGCTTTTCAACAAAAGTTCCTTCAGCAGCCACTATTTTAATTTCAGGTGTTTAGAGCCTACTATCTTACTTATCATTCAATCAACTAAAATGTGAAAACAATTTGCAAGTCTCTGATTATACTTGGTGTATGTATCTTCATGTATCACTCTAACATTGAAAGCTGCTCTGTGCTGGAATGGTCATCATCACTGCAAGTTCTTGACAGCCACTAGTTAGAGAAGTGGTGGAGTGATCCATGCATCGAATTAAGACTTACGTGAATTTTTGGATCCTGTGAAGCTATGATTTGGTGATGTGAACATTGGTTAACTGAGAGAAGTGTATAACCACTTGCTGGTGATAGTGATCAATGCAAATTGATCACTATCACTATAAATTAGTATGTAAATTAATGTGTGTGTGTGTACTATTAGATATTGGCACAGAGGCCTGAGGGATGATAAGCATAGGATACATTTGTCAGTTTCACTGCTTGGCTCTACCCATGTTCCCCTTATTTTATCTTCATCTTCATGGTTTGATTAGCATTCTACAATTCAGTTATATCAAATTATTTCGGCAAAAGCCTGATAAATGATTTAGGTTTTCTAGGTCACATAAGGTCTGTGTTGTGTATTCTTTTTTCCCTTATCCTTTTCCTCTGTCTCCTTAGTCCTCAGTGTAAAAACCATTTTTAGCACAAAATAGGCTGAGGCTACGTGTGGCCCAGGGTCTTATAGACGGAAAACTCCTGATCTATACCATAATAAAAAAAGGACCAAATCAGTGCTCTATTAATTGACAGGTTGTTTGCGTTTTTCACAATTTCAAACAATGCTGCAGTGAAAAATTTTATTACTCATGTCTTTGCTTATGTGTGCCAATTGAATTCTAAACGTGGAATCTATGGTTAAAAGGTATTTGTATTTAACATTGGGACAGATATTGCCAAATTACTCTTTGCAAAGGTTGTACCATTTTTACTTCTACTAACAGTGTATGAGAGTGCTGTTTTCTATACCCTTGTAAAAACTCAATATTATCAAACTTTTAAATTCTTGCTGATCTGATAGATAAAAAAATCATGTCTCACTTTTAAAAATTCTATTTTCCTTATTCTTACTGATGTCAGGAATCTTTTCATATATATACTAGAGGCCCAGTGCATGAATTTTTGCATGGGCGGGGTCCCTCGGCCTGGCTGGTGATTGGGGTCAATTGGGGCTGTCTCACCCAGTCCCTATCGGGGCCGGCTGGGGGAAGGGACTGCGGGAGGTTGGCTGGCTGCAGGAGGTTGGCTGTGGGAGCACAGTGACCACCAGGGGGCAGTTCCTGTGTTGAACATCTGCCCCCTGGTGGTCAGTGCGCATCTTAGCAACTGGTCATTCGGTTGACCGGTTGTAACCGTCGCTTAGGCTTTTATATATGTATATTTTAAATCTTTATTGTTGAGATTGTTACAGATGTCCCTCTTTTTCCCCCCCATATCCCTCCTCTACCTGGGTCCCACCCCGTCCCAAGCCTTCGCCACCCTATTGTCTGTGTTCATAGGTAGTGCATATATGCATATAAGATCTTTGTTTAATTTCTTTCCTCCCCAACTCCCCCCGACCCCGCTTGCTTCTGAGAATTGTCAGTTTGTTCCATTTCCATGCCTCTGATTCTATTTTATTTACCAGTTTATTCTGTTCATTATATTTCTTAATCAATTATTTAGATTTTAGATATAATTGTTGATAGATATGTTGCTATTTGTTATTCATATTTTTGATCTTTTCTTTTTCTTCTTCTTAAGGAATACCCTTCAACATTTCATATAATACTGGTTTGGTGGTGATGAGTTCCTTTAGCTTTTTCTTGTCCGTGAAGCTCTTTATCTGATCGTCAATTCTAAATGATAGCTTTTCTGGGTAGAGTAATCTTGGTTGTAAGTCATTGCTATTCATCACTTTGAATATTTCTTTTTTTTTTTTATTGTTTTAAGTATTACAAATAGTAGTACATATGTCTCCTTTTTTCCCCCCCATTGACCTCCCTCCAGCCTCCCCTACCCCCCAGTACATGCCTTCACCTGCCCACCCTCTCCCCGGCCCCCCCACCCTTCAGTGTCTTGTATCCATTGGTTATGCTAATGTGCATGTGTACACTTTGAATATTTCTTGCCACTCCCTTCTGGCCTGCATAGTTTCTGTTGAGAAATCAGCTGACAGTCTTATGGGCACCCCCTTGTAGGTAACTAACTGCTTTTCTCTTGCTGCTTTTAAGATTCTCTCTTTGTCTTTAGCCCTTGGCATTTTAATTATGTTGTATCTTGGTGTGGTCCTCTTTGGGTTCCTTTTGTTTTGGACTCTCTGTGCTTCCTGGACTTGTAAGTCTATTTCTTTTACCAGGTGGGGGAAGTTTTCTGTCATTATTTCTTCAAATAGGTTTTCAATATCTTGCTCTCTCTGTTCTTCTGGCAACCCCATAATTCGGATGTTGGTATGCTTGAAGTTGTCCCATAGGCTCCTTACACTATCTTCATTTTTTTGTATTCTTTTTTCTTTTTGCTCTTCTTGTTGGGTGTTTTTTGCTTCCTCATATTTCAAATCATTGATTTGATTCTCAGGATCCTCTATTCTACTGTTGAATCCCTGTATATTATTCTTTATTTCAGTCAGTGTATGCTTAATTTCTGACTGGTCCTTTTTCTTTCTCTCTCTTTCTTTCTCTCTCTCTTTCTTTCTCTCTCTCTTTCTTTCTTTCTTTCTTTCTTTCTTTCTTTCTTTCTTTCTTTCTTTCTTTCTTTCTTTCTTTCTTTCTTTCTTTCTTTCTTTCTTTTTTGGCATTCTCACTAAGGTCCTTGAAAGTCTTACTAAGTCCCTTGGAGATTTCTTGAGTAACCTTATAACTGTGACTTTGAAATCTATATCCAGTAGTTTGCTTTCATCCATTTCTTTCATTTGTGACATGTTTCTTTGTCTCAACATTTTGGCTGCTTCACTGTGTTTGTTTCTATGTATTGGGTAGAGCTGCTTTGTCCCCTTGAGTTGACAGAGTGGCCTTGTGTAGTAGGTGTTATATAGGGCCCAGAGGCTCAGCCTACCCAGTCACCTGAGGTGGACACTTTAAGTGCACCCCTTTGTGGGCTGTGTACACAGTTCCACAGTCTTGTAGTTGAGACTTGATTGCTATTGGTATCACTGGGAGGAATTGACTTCCAGGCCAAATGGCTGTGAGGACCGCCTGCAACTACAGTGGGAGAGCTGCTGTGCAGGAGATACCCCTATGGAGCAGGACTTGTTTCAGTAGGGCTTGCTTTGGTGCTCACTGAGTCTGCCTCTTGAGTGTGTTGCTTATGGATGTGTAGAGTTGTAATCTGATGTGATCTGACACTGACCACTGGGTACACTGGCACTTGGATCTCCAGGGAGAAGTAAAGTCAGCCACTGCCTGGGGCCACCCAGCAGCAGCTACAGAGAGATCTGCAGATTCCTACTCTTCGTATTGAGTTTGGAAGTGCCTGGATGAGGCCCAGCTATGAAGCAAGGCAGGCTGGTGCTCATGCTGGGTCTTGGGCCTCTTATTGATAAGTTTGGGGCTCCCTGACCCAGCTGCAGCTTGTTTGACAGATTTTAGCCTGAGCAAGCCAGGCCATTCATATGCAAAATCTGGGGCACACAGGTTGAGTGGGGCTGTAAATTGGATGGGGCAAGGTCTCTGGGAATCCCTAGGGCAGAACAAACAGAAATGGCTGCCAATCAGCCCTGCAATCCCAGCCTAGGAACAACGACCCCTGCAAGCACCTCCATCTGGGAAAAAGCCACCTCCAAGTTCCTGCTCTGATGCCAGACAATCCAGTTTCTCCTCATGTGTCGGTGTTTCCCAGAGCCTCACCCTGGTGCTAGAGCTCAGAGGAAGTGGGACCTTATAAGTTCAGTTTGTATGTCAGCATTTTAAGAGGAGCAGCTGGGTCTCCAGCAGCACCTCTGTCACTGAGCTCAAATCTGCACTGGTTTTTATAGCTCGTAGTTATAGGGACTTCTTTTCCCAGATCTTGGACCCTGGGCTGGGCATCTGGTGTGGGGCTGAGACTCCTTGTTCCTCCGGGTAGCCTTCACAGAGATGATCTCCCTCCCGACTAAAAAAGCAGCACCTCTGGGTGCCGGACCAGCCTGTTCTGTGCCTCTGCATTTCCTACCAGTCTCTGCATGCTTTCTTCCTTACTTCTCTAGTTGTAGGACTTCCATTCAGCGAGAGTTTTGACGGTTCTGGATGATGGTTGTTCTGTATTTTAGTTGTAATTTTGATGTGGCTGTGGGAGGCAGCAAGTACAGGCGTTTGCCTACACTGCCATCTTGGTCTCCTCTCATTTTTTCATATATTTTTAAACATTTAAATATGTCTTTCTGTGAATTTTCTACTCATTAGCCTTTTGTTCTTTTGTTATTAATTTGTAGGAGCTTTCCTTAATCTTTCTCTGTTTTATGTGTTGCAAAATTTCCCCCAGTCTGTCATTTGTCTTTTATCTCTGTTTAGAAATTTCATATTTTCATTTTAGACAAATTAAAAAGATTTTATTTTGTGGCTTCTGGGGGTGTTGTATCTTGCTTTGGATGCCTCCACTGGCAGATTAGAAGTATATCCTTTTTAATAGTACATTTGATTAAATTCCTATCAGAATTTGACATAAGAAAAAAAATGATTTCTCTCAAACAACATCTATGCCTTGTCAGGAAACAGCTAAATCTATGGTTCAAATGTGGTAACTAGCATACTTCCTAGGCTATGCAGTAGTTCCTTTGAGCTGTTAATGCTAATATGGTAGCTATAAACCTGAAAACAGAGGTCAGGGGATAAGCTGGAAAATTATGAAAATCTAGCCCCTGAATTGGAATCCAAGATTTCAAAAGTCATTAGGAGGTGGCTCTGACAATCAGAGCTTGTGGGGATACATTTGATCAACAGTATGAGGAAGTTGCAAGGAATCAGGGATGTATGCACATAATCTAGGGGAATCTATCCTGTGAATTTGCAAGAGGCTCAAAATCCCTTCCCCACAATTCCAAAAGCAAAAGTCTCTAAAGACTCAGACTTTAAAAAATGTTGTTAAAGCCTGACCTAAATAGATATGAGACTATATAAAGTCTTTATTCCACTCAGTTTGAAAATTCATACATATTGCTGCATATATAACAGTGTGGTTGATTTTGGGTTGTTGCTCACATAACTCCAGAGGGCATGTGTCATATCTGGTGTATGGACCTTCTACCTTTCTAAAAAAAAAAAAAAAAAAAAAAAAATTAGGATTCTGAAACATATCTGGGTTTCTGCTAAGGGATTGTGGACTCGTAATAAATATCTTACCCGAAAGCTTAGACAGAATTAGCTTCCTTTTTGCTCCTTTATGGGTTCTGGTTTCACTTTCTAACATTATTTTTCATAACCTTATTGCACACGTATTTTTAGTATAAGCTCTCAATTTTTTTGGCAATAGGATTGTGGATGCCAGCCTCCAAAAGAATCCATAGTAATCCTTGCCTTTGTGTGGTCTCCTTCTCTAAATCAGAGCTGCTTTGCCCTGTTGTTCTTTTAACCACTAAGCTTTTGGGTGATTTGGTATGCAGAAATAGATAACTAATGCAATGAGTGAAAGACAATGAGTAATTAATTCTATAAAAGCATCTACTGTTTGGAAACTTTTCTGCAGGGTCCAAACCAATGAATAGATTTAATGTAGTATTTGATCTCTGCTTTGCATTTCTTTTTTTTAAATTTAATAAATCTTTATTGTTCAGATTGTTACAATTGTTCCTCTTTATCCCCCCATAGCTTCCCCCCACCCGGTTCCCATCCCACCCTCTGCCCTTACCTTCCCCCAACTGTCCTCATCCATAGGTATACGCTTTTTGTCCAGTCTCTTACTGCACCCCCACACCCCCTTCCCCCCAAGAATTATCAGTCCACTCCCTTTCTATGCCCCTGATTCTATTATATTCACCAGTTTATTCTGTTCATCAGATTTTTTATTCACTTGATTTTTAAATTCACTTGTTGATAGACATGTATTTGTTGTTCATAATTTTTCATAATGTTTATCTTTACCTTTTTCTTCTTCTTACTCTTCTTAAAGAATACCTTTCAGCATTTCATATAATACTGGTTTGGTGGTGATGAACTCCTTTAGCTTTTTCTTACCTGTGAAGCTCTTTATCTAACCTTCAATTCTGAATGATAGCTTTGCTGGGTAGAGTAATCTTGGTTGTAGGTTCTTGCTATTCATCACTTTGAATATTTCTTGCCACTCCCACCTGGCCTGCATAGTTTCTGTTGAGAAATCAGCTGACAATCGTATGGGTGTTCCCTTGTAGGTAATTAACTGTTTTTCTCTTGCTGCTTTTAATATTCTCTCTTTGTCTTTGTCTTTGTCTTTTGCTCTTGACATTTTAATTATGATGTGTCTTGGTGTGGTCCTCTTTGGATTCCTTTTGTTTGGGGTTCTGTGTGCTTCCTGGAGTTGTACATCTATTTCTTTCACCAGGTAGGGGAAGTTTACAGTAATTATTTCTTCTAGTAGGTTTTTAGTATCTTGCTCTCTCTCTTCTTCTGGCACCCCCATAATTTGGATGTTGGTATGCTTGAAGTTGTCCCAGAGGCTTCTTACACTATCTTCAACTTTTTGGATTTTTTTTTCTTTTTGCTTTTTCGGTAGAGTGTTTTTTGCTTCTTTGTATTTCAATTCTTTGACTTGATTCTTGCGTTCCTCTAGTCTGTTTTTGGGTCTCTGTATAATATTTTTTATTTCAGTCAGTGTATGTTTAATTTCTAGTTGGTCCTTTTTCATATCCTCGAGGGTCTCTTTAAATTCATTGGCCTTTCCTAGGAAATTCTTGAAAAACCTTATAACCGTGGTTTTGAACTCTACATCCAGTCATTTGCTTTCCTTCATTTCTTTCATTTGTGATCTGTTTCTTTGTCTCCGCATTTTTGCTGCTTCCCTGAGTTGGTGGAGTAGCTTTGTGTGGTAGGTGTCCTATAGGGCACAGTGGCTCAGCCTTCCCAGTTACCTGAGGTGGACACTCTTGGTGCACCCCTTTGTGGACTGTGTGCTCAGCGTTGTTGTAGTTAAGTTTTGACTGCTGTTGATATCACTGGGAGGAATTGACCTTCGGGCTAATTGGCTATGAGGATCAGCTGTGTCTATGCTGGTAGAACTTCTGTGCTGGAGACACCCTTATGAGACAAGACTTGCAAAATTGCAAAAGCCTCTGTGCTCAGCTTTGATGGGGCAGAGTTTCAGGGAGGAGCAGACAGCCTTGGTTTCCTGTCAGCCCTGCCCTATGAGGCCCCTGGTTCTCAGTGTCCCTTGGTAATCGCTGCAAACACCTCTGAGAGAAAGTCGCCCTTGAGTTTTGCCCACTGCCAGACAGTCTAGTTTCTCCCCGAATGTGTCAGGGTTCCCAGAAACTTGCCCGGAACTGGAGTTCAGTGCAGTCGGGAGTTTCTGTCTCCCTCCCGCTTTAGAAAGCCAGCTGCACACTCAGCCTCCCGTGCATTCAGCAGTTAGTCCTCTCTGCATGTGCGTACCTCTGGACCTCTGGCTTCCGCAGCTTCCGAGTCTCAGTGTGCTTTCTCTTTTCCTGACAGTCCAGATTCCCCCCGAATGAGTCTGGTTTCCCAGGGTCTCACCCGGGACTGGAGTTCAGTGCAGTAGGGAGCTTCCGTCTTCCTCCTGCTTTAGAAAGCCAGCCACACAGTCAGCTGCCTGAGCACACAGCTGCCTGTCCTCTCTGCATGCGAGTCTCCATACTGTAGCCTTTTGCAGCAACTCTGAGTCTCAATGTGCTTTCCTCTTTTCTTCTGGTTGTAGAATTTCCACACAGCCAGCTTTCCTGTGGTTCTGGATGGTGTCCATTTTGTCTTTTAGTTGTAGTTTTGATATTGTGCAAGGCAGCAGTTTAGGTATTTACCTATGCCGCCATCTTGGTTTTCCCTGCTTTGCATTTCTTGCATAATTTCCATATTGATGAAATCTAGGATTTTATCATTTGTAATACATAATATTTACATTTTCTTCTTCTCTTCTTTCCCTGTCTCCCTCTGATAGAATTGCTGACATAATCTTATTTCCATGAATAATATGTTCATTCCAATTAGGAGTTTTTTAGCTGTTTATTGTATGACTATTCTCATTCTGGTCCAGAAATAATTTCCTATCAACTAATTATGTATTGCTGTGTAACAAACCACCCCCAAACTCAGTGTTTTAAAACAATGACAATTGACTGTTTCTCATCATTCTGTGGGTTGGCTGGGCAGTTCTGCTGGTCTTTCCCAGACTTCTCATGGTAGGTCTGTTGCAACTGGAGAGTCAAGATAATTTCATCCTCATGTTTCAGACCTTGGCAGAGATCGTTGGAAAGCTAAAATATCTTTCTCCATATTGTCTCTCATCAGTATTCAAACCCAAGCTCTTTTCCACGGTGGCTGAGTCTTAAGAGAGCAAAGTGTAAGCCCTAAGAAAATCTTGAGATCTAAGCTCTGGAACTTTCAAAATGTCACTTCTGTCACATACTAAAGGTCAAGACAAGTCACGAGACCAGCCCAAATTCAAAGGGTGAAAAAAGAGCCCCATCTTTATATTGGAGAAAAAACAATATCATATTGCAAAAGAAGCATAGACACAGGGAGAAGTGACTCCTGGGGGTGGGGGTAGGGGATGGGAATTGTTATACTGATTTACCAAATTAGGAGAAATTATGAATATTAATTTATAAGATTCCAGCATCCCTCCCCGGCCCCGATCATGCACTGGTGGTGTCCCTCAGCCTGGTCTGTGCCCTTTCGCTATCTGGGACTCCTTAGCGGATGTTGGAGAGCTAGTTTCAGCCTGATCCCGCAGGCCAGGCTGAGGGACCCCACTGGTGCACAAATTCATTCATCGGGTCTCTAGTTAATTTATCAGATTCCAGCAGCCTGCATTCCTAAACTACAGAACTAGTAGATCTAGAATGAATTATTCATCAAACATACATATATTGAGAATCTACTATGTGCTGTCCCCAGGGAATCAAAACATATAATCCCTATTGAAGCAAGAAACATACTTTACTTTTTTTTGTCTTCAGATTTAGCTCTTTAGGATTATGAAATGAATGTTCTACATAAGTAAACAAAGTAATAGATATTTCTTGACTGCCTTCTGTGCTAGGAATTCTGCTATATATCCCTGAGGTGCTTTGGTAGGAGATAAATGTGACAGTCTCTGTGAGTTGTTGATGTTCTCTGCAGATGTGCCTGTGGATCCCATATTCTTGGCCATAACAACTGCCCTCAGTTTGATAGGGCCTCTGACTCTTGTTTGGCTCCACCTGCCTTTCCTGTTACACACTTTACCATATGGCAAAGATGCCAGGAGTGAACTCTTATGTCTTAAAATAATTGGAGTAGGTGTCAGAGGGAGGTTATGGAATTGTCTGTTCTTTATGTGCGCAACAAAGTATTGAGCATTAGGTTACAGAAATCTGAATACGATATGAGACATGGAATCATAGAGTAGGAAGGGAAAATACAAATATCTGGCCATCCCTCTCATTTGAAAGATAAGAAAATTGAGACTCACTGATGTTAAGTGACATGCTCATGTTAAAATATCTACTTAGGAAAGAACTGCACCTACAATCTAGGAATTATGACTTGTTGTCACATGTTTTTTTTCCCCTCCCACTGGTGCCTGCCATTTTAACAGCTTACATCCTTAAGGAAAGAAATAATAATATTTAAATTTTATTGAGAGTTAATTTAGTGTGTGCCAAGCAGTGTGTTAAGTGTGGAATTTCCTCAATGAATCCTCATAACAACTAGTGGAATGGGTATTGTTAGGACTCCTGTTTACAGAGGATGAGAACTTAAGTATCTTTCCCAAACTCCCAAGATTAAAAATTTCAGAGACAGTTTCTCACCCAGGAGTTTGTACTCTAGAGAATGTGCTCTTAATCATTGTGCTAGTCCTACTCTGTGAATGAGGGTGACAGTGCTGAAACAGCAAGAGGAGGACCTGCTGAGGTTTCGTGGATAATCTTCAGGTCCTGAGTGAGGAACTGTGCTGGAGACAGAGGACATGCACCTCTTGGGTTTGAACAGAGAGCCTGGCTCATGGTAGAAGCCTAGGTTGCATTTATTGAATTAATCTCCAAATAACCCATCTTGGTGAACAGAAAAGTCAGTAGAGTTTACAGTATTAAACTCTGCATTGCAGACATTGCTAATAACAGTCTGGTCATGAATGAATTAAATCTAGCCATTCCATGGCATGGCTAATAGATTCTCTTTTCATATTCCACTTTATAAATGATTAGATTTGTGGAGCATTCATTCATTCATTCATTTACTTATTGCTTCATTCAAAAGATTGAACACCAGCTATGTGCAAAAAAGATATTGTATTAGGTACTGAGCTATTTCAGGGCTGCCTTTGAAGGTGGTCTCTACCTTTCTTTTAGCTTTGATTATGTCATCCTATTTATCATGGCTCATGGTGCTTTCTTTCTCTCCCCCCCCCCCTCCCCTTTTCCTTCCCTTCCCTCCCCCCCTCTCCTTAACAACCAAGGTTTGCACATTCTTCTTTAAGTTCACAGCATAAGTAAGATTAGAAAGTTATCTCACATTATTTTTTATCTAGTATTTTTTAAGGGATCTTGAAAAAATAAACACAAATCTGATCTTGGTCAATTTGAATGAATTGTGTTAGGTAAATTATAGTGAAGTAGTAAAAAAAACCCAATGAGATATAATGGCTAAAACATGACATAAATTTGTTTCTTGATCATATAAGAGCCCAAATCAGTGTTTCTGGGAAACAGGTGGTTCTACTTTGAGTGGTAATTCAGAGATTTAGTTCCTCTCAACATTGTCACACATGTCCACATCAAGGTGACAGAAGAGCATTACATGGTTCACACACACTAATTTTTATAGGCTAGAAATGGAAGTGGCAGCCATCTTTCTGCTAACAGTCATGTGACTAGAACTCAGTTACATAGTCAAAATCTATGTGGGAGCCTGGAAAATGCATACTTCTGTATATTCAGAAAAAAGAGGAATAGTTGAAATCCTCTGACTTGTTTAACTTCCCTCTTAATTCACTAACCCTTCTTTAAATCTACTAATTTTCTTGAATTTCATGTGATTATTTATAAAGTTTTCCAATTCATAAAAAGTTATATTGTCAAGTTTTTTTGAAATCATGTTCAACCCTTCTGTTTATAGATGAAATATATGAGGTCCAGAGAGGTTAAATAACTTATCTAAGGTCTCAGAGCTGAGCCCAGATCCCAGAGGTTTCTTGATTTTTTCCTCTATTTTAATTAGAAATAATATCAATAATGTCTGCCCATTATCATACCATTATTATCTGTTTTGTATTTCAGCCTCACACAGAACAGATTTGTTGAATTCATTTTGTAGAGAGCCTGATATGAATATTATTTATTAAATTTTTATTTTTTATTTTTTGTCAAAGAGATTCTCACTATAGCCTTTAGAGGGCACAAGTTAGCTAATCCAAGGCTGCTTTGTAGCTACAGTAAGTATAGGAGGTTCAAGAAAAGTGTGGAAAATGGGAGCATTGAGTAATAATTTAAACAAAGTAGACATGTTATCAGCAAAGTCTCCCTGCATTTATAATCAATCTTCTGAATGAGTCTTTATGAACAAGAGGCAAATGTTTGGGAGTTTTCCCAGGGGTTCTCTAATTTTGTCAATGTCAGGAGTCACTAGGTATAAATGACTCCTGGGATAGATTTTGGAGTTGGAGAAGGTTTTCTGAAGTGGATAGAATATAAATCTGGGATATAGGAGTCCTAAAATATTTAGGACAAGTTTCTCTTTATTAGCTTTGCTACTTGTTGTGGATCCTCATGGCGTTTGCTAATTATTTACCTTACCAGAGTGTCCTGAAGATCTGATGATGATGTCTAGAAAGCGTTTTATCACCACTGTAGGATGGTACTACAGAAAGGTGTTACAGCACAATGCTTTTCCCTTGTTTGGTTTACAGCAATTGTTTTTGGAATTGAATTTTCCCTTTAGTTTTCTTTTTCTCATTCTTATTCCTGAAGAGGTTGTAAACTCTTTTCCTAAGGTGTCAACGAAAGGTGGTATTTACCCTGTGCTTCTTATGTTGACCAGTACTCCTGTATTTAGTGTGAGGAATCTGAGGCAAATCTGCTTTCTCCTGATCTCTAATTCAGTTCTGAAGACAATAACTAAAAAAAAAAATCATATACAGAAGAAGCAATATAAAGCCAAAACACTGAGTGATTATGTGAGTAATTAGTACTCCTGTTGTGAGCATGTGCAAACAACTGTTATATATACAGAATAGATGAAAATATGTTGGGTTGAGGAAGGGGATGGTAAAAATGCCTTTCTGGTGTTCACTTAGAGTGTACTCTTTGGCTTCACAGTTTCTAATTTTCAAAATTCAATAATTTTAGAAAGAGTATTGGAATCTGAATTAGAGTTTGAATATGCTCACTTCATTTTTTCTGACAATGTCAGTTTCCAGGCTTACATAGTAATATGATATTGGCAAGGCTAATCATCGGTGTTCCTGGACTCAGCATGGCAGGTCCTTTCTCATTTTGGGTAGTATTTTCACCCTCAACTCACTCCCAGTAGCCAAAGTCTTTTTGTTCACTGACAAAACCTAGTCTCTCAACCTTTATAATAAAGCACATGAGACTAATGCTGGCCTCACAATGTTCCTGACCTCCACCAGGTTTTCTTCAAATAGTCTCAATCACCTCCTAAGCCAAAGATACAAGTTAAAGAGATGCACTATCTTTGTGAAAATGTATACACAATCATTATAAAAGTTCAAATGGTATAGATAAGTACATCCCAAATTCCATTTCTCAAGATAATCACTACAAACACTTCGATGAAATTTCTTTTCTATGCACATATACATATAATTATCTGTACAAAAATGGGATATGAGTTGTTTTAATGTAATTGAACCCCTCCATCAAGAAGCCTTTTCCAACAACTTTGTAATTTGCTTTGCTTACCAGTGAGACACCTTGCATAACAGGTTCAGTAACTTAAAATACTGTATGTCCAATTATCCTCTGTGGTTAATGATATATTTATCTCATAAATACTTTGAAATGCAAAGGGTTATTTCTGGTAATTCTCATATAAGAAAATAATTTAAGTTATGACCAGAAATCCATTTCTATTTTGCTACATCTTACTGCATAGATTTTAGTAGGAGAGAAAAGACACCTACGTTTCTTCCCTCAGTTCCTAATTAGGAGAGTTAGTAAATATGGTTCCTATTGACTGCATGAAGGAAAAGGGTTAGAAAACATTGGTATGACTCAGTGAAGTGACTAGAAATATCTATGATTCTAGTTTAATGGTTCAATCACTATTATGTCTCCTAAAACAGAGTTCCATAGCATGAAACTATATTATGACTTCACCATCTCCTATTAAATTTCAAAACTTTATTTAAAATTTTATATAAATGTCTTATTTGGAATATAGAATTCTGTACACCTGATCTCTTGAATACTTTTTCTCACTTGAAATAGCTGCCAATCACTTTTTGTCTCTCAGGCTTAGATTCGTCTTCTCTCTTCTCTTTCTTATTATCTGGACCCACATTTTTTCTTCTTGTTTTTATTCTGAATAATAGAGATTTTCATCCAAGCTAATGAATTAATTAAACAATTAAGCTAACTAATAATGTGTCTAGTACATTGCTAGGCACTGTGAGATTATGAGAAGAGGTAGTGCGGCTTACTGGTCTAGCACTTGGATTTTGGATTTAGGATGCCTGAGTTTGTATACCTGAGTTTCTAGCTGTGTGTACATGGGTGAGTTCACCTCTGAAGTGAAGATGACACTAAAAATATTGTTGATATAATTAATTGAGATAATCTATGCAAACCACTAAGCACAGTGCTTGGTATATAATAAATAGTCAATAGTTATTATTTATTTATAATTCTTATTCTTCATTATTATTAAAGAGTATTAAACATGTAGCCTGTCCCAAGGAAATTAACAATTCAGCTGAATTAATATTCATATACAAAACCACAAAGAACAGAATAAATAACAAAATTGAATAATGTATATTGTGATATTGGCAATAAAAGCTATAACTAAGGAGGAATTCATAGTGGATGAATGAATTTACCTGAACCTTGAAAGGTAGGTAAGGTTTAGGTCTGCAAAAAAGAAAGAGGAACAAGATTCCCTTGTGTAGACAATATGTATTAAGGTTAGGTTTTTTTGTTGTTGTTATTGTTTTTGGTTTGTTTTTTTTAGTATCAAGAGATTTAGGATCCTTCCATCTTTTATGGATAAGCTGCTTTTAGGGCTAGATTCCGGCAAGGCCAGGAACACCCTGGCTTCAGGGTCTCAGGGTTTGATGAATTTGTTCTGTGGGGATTAATAGAGTAGATGAATGAGTAACAGAAATGGTAATTAAGCAATATGATAGGACAGACTGTGGCATAACAATGATTAATAGGATGCCTCAGGTGAGTACCAAGGCACAAGGCAGAACTGAGAGCTCTTGGTGTACCAGAGAAGTGTCATTAATCAGCATTACATCAGGCTTGAGAGTAGTTTATTGAAATTATAGAATAGGTACTTAAAATAACATTAAAAGCACAATTTTAAACATGCACAACTGATTGTAGTGAAGTACTATGCCAGAAATAAATTCCAACCTTCCAGAGGACTGTACCTCAAGAAAAAGAAAAAAGTTGTGTTCCTCAAAGCTGAAAGTAGCCATTGACACAGTGTGGCCCTGCCAACTTTACCTTCTTAAAACTGTTCTTTTCATTGGAAACCACAGTAGAGACCAGCAAAAACAGAAATGAAATCTTGGCACTGCTTCTTCCTGCCTCATATGCCTTGTAATGTCGACCAAGCTGTCAGCCAAGGCTGGCTGTTTCTTCCACACTAGATTGCCAGGGAGTGTGTAAAGGAAGGGGTTCTGGATAATGCACAAGCATCTGCTAAATTTGGGACAATCTACTGCATCTTCATATTAAAGAGAAAAGAAGGGTTGGGGGATTGATAGTCAGGGAGAGAGATCAGGTCTTTCATCTTGAGTTGCTATAGTGGGTTCATCATAGTGGGAGTACAGTTCAGCATCGAGCATTGAACATCAAGTAGTTGACATCTAGAGCAGATTTTCATTGCTATTTAGGTATCTCAGGATCTAGAGAAAAGCTCAAGGTTTGGAGAAGGCTTTTCCAAACTGTGTTTGGGGGAGATGAAGGCAGGAGAAGTAATGTAGTACAGAACTCATGCATCCAAGAGGCCTCAAACAGCTGCCTTGAATACCTGGGAAGGCTTCCATGTCTTCCAAGGAAGGCCTCCTCCTCATAACTTTGAATCTGATATTGATTCATCAGAATTAATGAAATATTTGGCACTTATTATTTTCTCTTTACTTTTTCTATTCAGAAAAAAATTAGAGCTGTGACCTCATGCTAAAACAAATCAAAACAACTTCCCCTGCTTCCCCTAGGTACCCATCTGTAATCTCAGTCCCCCATGAAGTTTCAGACGAGTGAAGTCAGGAGAAGACTGGGAGGGAGCAAGGATCAAACAAATAAATATGTTTTTCCAACCTATGATAGATTTCTGTGATAATGAGTAACAGGAGAGACCTACTTAAAGGGAAAGGAGTGAAAAGTATTACAGGTAGAGGAAGCTGCACCTGTATAGGCAGATATTTGTTGAATGGATTTTAAAAAAGGAAATGTACTAGTGAATGAACTCTAAACTTTAAATAAATCAATCCACTGCAAAGATTACATTGCTTAAATTATTTTTCTATTTAACTGTTTTGCTTTGTACATTCATTATTTCCCTATACTGTTGTAGGCCCACAAAGGGGAAAGTTGACTGGAATTAGGGGATTGATTGCCTTCAGAAATACTTTTGTATTCCTTCCTAACACCAATATGCTGGTTAATAAGTAGTAAAAAGCCATCTAATCAATATGACTGGCTGTTGACTAATACAATGTAATACCACTAATACAATGGAGATGCTGAGATCATTCTTCAATACATTCTAGTAAACCGTTCTCCAATTTGTTATCATGCAGTTTACCAGTGATCTTTACACAATGAAGATTTCTGTTCCCAGATAGTTTCATCTTCCTTTCAGTATGGAAATTTTGGGTGCTCTTAGTGCTACTTGAAGGAGGAATTGCCCACAAAGCCAGTTCCTCCCTCTTTGTAAAGTCAAAGTTGGAAATAATCATTGCTTCATGCCCAATATGTGCCAGTGCTGGTGATTCAGAAATGTCTGGCAAAATCCCTGCCTTCTAGAAGGAGCCTTGGTGTCTTGGTGTCATAGCTCTACCCATGCCATAGTTCAGCTCCATTATACATTAAGTAGGATTTCGTTGGCTGATCTGGAAACCTAATAACCCTTCATGACATTGTTTTAAAGGAGGAATGCAATCAGAATGCCAGATAATAAGCCTTCTAGGAAAACTTCAGAACTTAATTCACCCACACAACAAGATTGAACTTCACTTTTTTTTTAATTTATTTTCTGGAGAGAATAGGAAAACAAATGTTTGGAGTTACTGGGCCAATTTCTAATACTTAGCTAAGAACATTTGATTTTTATATTTTCTGAATTTTTTATAATGAAAAATTATTCTTAGAAGAAAGACATACAGGGAATACAATGGCATAAATATAATAAATGACATAAGGACCCATCGTGGTAGAGGTGAGGGTAGGGAATGTGCACATGGCTGGGAATTACCCACAGTGACTCTGGCAATCTTTGGAGGAGCTCTCCGCCTCAGCCTGAGGAGGAATGGACCTGAGTGGGCAGGTTTAAAACCAGGGCTTGCAATGATGTGATCTCTCTACCCGCAGCTTTGGTCGTTCCCTTTGGAAGATGGTTCTAATCCTTGAAAGCATATTCTGTTCTTAGTTGGACAGTGCTGAGGTTAGCCAGAGAATGCATCTGCAGCCAAGCTTGGAACCTGCAGATTGTTATGTAAAAACCAACTTTGACCCACTTTTTTCTCCTCATTTCTATTCTGCCGTTGGGGCTGCTGAAGTACTGATACTGTCATTTTGCATGAGGCTCCCCCTCTTTCCATCATTTTTTCTACATATTCAGGAGAGGATTAAGTGAGTCACATAAAATCCTCTTCTGGGGAACCCACTGCTTTATACATGAAAAATAATTAAAAGCATCATTAATAGTTTGCATATGTGTGGCACTTTATAATCTACCAAGTGATTTCCTTTTTAAAAACTAAAAAATATTACACAGAACATAAACCTTACCATCTTAATAATTTTAGATGGGTCATTTAGTAATAATAAGTATATTTACATTGTTGTGCAATCAGCACCAAAATCCATCTCGATAACTCTTCTCATCGTGCAACACTAAAACTCTGTACCCATTAACAATGATGCACTTCAATGAAGCATTGTGCTTCTCATACATTATTTCATTTTTCAGGCTCTTCTTTGTAGTTCTAAAAGTGGGAGGAAAGGTGCTAGAGCACAATGGTTAATGACGTAGGCTCTGGAATAAGTCTATCCGTTTTAAATTTTACTCATCAGGTATAAATTGTTAATAATAGAACCTTTTTTATGAAGTTGTTGTGAGGATTACATGAGGTCATTCATAAAGTGTTTAGAACACAAAATACTGGCTGTAATCAGACCCATTTTGCAGATAAGAAAAGTAAGACAGACAGAACTTAACCCCAAAATCCAAGAATTCCTAAATGGCAAGTGGAAACCTGAGCTGTGGTTGCCTCAGTGTTTTTTATTTTATACCAATCAAGAATTAATCAAGTCTCAGCTCATTACCAACACAGACAGAATGTAATAATCCCAATTTTAGGCTAACAAAAGAAGGTGATTTTACTTGAACCTTATATTACATTTTGACTTTAGAGTCAAGGCCTTGCCAACTTCCTTCTCAGCCCTGGAATCCCATTGGAGGTGCCACACAGCCTGACCTGAAGGCATGCTGGGAACCCAGGAGAGCAAGAGCTGGGATGAAGAAGCTAGAGGACAAGGTGAATGAATGTGAACAGGAGTAAGGTAAATGTAGTCCAGTTCTATGCTGGCACTGGAGGCCCAAAGTAAGCTTCTTGCAGGAGGACTGGCATAGGAGATGACTTTAAATTGTAGAATAGCAATAGGAAAGGAACCAGGCAAAGCAGTGTTATGTTAGGAAACCTGTCTCAAAATAAGGTAAGGAATAGGATACATTCCAGACCCAAGTCACAAGTGTGTGTGTGTGTGTGTGTACACCTAATCAGGTACTTGGGATATAAGGGAGGGTTCTCTCCTCACCTTTCTGCCCCATTCTTTTTACTAGTGCCCTGGGTGGGAATATGAGAAAAAAAAGAGGAACCTTTTGTGCCCCAAGAGAGGCTAGGCAACAGGGGGTAGAAAGGTCATTTGGTCAACTTATAGTTTAGGGATTGGTGAGGAAGGGCAAGAGGGTCTGCTACTGATGGCACCATGAAGTGCCTGAGTCTTTGGCTCTGAGGCATAAGACCTCTACCAACAATTTCCAAATTTTACTGGTTTAAGGATTTAAAGCTCTTGGTCAGTGATTCTAGAAGTGAAGTGGGGCAGTCTTTATATTACTGGATACTCCCTTCAGAGCTGACATGGGCTAGAGCAGGAAAGGACAGTAGATATGGGAAAGACTTGTAAGATAGGCTCTATACTCCCTTATCCCATTTCCCAATTTTCTCCCAGGAGTCAACTTCATCAACCCCTTTCCCATTTTTCCCTGTACTATCACCCTCTTCTTTTCCATGGCACACTCTTTTTGCATATAAGCACGTTCAAGTGTTCATATAATTTAAAACAACACCAGCAATATGACTCCTCAACCTCAACTCTCTGTCTCTTTGTCTTAGTCTTCTTTTTAAAAAAATCCTCACCCAAGGATATGCTTGCTGATTTTTAGGGGGGGGGGGGAAGAGAGAGAGAGAGAGAGAGAGAGAGAGAGAGAGAGAGAGAGAGAGAGAGAACATGGATGTGAGAGAGAAACTGATTGCCTCCTGTATGTGCCCCGACTGGGGATCAAACCCACAAACTAAGTATGTATCCTGACCAGCAATCAAACCCACAACCTTTCAGTGTAGGGAATGATGCTCCAACCAATTGAGCCACACTGGCCAGGGCATGTTCTTTATTCTTGCCTCTCTTCATGGTCATTCTAGTTTCCATTTGCCATTTATACCTCCTCACCTCTCAGTCTTTCCTCAATGCACTATAACCCTGCTTTTCTTCTCTCTCTCTACGGAAACTGCTATAGCAAAATGATAGTTTTTTACAATCCCAAATCCCATGACTCCTTTTGATGATAATGACTGTGTCTGTGTTTTTCCTCGCTCTGTCCTTATTACTCAGCAGTACATAATAGGTGCTCAATTGGTATTTATTGAATTAAATTGACCACTCTGTAGCATCTGATACTATATAATTCTCTTCTTTTTGTTCTTCCTCAGGCTTCTTTCTTGCTCTCTTTCCTAATCTAGTTCCCTGAATGTCAATAGGCCCCAGGGGCCTGCCCTTTGGTCCCTACTTTTTCCACCCCACAGATTTTCTCTGGATGATCTAATTTAAACCTGTGGCTTCAACTGTCTGCTCTGAGATAATGACTTCCAAATCTATATCTGCAGCACAGACACTATATTCTAACTACCTACTAGAAATTTCTAATTAAATATCTGCCATATACCTCAAAGCCAACATTTTCAGAACTAAATTCATTATCTCTTTCTTCAACTTGTGTTTCCTGTGTGCTTTTAGCTTAGTAAATGGTACCCACCTTGCACTCAGTTGTCCAAGCCAGAAACCTGTAGTGGTATTTCATTCCTTGTTCCTCCTCCTCTCCCATCTCTAACAAGTCATGAAATCCTACCAATCCCACCTCATGAATAGCTCCCAGATCTATCTCTTTTTCTCTGACTCCACCACTGTCATCACCCAAGTCCAGGCCACCATCGTCTCTCCCTCCATTATGGCAGTGGCCTCCTCATTGCTGTCTTTGTCTGCTGGGCTTCCTCAGCCTTTTTGCCTCATCTTCATCCTGCTTGGCATGGATAACTTCTAGTCATCCCCCAGGTTCCACTCAATGTCACTTCCTTTAGGAAACTTTCCTGACTAAGTGCTTCCCACCCTTGAGTCTAAGGATATGTTGAGTGCTTCAATTATATGTATTCCAAGCATTTAAATAATCTTATTATAATTGCTTAGTTAATTGCTTAATTATCTAGATTGTAAATTCTGTTTTGCACACAAGTAACACATAGCACATAGTAAGTAGATGCTAAAAAAGTATTCATTGAATAAATCAGTGAAAAGATTCTATAAAATGAAGAAGCACTATTTTGTAGTTCATCTAAAAATAAACAAGATCAGTAGCTTAGCAAATAAATCTATGGTGTGTGTGTAAACCTCCCACTCTCAGTTCATGTGGTTGACGAACCTCAACTATGTAAGTGAAACCTTATTTTCCAAATAAAAATATTCAGTGTGAATTGCAGTGTCATAACTTTTGGTACTCGTGGCAACAAGCAGCTGCAACAAACAAAATTAGCAAAGAAGCAAAGGTAACAAAACCTCATTTATCCACCCAAATCTTTTCTGTTTAATCTGCTGTTTTAACAGTTCAATGATTCAACTGCAAATTTGTTAAGATTCATTGCTTTCCAAGTTCATCACATGCTCAGGCCTATTTGCTTGCCTTTTTCTGCTGGGAAACTATTTGTCTGTTGAGTGGCCTGGAAAACAACTTTTTCAATGTTAATTACTCAAAAGGTTAAGAAAGGTAAAATGAGTTATGTAACAAAGGGTTTGTTTTGTTTCTGGATTACTGGGTAGTGTGCATGCATACTTATCCCTGGGAATGCTTATGATGATATTTTATGAATGATAGCTTTTCTTCTTGTATCCCTATGAATAAGATACTATACTAATTTTCACCCTCCTATCCTCATCAATTAAATAGCTTTGTCTAAACCCTCCTGTCCCTATAATTAAAATTTTGGTTTATTTACTATGTATACTGCAATGTGAGAATTGCCAAAGCAGTAGGAGATGTGACCTAGGTCTTCAATCCCCTTGGGAACATGTGATGGAATCATATGGGATAGTGTGTGAGGAAGTAATTGTAACTAAAGCCTCATTGACCAGGGTTTCTTCCTAGTAACCATCAACCAGTGTTTTTGGACTTAATATGACCACTTAGATTAAACTTGACCTTGAAAACCTTAATGATAAAGGTGAGTTTTTTTTTTTATTAACTGAAAAGCTGGGGGCAGTAGCTTTCTAGAGTTGCAGTACCTAGAATAATTGCTGTATAAATGTTTTTATAATACTACAGTATGAATATGTCTTTTTTAAGTCTAATAACTTCATTCTTTTCTCTCTCCGTTCTATCTTTTATATTATAAAAAATAACATTTTCCTTTTTTCATCAGAGTGATCTGAGCACACACTTTTAAAGTCAAGTAATGGTAAGAGGCTTAAGCAAAAACCAATATTCTCTTAATTTCTCCACTCTACAGTGCCTCTCATTCTTCTGGCTCCCCCTGCCTTTGTGAGGTAACCATTTTTAAAATCTTCAGCTGTTTATCCAGTATTGACTTCTCATGTCAAAATACTATCCATATGCTGCTATTGATTGATTCAACATATTTAGACATTATTTATTTTGACCTACTTACAACTCCTTCCCCCACTCCATTCCTTTCAGAATAGCAGAATCACAATTTTTGGTTGAATCCTTATCAGTATCAATTATGTAGTTATAGATGTATATAATTTGCATATATATGTGATATATATAGTTTATACTATGTATGTGTAATCATAGAGGTACATTATATGTGCTATGTATATAGCTTATATTATGTACTAGAGGCCTGGAGCATGAAATTTGTGAATGAGGAAGGGGGGGAGGGGAGTGGGGAGGGGCTCCCTCAGTCCGGCCTGCACCCTCTCCAATCTGGGACCCCTTGGGGGATGTCTGACTGCCAGTTTAGGCTAATTGTCTCTGCCTGCCAGCCTGATTGCCCCTAACTTGCACCCCTGCCAGCCTGATTGCCCATACCTTGCCCCCCTGCCAGCCTGATTGACCCTAACTTGCTCCCCTGCTGGCCTGATTGCCCCTAACTGACTCTGCCTCAGCCCCTGGCCTAAGCCACAGTCTGACCTTCCTCCGTAGGAGGCGACCTGGCAGATCATGGGAAGGCACCATCCCCATTACCCCGCTGCTGCTGCCACTGCCGGCCTGAGCCTGGGCCCTTCGCAGCCACACCTCGGCCCTCGCAGCTGCTGCAGCTTTGTCTGGAAGGACATCTAGAAGGTCATCTGGAAGATATCTGCCCTAATTAGCATATTACCCTTTTATTAGTATAGACGTTATATATATAATTTATACTATATGTACTATATTATTTAGTCAAATACAACTATATAGTTTATACCATATAGATTATACTATAAACTATATTATATGTACAATATACAGTGTATACCCTATCTAATAAAGACAGAATATGCAAATTAACCATCACTTTGTGACAAAGATGGTGGCGCCCACAGCCAATAAGGAGGGAATATGCAAATTAATGTGACAAAGATGGCGGCTGCTGGGCCAGGACACTTGCATTCCGCCCTGGCCCGGCCACTCTGGGCAGCACATGAAGGCAGAAGGCGGCTCTGGGCCAGAGCGAAGGCCTGGGTCCCGGGTGCTGGCAGCCAGGGGAAGGAAGGCCTATTCTTGCAGAAATCTTCATGCATTGGGCCTCTAGTATACTATATAAAATTTAAACATACTAAAACATATGTATATAGTGTGTCTATATATAGTTTATACTATAGTTGCATCTCTTACATAATTTCTAAGTATCTTCGGAGCTAGTAATTATTTTATATTTTTATTTGCTTACTTTTTATATATTTTGAATTGTGACTGATTCTTTTCTATGAAGTGGCTCTCAATACAGCATTCCACATGATAAAATTTGTAAGAAATCTGCAATTTTATATTATTTCTTTCCTAGAGAAATCTATCCTGTCACCTTTTATCTTCCATTTCCATGCAGGATAGGTTGCTTAAAAAAATGTTTTTATTGATTTCAGAGAGAGGAAGGGAGAAGGAGAGGGAGAGGGATGGAAACATCAATGATGAGAGAGAATCATTGATTGGCTTCCTCCTGCACACCCCCACTGGAGATTGAGCCTGCAACCTGAGCATGTGCTCTGATTGGGAATTGAACCATGACATCTCAGTTCATTGATCGATGCTCAACCACTGAGCCACACAGGCCAGGCAATTTATGGAAAGTTTTAACTGAGCCTCACTGAAATATATAAAATGTTCAAGAAAAATATTCATGTTCACGTAAGTTTCAAAAGGTCTTAAGAAAGGCTGTATTACTTAAGTTAAGTCACAGGAAATTCATTTTCTTTTCAAAGAATTAGCTAAAATTTGAAGTGTTATGAATTTAAGTGTTATGACAGGCCTTGGTTGCTTTTTATTTATTTACTAGAGGCCCAGTGCAAGAATTCATGCATGGGTGGGGTCCCTTGGCCTGGCTGGCGATCGGGGCCAATTGGGGCCAGCCAGTTGGAGGAGGGACTGTGGGAGGTTGGCTGTGGGAGTGCACTGACCACCAGGGGGCAGCTCCTGCTTTGAGTGTCTGCCCCCTGCTGGTCAGTGCACGTTATAGCTACTGGCCGGTTGTCTGGTTGTCTGGTCTTAACGGTCGCTTAGGATGGTTATATATATATATATATATATTTAGGTTGATGCTCAATCACTGAGCCACACCAGCCAGGTCCTTGGTTGCTTTTTAAAGGCATTATACTGTTCGCTGGGATTAAATTTGACACCATCTTGAGAATTCCTGGAATTCTCTCTCAGTGGTGCTGAATCTTCCCTTTCCTTGGTTTACTTCAGCATTTTAGTGGAGCACATTCCTCAGTAGCTTCCAGAGAATGGGTGCCTAGGAGTTTGCATGAGACTTTGTATGTCTGGAAATGACTTTTTTTACTCTCACATAGTTTGATACTGAAATTTTTTTTCCTCAAAATTTGTCTTGGTCTCTTTTTTATTAGAACTTTTCTTAAAATAACTGGCAATTTTTGGCTATTTATTATCTTTAAGAATGAGGCATTAAAAAGAGTTCAGTATTTGTGGTACATTGTTTTGATTGGGGCAAGAGACAATGAGGCTGATGAGGTGACTGGAGAGGGCTCAGGAAAGGCTGTTTTCAAGCAGCCAAAAATTGGTCTTTTCAATTCTGTTCTTTTTCAGTTTTGTTTAGTTGCATTTTTGAGATTTAAAAATTTTCATTTAAAAATTTATTTGTGTTTCTTCTCTAGATCTCTTGAAAGTACAAAAACCTGAACTAATGTTTAATTTAAAAAAATGATATCTTACATTCATTACCATTCCCTTGATCATTTATTTCTTTAAAAAATAATTTATGTCTCCTGGTGGCTATAATTTTATTTCAATATCTTTTTGCTTTTTGTGGTCAAAATGTCTTTCTTTTTATAAACTTAAAAATATTTTTATTGATTTCAGGGAGGAGGGGAGAGGGAGATAGAAACATTAATGATGAGAACAATTGATCGGCTGCCTCCTGCACTTCCCCTATTGGGGATCAAGACTACAACCCAGCCCTAATCAGTTTGGCTCAGTGGGTAGAGCGTCAGCCTGGGGACTGAAGGGTCCCAGGTTCGATTCTGGTCCAGGGCATGTACCTTGGTTGCAGGCACATCCCCAGTAGGGGGTGTGCAGGAAGCAGCTGATCGATGTTTCTCTCTCATCGCTGTTTCTAACTCCATCCCTCTCTCTTTCTCTCTGTAAAAAAAAAAAAAAAAAGACTACAACCCAGGCATGTGCCCTGATCAGGAATTGAACTGTGACCTCCCGGTCCATAGGTTGGTGCTCAACCACTGAGCCACACTGGCCAGGCCAAAAATTTTTTTATGTATGCTTTTGCTATGCAGTGTTACTAGGTCTCATTGTTAGTCTATATTTTCACTATATAGTAACCATATTTATTTCTACTAATAATGTGTTTTAAGAAATCACCTTTATTAACTACCAGGGTAATAACCAATGTTTCTCTTACAGAGATGACAGGCTTTGACCATTTGGTAAGTTATAGTTGAAAGGTTTTTATTCCAACCTATAAGATATCTGGAATTATATTCCAAATATTTCTGAGTATGCCTTAATGTATTTCCCACATTAACTCAAAGGGTCCTTAATCTAACTCCCAAATACATAAGGACCATAATGAATGTAACTTGGATGTGTTTTTCTTGCAGACAATTACAAATACAACAACAATAAAACTAAAAAGTAAATCTTATATTTTACTATAGCCGGCGCTCTTGGGTGTTAAGGCCATTGTGATCATATTTTATGTTCTTTTTTATTTTATTGCTGCGAACTAACTAATGTTCTAATTATTTATATTTACTATGATAATTAAAATTGGTTTATAAAAATAGACCCATTTGAGGTACAGGAAAAAGATCTGGATCACACAAATTTTACAGCTTTATTTTTCAAAAAATAGAAATGTTTTTTATATATAAGTACATATACAAATATATATACACAATGACTCATATATGAATATATTAATGGATGTGTATCCTATATAATAAAAGCCTAATATGCTAACTGTCCTAACGTTCAACCATTCGACCAGTTGCTATGATGCACACTGACCAATGGGACAGATGATCCGACCAGTAGGTTAGCTTGCTGCTGGGGTCTGGCCAATCAGGACTGGGTGTGATGGGCCAGATATGACCTAGAGCCGTCCCATGGTCCCTCCTTGGCCCTGATTGTGCACCAGTGGGGTCCCTTGGCCTGGACTGCACCCTCTTGCAATCCGGGACCCCTCAGGGGATATTGAAGAGCTGGTTTCGGCCCAATCTCTGCCGAGGGACCACACTGGTGCACAAATTCGTGCACGGGGCCTCTAGTATACATATAAACACATATACACATATACGTGTGTGTGTATACACACACACATATATGTATATATACATATATATATATAGACATATTTTTCAGATATGGTAGAATGCAGGAACTTAAATGAACAATTGATTGGTTATGACCAATGCATATTACACAGTAACCCACACCCAAATTAGAATGTTTTCATGACCCCAGAAAGAAACTTCAGTTTAAAGCTTTTAAAAACAAAATTGGAAGATAATTTTAACCAAACATTTCAGATTTTTCCCCCAGAAAGAAATTTAAAAAAAAGTTTTTCAAATATTTCACCAATGCTGGGCTTTCTGGTTTTCTTCGGTATACCATTGTTCTTGCAGGTTAGAGCTTATAGTTCCAATTTTCAGGTTAATGTAGTCCTGTGCCTTGTTTCTATTGCATGTTTGAGCTGATTATCTAGTTTAGTGCAGCAATCCCTTGGCATCACTGATTCTTTGATGTGCCCTTCCAGGTCTGTCGTTTTAAGATCCTTCACTTAAAAAAAAAAAAAGCTTCTCTAGTTTAAATCAGTGGTGCTCAACTGGGGGTGATTTTGCCTTCCAGGAAACAATTGACCATGACTGGGAATTTTTGGTTGTCACCACAGGTGGTCATGGTGGGCAGCTACTACTGGCATCTAGTAGGTTGAGGCCATGGTTGCTGCTTTATCCTACTACTAGAGGCCCGGTGCACGAAATTTGTACATGGGGGTGGGTGTGTGTGTGTCCCTCAGCCCAGCCTGTGCCCTCTCCAATCTGGGACCCCTCTCACAATCCAGGACTGCTGGCTCCCAACTGCTCGCCTGCCTGCCTGCCTGATTGCCCCTAACCGCTTCTGACTGCCAGCCTGATCATCCCCTAACCACTCCCCTGCCAGCCTGATTGACACCTAACTGCCCCCCTTCTGGCCTAATTGCCCCTAACTGCCCTCCCCTGCAGGCCTGGTCCCTCCCCAACTGCCCTCCCCTGCAGGCCTGGTCCCCCCCCGACTGCCCTCCCCTGCAGGCCTGGCCCCCCACTCCCAACTGTCCTCCCCTGCAGGCCTGGTCACCCCTAACTGCGCTCTCCTGCAGGCCTGATCCCTCCCAACTGCCCTCCCCTGCAGGCCTGATTGCCCACAACTGCCTTCCCCTGCTGGCCCAATCACCCCTAACTGCCCTCTCCTGGTGGCCTGATCACCCACAACTGCCCTCCCCTGCAGGTCATCTTGTGGTGGCCATCTTGTGTCCACATGGGGGCAGCCATCTTTGACCACGTGGGGTCAGCCATCTTGTGTGTTGGAGTGATGGTCAATTTGCATATTATGCTTTTATTAGATAGGATCCACCATAACAAATAATTTTCTGGTCCAAAATGTCAATTAATAAATTCTACAATTAACTAAATACACAAATACTTTATTGAAGAGATAAGACATTATATGCTGTTTGGCCATAGTTTGAGAAATACTGGTTTAGATGATTTATAAAGTTTAGGGTAGTCACTTTCTTTAGGTGAGTAATATTTCTAGCATTAGATAGCTCACATAGATCCTATCAGAGATTCATTTTGAAGCCTCCCTTTCAGTTTCCCCTAGACTCTTCAAAATTACAACTGACACTTTTTTTTTATTTGATAGAAAACAAAATTCAGCAGCCTCCTTCATAGTTGCAGGTGTTTACTTTGGCACCTAAAACAAGGCTCTCACTTGAAGCATTTTCAATAGTACATTATTTATAAATTTTAATATCACTCCCCCACCCTGTTTACTCAAGAGACTTCATAAATCAGTGAATAAAGAAAGGTGATTGCATTTATAAGGCTAACATAATAAGCCTTCATTTTAACTTAGATTCCCCCCGCCCCCCCCCCCCGCACCCCAAATGTTATTGAATGAAAACCATATTCTTAGCAAAGTCTTTTTAAGACGTGAGCATTTTAAAGGGATTCTCAGCAGGAACACACCATGGCATTTGCTCAAGAAATGATTTAGCATGTGTGCTGAGAACTCTCATGTTGAGAAGCTGAACTAGATCAAGTTTTCATTCTTTTTGATTGAACTTCAAGTACTAATAAGCACTATAGTATGGAAACATGAGGATATTTTGAGTTTGGGGCTTGGTTTGTAGTCTTGGTGAAAGGTAGTTTGTTTTGTTCTTTTATTTATTGTTGTTTTTTTGCTTAGGGTTTGCACTAAGATACAAAAGGAAGTAGGAGAGTTGATGCTTTGCTCTGAAATTTTAAAAAGAGAAAAGGGAGGATTTGTGTTTGCTCTGCAATTGCTGATTAGTGCATCTTAAACCCAAACCAGGCAGATGATTTCCAGACTTCCTGAAAAAAAATGGAGTTGCTGTAACCTTCTCATGGTTTCCTATGCATATGGCCTTCAGAATATGAGAGCACATTTTTTTATTATTTAAGTCAAATATTTATTGTCTACATAGTTTGCTCGGTGTGGGTAATACAGAGAGTTATAAGATGTAGTGTTTACATTTAAGGGATGCATGTATTAAAACATTAACAGCTTTTCCAAATTAGAATCTGCTAACTGCAGAAAGAGTGGCACAGATGGTTCCCTCTCCCTTCTCATGCAGCCAGCGCTTCCTTGAACTAGCCATAGGGCAAAGTGGGCTCTCCCAGGGATTTGCTTCTAGTGTGCTGAGTCCAGCACATCTGGCTGTTGGATATCCCATGGACACTGCATTTTCTGTCTGTGGCTAGGCCTCCTTGGCTTGGTGATTGACTCTCAGACAACCTTTTCTGGTTTACTGACCTCAGTGCTCTGCAGCCTGTCTTGATTTTGCTCCTTATCAGCTTCTGGGAGGTGACAGCCTGCATTGACCCTATAGCACTCCTACAACATTGAGCAGCTGACACCTCCTGCTACTCCTTTCTCCCATCCTAGTAATGTTACCCTTCCTGCTGGGGAAGATATCAGCTTCATGGAGGAAGTGGGATTTCAACTGAACCTTGTGCAAAATGGGGTTTTGAAAAGATTAATCTGAGGAGGACATGCATATGTACATCTTCATGGAAGTTTTACAGTAGTCCAGGAACAGGGGATAAAATCTAAGCTTGTGGCAATAAAAGAAGAGGAGATTGATGATAGGGATGCTACTAACAAAGAATTATCTAGATTGCCTGGGCAGAAGGAGTCTTTGAATTCTTAGAAATGCTAAATCTAAAAAGTTTTGCTTAGAAAGTAAAGGTGACCACTTGGAGGAAAACATGAGAAACCGTTGAGGGATCCTCTCCCACTAGGGTGACCAAATGTCCCTATTTGCATAGGATTGAGAAGGTTCCCTGGATGTGGAAGTTTGGGTTTCAAAGCAAAGATGGTCCTCAGCAAACCGACCAGTGCCAACCTCATGTAGTGTGGTGTTGAATAAGAGCTTTTATCTTCCTTTTTGGTGGGGGCTTTTTAACACTCTGAGTCAGCTTTGGTGAGGTCATCTGGGACAGGCATTTCAAATACTTGTTGGGGGTTTTGTTAAAGAGGCTGAGATTTTATAACTGGGGGAGATTGCTACATATAACAGTGGCAGGTGCCTATATGAGGCTAGCCTAAGTTCATGCTTCCATTTTGATGAGAGGCAAATTTAAAAAGTAAAAATCTTTCATTTTGGTGTATTTTCATTCTTCTCTCACCAACCCCTTACCCTCTGTCCCCTGAAATCAGAGTTCAATTTGCATAGATTAAAAGACTTGTTAGGGAATCACTTCATAAGTTATATAAATGTCTAACTACTATGCTAAACTAATATAATATTGAATGCATCCGTAATAAAAAAAGGAAAAAAATTTGCTCTTTCTGTTATAATTTCTTTCCTTATGGTGGATGATTTAATGCTTCCTGAAATGGCTTAAAGCAGGAATCAGAAGGATGAAGAAAGACAAGAACAAGAAGGAAAGAGAACTCTTAGAGTGAGCAAATTGATTGCTGATTGCTTTACTTCACTGTACAGTACTCAAGAACAAGTGTCTGGTAATCCCTCTTCTGTGAGAGACAGATGAAGAGCTGATGAAGAGCTCAAAGGACTTTGAACAACCAGAATAGGTGCCACACATTCATGTACAGATGCTTATGCATTTAGATCAGATGGGTAAGCTTAAGAACTGTTGTAGGTTTAATGTAGATGTCACAACAAACTTATTTGGATTTCTAGCCATCTGAAAGCTGAAAGTAATAAACTTAAACTTTGCTTCTAGGGGCTGACATGAAAATCAGTGCAAAGTGACCACTGATACTTTGATCATTTGGAAAGAGACAGAAATAAAATTTAAAGTTTGCCAAAGTAACCAAGAAAAGATAGTGGCCTATTTAATGTAGGGGCAAATAATCCCATGCATCTGTTATTGTTTTACCCCAAACTGATAGTTTAAAGATGCTCCTAAATCATCAAGAAAAAATCAAATACATTTATTTTTATTTATTTATTTTTTAATTTCTTTATTGATTAAGGTGTTACATATGTGTCCTTATTCCCCTGTTACCCCCCATGCCCTCACCCCCCTGTTGTCTGTGTCCATTGGTTAGGCTTATATGCATGCATACAAGTCCTTTGGTTGATCTCTCCCCTTTACCCCCACCCTCCCCTACCTTCCCTCTGAGGTTTAATGGTCTGATCCATGTTTCTCTGTCTCTGGATCTATTTTTGTTCGTCAGTTTACGTTGTTCATTATATTCGATAAATGAGTGAGATCATGTGATGTTTATCTTTCTCTGCCTGGCTTATTTCACTTAGCATAATGCTCTCCAGTTTTATTCATGCTGTTGCAAATGGTAAGAACGCCTTCTTTTTTACCTCAGCATAGTATTCCATTGTGTATATGTACCACAGTTTTTTAATCCACTCATTTGCTGATGGGCACTTAGGCTGTTTCCAAGTCTTAGCTATTGTAAATTGTGCTGCTATGATCATAGGGGTGCATATGTCCTTTCTAATTGGTGTTTCTAGTTTCTTGGGATATATTCCTAGAAGTGGGATCACTGGGTCAAAGGGGAGTTCCATTTTTAGTTTTTTGAGGAAACTCCATACTGTTCTCCACAGTGGCTGCACCAGTCTGCAATCCCACCAGCAGTGCACAGGGGTTCCTTTTTCTCAGCACCCTCTCCAGCACTTGTCGTTTGTTGATTTGTTGATGATAGCCATTCTGACAGGTGTGAGATGGTACTGCATTGTCGTTTTGATTTGCATCTCTCGAATGATTAGTGACTTTGAGTATGTTTTCATATGTCTCTTGGCCTTCCTTCTGTCTTCTTTCAAAAAGTATCTATTTAGGTCCATTGCTCATTTTTTGATTGGGTTGTTTATCTTCCTTTTGTTGAGTTGTGTAAGTTCCCTGTAGATGTTGGAGATTAAGCCCTTATCGGTGATAATATTGGCAAATATGTTCTCCCATGCAGTGGGCTTTCTTATTGTTTTGTTGATGGTTTATTTTGCTGTGCAAAAGCTTTTTATTTTGATGTAGTCCCATTTGTTTATTTTCTCTTTAGTTTCCATTGCCCTAGTAGTATCAGTGAAGAAATTGCTTTGGTATATG
This sequence comes from Corynorhinus townsendii, assembly GCA_026230045.1. Lineage (NCBI taxonomy): Eukaryota > Metazoa > Chordata > Mammalia > Chiroptera > Vespertilionidae > Corynorhinus > Corynorhinus townsendii. The sequence continues at coordinate 136,723,890 of JAPDVU010000007.1, read as the reverse complement.
TGAGATTTTGCTGCCTATGGATTCCTCTAGTATTTTTATGGTTTCCCATCTTATGTTTAAGTCCTGTATCCATTTTGAGTTTATTTTTGTGTATGGTGTAAGTTGTTGGTCTAGTTTCATTTTTTTTTTGCATGTATCTGTCCAATTTTCCCAGCACCATTTATTGAAGAGACTGTCTTGACTCCATTGTATGTTTATGCCTCCTTTGTCAAATATTAATTGAGCATAGTGGCTTGGGTTGATATCTGGGTTCTCTATTCTATTCCATTGATCTATATGTCTGTTCTGTGCCAGTACCAGGCTGTTTTGAGAACAGTGGCTTTGTGATACAGCTTGATACCTGGTATAAAAGTCAAATACATTTAGTCAAATACAAAAGTCAAATATGTAATTTGTTTGAGACCCAAAAGAACTAATGAACATTTTAGAAAGTTTTTATCAAAATTCTGGAATTAAAAAGTCTTCAGTTATCTGAAAGAAAAAAATGACTGCTGTGGAATATTTTGTCCCAGGAATCAACAATTATGGAAATGTTCCAGAATATTTAAAACAAACAAAATGGAGGAACCCATGTGAGCTTCAGGCTTCTAGTTACAATATTAGGGACCCTGCATTCCTAAGAAAATAGCCTTGCAATTTCCCTATTCAGCTGGGGCTGCACAGTGGATGCTTACTGTAGGACAAAGCCTGATCTTGTAGACATTCTGTTGCCCTGACTGTCGGCAGAGAGCCATCACAAGCTTTCGTGCAGTCCCAAGGGGCGCATATATTAAAGAAAAAACAAGAGCCATGCTCCAAAATGGCTTATTTAAAATGCAAAGGGTAACAAGAGAATTACATTTGGGGAAAGCCCAGCTCTCAGAAACAGGAAAGTAATACGGAATCTTGGTTAAAGTTGCTTGCTCTTGAACTAATTAGCTGGGGATTGAATTCAGCATGAGAAGTCAGAATGTGGGTTAAGAGTGAAGGAAAATGTTATTTTTCCTCTTAGGTACCAGCCTGGCACTTTAGAATGTAGTAGCAGGCAGCGCCTGAGAGTCAGCCAGTTTGGCGAAATCACAGAATTGTGAAAAACACTACGGCTGATTATAAAGGGGTTCCAGAGATATAATTTGGGGCAGATGCATGATAAAAGGCATTTTTATCTTCTTAGGCGGTAGCCTCTTTGTAATAAGATATGGGCAGATTTCTCATTAAAGAAAAGAAGAGGAATGAATAATATACAATTCAGTGGAACAGCAAATAATACATCCCCACTGCTTTTGAAATACTATTCCTACCTATCATTGATCTGCTATTGTTTTCTTTCAAATCTCTTTTCTTGTTTTTCTAAGATGGGAGATTTGTGGGAAAAGCATACATAAAAGAAGAAAGCCAAGATCTTTTGCTTTTGTTTTACTTGTGAACCTTTAAGAACGGGGTAGAACTTATAATAAAGTCATATGACCCATAGATGGCATCCCTTGCTGGATACATGCCCTTGACGGAACATGTCTGCATTTAATAAGATTTTCTTAACAGGCCTGTGCTAGACTCAAAATTTTCATGCCTAATTAGCTGTGTAAACAAACTTGGAATTTAGGGAATTTTCTGTCACAAGGGAGTGAAGGTTTAGTATCTATTTTGAAGATGGGTTCCCTTCCTCCACCCCCAATTTGTAGTGTCTTCACTATCTGAAATTCATGCTATTCTCTGTGGGCTCCCTTTGATTCTTACATTGTGTATTCAATGTTAATTTGGTTCAGGGGCTAGACGTTATAGGGGAATGAGATGTTTGCAAGATAACTGAAGACTTTTCTGCATTCAGAAGTGTTCAGAGCCAGAACCAAGGATAGACCACCTCAGGGAGAGTTAAACTGCCCACAAAGTGCAGGGCACATTTCAGCAGAGGGCACCCAGCCTTTAAGTCCTGCCCTGCCAAAGCCCAACAATTATGTAAGGTTTCCGTGCCCAGATCTCTGCCAAAATTGGGGTTTCTGTGAATTTCTTGTTAGTCCATTGCAGAGTGAAAGGAGAGGCAGGTAGAAACTGTGCCAAATCGAGTTAGGAGAGAAGTGGACTAATTGGGTGTGGCCATCTATAGGCAGAGAGCACCCATCTTAGCATCAGTCGGTCAGGAATCCATGGGGAAGACAGGGGGCATAGTACAGGTCGCCTGCAGGTGGCTTTATCTTACATGACCGACATTTGAAGCTGTTCCAGGCTTGCTGCTGGGTGTTTCTAATCATGTGTTTTAATTAATGTTTTTATTGTACATGGGCCCAGAGGCTGTTTCAACAGACCAGCATATATTTAGAAGTCTCTGAATAAATAAATTCAAAGTAAGGGGAAAATGATTCTTCTGGAATAACTAGAGTGATTCTCAAAAGATAGATTAAGGCTTCAGATTTTTTTTTGCTTGAGATTAACTCCTCTGCAATGGTCTGTCACCTAAATACAAATTTTGAGTGTAACAGAGCATATCTTTGGGATTTTATCAGGATCTGGCTTTAGAAACGTATACTCTCGATCTTGAGGCAGTTAGGCACACTGTAGGATTTATTGTCAATTTTGACTTTAAGAAAAAAATTAATAAAGAAATATGGATGTTAGTTTGGCAGTAGTAGCAAACTTGTGAAGCAACATTTACTGGGACCAGTGTAGACCTCTTCCCACTGCTGGAGAGAAGAGGCATTGGAATGGGCGAGTTCCTTTTTCTCCCATTACTGTTGTCTCTTGAATTTTTGCTCTTTCATTTAAAATATTCAGAGACAGAGAAGCATCAATCAGACCATCAAACCTCAGAGGGAAGGCAGGAGAGGGTGGGGGGAAAGGGGAGAGATCAACCAAAGGACTTGTATGCATGCATATAAGCCTAACCAATGGACACAGACACTAGGGGGGTGAGGGCATGAGCGGGGTGGGGAGCAATGGGGGAATAAGGACACATATGTAATACCTTAATCAATAAAGAAAAAAAAGAATATCTAAAAAAAAAAGCAAAAAATAAAAATAAAAGTAGCTTATTTTTCTTCCCTATACATTTTAAGTTAGTAGCACTTTTAGGCAATGGGCTTAATTCAATTTAGCCAATATTTACTGAGCACCTCTTCATTCAAGGCAGGAGCTAGACTTTATAGGGGAATGAGATGTTTGTAAGTTAAAGACAATGTATTTGTAAGATACATCTTTCTTATAAATATATGCTAAATTTTGGCGAAGATGAAGGCATCTTCTATTTCTTTTTGTTAGGATCCATTAATAGTTAAATTCTCTGGTTGTGATTTTCTTTGAGTCCCAGAGAGCTTGTGAAAGTTACTCAAGAGCTATAATGCTGGAGTGTTAGCAAATTGTTTGGCAATAGTAATGAGGTCTGGTGCTGGGCAGAAGAGTGAGGTTTTGAAGTTTGTCTGGTTATCTGCCATCACTGTTTTGCATATCTATTCTAATAGTGACACTTCTTTTATCCCCTTTCCTCCATCTTCAGAGGTCCAAATTCTTCAAGGTGCCCCAAATTAGTAGTTTTTGAACCTGGGTACAAAGAGCATTAAAAATATTCATTTAAAATTTTTCTTTCATTTTTTTTAGGAAGTGCTTCCATTTATTTCCACCTCCCATGTTCCTTTTCTTTCTAACTATTTATGGCTGAACTTGGCCTTCTATGGTTTCCTTGGATTACAGAGGCACCTTTCATTTTGTCAGAAGATGTGGTGCCCAAATCAATGGAAAACCCTGCAGTGATTCTGTTGTACAGTTAGGGTAGAGACTATGGTGCCCCCTGCACATATCAGCCATTCTCCTCCATGTGCGGTTTGGTAAGTTTGCCCTCAGGAAAATACTTGTTTAAATTATCCTAGTTCCTTGATTGCAGATGATATCAGTTCTAAGATAGGCTATAGACTTAATAACTACTTTTTAAATAAAAAAAAACAACAGCCCTAGCTGGTTTGGCTCAGTGGATAAAGTGTTGCCCTGTGGACTGAAGGGTCCCAAGTTCGATTCTGGCCAAGGGCACATGCTTGGGTTGTAGACTCAATCCCCAGTAGGGGGCATGCAGGAAGTAGCCGATCAATGATTCTCATCATTGATGTTTCTATCTCTCCCTCTCTAAAATCAATAAAAATATATTTAAAACAAACAACAAAAAACAGCAATAAGAAAAACATCACCACATGAAAAGTACACCTTAATTTTAGGTCATGACATGGTTTCAGAAATATTAAAATTTGAAAATTATGTAAATCTTAGAATAAAGAGATATGGTTCTCAATACAATATTGGCCGAGAGCAAAACTTTACCTGTATTTTTTTTTAGGAGTTTTGCATTGTGAAAGAGAGTACTTTCTAAACCAAAATATTGTATATTTAATGATAAATTTTCACATTGGATTCTGGGTTAGGGAAGGGTTTCTCAACCTTGGAATTATTGACATTTTAGAATAGGTAAGTCTCTGTGGTGGTGGGGGCTGTCCTGTGCATTATAGAATATTTAACAGCATCTCTGGCTTCTATCCACTAGATGCTAATAGTACCTCCCATTCCAGTGTGACAATCAAAAATGTCTCCAGACATTGTCATGTGTCTTCTGGGTGGAAGGCTGGGGGGATTATCCCCAGTTGAGAACCATTAGCCTAGTGAAATATATATATTTTGGGAGGCACAGCTTGTATCAGTTAGTGTTCAGTTGCAGAGAACAAACCCCATTTTTTATATTGAGTTTCTTAAGCTGAAATGTGTTAATGACAGGGTATTCACTGGCCTACAAAACTGGTTTGTGGCTGAAGAAGCAGACTCTTAGGCTGGTGAGCTTCCAAAAATGAATCCTGAAGCCATACCACAACTGAGCCATCAAAGGAACTGTGTACTTGCCTTGATCTTTACACTGTCAAATGGAGAAGCTGTGGTCAGGAAGACACTTCTGCTGAACGGTGGTGGTGGGGGGAGGGGCAACACTCCATCTATAGCAGCAGAATGATGCCTCATGTCCAGCCTTCCTCCTTGTTTCAGTCAGTCTGAATTCATGTTCTGAAAATGAATGTGATGACAGAGCTTACGTTGGAGCCTACATCATACCCAGAACCCCATTTAGAAGAAATTGTGGAAAAAACAATTTTTAATTTATCAGCCTCTGTAATATATAGGCAGGCATACCAGAAGGCAGTTGGAATAGGTGTTGAATAAACTCATCTTTAGTACCTTCCACAGGTTCTTCCCAGAGATTCTTGACTCACACCCGCTGGGCAACCACCTATTCTAGGTAGTTGGAGTTGGTACAAATGTCCTCTTTGCTCACCATTTACATTTTTATATCAAATTTCTTTGCTCCCATTTACATTTTTTTATATTGAGTTTCATTTACTCCACTCTGCTCCCTATTTCCTTATAGATAACCATTATTTTCACACTTCTTCCCTTTCTCTGACACTAACTATAGGTTTTCTGTGAGCTTGAAGGGTTTATATATCATACCTGGCCATGTCAATAGACATCACAGGTGAAAGTCTGTGTTGATGGGATGTGAGCTGAGGCCTGGGACACTCAACTAACACCACCTGTATCTCTAGCCACTAAAGATACTGTGGGAATAGATATTTTGGGGCAGAGAATTGCATCTTTGAATCATATTTTCATCTAGAAGAACTGAACACCAATTGATATGAACAAACACATTGCCTGATTTAAAGTAAATGTTGATCAGTAGCTTTAAGTCCAAGTGGGTAAGACTCAAGCTATGATTTCTGTCTCTGAGTTACAGTCTTTTACAATTTATTATTCTTTATTGATTTATTTTAGATAGTCTTTCGCAATTAAAAAAAGGGGAACTCACTTGATTATAATGTCATCCCGTACAGCAAAAAAATAAAACTTGTGGGTTCAATTCTCGGTCAGGGCACATACCTAAGTTGCTGGTTCTATCCCCAATCAGGGTGCATTCAGGAAGCAACCAGTTCATGTTTATCTCTCACAATGATGTTTCTCTCTCTCTCCCTCTCCTTCTCTCAAATCAATAAAAACATATCCTCTGGTACATAATAATTGATTGTTTACCTGATATAATTTATTTTTCTTCTGGTTTCTTACTAAAATTTCCTAATTATTAATTTGTGTTAAGCTATGGGGACTTTGATCCTAAGTTAAATACATTAGGAGAGCTAAAAATATGTCATTTACTCTTTAGTATAGGATTGCCACATAAAATATAAGACAAATAGCTAAATTTGAATTTCAAATAAAGAATTACTAATTTTAGTATTAGTATGTCCATGTAATGTTGCACAGAACATAGTTATACTAAAAAGTAACTTGTCGTTTATCTGAGATTCAAATTTAAGTGGATGTCCTGTATTTTTATTTGCTAAGTATGGTGTGAATGAACTGATCAAGTTATTTCTTGAGAATCCATTTGTTGAGAGGGACAAGGAATTAAAAAATATGAGCGTAATGGACTCTTGAGAAAAATAAAGAAGAACAAGTTGGGTTATCTACAGAAAGAAAGAAGAAAAACTGAAAACAAACAGGCACCAAACTGGTCCTGGTTTTCATCGAACACTTCCTGGACATGCATGCAAATAAAGCCCTGATGTGAAGTTCTTCTCTGCAAATGTAGCCACTTTCCTCAAATATTTGGATCTGGTCCCAATGCACCATTCGGTTGCCCAGGCTGGACAAACCAAGCTTCGAGGTAAGCGGGAGAGATGAGCAGTGCAGGCACTGGATACCTTGGAGCCTTGTAATCTTGCTTGCACAACTTCCAGATTGCATGGTTCTTGGCTTCAGTGTAGCTGGGCACAATTTCAAAGCACATCTATGGAGACCGTGTCACAACAACAAAACAAACCAACGTAGCTGCAAGTTACATTAACAGCTTGAAAAAAACAAGTCAACAGGCTTGAAGACTGCTCTGGGAGCCCCTCCCAGAGTCAGACTTTGGCAGAAAGGGAGTTACTGTGCCTCCTATTTGACATTTTAAAAACTTAGATGATTCTATATGATCTGCAGTTTGTCCATTCCAAAGAGTTTTTGTTTGTTTGTTTGCAGAGAGCCCTTATTTTCCTTATTACTTATCAGCACTACAGCGTCTTGAGGTGTGAAGGGTCTGGTATGGCATGCACATTTCTTGTCCTGTGAGATGGTTTTTCTGGTACAGATGTCATAGCCAAACAATGGTACATTCTTTCCTCAGCTCTTCCATTGCTGTTGGTCACAAATACATGAGCCAGATTTTCTAAATCTGATACTTTAGTCACAATCTGGTGGCAAATTGGTAGTCAGAAAGAGTTTACACATTTTGCACAATATCTCATATGACAATTCTGAAGTAATTTGTTAGAGACATCTTGCTCCCTTTAGAGAGTACATTAGCACTTGTAAATGTAGGTAGGTAGCAGCTTCCCCATTACTGAATTAAGAACAAACTGGCTTCTTAATGTTAGTGGATCAGCAGATGATGTATTATAGAATTGTACACCTGAAACCTATATAATTTTATTAACCAATGTCACCCCAGTAAATTCAATTTAAAAAAGTATTAGTGAATTAGGCCCAGTAGTATATGTGGATGGGAGTCTTGCCAATATCAGGAAACTCCAGTGCTCACACATTTTTTATTTCTGATTTTTATGGAAGGTTGATTTATGAGCCACTAACATCAGGGTGTGTGGGTAAGTTACACTGTAAGGAAGATGGTGAAGAGAAGGAAAATTAAACATTTTGGAGGAGTTCTTCTTAGCTGCTCAATGTGATTTCTTTTTTTTTTCTTCTTTTTTTTAAAATAAATCTTTATTGTTCAGATTATTACAGGTGTTCCTCTTTTTTTTTCCCCCATAGCTCCCCTCCACCTGATTCCCCACCCCACCCCATGCCCTTACCCTCCGCCACTGTCTTCATCCATACGAGCAAGATTTTTGTCCAGTCTCTTCCCGCACCCCTCACACCTGCTTCCCCTGAGAATCATCAGTTCACTCCCTTTCTATGTCCCTGATTCTATTATATTCACCAGTCCATTCTGTTCTTCAGATTTTTATTCACTTGATTTTTAGATTCACTTGTTGGTAGGTATGTATTTGATGTCATTTTGTTGTTCATAATTTTTATCTTTACCTTTTTCTTCTTCTTCCTCTTCTTAAAGAATACCCTTCAGCATTTCATGTAATCCTGGTTTGGTGGCGATGAACTCCTTTAGCTTTTTCTTGTCTGTGAAGCTCTTTATCTGACCTTCAACTCTGAATGATAGCTTTGCTGGGTAGAGTAATCTTGGTTGTAGGTTCTTGCTGTTCATCACTTTGAATATTTCTTGCCACTCCCTTCTGGCCTGCATAGTTTCTGCTGAGAAATCAGCTGACAGTCGTATGGGTACTCCCTTGTAGGTAACTAACCGTTTTTCTCTTGCTGCTTTCAAGATTCTCTCTTTGTCTTTTGCCCTTGGCATTTTAATTATGATGTGTCTTGGTGTGGTCCTCTTTGGATTCCTTTAGTTTGGGGTTCTGTGTGCTTCCTGGACTTGTAAGTCTATTTCTTTCACCAGGTAGGGAAAGTTTTCTGTCATTATTTCTTCTAATAGGTTTTCAGTATTTTGCTCTCTCTCTTCTTCTGGCACCCCAAAAATTCAGATGTTGGTAAGCTTGAAGTTGTCCCAGAGGCTCCTTACACTATCTTCATATTTTTGGATTCTTTTTTCTTTTTGTTTTTCTGGTTGGGTGTTTTTTGTTTCCTCATATTTCAGATCTTTTGGTTTGATTCTTGGGGTACGTTGATCTACAGTTGAGTTTCTGTATATTCTTTATTTTAGACAGTGTATGCTTCATTTCTGACTGGTCCTTTTCCATTTTTTTGGCATTCTCATTAAGATCCTTAAAGGTTTCATCAAGTTTCTCAGAGGTTTTTAGAAGATTCTTGAGTAACCTTATAAATGTGGTTCTGAACTCTATGTCATCCAGTAGTTTGCTTTCCTCCGTTTCTTTCTTTCGTGACATGTTTCTTTGTCTCCACATTTTGGCTGCTTCCCTGTGTTGATGGAGTGGCTTTGTGTGGTAGGTGACCTATAGGGGGCAGTAGCTCAGCCTCCCCAATCACCTGATGTGGACACTCTTGGTACACCCCTTTGTGGGCTGAGTGCAAAGTCTTGGTGTAGTTAAGCCTTAATTGCTGTTGGTACGCTGGGAGGAATTGACCTCCAAGCCAATCGGCTGTGAGGACTCGCTGTGTCTATAAGAACTGCTGTGCTGGAGACACGCTTATGGTGCAGGACTTGTTTCAGTGGGGCTTTGGTGCTCGCTGAGTCTGCCTCTTGAATGTGTCACTTATGGATGTGAGGAGTTGAAATCTGGTTTCTCACACTGACCACTAGGTATACTGGCTTCTGGATCTCCAATGGGGTGCAGGTCAGCTATTGTCTGAGTCCACCCAGCAGGAGCTACAGCAAGAGCTACAGTTTTCTCCTCTTTGCTTGGGGTTTGGAGGTTTTTGAGCTGTCTGATCTGGGCTGAAAGTTTGTTAGGTTAAGCTGCGATAGGGCAGTCCATTCATATGCAAAAGCCGCTGCTTGGAGCTTGGGTGGGTTTGTAGGTTGTGTGGGGCGGGGTCTCAGAGCATCACTAGGCTAGGGCATGGCAAACACCAATGGTTGCTAGTTAGCTGGCTCTGTGTCTCCGACTGCGTCCCGTCCCGTGCCCCAGTGCAAATAAACAATTATTCCTGTGCGCAGCTCTATAAGCAGGCCCCCCTCACTTTCCGACCCGGTAGCAGACAATCCAGCTTCTCCCCATAGGAGTTTGGGTCCCCCGCGTCTCCCCAGAAACCGTATTTCAGAGTAATCGGGGGCTTGTCTCCCCTTTGGGTTGAAAAAAGCAATGCCTGCCGCCAGCCCAGCTCCCGCGCCTCCTTACCTCAGCTTTTCAGCGCTCGTGCACGTCTCAATGCTCTTTTCTCTTTCCTTCTAGTTGTAGAACTTCCACTCAGCCAGCTTTCCCGTGGTTCTGGGTAATAGACGTTTTGTCTTTTAGTTGCAGTTTAAATTGTTGTGGGAGGCAGCAGTTTAGGTGTTTACCTACGCCACCATCTTGGATTCCTCTCCTCAATGTGATTTCTTTAAAAACAAATGTAAGGTATTATTTTGCATGTTGAATATTTTTATCTGATTTGCATATATCCTTGGACTACCACATTTTATTTCAAAAGTTTCATTCTCTGAACATACAGTACATTATAACAACTCCAACTTTTGCCTTATTTAATAACTGTAAGAGAACAACAATGACAAAAATAGCAAAGCTATCCTAATTTTCTGAATTTTTCTTTGGTTGTCTTTACATTTTTTTTTTTACCAATCCTATTCTGACTCATATCCTGGGCTATCTCAATTTGTGCATGTTTCCAGATTTTTTAAAAATTTTATTTTCAGTATTTTACCTAGTACTTCTCTTTTCCTGTTATTTATCTCCCTGCCCGTTTCCACATATGCCCCCTTTTCTCCACCACCACTTCCTGTTTTTCTAGACCTTGGAGAGATACAACCTTTTTTATCACAGAACTTCCATGAGGTTTAGTTCCAAGAACTGTGTGGAACAAACCGCCCCAGCTCAAAGAAACACTCCATTGAGAAAGGAATGACTTGGAATAGTGGGTGGGGTGTGAAGGGAATGGGCTATGATCTTTCTTAGGTCCATTCCACCCTAAGGATGTCATGATTCCATGAAGAGATACTCTTGGGATTGGTGAATCAGGTAAACATTTTAGGGCATTAAGAGTCACCAACTCAAACATTATAGTTTGAAGTTAAGTTATGCTGAATTGAAAAATACAAAGACAAAAAAATTTCCAAGCCATAAAATTTTTTGGCTCTTTTCTTTGGCCAAAAGAACAACATTGTCAGATGGACAGAAATCTTTATAATATCTCAGAGGAGATTTACTTTCAGAAAAGAGAGTAACTGTGGAGTGATTAATTCTTTTTTTAGAGAGAGAGTGGAAGGGAAGGGGAGAGACAGAGAGAAACATCACTGTGAGAGAGACACATTGATTGGTTGCCTCCTGGGAATTGAGCTTGCAAGCGAGTTACATGCCCTTGATCAGAATCGAACCCATGACCCTTCAGTCTGTGGGCTGACGCTCTATCCCCTGAGCAAAACCAACTAGGGCTGGAGTGATTAATTTTTAATGTAGGTAACAGGTGGGCTCTCCCTACCTGTGTGGTAACTTTAAATTTTCCCAGGGCAGCTAGAAGTAATTGATATATATATAGAATTCCATGCCCTCCTTTGTATTTCTGTGCTGAGGGCTTCATTTGGTGTAAAAAAGCTTCCGCTTTTATGAGACCATGCCCAATCTGGGAGCCATTGAAAAGGAAGATTGCAAAGTTGTATGTCACAAGTGATAAGCATAAATTGAAATTAACTTATTTTGTTGGGGCAAAATCATATTTGTTCATTTGTTTCATAGTGCACCTACCCTATTCCAGGCACACTGTTAAACTGAATAATGGTTAGTAAAGCCAGATATAGGGCTCCTGCCATCATGGAGTATAGAGTCCAGTGGGGAGACAGACAGTAACCACATAATCACACAAATGGGCGGGGGAGTGTGTCCCTCAGCCCAGCCTGCACTGTCTCCAATCTGGGACCCCTTGAGTGATGTCCGACTGCCTGTTTAGGCCCACCAGGATCGGGCCTAAACAGGCAGTCTGATATCCCTCTCACAATCCAGGACTGCTGGCTCCCAACCGCTCACCTGCCTGCCTGCCTGATTGCCCGTAACTGTCCTCCCCTGCCGGTCTGGTCACCCATAACTGTCCTCCCCTGCAGGCCTGGTTGCCCCTAACTGTCCTCCCCTGCCAGCCCGATTGCCCCTAACTGCCCTCCCTTGCTGGCCTGGTCCCCCCCAACTGCCCTCCCCTCCAGGTCTGACCCCCTCCCCAACTGCCCTCCCCTGCCAGCCTGGTTGCCCACAACTGCCCTCCCCTGCTGGCCATCTTTTGGTGGCTATCTTGTGTCCACATGGGGGCAGCCATCTTTGACCACATGGGGGCAGCCATCTTGTGTATTGGAGTGACATTCAATTTGCATATTACTCTTTTATTAGATAGGATGGTCCAGCAATAAGAGCTAAAAAAGGGAAGTACATGGAACTATTAGAGTATAAAATGGGTGGGTTTGACATAGTTGTGAAGTAGAATATTTACTCAGTTGGTGAGTGGCGTGAGCAGTTCCCTAGAATCAGTTGCCAAGTGCCAAAGCTCTGTGATAGGAGGGATGGAGAGAGAGGGACAGTGTAGCCAGAATAAGGGAGAATGAGGCAGCATCAGGGGACAACGTGAGGATGGACAGAAGGAGGAGATCATCCAGGGACTCAAAGGCTATGTTGTGGGTGATTTCCCATGTTGTGGAAGCCATCAAAAATATTTTATTTACATATTATAATAAGCATCTTATGAATCATGAGTACTAAAACATTTACAACTAAGATATATTTTCTTTTAAAACATTTATTGTGATTGGAACACACCATTAGATCTTCTCAACAAATTTTAAGTGTACAATATATTATTGTTGACTATAGGCACAATATTATAGACCAGAATTCTTAAGCTTATTCATTTTACTTAACTGAAGCTTTATGATTGCTGATCAATACCTTATTTTCCAGCAGCCTCTGGTAACCACCATTCAGTGTTTGATTTGATGAATTTGACTATTTTAAATACCTTATAGTAGAATCATGCAGTATTTGTCTTTCTGTGTCTAGCTTAGTTCACTTAGCATATGTCCTCAAGGTCTATACATGTTATTAAATACTAGAGGCTTAGTGTGTAAAATTCGGGCACGGGGGGGGGGGGGGAGGTGTCCCTCAGCCCAGCCTGCACCCTCTCCAATCTGGGACATCCCTCTCACAATCCAGGACTGGTGGCTCCCAACTGCTCGCCTGTTTGCCTCCTGATTGCCCCTAACCACTTTTGCCTGCCAGCCTGATCACCCCCTAACCACTCCCTTGCCAGCCTGATTGATGCCTAACTGCTCCCCTGCCAGCCTGTTTGCCCCTAACTGCCTTCCCCTGCAGGCCTGGTCACTCCTAACTGCCCTCCCATGCAGGCCTGGTCACCCCTAACTGCCCTCCCCTGCAGGCCTGGTACCCCCCAACTGCTCTCCCCTGCATGCCTGGGTCCCCCCCAACTGCCCTTCCCTGCAGACCCAGTCACCCCCAACTTTCCTCCTCTGCCGGACGAGTCACTCCTAACTGCCCTCCCCTGTTGGCCTGATCACCCACAACTGCCCTCCCTTGCAGGCCTGGTCCCTCCCAACTGCCCTCCCCTGCTGGCCATCTTTTGGTGGCCATCTTGTGTCCACATGGGGGCATCCATCTTGTGTTGGAATGATGCTCAATTTGCATATTATTCTTTTATTAGATAGGATAGAGGCCTGGTGCATGGGTGGGGGCCAGCTGGTTTGCCCTGAAGGGTGTCCTAGATCAGGGTGAGGGTTCCCTTGGGGTGTGCGGCGGCCTGGGCGAGGGGCCTGTGGTGGTTTGCAGGCCAGCCACGACCCCTGGCAACCCAAGCAGAGTCCCTGGGATCTGGGATTTATTTATCTTCTACAATTGAAACTTTGTAGCCTTAAGTGGAGGCCAAAGCAGGCCAGGGCGGCAGAAGCTTGGCTTCCTCCATCGCTGCAGGCAACCCTAGCCTCCTGCTCTCTCCAGCTCCATGGCTGCCACCATTTCTGTTAGGATTTATCTTCTATAATTGAAACTTTGTAGCATTGAGTGGAGGCCTGGGCCTGCAAGGGTAGGCGGAAAGCTTGGCTTCCTCCATTGCCAGGGAAACCCAAGCCTCACTCCTGCTCTCTGTGGCTGCAGCCATCTTGGTTGGGTTTATTTGCATATTCCCTCCTGATTGGTTGGTGGGCATGGCTGGTGGGCATGGCTTGTGGGTGTAGTGGAGGTACAGTCAATTTGCATATTACTCTTTTATTAAATAGGATTACAGAATTTACAGAATTTCCCTTCTTAAAAAGAGGCTGAAATGCATTCCATTGTATTTGTATACCACATACCCACTCCCCAACATTCTTTTTCAATGGACATTTAGGTTATTTTCCACCTCTTAACTATGGTGAATAGTGCTGCAAAAATATGGGAGTGTTAGTACCTCTTTGAGATTCTAATTTCAATTTTTTGGCATATATACATGGAAGTGGAATTGGCGAATAATTTGGTAGTTTAATTTTTAATTTTTTAAGAACCTCCATATTATTTTCTATAGTGTTTGCACCACTTTGCATTCTTACAAATAGTGTTCAAGAGTTCCAGTTTCTCTACATCTTCACCGACACTTGCTGCCTTTAAAAAAAATAATAGCTAGTCTGACAAGTATGAGATGACATCTCATTATGGTTTTGATTTACATTTGCCTGATTATTAGTGACAAGGAGCATTTTCCCCACATCTTTGTTGGCCACTTGTATATTTTTAAAGAAATGTCTATTCAAGTCCTTAGCCCATTTTTGAAATCAGATTATTAATTTATTATTGAATTGTAGGAGTTCTTTATATATTTTGGAGATGAAGTCTTTTCAGATATATGGTTTGTAAATATTTTCTCCCATTCAATAGGTTGACTTTTTACTCTGTTGATTGTTTCCTTTGCTGTGCAGAAATGTTTTTTTTTTATGTAGTCCCAGTTGTTTATTTTTGGTTTTGTTGCCTGTGTCTTTTGTGTCATAACCATAAAATCATTGCCAAGACCACTCCTAGAAGATTCCTTCAGGTTTCAAGTTTTATGTTTGAACTTACTTTTCTTTATGTTATAAGAGATAAAGGCCTGATTTCATTCTTTTGTATGTAGATGTTCAGTTTTCCCAGCACTTGTTGAAGACTAATTTTTCCATATGTGTATTCTTGGCAACTTTGTCAAAGATCAATTGATTGTATGTGTGTGGATTTATTTTGGGGCTCTATTCTGTTTAATTGGTCTATGCCTGCCTTTATACTAGTATAATGATTACTGTAGTTTTGTACTATATTTAAAAATCAGAAAATGTGAAGCCTTCAACTTTGTTCTTTTTTTCAGGATTTCTTTGGATATTTGTGATATTTTATGATTTTATATGAGTCGTAGAATTGTTTTTCTAAAGAGATGTCTTCAGGATTCTTATAGGGATTGCATTGAATCTGTTGATCACTTTTACTACTAAGTAAATGTTAACAATATTATCTTCCAATTGATGAACATGGGATATATTTCCATTTGTTTGTGCCTTGTTTAATTTATTTTATCAATGTGTTATAGTTTTCCTATATATACTATATATAGTATATATACTATATATACTATCCTGTATATATAGTATATACAGTTTTCCTATTTTCCTTTCCAGATAGTTAATTGTTAGGGTATAAAAATGTAACTGATTTTTGTATGTTGATATTGGATACTGAAACTTCACTGAACTCCTTTATTAATTCTAGTAGTTTTTAAAGGAATCTTCAGAGTTTTCTATATTATGTCATCTGAAAACAGGGATAAGTGAATAATTTTACTTCTTCCTTTTCACTTTGTATGCCTTTATTATTTTTTCCTTGTCTAATTGCTCTGACTGGGACTTCCAGTACTATGTTTAACATATATGGTGAGAGTAGGTGTCCTTGCCTTGTTCTCAATTTTAGAGGAAAAATTTTCATTTTTTTAAATCATAGCATATGATATTAGCCTTAGGCTTTTCATATGTGGTTTTTATTATGTTTAGTTATTTTTCTTTGATTCCTAGTTCATTGAGAGTTTTTTTTGCAAGGGTGTTTAAGTTTTTTTTCAGTCACCTTTTATGCATTTATTAAGATATATATGTGATTTTTATTTTTTATTCTGTTGATGTGGTATATCATATTAATTGATTTTTATCTATTGAACCATCCTTGCATCTCAGGGATAAATTCCACTTGGATGTGTTGCATCATCCTTTCACTATGCTATTGGAATTGGTTTGCTAGTATTTTATTGAAGATTTTTAAACCTACATTCATCAGGGATGTTGGCTTGTAGTTTTCTGTTCTTGCAATCTGTTTTTCTGGCTTTGGTATACAAGTAATGCTTGAGATATATTTTCAAAGGGTTAATTTATAGTTCTGGCCCACCTTCTAGGTAATTGTGTAGCTTGGACAAATCTTTTATTCTCTCTGTGTCCCAGTTATCATCCTATTTAATAAAAGAGAAGCAGGCAAATTGACCATACCTCCACTATGCCCACCAGCCAATGAGAGTGAGTATGCAAATTAACCCAACAAAGATGGCAGTGGCCAAGGAGCTGGAGCGAGCAGGAGGCTTGGGTTGCCCCCGGCGATGGAGGAAGCCAGGCTTCTCGACTACCCTGGCAGGCCTGGTCTCCACTCAAGGCTACAAAGTTTCAATTATAGAAGATAAATAAATCCCAGATACCTGCTTCTAGCCCGCCCTGGCCTCCGCTCAAGGAGGTGCTGAAAAAAAAAAAAAAAGAAGCAAAAAAAAGAGGGGCTGGGAGCTTGGGTCGCCGGGGGGTGTAGCCAGCCTGCAAACAGCCACCAGTCCCTCACCCAGGCTGGCCAGGCACCCCAGTGGGGACCCCCACCCTGAAGTGGGTGTGGCCAGCTTGAAAACAGCACTCAGCCCCTCACCCAGGCTGTCCACATCCCGCCAGCAGGGACCTTCACCCCCAGTGGCTGGCCTGAAAACCACCATAGGCCCCTCGCCCAGGCCGCCCCATGCCCCAAGGGAACCCTCACCCTGATCCAGGACACCCTTCAGGGCAAACCAGCCAGCCCCCACCCACGCACCAGGCCTCTATCTATACTAATAAAAGGGTAATATGCTAATTAGACTGGGAGACCTTCCAGGAGACCTTCTGGACATTCTTCTGGACAAAGCCATGGTGGCGGGGCTGAGGTAGAGGCAGTTAGAGGCCAAGAGGGAGGGCAGTTGGGGGTGATCAGGCTGGTGAGGGGTGGGGCCATTGGGGGTAAGCAGACCAGAGGGGGGCCAGTTGGGGGTGAGCAGGCCATCAGTGGGGTTCAGTTGGAGGTGATCAGGACAGCAGCGGGGGCAGTTTGGAGTGAGCAGGCCAGCAGGGGGGCAGTTGGGGGTGAGCAGGCTGGCAGGGGGGGCAGTTGGGGGCAAGCACACTGGCATGGGGTGCAGTTGGGGGTGATCAGGCTGGTGGGGGGGGCATTTGGGGGCGAGCAGGCTGGTGGTGGGGGTGGCAGTTGGGGGCGAGCAGGCTGGCAGGCAGATTGATTAGGGGCAATCAGGCAGGCAGGCAGGCAGGTGAGTGATTAGGAGCCAGCAGTCCTGGATTGTGAGAGGGATGTCCTACTGCCGGTTTAGGCCCGATCCCTGTAAACTGGTAGTAGGACATCCTTCGAGAGGTCCCAGATTGGAGAGGGTGCAGGCCGGGCTGAGGAACCCCCCCCTCCCCCCCCATGCACAAATTTCGAGTACCGGGCCACTAGTATCTGTATAATGCCCTAATAGACTTTCCAGGGTGGTTATGAGTCTTAATTGAAGCAATGGTTGTGATACCAAAAGTATTTTAACTTTTAGGAACAGTAGGTAGTCATTACAGCAAAAAAAAGAAAAACACATAAAGAGAGAGCAGCTTTGTTATGAATTACATGCTATTGTATTATACCTTTTCCTAAATGAACTTAGTATAGAGCTGTTTCTAAAATAACAAAATTGTTGCTAAATTATGATAGAGAATGTAATAATAAAACTTCTCCTTTCTCACTTTCAGGGTAAATGAGTTGATCCTACTTGTGTAAATAAAACAAGATATTTTGGTCTCATCTTTTGATCTTCCTGTTTTGATCTTGTCATTTGACTTCATATTGACATCAGGAATGTTTTGATATATCTGTCTACTCTTTTCTTTGTCACTAAAAAGCAGTTTATGGTGGGTAGTCATGTCCTAGGCCAGTATCTTCCCTGACAAAGGTCAATCTTTACCTTAGCTGACTTTCTATTGTCTTTTTGCTTCTAACACAACATATTGGAATGTAAAAGTAATTTTCCTTTTTCTAGACCCCTCAAAGCACAAGTACCGCTCTACAGAGACCACAAAATCCCTCATTGTTATTGTTGTTGATCATTAATGATCCTGTACCCAAGTAAGTAAAAGAAGCATGTGTCTTTATTTCACTTTTTACCCAACCCTAGAAGCTCCCCCCTTCTCTTTGCTTTCTCTTGCCTCCCTAATATATCACCAATGGATTTCATGTAACCCACTTATGTCTCCTTTGATTGCAATGTTTAAAACAAGGTGCAAAACTGCCATTCCCTGGAGCATTATCTCAGTCTGTTGAGATCTGTTTCCTGGCATTTGTCAACAGTTTGGCTCAAATAAATTCACAAAAATTCTTCACAGGTTTGAATGTTTCTTACATTAATAGTACTTATAACTATATTAGAGACCCAATGCATGAAATTCGTGCAAGGACCTTGGTCTCGGCCCCTACCTGCTGCCACTGTGGCTGGGGGCCTCTGCTGCCTCTGCCACGGCTCCTGCCTGCTGCGGCTTTGTCCAGAAGGAAGGACGTCCAGAAGGACGTCCAGTGTAGTTAGCATATCATGCTTTTATTATTATAGATTATTATAGATGACCTTGGTAAAGTACTTCCCCTCATGTCTCAACTTGTTTAAAAAGTTTTTTAAATCATGTAAAATGTTGGCATTGAAATAAATCCCTAATTTTCTTTCTAAGCTTCAGATTTATTATATTCTTCCTCCTGTCTGAAATGCTCTTCTTATATACAGCTGGTCTCAATTTAACGAGGCTGTGCATTCTTGGACACCTGTCTGATGGATCAGCGTAAGGTGGATTATCTGTTTTTAACCCACTCAGGCTTGTCAGTGGAAACCACAGTATAAGGGGTAAGGGCATCAGGAGTGAAGTATGCAATACTCTATGCAGTATTATTACAGACGCAGTGCTGAATGACAAAATGACTTGATGAAAAGAAGGGTCACCTGCAGTGTTTAACGTTATAATGTCTCACTGAGCTGAAATTTCTTTAGGCAACATATTCCAGATAGAAGCTGCTGCAAATTTTTACCTTTAACTTTCAACTTCACTATTCTGTCCTCTTACTGTTTATAAAAAGCTACCTCTTATAGGGCTATTTGTTACCAGTATTGAGTGTCACTACTATCAAGGACCCACCATTTTTAAGGTACTCTTGTGGGCATTGAGTAAATATTTGCAAATGTTCTAAATGCCAGGACCTCTTGAGAACTTGAGGAATGTTGCTTAGGCAGAGATAGGGGTAGGGCGGAATAATTTCTGGCTCTGCAGTTGTGCAGTGAATTTTGGAAGTCTGGGCTGAGTATCTCCAAAAAAAATTTACCACATTTCTACTGCTTTAACTGTTACTGTGTTGGTGGCTGCATCTCCCTCAAACTGCCTGGAAATATTCTTTCATGTTGACACTTTGGAGAGCAAGAATTTTCCTTTTCTCTTTTGAGTTTTGAGCTGTGTTTGAAAAGGGAATTATGGAAATGTCGGTCTGCAAAGGCATGACAAGGCAAGCCATCAACCTCACCATGAGGTCTCAGCAAGTTGCTTCATGTTTTCCATTTATAGCCACCTCTTCTCTGTCAGTTCTTTTGAAGCACCCATAAAACAAAATAGGCTCATTAAATATGAAGGGATAAGTGAAGTTGGCAGTTGCACCTATTCAAATAGGCTTTTTAAAAAAGATGTTCACACTCTAGAAGAAAGAACAGTCAGAAGATGAATGCCTCTTCATCAGTGGCTGCTCATGACCTTCCTTTTGGGGTGAGTGAGATCAGTCAGGGTCCAGAACATGTGGGCATTTTGCTGTAGATCTAGCACTAAATTGGTCATTGAGGTTAGTGTCACAGGATGGCTTCATCACTGTTATTTCATTCACCAAGTTTGTATATAAGGTTGAAGACTAACTGTCTCAGTGCTCCTTCCTAAACAATCAAGGGCATATTTTCATGACTCTTCCCACATAGACACGGGCTTGACTTAGTGTGGCATCTTGTTGACAGGCACAAATAATAGTTCTGGTCTATCCTATCTGTAGAATTTCTTCTCTTATGAATCATTTTCTGCAAATTTGGCTCCTTTTCTGAACTTACAGCATCCACATTTTAATGAGCTGGGGAGGATGCCAAAGTACAAAAGAGATGTTTTTAACTCTCAAAATCTATAGTCAGTAAATGAGATAATATGTGATGGTGTTTAGTAAATCACTATGCAAATGTGAAGCAATTGAATGGATCCTTGAAGATGGAAAAATGTCTATGGTTTCTGGCTATGGAATAGTTTGCACAAAGGCATAGCAGTGTTTATAATCAGTGGACACTCTTTTTTATCTTTATTGTACTTGGTCTGAGCAATGTATTCCTCCTGTCTTTTTTTTTTGACAACTTTTTTCTAATCTTATCCCCAGGTTTCTATGACTAGGTACATACTGATGATGCCTGGCCTGTGCCTCTAGCCAGGCTGCTCTCTTTAAGGTCAGACCTATATATCTAACTATCTGCTGTTCACTCTCACATACCCAATTCTAACTTAGGTATCTTAAATCAGCATGTCTGAAACTGAACTCATTATCTTTCTTCCCAGTTCTGCAGCTTCATCAGTGTTTCTTAGATATTTTTACATGTTTTTATTGATTTTTAGAGAGAGAGGAAGGGAGAGGGAGAGAGAGAAAGAAATATTGGTGAAAGAGAAACATCATCAATCCAACATCAATGAGCTGCCTCCTGCACACCCCCAGCTGTAGATGGAGCCCGAAACCCAGGCATGTGCCCTGATCGGGAATTGAATTGATGACCTCCTGATGCATGGGTTTACCCTCAAACACTGAGCCACTCCAGCGGGGCCTCAGTTTTCTTATTTCAGTGAATAATGTACATCTGGATATTCAAGTCAGAAACGTGGCATAATCTTTGATTCCTCCTTCTCTCTCTCCCTCCATATAATAAACCATCATGCCCTTTATATTATAGTTTATTAATATCTCCTGAATCTGTCCAGGTCTCTCCATTTTCATTACCACCTTCTTGGGCCATCACTCCACCATCTTTTGCTTGGATGATAGCAATAGCCATCTACCTTAATTCTTTCCTCCAGCTATTTTTTTCTTTACACTGTAGTCAAATGAATCTAAAACACAAATATGAACATTGTGTTGTTTCTTTTTTTAAAGTGCTCTAATAATTTGCCTTTGCCCTAAGGATAGTATCCAGATCCATAATTAAGTCTACATGCCTTTCTTTGTTTTGGCCCTGCTGACCTCTCTCATCTTATCTCTTGCCACCACCTATCAAACTCCCTGAACTTCAGCATTCTGAAGTACATTTGCAGTCCACCGATTTACCAGGTGAGTTTTCATATTTTTAGGATTTGGTGCATGCTGTTCTCTATCTAGCACACTCATTTCCCTCACTCTTTCTGTGGTCTCAGCTGGGAAATCACTGCTCATACTGTATTCTAATAGTCTGTTTAATTGTCTATTATATCCCTTTAGGTCAGTCAATACTTCTTACACAGTCAGGAACATTTTAGATATTCATTGTTGTTGTTGTTTTTATGTATGAGTTAGTGATAATGCATGAGGTATCTTTAAGGAATGGCAGATAAACTAGTTTAACTGGAATTTAGGATATATGAAGGATAGGAGTGAAATATATGAAAGATGGTTAGGTGTCAGGTTGGGTTCCCTGAACAAATATTCTTAGATAAAGATTCTAGTGCAGAAAGTTAATTGGTGAATGCTCTTGGGGTCCTCTCTTATAAGGGATTTAGGAAGGCAGGATATGGCAGACAGAGAAGTTGGACTAAAATGAAGCTGCAATCGGGCTCTCAGCTAATCCCACATGGCATACAGAAGCTAGCATAACCCTACAAAGTTGTCCTGAATTGAAACAATGGGGCTGGGACATTATACTATACCCATAGCAATCGGTTATTTGATGAGGGCTGCCTCTGGAGAGGGAGCAAATTTTGGGCCAAATAGCTCCTTTTAGCCAGAGCAATTTCTGGAAAGGAATTTAACTATGACCTGTTGGAAGCTAACTGTGGCATTTGGGGGAATGAATACTCAAGGGATATCTGGATGGCACACCACAGCATCTACAACAGTAGGCATACTTCATGTCAGATTGAGGAATTTATGATATCATTGAAGGTGTTTACATAAAGAAGTATTGTGATTCAGAGATGTATTTAAGGAAGATTAATCTGGCTGAGGTGTTTAGTTTGAATTGGAGGCAGAGAAACTGGTGATAGAGAGGACTGTGGAAAATTTTGGAAATAGTTCAGGTAAGGAAATAAAGACCTGAGCAAGAGTATTGGTAGTGGAAATGGAAAGGACAGATGGTTGGTTACAAGAGATATGACAATGCTAGAATTCACAGGCCCTAGCCACTGATCAAATATGTGGAATATGAAAGAGGAAGGAGACTTAAAGGTTATCTCAGGGTTTTGAGTCTGGCTGAAATATAAGAATAGCAGTGTTGATATAGAATTTTTAAAAGAATATAAGTTTGTAGGTAGATGTTAAATTTGCAGGATGGCAGTCACTCAAGCAGAAGTGACCTACAGATGGCTGGAAAGTTTTCTAGGAGGGAAAATACACATAAATAAAGTTATATATTGATATGAGGTTGGTCCTGCAGCAGTATAAATATTAAGTGGATATACAAACAGTTAATACTAAGAGAGGTCATAGGAGAGAGAAATCACTGTGCCAAGAAGTCTTTATTTAAGAAGGGGCTTTTGAGTGGGATCTATGTTTAGATGGAAGTGAGGGATCTATGTTTGGGAAGGAGAGATAGGGAGGGAGGAATGATGACATTCTAAGGGGCAATGCTTTGAGCAGAGTCAGAGAAGTAGGAATACATACTATATGTTCAGGGGACCATGAGAAGAACAATTTGGCTAGGAGAAAGAATTCATTGAAGGATTTTGGTTTTAAAAGTTGGGAAATTGATTGTGGAGGGATTTGAATGACAGGGTGAATGACAGGAAGGTTAGAAGAATTCAAGAGATTTCTGGTCTCTGTTTCTGAAGTTTGATTCTATCTACTGCCTGAATGTGTGTCTATGGCTCTGATGTAGAAGACCCCTGGTCATTGGAATTCTTTTTCATAAAGATTATATGACGACATTAAAGGAAAGTTCAGCTTGCATGTGTTTCTGAGGCTTTTATATTCACAGTTTTTGCTTAGGTTTCATGAGGCATGAGGAATCTGCAGCCTAATTGGTCAGCTGGTTTACAGCCTCACCCTGAAAAGTAAATATTGTGTATCTGCAAGTGGAAAGTCAGTATGTGCAATCTAGCTGCCTACTCACACCTGCCCCAATGCTGTTGAAAGCTTTGACCATGGCCTATAAAACTGTCAAGAGCTGGGGCCCAAGCAAGCTTCCACATTAAATACTAGTAGTTCATTATTGAAGCTATTGGGAAGATAACAGAGTATGCATTTACTTGCTGGGATCCCTGTTTCCTACAGAAGCATCTGGCAGAGCTAAATAGCTTTGTATTACATCATCTTCCATGTCTTATTTTTTATTTGTACTCCATTTAGATTTTTTTGACATCAAAGCTTGCCCACCCTCTTCTAAATACTACACTTATAGGATAGAAAAGGTATCTTGATATCAATGCAATAACTTGAAAATGGAATCTTCAGATTGGTACTCAGACTCTTTAAAAACAAACAAACAAACAAACAAAACACACACACAAATTACTGTGGTGTCTTTGAGCAGATGTTTCATTTTACCCTCCTCTAAAGTGATCATGGGTTGCTTTGAGACTAACCCACTGCGAATTTTTAACATTCACAGCATCAGTTACTCTCTATTTTTTTACATAATAATTAAATCACAAAGAGTTTGAAACATCTCTTAGAAAAGGATTAGAACTCTTGCTGAAGAGAATTTAAAAACAAAAACAAAAAACAGGAGGAGGTGAATGATATGTGTTGCAGCTCCATGGTTACTTTTGGAATTGCCTGCTAGATTTAGGATCAGTGATGGAGTATGTTATTGATGATTTGTGAATAGTTACTTCTGTCAAGGTAAAGTGACCTAAACGTGTCTGTAGTTTTCCACATAGTTAATTGCATGAGCTTTCACTGAATAGAAGAAACATGTCAATTCTTGAACCATTAAAAAAAAGCACCTGAGCATGTGATTAAGTTGCAACTGATATTCAACAGTTTCACATTAATCTCTAAAAAGCAAACAAAGGGGCATTTACTCTTTTTAGCCATTGTTCAACTTTGCACAATTGATTTTATTTTTTAGTCCATAGACATGTTTACAGCACTATAACTTAAAGTGTTCTTTAGATGTTTGGTCCAAAGTGGGTATGTTTCAGTGATCCAAAGAAGATCACAAGGGTTGTAAATTGTGTTTTCAGTGTTAATTAGAAATCTTAATTGCTTAATGCATTACTTACTCCATTTGGACCCTTCCTGAATTTAGTCTAATTTTTGCTGCTGCCTTAAACATTCCTACTATAAACTTTTCATTTCTGACATCATTACTTTGGCTAGAGAGGAAGAAGAGTCAGATCCAGACCTCATGGTGTGATGTTAAGGGTGCTGAGAAGACTTCATTTTTCCCAAATTAACTCTCATAAATAGTTTTTTAGATTGAAGTATAATTGACATATAACATTATATTAGTTTCAGGTATGCAGCATAATGATTCCATATTTGTACATATTGCAAAATGATCACCACAATAGGTCTAGTTAACATCCATCACTATACATAGTATTTTTTTTCTTGTGATGAGAACTTTTAAGATCTACTCTCTTAGCAACTTTCAAATACGTAATAATCTTTTATTAGTAATACTAGAAGCCTGGTGCACAAATTCGTGCACAGGTGGGGTCCCTTGGCTTGGCCGGTGATGGGGCTGATAGGGGCTGGCCAGCCAGGGGGAGGGACTGTGGGAGGTTGGCTGGCCACAGGAGGTTGGCTGTGGGAGCACACTGACCACCAGGGGGCAGCTCCTGCATTGAGTGTCTGCCCCCCGGTGGTCAGTGCACATCATAGTGATCAGTCAACTGGTCATAATGGCCACTTAGGCTTTTATATAGATTTCTTTAACAGGCATCAAAGATCTTAACATGATTTACTTACCCATGGTAACCAATAGCTTTACCCCTGGTAGATTTTTTTTTTTTTGTTTAATGACATGTTTTTAAAAAGAAGCGCAGATAAAATCAATGGACACAGAATTAGTCACTGATGAGAAATTAGGTGATTAGAATATAGACTGTAGAGTCAAACTGACCTGGGTTACAGACCTGGCTCCACCACTTCCAATCTGTGTGACTAAGGGAGTATATTTCTCAGAGTCTCAGTCTCTTCACCTTTCAGATGGAATGAAAATGCCTATGCCATAAAGTGAAATAATCTTTGTAAAGCTCATCAAGTGTTCAGCACAGTATGAGGCCACAAAGCATGGAATACAATAGGGGCTTAATAAATGCTAGCTCTCATTATTATTATTTAAATATCTAGGGCATTAAAAATGCCTTTCTTGGAAAAGGCTACCGTAAGCTGTACTTTTAAGATGCTTGAAAGCATACCTTAGATTTTCAATGGAAGCAATAGTCTAAATTCCACTTCAGGAGATTAATGTGAACTGCCCAACACCTGACTTCTTGCTCCAGAACCTCACTTAACACATCAGAATCCAACATCCTCTTGCAGCTTTTGCCTCTTGCATCTACTGTTTGATTACTGGTGCCTCTTGCCTTTGCTGCTGTGGCAGCCCAAATCTGGCCTCTCCCCCTGATTCTCTATCACCAGAAGGTTTGGCTCTGTTATGCCACCTCATCTATTCACGTTGACCCTCTGGATCCAGTTCTGTGTTTTAGCTTTGCCCTACTAGGCCTGCAATGATAGAGCCATCTTATGGGCTGCATATAGGACACCACGGTGTTAAAATTCTTAGTTAATGGATTTATACCAAAACACTACTGAACAAGCATTCACATGGAAGATTTGGTGACTCACTCCCAGATTTTGGATGCAGCCTCCAATTTTAGTTTAATACCCATTTTGCTCAGGAAGCTTTAATATGGCCTGGCTATGATCACCTATCATGTTTCCAAATCTCCTATGGATTCCTTGATTTTATTTTGAATTTTTTGAAGAAAGAACTTCTTAATCTGATATGAAACTCATTGTAGAAAAAAGTAAATTATAAATATAGGAAAATATAGAAAGAAGAGAATACACTGTTCTTTTAATCCTATCCTAGAAATAACTACATTTAACATTTGGAGTACTTTTTTGTTTCTGTGCATATATTTATGTAATTGATACCTCCTGCATTTTCTGCCTAACACATAAACAGTCCCTAATCCATAAAATATTCTCTTTATAGACATTTTAATCACTGCATAATATTCTATTATATAGATGTGTCATAGTGTAAGTTATTGTACATTTCAACTGTTTTTATTGGTTTGGTTATTAGAAATAACACTAAAGTAATCATAGTTGTGCATAAACATTTTCCTTATAAATTTAAAACCCAGTTCTAATACCCTTTTATTTTGAGTAAAACAATAGGTTTTTTTCCCTTTCTGCCATCCTTGGACAAGGAGTAAACAATAGGCTGAGGCAGCAGCTGTAGACACTTTAATATCTATTGAATGAATAAATAAGTGTTTTAAAAAAAGATGTGCCCTCATTAAAAGTGAATATGTGGAAGTGAAACAGTAAGGGTTCTACTTACCCTTGAATACAATAAATACATTAAAGAGAGGGAATATAGAAAAATATAAGTGAAACTAAAAATAAATCTAGGAATTAGAAAACTATTATCTGCTGTAGTGAAGTACTTCCATTCCCAGAATAAAGAATATATTAATTTCCTAGCTTCCCCATGGAGACAGAGACTGCTGGATAGTGACCAAACCTGTTTGCTCTTCTTCCTGGACACACAGCTAGACTATGTTTCTGAGCCTCCCTCACAAACGTGGCCAATGGAAGATGAGCAGAGTGGTGTAGACCACTCAAGGCCTGCCCCATAAAAAGTTCTCATGTTCTATCTGCCATTGATCCACTTCTTACTGTAGTTGAGCACAGTGACCTTGAAAGCCATCTGTTGAAGATGGTAGAGCCCCTAAATGCTAGAAGCTGGATTCCTGATTCTGTGCTTAGAAGCAGTTGCCTGTTGGGTTATGGGAGACTAAAACCAGGGTCACTTCTGACATGTCCTCCCTCATTCTACATCCTCATTCTACATCCAATCCATCCTTAAGTTCTTTATTTTTGTCTTGCATATATATATTATATATATGTAATCTATTCCTTTCTCTTCATACTTGCCACCAACACTTTTGTCCAAATTGACGTATCATCTTTCCCTGGGCTGCTGGCATAGAACTTCGAACATGTACCTATTTTGTACCCCTCCCCTCCTCATTCCCTTCTAGTCTATAAAAACTTGTTTTCCCTCTACTATGTACTCTAGTTATGGATGCTGTGGGACGTATTATATTGTGATAAGACCCCTGGCCTTGAACCTTTGTGCATGCTGTCAGGTAAGGCAAGGCTAAGGTGGTAGGAATATTTGTAGAAGCTGTTCCTATACCAGATAGGAACTAAAATTAACCATAAGTAGAAGTGACTGTGAATTGCATAGATATATCCCACTAAATCCAAACTAAATGTACCTTCTTAAGTCAACTTACTGTGCTGGATTCCCAAATGTACTCCAGTGCTACCCAATGTAAGTGTGATATGACAAAGGGTTAGGGGCAAGGAGGGACCTAAGAGGAAAGACTGATTTTAAACAATTATGCAAATTTTACAAAAATAATATAACCATGTGACACGTTGTGAGGGTCTCCTCAGGGCCTTGGAAGCAACTGGTACAAGGGAAGGGCCTTGAAGCTTGAGCTTCATTAGCTTCTCTGAAAATTCACCTTTGAAGGGCAACCAATTTTATATAAGACTCTCTAGTTGGATTTGTGTTGTGTTGTAGAATTAGATAGACTCCCAGTATTAACTGTAAGATGCTACTTTACATATTATCTAATGTGTCTTTGTATTTAATTCAGAATCATGTGTCTTGGTTGTGGTTGCTACCTGATTTGCTACGTGAGTGATACTCAGAGGAGAAACTAGGCTAGAAAAAGGGAAAGATAGAGGGTGAGAGAGAAAAAGGTGGAGAACCAATCGAAAAAAGGTGAAGGAAGAGGCTCATGTGGTATGAAGCCATCAGGCCAGTTATTCCAGCTTTACGTGTCAGACTCATCAAAAAGTGCACTGATCTCAGTCAGCAGATGTTGATGCCTGCCACACATCCCATCCGCCTCTTGAGTTTATTGGGGGATGCAGTAGAAACTTCTAGCTCACTGACAGCATCCCACTTCAAGCTTCTGTCTCTCTTCCCCTGTGCCTGAGGATTTTCTTTAGTGCCAGAGAGCTTGCCCCCTGCAGGCAGTTACAAAGGGGGTATAGCATTAGTGTCGCTGGGGCAATCATCACCACAAGGATGGAAGTTGGCAGATAAATGGATCAGCCTAGGCAGCTTCTGATGGGATGTTATTGAGGTGAGTTCCATACAATTTCCCAGAGGATTCCCAGAGAAACTGAGTGCTAGTTGCCCATAGAAGTGACCAATTCATTAACTCACTCATTTATTGGAATCTCTCCCTTTCCTGACTCATTTTCCTCACTTCCTCTCCTATTCTTCCTAAGTTAACCTCTCAAACTACCCACACTCAATTCTTGTGTCAGGGTCCGCTTTGGGGGCAACACAAACCAAGACACTTGGTTTAAGTAAGTAATTTGCCATTTAAAGGAACATAATCTAAATATTAAAATACAAAAACACAAAATACAGTTTTTTAAAAGAATAAATAATTTGGAGATAGTCCAAAAACACAACAAAACATTTTTTGTGCTATATGCATCTGTTTAAAAATAATGTTGAGGTTCTGAAAAAAAGTAATTTAGTTTCTATGTCTATGGGAAGATTAAAAAAATGAATTATTGCATTCAGGTCTTTAACATTCTCTTGCATTTATATTCCAACTCTGGCTTATTAAAGGGCTCTGTGCTCCATTAACATATACATGTGCTTACAATATAAACAGCTTAACTAGACATCTGTGTTGACGGCATGTAAGAGGTAGTTAACTTTTTGCCTTGTTTCTGTGCAATGATCCTGATATTTTAATCTGCTGGCCAGATTGGGTTTTTGGTACCAGATGTGTCATAGTTTGGGTTTGTATTTTGCAGGTGCTCCCCCCAGCTGGGAAGATGGAAATTTGCCATCTTTTTGAGATGATGATTCAGGATAGAAATATAAGTGTGTTAAAAAAATAATTCAACATATCAGTGAAGGGCTTTGTCCCTTGTGGGCTTCTTACGCAAAACATATGAGCAGACTAGCAGCTGGTCTATATTTTAAAAGAAGACTTAAAAAGTTAAAAACTTTCATGGATATTCAAAACATAAGCAACTGCTTAGTGTTATGGAAACAAGATACAACAATAAACTTTTATTTGTGAAGCTTCTCCCAAATAATAATCCCACTGGGCCGTGTTCAGGTGGTGTTTCCGTCATTTGGATTCACTAAAACATCTTTTTGTAGAGGCAGAGTAGGAGAGATGACTACATTTATTAGATACAGGGATTCGTTTCTAGCTGATTTCTAAATCACATTTAAAAAATCCATACCTATTTTTGCTATTTTCACTTAAACATATTGTGAAAGAGCTAAAAGCCCCATTGAGAACTGAGGTGTTAATAAAATATATATTATCTTATTCCAGGCCTCTAAAGCAAGAATTCTTTAGGTGGTAATGTTCATTGGTTGCCCCTTCAAAAATCATCTGATGAATATTAACCAATGTCAAGGAATGTCAGTAATCTTTACATTAACCCCTTACCTTACACAAATACTCGAAGGAAGGACTCTGTAAGCCCTTTGGTCCAGTTTCTGAACCAGGAGTTAGCCCCACTCCATCTTCACCACAGTGACTCTCACATTTCCCCCATGCCAACAGTTTCACTTGGATCTTTAGATAAACTTTTTTTTTTTTGAAATTGCTGTCCTCTCAAGTATAGTAAGGTATATATGACTGGTTCTTGAGTTTCAGTTTCTACAGTTCAGGAGTATTTTGTGTAACACAATTACTTCTGTGTTCTGGAGTTTTTAAAGAGAACAAATTAGCTAAAGTTTAAGAGAGTAAATCAGAATCAGGTTGGTATCTGTGTTATTTCAACCTTGCTGCATGTAAATAGCAGCAGTAATGACAACTAGTCATGGCAACCAGCAAGGCTGATCCATGACTTGAGGTGAACACTGTGCAGGAAGAAGCTTGGAAGGGAAGGATGGCTTGTTGATATTGAAATTTGGAGTATGGACGATGAAGAGCCCTAATCTAAGTCATAAGACCTGCATTCTAGGCACAGTGTTTTTGCTCAGCAAACGGTACCCTTGAGCAAGTCTTAAATAAGATGGCTTTGGAATCCTGTTATTATTTTTTAAAAAGTGTATGTAGTAAGAGATTTTATGCTTGGAGGGAATAGAGGTTGCAAGTGGTCAAATAAACTAGTTGGGAGGGAAATTTGGCAGCGGAAGGAAAGTTTTATCCGTTTGAAAAGTCCTGACAATCAAGAAAGCTTTCCTAGCCATTATCAGAAAATAACTTTGTCCAGTCAGAAAGCATGGAAGTCTCAGCGCCCAGGAGTTATAGATAAGATCCTGCCTTCTTGTATAAGAGTAAAAAATCTTAAGAAGGCTTTAGGCTTAAAAACAAAACTTCTACCATTCCTAACTCTGACTTGAGAAATGTGTCCATATGTAGAAAAATCACTATATTGATTAAAAATGGAAGAATTTAGATGAAGCCTTAATTTATCTGGACTGCAGGTAATCATGTGAACAGGGTGACAGGAACACCCTCAATAGTCCTGCTGTGTTGTGGCTGGTTGTTAATGCTACCTCCTTGTCTCAGCCTTGTTTAAACCTGTTCTCAC
This sequence comes from Corynorhinus townsendii, assembly GCA_026230045.1. Taxonomy (NCBI): domain Eukaryota; kingdom Metazoa; phylum Chordata; class Mammalia; order Chiroptera; family Vespertilionidae; genus Corynorhinus; species Corynorhinus townsendii. The sequence goes on along the minus strand of JAPDVU010000007.1, from coordinate 136,692,895 downwards.
CGTTGTTTCTATGCCCCTTCAACCTTTAAAAGCCCATCCCCTGTTCTACTCATACAAGAAGTTTGTTTTTTGCCTTGGTCTCTTGGTGATTTCTTTTTGACAATTACTGCACATTTAGTCAACTTTTAAGAAATGTTCGTTTCAATGTCAAGTGTAACTGGTGTCAGAGTTTATTCATATGTATTTTGAAATTGAATGTAAGAGAAAATAGGCTACACATCTTTTTGTGGCATGATTTTAATGGTCTTTTTGGTTCTTTATCTCCTAGATTATTAATTTTAAAAAAGTAAATAGTTGTTTTTGCTCTGACAGCTATAACTAATTTTCCCCCAGACATAAAAATTATATTGGATGTTATTGCTTACATGAAAAAAAAATCCTCCAAAGATTGGGTGATCCTCTAAAAGAATATTTGTTTTTATTTAAAACTATGATACATCAAAGTGAAGCAGTTACATTTTAAACAAATAAGACATAAAAAATTTTCACAAAACTGGGAGGGAGGGTAATTTGCGTTAGTTTACTGTCATTCTGGAGGCCAAGAATAAGAACATCACCATTTTCTTTGTCTGTGAGCATCAAATATAAAGTTGAAAAATTTTAGTTATAAGTTAGTAAAATTTTAGGGTTTACATTTTATCCAGAAATTAAAACTTCTTTAGTAAAATAACTTTTCTTCATTTTGCTCCACATCTTGAGGAATTCTTGAATTCAGGAATGTTATTATATTCACTGCATGTTATGGAATGAATGTTTGTGTACTCTCGAAATTCATATGTTGAAATCCTAACTCCCAGTGTAATGGTATTAGGAGGCGGGGTATTTGGGGGTCATTAGGTCATGAGGGTGAAAGCTTCATTAATGGAATTGGTGCTCTTATAAAAAGGACCCGAGAGCTCTCCCTCTCTCTTTCTACCATGATAGGTTATGAGTCTTCAACCTAGAAGAGGCATTCCACCAGAACCTGAACATGCAGGCACCCTAATCTTGAGCTGCTAGCCTCCAGACAGTGAGAAATAAATGCTGTTGTTTACCAGCCACCCAGTCTATAATTTGTCCTACCAGCTCAAACTAAGATACTGTTTTTTTGTCTTCAGGTCAACTCCAATGTGATTTAGAAAGAATTTGTTTTCTTATCTCCTCCCCGTAGATTTCTCAATATAATAAATTTCTAGGGAATACCTTTTTTTATTTTGGGGTTTTTGCTTACTGGTGTATTTTTTTTACATTCATAATCAAAAGTTTCTGACAAAATTAAAAATATCCTACAATAATAATTTATTACTATGTAATAAATAACCATGTTAAGACTGATCATGAAAATAAACACAAATGTGGTAGATCCTCATTTTCTAAAGAAATATATCTTTATTGACTTTTTCCATTTCCTTACAAAGCAGTTATAAAAAACCTCATTTATGCTATTCAATGTTATGATGGCTGCCTCCTTATGAGACTGTCAGTGGAGCTGTAATAAGTTTCCTTAAGCACCACAGAAGATGATCTTTGCTTGGTCCCACTTTTACAAAAAAGAATCCAAGTTTCACCAGATAAAGTATGCTTAGCTCTCTTGCAGAAGACCACTTTAGTGGATTAATGTCTAATTTACATATAGTAATAAAGACAAACTTTGAATCTTTACAGATTAAATGCCCACTTTATACCATGGTGTACTTGTTTGAATTATTGGTGAGTGTACAGTATATAGATGTAGATGTACTAGATATATCTATAAATAAAATAGTGCTTTAAGGTAACAATATTCTTTGGTTGATTTAAATGCCTCAAGTGAACTCTTTTAAAAGACTAAAATGAAAATGGCCCCACAATTATTGTCAATCTTAACACTGAGCTTGTGCGGAAGGTTCCTATACTGCTGACTGTCAGCATCTCCAGGTCCACAATATATTCTCTTGGTCCTGATAGCGACTTCACCAGCACAAGCATTGCACTTACAGGACTTGTTTGCTAAAATAAAAGAAAAAAGAGGAAGGGAGAAAATAATTTTTCTTGAAGTTTTTATTCTTTTTAGAGTATACCTCCTAAAAGAATTGGGGAAAGCATTTTAAGGGTGGGATAAAAGTCATTCCTTAGTCTTTTCTTGGTTCCAACCCTTCTTCAGCCTTATCCTTTGTCCACACATAGTCATCAATTCCAAGGAAGGAGCCTGCTTTTTTCTGTTTTCTATTTGCCTTCTATGTTAATATTCTCTTCACTTTTATTGAGTATTTCAGTCTTTATAGAGACTGGAGTTCAGGTGAGAATCCAATAATTTGGAAAAAGATAAATATCATATGATCTCACTCATATGTGGGATATAATGATCTACATAATTTGATGAACAAGAATAGATCAAGAGACAAATGGCAGGGGAGGGGAGGGGGTTAGAGAGCAACCAAAGGACTTGTATGCACACTTATTAGCATAACCAATGGACACAGACACTGGGGCGTTCGGGGCTTGCCCAGGGTGGAAATGGCTGGAGTGGGGGTGGGAGGTCAAGTGGGGAAAAAGGAGACATATGTAAAACTTTAGACAATAAATAAATAATACAATAATAAATAAAATATATTTTTTATTGATGTCAGAGAGGAATGAAGAGGGAGAGATAGAAACATCAATGATGAGAGAGAATCATTGATCGGCTGCCTCCTGCACATTCCACACAGGGGCTTGAGCCCGCAACCTGGGCATGTGCCCCTATTGAACCGTGACCTCCTGGTTCATAGGTCAACGCTCAACCACTGAGCCACGCCAGCTGGGTGAGAATCTGATAATTTTTGAACTGGTGAAAAAGTTGTCATCTTTCATTTCTCAAAATTTACATTCCAGTAGATGAAGAGTCATGTAAATAATAATTTCAATAGAATGTGGCAAATGCTTATTTATATGCAGAAATGCAAGGCATGTATGAAGAGGGACCCTGAAGAACTAAGGGAAGGCTTCTGAATGACTGAGGAGAGTCACCCAGAATAAATGAAGTTTTGTAAAGAAGTATATTCAGAAGAAGATGCAATTTCGTTTTGGTAAAGAATGTGATGAAGGTGCTGAAGAGTAGAGGGAGATGAAGCTGGAGGGGCAGGTAAATAAATGTGTGAATCTGAACACCAAGAGGTGGGCAGGGTTAGATACAGTGGATTAAGATTTAGCAGTCACTTCACTGAGTGTATTAAACCAAGGGAGATAATATATCTGTGATAAAACTGGCTCTGACAGAGGCCAACATTTAAGGAGTGGGCAGAGGAGAAGCATTGAAGAAAGCTGCAAAGAAATAGATGATTGAGTGGAAAACAAATGAGTGGCCAGCAGTGTCTAACTGAGCAGGAGAAGCTGAAGATGACTGGAACTAAAAAATGTAGCCCTGGAGTTAGCAGTATGGATGTTGGTGTTGGCTTTTTTCCAGAGAAATTTCAGCAGGGTAGTGGGAACAGACAATAGAGATGTGAGGATAGGAAGTGAGAAAGCAGAGCCTGTAATTGCAGACTGTGCTTTAAGAACCTTGGCCAGGAAGGGGTAAGAGAGAGAGGCAACTGAAAATGATGGGATAAGGATTTAAAGAGTGTGGGGACATTTGAAATCAAGAGCTGAAGAGAAGAAATAAAAGAAAATAATAGGATTGTTGAGGACCCATCTGAAGTTGAAGACTTATGGTATTACCAATCTGTGCTGACGAGCTGGGTGTAAAAATAGATGTGGATTATGGGATTGATCCAGGTTGCTGGTCAGGTCAGGAAGTTGAGGTGTTGGTGACAGAGTAGTCCACCAAATAGTTGATAGACTGGAAGAAAGTGGAGGGTGAGGGGTCAGGGGACTAGCGTCACTTTGGGTATGAAGAGAAGATAGAGTGGGAATGAGGGCATGAGAGAGGAGTCAGTCATTGAGTGTGTCACTGGAGACTACAATTCTGATATGAAACTGTTCTGAATGATAACTAAGTCCAGCGTGTGACCACGGATTGGTGGCAGAGTGGTATGAAGCCAAACCTCATGGAGGATGAGATGGCTAAGATACTGGATGATTATGATAGTGTCCAAATCAGGTTACAGAAAGGAAACTCTTCATAAGCTAGCCTCTCCATTATCCCAGGTTTTCTTCTTTTCTGAGTGATTTCACCCATTCTTTACACATTTTCCACGAGTTATTGAATCTGTACCCATGGGTTCAATTATCATGTATTTGTCAGTGACTTGAAAGTTTGTACTTGGAATTCTAATCCCACATATCCAACACTCTACTCATCTATACTTGGATGAGGGCCAGGACTCCATATGTCCAAACTGAACTCCTCATCTTCCTCTCTACACTGGCTCCTTCTTACATGTTAGTAAATGGCATCACCATATACTGCTGCTCACAGTAGAAACTTGGAGGCTATCCTTGCTTCTGCCTTCTCTTCCTTCTCCCAACTACTTACTGGTTTCTCCATTTCCATTCTTGCTTTACTACAATCTAGGTTCTACAGTATAGCCACAACCTTTTAAACATGAAAACTTGATAGTGATGCCTTTTCTTAAAACCCTTACTATGGTCTGTAAAGCATTGTGTGGTTTAGGCCTTGCTCACCTCTCTAGGCTCCTCACAAGCCACTCTGCCTATAGTACTTAGAATTCCAGACCAACTGGTTTTCTTTTTATTCCTTCCATTTGCTGGTCTCTAATTTCTAGTCTTCAGTTTAAATCAACTTCTGCTGAGAGGCTCACAGACCACTCCTATCTTGGGTAGGGGTTGACTTGTTATGCATTTATGAGCAACTTGCAATGCTTAGGTGTAACATTCAGCAAACTTGTTTGACATCTTGACTACAAGCTCCACTGGAGCAGGAATTGGCTTAGTTTTATTCACTGTTGTGTCTCTGCCCCTAACATGGTGCTTGCCTCTTGTAGGTAACAGTATGTCTTGAAAGCATTGATTGAATTAAACTCACTTAAAAATATTTTTTGAGCACCTGTAATTGTGCCAGGTACCATTCTATGTGCTGTGCATAGAAGAGTGAACAGACAGCTAAAGTCTTGCTCTCATTATACTCACAGTCTAGTGAGTGACATAGACAAATGAGTACCATGCAAGTGTTGATAGGGCAATGAAGAAAAATAAAGCTCAGAAAAGGAGGATAGATATTGGGTGGGATGAAAGGAGGATGGTATTCTACCTCCAATTCATGTAGCACTTCTTTACAATATGTCCCCTTTTCTAGGGAAGGTTTTCTCATTATTCTCCCCAAAGGAATATAAATAAAATCTTGTTTACTACAGTCCCTTTCAAGATTCAGGTCTAGTCTTGTGACTATCAAGAAACATTATTTGACTGTTCCAACCCACATTAATTCTTTGATGTATTGGACCACAGATTTAAATTCACACTTTCCTCTTCTTCTTCTTCTTCTTCTTCTTTTTTTTTTTTTTATAGATGTTAACTTTTACCACATGTTTAAAGCTCTTTGAAATAAGGAACTATGTATTACATGCACCTCGCATGGAGCTGAGCAAAAAGTAGATGCTTAATTAAGGTCTGCTAATTGATTATTATGCATTAAATGCACTCCTCACAAGTGGAATTTCAGTGGAGAAATTTTGTAGGATTTTGATCCAAATACTTTTTGAATTATGTGATAAGAAATAGTCTTGAAATGTCTTTTTATTTTCAATAGTTTTTTGTTTCAAATAACTTAATACTATTTAACTCTAGGATTATAAAAATTGGTATGTTTTAGATCATTCATGAGAAAAAAGGATTTTACTTGGAAAAAACACTAAGTATATTTGAAAACATCAAGTCGATAAATGCACTGATATGAATCATAAAACTTTTGAAGGACCATGTTTATTGCAAGGAAAAAACATGCTGAAACTTTACTTCACTGTTGATTCTGCTAGGAAATTTTATTTTCTTAAATTATAGCTGAAGAGTTCAAAATGGGAAATTATTTTTAAAAAAGATTTTTAGGTGAACCTATTTTATTGCCATGGGTTACAAATAATGTAATTTGTTTGGGCTAGAATTATTAAATTGGTATTATCTGTACTGTATGAAATTCATTTAGAGTAAACTTACATTATCTACTCTATCTCAAATTTAAAAGATCAAATGTTACAGAAATTTATTCTTAGCTATGAGAAAAAAGAATAGTAAGATATTGTATTTTGGGTTTGTTTTTTCTCTTCAGAAGTTGGTCATGAGAAATTAATCATTCCTAATTTACTGGCAAAGAAACAGAATCACATAATTCTGGAAATGGAAGGAAACTTAATATAGCAAAGAACAGCATAAACGTGTAAACATTAAAAATCTGTAAATTTTACCACCCGGGTGAATTTCCCAATTTACTTTTCATATTCTCAGACTGAAATATTGACTTTAAAATTTGATTAAAAATGAAGAGTGCCCAAAGGAATTTTGAGAAAATTGTAACTGGATGAATAATATCCTTAGTGTGAAACAGTTACCATAACCCTGTAAACTGCTTGGTGAGGTGCCATTATTTTCACATGCAGTGGTGAACCGTATTTAAAGTATGGCAGACTTTTAACCTAACATGAACTTGCTGAGATTTTGCAGGGGTGGGTGGGGAGGTGTTGGAAGGCTGAAGTCAGGGAGATCTACTTGGAATCTGTTGGAGGGATTGAGGAGGTATTAAGAGCAAGTTCAAAGGAAGAGAGGCAGGGGCATGGGGAAGCAAAAATATCCCAGAAGACACTGAAAAAAGAAATGGCAAAACTCAGAGAAAGATTTCAGACAGGCAACGAAAAATAAAAGGGAAAACACAATGGTGACCTCAAATTGTCTGCCTGGAGGTTTGCAATAGTGGTACAATTATTGCCCTAGCTTAATGGTGGGCAAACTCATTAGTCAACAGAGTGGCAAACCATGGCTCACAAGCCGCATGTGGCTCGCGAGCCGCGGTTTGCTGACCACTGCCCTAGCTGATTAGGCTCAGTCGATAGAGCATTGGTCTGCGGACCGAAGGGTCCTGGGTTTCATTCTCTTTCATTGTTGACGTTTCTATCTCTCTCTCTTTCCCTCTCCTTCCTCTCTGAAAGAAAAAATTATATATTAAAAAAAAGAGAGAGTTACAACTATTGACACATATGTGGCAGGGGGTTGGAATCACTTCTTTGAGATTCCAGGTTTTAGTTTTATAAAAATGTAAATACTCCTGTAACAATAAAAAATTCCCGTTTTTTGAAAAACCCTCCAGGAATTATTTTTTCTAGGTACAATTAAATAACTATCACTAATTTTTGGTATCTTTTTGGAGCATGTGTGTGTAGGCTTGTGTTTTGGTGGTCACACACAACTCCATTAGAGTCCACGACTTGTTATCTGAATGACTTTAGAGAAGCTACTTAATCTCTTCAAGTCTCACTTTTCTGTAAAACAATGGAGTTACATATTTAATATCTAACAATGTTAACAAGAGGATTGAATGAGTTAATGCACACAGGAAGGCCTTAGACAATACCTGCACATAAAGACATTTTAAATGGTAGCTTTCCTTCCATATGAATACTACCAAACAACAACAACAAACCTGAAACTTTCTCAATAGCGAAGGCTGCCCTCAGGATACTTACTCTTAGGTAGAACTCTCCATTTTCATTTCCAGATTTAATCTGAAAAGTATTGATAGTGTTGGCATAGATAGTTGTGGCCTGTATCTGGAAGATGTCTGATGGCACAGACCTATCAGATCGGATGCTCATATATTTGTAGACTATGGACTGGGGTAGTTCTCGGCATACCACATTTGAGACTGGGCAAACACATCGGCTGCAAAGGCAAACAAACATATTCAACATTTTGGCTTGGTAAGACCAGAAAATTCTTACTTTCTGAAGTTTTTATTTTTCTTACTTCTCTGATGTTAGAACATATGGATCTTGACAAGGATTTCGTGGGTAACAACGGAAGCCGCCATGATAATTCCAACACATTTCATCTTCCCGACATTCATTTGTGGTCTCACACTCATTTATATCTGTAGAGACATAGGGTCAAGGAGTTTACTGATCTAAGTAAATTGTATAAGTGGCAGGTTCAGGTTTGTAAGGAAGGGATCTAGACAGTGTTTAATTTGTTTTTAGATAAGAGGCTGCATTTATTTCAGTTTATTGCATTTAATTCAGTATAGATGCAGCTGAGCCACTGTAGAAAAATTGATATGTGTCATTTCATGATACTTTATCAAGCACCCATTTGTTCATGTGTTGAATTCAAAGCCAAATGCTGCTCATCGATCCTGCTTATGTTAAAGGGAAAAACACCACTTCTTGCCCTCAGGGAGATTATAATTTAGTTAGGAATGTAGGTATGGCAATAGTAATCTCTCTTTAGATAGAAAAGCCTAATATGCAAAGTGTCCCCTAGGGAGTTCGATCACTTGCTATGATGTGTGCTGACCACCAGGGGGCGGTGCAGAAAGAAGGGAGGCCCCGGCCAGCAGCCTGTAGCCTCTAGGGACCCTACCTGTGCACGAATTTCCTGCACTGGGCCTCTAGTTATAAAATAAAATTTAATTAAATAAGAGATTGAAAAGTGCACTAGAAGATTAGAAGCCGAATTGATTAATTATGCCTGGGGAACTAGGAAAGGCTGAAGGAAGAGGAGGCACCTTAACTTAGCCTTGAAGGGTGGTGGTTGGGTGGGATTTTCATGGTTGGGATGGGAAGGGCCTTCCAGGCTGAGAAAGCAGCAAGCTAAGACTATGGGGAGGGCAGTTCACTGTCTCAGAAGCTTTGGAGAAAGGTAGAGGCTAGAGATGTGGTTTCAGGAAGCAATAGCATGCTGGTGGATAGTTGGTTCTCTGGGTGTGGATTATACTCTCCAGAGAAAGCAAAGCACAAGAATGGAGCTATGAAGTGTTCCACCTTGTAGAACATAGCTATATAAAGACAGAAGAGGAATTAAGGAAGGGGCTGTCAGTAGTGAGAGGCAACGCTGGAAAAGACAGGTGGGGAGAGAGTTCTGGGAAGGAAGGTTGTGGACAGGCCACACTGCACAAAGACTGGTTTTAGATTTAGGATTAGGGGCTGCCAGATAACATCTGAGAGAACAGTTTCACTACAGATTTATTACATTAACGACAACAATAATTATATTAATATCTACATTCCTATTAATGCCTATTGCCCTTTGCATTTGAATGGTGATTTAGATTTTATCCAATATAAGCCTTTTTCTGAATCATTCTTCACCCACAATTGGATATTTTCATTTGTTAATTTACTCATCCCACAAGTAATTTATTGAATCCTTGCTGCAAGCCAGGCATGGGCTAATTGATGGGATATGATCTCTTTCTCCTCTGAATTCTCATCCCTCATGTTTTTCTTTTTAGACCTTTATTACTTTCTGCTTTGCATTATTGAAATATGTGTATTTGTCTTCACCCTTCTACTAGCTTGTAAACTCCCCAAGGTCAAGGGCTATCAAATATATTTTTATATCTCTTCATCACCTAGAATTAATGCACTGGGGCACCTGAATTTTTAAGAAATATTAAATTGAGCCCTAACTGGTTTGGCTCAGTGGATAGAGCATTGGCCTACTGACTGAAGGGTCCCGGGTTCGATTCCGGTCAAGGGCATGTACCTTGGTTGCGGGCACATCCCCAGTAGAGGGTGTGCAGGAGGCAGCTGATCAATGTTTCTCTCTCATCGATGTTTCTAACTCTCTATCCTTCTCCCTTCCTCTCTGTAAAAATCAATAAAATATATTTAAAAAAAGAAATATTAAATTGAACTAAGGTGCTCCTCACACAAATCGCATGGAGATAGGTGAGAAAGGTATTATCTCTACTTGACATGGAGGAAAGACAAATAAGGGTTAATTAGCTGATCCAAGCTCAATACAGTTAGTGAAAGGCAACTTTCCACTGCAAGGTACTGCATCCTTTCCACTGTAAAGTAATTCCATGCCTTGTCTTTTAGGGAGAGAGAGAGAAAAACAAACAAACAAACAAATAAACAAACAAACAAAATACACATGCAACAACTTTCTTATAGTTTCCAAACTGGCTAAAGCTATCTGGAACCCAAAAGAAGACTGGAAAAGCTCTGAGGTTTCCAAGAGTCAGTTACAAGAAGTGTCTTCTTTTGGACTGACTGTGGCTAAAGAAATAACTTAAATTCCTCAGAAGAAATCACAATTATGCTGTCTTTTCATTATTTTTCACTTAAAAAATAAAGATGCTGTTTAGCTACAGGGAAAACTAAGATTGGTTTGTTATATGGAGTCTAACAGCAGCTAAAATAAATTTTATGTAATAATTTAATGTGTTTTAATTTAATTTAATTAATGTTATTGAATTTAAAGCCTAGCATAATTTACACCTTAATCATTCTGGAAGGTTTTCCAGAAATAGCATTAACATTTTTATAAGCGTGTCTATGTTTATGCATATTTTCTCTGTGTCTCTATTTTTCTGTCTTCCTCTCTCACTCTCGTATTTTTTACTCCCCACTCTCCACCGCCAACCCATTTGTATTTTTGCAAGACCATGGAAATGAGAAAAGTTATCTCACCCTTAAAATGAGCCTGTGGAGAAATGTAAGAATTCTAACTCTTTCAGTTTTACTTTAGTGTGTGGATGAGGTTGGGAAGAGATGGTTTTGGTGGGGGAAACCAATTGCTTTGTACTTTAAAAGAATCTCTCTTACACACACGCGCGCACACACACACACACACACACATTTTGGCTTAGCCAAACATTCTGAAGCTGTATATCTTCAAGACACAACATCATTCATCTAGCTCTGGCTGGGTAGCTCAGTTCGTCAGAGTGTCGTCTTAATACGCCAAGGTTGCAGGTTTAATCTCTGTTCACGGTACATATAAGAAGCAACCAATGAATGCACAAGTAAGTGGAACAACAAATCAATGTTTCTCTTTCTCTCTTTTACTCTCTCTAAAATCAATAAATAAAAAACTTTAAAAAGATATAACATTCATGAATCCCTTATTTTAAATTTCAGTGTATTTTCCCCTTTAATCATAAAAGATATTAATGTTTTCAGATATACAGACTAGACAGGTAAGATTCCACTGTACATTAATTTGCTTCTGTCTTTTGCTGACTATCAAATCCATTTATGATAAGAAACACATAGACATTTGTTTGAAGGACTCCAGGGAAAAGTTAAGATGTCCCAGTGGCTAACATTTTCCAGCATGTAATATTCATGTTAAAAGTCTCAATTAGGGTTTGGAAAGTAAAACCATTGGAATGCAATGTTTTTCCACAATTAACATTACAGAGTCTTTAGTAACTTGGAAAGGGGTATAAAGATGTTCATTGTGTAGTGAATGACATTCTAATTGTGCTCATATTTGGTGGTTGGAAACTAGTTGAATGATCATATGCATACTAATAAATTCCAGATCAATAGATGTTCCTCTGAGTTAGTATTTTTTTCTGTAAAATCATGATACAGACTGAGAATCCCCTGTGTCTCCTTTCTTTAATCTTCTCCTTTCTTAACAAGATTTGATTACTGTGTGCCCTCTTTCTTTTTTGATTGAAAAGGACTGCCTAGAGAAGATTTGCTACTGGTCATTTACGTTGCTAGGTAACTTACATAAAAATTTGTTGAATTATGTAGTGCTTATACTTTACAAGTAATTTTTATTCTGTTTCATCCCTCAATTTCTTTTCCAAATAAGAAAGCGGAGACTCAGAGAAGTTTGATAATTTGTTCAAGATTGTATTGATAGAATGTAGTACAGCTAGGACTCAAACAGATTTCTGTCTTCAAGTTCAGTCATTTTTTTCATTCTCTCATTGCTTTATGTGAATGTGTTTGTACTAGCTTTTCCAGGATTATCTACATTTTTTGTTTTATCTGAGCAGTATTTTCCCTGTCAAGCTACATGCAGCATTGATGGTAGGAGAAGAAGATGCATATTTTCAGATCTTCTGGAGAGACTCTGACTGAAATCATACCATATGGAGAGCTGCTTCTTCCACCTATGTGTCTGTGTGAAGATCATTAAATGTTTATTTTAAAACTGGGCCCAAGAACATTAACTATTTTTGAATCAATAGTTTTTTGCCAAAGAATTCAAACACATTTTAATATATATATGAGGCTGATTTTTTTTCAGTAGCTAAACTACTTCTCAATTTATTATTTTGGTGTTTTAGAGAACCAAGACTGGTTTAAGGTATGCCTAACCCACATATTAGGTTTATGTTCTGGACTAAAATTCATGATGAAATATTTTAATAAATCTTTTCTGGTGGATGCTTAGAAGACATATCATATATATTATGTAGGCTACATAGAAGGGATATCAATATTTTGTTAAAATTATTTATATTTTAAGAAAGAAAAACAATTACTTTAAATTTCAAGGAAAGTAGGTATTTATAGTAAACTAGAGGCCCGGTGCATGAAATTCGAGCATGGCGGAAGGGGGGTTGTCCCTCAGCCCAGCCTGCACCCTCTCCAATCTGGGACCCCTCAGGGGATGTCTGACTGCAGGAATTGAGCCTAAACTGGCAGACAGACATCCCTCTCACAATCTGGGACCACTGGCTCCTAACCACTCCCCTGCCGGCCTGATCTCCCCCAACTGCCCTCCCCTGCTGGCCTGATCACCCCCAACTACCCTCCCCTGCCAGCCTGATCACCCCCTAACTGCTCTCCCCCTCGCTGGCCTGATCTTACCCGTAACTGCTTGCTCCCCTGCCAGCCCTAACAGCCTCTGCCTCGGCCTCCACCATGAGGCTTTGTCTGGAAGGAAGTTGGATGTCCGGAAGATGTCTGGTCAGCCTGGTCTAATTAGCATGTTGCCCTTTTATTAGTATAGATACCCTCTTTTTTTTTTTTTTTTAGTGAATACTCTCTTTTTGTGATGTGCATGTCTCATAATGAAATGAAAAGTCTATGGTAGAGAATCCTATAATTCCTCCCTGCTCTTCCTGGTTAAACTTAACATAGCAGATACAAAAACAAACTTACCCTGACATGTTCTACTTCTCACCACTTGGTATCCCTGGGGGCACATACACGAGAATTTCCCAGGTTCATTGACACATTGATACTGACACAGGTAGCTTGAGGTTCTGCACTCATCAATGTCTGTTGAATCAGAGAAGAGCAAGGACACAGAATTGAAAAACTACTTTGGTAATATTTTTTTAGAGGTAATAGAGTAAAAACACTGCAAACTCTGAAACAGAAATACAATGTTTGTAAGAAGCTCAAGGGAAAATACTAACAATATCAGCTCATTTCCTCTAGAACAGAGATTTTCAACATTTTTCATCTCATGGTACACTAAATGAATCACTAAAATTCTTCAGCACACCAAAAATGTATATTTTTTACTGATCTGACAAAAATAGGTATAACTGTGATTCATTCATACTGGACAGCTATTGTTATGTTGGCTTTTGTCATTTTTTAATTTGATAATTTAAGGGAAAAGAGGTCAGCGCTCCTCACTAAATAGTCAAGTATTGCACATTTTAAAACTTCTTATGGCACATCAGTGTGCTGTGGCACACCATTGAAAATCATTGCCTTAGAACTTCATAGAACAAAGAATTTGTCTTACCATTAGTTTTACTCAATCTTGCTGACAGTTTGTCAAATCCTGGACCTAGCCATATGAACTAAGCAGAATGAATGAAATGGCTTATGATTGCTGCTTTTCATGTCTGCAGACCCACCCATGATGCAGATTCACAATTGCATTCTCAGAAATTGTGTGACTTTGCTTCCAAGTTCATCTGAGCTTTGAACTTTAAGTGCTAGCTTCTAGAGATGACATCCTGACAGGGTCTGGCCTTCAGGGAATGAATGCTTTGCATTTCTCAATGGTGATGCCCTTATTGTTTACTTAGAAGGGTAGAGGCAGGTGTCCAGATTCAGGCCCTTTTGGTTTTGAGCACAGCAGCATGATGCGAGGCCTCTCTGGGTGAGGTATGACCTTTGTGGCCCCAAATAAAGCAGGGAGGGTCCACAAAGAAGTCAGGGACATCAACTGTGGATGGCATTTCCTCAGGATGTCTTATGCCTTTTAAATTATACACTGTAACATGCATGTGCAATGGACTCTGAAGGTCAATCCTTCAGTTAAATGGGCCTCTGTACTTATGTGGAAAGTGACTTAAGATATGTGCCCAAGTTGCACACTAGCAGGAGTAAGACTAGGGGCCAGGTCTCTTAGTTTCTATTCTAATGCTTCTAATAGGCAATCAGCATTTTTCTAACTTAAATGTGTACACCAGTCATCCAGAATTAGATGCAGAATTTGACTCAGTAGATCTGGGTTGGGGCCTGAGATTCTGCATTTCTCATAAGTTCCCAGGAGGTGCTGATGCTGTTTGCTGTTGGGTCACACTTTGAGAAGCAAGACACTAGCACACCTTCTAATTATTAGACCCCCCTTGCATTTAATATTTCAGTCATTTTTTCTTCTCCTTTTTCTTGATAACATACTAAAAAGTCAATGTGGCAATTGAATTAACTGGGTTTTAGAATAAAATTTTCATGGATAAAAATTTGTTTTCATATAAAGGTACATCTATATATATAAAAGCCTAAGTGACTGTCCAACCATTCGACTGGTTGACATGCACTAACCACCAGGGGGTAGATGCACAGGCATGGAAATATGGAACAGACTGATGAATCTCAGAGGGAAGTGGGGAGGGGGGATGAGGGAGGGTGGGAAGAGGTTAACCAAAGATCTTATATGCATACTAGAGGCCCAGTGCAGGGGGAGGGCGGGCAAAAGTGGCAGTCCAACATCCCCCAAGGGGTCCTGGATTGTGAAAGGGCACAAGCCAGGCCGAGGGACCCCACCGGTGCACAAATCTGTGCAATGGGCCTCTAGTAATCAAATAAAAGAACAGCAATCAAGAGTCTTATTAAAAATTATTTGGAAAATATTTTACCTTCACAGTTGAGCCTGTCACTACTTAGCTCATATCCTTGATTACACTGACAGATGAATGAACCAAGAATGTTGTAGCATTGCTGAGCACATTGATTGCTGGCATCACATTCATTTATGTCTGAAAGGAAAAGTTATATGAATTTATATATCTGTGTCTTTAAACATATCCTTGCTCTTTGGTACCCATGTCATTTGATGATAAGTGAATAATTCCCTAGATGGATTCTTTGCCCTGCAGAAGCTCATTGGAGAACATCCATTCAGGTTTCATATTTGTTGGAACAACTTTGAACATCTGTTGTATACTTCTTTTAGAAATACCAGAATTTTTTTTTTCTGGGAATGACAGTTATTTTGGGGTTTGATGAATGTTTCCAAAAGAATTTAATGATTCTAATAAATATACATTCCAGTATCTATTTTCTTTTATTGTTGTTCAAATGCAAAATGCCAAGTCTATAAATAATTGATATACTAGTAAGACACTCGTACTGATATGGTCTCTCAGCATGCTGTAGTGAAGATTTATCTGTGCTATTTATTACTTTTTAAATGGGTTCTGTTAAATTCCATTACAATTATAACATAAGCCTTTGAGAGTCATACAGAGTTTTGCAATGCTCTAAGGCACTGAAAATATTGTGAAAAAGGCATTTTTCCGGCACTAGATTCTTTCCATGTCATGTCAATCTTAAAATTGTGTGCCGTGACATTGCATTCTGAAAGGGAAGAAGCATGTAAAAATCAAATGCACTTTCAGTGGAAAGTTTATGTACTTGAACTTGCAGTAACCCTGTTGGCACCTTTAGCTGTTATATCACACATTGTTGACTTATTGGTGTGTGCATATCAATGGATCTGTATTTTCTTTTTATACCCCCACGGTGGAGAACTAAAACCAAGGTTAACAAAGTTTTCCATTCACATCTTGATGTATTTTAAGAAGCAGATTTGTTACTGTCTTTTCAGCTTTATTCAGGGAAGTTGATGAAAACCAGTTCACTCAAGAACATAGAAAACTGGAAATACCGCAATGTGGCATGGGGTTTGTTTTTTTTGAAGACAGAAGTTAGTTAGTCAGGATGGGGGTTCTCAAAAGGCTTACCCACGCAGGTATAGTTGTTGGCTGCCAACTGAAACCCAGGACTGCACTGGCAATAAAATGATCCTGGCGTGTTCACACATCTTTGGTGGCAATATGGAGGCATAGTGCATTCATCTATATCTAGGTTACCAGACACACACACACAAAGAAAACTATATTATTGATTATCCACAGCTGTTTGCTCTCAAGTTTTCAGGAAAACATTACCTAGAAAAACTATCTAGAGAAGACATTTTAAGAGTAGTAATTATTATTATTATTATTATTATTAATTAGGGTAAATATACTTTGGTCTGTAATTTGCTGTTAAACAAGATGTCCAGAACAAAGACTTCATAAACCTGGCTGGGTGGGTGGTTTGAGATATAAAAGAGAGAAAAGTAATTAAGACTATTTCATATATATATATATATATATATATATGTATGTATATATGTATGTGTGTGTATATATATATATGATATATATATGTGTGTGTGTATATATATATATATATATATATATGAATGAGGATATCAGTTTGAGGATCTAAAAGCTTATTTCTAATGACAGAAGTGAAAAAGAACTATCGAAGACTCGATTGATGCACGTAAAGCAAAGAGAAAGAAGGGATAGACTGCTGTTTAGTTGGTGGCTTTGGTGAAGTCATTTAAAGGTTCAGTATCTTGGTTTTTCTTTTGTAAAATGTGGATAGTAATACTTACTATGTGTACCATATGTTGTTTGTGTGAGAAACAAATGAAAGAACATGGTGGAAGGAATAGGGTGCTAAACAAAAGTGCCCTTCTGACACAATGATGAAGCGTTGCAGCCTGTGTCCTTCTCATGTAAATATTTCCAACTATAAAGTGCTCAATTGAGAACTTGCAGAGTAGGATTAGCATCTTAGAAGCATAATAAAATTTCACTGATTCATGACCCCACACCTTGTGACAACTCCAACATGGCATGTGTAACTTAAAAAAACAATTATGCATGCACAATTTAAGACTATGTAGTGATATTATCTTATAGTAAGAAAAAAGCAAAACCAAAACTTTATGCTGAGCTCTTCTGGTACTTTAATAATGAATAGTGTGGAAGGCATTGTGCTCAAGTGGCCTCAGAGTAATCTGAGTTTGAGTCTTCTGGCAATTACTAGCTTGGTGTTAACCTCTTGGTGCTCCCATTTCCTACTCTGTAAGAAATAGTACAACATTGTGGTAGAACTGCTGGAAGTATTACATGACATAATGTAGGCAAACTTCCTTATACAAAACAGGTATAAACAAATGGAGCTATTATGATAAGATGCAAAATCTATTTCATTTAGCTTGAGTATTAAAACAAATGATAATGATATACACATGGTTTCCCGTATCATTTATTTAGGTATCTCAAATGTCATCTCAGGAAGACCATCTATGACCATCCATATAAAATAGCTTCTTCTGCATTATCTATTCCCCTATACTGCTTTGTATTTCTTTGCAGCCATTGACATGCCTTGACATTGTGTTATGTGTTTATTTGCTTCTTGTTTGTCTCCCTCACTATAATATATGGCAGATAAGACCTGTCTCTTCCTCTTGAGGTGGAGATAAAGTATTTTTGTCTACTCACTGCTATATGCTTCATACCTGGGCCTGGCAACAGTAGGTACTCAATAAACATTAGTTGAATGAATGGAAACATCATACCAACTAAGAGCAATTTTATCATAGTTCTTCCTAGTACCCAGTATTATACCCAGGTGCTAGTCTTAATAGCTAATTTGTATAAATGGTACTTTCTAATAGCTCCACAAGGGCTGTGATTCTGTACAATCTGTTTGTTCACCACGATGTACCAGCCACCTAGGACAGTTCCTGGTACACAGTCAGCTCTCAATAAATATTTGATGAATAAATGATGTGGGTCTTAAAACCAGTGAACACTAGTCAAACCATTCTTATTTGTTAGTATTGTGTTTAATGCTGCAGGTTTTCAATGATGATCAATATACATATGTTCTATCCCTATTTACTATGGAAGGTGAGCATGAAAACAGATTACTGCATGAATAAAATGATAAATAGAAAGTTGCATAATAGACAGAAGGAACACTGTGCTATTCAAAGTGTGGCCTGCTGACCACTGCTGGTCCATGGACTATTTGGACCAGACTGCAACAAATAAGTATAGAAAATTAGAGCAGTTGTTTAGGAATAGCAATTTGATGTTACCACATTATTATTGTAGTTTGTAGAAAAATTAATCTGCAACAGATAGAAAATTTACAAAATGGATCCATCAAAATGCTAAGTAATAGTAGAGAGGAGGGAGTGACTAATTATATTGGGGTAGATCACGGACATTTTCCCAGAGGAAATTACCCGGAGCTGGGATTTGAGAGTTAAATAGGAGTTTGCCAAGAGTGCATGTTCCTGGTGGTGAAAGAGCATATGTAAAGGCACCAAAATGTGACTCCATGTGATGTATTGTATTGTGGGGAATTATAAGTAGTAGGGCAAAGTTTGTTTGTTTTGGTGCGAGAGGGGTGTTTCAGAGCTGGGCAAGGATCAGGTTAAGGAAGACCTTATATGCTCTGTGGAGGAATGTAGAATTGCTTCTATGAGTGGGAGAAATGCCACATGATTAGACTGAATTTAAGAATGTCTCCTCCTATCATCTCATAAAGAGCTATAACCATATGTTCCATTCTCTTTGGTTCTTCCCACAATCGTTTGGGTTAGTTCTTTTTCTGTACTTTTTATACTTTTAATTGTTTATTTTTCTGACTAAAACACTGGGCAAAATTTTGGTGTCTGTGAAGTTTTCCACACAATCTTCTCCTAAATCACAGCTTCAGTCACTGCAAACCCTGGGCCTTCCTTGGAGGCTGGGCAGTAACCCCAGCATCTAGGAACAGCCCATGGCAGGCAGAACTCCACTGGGGCCCATGAGGAGCTCAGTGTTGACATCTTGACATCAACAGCTCACATTTTTTGGAGAAAATGGATGCTGGTTGTCTGTCCCCACATCCCAATCCTCTGTTTTGAGGAGAAAATAAGGACTCTTCACTTTTCTGGTAAGAGATGGTATGTAAATCAATGGACAGAGGGGGTCAATTAATGAGTTTCATGCCTCACAAACAAGCCCAGACACTTTAGTTTATTTCTTATTTGCCAGTTGGCCTCCCCACACTGTGTTCTTACAGTCATTCAAAAAAGATGCCTAGGGCATCTCTGTGGTGGGCACTCTTCAAGGACTAAGAAGACAGTAATAACACAAACCAGACCTGGCCCCTGCCTGGAGGGAGCTCAAGTAGAGGTACATGCTGCACTTGGCTTTGCATTCCTAGCACTGCACCTGCAGCATAAAGAATGTCTAGTATGTTAACTCATTGCATAATGATAGCACACACCTATTCAGTTCAAGACCAGGCACTATTCTAAGCATCCCCATACATGAGCTTCTGAAACAGGGGCTAGTATTATCTCTGTAGTAAAGAGTGAAAAAGTGAGATAGAGAATGTCAGGATAGAAAAAAAAATGGTGGCAGAATAGACAGACGTGTCCTGAGCCTTGTCCCGAAGCAGATAGAAAGAACAGCTGAGGGTCACATGGGGAGTGTTTGTTGGTGAGTTGAGGGACAGCTATTCTCCAGGAGATGGTGTGGGACTGCTGGACAGGGCTCTCCTGACCGGGCAGCCCCCACTATGGCTGGGTTCCCTCCCAGAGCGACCAGCTCGGACGCGGAGACTGCGCCATCTTGAAGGGGAAAGTGGATGTTATTGGAAGCCTGAAAATCTACAACTATGGCCCCCACTGAACAGCTGCGAACCCCAGAACACCAGTCCCCAATTGGCGCAAACACGCGGATTCAGAGGAGCTCTACACTCCACCATGGAAAGGTCAGATTTTGCCTGGGATAAGGGAAGAGAGAACTACATAACCAGACATCCGGAGAAGAGAGACCATGGGGAGACAAAGAAACAGCCCGCATATGAAAGAAAAACAGGCATCACCAGAAAAGTAAACAAAATGGAGGCAAGTAACCTGTCAGAGAAAGGATTCAGAGAAATGGTCATAAGGTGGCTAAAAAGGATGGACGACCAAATTCGACAATATGTGTAAGAATCAAGAGGAAATGAAGAAGAACCAAGAAGAAATGAAAAATGACATAGCTGCTGTAAAGAATTCAATAGAAAGCATCAAGAGTAGACTAGAAGAAGCAGAGGACCACATCAGTGAGCTAGAAGACAAGGTAGGAAAAAATACCCAAGTAGAGCAGCTTCTAGAAAAAAAATAAAATTAAAAAGCAGGAGGAGAGCCAAGGGAACTTTGGGACAACATGAAACAAAACAACACCTGCATAATAGGGATACCAAAAGGAGAGGAAACTGAGCAAGGAATAGAAAACCTATTTGAAGATATGACAGTGCTATGGTCCCCAAATAGATAATTTAAAATTATTTTCTCAGTTGCTTTTATGTTCTCATTCATTCTCCAAATTTCTGCTTTTGCTTAGTTTAACATGTAACCAACACTTTGATAGCCAGAATATGCTAAACTTGTAAGGCTAGTTTGTTCTTGTGAATGTGGAAAATGGATTGGCATTCAATGAAAGAATAAGCAGTTGTTGGCTATCATTCTCCGAATAAATACAAGTACTTTGTTTTGAATGCCTGAGGTTTAACAATTAAGATGCTCAAGATAAGACTTTGCTTTCTGCACTGTTGTACTTACCCACACACTGCTCTCCTCGCTTCTGATAGCCTGGAGGGCACTGACATGCGAAGGAGCCACGCAAATTGATGCACACTTGGTCAGCTCTACAGTTGTGTGTCCCTGCAGTACACTCGTCTATATCTGTTAAAGACATGCAACATAGTAAGGGTTTGAGTAGGTTGTGATGATGTTAATATTTCCTCCACATTGTTATAACACTTTTCTTAAATAAACTGAGTTTTTATTTTATTCTTAAAATATTACTCTGCAATATTGTTATATTGGAAATGTTTAAAATGATAAATTATTTGTAGTGTTCAGAAAATAATGTGGGCCCTGGCCGAGTGGCTCACTTGCTTGGAGAGTTTCCGGTATACCAGAAGGTGGCAGATTTCGATTCCTGGTCAGGGCGCATACCAAGAGTGCAGGTTCAATTCCTGGGGAGCCTATGAGAGGCAACTGATTTCTCTCTTACATTAATGTTTTTCTCTCTCCCTTCCTCTCTCTAAAATCAATAGAATAAAAAAATCATTTCATAGATGCCAATGTGTACTATTCAGATTTAGGAAATGGTAACATTTTGCTCTGCTTGCCTTAGCCTCTCACTTTCTTTTGTTAAGAAATGAAATGGCCCTAGGTAGTTTGGCTCAGTGGATAGAGCTTTGGCCTGCGGACTGAAGGGTCACAGATGCAATTCTGGTCAAGGGCACATGCCTGGGTTGCGGGCTTAATCCCCAGTGGGGGGCGTGCAGGAGGCAGCCGATCAATGATTCTCATCATTGATGTTTCTATCTCTCTCTCCCTCTTCCTTCCTCTCTGAAGTCAATAAAATTATATTTAAAAAAAGAAATGAAACATATCAGATATATCTAAAGCCTTACTCCATCCTCATACCTTTACCAACCCACCTACCACTGTCCTGGGGTAGGCATGAATCCTTCCCCTAGATGTTTTTAAATTTTTAGTATACAGTTATGCACCCATTAGAATATATAGTATTGTTTTGTGTTTTAAAATGTAAATAAATTGTATGATACTGTTTTTCCACCCAACATATTGCATTTGAAATAATTTCTATTGACAACTCTCTAAAAATCTGGCAAATAACAGGGTATAAATCAAACTTTAATATTATGCATTCCCTGTGGCTGTTTGTGTGTGTTCAAACTTTAGAAAGAAAGGATTTAATTTGGTCATATTTCTTTAGGAGAGATTGGCTGGTGTAGTGTAAAATACATATTTTTCCAAAATATTTTAGTTCTGGAACAATATAGTAAAGGTGACTTAAGCAATAGGTAGGTTATAGTTTTAGAAAAGTAAAAAATGCTCAGTCATAATATAATGAACATGTTATAATAAATTTCTGTGGGATCAAAATGTGATGTGAATCTGTGTGTGTACATAATATAAATGTGATTTTGGCATCCTTTAACAACTGAAGATGCTAAGTATCATTACTAAAAAATACAGCCTTGTAATTCCCTGATGACAAATTTAGTATAAAAATTGCAACAAGCTTAGGGGGTCTTAGAACATCACTGTGGTAGACCCAGGGTGGTGCTTTGGGCTAAGAATCAATAATAAAAAAATGAGCCATCGGTTAGAATTTATTCTTCAATTCCTGCCCTTCCCTTTAAGAAGCTCAGAATGTTACCATTCATCTTCCTAATATTTCCAAGGAGATTTATTGCATTTATAGTACCTAGTGTAATAACGTAGGAAGTTCTGGTTATAAGAGGGTGGGTTGTCCTCAGATATGGGCTTAAATTAGCTGGGTGTGGAAATGATGATACGAGAGATTCCAAAAGAATGAGGGAGGGGAGATGAAAAATACTTGAGGGATATATGGCTGTTATTGGATAATAATCTACTAAAGCATCTACTTACATAGTTCTTTGAACCTGGTTTTTAAGTTTTGGTGAATTTATTTTTGTTATTGTTTTTTATTTTGAAATTTATTGTTATATTTTTAAATCACTGATTACAACTCTATCCTTTTTGGATACTCTGCAAAAGTGCAGCAATCTTGCTTTGAAATTATCCATTCTTTTTTGTGTATTTTATTATTTTTTCATAAGCACGTGCTGAAAACATTTCTACTGAGGTTTCTTCAGAACTTTATGACTTGCTAATGCAGAGATGACAACAGAATTCCTATTGTTTTATGTCAAGAACATTTGACAGCATTTGCAGTGATAACAGCCCTGAGAGATACTGCAATGTGATATTCAGTTGTGGCAGGTTTCCTCAGTACATGCTGGCAGAAGATCAAGGACTGGCTGGCTGCTGCATTTTCTAAAAGAGGCCTCACCAGTGACCAAGTCTTCTCTCTGCAAACTGCCTCCACCCTGTTATACTTCTGATGTTCTACAATTTCTTTCCTACTTTCTTGTTGTTCAGTTCTGTCTCTTTGATAAATAGGGTAACATTTCTAGTGGAATAAATATATCATTAAGTAGATTTTAAACATAAGAACTGTGCTCCATGAACCTACTGCTTTTTAAGAACAGGTCCATTCACCTCTGAGAAGGCTCTATATTATAAAAAGCCAGTGGCCGTAACACTATAACAACCAAATGACCAGTCACCAGGAAGTGCATTGATGGGTCTTGTGGCGTGGCGGGGGGTCTGGGTCCCACTGGTGTGGCAGGGGTCTGGGTCCCGCTGGCATGGTGGGGGTCTGGGTCTTGCCGGCATGGTGGGTTTGGGTCTTGCGCGATTTCATGCGCTGGGCCTCTAGTTATTTAATAAAAAATTGGGTGCATTAAAGTAATTTAATAAAAACAAGTAAAATATCACTGCCTCCACTCCATTCTTTTCCTTTCTCTATCAAACAAACAAAACAGCAATAGCACTCATCTCACCTAGAATTGACTACTAACATTTTTAATACATATTTACATGGATTCACTTTTAATTTAATTCTTTCAGAGGAGGAACCTTCTGAAATTTGATAAAATGCAGCTGTATGAAAATCCCTTTGTGACATTAGTACCGAAGAGTTGAATGCATGCTTTATCATACATCTTGAGTTGCATCTGCTAGTACATGATCTAACTACATTTTCATTTATGGCTTCTCTGACTCGAGTTTAGACTATTTATCCTCTCCTTTGCTCTTAGCAGGTTATCTAATGCTGAGAGAGAGAGAGAGAGAGCGAGAGAGAGAGATAGGGACTGGATTTCTTAGAATTATCTTCAATTGTACTGCTAATTTATTGGTTTATTTAAATAAAACAATTTTATTACTTTGAAAATTGTACTTGGAGATATTGTTATGATATTCACAAACCATATAAGCCATATTAGAACATTATATAAGGGAATACAAAGTCATATAAGAATTATTATACATTGTTAAACTCTTTTATGCTTCTCTCTTCTACCTGTGTGCATTTCTATTTGTCTTAGTTGTCAGAAAGTTTAATGTATAAGAAAATCACTAAAATAGACATCTTTGTCAGAAACCCAAAGCAGAATATCCATCCTTGTGCAGATGTACCAAAAGATATGCTTTCCCCAGGTGTGATTATGAAAGCCCTCTGGGGTGAGGATATCTGTAGTGGCAAAAGCAATACTGTATTCATAAGGAAAAGTACTTGGGTCAGCCATGATTTTCCTGATAATTTAAGAAGTATTCTGGGGAGAAGAGTTTTTGCTTTGTTTTTAAACTATAATTGATCCTTGACAGTTAAGTTCACTAACTTCTTAGGCCAACAGTTAACACATTTCCTGGACCCATGCTCTTTGAGGATAGGGTCTATGTGTTTCCGTCTCTCTGTATTTCTCGTGCCTAGCGGAATTCATGAAACATGGTGGGTTTTCAATAAATATTTGTTTAAAATAGATGAATGAATCATGATTACTGAAAACTGAGGTCTAGAGTTTAAGGAAAGTAGGACCAGTATTTTATCTCATGGAACTAAACATTTTCAAGATAGGTTAACAGGCAAGTTGTGAGAAAAACAACAAAACCAGTAAGATGTCAGCAAATGGAAAAGAATGTAGAGCAAGGGCATTGAGAAGTGCAGAAGCTATGAGGAATAAGGCAGCATCAGATGAGGATGGCTACGGAAGGTTTGCTAAAAGAGATGAGTTTTGAGCGGCATTTTGAAGAAGGTGAGGTACATGGAATTGACAGGAATAGGAGGCTATTTCTAGGCAGAAGCAGGTCACATTAGAAAACACTGACAACACTAAATGGTTTGCATGAGAATGGCTGAGAGCTGGAGTCAGCATGGCTGGAGGGGCTGCCTGTGAGGAGTCTGGTGAAGTGCCTGGTTGAAGGTGCTCATAAAATGGTAGTTCGAGAGTTCCTTCTTTTTTTACAGCAGCGCAGTATTCCATTGTGTAGATGTACCAATGGGGGCAAAAGGATTCATATGTAATACTTTAAACCAAGCATGTCAACCTCGCAGCTGGCGAGCCGCCATGTTTGACATGCTTGCTTTAAACAATGAAGAATCTAAAAAAGAAAAAAAAAAAGGTAGTTCAAGTCATGAGCAAAATTCAGGACCTTAAAGGTGGGATTAGAGTTTGGATTGAACACCACAAGGAACAGCTCATGTAGACATAGCCTAATGTAAACATTACCAAAGAACAAAATAATAGTGTGTTTCCTAAAATATCACAACACATAAATCAACTCACATTTCATCATCCTAATGCATTAAGAATAGCTAATGGCAATATTTGGTGATTCTCTCATTTTTCAAAAATGTGCCCATGTTCTCCCTCCTAGTGATTTATAGTATTGCAGGTCCTTCTCTTGCTGACTTTGGCACCATCATTGCTTTAAATAATAGTCTGATCTTTGCTCAGTTCACACTGCTAGCCTCTTTACCATACTGATCCCCAGTCTATGCAACTGCATATTTAGTTTTCTCTCAAAGTTAATGGAGGTAACTATGTCCATGTCATTGTGGTGTCCACGAAGTCCCTGCTTAGGCCCTCATTCTCTATATTTTTGGCTCTTTTCCTTTACTCTGATTCATATTTCCCAAACCCCTGACTCATGCTGCTTTCTCTCTCTTATGTAACATTTTAATTTTTGCAATGTTCTTTCCACAATTTGATAACTTACCACGACATGAAGTCACTTAGTGTGTTTCATGGGAAAAACTTTTCTGTATCTTAAATGTTGTAGATTACCAATTAGACTTCTAATTTTTGCTGCTTTAGGTTTAAGGAATATCATTCAGAACTACTTTGGAATAAGCTACTGTCACCCATTGATGAGAATGCATGAAAATAGGAGGAAGGGGATGGAAATTATTTTGACTCTGTCACTGCTTATGTGATCAAGGGCCATGGTATCCATATCAATTCTTTTTCTTTCTGCTTCTCCATCTGTAAAAGGGGTTGTCTATACCTAATGAGAGTGCACAGATTTTTAAAAAAATGTTCAGAATATTCAAAATATACATATTTTTTATCCAGACTGTAAACCTGAGAGTAAAATAACCGTATCTTTGCTAGTTCTGTGTGGGGCACTGTGCATGCTTTGGAAATATTTATTTGTTGGTGCTGTCCCTTGAACTTCTGTGGTTAAAGAAAAGGTAATGGTTACATTCAAGTTGCTGCTAATTCTTGACCTGTACTGATTTAAAACTTTGTTATATTTTCCACAATCATACTGATCTAATCTCATAATAGAAGTAAAGTAGGGGGGAAAAGGTCAAGCATACATGCTTTCTGTAAGGTGGAGTTACTTTACTCCTGGCTCCTTTTATTTTCTTCTCTTTTTTCTTCACATTTTTTAATGATTTAGATAGATACCCTATCTGCTCAGAGTGATTGGTCCTAATCCTTTCAAGTGACAGGTCAATAAATTAGTTCCCAGGAAAGTACTCTTTCTACATACTTTATGAACCCTTTAAGTAAAAGGGACTCATTGGGTGAAGATCTTATAGTTATTTGGGGTATTCATCCTATTTTTCAATATAGTCCTTGAAGGTAGGAACTATCTCAGTAGGAGCTGAGGGCACTGCTGTTTTACTGTTGCCTCATTCATTAATAGCTGTTGATAATAAAAACCTGAGAATATTATGTTGATTGAAATGTGATTAAGAATATGTCTAATATTTTATATAGCTTCCTATATAAATTTATTAAAATTCTAAAATTAAATGGTGTAAAAATTGATAAATATTTAGCAATATCTAAACACCTATTATTTGATTAGGAAATCAGATCTACAGATCTCTGACTTAATCCTAATAAGAGCCCTGTGGAATAAGTGGTTACATCATCCACAATTTATGGGTGAGGCAGGAGGAGGATGTCATTGAAATGTAGATTAGTGAGGTAACCTGCCCAAGGTCACACAGAGCAGGAATTCAAACCCAAAATATCCATTTTGCCTCTGTATTTTAGGACTCCAGAAAACTTATTTCTAAGAGTTTTAAATAGAAGTTTTATTGCAGTAATACATATTTACTTTTTCTTAGAATTAAAGAGAGGGTTGTTAATCTGTAGCACGTTGGTTCCTCCCTTGCGTCTTTCTTCTATGTTAGAATAACATTCACAGCTCTCCAAGTCTTCTGTTTCCCTCCCCACTCTTTAGCCAATTATCAACAATTTTTGTCAAAGACTTTCTATTTCCCTTGCTGCTTCTTTCATAGTACTGGAATCAGATTTATCTGGGCCAAATGCCCAGTTCTAGTTAGCTTTTCACCCTTCTGAAATTATCAACCAAAATTCACCCAAGCTAAGCAGTTCTTGTGGAGAAAATAAATACTGATATTAAGTAACAAAAGAAGACTGTCTTTATCCATAGCCAGCAGTAGATTTATAGTTCTAGATTCTTATCTGTTCTGGCAAAAAAGATTGTTAATGATTTGGTGTGCTTTAAATGATAAACAAAAATATCACCAAAATCAACAAATAACAGCCTCCCTGATAGTTCATGTTTTTGTTTTAGGAAGTGAGTCAAGTGTCCTTGGCATTGTACTGTGTTCTATCAAGACTTTGAAATATGCTGTTCTCATATGGAAAAATGCTACATGTACTTGGAGTTGCTTTTTCCAGCAATGATGACGGATTTGCCCTACAAATCAACCCTCTCCTACCGAGTATCCTCTATCTAGTGGTGTTCATGTACAGAATGATTGAGGGTAGATATAGGGTTTGTGAATGTGGAAGAGAAAACCAACTGATGCTTATGAACACTCAACTCATGACTCATCTATATTCTACATTACACAAACCAAATGAAAGAATCAATCACAAGCAAAACAGAACAATCAAGGAAACAAAGACCTTACTTCTCATTCTTCAGATCTTTTTGCACACTACAAAATGAAGCTCATTGCTTTCAGAATCTTAAAGAAAAGATATTTTCTTTGAATAAATAATTGTTAATTGTCAGTGATGTTCTCTGGCATCTCTGTAAATGGCATACCCAGCTAACCTTCCTTTTTTTATTCTTAAACTTAATTATCCATTAAGCAAATGTTTGGGAAAAGATGGTCCTAAATTTTGAGGTAAAACTGCATTTTGAAACAAGTAGCACCATCAGTCTTTGTTCCAGGTTGGCTTAGTACCAGGAATTAAAAACCTCTGTGTGAAAGTTTGAACCCATCTCATGCAGGCTGTGGATCTGGCCTTTGGAGGAATTAAGACCCCAACTTATTATGGGATGCCTATGTACTGGCATTTTAATTGTCTTTTCCTGGTGCTCTACCATTTCACATTGACCCTCCCACCCTTCCCATCCCCAGCTCCATCTCAAATCCCTGAAAAGTGATGAACTGCATGGAGACTGACTACATTCAATTGAGTCCACCATGCCCGCCTGAGTGCTGTGATTTGATTCCTTGCCCCTTTTCCTGAGTCCTTACAGCCAGATTAGTCAGTCTCTAGCCCAAAGTACACACATTCCTGGCTTACTCCTTCAGGCAAATCATCACTTGAGGTCACATAAGCCCCTGGCTATGGTAGTGCCAATTACAACAAGCATGGCTTGGTGACCTCCTAAATGTATGAGACCAATTACATTACAGTTGTCCATTCAACAATAAACAGCTTTTGTGCTCACTAAATTGAGGCATACTACCTAATTTGCTGAGTGTAACTTGGCAATAATTCTCTAAATCATTAACTGCCTAAGGCTTTGAAATAAAGTATATCTTTGTGCCTCTTACCCTTAGAGCATGTTACTTTTCTTGTGTGTATTTTTCTTCCCATTTCATTACTTCTTACCTATGATGTTTCTGTACAATGTTTTCCCATATGTCTCAGGGCCCTTATGTTTTTCTGAATTCCAAATGGAGCAGAGAGGTGGAATGAAGGGGGAGGAGGGTGACTCAACAAATTTCCACTAAATACCTTTTACTTTTCTTTTTGATTAAAAACTTCAGCACAATGAAAAGCAATGAGAGCATAAATATGTAGGTAACTCTAAATGAATACTGAATATATAAAACAATAATAGTAAGGTCTCTAGGAGTTTATCAAATGTATAGAATGAAAATACAGAGAATAACAGCATATAGATTGGCAGGAGGGTAAATGGAGTTTAAGTAGCTTAAGGTCCTTACACCTCTAGAAAGAGCTAAAACTATTAATTTATTTTAGACTTTGATAAGTTAAGGATGCAAGTGAAAGTAATCCTCATGGAAAACACTAAAGAAGTAGTTTTAAAAAGAAGTATGAAACTACAAAGCTAATACAGGGAAAACAGAATAATGTAAAATATTCCATCATTTTAGGGAGAAGGCAAGAAAGGAAAAAAAAAAAAGAAACTAAAATGTGCTGAATGAATAGAAGACAAATACTAAAATGGTAGTTTAAACCTAACTATATCACTAGTTACATTATATGTACTAGTAAGTGGATTAAATGCTCTTACTAAACCCCCCAAATTCCAGGTTGATTAAAAACACAGACCCTACATAAGCTGTTTTAAGAGACAAAATTTAAATATGATAACAGAGATAGGTTAAAGAAAAAAGATAAAAAACATACTATGCAAACATTAACCAAAATGAAAGTTGACTTTGCAGTATTAATATGAGAAAAAGTTGGCTTTAAGAGAAAAATATTACTAAAGAATAAAAAGTAAGACTATGTAATGATAAAAGTTTTAGTTCACCAGGAAAATGTGGAAATTATAAATTTAACTAAACCTAATCACCTGGATCCAATATAGATAAAGCAAAAGTGGATAAAACCAAAGGGAATAATGGATACACACAATCACAGAAAGAGATGTAACATACTTCTCTCAGTAACTAAAAGAATAAGCATACATTTTCAGAAACAATTAGAAAATATAAATAACATGATTAAAATTTTTGAAATAATGCTCATATAGAACACTGTACAGCATACATAACCTTTTCAAGTATTGAGAAAACAAACAAAAAGGCTATATGCTGGCCTTAAGATAAGTTTAAATAAATTTCAGAAATTGCAACATACAGTTTTATTCTCTTAACTACAATGTGAATTAGATAGGAACAACAACATGGAAAGATGGCGCACCCAGAGAGGTCATGAGAGTCCTTCAGCTAGGCCTGGATACCGTGACCAATGCAACCCTTCCAGCTAGATGTTCATTTGTATCCTTTGTCATATTCTTTTATAATAAACTGGTAAATGGTAAGTTTTAAAAAAGGTAGAAACAACAACAGCAACAACAAAACTAAAAAAATCCCCTTATTTTGGAAAGGAAAACATACACTTCAAAACCACTATGGCTTAAAGAAAATTAAAATTTGAGACTTCTTCTTAGACATGTGATACATACACACATGTATTTCTTTGTATAGTTGTAGAGATTATTTTCATAATTTATCCTCTAACATCTGAAAAACTTACTTGATGATAAAGAGTAGCAAGGAAAGATCTCGTCTTAAAGTGATTTTTTTAAAAAAATTCTTTTCCTCTTCCTTGAACAAGGAAGCAATTAAGAAATCCTAGCCTTAGCTGGGTAGCTCAGTTGGTTGGAATGTTGTCCTGTATACCAAGAAGTTGTGGGTTCGATTCCTGGTCAGTGCACATACATAGGCTGTGGGCTTAATCCTCAATCAGGGCATGTACAGGAGGCAACAGATCAATGTTTTTTTCTCACATTGATGTTTCTCCCTTTCTGAAAAAAAAAAAAAAAATCCTAAACTTGGTGGGTCCAAGATGGCAGTGGAGTTGGTGGATGTTATATTCACCTCTTCCCAGGACCAATCTGGATTTACAATTAAAATACAGAACAGTCACTGAATAACTAATTCAAGACTAGCTAAAGAGAAGTTTTATAAGCAAGGATTTACAGAAGAAGCCACACTGAAATTGAGAGGAAGTGTGGAGATGTGAAAAGGGCTGGCCCCATTCCCATGGGCAGTGGCTGAGGTTCTAGAGGAATAGCTCAGCTGCGAAGTTCCCCCTTAAGAAGCATGAGGTCTCACCCTCAAGCTGAGCTCCCCAGCCAGAGCACCACAATTGGGAAGAGACACTCACATAATATCTGGCTATGAAAATCAATGGGGATTCTGTCTGCCAGGGAGAGACAGGGGTCTGCTAGAGACACAGGCACCCTCTTAAAGGGCCAATGCACAAAATCTCATTCACAGCCAGTCAGCCTGGGCTCTGGTGGAGGGAGGGTGGAGCAGACTAGGGTTGCATAAGGAGAGACTAGGGTTTGTGGCTCTGGGGAGAGATCTGAAGAGACAGTGAACAGGATAGTCATTTTCCTATGCTTCAGGCATCTTTTTTGGGTGGAGCACTCCTCTCCATTGGGCATCTACCTGGGGAATACAATAGCCCCACTCTCTGGATTACCTGTTGCCCCACCTTATGGAATTTACAACCTGCTGAGGAATCAGCTGCCTAGGCCAAGGTATAGAGGTCTGGGCAGGCTCAGGAGGTGTCAGTGACTGAATTGTGTGGCTCTGGAGTGAGGGCCACTTCCTTCATCTTCCCCCAAGCCTACACAGCACCTCCCCCTCAAGAGAGATCCACGAGCCCCACCCTACTGATTCATGGTGACCTTGCCTTGCTGAGATCGAGCTCTGGGCAGAATATGGGACAGAGTGAATTGTGTGGCTCTAGAACTGGGAACATTTCCCCCTCATATGCTTGACTGGTGCAAAGCCCTCCCTCCACATAGCCAAATTTTGGTCTGTTTGGGCTTGATAGTCTGCTGGCCTCACCCTAACAACTCCCTGAGACCCCACTCCACCATAAAGGTGTGTGAGCACCCAGAGGGTGGCAGCTAGACTTGGTGTACCCTGTGACATTTGCTGAGTGGCCTCAGATCCAGCACTGGCACCAAGTTTGAACCTGTATAAATCTGGTGAACACAACTTACCCTTACCTGGGGACTCACTGAAAACCTACCTCATGCAACTTGCCAGAGGCTTTTTCAGTGACCGAGCCTATTAGGCAGCCAGTAGGCAGAGGTAGATCCCAAGGTACCTTGGGATTTTTACTGACCTGCCCCTGGGCCTGATGCTGGTAAAAGGCAGCCTTGATTCTCAGCTTGGTCCTTCCTGTGCACACCCAGCACTCAGGTCCAGCAGTGGCAGCCACAGTAGATTACTTTATAGCTCCAAACAGTTCACTCAGGGTCAGTCACAGGCAGCAACTGACAGTAGCCTGCACCAAAGTCCCTCCCAAGAGACCCAGTACCAACACACTCAGTGGCCATCTTCAGACAACATCAGAGCAGGTTCCAATTAGCTTCACAAGTGGCATATCCACAGGCTGATCTTGGCAACACCAGAACCTGCTGACTTGAATTTCACTTTGTGTGGTCAGCAGCAGCTCATACACTGGGTGCAAGCACCCAGCTAGACTTGGCATGAATGGGCCAATAACAGTCAAGACTCAATTACGACAAGAAGGCTCACATTACCCACACAAAGAATCCAGCTCAGCTGATGAAGGAAACGGCTCCACCAAGGTGAGTGGATAAAAGAGCTGTGGAATACTACTCAACTGTGAAAAAGAAGGAAATTTTACCCTTTGTCACATCATGGATGGACCTGGCTAGTAGTGAAATAAGCTAGTCAGAGGAAGACAGATACCATATGATTTCACTTATACGTAGAATTTCATGAGCAAAATAAACTAACAAACAAAATAGAAACAGCCTCATAGAGACAGAGAACAGACTGACAGCTGTCAGAGGGAAGGGGGATTGGGAGGCTGGGTGAAAAGGTGAAAAGATTAAGCAAAAACAAAAACCCATAGACGCATGCCCTGGCCAGTGTGGTTGGGCACCATCTTATGCACCAAAAGGTTGCTGGTTCAATTCCTTGTCAGGGCACATGCCTGGGTTTTGGGCTCAATTTATGATAAGGGGTGTGCAGGAGGCAGCCATTCAATATTTTGCTCTCACACCAATGTTTCTCTCTCTCTCTCTTCTCCCCCACCCTTCCTCTCTAAAAATCAACAAGAAAAAATAAAATAAAAAAAACCCAACCTCATAGACACAGACAACAGTATGGTAATTACCAGAGGGAAAGGGGGTGGGGGATGTAGAAGAGGGTAAGGAGGGCATAAATGGAGATTTGACTTGGGGTGGTAAACACACAATACAGCGTACAGATGATATATTATAGAAATGTACACCTGAAATCTATATAATTTTATTAACTAATGTTACCCCACTAAATTCAATTAAAAAATAGTCAATTGATTAGCAGCCTTACAAAAATCCTAGACTTATTATTCCTTGTTCTGTTTTAAGAAAATTTCATGAAGACTCTGCAGCCTTCAACATATTAAGGCTTAAGATTATTCAATAATCAAAATGTTAAATGTGAACAACTATCAACTTGTGCCCAAATCTTTACTATAACATTAAACCAAATAAGGTTTTGTTCCAAATTGATACTATAGTAACCATTTTTCCTAAGTTATTCATGGATTGTCATGCATACTTGAATTTAATTTGCTGATAAATTGTGTTTGAAACACATAAGCTATAAGGTCCCCTCCACCTTCTTTCTGTGTTAAAACACTTTCAGTGTTGTAAAACCAGAGCATTCGAAAAATACCTAAGTATTAGTTCAAGTACCTAAAGGCCATAGGGGACAAAATAAGATTCTGTTTAGTGAAATTGTGGGCCCTATGAGGGTTTCAATTCTAAAGATTTCTTAAGCTAGCATATAAAACGGTCTTTGGACTTTTAAATGAGTTTGTGGGCATTTTACCTTACATTTTCATTGGTGGCAAAAACAAATTTGGACTAAATATACTCAAAGATTTCCCTTAGCTTTAAGAATCCGAAATTAAAACTCACTCTGCTGAATTCCTGATTGCTGTTGTAGAAAGTATTCATTCTTTGGCTCTTCTCTCTTCCTCTAACTTAAATGTTAAATCTGAAGAAACATGAATACATGCTCTTGCTTTCGTGGGGACCATGATCATAGGTCTCTGTATCTTCTTCTCTTTTTCATTTTTCAGCAGTGACTTGTCTCTCTAATCTGTAGACTCAAAAGAGGGTCTAAAATGGACGCGTTTTTCTGGACAGGTTTAAATGGCTCCTTTAGCAGAGTGAGATGAACAGAAAGTTCTCCTGAATGTTTAAATGCACTACTGTGTAGCTGTAAGGTTACATACTTGTCAGGAATTTAGAGTAGCTTAATGCCTGTTTGGCAGCGTAAACTCTGAAAAAAAGTCTCATGGGGAAAGATGCTCTGCACATGGTTTCTATGTGAGTAAAGTACAAAAGGAAATGGACCCCCACCAGTTATGCAGCTGGCATGCTAAAGGTAGATGCCAAACTAAGGCAGTCTTTAAGAGAATTTCATGCTATTACTAAACACAGATAAGAAAAAAAATCTATGTTCTTGAATCTGTTTTATAAGCTTAAAATGGTTAACGTAGGAAGCACATCCATGGAGTCTATCATCTTCTAAGTTTTCATTTTAGAAGAAAATGGAAAAATTGAGCAATTCACATTGTTCATTTTAAAATTAGCCTAGAATTATTTTTCCTTAGAAATGCAATAATTTGTTTGTGGAAACCTTAAGGTAAAAAACCTTGGCTTTAGGCACATATATAGTTGATGTGGGTGGATAACTGTGAGGCTTCCAGATAGGTGTAAGGAGGTCCTTTGTTAGTGACCTTCAACTGTGGATCTCTTTCTATGGCATTCAGAATTAGAATAATCATTCTATTTTATCAC
Source organism: Corynorhinus townsendii (assembly GCA_026230045.1). Taxonomy (NCBI): domain Eukaryota; kingdom Metazoa; phylum Chordata; class Mammalia; order Chiroptera; family Vespertilionidae; genus Corynorhinus; species Corynorhinus townsendii. The sequence continues at coordinate 136,658,065 of JAPDVU010000007.1, read as the reverse complement.
TGCATAGTCTTTTGAAGGTCTAAATTGCTTAATTTGAGATTGCATCTTTTTTTAGTTGCTTATGCTAGGTTTCTGTTAGCCTTATGCCAAGAATTTTTATACCAGGAATTAAAATTTATGGGAGAACTTGTTGATCTTTGGAGAAAATCTGAGAACCACAGAATACAATTTTTTTTTATGCATCTCACCAAGAGGAAGCTATAAAGTCTGACTGAGACAGATGAGTGGGTAAGATCATGTGTTTTAGAGTCAAATAGGTCTCAGTTCAAATTCAAGCAATACCATGTTTTAGTTATGTGTCCGGAAAAGCTATTTAACCTTTCCAAGTTTCACCATCATATCTGTCAAGAACTTCTCGTAATTTTATTGTTAGTACTAACTGAAATAATGGTACCTGGCTGACACGAAGGGCTCAATAAACTATATTTAACATTGTGAAATGACTATAAGTTGGTGTATATCATGTTGGTACTTCTGTTGTATACAGGAGGAAGGAAGCAAGAAAACTGTAGAAAGCCAGGGCTCTTAAAATAATTTTCTATTTATTCTAATTACACATCTTATCTTCATTCCCTTGCTCAATGTAAAATTTTTAATGTGGTCCATCATGATTTAAATCCAATTAGGAGGAATGCCAAAGCATTGAATGATTTCCTGTGCTTTGGCATATTACAGATGAATGGATTCAAGAACAGCAAATCAGCCTTTCTTTTTAAAAGTTATTTTTCATTAGAGAAACTGCAAAAATTCAAACAAAAGGGATCTATCAAAACAAAAGAATCTAACGTCTTTTGCTTTTCATAATATGTTGTGATGTGAGAGGGCAGTTGATGACTATAGGACCCTTTCATAGCAATGGGGTGTTAATGTTTATAAAGATTACTTAGCAAACATAGCTTTAATTAGAGCTGTAATTAGAATCTATATGTGACTTTGAGACAAAATTTTGTGTGAACAAATTCTCCCTATGAAAATGTAAATTTCAGCAGCAATTTTTACTTATTATATTGACTATGTCAAGGACAGTATGGACATTATCTTTTGAGCAGTGATGAAATTATAAATCTGAACCAGAGAACAGATGGAGAATATTTTCAAATGTAGTGGAGATATAACTGTATGGAAAGTAAGGACAACTACTTCTGGTTGTTTGTTCATAAGGGACAAGGCTCAGAGTTAGACTCTAAGATGACAAAACTGGATGCCTGACTTCTCAAATGAACAAGTCCAAGGAGTTTCTACATCATTTGTAGCTAATGAAGCATTTATTCAATGTTATCATACAGGAGCATTTGATTTAGACTCAATTTTTGTTTTTTAAATGCTATGCTAGTCATAGAGTAAAACCATGGCATATTAGGGAAATATTCTTTTGGTTCCTTTCAACACTAAATGACTTCCTCTAAATGTGTTCCTTATAGCCATAGGTAAATTATATATGTGTATATGATAGTCTCTTGTTCCTATATTAAGAGGTTAACAGAGAATTAACAAGAAAATGGAATAATTTAAAGCCCAGGAAAAACACTGTGCTTATGGTGAAAATATGACAAATCAGCAAGTGGTTAAGTTGACTTACCTTTCTCCATTCTGCATTTCTGACTCCTTCCTATTTAAATATTTGATTTTGCATTTGTCCTTTCCCAATTTCACCATAATCAAACAGACAATTATTTTTAACTTGAGAGCTCTGCTCTGACTGGTGCCATATCCAAGGTAGTGTTAGGACCATCTCCTCCTGGTCACTAGGCCTTGAGTGCTTCAGCAGTGGCTTGTGAGTACTGTTTCATGCTCAACACTGTGGCTCTTCAGTGCACCCCCCCACCAATGGGAGCTCAGCAAGGTTGTCCCTGCCATCTTCATCTCCTCAGTGAGGCTGGGCTGCTGTCCAGGCCCTCAGGACTCCAACACCTGCCAGCTAATCTTGTGATTATGCACGTAGATATCAATAAAATGCAGGAGGTCCTGTATGATTGGTTTGAACCTCACTGCAACAGAGGAAGTGGTTTCATGTAAAAGCTAGTCTCTTCCTTAGATTCCAACTTATCAATGCCATCTTATATGATCCCATGCATCAGCCAGGCTACATACTGCCTTATGCAACATACATGTTGCCACTAATCTACCTTCCCCTCATCCTCTCTCCAATCCCTTTAACAGAATAGATTCCCCTTGTTCAAGGTCCAGTCCATGCCCACCTTCTTTGTGCTTCTTTTTTCTCGACCCACAGGTTGAGAACCGGTGGCAGGGTCGCCTAAGGTCCTAGACTCTCGATTCCAATAATTTCAGGGTGTGGTTGTTCCTTGTGATTAAGCCCTTACATCGGAAAACACATATATTTACATTACGATTCATAACAGTGGCAAAATTACAGTTATGAAGTAGCAATGAAAGTAATTTTATGGTTGGGGGTCACCACAACATGAGGAACTGTATTAAAGGGTCGCGGCAATAGAAAGGTTGAGAACCACTGCTCTAAGGGCAGACACTATACACTTTTATCTTGTATTCTCAGCATCTGCTGTTACTCAAACCAGGTTTATTGAATAATCCCTCACCTTGAAATTATGTTTAGGGATCCAGCTATAGCATATCTAATCTGTGGTCTTGTGCCATCTCCCAAACTGTAAATAACAAAGCAAACGTTAAAATTTTCTTCCCCCATCTCATTATTCCCAAATCCAATATAAAATAAGAAAGTAAATCCAGACAACTGACAAGTCATCTCCTCAGGCCCCAGGTATGACATGTGTGTTTTTTAAAAAATATATTATTATTAATATATTTTTATTGATTTCAGAGAGGAAGGGAGAGGGAGAGAGAGACAGAAACATCAATGATGAGAGGGAATCATTGATTGGCTGCCTTCTGCACGCCCCCTACTGGGGATTGAGCCTGCATGTGCCCTTGACTGGAATGGAACCAGGGACCCCTTCAGTCTGCCGGCCAACTCTCTATCCACTGAGCCAAATCGGCTAGGGCTAGGCATGACTTATTTACGAAGTGTTCTAGAGTGGAAACTTAAATAGATAAAAAAATGGAGAAACCAGATACTCAGTCTTTGCAAAATTCTAGCTGTGGGCAAGTGTTCAAAAACAAACAAGCAAACAACAAAACAAAAACCAGTATCGTGGCTTAGTGAAGTGAGATCTAAATCCAGTTAAAATTCCTTTGAATTATTCTATAAACTAAATTATATATTCTTATGTTCTTAAGTTCTCGATATATTAGCTTAGCTGTCCAGCCTCAACCCTAATCCCAAACAGCCTTTCCTCTTTTTGTTTAAATTCTTATAGTTAAACAAATATCATTTTAACTGGAAGATTCATTTCCCCTAAATAGATCAGGAGAACGTGTTGCTCTCCAGTACTTACAACCAGATCATTGCTTAGTTCATGCTTATGTGCATATTAGATTGTAAGGGACTCATTAGATTGAGTGGGCCTATGGTAATTGCCTCCTACTATAATTTCTTATAATTACAAAAACCTTGTTATAATCAGAGCATGATTCTGCTCAGGTTGTGTTCATTATATTTTGCAGTGTCATAGCCTTAAACATGTTTAAATAAGAATAACTGTTGTTAAAGATCTATATTTAGACATAATTTATGGTTAGAGACTTGCTCCACATTTCTTCAGTCATATTATAACTAATGAACATTCTACAGTTTAATGGGTATGGATGTAAGTCAGAAAGGCTGATTGTTCAGAAGATCCTGTAAGTACTTATTTTACTCCTCATTGGTTATTTCAGGGGTACAGGATCTGAAATTACACAATTTTTTAAAATTATAAATTGATGTTTACCTTTGTAATACCTATAGAGGAATATATTGCTAAACAATATTATGTACAGTTTACCCTACCTCAAGTGGAACTTATATAGAGTCATCATTTGACTCAGGAGAAGCACTTGTATGCAAAAATAATAAATGAGCCTGTTAGAAATAGTTTTAAATAAATTATTAAATCCTCAACATAGTCCTTGTGGATCAAACTCTATTTTATGCCTCCCATTAGCAATGTTATTATATGTACAGTACTTGAACATTAACCCAATTCTTTTTTAAGAAACTTACTCGTCTTTCAATAAATCAGACTGACACATGCCCTCTTCATCCCCATTCTGCACCCCAATCTGTTAGGATGACTTAACACATTTAACTTTATGTGTATACTTATTTTTCTTCCTCATCCTACAACTATCTAGAAGTAGCATTTTCATTATGCCACTCCTTGCTCAGAATCTTTTACTAGTTATGTCAGTACTAAATCTAAATGGCTTAACCAAGAATTCAGTGTTTACATAACTGTACTCCAAGGACTTTTCCTAACTTGTTTCCTGCTGCCTCCCAGTAGCCCTCCTTTCCCCCACTCCAAACAAGGATACAATACTGCCACTATTGTTTTGTATACAGGGTGTCCACCCAGCAAAGCCTGCCTTCTCCTCAGGATTATTCACATCCAATTCATGACCCAGGGGGTCACTTCCACTCTCTCCACAAAGTCCTGACTGGCAACCAATCCTTCCTCTGGACTCTTCCAGGGCTTTTCAGTAACCACTATTGACCATCGGTTACACTGGAATGAGGTTCTCAACTAGGGTTTTGTTGACTTGAATTGTTGAACTGAATTATTTGTAACATTTAATTTTTAAAATCTGACCTTAATCTACCTCTTCAGATAGATTGAAAAGTCCTTGCAAGACAGGTGGTTTGTAGGCATCTAGTACAATTTGAACATACATTAACTGAATGCATCAATGTATGAACTGATGAATAAGTGACTAAAAAGTTAACAAATGAGTGCATGAATGGTGCAGATTTCAGAGTACACATAGGAAAATATATCCTAAATTTATATTAACAATCTGGGGTTTAGTGAGGGAAAGAAAGGCAGAGTTCTTTTTTTAAAAATTTAATATATTTTTATTAATTTCAGAGAGGAAGGGAGAGGGAGACAGAGAGAGAAACATCAATGATGAGAGAGAATCATTGATTGGCTGCCTCCTGCATGCCCCACAATGGGGATCAAGCCCGAAACCCAGGCATGTGTCCTGACCAGGATCAAACCATGATCTTCTGGTTCATAGGTCAATGCTCAACCACTGAGCCACGCCAGCCGGGCAAAAGGCAGAGTTATTAAAAGCCAAGATACTTAAATTATCTTTTAATGCCTACATGGCAAAAAGTTGTGGGCCTAACCAGAATGGCTGGAAACAGGATATTTTGGTTCCATAATCCCTCTATTGAGTACTGTGTGTTTGGGAATTTAAGATCAGCACAAAGTTATGGCGAGAACCCAGTCACACAGTGTTTCCCTTTCCTTCAGGATTTGTGACTTCATTCTTTGGGAAGTGGACACTCCTCCAAAGAAAATGCAAAATAAGGTAAGTCAGACCCAGTCTTCTTCAGAGAGCATGCACCAGTTCTGGGGGGAAAAGTCATTGCTGACATATATATATATATATATATATATATATATATATATATATATACACACATATATGTATATGTATATATGTATGTATATACATATATATATATAAACATTATATAATGTTTATATAATTCATGGACCAGAAAAAAATTATATATATATATATACACACACACACACATATATACATATATATACACATACATATATACATATATGTATATATGTATATATGTATACATATATACATATATACGTATATGTATATACGTATATATGTATATATGTATGTGTATATATATGTATATATGTGTGTGTATATATATATATATAATTTTTTTTCTTCTGAACCATTTAAAAGATCAACCTGGTTTCAGTTTAAATTTTTTTTTTCAAAATGAACCTACATGGCCACTTCTTCAAATTTGTTCCAGATGGATTTAGTCATAGAATGATTGATTATCCACTCAGTTGTGAGCTATGTGGTTAAGCTCAGAAACCTATAACAAACTGGTTTGGAGCCATGTTTCATGGTAAGTGGCAGAAAAGATAATCCCTAAACTGTCATTTTAGAGTTAGTGATGAGGAAAGAGGAATTTAGTGGGGCTACTTATGTCAAGAGAATGTATTAGTAAATAGATGACTGGATGTGAGGAAATCTTATGAGCATAATGCTTTTTCTCCCTCTGGACTTCCCAGTGAAGGGAACCAGATATGACTGGGAGCCCCCCCAGAGGGCTGCCCTGGCTCTCACTGCCTGCTTCATGGACCAGACCAGCCTCCTCAGGATGCTCCAGGCCAGAGGCCAGAGGATGGCTTCTACCTGGCGGTTGAGGCAACCATTTATACTACTACCCACTTCACAGGTCTACAGAGGTTTTATCATTAGCATCAGAGACACCTGTGCAAATCTGGAAAATACTCTTTGGGGAGAATGAACCAAGGAGAAAATGTACATAATGTTGCATTATGTACTTTAAAAAGCAGCTTAAGAACATTTGGTCCTCTTCCATGTTCTTAAAGGAATAAAAAACCTTTCTTTGGATTTTACTTACTCCTTTTAATAGTTATATTAGCCATTATTCTTTCCCTTTGGTTAATTCACAATCTGACTACTAAAATATTCTTGTAGGGGAAATTGAATGAGGCTGGTGGCCTTCCCTACATGTCACCATTTTACAAGTCTTCCTATACATGATTCAATTTCTTGGTTTCTACCTTCTCTGATTTCCCCATTTTGGCTAATTTATCTTTCCCTTTCTCTTAGCATGCTAGTGTACTTCCTTATTGCCTTCTGGTTGAAAAACAAGCCCCCTATTAAGATACCTACTCAGAATCCCAAGAAAGTTCATGTTGGATTTTCTGGCTTCTGAATTTTTAACTATTACACAACCTATTTATTATAAACTTAGGTTGTGTTCAGCATGTGTCTCCTAGTAGACTTCTGAGGCAAAAAAAAAAAAAAAAAAAAAGAAGGAAACACCATTACACATAAAAATGATGATTTTAGGAGCAGGCTTTTGAGTAGACTGTAGGAGGAAAAGTGTGACCAAAACAGAACATAGATTTCTATGGGAGAGATGGAGAACATTTTCCATGATTTCCTAACAAACAAAATATCACAGATGTCTAGGACAAAAGTTAAGATGAAGCAAGAACAGTTTAAATTTCTTTTATGTAACAGGCATGTGGGTACATGCTAATCTGCAAAATAAAGAGAGTTTTGTGTTTGCTCATAAAGGTTTTGTTTCGTGGATATTGTTTATTTGTAGAGTAGAATAAAGGAGGATTTTAATAAAAAGGAGTTTTAAAATCAAAGGATATAGTCCTAATTATATAGGAGTGGTTTTGGAAAGGATTGATAGCGTTTTACAAGTCCTAAGTCCATGAAGAAGAAACGGGTAAATTCATATAAAAGGAGCTGTGAGAAGCAGCAAGGTTCTTCTTTGGGACAGTAATTTGCCTGTTTCAACCACACCCATCAGGCTGCATATCTGAATGAGTCATCCAGTCTCCAACACTCTTGGGGAGGTGGGTGCATTTTGCTTTTTAACTTAAATTTTGCTTTTCGAAACTATTTAAAATTTTAGATTTAACTCTAAAGGTTTGGTTGGAATCAATTCAGGGGGAATTTTAGTTATGGGTTGTGGTAGGCAGCTTTTGACATGGCTCTCAATGATCCCATTCTCCTGGCATCCATGCCCTTGAATGTGGGCTGGATCTAGTGACTGGTTCCTAATGAACAGAATATGGCAAAAGTGACCAGTTGTCACTTCAGTGGTTAAGTTACAAAAGACTGTGACTTCAGTCTCATTAGTACTTTCTCTCTTGCTGACGTGTTCTCCTGTCCTTCACTTGCTTACTCTAATGAAGAAGGCTGCCATGTTGTAAGATGCTCTTTGGAGAGGTGTATGTGGCAAGGTATTGAAGGAGGAAAAGAGGCAGGAAGTGAATCCTGCCAACAACTATTAGTGAGTGAGCTAGGAAGTGAATCCTTCAGGTCAAGCCTGAAGACAGCTGCAGCCTTGGGAAAGACCCAAAGCCCAAGGGCTCAGCTCAGCCATACCTTGATTCCTTACCTAGAGAAACTGTGAGGTAATAAATGGCTGTTGTTTTAAGCTGCTACATTTTAGGGTAATTTTTTAGATGGCAACAAATAGCTGGCTCATAATCTCCTTATGTGATGGGTAATAATGCATAAGGTCAGAAAAGGCTGATTGCTTTGGCTGAAAGCATAGTTTGAGACTGAGGCTGAAAAAAAAAAATCCCAAAATGAGAAATGAACAAACTCCTAGACATAAACAGATTGTTCTTTGTTGAAAGGTACTCATGTTCCCCAATGACAGCAGAAAATCAATTTGAAATCAAGGAAATAATAATGAGCTTATAACATTTAGTGTTTCCACCTTTACATTTTAAAGGCGTTTAATGCATGCAAAAAGTATTTGTACATACCAATAAAAATAACTCCTTTCTAAGCTAGGATTGAAATGGAGTCCTGGGCTGTGGCATGAATCATAATAATTACCCAAGGCATTGCCCAGGGAAAGGACTCCAGTGATCCAGTTTTTAAAGCTTCAGTGATTTAGTCCAGACTTCTTTTAGCAAACAACCAGCACAAGGTGTGAACTGTTTTGTCAATAAAGATTCAGGTTCTTAGAACTGTCTGCTTTTTGTTTCTGAGTCATTAATGCTATTATAATCACAGAATGCACCACATTCTTCCCAGTGCAGATTTTAACTTGTTCTGGTATGCTTTCCTGATAAACCATTTGAAAGACAAAGAACTACTATCAACAAAAACAGCTGAAATTCTAAGCATGTATCAATCAAGGACCATATAGGCTTGTAATCTAGACAAAGTTTTCTCTCTCTCTCTCTCTCTTTCTCTCCCCTTCCCTTTCCCCCCTAAAATTATGTTGAATAAGAGGTGGAAAGGACAACTCATTTTATACAGCTGAGAAACCGGAGGCCCAGAGAGATTAATTGGCTTCAAAGGGTCAGACTCACTTAAGAGATGACGCAGATAGGAACCTTTGTCTCTTGCTGAGTTTCATGGAGTTTCTGCCACTCTTTGCTGCCAAGGACTACTTTCTGGGATCCTCCTGAGCACTCAAGCACTAAAAACATTCCACTACATGAGAAAATTCTATTAATTAAGAAGGAAGAGAAATATCTATGTATTACAGCTGTAGCTATTACAATGGCATTTATATCAGAGAAACTGAATATTTTTGGGGAAAATACTACATGCAAATCTAATTATATCCAAATTATACCACATTTTACTAAATGCAGAAAATAGAGAATGAGGAATCACTAGACCTATCAGCTTCTTGTCAGGAAGAACAAACTGTGAGCTAGGAGATGGGCTCTGTATGTATTAACAGACTCTGGGAGATTGTTAGAAATGTGGAATCTTGGGCCTCACTCAGACCTACTGATTCAGAATCTTCATTTTAAGAGGACCCCCAGAATATATACATGTTCATTAAAGTTTGAGAAGCACTGGTTTATCACACAGAATATATAGGAGATTCCCCAAAATATATTAGTCAAATGAATTCCCAATGTAAAATACTCCCATAGCCAATTTTGTAAAAAACAGAAAAACTGATTTATTCAGGTGTCACTTTTTCTTTTTCCTTCATCAGTTTTCTTAGAGAAAAAATGCATTTATACATACATACTTAGGTGGAAATTTGGTCATTACAATACCATTTTATGAGATACTGCAGTAGAACCTATTTTCAATTAGTACAGTCTTATGCTTGCTCAATGTCTTCTACTCTCCTATCTTGCTCATTTTTTATCTTTCTTCCTGTTCCATTCTACATCTTTTCTCCCCCTGCCTCTCATTCCTCTTACAGCTTGCTGTTCCCATCTCTCAGGGTAAGAATTGGTTCTTGGAAGAGAAAGATAGGGCTCAGCTGTTTGCTCTACTTGAGTTTTTCTCCACAAATGTGTGAATACAGTCTTGACCTCTACCGTAACAGGTATTCACTGCATTTTTGTTTTTCCTTGGATAGTTGATCTTTATACTGAGTGATGTGTAGTGATGGTAGGTGGTGTTGAGGAGAGAGTGTCACTGTTACTTGAGTCACTCAGCAGAGGAGTTAGGCAAGTCCCATAGCTGGCTTCACAGTTTCATCCTAATAACATGTAGTATATATATACTTAAAATCAATCAATGGGCAAGCAACATGTATATAGTGAATTTTTAGTGATGGCAGTTGCCCAGTTGTGATCTTTGTGGTTAAGAGGTTCACCTAACTGTAACGAAGAAGAGGGAAAGTGGTGTGGTCTTTCTGCTGAGTTAGTTGACGTAATAGTGATGTGTCATCTATTAGAATAATGTTTAAATGCAACTCTCCAACTGCAAAGACTAGGTCTGAATTTGAATGTACACTGATTCTTCTTTTTCTAATTTGAGATCTACACTGAGAAATAGGCAGACCCATTGCTTTCAGTTAGTTTTGTTCACTTCTTAAGACCTTTCTTGATTTTTTTTAAGTTCATGAGAAAATAGAAAAAAATATTCATATTTAATCAAATAATTCATGCAATCTTTCTTTTTGCAGATTTTCTTATTTTCTCTTGTCACTATAAACTGTTCCCTGAAGATGAGACCAGGGAACTGTGTATTTTACAAAAAAAATACAGTTAAAACCACTTTGTAATAGATTCATAATACATTTAGTAATATGTAATTCTGACTTTGATATTATGGTCATATTTTCTAACAATTCTTTAAAACTCTTCATCAGAACCCCAATACTGCTTGTGGCCAAATTTTTACAATGACAACTAAATAGCCTAAGCTCTTTTTCTAATAGAGTGATATTCTGATAGTCTATTTGGGGTATTAACCACACGTAACAGCTTGTTTTATTGGAAACGATTGTTCTGGCATGTTTACACAATCAATTTTTCTGCTTAAAACTGAAAAATCAATGAGAAGATTTTTTAGTTTACTTAGAGTTGGTTTCTAACTTACAATGGTTTTGCTATTTAACATTTTTTTTGAATGAGCTATTTCACCAAATAATCTTCCTTGGTTTTTCAGAACAATCATTACCTGCTTGAATTGCACCACAATTAAATTTACTTCTTTTACTTAGCTTCTATTTTATCATTAGTTTTTTTTTTTTTTTCATTCACTAAAAAAGGGAAGTCATGCAGTTGAAGTTCAGAACAAAACCTTGCATCTTTGCCAGACTGGGAGGACTCTTTTCTCTGGTTACCTCCCTGGATTAGGGTTCTTCTGATATGCTAGGTTGTGAACTATTTTTACAAAAAGGGCCTACAGTTTTTACTGGGACAGTTTAATTAATCATGAATGACTAGAATTTTCTGCTTTGCTTATTCAGTGGCATTTTATTCTGGGCTATCTCGTGACTGTATAATTTACTGAACTCTGAAGAATGAAAGATCTTGGGGATTCAATGTAAGTCCCAGATAAGTTATTTTCTAATCCAATCTATGATGGTGTACCTAAAAAGTTTTGTTAAAAATTTAGTTGCTCATTATAGATTACAAAGGTGGGTCAGGATGGAATCCAGATAAATCTCTAAGAAATATTAGTAAAAAAAATGGCCAGGATGCTGCAGAAGTGTTAAGGCAAGAGAACCTTAGAGATTATGCCTTAATACTTATACTTCTATTTGTGGACCCTTTCTATATTCCATCTAACAAAGTTTTGTTGGTTTAATTGTGTAGTAGCTGTCCAAGGTGCCCTATTCTCTTGTGACAGGTAGAATTTAGAAAGCAGTTTCTAGTGTGGATTTTATAAGAATAATGATAGGGGAACTGTGTTCTGAACCATTTTAGAAGCTTTATCAGCTTTGATCAGTTTAATTTTGGTACTTGTTACTTTCCTACCAAAAATAATGGCGCACTCTGTGATTGTGCACCTCCATATATATGGGCATGAACTTGAGTGGGTATACTGGTATGTGTGCGTGCAATGTGTGAATATAAATAGTTGGAATAAACTAAATCTAGGCAAGAATGGGTGTATTTAGTTTGCATAGACAGGTTTCTAAGGTGTCTTTTAACAAGTTCCTTTGGAATCTCCTTTCCCATTTTAGATGAGGTATATCTGATATCACAAACTGCTCAGGTGAGAACACGGATAAGGAGAGAAAAGAATCTTACACAATAGTGTCTCTTTAGACCTTAATTACAGAAAGTAGTAATTAGAAAAGAGTTCACTGGTGGGTTTTGCAAAGTCGAATGATGCCGATATCTAAATTTCTCACATATTTTAGGAGAATGATTCAAGTTGATCTAATTCTCTAAGAAGGCTCTTGAAATCAACAATTTGAAAGATTCAACAGCAGACTCTGAAAAACAGACATATACTGCTCTTTCTAATGTTGGTGTATTAAAAGATATTGAGATACTTAAGTTTTTTAGTGAATAGTAAAACTGTCAACAACAATGTAATGGCACGCTCGTTTTGTGAATGCACATATGAGAGGAAGACTTGCTACAAAGTATTTCACAAGTGAAATCTAACCAATCACTGTTGAACAAAAATTCGGCCTTAGTATTGATTGTGATAGACCTGGTCTCCAGGGTGGACACTGAAGAGGACCCCTGGAGTTTTCCCCCATTTTGGATTGTGTTTCACACCTGAACTCAAAGAAGTAGGATTAGATTCCTTGCAGCTCCCACAGATCCTTAGAGTGCAAAACTTATTTCATTACAGTCCCTGGAGCTTTTTGAGATTTAACTATATACGCACAAAGGTAGTTCCAATTCCCGTCATGATTCTCACTTTAGCTGAGCATACATAAAGCTATACACATAGCTCTCAATGGTTTTCTCTAGTTCCACTCCCTACAGTTCAAGTATAAGCTAGTTACCAGCTTTCAAGGGGTCTTCAGTAAGCTGATTTCTTTTTCTTGGGCCTCTGGGGTCTAAGGATTTCATTCTCCCTTTATCAATTCCGCTCTTCCTACTTTGGGACTACCTCAAAATTGAGCTTCTTTAAGTCACCTACATCCAACTTTCCTGGATTCTACCCTTTAGCATTTGAACAAAGTAGATTTAAAAAGGATAATTTCTGTCTTGCAATAGAGGGAAATGCCCAATATAGATTGTACTGATCCCTTCTTCCTTTCTTACTCTTATTGTATAGAGCTTTAAGTGTCTTTGCGTTTCTTCATAGTATCAGACAGCTCACATAAATATTTACCAGCCTTATGATTATTTCACTTCAAATATCATAAATATTAACATTTCCCCAATTCAACTGTATCATCATTATTCACCATTAGATTTTTAGGGAGGATATAATTGACACAGAGATTCATTAAATGGCTTGCCAGAGAGTTAACAGATTTTAAGTATTTCCAATGACTAGTCTTGCTCTGGGAATAACAGCAACTTGCTTATTCACCAATGTTAATGAAAAAACCTAACAATTCAAGATGTGAAAAATAGACTTTATAGTTTCTTCTTTCAAGTGGCTTAAGCTTCAAATGGGAACAATATCTAAGCCTTCCAAAATTAATGAAAAATTTGAAAACATATAGTTGGGAAATATACTTTATATCCATATGGTACTCTATGGCTGATTTTCAAGGGTAGTTTTAGAACTCAGAGTGAACTTTAAGCCTGCATTCTCTGATGATTAAAAATCACTCATTTATTCATGTTCTGGCTGAGTGGCTCAGTTGGTTGCAGTGTCACCAAAAGGTCTTGGAAGAGTTCGATTCCCAATTAAAGTACATACCTAGGTCAGAGTACATACTGGTCAGAGCATGTGATAGGCAACAAATTTATGTCTCTCTCTCTAAAATCAACAAACATATCCTTGGCTGAGGATAAGATAAATAAATAAAAACCATTCATGCATTTAAACACACATACATTTACATACATACACCAAACATTTGCTTAGTGCCTATTCATTAATAAGTAAAATGGGACACAATTTGAGAAAATATTTAGACAGAGCTAGAACACCCTAGTATTTTGTTGGGGAGAGTTACTGAAGATGGAACTGGTAATAGATATTTTCTGTGCAGTGGCTCCGTATCATGTGTACTTTCTGATTCTGTCTCCTTCACCTACCTCACCCCTGCTTTGTTAGCATTCCTATGAGCAGCACACTGCTTCTGGGGGACTTTCCTGGGAAACCACTATTAATACATAAGGAACTAGGACACAATGCTGCTTTGTGTTATTCTGCGTGGCTACACGATGGTTACTTCCTCTGCTATTTGGAACTCAGTTTCCTCATCAGACCTTCCAATTTCCCCTTATCATCCTATCCTAAATGGGCCATTCCAGGGAGGAACCAGACTCTTGCTCTTAACCACATTTCTGGGGACATGTGTGGGGTTTTTTTCTGTCCAAGTATGGATTTTAGTAAATTGTAAGGTGACCTGTGTCACACACTACTTTTATTTCTCTTTTTTGGCAATTTGTCATGTACTTCTTGTGATGTACTATGTCTTTACTTTATTGAAGTGCTCATTTCTTTTATTGTTGTTTGCTAACTCATGGGTCAATGATGCAAAGTTCCGTAAGGATTATGACTACTCCTTCTTTCTACTTTGATTCTATCAAAGTGCCTTGCAACAGAAAGTGGTTCTCAAATTTGATCAAATTTATTGAACACTAACTGAATGGTTTTGTGTTCTGTTTGATCAACTTCACTTGCAGTATTGCCTGGTTACTCTTGATTAGTACAGATATACAATTATTTAAAAGGTAGTTCAAGTTTTAGAATTTGAATTAGCCCCAATCTCAAATTTTTAGCCTACTTAGTACACATTTACATAACATTGATTCACTATGTCTCCCTTCTTTTAATCTGTGAAATTGATGGCAATAAGCCATCCATGCTGCTGCCAGTATTCTAGCACTCAGCCTTCCTTTCATGTAATGTCTTCATTTCTTTATTAAATGTTTACAAATCATTTAGGTTCAAGCTGAAAGCCTGCAATTGTGGGTAAATGCTTGCAATGATAGCTGTTTTCTTCTGCCAATATCTGAATGCAGTTTTCTTGATCAGTTTTATTTTTGAGTACGCAATTTGCAGTTACCTCCTGGAAAACGAAGAAGGCTAATGAATTTCAGATGTGGAGTGAATTACTTATTTGTGCATTCATGCAAAATCAAACACATTTGGGGCAAATTTTGTTTACTCTGGTTTCAAAGAATAAAATTGTGCCAGTAATTCAACAAGTGCAAAGGCAGTCTTTACAAATGGGGCAACTTGTTGATTTCAGAGAATAGAGTCCGAGACTTTCTGTTGGAGAAAGAAATAATGAGCTAGTACCAGTGCACATTCCTGAAGTCACCCAGGCTTACAATTCTGCCCTCATCTGCTCTTTTTGTTTCTATGAGGAGAGGGAAATTCATTTCACAGATTAAGTGTTAACTAATTTTAACAAGAATCTTCTTGTCTTTGGTGGGAAGTAAATCTTTGATTAAGTTTAAGTTGAAAAGATACTTATGTGAATATTCTTCTAGTATTTGATGATATTCATAGAGTCTAAATAGAATGGCATGTCAGCTGTGCAGCTGGTATTTTGATAACCAAAAGGCGCTTTAAAGACAGTCAGAGTCAACCTTCTCTTTTGTGACTCATGAACTGAACCTCCAAACAGCATTGTCTCATATCACAAGTTTATGCCATGAGCATAAACAGTCTGCCTATGGAGGGGATGGGTATCTCTTAACACCAATCGTATTACCATACCCATAACAAACTTAGCGTTTTACCCACTGACAATGTAAGGGCAGTTATAGTATTTCACATTTGCAGGTTTTATAGAGAAGTGTAAGATCTCGTTTTCTTTCTTTGCCTTTTCCTCTAGGTTGCACTTATTATGTCCTTGGTTTAGGGATAGCAGAGTCCTAACCAGATTTAGTAGGTCTGATGGGGCCCAGGATTTTTTGCACTTATAAGTTACCGGATGATGCTTCTAGTTTGAGATCACACTTTGGGAATCATTGAGTTAGGCCAGTAGTCGGCAAACTGCCGCTCCGTTGACTAATGAGTTTGCCGACCACTAGCAAACTAGACTCTCGCTTCCAATAATTACAGGCTGTTGTTCCTTGTGATTAAACCCCAGGGCAGTGGTTGGCAAACTCACTAGTCAACAGAGCCGCAGTTTGCCGACCACTGATAGTCTTTCGTAGAAGAGTGATCACACTGATCTCTTCCATTCTTCCATCTCGAATAGCTGTCACTCATTTTTTATGAAGGAATTTTAAGGATACTTTCTGACTTGCATGAATCAGATTCCTGCACATACTGTTCACAAATGTAGATTTAAAATGAGTCTTAAGTTAATTAAAAATTCAATGACTACAGTATTTGGTATGAAACAATGCTAGATTTTTCTCAGGAGGAAATCAATCATTTCTATTCCACTGCATCAGCTTATTTAAAAAGGAATCAAGCTTTCCTTATAAACTTAACTCCTATCTATTGATGGGCTTTAGAGAATTTTCAGGTACTCAAAGGTAATTAACAACTAAAAACAACAAAGAACTCTAAGCAGGCTAAATACACATTTTACTTTCTGCTTGAAGTATTTATTCTCTGTTAATATCATAATTGACTTGATTATAGTGTTCCTTTTGCAAAATATCTCTTTTCTGAGATCAAAGCTCTTTGGGAGGAGGCTGCATAATTATATGTAACAAAAATTAAACATTTCCTCACAAAATAACAAAAGCAACCAGAGATTCTAATGACATTAGTGAGGATCAACAAATGGGTAGCATTTGGAAGTTGTTTGGCAATGACAATGCAAGGTATGCTGAGCCAATTGATTGCACTATAATTTACAAATCCTCTTCTGGATATGAGATCATTAAGTTTCAAATGAAAGAAGTAAAAAAAAAAAAAGATGTTCTTAGCATCCGAGAATCTGTATGTTAGTTCAAGTTTCTCTTTTTTAAAGTGGATGTATAGACAATAACTCTTGTTTCAAAATAGTACTTTAGTTATCCTTATGTTTTATGAAGAAATGTGTGGAATATAATAGATGGTCCCCAAGAGGTAGTTTTTTAACCATGAGTATCATTTTTTGTTCCTTTAGGCTTTATAAAAGGCATTTTTTTTCCTTTTTAGGTTTTTAATTGCTTCTGTGTCATAGATGATAAAGATAAAAACAAAATGAAATAATTGAAAACATAGCTAAAAATTTTAAAAGTACACATTTGGGGGAAAAAAACTTTATAATTGAAGCATGGTATTTAATTGTGTGGTAAAATTTTTCCCTGCTGTAATGTGGTACGATGAGCTAACTGCTGTCTGACATGTATCTAAGTATGTAGGTACTGATGTCTAGGTATCCTACACATATGATCTAGAACAATGTGGAAACAGCTCATGGATAGATTGGCAAGTGGGAAAAGAAAGGCTTTGTCCAGGTACATAAAAATAAATGAGGTTTAGTTTTTGAAAGTTTAAAACAAACTTAAAAAAAAAACAGTCCCATTGGACAAACAATACCTTAAGCTAAACAAAAAAGGCTGTAACATTGGGACTTTCTCACTCTTGTCTGTGAAGTACAGGAGATTTGATTATTGGGGGTGTGCTGGGGTGATTAACTATCCCTTCTGACCAAGACTGAGGCGTTTCCAGGGTTGTGGAGCTTTCTGTTTTCAAAACAGAACAGTCTTGGGTAGACAGTGATGGTTGGAAATTCTATGGTATATTTTCACATTTTTCACCTTATGTAATACAAGCCAGCAACTGCATTCTGGATTTGGCTCCGTAATCAGCTTCATTAAACATTTGTAGTGAGTTCTGTTTAAAAAAACTTTTTTTATTGATTTCAGAGAAGGGAGAGGAAACATTACTGATGAAAAAGAATCATTGATCAGCCGCCTCCTGCACACCACCCACTGGGGGTCAAGCCTGCAATCCAGGCATGTGCTCTGACCAGGAATCAAATGGTAACCTCCTGGTTCATAGGTTGACGCTCAACTACTGAGCGACACTGGCTGGGCAAGTTCATTTTTTGATGGAGCAGTTTCTTTAACAGGTTAGTAATGATATCTATAAATACTCAATGAGTTTAGTAGTCAATTAATTACTAGTTATACAAAATATCCTATGTTTAATTTTTCAAAAATTCAATTATGTGAACAAATTCCTTCAAATTGGGCAATTGATGACTTCTCTTGTCAGTTCCCAAATGCTTTTTTTTTTTTTCCTACAAGAATGGGACTCTTAGAAAGTTGTGTATGATTAAAAATCCTTTCTCAACTTAAACTAGTGATTTCTAACTCAATCTCCTTTGAGGAAGATTACAGAGATTATACACTTAAGATGTAGAAAAATAAAGTGAGTCATCAAAGGTCCAACTCTCTTTTGGAGGAAATGAATATCTGTTGTCTTTGAGGCAGATGATAGCACATGGAGAAACTATCCTATCTAATAAAAGAAACATGCAAATTGACCACACCTCCACTATGCCCACAAGCCACGCCCACCAGCCAATCAGGAGTGAGTATGCAAATTAACCCAACCAAGATGGCAGCGGCCACAGAGCTGGAGCTAGCAGGAGGCTTGGGTTGTCCCCAGTGAGGGAGGAAGCCAAGCTTCCCACCTGCCCTGGCTGGCCCTGGCCTCTGCTCAAGGCTACAAAGTTTCAATTATAGAAGATAAATAGATCCCAGATACCTGCTTTCAGGCGGCCCTGGCCTCCGCTCAAGGAGGCGCTGAAAAAAAAAAGAAGGGGCTGGGAGCTTGGGTCTCTGGGGGCCGTGGCCAGCCTGAAAACGGCCCTCAGCCCCTCACTCAGGCTGGCCAGGCACCCCAGTGGGACCCCCACCCGGATCCGAGACACCCTTCAGGGCAAACCAGCCAGCCCCCACCCGTGCACCAGGCCTCTATCTATACTAATAAAAGGGTAATTAGACCTTCCAGGTCTCCCAGTCTAATTAGCATATTACCCTTTTATTAGTATAGATAGAGGTAGGCAGACCAGGGCCAGCTGGAAGCAGGTATCTGGGATTTATTTATCTTCTATAATTGAAAATTTGTAGCCTTGAGTGGAGACCAGGGCCAGCCAGGGCAGGTGGGAAGCTTGGCTTCCTCCCTGGCCAGGGACAACCCAAGCCTCCTGCTCACTCCAGCTCTGTGGCCGCTGTCATCTTGGTTGGGTTAATTTGCATACTTGCTCCTGATTGGCTGGTGGGCGTGGCTTGTGGGCATAGTGGAGGTACGGATGTTCTTCTGGACAAAGCCATGGTGGCAGGGCCGAGGTAGAGGCAGTTAGAGGCCAAGAGGAGAGGGCAGTTGTGGGTGATCAGGCTAGGATGGACGGCAGTTGTGGGTGATCAGGCTGGTGGGGGGCGGGGCCGTTGGGGGTAAGCAGACCAGAGGGGGGTCAGTTGGGGGTGAGCAGGCCATCAGTGGGGGTCAGTTGGAAGTGATCAGGACAGCAGGGGGGGAGGCAGTATGAAGTGAGTAGGCCAGCAGGGGGGCAAGCAGGCCAGTGGGGAGGGAAGGGGGTGTGAGCAGGTCAGCAAGGGGGGCAGTTGGGGGTGAGCACACTGGCATGGGGGGCAGTTGGAGGTGATCAGGCTGGCAGGGGTGGCAGTTGGGGGGGCACAGGCAGGCAGGCAGGTGAGCCATTAGGAGTCAGCAGTCCCGGATTGTGAGAGGGATGTCCGGTTGCCGGTTTAGGCCTGATCCCTGTAAACTGGCAGTAGGACATCCTTTGAGGGGTCCCAGATTGGAGAGGGTGCAGGCTGTGCTGAGGAACACCCTCCCCACCCCTCACCCCCACCCCCGTGCAGGAATTTTGTGCACCAGGCCACTAGTTAATTTATAAAACTTTACTTATACAAGACTCCAGGTATGTAACAATGAAATGATCTTCACATAATTATAGAGCTGCCACCTGTCATTTGAAATTGGAATAGTTCACTCAGCATTATCATTAATTGACAAAAATTACAGGAAAAAAACCTTTTCATATGAATTGATATTTGGATGTTATGTGGCATTTTAAACCCCTTGTTTTTGCACAAAATTTAAAACCTTTGGAAAAATTTAAGAAAAGGAATAAAAGGAACATGTTTTCATGAAATATTAAAACATAGCTGATTAAATATATATTTATAAAATAGAATGTATTTAAAAATATCTGGTGCTATTTAAATTATTAGGTGCCACCTATGATTGGTAATAGTGCATTCAAAGGCACAATTGACTTTAACGCTGAAACAATACAGATTTCAGCCATTACATAAAGATGTCTTCAGCTTTAAGTTATGTAATGATCAATTGTACCTGTTGAAAAATATATGTGGAAAAAAGAAATAATTTTAATACAAATATGACTCATTTGCAGGCATTCATTAATTCTAATCCAGAGACCATGGCGAATGTATTTGGATTACTGGGCATAAGTATGCATCATTTATAAGGGAGTGGAGATATTTATTAAAACAGAAGGCTCCTCAAACTCCACAATAATGTCAGTAATAGAGGTCCACATTATTGTTTTAAGCAGAGATCCCCACTATTTCACATCGGTTATAAAACATTATTTTGTGTTGCTGGCCTGAAACGAGAATGTCATACATCTGTAGGCAATTAGAAGAAGCTGGACTGCATGTTTGATTAACTCAACAATAAACGAGCATAAGTGCGACTCGACTTGTTAGTCAGATTCCCTAGACAGATTATTCTGTTGTTATCATATGAAATAACCCCCTTTTATCAACAATTAAGTAAATCTACATTTGTGGGCACTTTGTAAAATCTGTGAGGTTGGAACATCCAACTTAAGTCATAAACCAGCCCAAAACCTTTTAACTCTGCTTCCAATTATACAGATCTCCTCCACCCCAGTTGGTATCTCCCCCAAACCCAAGTTGTAGAAATTGGTTGAATTATGCAGAATAGTTTGGGAAATATCCTGTGTATGACCAATAAGTATATATATAGCAACTACTATAAGAAAGGCATTTAATAGTTTTAGCTTATCACTATAAAATTTCCCAAAGAACTAAGAATTACAAATGTTTTAATATGTGAAAAGTAACTTACTTTGTAAAATAGCCTAAATCTTTTTTAAAAAATATGTTTTCATTAATTTCAGAGAGGAAGGGAGAGAGAAAGAGAGATAGAAACATCAATGATGAGAGAGAATCATTGATTGGCTGCCTCCTGCATGCCCCCACTGGAGATTGAGCCTGCAACCTCGGCATGTGCCCTGAATCCAGCCATGACCTCCTGGTTCATAGGTTGATGCTCAACCACTGAGCCACACTGGTTGGATTAGGCTAGATTTTTTTTTAAAGAAAATATCTCATTTTTATTATTCACATGTTATTATACACTTTCTACTGTAACCAATGAATGTTGTAAGTTCTGGATATATTTTATTTTAGAACTTATTCATTTTGTTATAGTTATCATTTTTTAATTCAACCACAATTGTCAATGATGGACTATAAACTACTTTAGGAAATAGCCCTTCATTTATTTGTGTGTTTTTTTCTCCTAAGTACCAGTGAAATATATATCTGAAGTATAAAAAATAATTCAGCATATAAAAGTCATACTTAAAACATTTCAGAAAAACATTTCGGTTTCTAATATAATTTTATATTTCAATAACAAGTAAAATTGGTATCTTAAATAGACACAGGTATTTTTTAAACCAATATTCAAACACATACACACACACTCACACACACATAACCTCATGAGGTTATCTCCTTGACATAATCCTAAACTAAATATCAGAATGTTAAGCAGATGCTGAGGCATTCATCATCAATATTGGAATTCTGACTCATGACAGTAACACAAAACAGATGTTCATATGATGGGCTTTCTGAAAAGTGACACCATCACAGCTCTTGTTGTGGGGTACTTAACACTTGAACACAAAATATCTATGTATATAAAACCCTAATATGCAAATAGACCGAACGGTGGAACAACCGAACAACTGGTCGCTATGATGTGCACTGACCACCAGGGTGCACGGAACATGGCAGGCCTCAGCAGCAGGTGTCAGAGCACAGAACATGGCAGGCATTGGCTGCAGTGGGATGGTGGAGCAGGTGATGGACTATAAACTAGTTTAGGAAATAGCCCTTCATTTATTTGTGTGTTTTTTTCTCCTAAGTACCGGTGAAATATACATCTGAAGTATAAAAAATACAGAACATGGCAGGCATTGGCTGCAGTGGGATGGTGGAGCAGGTGAGCGAGGGTGCCAGACCAAGGCAGGGGCACTGGTCGCTGTCATGGGGGACAGCTTCTAGTGGTTACTGAAAATTCTTTGTTCCTGTGAACCGCAGTCCCGCCGGGCACTCGCACCTGCTGCCAGGGCCAGCCCCACTTGTACCTGCTGCTGGCACCAGCCCTGCTTGCACCCACTACTGGTGCCTGAGCTGCCACTTGCATCAGCTACCAGCGCCCAGTGCCAGGCCTGATAGCTCAGTGCCATCAGCAGGTGCGAGTGGCGGCTACTGTCCCCTGATCACCCCTCAGGGCTTCTCCACCTCGCCCGGCTCCTGAGGGGCCATCAGAGCCAGCAGCTACCACTCGCACCCTCTGCCGGTGACAGCACAACTCGCAGTGACTTCTGGTGCTGGTGCCACCACTCGCACCCATTGCTGGCACCAGCCCCAATTGCTCCGCGCCATCAGCAGGTGCGAGCAGGGCAGGCACTGTCAACGCGTGGGAGCGGAGGCCGCAGGAATGGGGCTGGGGCTGCAGCAGACAGGGGACGGGGGTGGGGGGAGGATGGGGAGGCTGAGGCAGGAGGGGCCAGGCAGGGGCACAGAGGATGGGCCAAGACTTGCCCCTGTGCCCACCACAGCCTCATGGCCCACAGTTCCTTTCAAGGTGCACGAATTGGTGCACTGGGCCCCTCATAAAATAATAAAAGTCAGAATATGATAGATTTCCTTACTTCATTTATAAGCCATTTAAAACCTACTACCTCTTATATAGGAGATAAAACTCAACACTGGTGAATGAGGGGCAGCATCCCAGGAGACCAGAAGATGCTTTTTTCACTTAATGCAGCAGCTAGGTGATTCCAATTGAACTCCTCAGTGTTGAGGGAGGAAGGTGCTCTCTTCCTCACTTGTGAGTAGGTAGAAGGTAAAACTCCTGGCCCTTTCCACTGACCAATGTGTACCTGGCATTTATGGTGTAATAGGAGGTCTACTCAATCAGCCCTGCAATGAAAAAGGTAGTCTAGGACTCCTGTGGCCTATCGCAGTAACACAATCGCCACATCAAGCAGATCTGAAAGGGTTTGTCAAGTAGGAAGAGGGAAACAGAATCCCTTAGCACAGTCCAGTTAACTACTACCCTATGTGTCTCCAAAGCCCAAGATTCTTATTGCTTTGCTAGCATGACTCCCTGCAGCTGTTTCTAGAATACACAGTGATGTGTCCTCTTTGTGACAATAAACAGAAAAACCCAGGCAGATGGTGCCATTTCATATGCGAAATGTGTTCAAATGAGAGCTTTAAAAGACATGTGAGTATGAGTGGAGGAGATGGTACTGAGAAGCAGGAGCCCCATTTCTTTATTCCATTATAAGGAAAAAATGTCAGTGGCAAGTTCAATGAAAAGAAAACTTGAGAACCCAAAGGGGGGTTTTCCTAGTACGGAGTAGCTTGATAGAACAATTCCCATGGACAACCTGACCACTCCTTCTGACAGCTATAACTCTGGCCCTGTTTGCCGGGTCTTAAGGCTGGCTCTGCACTCACCATCTGTGTGACCCCAGGTTTTCAAACTTGACTGCATGCTGGAACCATGTGAGGAGCTTTAAAAAATACTGATGCCTGAGATTGTTATTGAATTGGGCTGGGGTGTGACTTGAATGTAGAGGAGTTTTAAAGGCTCCCAAGTGACTCTAAACATGTGCAGCTAAGGTTGAGAACAACTGGTGACCTCTCTGAGTCCTCATTTGTAAAATGACGACTATGCAGGCAGCAACTACCTTTTAGGATTATTGCAGGCAAAGCATTTAGCACAATGTCTGGCACATGTGAGAAGCTGTCAAAAATGTGTGAGTTATTATTTTCACCACGTGGTGCACTTGGGCAAGAACCTATTTGTTAGTAAAAGAAGTCATGCTTACCTTGGCAGATGTTATGCTCACTCTGCTCATAGCCTGTTGCACACTGGATCCTGTGAGAAGGGTTGGAGGGAATGCGCTGAGGGTCAGCTGGGTTCCGCCGGATAACAAAGTTATTTCGGCCAGTCTGCACTTCTGGACCTGCAACTGCAGCAGCACTGGCGACATAACCAGTCCCGGGCACCACTCCGCTGGATGCCATGCCACTGGCTGCTACACCCCCAGCTGCACTTGAGGTTGCGACTGCATTTGCAGCTGCACCCATAGTTTCGGCTGCTGGTGTTTCTTGTTGAGGTTGTTCATTATTGACAATAATCTGGGCTGTTTTAGGAAGGCAGAGGTATCCTCCATAGTGGTTGACGCATTTCATTCCACCTTTGCAGGCATCTGGGACAATGTCACATTCATCAATATCTGCAGTGAATAATAAAATAAGTCAGGAAACTTCTTAGGGGGAAAAATGAACATGACATACATGCTCATATATTTTTTGGTATAATACAAACAGTAAGGAAGAGTGGCATAAGATGAAGAGTGACACAGAAAGCTATGTTCAGAGGGGAAGTCTTTGAAGTTGGCTCACCTTTGCACTGCTGTCTTACAGGATCCCACTCATATCCATCTGTGCATTGCTGTGAGGAAAACATCAAAATGGGGCCAGGAGACAGTTAGTTGGTGTATCCAGTCCCTAGGAAGTCACTCTAAAAATTTCATTCTTATGGCAACAATCTTTGCACTAGCTTCCTAGATAGATGAGGAGATGGATAGTTTAACATTCTCTAGCTTTTTTTTTTTTTTTTAAAGACAAATCTGTGCATTGTCCTGCTTGAGGCATCCCTTTCCAATCATCAGCTGCCTAACTCTACTGTTGTGTTTGGTATAATCAACCATGACCATCTTCTTGGAATTCTTCCCTGTCTTGATACTAATTTCCAATCTCCCTGACTGCTCTGCTCTTTTTTGCTTTATTTGCTTCTTCTTCCACATTGTAAATTTTACCAAAAAAAAAAAAAAATTCCAACTGAGTTCTTTTTTCAGCTCTTGACTCTTCTCTTCTTTCTCTCTCCAAATCCCCAGCACCTGGCCTTCCTTATCATTCCCATTCAGCTGGGTTCAGAGCCTCCCTCTCACACCCTGGCCTGCCTCCTAGTTGCAGCTCCCACACGTCCTCTGGTTCACTCACTGAACCATCTAATAAGTACCTTCTCGCACCATCCTAGTCTCTGGGAATGCAAAGATCATGAAGCCCTTTTCCCTGTCCTCAAGCAGCTCATAGGCCAGAAGAGGAGAAAGACAGGTAGACAAGTTGGAACAAGATGTTAGGTGCCATGACACAAGTATGCACGTAGGTAGGAGTGGTGGACTCTGCCCAGGGATATGGTGGGCACAACAGGATGGAAGGAAAGGCTCTGTGAGGGAGGCCACAAGTGAATGGGGACTTATAAGAGTAATATTGTTAAATAGGGGATGGAGCTTCAAGTAGTCTTGGGTGGGTGGGGATAAGATTAGAGAGGTAGACAGGGCCAAACCTGGGAAACCTTTCTTTGGAACAGACAGGAACTGAATTCTTACTAAAGGTCAGTGACTCTCAAACTGTATTATGGTTAAGAATCACCACGGTGGTGGTTCCATCCAAAAGATCGGATTCTGATAGGAGGCCTGGAATCTGAGTTCCTAACAAGCATCCCATATGATTCTGATACAGATAACATAGGTGCTACTTCTATTTTATTTTACTTTTTATTGAATTTATTGGGGGTGATATTGGTTAAAAATTATATCAGTTTCATGTGTACAATTTTGTAATACATCATTTGTACATTGTGTATTATATTGTGTGTTTACCACCTCAAGTCAAGTCTCCTATCAGTTTATTCCTCCTTTAACCTCTATTACCTCCCTCTACCCCCCTTTTCCTCAGGTAGTCACCATACTGTTGTCTGTCTATGCATTTTTGTTGCTTTTTGTTTTTTGCTTAATCCCTTCACTTTTCCCCCCCTCTCCTCAACCTCCTCCCCTCTAACAGCTGTCAGTCTGTTCTTTGTATCTCTGAGTTTGTTTCTATTTTGTTTGTTAGTTTATTTTGTTCATTAGATTCCACATATAAGTGAAATCATATGGTATCTGTCTTTCTCTGACTGGCTTATTTCACTTAGCAGAGGCTATTTCTTGAGAAAAGAAAGATGCGTCAGGAAGTATTGAGAAAAAGTATAGTAAACCAAAAAAATAAATTCTTTTAATAGAGCTGAGAGTTGCTTATGCACACAACAGATGCTTGGCAAGTAAATAGCTGAATGGAGACAGAGAGGTCAGTGCAGATATTTTACTGATATCTGAAACTTAGCGGGGTAAACACTAAATTTACTTTATCTCCCAAACTCATTTTTCCAAGTTTCCCAAACACTGTTCAAGCAAGGCACTACCACCATTCTCAGGAACCAGGATTACAATTTTGACATCAGTATTGACTTTTCAAATGATTTTCCTTCAAGTTCTGCTGACTTTGTGTCCATTTCTGTATCTACCAATTAGCATAAGCCTTCCTGGCCTCGTGAGTAGGCAAGGCTCCTTAACAGGTCTCCATATCTCTTCGTGGTGCACAACAGCCTCCAGGGCAATCTTCCTTGCTCTCTTGGTTATGCTGTTACTCCATCTAAGAGATCACAGTGGCCTGCAGACCTCTCATCTCTCATTATTATCCCTCCTACCCAGCTCCAGCCCATCTGACCTTGTCACCTCTTGGAATTGTCTTGGTTGTTTATACTTCTAGACTTTGATTATGCCAATTTCTTTTCTTCCTGATTCAGGTGCCTCTTCAGCCTTTCTGGATTAATCCAAAGTCATTACTTCCTTCGAGAATCAGCACAGAGTTCTATCTCCTCCAATATTCCACCACTGACATTAATTACCTTCTTGCTTTTCTATTGCTTTAGCAGCTTGTATAACCTGTATAATAATATTATTTGTACTTGCTTAGGAACTTTGTGGTTTTTAATAGTATCTTCCCAGGGTAAATTCCCTAAGGTTAAGGTCTGAATTTTCTTAGTAAACAAATAAACTTAAATTCTTTTTGATAGAACTGCTTATGCATAGCAGAAACTTGGTGAGTAACTAATTGAATGCACCCTATCTTTAATATGGAGGGGGAATGCTATCTTGTGGATATGCGCCCATCCTTCTAAATACTACCTCTTTCAAGCCATGCAAAATGACAGTTCACTTAAATAATCTGTATGCTAATAGAAAAGACTTCAGTTTGCTATAGGTATTTAGTTCCAGTACCTTTAATATGGATCTACTATTATACAAGCCTAGAGTGAATTTAGCTAACCACTTGCTGGCTGTGTAGCCTTAAGCAAATGAGATACTCTCCCAGATCTTCAGTTCTACTGTCAGCAAAGGGAAGATGATGCCACTTACCTTATAGTTTTCTTTGAGAATGAAAGGAGATAATGTCTCCACCGAGGGATACTTAAAAAATAGTTACATCTTATTCTTCAACCACTAATCATTAGGCATACACAATTCAAAAGAGAATAGATCTAATCTTAGCACAAAAAGGATGACATATCTGGGAAATCTGTTGTCATAATAGTGAACCCTAGTGTGTAATCTTAAAACAATTGTTTTAATCCACAGGGAACTTTCTCTGTGAAAGATCAATAAGATTTAGTGATTAACAAAGGGGAGGGAGTATAAAACAAGAAATTATAAAAGCTATAAAATCTTTTATTAGAAGAATATAAAAGTGGGTAGCTAATTTAATGTTAGCTCCCTAACTTAAACTAAGAAGGTTTAATTTAGCCTGCATAACAAAACATTTTCAGTAGAAGATAAACAACACATGTATTCATTTCTCTTGCTTTATTTATCTTCAGCAGAGGAAGCAAATTACATTTACCATTAGGTTAACAAAATATTTATATTAAACCTTATTTGATTGATAGTTGATTTGAACAACAACAAGGAACATTTGCCAGATAAATACTATCATTCTAGGGATAATATGGTACCAAAAAAGTGATATAATGTTTATTATCAGTAATTGACATTAGCTCACTTTTAAAATTTTTATTTTAAAAAATTTCACATTCTTCTAGGTAGGATTACTTAATTTTAAATTGGAAACAAGTAAAAAAAAATGTGCTTTTCATATTTTGATTCAGGACAAATGCCATTTGCCTCACAACACTGATTAAAGAGTAAAGAACACAAAACAGAGGTGCAAACTCACCAGAAGTGAGGTAAGTACTGCCCTCTGTTTTCACCACATCCACTCTTGGCAGTGGGAGAGGTCAGATGATATTTTCAATATTTTAGTAAACATTAGTTATGCATACCCATGCAATTAACTAATTAATCAGATATTATCTGAAAATATCAGATATGCTAATTAGAAAATGCAAAATCAAATTTCACACAATGCATTTCAAAACCACTTGAGCTAATTCCACATCCTGGTAACACATGAAGTTTATCGCAAGGGCATTTATATGTTATACTATAAATGAATATCAGTTATACTATAAATGAATATCAGCCTTTATAAAGTCAATAAAGGCCACTTACCTGAGAACGTAAGTCACATGTACAAATGAGGCAAAGTGCTTTTCTGATGTTTATTGATTTTGACTAAAGTCTTTCTCTGACAGTTTTGGTTTCATCTGCATGCATGTAGGAATCCTGGTTTTCCAATTCCTGACACCCATTAATTTATTGAATGTGTTGGAAACATGTAGCTTACTTTGGTTTTCATTTTAAAATGGTTCTCTCTCTCTCTCTCTCTCTCTGCCTTACACAGATCATTAATTACATTTTAGTCCCTCTCTCAATTGGTAATCTAAATGAACTTTAGAAAGGACCATCTGCAATTTACAAGGAATCAAACGTGAACCATGCTAAGGCATAGTTTATTACCCTCTCCACATACACTGGCAAGAGTGGATGAAGTCTCCCTTGTGTCACAGAATCCCGCTGAACAGCACTTATCTCAAATTCCATCACCCCTTACCGTGTATGTAATGGTTTCCTCAGTGTCCTGTGACTTGACCAGCGCCAGAGTCAGCATAGTTAGGAAAAGGGCTTTCAACATCGTGAATCTCAAAGAAAACACAGGACAAAGAGATGCTTAGTGTCAGTTGAGGGGTAAATAACAAAACTTTAGCTGTGAGATAACAAGCAAGGAAGGAGGGCTGGGAAAAGCTGAGGCTCCATGATACCCAACTTCAATCTACTTTCTCAACTCCCCACCCCCTCCTCAACCTTCCAGTGGCCAAAGGAGGCACCAAAGCCTGTAACAGGGCTGCGGAGTTACATTTCACTTCACTCCATCCGGCTGTGCTAAACATATACAAAGGACACACAGCGCACCTTTGATACTGCACCTACACAACAGGCTCCAGAATGAGGCAGAAGGAAAATAATTGAGGGTAATTAATTTCAAAAGAGGTGGTATTTATTTATTTATTTATTTAGCAAGCGTCAAGGTGGGACAGCAAATCTCCTATCCCCTTGAACGTTAAGGCTTTTCCCCATAAGTTCACCTCCAGCTAGTGAAGTTCTTTGCACAGCTCAATAGAAATACCTGCGAACCAATATGAATTACCTTGGCCTCACACTTAAAAGAAAACAAAACACCACAACAAAACTCGGGGGCAATCTCTTCCCAGTTCTAGTAGAATACCTGCCCCTCCAGAGCTCCTTCTCACATCCCCCAGCACCAACTCTCAAAGTGGTGTTTCCAGGGCCGTTCTCTGCGCGAGGCTTTGTTTAAAAGCGCTAGGTTGTGTGGAGGAGCGTCTGCTTCCCTTGTGCCTCGCTAGTTTCTCGGTCCCCGACACGCTACCTTCAGGACTGGGGCTACCTAAGGCCTAAAGCGGGGGACCACACCGAAGCCTGAGTTTCGGGGTGGCGGGCCTGGAGCCCCCAGTGAAGTGAGGTCCCTTTTCTTAACAGTAGGCTAACAGGCGGCAATCCCTGGAGCTGCTCAGCGCTCCAGTTTTTACCAGCGCCTGTGGAATCCAGGTGCGTCTTAAATCTCTCACATTAGCCCTTGGAAATTTCAAAATCTCGTTTAGGGGCAAAGCCCTGTCTGATGATTGTTGGCGCGCACACACATGCCCATACAAACAGATGTCACCCTGGTACTGGCACCGGCTGACAAATTGCATTCCCAGACCGCACACCTCCACCTCCCTCTCTGCCTGAGAGATCTGCAAAGTCTGGGTCAGTTCTCGGGTACACTGCACCCCTCGGGTTACCCCACTTGCTCGCCAACGCGCAGCCCTGTGGGCACTAGGCGCAATGGTGTGACCCCCGCATCGGGGGTTCCTACCTGCGCGGCAGCGCTGCGCTCCGGGCCCGGGCAGCGAGGGGAGAGTGCAGGGGAGGGCAGCCCCGTGGGTCTGAACTGGCGAGGTCTGGCAGTGGCTGCAGCGGCAGGAGGAGGAGGAGGAGAAAGGGAGGGAAAGGGGGAGGGCGAAGGGGGGCGGAGGAGAGGGCTGAGGGAGGCGCTTGGGCTGAGTTTAGCTCTGCAAGCCGAGCGGGAGAGCGCGCTGCGGGGCTGGGTCAGCACCCCCTGACCCAGGGCTCTCTCCAGCACCCCACCTATTTTCCTCCCCAGTTCTCACAGGCCTGAACCCCAGGTGGAAGATGGCACATTTGGCATATGCGGTTTGAATCAGCCTTTGTGATGCTCCAGCCTCAGGAGCAATTTCTGGTGCCTGTGGAGGGGGATACTCTGGAGGAGAGCTTCTAAGGGTCCTGGAAAATTGCTTATTCTCTCCCTCCCCCTCCCCTTCTCCCCCCGCCCCCCCCCCGCCCCAATTCCCAAGTGAATTCTAGGAGAGTAAATTAATCCCATTCATAGAACTGATTCTTTTGTCTTTTCTTTCAGATGCCTTTTTTTGGAGTGGGGGAGGGTCTGTTTCCTCAAATCTAGGACAGAGTTAATTCATTCATTCAACAAATATTTGTGACCTATTATGTTACAGGTGTTGGGAATAGGCCAAGTAGAACTCACACTAACAAAAATGTGAGGTGGAATTTGATTTTGTTTTCTCAAACCTCTCTTTTTATGGGCCCCTTTTCTCACCTACTGCCTTTCTCCTCTCCACTGGCTCATTTGTGGGAGAGTCCCCAGTCCTGGTCATTCCAAGTTGGGCATTGCACTCTCACCTCTCATTCTAATGTGGAATTTCAGGAATCTGGAGGGGAAACAATTTTTTTCCCCTGGCTTCTTCAAATCATACCATACAGATTGCAGTTATCTCTGAAGCCTACAAAATCAGATTAATAGTTTGCTTTCAAGGCAGTCATGTCCTCTGAAAAGCAAGCAACCAAATACAATTTCATGAATGAGACAATGTATAAACTGGAGGTATTAGGAACTTTGACCCAGAGCTGGAGGCAGAGGGTGGGGGGGGAGGAACAGCTCCTTTTCCTTCCCCACTGTGGGAAAGGTGGTAGACCCAGGCTGTCAGGTGGAAGCCCCTCTCCTTATCTTTGGGGTATGCAGTGGGTTGCCCAGACATTGCCAAGTTGGTTGCAAGCCACACGATACTGGGCAAACTCAGAGGAGCTTCATTCCTGAACCTTACTTGAGTATATGCAGTTTTACTAATAGTACTGAAGATTTTTACTAACAAAATATGAAAGTTTGTTTTCCTAGTCATTAATGATCTCCAAACTTTTTTTTAATTAGGTATTTGATTTTGTACAGTAAAAAGATGTGACCAGAGAAATTTTATTTTATTTCCTTTTTTTAAAAATTGTTTAAAGTATTACATATGTCTCCTTTTTCCCTGATTGACCTCCCCCCCCACCTCGCCACTCCCATCCCCTAGGACAAGCTCCCACCTCCCCAGTGTCTGTGTCCATTGGTTATGCTAATATCCATGCATACAAGTCCTTTGGTTGATCTCCAGCTCCCCCCACCTCCCACCTTCTCTCTGAGGTTGGATTCATCAGTTTATGTTGTTCATTATGTTCCATAAATGAGTGAGATCATGTGATATTTATCTTTCTATGACTGACTTATTCCAGGTCCATCCATGCTGTTGCAAATGGTAAAAGTTCCTTCTTTTTTATAGCAGTGTAGTATTCCATTGTGTAGATGTACCACTGTTTTTGAATCCACTCATCTGTTGATGGGCACTTAGGATATTTCCAAATCTTAGCTATTGTAAATTGTGCTGCTATGAACATAGGGGTGCATGTATCCTTTCTGATTGGTGTTTCTGGTTTCTTCGGATATATTCCTAGAAGTGGGATTATTGGGTCAGATGGGATTTCTATTTTTAACTTTTTAAGGAAACTCCATACTGTTCTCCACAGTGGCTGCACCAGCCTGCATTCCCACCAGCAGTGCACAAGGGTTTCTTTTTCTCCGCATCCTCGCCAGCACTTGTCCTTTGTTGATTTGTTGATGATAGCCATTCTGACAGGTGTGAAATGGTACCTCTCATTGTTGTTTTGATTTGCATCTCTTGGATGATTAGTGATTTTGAGCATGTTTTCATATGTCTCTCAGCCTTCTGTATGTCCTCTTTCGAAAAGTGTCTATTTAGGTCCTTTGCCCATTTTGATTGGATTATTTATCGTTTTTTTTTTTTTTTTTTTTTTTTTTTTGTTAAATTGTATGAGTTCCCTGTAAATTTTGGAGATTAACAACATTGGCAAATATGTTCTCCCATGCAGTGGGAGACAACATTGGCAAATATTGTCTGAGACAACATTGGCAAATATTATCTGAGACAACATTGGCAAATATGTTCTCCCATGCAGTGGGCTTTCTTGTTGTTTTATCGATGGTTTCTTTTGCTGTGCAGAAGCTTTTTATTTTGATATAGTCCCATTTGTTTATTTTTTCCTTAGTTTCCATTGCCCTAGGAGCTGTATCAGTGAAGATATTGCTACAACATATGTCTGATATTTTGCTGCCTATGGAGTCTTCTATGATTTTTATGATTTTCCTGTCTTATATTTAAGTCCTTTAACCATTTTGAGTTTATTTTTGTGTACTAGTATGGTGTAAGTTGGTTATCTAGTTTCATTTTTTTTTTGTATGTATCTGACCAATTTTCCCAGCACCATTTATTGAAGAGTCTGTCTTGATTCCATTGTATGCTCTTGCTTCCTTTGTCAAATATTAATTGAGTATAGTGGCTTGGGTCTATTTCTGGGTTCTCTGTTCTGTTCCATTGGTCTATATGCCTGTTCTTATGCCAGTACCAGGCAGTTTTGAGGACCATGGCTTTGTAATATAGCTTGATAGCTAGTATTGCGATCCCTCCAATTTTATTCTTCTTTCTTGGGATTGCTTTGGCTATTCGGGGTCTTTTTTAATTCCAGATGAATTTTTGGAGAGTTTGTTCTAGGTCTGTGAAATATGCTATTGGTATTTTAATGAGGAGTGCATTGAATCTATAAATTGCTTTGGGTAGTATGGACATTTTAATGATGTTGATTCTACCAATCCATGAACACGGTATGTTCTTCCATTTGTTTATGTCTTCCTCTATCGCTTTATCTCTGTAGTTTTCTGAGTACAGGTCTTTTACCTCCTTATTTAAGTTTATTCCTTGCTATCTTAATTTTTTTGGTGCAATGGCAAATGGGATTTTTTTGTTTGTTTTAGTTTATCTTTCTGTGAGTTCATTATTGGTGTATAAAAAAGCCATAGATTTCTGGGTTTTAATCTTGTATCCTGCTATGTTGTCAAATTCATTTATTAAGTCTAATAGTTTTTTGATGGAGTCTTCAGGATTTTCCATGTTCAATATCATGTCATCTGTGAATAATGACTCTTTCATTTCTGTTGAATTATTTCTACCTATCCTACACCCTTTATTCAGAAATAGTGGATTAAAATTCCCAAATTTCTATCTCTAGCCTGCAACTCTTCCCGCATACCCAACTACTAACTTGCTATCTTCATCTGTACACCTACTGGACATTTCAAATTGTACAGGTCTGCTGATTCTCACCCTCTTTCCCAGCATACTCTTCCCAGCTGCTGCACCACCTCAATTAAAAGCAATTACATCTTTTCATTTGTTCAGGTCCAATATCATAGAGTCATCCCTTGATTTCTTGTTATCACACACCCTGCATTCAATTCTTCAGAAAACTCCTTTGGCTTAATTTTCAAAATATATCCAGAATTGGACTTCTTCTTATCAATTCTTTTTTAAAAAATTGTTGTGACCGGCATGACTAGGGTTGAGGGTCTGAAGGAGGGGCCAATGCACAAATGAAAATGCTATACAAGAAATATGAATTTAGAAGGCATGGGGGGCCAGGTGGAGACTGCTGTCTTGGAGAGGCATACTGAAATGTGGCCTTATCTGCTTTTTATTCAGTTTTAGCTACACATCTTGCTCTCAGTAAAGCATGGCAAACAGGTAGCAGACAGACCATCTCTAAGGTCAATAAAGATCAGTAAAAATCAGTAAGGTCCAGTAAGCATTTACTTTGAGGCTATTAGGTCAGGAAATTGCTTCAAGCCACCACTATCTGAACAGAACAATGGTGCTTGGTGTTAGTCCTGCTAATGCCCAAAGTCCATCGGCCTTCCGCGTTCCTTGGTGCACTCTTATGACAGTATTGGGAAAACAGTGGCTTCTCTCAAAAAAATATTTTTATTGTTTTCAGAGAGGAGAGGGAGAGAGAGATAGAAACATCAATGATGAGAGAGAATCATTGATC
This sequence comes from Corynorhinus townsendii, assembly GCA_026230045.1. Classification (NCBI taxonomy): domain Eukaryota; kingdom Metazoa; phylum Chordata; class Mammalia; order Chiroptera; family Vespertilionidae; genus Corynorhinus; species Corynorhinus townsendii. The sequence goes on along the minus strand of JAPDVU010000007.1, from coordinate 136,623,309 downwards.
AGCTGTCTCCTGCATGCCCCACACTGTGGATTGAGCCCACAACCCAGGCATATACCTTGACCAGGAATCAAGCTGTGACCTCCTGGTTCATAGATTGACACTCAACCACTGAGCCACGCCAGTAGGGCTTATCAATTCTTTAGTGAGCACCATTGTTTAAGCCACCACCATCTTCCACTGGAATTATTACAATGGCCTCCTAATAAACCTCCTTGCTTGCTCCCTGCTCCTCTGCAATCTTTTCTCAGCATAAGTTATTTAAATGGAATACTAGAGTGTGTACTCTTCTGTGTTGGCTTCCTTCACTTAGCATGTTTTGAAGTGCATCCTTGCTGTTAGGTATATCAGAAGCTCATTTCTGTGGTTGTTGCCAAGTAGTACTCCATTGTATGGACATACTAGTACACTGATTTGTTTAACTGTTCATCAGTTGATGGATATTTGGATTGTTTATAAATAAAACTGTCATGGATATTCACATAGAAATCTTTGTGTGGACATGTTTTCCATTTTTTAAGGTAAATACTTAGAAGTAGAACTGGTGGGTCATAAGGTAGGGGCTATGTTTAACATTATAAGAAAATATCAAACTGTTTCCCAAAGAGATTACTATTTTATTTTCCTGTCAGCAATGTATGAGATTCCATTTGCTCCACATTCTTGCCAACACCTAGTATTGTCAGTCATTTATAATGTTAGCTATTATTAGGGGTGTGTAAGTGGCATCTAATTGTGATTTTATTTTATACCAGAGGCCCGGTGCATGAATCCATGCACCATTGGGGTCCCTCAGCCTGGTCTGCACCCTCTCACAATCTAGGACCCCTCGGGGGATGCAGACTGCTGGGGAGGAGCCTGAGCACAGGCTGGGCACCACTCTGGCTCATCTCAGCCCTGCTGCACCTGCCACTGCTACCACTCGATAGTGCTGCAGTGAAGGCAGGAGAGGTTCATGCCACTGCAGCTGCACTCACCAGCCGTGAGCCTGGAGTCTGGCCCCCAATGGTCAGCTGAGCGGAGCTCCCTCTGTGGGAGTGCCCTGACCAATAGGGGGCAGCTCCTGCATTGAGCATCTGCCCCTTGTTGGTCAGTGCATGTCATAGTGACCAGTCAACCAGTCATTACATCGTTCGGTCGCTTAGGCTTTTATATATGTAGATTTCTCTCAGTGATGATGAGCATTTTTAATATGCTTATTGACTATCAATATATCCTCTTTTGTGAAGAGCCCATTCAAATCTTTAAATCAATTCTTAATTTTTTTGGTCTTACTATGATTTACAATGGTTTTTTAAAAATATAGTCATCCTGCAAGACCTTTGTCAGATATATATTTTTTGAATATTTTCTCTCAGGCTTTATCTTGTCTTTGTTTTTCTTAATGTTGTCTTTTAGAGCAAGCATTTTTAATTTTATTAATTTTTTTATGGTTTGTCCTTTTTATGTACCATTTTGGGAAAAAAAATCTTACCTTGGGCAAATCTTTTATGCTTCCTAAACTTCAGTTCCTGTTTCTGTAAATGGGGAGGATAACACTCTGTTTTTAAAAAGTTGTGAGGACTTAGTGAGAAACTCATGCAAATATTCAGTACATGTGAATGATTGTTCTTAGATATTAGAATGCATGGTATGAGGGCCACTCCTCCATCGTAACATAACCCAGTATTATTTAGGTATCATTCCTATTCCTAACAATAAGGTATCTCCTGATTAGTCTAAAGGTAATAAAATCAATAATGCATTTTCCAGCGATTGTTTTGGGATAAGCCATTGTCCCACTTCAGACCGATCAGAACTGAGTGGAAGCTTTCTTTTCCATAATTAGGGAAAGGCTTTCGAAGCTCACAGTGGAGGGGAACAATGGAGCCCTTTGCTTCAGTTGTTACTGGCAGTCATGCTAAAACCCAGAGGTAAGCCAGCCTGAGCAGGAAAGGGATACATGCTGTCCATGGCCAACACATGGAGAGAAGGTGGATCCATGATGGGTTGTTCCCAGGCCCGACTAACCTAGGACCCATGATACTTTTAGAACTTCTCCACAATGTTTCAATTTCTTTTAAAGTCAGGAGGAAAACGTAGGTATCATTCAGTTTGAATTATATTTGTCTTCATACCACTGTAGTTGGAAATTTTATTTAATTATTTATTTATTTATTTATTTATTTATTTATTTGAGGAAGGGGACCATGAAGGCAAAAGTGACTAGGGACCATGACTGTCATAATGTGGCCCTGATTTTTGAGGACGTTTCCAGTTTTTCAATGAAAATTCTGTGTCCTGGGAAACCCTTCAGTCATAGGCAAACTTAAAGGAAAGTAATTTAGAAAGAAAATAGGACAGGTAGCCAGGAGTTCTTACCTGGACTTTGCTGTGCTCTAGCTGGGTAATCACAGCAGTCACTAAACTTCTTTCAGTTCTTCATAAATGTTGACTAGGATAACAACATTTAACTGTAGTTATTATATTGTACTTATCTGTTGTTATCACATTGTAACTTACCCTTAGCTTATCACATCATTTTTGCCTATTCCTCATTTATTCTCTCTTCTACTAACAAGTATCCTGGTTTTCCTTTGGAAACCAGCCCTTATAGTTGTAGGCCATGACCAGGTTTGCCTACAGAATGCCCCTAACTTTCCCAACTCCTAGGTCTTACAAATAAGGAAATTTGTAGAACATTTTAAAAAATGACCCAGTGCCTATACAACTAGAATGTCAAGGCCCAGAACCTGGCAATTAGGCCTGGTAATGTGGTAGAATTATTGTCTTCTATAATGATTTAAGTGGTTTCTGTGTGCTGATGAGACTGGGCATATAAAGAGTGCTGGGTCTACAATTCCAGGCTCCTCTGACTGGGAGACAGCCTATTCTATACACGCTGTCAAGTCTGCCAGGATTTAGGCCTGCCTCTGTTAACTACGAGGTAGGCCAGGAGCTGGGGCTTCTACCCTGAGCCCTTATTTCATGTATTTCCTTTGCTCCCTGGTTCTTACTTTCCTTGAGTTCAGACACTGCAGTTTGATTTAGAACATATCAGTCCATATGATTTGTATGGAGCTTAGTTTTCCTCTGACACTTTTTGGGTGAGTATGTGGCCCTGCCAATAATATCAAATTTCCAATAGCCACAATGTTGACTTAAAAAATGATAGCTACATCCTAAGATAACCCCCAGTGAGGGGGCAATGTGGTATAGGGCCAGCATCACAGAGCCTAGGTTCAGGTCTTTACTGTGCCACTCACTGGCTGTGTGAACTTGGGAAAGTTACTTAACCTCTTTGGGTCTCAGTTTCCTCAGGCATAAAATTGAGATAATAATAATTCCTGTCTTGTAGAGGTTTTAAATATGAGAATGCTCATAAAGCTCTTAGTACATTACAGTTCTTTGCATGTAGCTATTGCCACTTGTTGTTATTATTAATCACAGTGACCTATTACTCAGTTTATACTGTGAGCTTAGTAAATCAGATTCATTGTACAATAGAAAAGAAGAAGTTATTAAGGTTGAAATTTTTCTTCATATTTTGTTTGTAACTATCTTTAGTTTATGGGATTTTTAGAAGAAGCAGAGTTTGGATATTCAATTCACTGCAGTTTGATGACTTGGGTGACCATACTGACCAGTATCCCAAGATGATGGTATTTTTGGAATAAATGGCTTTGAGATACTAAGTTTTTGAATTTCAAGTGACTTATAAAAATTATACTTCCTTACTGATAATAAATAGTACTAGCTAACACTTAGGTAGTACTTACACCATGTCAGGAACTGGGTACTTCATATGGGACAACTCACCAGTACTATTGTTCATGCCTATTTTACTAAAAAAGAAATTGAGGCACAGAGGAGTTTAGTAACTTGCCCTAGTCCCTTAGCTGGTGAGCAACAAAGTGTGGTTCAATTGCAGGCAGTCTGATGCTCTAAATGTTACTCTCTCCCCACTACCCACCGAATTTATGACTTCAGGGACAGAAAAGAGGTATGGATGATTTCTTCAGTGTAGTACAACTCTAGAGATTCAAACTGAATGCATAGATTGAGCAGATTGCAATGAAAGATTGTAATAAATTCACCTTACTGAATAGTTGTAAGTTCAGGGGAACCTTAGATTGTAAAGATTTGAAGTTCTGTTTGGTGGGGGTCGGTGGGGGTGGAGAATCACAATTTCAGAAGAGATTCAGAGATGTTGATGAGCAGAGTGGCTGATTCAGTTGCAGGTTAACTGAGCCCAGTGGGTATCCCTGGCATTCTAGAGACCAAGACACGAATCTCAGAATTAGCCTACAATTTCTGGCCATACAGCCAAACCAGGCAATATTTGGGTCTAGTTGGTTTGTAAAAGTATATTCCCTTATGAAACTGCTGGAGGAGAAGCCAGTGCTGGAGCCAGAATTGGCTGTGTAAGTCTTTGCCTTTCATAGAAAGAGTTCATTTGTTAAATAGTAGCATTCTTAGTAACATGATTAAAATGACAACTGGCTATTGTAGCTCTGTAACATACTCTTGTAAGAATGATGTTGATTAAATTATTTTACTGGGCTGTTTTCCTATTGATGCTTAAAAATTCAATACTTTAAAAAAGCTAAGTTTACCATTATTATCCATGAAAATACTCTTCTGGTGACTCGACATGAATTTCTGTTTTACTTGTCATTTTTGAAACAAGTCCTTGGAAGAAATAGCTTCTAGTATTCTTTTTAGTGCTAAAATTTTGATTCTATCTTGTCTTTGTCATTGAATTGGAGTCAGCATAAGGCTAAGAGATACGATGCATTTAAGTGGATTTTCAGCAGATGCTAAGTCTTTTCTAATGCACATACATGCACACATACATCATTATAAACCTGTACACAGAAGATAACACGTATTTTTAAAATTAATTTCTAAAATACCCCCAAATATTAACCTATGTAATTGGTGGCCTGTGCCTTACAAGCGGGCTCATGGAGGTTGGATTGCAGCTTTGGCCTCAAAGAATATTGGCAAATTTGCATTTGTGTGACATTCATTTGCCTCAAGTATGTCATTGGTGAGTTCTTTGTTTTAGTGAGTGCCAGATGTATTCTTTTTCTGAATATATTTGGTGAAACTCTATTCCTGAATGCCAAATGGACATGAGAAAAGTTTCAGTCATCTGGAGCTTGTAAATTGTTCTGAAATTTTTGGAATTTTATTGAGGGCTTGATTTCATCATAGAGCAGAGAATACCTTGGATGAATAAAAAGCAAATCAATCAAAAATGTTTGGAATCAGTAATTAGAATTTCCTTGGAGAGATAAAATGTATGATGTAAATCCACTGCCTTGCAAACAAGATTGCTTTCTAATAAGTTATCAGATCTTACAAGGCAACTTCAGATGCAGACACAGATGTGAAAGCTTTATTTTGTTTTTGGTTACAAGTTTTTCCCTCTCTCCTTTCAAACTTAGCTTTTCCGCAAACTTTATTTGGCTAATCAAGGCTGATGGGGTTTCAAGATGATTGTTATATAAAGCATAAAATTAGAAATAATACCCTCTGAAAATTGTTAATTTTATTTCAATGTGTAATTTAAAGAAACGGATTATCACTCTCCTACTTTTGCCAGTTTGGATTTCATGTTTTGCTGACTTTTAGAATTTTTGATCTTCTACTCTCCAACTTTATTTTACCATAGTTGAGTTATTTTTTTCTTCATTTTGTGGATTATTATTAGAATAAAAAGTTATCATCGTCTGTCTTTTAGTGAATACTTAATCTTGCACCTTGAAACTGATTACAGATACTCCAATTGGTTTTTAAATGTCTTAAAAAATTAATTTTGTAGGGAACAGGGATTCAAACAAAATCAAAGACATCGTGTATGTTGAAATTTAGAATTTAAAAAAGTGTGTAATAGCATTAGGAATACTGATTTATAATTTTTTTTCTTAGTATGTCATATCCTATAGTAATGGAACTGCTTTAGACCAAAGCCTAAAATGGAATGGAAGCTATTTTCTCTCTGCTCTTAGAGGAATTTTAAGGCATAAATTATTTTGATAAACTAGCATTAACTTCTTTCTCACTGTAGAAAGTAAAAAGGCAAAAAAGAAAAACCCACACCCCAAACCCTTTCTACTTGGAATTACAGGCTGCTGCTAACGGAAAAAATATAAGAAATGACATATCTGACTTTTATTGTTGATTGAATATGGCAAATGTGGAAACTCCATTCAAGGTAAGAGGTTAAAAGTTTACATATCCACAAGGGAGATACTGCAAGGATATTGCTTAGATTTAAGTGTTTTATTTTGTTTTTAAATAACTCTGTGCAAGCAGATGCTTCAATTGTAATTAATGTTTAAAAAGGACCAAGAGTTATAAAACACTTGAATTTGTTCAATTTAGTTGGAAGGATGGCAGGATCAGAAAGGACTTTCCAATCTGATTTAATATAAATGAATTCATTTTATGGTGAAAAGGAAAAATAAGAAAAAGGGAATATTAGCAATCATCCACTCCAACTCCATCATGGACTTGGAGCTCAGATGATTGTCCAAGTTAACTCTAGTTAGTGGCAGAGCCAAGAACTAGAACCATGTGTCTGACTTCTCATCTTTGGGGCATTCCACTTCCCTGCCCTATCTCTTTATCTACAACCTCCTTTGTGTATTTGACATCATCTTCGTTATCTTCATCCAACCGTATAACACGAATTTGGCTGAGGCATTTCTCCAGGCTTAGGGAGCTATTGGGTGGAGCTGACGTGTACTTGAGCAGAATTAAATGGGTGTTACCTGGTATCTTTCTTCTGCTAAGCTGTGATTTTCTTGAAGGCAGGAACTGTGTTTGTCCACCTCCCTTCCAGCCCACATTGCAGAACATGCTCTATGAAGCTTTATGCAGAATCCAATCTGCCTCAGGAATTTTTCCACCTGCCTTTTTTTAACTTCTATCCGGTTGCCTCCTCCTAGGAGTCCTCCTCTGAGCCTATACCTCATTTGGGCTAACAATTCACCTGTCCAGCCTGATTTTTATTTTTGTATCTTTCCTAGAAATTACCTTTTATGTTATTTCTACTAACCACCATTTTCTGCAGACCTTGGGCAAGTGACCCCCATATCTGCCCATGTTTTAAGCTTCCAGATCACTGCCCAGACTATACTAATGCCCAGGTCCCTCCTGTCTGGGAGCTGTAATTGATAGTTTTATATATGTATTGCTGAAGAAATGAGGATAACCTGGCACTTGTCAGATACTCAACATATGTTTGTGGAACGAACATCAAAAACACTTCATAGTGTCTTCTTTGTCTTTATCCCTTTCATCTTTTCATTGACTAATTAGCTTGGAGAGATGATGTTAAGCACCAGGTGTGATGTAAAATGACTCATGATTCAATTGATCACACTTAGATTCATAAATAAAACTTACTCATCACATAGCTGCTTTAAATACCTGGAAAATTCTATGAATAACATTATTTTTATCCTTCTCTGTGTATTGTGAAGACTTAGTTTGGATATGTTTTGCTCTATTAATGGATATTTTTCTCTCCTAACTATCTAGTCAGTGAAGTAAACAGAGTTGTACTATATACACATGCTGAATTTCTATCACGTAGTCTTCTTTCAAACACTCAGAAATTTTGGGCTGAAGCTAACTAATAAATAGCAATTAAAAAATAATGTGTGAGTCAGCTATATTTTAGGCAAACTGGTACTTATTTTTCTTCTGCGGAAGTATATAAAAGAAGTATAACAGTAGGTTTAAAAGTAATTGTCTTGATTAGCAGCTTTTTCCCCCCCATGATTTACTAACATTTACAAATGAGTTTACTATTTTTCTAAACGTTCTGTAGTTTCCTTCTTCCTAATGACTCTTTTATACAATAGTGTTCATTTTATTCTGATTAAAAATAATATGTGATCAATGTAGACATTTAATAAAATATAGGGGAAATAGAGATGTAAATTAAAATAATCCATAATGAAAATGACTTCAATATTATCACCCTAAGAGACAACTACTGTTAATATTTGGTTGTATTTCTTTCTATATTTGTCTATATGTTCATTCACTCTCTCTCCCCATACTTATTCTCAGTGCACAGGCAAATATCAACAATGTTATTTTGGAGCATATACATTATATATACATACAAGATTTTATATATTGTTTTTTTGTTTCTCAACATTGTATTTTAAACATTTCCTCATATCATGTAGTGTTTTGTAAAACTCATCTTTGATTTTCTTTACTCATAATCTTTAGTCCTAGGTTCTGGTCATTACTGAATTAGATGGACACGCATTATTTCCTGGATAATAATCATACTCTACTTTAGTTGGTTGAAAATCCAGCTTTAAGAGGAAAATTATTGCTTCAATTTTATGATTCTTACAAATTAGATTAAATACTTGTCTACACTATAACAGCACCACATGTATTTCTGTTTTCATGATATTGACCTACCATCTATGATTCTCACGTGTATGTGTATCTGTATGTCTGTCTCCCCTATAGGACCAAAAGCTCCTTGAGGGGCCAAGTCATATTAATCTTGATATGCTCAGCTCTCAGCTAAGTGGCTCTAGTTTGTGCTTCATATGTGTTTATTAAAGAAAAATAGAGAAATGGAGCCCCAAGGACATTAAGTTGTCCCAGAGTATAGGATTTGTCTAGACTTCTTTGCTGGAGGGAAGGGCTGGTCTGTTTCTTTGTTACTGAAGTTACTCCAGACCACAGCATGCCTACATTGATAATAATAATAATCTGTTTTCTGGTCTTTGTGTCTGTTTTTACTGAAGGACCTTCAGTCCCAAATTTTCTCCTTCTGGGCAGGACAGCCTGGGGTAAGGTGTTGGGGTGTTACATGGGCTTATGAATGCACCCTTCTCGCTTCTGCTGACAGCTGAGAACTGCTAAACCTGCAAAATGGCATAATTCTCTTGGGGATGAAGTCTGAGGTACTCCATTGGGCACTGCAGCTCCCACAGTTGGGCTAGAGCCCTCGAGGTCCAAAATGAGCTGTTTTCTGGAGCCTTTAATGCTCTGAAACTGCCCTGGACCAATGCAAAAGTGAGGAAAATGTCTCTTGCTCCCTCTTGAACTACATTTTTCCACATGGCCACCAAAGTGGCATTGCATTGGGCATCAACACTTACATATTCAATAGCAGAATTAGTTTCTCTCATCAGTACCTTTCCCTAGGAATCAATGTCTGAGGCTTTAACAAAGGGGACAAATCTGAGTCATCATGCTGCCTTAGGACATACTGCTACCCTCCTTTCTTCCTTTCCAACTACTGTGTCTTTGTTATTGAATCAAGCCCTACGAGGCTTCTCAGTTTCCCAGTGCAAATCACCTTCCACCATGTCTACCCTCCCTGTTCACCAAACTCAATGTCTGAATTACAATGGAAAAGATGACATATGTATGTCTATGTCAAATTGTACAGTAGTTGCCTAGCCGGTGTGGCTCAGTGGTTGAGCATTGACCTATGAACCAGGAGGTCACGGTTTAATTCCCAGTCAGAGCACATGCCCAGGTTGCAGGTTGGATCCCCAGTGTGGGTGTGTAGAAGACAGCTAATTAATGATTCTCATATTGATGTTTCTATCTCTCTCTCTCTCCCCCTTCCTCTCTGAAATCAACAAAAATATATTTTAAAAATTTTACGTTAGTCTGCAAGGATGATCTGCTGCTTGGACATGAAGCTAGAAAAGATTCTGAATTTCCACCCAGAGTCAAGAAATTTTGAAAAATTGCTATTCTTGATACATGCTGGTTCTTATTGGCATGTCCAGTCACTATCACTTTTCTTCTCTTCCACTTAGTATCTACTGTTTGTCTTTTCTCCTTACTATCTTTTAGGTCCTCATTTATTTTTCTTCTAGCTGCTGAGGAAAGCCAGACGTCTTAAACCAACATCACTGCATTTACATGGGATAGGTAAAAACAGGGTCATAAAAATAAGGGTACTCTTGTCCCTTTCATTCTTACTCATTTTTCTATAAGATCCTTAAACTGGAGTTGAACAAGTTAAGAATTAGTTTTAATGGAATAAAATATTTAGGAGTCACATAAAAGGAACTGGATTTCTGTCTTCTATATTTTAGCCTGATGATCATTTTCAGACCCATCTTATTTCTAGAGGCCAGATGCACGAATTCATGCACAGGTGGTGTCCCTCGACCTGGGTGGTGATGGGGGCAGTGTCACCCAGTCCCTATTGGGGGGAGGGTGCAGCAAGTGGGAGGGACCATGAGAGGTTGGCCAGCCACAGGAGGTTGGCTGTGGGAGCTCACTGACCACCAGGGGGCAGCTCCTGTGTTGAGCGCCTGCCCCCTGGTGATCAGTACACATCATAGCAACCAGTCATTCGGTCATTTGATCATTCGATGGTCATTTGATCATTCGATGGTCATTTGATCATTTGATTGTTCAGTCAACTGGTCGTAACGGTCGCTTAGGCTTTTATATATATAAATTGTATTTATCAAAGGTCCCGCACATTAAACTAGCCCTAAATCTTTAATTCTTTGGCTTTCTCTGCCATTCATGTTCTTCTTATGTTTACACTTCAGAGCTGGAGGTTATATAAATGAAGAAATTTATTTGAAAATGAAGAAATTTACTTGAAGACAGACACATACACATTCACACTTAATAGCAGAGCTCAGTCTGGAATCCTGTTTTCTTGATAACATACTAGCTTCCAATATTTGGAAATAACATTTATATGAGGAAGCTCTTAGTCATGTATTTGAAACTGATTGATAAAGTGTTCCTAAATTATAAAGTCACTATAAAGCCAGTGACTGTATGCTTTTCAAGTAGCCTGCTAAGTCAGTAAATTCTATAGAAAATAAACCTAATAGCCAAACCATTATGGATAGTAATGTAGACTAAATTATTGATTTTATTGCCATACAGATATACAAGTGTTTAATTTGGAGGTTAGTTTTAATTAAGTGATTATGTGCTGATGAACTGGTAATGCATTTTATTTGAAACTAGTGGCCTAGTGCACGAAATTTGTGCACATTAAAAGGGGATTAATTAGAGGAAATAATTTAATATTGCTATTTGCCCTTTCTCTATAATAGAAGTGTCAGAAATGAAAGAAAATTAGTAAAATGTACATGAAAACCTTCCTCCTGTCAGAGTCTGGGGTGCACCACAGGACCCAGAGTCAAGTCCCTGCCCACCCACATGCACCTCAAAATTGTGTGAGAACTAGACCTGGCTGGCCCATGCCCCCATTAGGCTAGATCCAGACCTGACCAGTCCCACCCTTGTCAAGCCCCGCTGGGCAGGGGACATAGCCTCAGGTCCCCTGGCCCAGCGCCAGGACAGGGGTCATGGCCTGAGATGCCCCAGCCCAGACCGGGGTGGGGGGGCATGCCTTGAGGTTCCCCGTCAAGCCCTGCCAGGTGGGGGACATGGCATGAGATCCCCTGTCAAGCCCCGCTGGGTGGGGGGCATGGCCTGAGGTCCCCCATCAAGCCTTGCCAGGTGGGGGGGTGGGCACAGCCTCAGGTCCCCCGTCAAGCCCTACCGGCAGCGGGGTGCAGCCTCAGGTCCCCCATCAAGCCCCGCTGGGTGGGGAGCATGGCCTGAGGTCTCATGTCAAGCCCTGTCAGGCAGGGGGGCACAGCCTCAGGTCCCCTGGCTTGGTGCTGGGGCAGGGGGTGTGGCCTGAGGTACCCCGGCCTGATGCTGGGGTGGGGGCACAGCCTGAAGTCCTCTGTCGTGTCCCACCTGGTGGGGGGTGCAGCCTGAGGTCCCCCGGCCTGGTGCTGGGGCAAGGGGCAGCAGCCTGAGGTCCCCTAGCCCAGCACCAGGATGGGAAGTGCTCCTTGAGGTTTCCCATTAAACCCTGCCAGGTGGGGGGCATAGCCTCAGGTCCCCTGGCCTGGCACTGGGGTGGGGGGTGTGGACTGAGGTCCCCCAGCCTGATGCCAGGGTGAGGAAGCGCAGCCTGAGGTCCCCTGTCAAGCCCTGCCAGGTGGGGGGTGCGGCCTGAGGTCCCCTGTCAAGCCCTTCCAGGTGGGGGGGGCGCATCCTGAGGGCCTCTGTCAAGCCCCTGGGGGCAGGGGAGGGAGTAGCCTCAGGTCCCTGTTGATGGCTCGTTAAGGCTCTTTATGGGAACTTGGCCTAATTAATCCCCTTTTAATGTACAGCCATCTTTGTGATGGAGTGATGGTCAATTAGCATATTCCCTCTTTATTAGATAGGATGATTAAATGCATTTTGTTGCTGTAATTGAACTTTATGAATAGGAAGTAAAATTTATTCAAATGTCTGTGTAAAATTATCTGGTTGGTTTGTGTATGTGGATGTGTGTTATTTATCTTTTAAAATAGTTTCTTTTTAAAATATTTATTGGTCTCTCAGGCCTTTCTACAAATATTTGTAGAACACATGCTATGTATTAAGCATTGAGTTTACCGCCATTGTTCTGAAGGATATTATAAGCAGGAAATTATAATGCCATGGGATGGAGCAGCACAGAAAGCATACGGAAGAGGAAATGAACCCCACCTTGAGAAGTCAAGGAAGGCTTGCTTCCTGGAAGGAATGACATTTAAGGCAAATTCTTAGAGTCAAGTTAGCTAGGGAAAGGGGGGAATTGGCCTTTCATAAAAGGCTCAGGGAGCTTCCAGTGGAACTGTAAGCAGTTTAGTATGAATGGAGTAGAGAGAGCAAGGATGGTGGGAAAAAGAGAGTTGAGGCTGGAGAAATAAGCTGGGGTTGGGTCATGAGGCTATTGTTTGCCATAGTAGGCAATCTGGGCTGCACGGTGCTGTATAGATGAGTTTCAAGTATATGTGTCTCAAATTGACATGTGTTGACTGAATTTAGAAACAGAAGTCCTATTTGATCTTGAAGAGAGCAGTTTAATGGGATGAGCAGGAGTGTCTAACAGACCACAGCAGGTTGAAGAGTGAATGAAAAATGATGGAGTAGAGATGGTGGTTACTGTCAAGTCAAGAAGTTGATTCAATTTATGAAACATTTAAAGTTTGTATGTCATTAAACATATAGATTTAGAATTTTAGGTTGGCTACAATAACAGATGATAGGTTTGCCATCATATACTTCTCTTGATGTAGGCTAATTTTATTTTCCAAGAGTGCTATGCAGAAAATAATGTTAGGTGATAAAAATGTTTCCTCCAAACAAAAGTGTCCTTTTATGATTAAGGCTAACTTACGAATTATGGTGTATCTGTGTTAGATCTGATATGTTCCTACAAAATTCTGTCTCATAGTTAATAACTGAGAGAAGTTAAAAGTATAGTTACTGCAATAATCTAACTTTGAGAATAGCTTATTCATTTTTATACATGAATTCATGACATTATAAAAGACATTGGCTATAGGAGTTCTTTGACTCTTTTATACATGTGAAATTATTCGATTAACAAAAATTCTGCTTTCATAATATTATGAAAACAGCCCACCTATACTATAAGTACATGTTGCCTACCTTTCAGCACAAATTAGTTTTATTTTTTCCGTCTATAAGTATTAAACATGAAAGTAATACATGATGCTTCTGATGCTCAAACTGCTATCAGGGGTGGACTTACCATGCATTTAATGAAACCTCAGAGACCTCTCACTTGCACAACATTCTACCTAATTTTGTATTTCTAAGGCCTCTACCTAATTTTATAGTCATAGTTTCATATTATTTTTCTTAAAGAAGGCCCTCAAATTGTATAAGTTTCAAACCAACAAAAATGTGGGTCTGCCCTGATTTCTCTGTAATAGATAATCCCGGGATAAAGAACTTCATGGTAAGGATTGAAGCTTCTACCTGGAACTTTATCAAGAAAATTGGAGAGCTAAACTCCTGGAGGAAGAAGCACGTCCACCTAAATTGTAAACAGGCGATAATGAGTAGAGAATATTCTTGAAAACCAAAAAATTCTTACATGTAAATAATTTTATTTTTTCTGTGTGTGGCTTTGTGATCTAGTAAGAGGGCACAGTTTTTGAGGCTTATTGTGAACTACACTTAAATTAATCTTCACAACAATGCTATGAGGTATTACTGTCTGCTTTGTACAGATAAGGAATCAGAGGTCTCAAATGCTGAGTCTGATCTGGGGCTGCCTGTTAAGGATGTGTTTCACTTTGCCCTATCTTGCTCCAATAGTCACTACACTGTTCATTTGGTCAGGTTTGATACCTGGACAAAATGGACTCTTTATAGAGAAATAAATCTAAAAGCAAACGCCCTTGGTCATAAGGGAACTATTAGGGACTAGTGCACATCCAGGACCACACAAGAAAAGGGACCCCAGGCACTCCAACGGTAAGTCTGTCTGTGGCATCATTAGCACACATATGAACGATGGCTTATTCTTCTAGCATATTTTAGATAGCTGTCTAGCTGAAGTATTCTATTGATTTTCTACCTTAGGAGAGCATTAAATCACTAAAAAATCCACTCATTGTCTAACATTTAAAGAGCTATCAGGAAATTGACATTTTAAGAAAAGAGGGGTAAAGTTATATATAGTCATCTGACAAAATAAAAGGAAAGGTATGGGATTAAATTAACTATGGCCATTGGGGGAAAATATTAAACAAAAATATTTAATAAAAACTCTCCTTGAATAGTTTCTTATAGGACCCAGATACCTGTTGTTATACAAACAGGCTAAGATTTATTTTGTCACTAAAATGTTGAGTATGTGTGTGTGTATGTGTGGCTTGTGGTAAATATAACCAGTCTGGAATTACATCTATTCTAAAGCCATCCATGAGTAGCTAAAGATCAGAGCATCCCATTTTTTTTATAGAGTTGTCAAAGCATTTATGTTACCCAAATGTTATTCCATAGAAACAGAATATGTTTAATTGAATCCTCCTGTGGTAAATGGTCTCTTATCTTTAGAATTCTTTCTAGAAGGCTGGAAAGGGTTTAGTTGTTTATTTCAGGCTTTCCCCAGACCATTAAGGCCTCCCCTACTTTACCCCCACTCCAATTACATATATTTAAATATATTTTTTATTGATTTCATAGAGGAAAGGAGGAGAGAGATAGAAACATCAATGATGAGAGAGAATCATTGATTGGCTGCCTCCTGCACTCCCCACACTGAGGATTGAGCCCACAACCTGGGTATGTGCCCTGACTAGGAATCAAACTGTGACTTCCTGATTCAAAGGTCAATGCTCAACCACTGAGCTACAGCGGCTGGTCATACTATATATATTTTTAAAAGCACCTGGTATGCAAAGCATAGTTTATTTTCATGTTTTAAATCTGAAATCTGATCTTTTTAAAAAAATAAAAAACCAACATATTGGATCAGGCAGAATCTGCTTAGTTTAGTAAATTTTTCTTTCAAGTGGCTTTAGCTGATTTTATCTTTTTTTATTCTTCTTCTTTTCTGATTATAAAATTTTCTTCAGAAGTTTGGTAGGAAAGCGGGTTGAAACAAATGAATTTTTGAAGGCTCTTATCACTTTATAATGTTACTCTATAAGGCTGTATAAGGTCTCTACATTTGGTAAATTTCAAAAAAAAATCTGCTGTTAGAAATTTACCAAATCATTTCATAGATGAATGAGTTGCTTCTGAAGGTTATGTTTAACCTAAATAGCTGACAGATTTATTCTTCCAATAACCTCGCACCCCTGCCCCTTCAACCCCCTACCTACTAATTTTGTCTTAGTTAGTCATGAATAAATAACATTTATGATTACAGTTTGTGATGGCCCTTGGGAACTATGAGATGCTCTCAACTGGAATTTAAATTTCTACAAGCAGTAATCCAATTTGTCAGATTTTGGGATCTTAGCCATGTATACTTAGCATTATTCAATCACCAGAGTCATATCTCTAGGAAAGAACAGGTCTCGCCACATAAATTCAGTCTCTGAATGAAAGCCAGAATGAGTCAAACAGACATAACTAATTGGGTCTTCACTATAAAGAACATTTGTTAGCAAGTTGTGGCATAATTGTTCATTATCTGATAGAAAATTCTTAACTCTATTAGGAAAATGTTTTATTAGAAAATAGAAAATATATGAGTTGGGGTTATTTATTGGGAGGTGTAAACCATGCTTTAAATCTAACAGGAATCTTGGACTTTTTTGATAGTAGGGACATCAAATTTGAAATTAAATTTAAAATATTTTGGGCTGATCGAGTTTGTCTTCTAATTACAGCATGGTTTAGTGGGCCTAAGGGAAAAGTACAAGCACTTGTGTGAAAGTCAGAGCGGGGTGTTTTCACTTGAAATTTAAGCCACCTGTATACTTGAATTTTTTACTTTCTCATTTCCTCTTTTTGTACATGCATAGTTATTTAGAGAAAAGGTAAAAATCAGGGTTGATCTTTAATTTCTACAGCATTTACAGGGTCCTAGTAGAAATGCCACCTTGGTAGGTTGCTCTTTGGATTGAATACTTTTTCTCCAGGCAAGGGGGCATGTAACCACTGGGAATTAAGTAAAGCTATAATTCTTAGTCATTTGTTGATATAGGCTAAATTCCAAACACTGAACTAGAGGTGAAAGTCCCTACGTCCTATTACTAATCCCCATGGTCTCTTAGGTTCCTTTTGTTTTTCTTCTCATTACATTATTAACTGTATGATGTCAGGGGATATATCAAACTCCCATAATGGAAGTACAATATATAAAAATTTATAACAAAAATTCCTTATCCTATATGTAGGGTTCTCATAGTTAACATATACCATCATTGAACTCTAGATAACTTTTTAAAAAATAGGTTAGATTTCTGCAGATTTTTTAATTTGTTCCCTGATATTGGATTTTCATTTTTATTACTTCCTTACTCTGTTCTATTAAATTGTGGCCACAATAGAGCATTTAAAAGCCATTTCACTAGTGACTTTAATTATGTTCTGTCATTAGATAGTCTTGTGTTAGATTCCACATTCCTACTTCTTGAACTGTAGCACTTACCTTTGAAAAGTGCCAGATTCACCATAAAGAGAAATGTGAAGTTTAAAACTTGTAATGGTATTATCTGTGGTGCTGTTTATACACAATATTATTTTTCTAAGTACTACACTTAAAATGCTTTTTTAAAAATTATTCATTATAAGCTGTGCACCGCTGCAGGTTACCTAGGACCAAACCGGAGAGGGTTGGACCTGCATTGCCACCATGTGCCCACCATCCAGATATCATTGCTGACATGTACACATAAGGAACTGTTAGACATTGAAACGGGGACTCAGAACTGTTGGACACTGAAATTGGGACTCAAACATTTTTTTGTTTTGTTATTATATGTTTATTTCTAGTCTGCAAAGGCAAAACTTTTTAAAGGAAAGAAATGGTGGGAAAAAGATACAGAGGCAAAGAAGCATTGAACAGACTGTCAAACTACATTGGGAAGACAGGGGAGGTTGGGCGAGGGGGGCTGTAAGAGACCAACCGAAGGACTTGTACGCATGCATATAAGCACAACCAATGGATACAAGACACTGGGGCGGGGGGGGGGAGGGCGGGCAGGTGAAGGCATGTACTGGGGGGTAGGGGGGGTCAGGGGGAGGTCAATGGGGGGGGGAAGGAGACATATGTACTACTATTTGTAATACTTAAAACAAAATAAATAAATAAATAAATAAATAAATAAATAAATAAAATTATTCATTATATATGATTATTGTAGGAAATAAGAAAATAATGACAAGCAAAGTGACAAATTTAAATAACTCAAATCCTACTATTCAGAGGTAACAAGTGCTAACATTTTCATTTTGATGTCTATCACTTAATATGTCTCTGTTTATACACAAAGATATTAGTATATATACATATATAATGAAATATATAGGATGTCCCACAAAATGTATATACACTTTAACATCTGATAACTCACTTAATTTTGAAAATGAACTGTATATTAATAAAAACTGACTTTATAATAAAGTGTGTATACATTTTGGGGGGACACTCTGTTGTATTATGTCCACTTTATTGCAATTATCTTTTCCCATTTAATATTATTATCAACACATTTTTCTGCTCACAATAAGGTATCTATGTTATGACCTAATGGTTACTAATGTGATGTTGTATAGATTGCTATAATTTATTTTGTCAACCCTTAGTTATTAGATATTCAAATTATTTCCAAGTTTACACTGTTTTTTTCCATACATAAAGACACTATTTTTTTAGGATGAATTTCTAGAAGCATAATTTCTAAGTGAAATAGTAAGCACTCATTAAAGTTTGTGTATCTGTTGCCAAATTGTTCCCTAGAAATAATGTATCAGTGAATAGACCCTTCTAGGGAATGAGTGATTTTTTCTATCCTATACTATCCTTTTATTTTTATCTTTGACATTCTAACAGCTGAAAATGCCATCACATGGTTCCTTTAATTTCTATTTCATTAAACAGTAGTAATGTTTAATGCCTTTTTATGTATTTATTTGCACATCTATAATTTTTAAAATGGATTGTCTGTTTTAGTGTTTAGCCTATCTTTGATTAAATATGTTTATAGGAGTTTAAAAAATGTAATAACTCTGTCTCTTAGATTTGATAAAATATTTTTTACTTTGTCCCTTGCCTTTTAATGTTTTGATATTTTTGATATATAGTTTAAACCTTTAGTTTTTATTTAAAAAATTAAATATATCATTTGTACAAATGAACATGTAAATTCCATATATATACCCTTGAATAATAATAATCATTAAGCAAATAATCTTGTATTCATATCCCAGTTGAAGAAGAGTACATTTCCCAAACTTTTGAAGCTTGTATGAGCTCCTATCAGATCACATTTTATCCAGAAGTAACCAATTTCATTAATTTTGTTCTTATTGTCTTTATAGTTTTATCATATATAGACAATACTTAAACAGTATTATTTATTTTTTATATTTTTGGACTATAGATAACTAGAATTATACTTTATAAATTTTTTGTGACTTCTTTTTATTTTTAAAAACTAAACATTATCCATTGAGAACCATTAATGTTAAAACATCCTTTTTAATGCATGTATGGTATTCTACTCTATGACCATATCATAATTTATTTATTCATTCTTCTGTTGTTTCCAGTTTAAGGTAGCATTTTACACACAAAAATGCTGCCTTAAATCTTCTTGTACATATCTCCTTGTGCATATGTGTAAAAAGTGTATTCTTACTATTGAAATTTTGGGTCATAGGGTAGGCATGTTTTCTGTTGAAAAAAAAAGTCAAATTGTTATTATTTAATTATTTACTTTTATATTGAATTCTTTTTTAAAATTTATACTTATTGTTGAAAGTATTGCAGATGTTCTCTTTGTTATTGTTTTTTCTCACTGATCCCCTTCCACTCTGCACCTGCCCCTCCCAGGCCTTCACCACACTGTTGTCTGTGTCCATGGAGAATACATATATTCTCCCTTGTTTATGTCTCTCTATTGAAACCACTGCCTGCCCCCCTTCCCTCTGAAATTCATCAGTCTGTTCCATGCTTCTATTTTGCTCATCAGTTTATTAGATTCCACATATGAGTGAGATCACGTGATACTTATCTTTCTCTGACTGGCTTATTTCACTTAACCACTTAATACTCTTCAGGTCCATCCATGCTGTTGCAAATGGTAAGAGTTCCTTCTTTTTTACAGCTGCTTAGTATTCCGTTGTGTAAATGTACCACAGCTTTTTTATCCACTCATCTGCTGATGGGTACTTGGGCTGTTTCCAAATCTTAGTTATTGTAAATTGTGCTGCTATGAACATAAGGGTGCATATATCCTTTCTGATTATTTTTTGGGTTTCTTAGGATATATTCCTAGAATTGAGATCACTGGGTCAAATGGGAGTCCCATTTCAATTTTTTGAGGAAATTCCATTAATATTTGACAAAGGGCCAGCAGCAGGTGTGAGCACTGGGTGGGACTGTGGTGCATAGGAGCAAAGAAATTTCAGTAACCACCAGAGGTTCGCCCCATGGGCAAGAGCATATAATGGAGTAAAGACAGTCTCTTCAATAAATAGTGTTGGAAAAATTGGACAGATACATGCAAAAAAATGAAACTAGACCACCAACTTACACCATGAACAAGAATAAACTGAAAATGGATGAAAGACTCAAATGTAAATCATGAAACCATACGCAGCAAAATCTCAGACATCTATAGTAGCAATATCTTACTGTTACATCTCTTAGGGCAAAGGAAACTAAGTAGAAAATAAATAAATGGGTCTACATCAGAATAAAAAGCTTCTGCACAGCAAAAGAAATCAAAAAAAAGGAAAAGAAAGCCCACAGCATGGGAGAACATATTTGTCAATGATACATCTGATAAGGGGTTAATTTCCAAAGTGGACATACAGAAGGTCAAGAGACATATGAAAAAATGCTCATATTCACTAATCATCTGAGACATGCAAATCAAAACAACAATGAAGTATCACTTCACATCTGTCAGAATGGCCTATCATCAACAAATCAGCAAATGATAAGTATTAGTGAGGTTGTGCAGAAAAGGGAACCCTAGTACATTGATGGTGGGATGCACACTGATTGCAGCCACTGTGCCAAATTTAAAGTGACTGTAGGAAATCATGTGATACTTGTCTTTCTCTGACTGCTTATTTCACTTAGCATGTTACTCTCCAGGTCCCCCCAGGCTGTCTCAAAGGGTAAGAGATTGTGTTTTTTTTAAAAATATATTTTATTGATTTTTTTTTTTTACAGAGAGGAAGGGAGAGGGATAGAGAGTTAGAAACATCAATGAGAGAGAAATATCGAACAGCTGCCTCCTGAACACCCCCTACTGGGTATGTGCCCCCAACCAAGGTACATGCCCTTGACCGGAATCGAACCTGGGACCTTTCAGTCCATAGGCAGACGCTTTATCCACTGAGCCAAACTGGTCAGGGCTCTTTTTTGTTTGTTTGTTTTGTTTTGTTTTGTTTTGTTTTACGGCTGCACAGTATCCCATGGTATAAAGGTACCACAACTTTTTTAGTCACTCATTTACTGATGGGCCCTTAAGCCCAAGGTGCTTTGGAAGTACCAGGGAGAGGCACTTGGCCAGACCTGGGGCTTCAGAGGACGCTTCTTGACCAAGATCATGTGCCATTAATAGGTGAGTCCCAGGACAATGGTAGAGGTTTGAGTGGTGGGTGGAGTGGGAGAGCTGTGTAAACAGATGGAACAGCATATGAAAGGGCTAGAGATAGTGTAACCAGACAATCAAAGGGTCCGGGCTGCAGGTCACTAGTTGAGCCAGAGACAGGGTTGAATCTTATATAAGCATTTATTCCAATACTGCCGGCAGTATGGGAGAGCAGCAGGTCATCCACAAAAATCTGCTCTGCAGCCCCCCATAAATCAGCTGTTTATCTATCTATCTATCTATCTATCTATCTATCTATCTATCTATCCATCTATCTATCTATCATCACCCTAATATGCAAATAGACCGAATGGGAGAACAACCGAACAACCAGTCGCTATGACGTGAGCTGGCCACCAGGGGGTGCGCGCAAAACATGGCAGGCATGGGCAGCAGGCGGCAGAGCACGGAACATGGTGGGCATTGGCCACGGTAGGATGGTGGAGCAGGTGAGTGGGGGCGCCAGACCAATGGGGCGAACCTCTGGTGGTTACTGAAATTTCTTTGCTCCTATGCACCACAGTCCCACCCGGTGCTCGCACTTGCTGCTGGCACCGGCTCTGCTTGCACCCGCTGCAGGTGCCCAGTGCTGACCCCATTGCTTGGCGCCATCAGCAAGTGCAAGCAGCGGCTGCTGGCCCCAATCGCCTCTCAGGGCTTCTCCACCTTCCCCTGCTCCTCAGGGGTGATTGGGGCTGGCAGCCACCTCTCACACCCACTGCCGATGACAGCCCTGCCTGTATCTACTGCAGGCGCCAGAGCTGCCACTCGCACCCACTGCCCCACTGCTGGTGCTGGCCCCGCCTGCACCCACAGCTGATGCTGGAGCTGCTGCTCACACCCATTTCCAGCACCCAGCACTGGTCCCGATCACTTGGTGCCGTCATTGGGTGTGAGAGGCGACTGCCAGCCCCAATCATTCCTGAGGGCTTCTCACCGTCCCCTGCTCCTGAGGGGTGATCGTGGCAGCAGCTGCCACTCGCACCCACTGATGGTGCCGGCCCTGCTCACACCCATTGCTGGTGCCAGTCCCAATAGCTCCACGCAGTCACATGGTCGGCAGCAGCGGAAGCGGGGCTGCCAGCAGACAGGGAACCTGGGTGCTGCGGGAGGGGTTGGGTGGAAGAGGGGTTGGGCAGGGGCATGGAGGATGGGCCAAGACCTGCCCCTGTGCCCACTGCAGACTAGTGGCCCACAGTTCCTTTCTTTTTTTTTTAAATTTCTTTATTGATTAAGTTATTACATATGTGTCCTTATTCCCCCATTACCTACAGTTCCTTTCAAGGTGCACCAATTGGTGTACTGAGCCCCTAGTATTGGATAAAACGAAGATTACATGGGGAGGTAGGGATTATAGGTATGGGAAAGTAGGGATTACAGGCATGGGGAAGCAGGAGGCTGGGGTGGGACTCCATTGTTTGGGCAACAAGGTTGTTAATCTTTCCATGATAATAGGCCGTTCTTGAATGAAAATGGGCCACATTTGAAGGTTGACTCCCTGGTCCAATATAGACTCCCAATCATGGGGGCATACAACTCCCAGCCAGGTCAGAATGTCCTTTCTTTAGCCAACACAAGGCAATCATGGTTAACAGAGCACTATTAATCTTTCCCATAACCACAGCTAGTCCCCAATATTCCTTCCCCCCCCCCCCCCCCAACAATAGCAGCAGGCCTCTATCTCTCCTTTGATCGATTGACTTGCCTTTAATCTTCCTTCACAGATTTCTTCCTAGGGTGGTGGTATCTCTGGCTCTCTCAATCCTGGGAGAGAAAAGATGGTTGAACCCCTTCAATAGCCGATCAAGCCCTCCTAGCTACATACACCAGCTACACTCACATTCCCAGTTCTCCTAGCCCCACCAAACACACATGCACCTTTGAAGACCACCCCTCAAAATCTCATCAATACAGGCTCCTAAAAAAAGAGTCTTTACACCATTACCCAGTTACATACTACTAATAATATAGGGCTGTTCTTCAGTGGAGTGGCTGAGAATATTTTAGTGTTTAAATGATCGAAGTCACTGTCTATGGCAGGTGGTATTTACACCCCTCTATCAAATAAACCACCCTAAATGCCTGTTCCTGACAAAAGCAAATCAAGTTCATCCCAGGGCACTAAGAGAACCCTCCAAAGGTGAGAGTATTTCTCTGGTAGGAAACCAGAAATGGAGAGAACGAATCTAGCTGCTCTCAACCTGAGAATGGAAGCCTGTCTGAATGGGTAGGGCCAGGCTCAGTCCATAGGAAAAGTAACTATGTTCATAGTGGGAAGATCCTGTGAACATTTTTTTTTTCCCTGAGGACATCCATTCACCCAAGGATCTAGCATGATTAGTCACTTGAAAGTGAAGAACTGAGGTCAACTGAAAGTGAAGAACTCGAGTCCATCTTTGCTCACGACACAGGAGCCCATTCCTACCAGGAGCCTGAGAGATTTGGCTGAGGTTGGGTGAAGGCTGAGGACAGAAGAGATTTCCTGTATGGAGTTCAAGGTCAAGTCAACCTACAGTCAAGAACTCTGCTCTAAACTATAATAAAATACCACTCAACACTCACTAGGATGGCTATAATATGAAAAAAAAAGCATTAATGAAAATGTAGAGACATTGCATTCCTCATATATTGCTGGTGGAAATGTAAAATAGTGGGACCACGTTGAAAAACATTTTAGACAGTTCCTCAACATGTTAAACATAGAGTTACCACTTCTGGCTACATACCCAAGAGAAATGGAAACATGTTCACACAAAAACTTGTACACAATGTTCATAGCAGCGTTATTCATAGGAGCCCCAAACAAGAAACAACCCAAATATTCATCAAACAAAATGTAGTATACCCATACACTAGAATATTATTCGCCAATGTGAAGAAACAAAGTACCAGGACATGATATGATGTACATAAAACTTTAAAATGTTATGCTAAGTGAAAGAAGCCAGTCACAAAAGATCAGATATTATAAATGCATTTATGTAAAATGTCCCCCGATAGGCAAACCCCTGGAGGCATATCCATGCAGATTAGCAGATTAGCGACTTCCTGGGGCTAGGGCTGGGGTGGGATAGGGAGGCGACTGTAAATGGGTTAGGGTTTTGGGAGTGTTACTAAAGTCCTACAATTGGCTCCTCTCTGAGTGGGCGTGGCTGGGCGTGACTGGGCGGGCCGGTGCCAACTTAAAGCCCGGCTGTGGAGGCCCGTGCTACGTTGGCTCTCACTCGGACAGGCATGGAGAAGGAGTGCACAGGCATGGAGAAGGAGTGCTCTTGCCTCTGTGGCATGGGCCTTTTGCGGGGATGCCGGTGTCGCCAGCAGCGCGGGGGCCCAGCTGAGACTGCGGCAGCCGACAGCAAGCCAGCCCTGGCCCCAGAGGAGGAGCATGTGGAGGCGGACGCCACAGCGTGGCACTGTGCGGGGAATGGAGGGATCGCGAACCCCATGTCGCCCACGCGACCCCCGCGCTGCTCGCTGCAGGACCTGCCTTCCGAGCTGCTAATGGAGATCTTCGCCTCCATCCCCGGCACCGACCTGCCCAGCCTGGCCCAGGCCTGCACCAAATTCCACCATATCCTGTACACCGACAGCATCTGGAGACGGCGCTGCCGGGAGGAGTACGGCGTTTGTGTAAACTTGCAGAACCTGGAGATGATGGGTATGTCTTGTCGGGAAGTCTATGCGAAACTGCTCCACCCATGCAGACACATTTTGGGATTGTGGCAGCCAGATAACCAACCCTATGGAGGACTGCTGAATGTAGTGGTGGACGGCTTACACATTGTTGGTTGGATATACCTGCCTCCCCATAACCCCAGTATGGATGACCCCATGCAATTCAGGCCCGCGTTTAGAATTCGCCTGACAGAGAGGAAATCGGCCACGGTGGAATGCATGTACGGCCACAGAGGGCCCCACAGCTGCCACATACAGATTCAGAAGGACAGGTTCTCCACCAAGTGCAACCAGAGGTACTGCCACGGGATATCTGGTTGGAGCCGAGAGGATTTAGGAACGTGGCTGAGGGAAGAATGGGAGCAGATGCGGGAGGACGTTTTCCAGGAGGACAGGATGCAGTTCATCCTGATGAAGTTCATCCACCAATGGTATGACAACTGCCTGACCTACCGCCGCATCCACCTCCTGCCGAGCCACCTGGAAGACCTCATCAGGCCAGGCCTCTTCAAAGGCACCCGCGATGCCCACGGCATAGAGATTGTCATGCTCAGCTTCCATGGGAAGCATGCCAGGGTCACGAAGATGACGGGTGACTTCAAGGTCCCCGCGGGGGAGCAGCTGATACAGATCTACCTCATGCACCGCATCCAGCTGCCCGATGTTGTTTTCTTCCGCAACTTCAATGAGCTCTCTCGCATCGTCCAGGAGGCTCACGAGCAGGTTATTCAGGAGCAGCAGCAGCAGCAGCAGCAGCAGCAGCAGCAGCAGCAAGAAGACAGGACTGAGGACGGCGAGGGCCTTGGCTGGCAGAGCCCTGTCCAGCCCCGTGTCGGGGAGGCCGGGGCTGCAGCTTTGGAGGAGCAGCCTGTCCAGTTTGTTCTGCCTGCGGGCGTGAGATCAAGTAACCAGAACTATCCCCGAACCTGCAGGATGTGTTTCTATGGCATAGGCATTATTGTCATGTATGGCTTTACCAAACCCCGGCGCATCCCTGGAGTCTTCATCCTGTTCGATGAGGACCACTTCGGATTCATCTGGATGGAGCTGAAATGCTTCAGCCTGTACAGCAGAGCCCAGGTCACCTTCCAGAACGCGGAGGCACCATCCCCATAGGCCTTCCAGGAGATGCTCAAGAACATTCAGTACTGATCCCCTGACGGCCCCTCCCTTGCCCAGGGGCAGACAGCAGGAGGAAGCAGCTTCAGAGAAAAGCAGCTTCAGAGGAAGAGCAGCTTGCTCGAATTTTGGAGATACATGACCTTGTGAGCAGATTACCCACTTTCTTGGTTTTGTTTGTTTCTTTGTTTGTTTAATCCTCACCCGGGGATATTTTTCCACTGATTTTTAGAGTGAAGAGAGAGGAAAAGACAGAATTATCGATGTGAGAGAAACACATTGATTGGTTGCTTACTGCAAGCGTCCTGACGCGGCTGGGTAAGAGCCTGCAATTGAGGTAGAATCTAACCCTATTAGATCCGCGTCCAAGCTCTATCTACTGAGCCAAACCAGCTAGGGCTGAGCATGTCTGTTTAAAAAGAAAGAAAAAGAAAAGACCCTAAAATTAGATAGTGGTAATTGTTAGATTGTACAACTCTAAATATAATAAAAACCACTGAATTGTACATTTTAAAGGGTGGAGTTTATAGTATGTGAATTATATCTCAATAAAGCTGTTATTAAATGAATGAATGAATGAATAAATACATACATACATAAATAAATTGCTTGTACAGGCTAGTCCATTTGGCTCAGTGGATAGAGCATCGGCCTGTGAAACGAAGTGTCCAGGATTCCATTCTGGTCTAGGGCAGGTACTGAGGTTGCAGGCTCAATTCCTGGCCCTGTTTGGGGTGGGTGTGGTTGGCAACCAATCAATCAATGTGTCTCACATTGATGTTTCTATTTGTCTCCCTCCCTTCCACTCTGAAAATCAATGAAAAAATGTCCTCGGGTGAGGATTAACAACAAAAAATAAAGTGCTTGTACCATTTTATACTCCCACCATTAGTGTTTAAGGTCTTCTATTGTTCCACATTATTGCTGTAATATTGTAACATTTTATATTATTAAACTTTAAAATCACTGGTGGCTGTAAAATGATATCTTGTGGTTTTCTTTTACATTTTGCTCATTATTGATGAGGTGAGCATCCTTTTCATAAATTTATTGGTCATTTGTGAGTGCTTCTCTAAGGAATGCCTTTTCATGTCTTGACCATTTTTCTATTTTCTAAAGAATTATTTTCTTTTCTTTCCTTCCTTCCTCATTGAAACCTATAAACTGCCAGAATCAGCAAATATTAGCAAATGCCCCCAGGCAACTACACTTTTTAGTGCTTGAGTACCTTCCTGGATTCCACTTTATAAGTCATTTTTTCTTCTGAAGAATTCCTTTATTTTCTTATCTTCTAAAATATTTTTCTAAAACATTTCCTAAAAACATTTTATATAAGTTACTTAGAATTTATCTTGATAAAACATGAGAAGTAGAAATTTAATATTTTCTCAGATAGTTAACTTGTCCCAACATAAAAGTAATTTGCCAAAAAATAAAAATATGAAATAATAAAAGTTGAAGTCAATATCACCAATAAAAATGGTTATTTGAATAGAAGTTATAATCATACTTCATATGGAAAATCAATTATGAAAATAAAAATGATTTTCTGTTTTTAAAAGTATCTCTTAAATGTAAATGACTTAAATGCTCCAATCAAAAGACATAGGGTAGCTGAATGGATAAGAAAACACGACCCATATCCATGCTGTCTATAAGAGACCCATCTCAGGACAAAAGACTCACACAGGATGAAAGTGAAGAGATGAAAAAAAATTGTCCATGCAAATGGAAATGAAAAAAAAAAAAAAAAAGCTGGGGTGGTAATCTTGATATTTGACAAAATAGACTTCAAAATGAAGGCCACTTCATAACACGAAAAGGATTGACACAAGAAGAGAATATGACCCTGGTAAACATATGCACCCAGTATAGGAGCACCCAAATATATTAAAAAAAACTTATGGAGGACTTAAAGGAAGAGATCAACAGCATTATAATCATAGTAGGGGACTTTAACACCTGATTGACATCACTGGATAGATCTTACTTATCTTTGTACTCTTGGAAAAAGGCAGGACTTTTAATTCCTTGGTTTTATTTGCTACTACTTGCTTTGGAAGATATCTTTTTTCTTAAAAATTCTCAGGATGCTCTAATATAGGGCAATAAAACAGGAAACCCTGTGGAGACAAAACGTTTTTGCTGATCCCATGTATTTAATCTTTCTGTTTTTCTATAATCAGAATCTTGTATATATTGAATTCCCTGTTGTAACACAATTATTGGTGGTCTAGTAGAGAATTAGAAACAGACATGCATTAATTTGGAAGGGAAAAAATGAACCTTTATTTCCCCACAGATGTGGGCTATGAGGGTGAAGAGAAGGGTGCATACATAATCTCCATTGAAGAGTATTAGACTCTTCTTTATAGATTAAATTCTGGTTTCTAGTCAAGCTTCCCTGTATCTGTAGAATTATTTCCATGCAAACTAGAAATTCACTATCTGAGAAAATGAAACTTCTAATCGCAACTCATAGCTCACATATCCACAGACCTGTGTGGGAATAACAGGGGATTTGCATTATGCACACAATCTCAATCATTCAGCAATTATTTGTTGACCCTTCAAAATCTATGCTGGGTCTTGCATAGAATAAGAAGAGATTCAAATTCTCATTTATTTGTTTTAATAGGTATTTTTATTAATAGGACATATGAATTATTAGTTACATTTAAAAAGTCAAGTAATATAATACATTAGAAACTAAAAATATCTAGGAGAGATGCGACTCTCTTTGGAGCTTTCATATTTTATAGTGTTTTTCTCTTACCATCAGAGTATTTGCTGTGGTTATAGATGAACAAGGCAGAGATTGAATCAGAATTATCCTTTTGATGTGTTGGAAGTTGCCTTATAGACTAAATTTCTGAAAGCTTGATATTTGCTATTTTTTCCTCATTAAAAAAAAGTTACACAATTCAAATCAACATTTGTGACATATTTCATATGCCCATGGCAAATGATACACAGTGTTAGGAATGTGGTAGGCATTCACTATACACCTGTAAATTAACTGAAAAGGGAGCATAGGAAAACATTGTCCTGTTTATTTTAAGTTTCTGGTTGGTTGCATTCTAGATAAATGACAGTTTAATGCAGAGAGTAAAACAGGGCCTGATGGAATCTAGGAAAGACATGGAAAGGGAAGGTTGTCCAGCAGGTCAGGAAATGTGAACCCGTTGTCAAGAGTTCTGAATGTTTTTCCTGTTCAACATTATGAGGTGCTTACCCATCAGTAATTTTAGTTGGTTTTTAAGTGAGCTTAAACTTTGGGTGATTTCTCGACTAGTGCTTTTTAAATTTAAGATCATCTTTTAAAAAATAATTTGCATTTTGTTTCAAACAGTTGCTCAAAATATCCTTGAAAAAGGAGGGCTGTGTTAACCTTTAATACTTAAAAATCACTTGGAGGAAGTTCAATTGAACATTGAGTATGTGTTTGCAAGAAAGTAAAACATAACCAGAATGAGTAACCTCTGTTCTCTGAGGCTTATTAAGCATATCATTCATGCTTGAAAAAACAAAGTGAATTTATTTGTTTTAATATCCAAAAACTTTGACCCAAGAGTTAAAAGGAGCTAGCTAACCAATATAGTAAAAATAGCAGCAAACTTACTTTTTAACTGGGATGACATTTAGCCTTCCATCATTTCATCACTGAACATGGTGAAAACAGTTTGAAATAATTTTCTAGTGTTAGAAGCACATTTAAAATGTCTATTCTGATAATATGAGTTGTAGGTCTGCCAAATTATTGCATAACCAGGTCCTCAAAACCACTCTGGAGATAAAGGAGAGTAATTTTTTAATTTAAATTATCCAAATAGTGTATCTTTATAATCCCATGACAACTCAGTAATTGTTCAGCCTTCATTGGATCCCTACTGCCTGTGGGTAGAGTTATAGTCATTAAATGAAAGGATTTAAGGAAATAGCAGGAACCAGCAGGGAAAGTTTCATCTTACTTTTAAAATGTTGTTTTTAAATTAGAGATGCTACATGATGATTTAGTTAAACCTAAAGAAATCCTGATTAATCTCCTCATATATCCATATTTTGTTGATAAATCCTGGGAGATTTTCTTCTGTTGTTTTCAATTTTCTCTAATGGAGCAATTGGGCTTTAGCTTAATTTGACACTCCCTCCTAGACCACTAATAAAGGCAGGCCTCTTTCTCAAGTGACTTTTTAAAAATTATCTTTCTAGAAAAATGCTGATGACAATATCTTTTTTTTATTACCCTTTACACTAAACCTCTCCATGCCTTCTCAATTGAATATGGTAACAACCAATTATTTAACATTTAATAACTAATTTTAGGCAAAACAAGGGCTTTTCCCCTCCTGCCAGTCATTTTGAAGCTGTAAGTATACCCTAAAAAGAACAATAGAGAATATGAAATGCACACTTTTAGTGATTTTAGACTCTGAGTTTGGTTATAGAGAAAGTGACATTGATAAAATGGCCTTTCAATAATTAAATACTTTTGCTTTGTCCTTGCTACTGTGCCATATACATTGTGGGGTATAAAACCTTAAGATGTGATGACTGTCACCAACTTACTTACAGTCTGGATAAAGTGATCATACTCATGTGTGAACAGTCAGCAATTAAGTAGCAACATAAGACAGCATATGACTAAATGTAAAAATAAGCAATATAAACAGCAAGTGCTCCTGAGAAGGGCTGAGTATCAATAGAGGATAGATATTTAATTTAACCAGTGGAGTCACCTTTTACTTCATATGCCATGCTCATGAGTAGGAAGAATTAACATTGTTAAAATGCTCATTCTACCCAAAGCAATCTATAGTTTCAACACAATTCCTATCAAAATGCCAATGGTTTATTTCCCAGAACTAGAACAAATAATCCAGAAATTTATATGGAACCACAAAAGACCTTGAATAGCCACAGCAATCTTGAGAAAGAAGAGCAAAGTTGGAGGAATCATGCTACCCAATATCAAACTATATTACAAGGCCATAATAATCAAAACAGCATGATACTAACATAAAAACAGACATATAGATCAATGGAACAGAATAGAAAGCCCAGAAATAAACCCACAGCTCTATGGTCAATTAAAATTTGACAAAGAAGGCAAGAATATACAATGGGGTAAAGACAGTCTATTCAATAAATGGTGTTGAGGAAAATTGGACTGTTACATGCAAAAAAAAAAAAAAAAAGAGAAAGAGAGAGAGAGAGAGAAAGAAAAGAAAAAAAAGAAACTAGACCACCTTCTTACATCACTTTATTTTTTTCTCTTTTGTTTTATTTATTTATTTTTTAAAATAAATCTTTATTCAGATTATTACAATTGTTTCTCCTTTTCCCCCCCATAGCTCCCCTCTGCCCTTACCCCCCAACACACACACTGTCCTCATCCATAGGTGTATAATTTTTGTCCAGTCTCTTCCTGCACTCCCCCATATCCCTTTCCCCCTGAGAATGATCAGTCCACTCCCTTTCTATGCCCCTGATTCTATTATATTCACCAGATTATTCTGTTCCTTGGGTTTTTAATTCACTTGATTTTTAGGTTCACTTATTGATAGATATGTATTTGTTGTTCATAATTTTTATCTTTACTTTTTTCTTCTTCCTCTTCTTAAAGAATACCTTTCAGCATTTCATGTAATACTGGTAGTGATGAACTCCTTTAGCTTTATCTTATCTGTGAAGCTCTTTATCTGACCTTCAATTCTGAATGATAGCTTTGCTGGGTAGAGTAATCTTGGTTGTAGCTTCTTGCTATTCATCACTTTGAAAATTTCTTGCCACCCCCTTCTGGCCTGCATAGTTTCTGTTGAGAAATCAGCTGACAATTGTATGGGTGCTCCTTTGTAGGTAATTAACTGTTTTTCTCTTGCTGCTTTTAATATTCTCTCTTTGTCTTTTGCTCTTGGTATTTTAATTATGATGTGTCTTGGTGTGGTCCTCTTTGGATTCCTTTTGTTTGGGGTTCTGTGCGCTTCCTGGACTTGTAAGTCTATTTCTTTCACCAGATGGGGGAAGTTTCCTGTCATTATTTCTTCAAATAGGTTTTCAGTATCTTGCTCTCTCTCTTCTTCTGGCACCCCCATAATTTGGATGTTGGTATGCTTGAAGTTGTCCCAGAGGCTTCTTACACTATTTTCAACTTTTTGAATTTTTTTTTTTTTCTTTTTGCTTTTTCGGTTGAGTGTTTTTTGCTTCTTTGTATTTCAATTCTTTGACTTGACTCTTGCGTTCCTCTAGTCTGCTGTTGGGTCTCTGTATAATATTTTTTTATTTCAGTCAGTGTATGTTTAATTTCTAGTTGGTCCTTTTTCATATCTTCGAGGGTCTCGTTATATTTATCGGCCTTTTCTAGGATATTCTTAAAAAGCCTTATAACCATGGTTTTGAATTCTATATCCAGTCATTTGTTTTCCTCCATTTCTTTCGTTTGTGATCTGTTTCTTTGTTGCCGCATTTTCACTGCTTCTCTGAGTTAGTAAGCTTTGTGTGCTAGGTTTCCTATGTGTCCCAGTGGGTCGGCCTCCCCAGTGGACACTCTTGGTGCACCTCTTTGTGGACTGTGTGTACAGCCTTGTTGTAGTTAAGTCTTGATTGTTGTTGGTATCACTGGGAGGAATTGACTTCCAGGCCAGTTGGCTGTGAGGATCAGCTGTGTCTATGCTGGGAGAAGTTCGGTGCTGGAGACAGCCTTATAGGATTAGACTTGCCAAATTGCAAAAGCCTCTGTGCTCAACTTGGATGGGGTGGAGTCTCAGGGCGGAGCAGACAGTCTTGGCTTCCCGTTAGCCCTGCCCTTGGGCGCATGCGCCTCCTGACCTCTGCCTTCCCCACCTCCTGAGCCTCCGCCTGAGAGTCCAGATTCCCCCCGCAAGAGCATGGATCCCCAGGGGCTTGCCTGGAACTGGGGTTCAGTGCAGTCAGAACTGGGGCTCAGTGCAGTCAGGAGCTTCCGACTCCCTTTTGCTAGGGAAAGCCTGTGGCAACCTCCACAGTCTTTGTGCACACTCACGCACGCCTCCAGACCCCTGCCCGCCGGGGCTCCCCCGCATCTCTGAGTCTCCAAGTGCCTTTCTCTCTACCTGACAGTCCAGACTCCCCCTGTATGAGCCTGTGTCCACGGAGTTTTGCCTGGAACTGGGGTTCAGTGCAGTCGGGGGCTTCCTTCCCCCTCCCGCCACAGAAAGTCAGCCAGGCTCTCAGGCGCCCTTCCTCTCTGCGTGCACAAAGACCCTTTGCCGTACCTCAACACTTGGCCGTTCCTCCAATTCACCGTGAGCTTTTCTCTTTCCTTCTAGTTGTAGAATTTCCACTCAGCCAGCTTTCCTGTGGTTCTGGATGGTGTCCGTTCTGTCTTTTAGTTGTAGTTTTGAAATTGTTGTGTGAGGCAGCAGTTTAGGTGCTTACCTATGCTGCCATCTTGGTTTCTCCTTACATCACTTTAAAGGTAGGTAAGGGCTTGCTATAGCATAGAAGAGAGAAAGGCACAATTGGGCAAAGAAAACACTCCTCCTTGCCATGGATAAGCAAAGAGCAAGAAGTTCACTAAGGCAGTGACAGGTGAGTTGGGTTGAGGGGGTGGCACATGGGGAAGCAGGTTATGAAATGTCTTTTATGATTAGGAAAAAAAGAGTCAAAAGAGAGTTATAAGCCATAGCATAACATTATCGGATTTCGTTTCTAATTAGAAAATTCATTAACACTGAAAGCTACATAAGGACAAGGTTGTGTTTAATCCTTGGTATGCCCAGCACCATTGCATGGTAGATGCTCTATAATATTTTACTGAATTAAGACTTTTTGTTGCCTGAATAGTCTAAAAAAAGGTTGAGAATCCACGGGCCTTAGCAGGAGAGGTGGGAAGAAGAGGTCAAATTTGAGTGAAGTTTGTGAGATAGAAATCTATATATCTATTGTCTGTTTAGATGTGATGGAAAATGATTAGGAAGAAAAGAAAGTTGAAGATAATGCCAAGGTATTTCACTTGGGAGACAAGATGGATTATCATGAATTAAAACAGAAACCACAGGAAGCACCATGAGTTCTCTTCTTGAAATGGACAACATGTTTTGCTTAAAGGGCCTCTGGATTTCTCACTCAACTATGTCCAGTGAGCCATAGGAAACATGGGTTTGGAGAGTGTAGTTTAGCTTGAGGCTGGGAATACAGATTTCAGAGTCATAAGCAGAGAATAGATGAATTGAGAGGTAGATGACACCACAGTGGAATGGCCACTCTCTGAGGAAAGGATGAGGATTATACTGGGTTGAATAGTGTCTCCCTCCCTCCTTCTCCCACCCCTTCCTCTCCCTCTCCCCCACACACAATTCATGTCAACCTGGAACTTCAGAATGTAATCTTATTTGTAAATACGGTCTTTGCAGAAATAATTAACTAAGATGAAGTCATACTGGATTAGGGTGGGCCCAGGTGTCCTTGACATATTTTGTTTCACTTGGGAGATAAGATGGACTTATCATGAATTAAAACAGATAATTGTTTTATTTAACAGATAATTGTCTATTTATTTATTGTTTATTTCATAGATAATTGTTTTATTTCTGTGCAATAATTGTCATACTGGATTGGGGTGGGCCCAGGTGTCCTTGGCATATTTTGTTTCAAAATATATAACTATTTTGAAAATATTGTAAAGAAGCCTGCATTACCCTAAAACAACAATATATATATGTTGTTTGAGGTTAGCTAATTTGTGTCACTTTGTTATTGAAGTCCTAGGAGACTGATACAAGGACAATGGATGGACCCTGGCTTCAGGGTATTGGAGGAGGACCCAGGAAAGAGGTGGAGAAGGAACAGCCCCAGAGGGAGGAAAGCCATGTGAGCACATGTGTGAAGTAGTGTAAGCATGGTTTGACTAGCAGAGGTGATTTGTGTCTAGGGGTGGTTTAGAAAAAGGGTCCCAAAGTTAAAAACAGTTTGAGGTGCAGGTATGTGGTTAGCCTCTGATTGTTAGAGGCAGGCAGGGGTCAGGATGATTCTGGGCTATTTCTACATCTTGACTCTTCTCTCGGTCAAGGTTGGACTTTCTTCCTTTTGCCTCCAAACTCACACTGGTCTTCCCTATTTTGTAAAGTACAAGTGACCCCAGCCCTGGCATGTGTGGCTCAGTTGGTTGAGTGTCTTCTTGTGCACCAAAAGGTGCGGGTTCTGTTCCTGGTCAGGGCATGTACCCAGGTTGTGAATTCAATCCCAGGGCAGAGTGCGTTCAGGAGGCAACTGATTGATGTTTCTCTCTCATAGCGATGTTTCTCTCCCCCTCTCTTGCTCTCTTTCTAAAATCAATAAGCACATATTAAAAAAAAAAAAGACAAGTAACCCTAGGTCTAACCTGCTGCCCTTTCTCATCTCCTTTTGTACCCATAGTCTCCATTTCCTCACTATTCACCCTCTAAGATTTGATTTCTCTCCTTAGCTTCCCAATTAGCCTTTAACTGGCTTAATTCAGTGCCTTTTCCCTCTCCTCATTTGGCTTGACCTCCCTGCATCTTTGCAGCATTAACATTTCTTATCTTCTGTCCCTTGTTGAAAGTTTCTCTTCCCATAAATACTCTGCTGCTATATTATTCCAGTTCTTAAATTACACCTCAGTCTCCCCAGGGTTCATTCTCCCTGCTGCTGCTGCATAATGTGGTCTAGATGATTCTCTTGGTTTGACTATGACTTCTAAGATTCCATTTCTCCCTCCCACAGTCAATTTTTATACCTATTCATTAAATGAATTAATTATGAATTCATTCCATACGTACTAATGACACCAAAATCCCTTCCTCACATCTGACCTCCCTCAGCCAAATCTAATTTTGGTTAAAAATATTAAGTATCAATTCTAATCTGTCATGTTAGAATTCCTCTTGTTTTATTTAAAATGTTTCCTTAAGGAGCTCTTTGGAGTAAATTTAGAAAATACAGAAAATGTGAAAAGAAAAGAATTACCCAATATTTCCTTTTATTTGTTTCTTTTTTAAAAATATATTTTTATTGATTTCAAGAAGAAAGGAGAGGGAGAGAGAGATAGAAACATCAATGATGAGAGAGAATCATTTATTTGCTGCCTCCTGCATACCCTCTAATGGGGATCGAGTCTGCAACCTGGGCATGTGCCCTGATGGTGACCTCCTGGTTCATAGGTCGATGCTCAACCACTGAGCCACACTGGCTGGGCATTCCTTTTATTTTGTTTTTATATGTAGAAATTTATTGTTTATTTTTACAAGCACAATTAAAAGCAAATGTTAGTTTAGGTATGTGTGTGTATCTATATGTGTTTGTCTTCTGTTTTTTAATTTAACATTATAATATAAATAATTTCATGTTATTACCAAAATTCACAAACATTTCTCATGGCTGCATAGCATTCTATTGAGGTTACATTAATATTTTCTTAGCCATTTCCCTATATTCAGTATGTCCTATATTTTTCTATTACAAATAATACTACAATAAATATCTTTGTGCACAAAGCTCTATGTTAGTCTAAATTTTTTATAATAACTTCCCTAAATGGAATTTTTGGATCCAGGGTATAAACATTTAAAATTTTATATTGTCAAGTTGCTTGTAACAGAATTCTACCAACTTGCTTATCAGCAATCTATAAGAGAACCTACTTACCACACCCTACTAAAAGTGTTTACTTAAATTTTCCACTCTTTAAAAACTTGACTTTTCCCCCCCTAAAACACTGATGGTGTGTCTTAGTGAATAGACCTATGATTCAGATATTTCTGTGATACATGCATTAAAGGGCTGGTAGTAGAAATTAAGTTGATGACAAGGGTTCGCCTTTCACTAACAAAAGCATGTTTACTTGGAAAGCAGAATCTCAAAAAAGGAAAGATCTGGAAAGAAAATTTGATATGGCTTGAAAGGCAATCTCTTTGGATCTGTGGGACAGTATTTTGGCTTGAATTTCTCTGTCATTCCTCTGCAGAAAGGAAAATATTGTTAATTTCTTAATTTTAAACAGAAAAACAATTTCTCTCTGCAGATAGATTCACATATCCTTACAGACAACCTCTTCCCAGAGGCATGTACAGATGAACATATTCTCATGTGCTTGTTAGCTGCTCGCTGAATGAAATGGTTGTTTAGCAAAGCTTATTATGAAAGAAGCCTGCATTACCCTAATGTAGGCATGTGCAGCTGGTGGTGTGTAAGGTCTGCTCAAAACATTAATTCCACTCTTCCTGCTGGTTTATACAAAAAGCAGTGTCAATTTATAGAAGAGATATTTTTGTTTGTCAAGTCATTTCGAAAAGTCTGAGATCTGATATTTTACAGAAAGCAATCCATGTCTTACCAAGTTTGATTTCTGGAGTCACTTTTTTACAGCTTCCTGGGTTTCCAGTTAGTGATCTTTGAATGAAAGTCAGAGAAAATATAGGTGCTTGATAACATGGTACTGGTATGTTCTGTATTCCCAATGTTTGGAAAAATCAGACCACTATTAATATGCTGAAAGCTAGATTTTGTAGAATGTTAAACACTCATGAAAGGCACGATGAAAGAAAGGGCAGGTTTCCTGCCAGCATTGCGGTCAGCAGCAGTACTCTGGCCTGATTACTTAAGCCGATGTTTTTCTAAATCAGTCATGAATCAGTAATTATCAAGTTTTGCAATACTAGGTGATTCTCTTGAGACTAGCAAATGATTTGTAATGTTCAGTTGATAGCTTTTTTTAAAAAAGAAATAATTTGGCTGCCCTTGACGGGCTTCCCTGGGCACTGGGTAGAACCCCTGTTGGTTTCATGGGACTTTGTCTTTGGGAGCTTTGTAGCTTGAGCTTTCCTACATGATCAAATAGCACATATTTGCTTTCTTTCCCCACAAAACTGAGAATGCTGCTGGTGTGTGGGATATTAGTTTTACTTTCATTCATTTGGCTTAACTATTTAGATAACAATTTAGTCCAAAAAGGGTTTTAAAAAGAGAAGTCACAGATGAAAATTCAGGAATCAAGACTTCTGCTCCATTTAGTTTCTTCCAGCATGTTTTTGGGATGACCTGTTTGATAACTGTTTTCTTCTGCTTTAAGACATTCTCCGTTGTGTGTTGGAATTATGGATATTAAAGTTGGAAGGCACTTGAACCTTTTCTAATTCAGTCTCCTACTTTTTGAAACTCATAGTAGTAAATTGTTTCAGTCACAGAGCCAGGAATTGGTTAAATAGAGATCCAAATGTGAGCTCTTTCTTTTACCTGACAGTGTGTTAGCCCAGTGGTTGGCAAACTGCGGCTCGCGAGCCGCTCTGTGGACTAATGAGTTTGCCGACCACTGTGTTAGCTAACCTGTCTGCATCAACACAGCAACCATGTTTCTGATTCAGGAAACCTGGAGCTCAGTGAATTACATCCTTTGCAATCTGTTCTGATGAAATGCATGATGCCAGGATTTTAAACAGCTTGTTCCTTAGTTGTCCAGGACTTTCATACTGTTGCCTCTCTTTTACAGTCACCATCCTGTGATACATATTTTACTTAGGATTCCTGTATAACTCTGCTTTGTCTACCCCTTGCTTGTTTCACTTTGGAAATGCTGTCTTCTCGGATATGTTTTTGACAACACCTTTGCTTGGAGGTTCTCAAGAATTTTAATGTTTTAATGTGCACGAGGGCTCCTCAGAGTGGGGACCAGGAGAGCCAGCATCAGGCGGGCCTTTCAAAATATTCTAGGATCCTAATATCTCTTCTTCAAGAGGCTACATTTTAGTTCTTTAGTTAGTCTTTATCTTTGGGAGCCCTTTGTCTTAATAGCCACCATCCTCTTTGAGTACTAATGAATTTTGGCCTCATGGGGCTCTCTGAGACACTCTGACCCCAGGAGTTTGGCCAGACTTTTGGTAGAAGTTATATATTCCCATTCTCTCTATTTGCCCACCACCATTCACATTGAGCCCTGGTACCCTGAATGAGCCGAACTCATGGGTAATCTTCAACATGTGACAGTTTTATAGTGTGGACTTCCAGATTCATCTGTTGTGCGATCAAGGGGGAGATGTAGAAGTTCACACAATCACAGGCTTGGAAGGGAGCCTACTGGTCACTGAAGGCTTGAGTCACCCCCACAAAATCACTGCCAAATAATTATCTAGCCTGACGGGAAACTTATTACCTCCCAAGGAGGTTCTTTCTAATTTGGACAGCTCTGACTGGTGGGAAATTTTTTCTCATACCTATTCAGTGTTGATGTGTTTCCCGTATTGAGTAAAACAAATTTCCCATTAATTAGGTTCCCCAGAGTCTTTCCAGAGTTGACTTAACCTAATACCTCTGAGAGAAAAATTTATTTGTATTTACAGAACTTGGTGGATGTTGCCTGTGAAATTCAGAATACAACCTTATATCATCAACAGACCTTCAGTGGGCATTTCATATAAAACACTTGTTGGACTAAACTGCATTATTCTCTGAAGAAAGCAGTGATGGCTAGGAATATAGCGCTTATTGTATGTGTCATTCTTTTGGAAGCTACTGCCTTGGGCTGTTAGTTTCTTTATAAGTGTGAGTCTTGTCTATACAGCTAGTTGTTAAGCTCCTAGGGTGTGGGCCTGTCTAGTGTGTGCAGTCCTTAACAAGCCTTACTCATGACCTTGCATTCACAGGATCAGCTAATGTTTTGCAAGAAAGCAAAAGCGCAAGAATTGCTCCTTCTGTCACTGACTTATTTTCCTTCTTTGCCCCAAATGATGAGCAGTAGTAGGTAGTGGTGCATGAATGCTGGCATGAGCCTAGGGCCAATTCTGTTTTATTGAAGGTTTTAAACTAATCTCTTAACAGAAACAAGTTTTCCCAGGCCAGCCTACAAAAACCTACTCCCTTTCTGTCTCTGACAGTACTACAGCATTGGCAGAGCTACCTCAGGGCTTAAATTGGTGCTTGGGTGTTGGTTTGGCAGCCTGACAATCACATACCAGGAACACCCTTCTCCACTCATCTGCCTGGTGTACACTACTTCCTCATTCTTCAGGCCTCAGCAGGAATGTCTCTTTGTGGAACCTTCCTGATCCTCCCAGGCAGAGGGTACCTCTTCTTTCTTGTCCTTGCTGTACAGTGGACAGTCCTCTTACGTTTATACATGCTGCATCACACATGTATTATCTGCTTCTAACACTGTCTCCTTTGTTATTCTGTGAACTTCTGGAGGAGAGAGACTGAGTCTAATTTCTTTATTTCCCCTGTTCCAAGCTCAGTGACTTGTACAAAGTAGGGAGATAACTCAATGAATATTTTTGAAGGAATGCCTATTAAAATAGATCAGTTATTTGTGATGGCTTGCAAAGTACATTCCCAAGTGCTAGAGAACCTGTTTACAAACTTTGGAACATAACATTTTTTTTTAAGTTGGGGACTGCTGACACTGTTTTGTATGCTCTCAGGGCTCTGCCCATGATAGGCATGACTAAACAGCATCCTTTCAATGAACTACAGTTAGGGTTATATGGTCTGGGATAAGCCATGAGCTGCAATAGGAACAAAGTGAGGCAGTCCCTGAGGATACAGACCTGCTCTAGACATTCTAGGGAAGTACAAAGTAGCAAGTGGGACATGGTGTCCAGAGAATATGGCAGCCAGGGACCAATCAGGCAAACAGTTGGCTTTTACAGAGTCTAATGGAATAAGTGAGACATCCTAAAGGTGGTTGAATATAATGATAGGGATTGAGGAAGAGGTGATCCTCGGAAGTGTAGACTGTGAACTGGTCCACCTGCATCGGAGTGTCTGTAAGCAGGTGAGAGGTTTCGTGTGATGAAAGTACTGGCAAGGGCCTGGCAGAGCTCTAAACCTAGAGGGACACGGCACAGGCCTTTTATCACTCATTTGTTTAGCAGATATTTATTGGAATATTGCATCTCCCTAAATTAGTTGAAACCTAACCCCCAATGCGGCAGTATTGGAAGGTGGAATATTTGGTAGATGTTTAGAACCTTCATGAGGGTAGAACCTTTACGAATGGGATTAGTGTCCTTCTAAAATAGGCCCCATGTTGAGGACACAGATAAAAGACAGCCATCTATGAAACGGTAATCGGGCTCTTCTTGGATACTAAATCTGCCAGCACTTTACCTTGGACTTCCCAGTCTCCAGAACTATGAAAAATAAACTTTCATTGTTTCTAAGCCACCCAGTCTAAAGTATTTTGTTATAGCAGCCTGGACAGATGAAGAAAAATGCCTGTTGTGAAAATGCTTCCAAGAGGAGGTGAATTCTTGACCTGGTTTTTAGTAGGAGAAGAAGGAACATGCCTAGATGCCAGCATTTGTGCAAATGATCAGGGTGAATTCCTTGTTATGGGCCTAGAGCTCCCTTACATGCCTTCTGTTTCCGATCAGGATTTATCCTGGAGTCAGAGATAAGACAGGATGGGACTTCCATCCTGTCTTAAGACAGAGATAAGACTTCCAGGGTCAAGTAAACCCAGCTATGATGAGAAGAAGGTCTGGGGACTGGGTTCTAAGAAGGGCCTGACAAACACCTGTTGACTGATAGAACTGCATCCAGCCTATGACTGTCCATTAGCCATTAAATATAGTTGACTGGCCATACCAAATGGTGGCACTACATAGCAGAAAACAAGAAACCCTGATTTCCATAACATCTTGCACTTGAAAAATACTCCATATTTACCAAAATACTTTCACATTTCACTATATCATGTAACCCCAAAATTCTTTGATATAGGCAGAGGTGGTGTTATACCCATTTTTTTTTTTTTTATGAGCACATTAGGCACTAATGGTTTCAGTGGATTATGTAACTTCTGGCAGAAGCAGAACTAGAACTTTGAACTCCTTTTTGCTAAGTCACTGCTGTTTTCCTTATGCCACTGATTTGCTCATGTGATGCTGTGACAACTTTTGGAGAACCATGTTCACTGAGATTAGTTCAGGTTTGATTGACTTCTGAGAAACAGAACCCAGCTGGGTTTGAACATCCAAGAGATGTTACTCCCATCAACAATCAGGAACTGCTGATACTTGCTTAAATATACATCAATTCTGATTGAGTAGGTTATTATCTATTTTAAGGAGGTTTCCTTAAATGTACTAAAGTAAATTAGCAATACTACAGATTTAAAAAGATTAGTTTCTAGTAAAAATGACCCAATTTTTGTGATTTTACCATTGAATTGAGTTCCTACGATGTGGTAAGTACTCTTCTAAGCTCTGAGAACATGGCAATAAACAAAACAGACAAAATTCTCTTTGTCATTGGGCTTTTGCTCTGCTTGGGGCAAGGGTATTTGTGGAGGAGACTAACAGAAACCAAGTAATATATAAAGTATGTCAGATGTTGATAAATGCTATAGAGAAAAATGCAGCAGGGAATAGGGACAGGACATGTGGGGGTGAGGAGAAGATTGCAATTTTAAATATAATATTTTAGGGGAAGGCCCACAAAAAAACTTGAAGGAAATATGTAAATCTTTAAAAACTACACACGCACAAAAAAGAGAAAACATTTAAACTATCTATCAGTTACTAATGAGTACACACACACAACTAGCATTTACTTTTAATATTAACTCCCAACTCTATTTACCTAAAAAATAAAGAAATAAATTTGACCTTATGTTTTTGTAAACTGTAAGAATATGGAATTTAGCTATCACTAATCTCTGATTTTTTTTGTTTGCAGACCTCCCACTGTTTATCTCAGTGATAAAACTCTACAATAAATTTTGACTTGAAAAACTTCAGGATATCACGAAAATGGAAAAGACAAATGAAGGCTATGAGATGAGACAAATATTTGGCAAATCCTGTAAAGCACTTAGAGTAAGCTTTATTAAGTGTGGCAGAATCAGATGATCATTACTGTTATTTATTTTTATCTGGGGTCAAACATTATTAAAATAAAACATTTTCTGTGAGTTTCCAAGTTAACCTAACGATTTATTGGTCTCCAAAGATCTTTGTAGATGGTAATCTTGGTT
Source organism: Corynorhinus townsendii (assembly GCA_026230045.1). Lineage (NCBI taxonomy): Eukaryota > Metazoa > Chordata > Mammalia > Chiroptera > Vespertilionidae > Corynorhinus > Corynorhinus townsendii. Next base: position 136,580,445 of record JAPDVU010000007.1, on the reverse strand, counting down.
AGAGTTCTAAAAGAGGACTCTCTAGATTTGGAAAGAAGTTAGAAAATAATTTGTTTAAAAACTATGTTTAAAAAATCCCAAGAAACACCATGAGAGAATGTTTTGTGACATATTGAAGATTTAGTTAAAAGGTGCTATCATGGATTTTTATGGCAGGCTGAATCTAAAATGCCCAGTTTGTCATGGTTTAGAACTGCAGAGATCAAGGAAGAAATGTAGCTGCCCTCTTGTGGCCAATTAGGGTTTTTTCCCCCCCTCTCTGTCTCAATACTTGGAGGAAAAATGTTATTTTTCTACACCTGGAGCTATTAATGCAACAGTGTAAGAGTAATAAAACATTTCAAGTTTTCAGATGAGCTAAAGGACCTTTCCCCCAAAGCAAGGACTTTGCAGGTTAGTAAATATATACTTTTCAGTTGAGCAAAACTCCCAGTTATTGGATTATATTAAAACTAGAGGCCCTTTCCACCATACCCTAAGAGAAGTCACTTGAGATTTCTGGGGAAGACTTTAAGAATTAAATTCTCAAGTCCACAAATAATTTTTTGGGGGAAGCAGTGGGAATTCACTTCAGGGACAGATATCTATATATATAAAAGCCTAAGTGACTGTCTGACCATTCAACCGTTCAACCGTTTGACCTTTCGACCGGTAGCTATGATACGCACTGAACACCAGGGGCAGACACTCAATGCACAGGAATGGAAACATGGAACAGACTGATGAATCTCAGAGGGAAGCGGGGAGGTGGGAAGAGATTAACCGAAGTCTTATCTGCATACTAGAGGCCTGGTGCACGGATTCGTGCATTGGTGGGGTCCCTCAGCATGGCATGTGGGGATCAGGCTGAAACTGGCCCAGTGTAAGGATCTGTGCACCAGTGGAGTCCCTTGACCTGGCCTGGGAGGATCAGTCCGAAACCGGCTCTCCGACATCCCCTGAGGTGTCCCAGACTGCGAGAGGGTGCAGGCCAGGCCAAGGGACCCCACCAGTGCACAAATCTGTGCATCGGGCCTCTAGTAGGAAATAACAATAGGAAGCACTTGGCAAATCTCAGCTGAATAATCAAAGCTAAGTCACCTAACCTGTGAGCTAGCTAAGGCTTCATTTTTCTCATATGTATGTAAGATGAGAGAATTCCAAGATAACTTCCCAGGCTCCTTTTAGTTGATGAACAGGGCAGACTGCTTTCCTGTCTCTGGAATTTCTTTCCTTTTTAGTTATGTGGCTTTATGACTAGTGAACTAGGGGAATTGTGTGATGAAACCTTTGAAAACTGCAGGGCCATAGGAAGATTTTTAGGATTGCCCCATTGGTCATGTGAGATTTTTCAGTTTATTAATACAAATACTGAATTTATTAAGTATCTGCTATGTGCTATGCATTATTTGAGGTGCAAATAATACAATAGTGATGGGGGAAATAATCTTTGTCTTTACGATATTGTAGTTTTTAAAAAATTCAATTCAATCATTTTTATGTGACATTACACAGTTTGCTTTTATATTCATATGATTCTGAAAATAAGAAGAACTTACCTTAAACTTTATATTTTTCCTAGGTGAGATTGGCTTAAAGCTTAGCAAAACTCTCAGTAAACTTGGGCAAAAACTGGGTCTGGAATCAAAACTTTGAGGTCAGGATAAGTATGCCTTTTGGTGAAGCTTCTAGTGGAAGAGGTGACTGGCTGTTTTGGTCATTCTGAAAACTGTTTTTTATGGGCTATTTTTTTTTAACATAAAAAGAAATCCGAGTAGGTTCCATATCCTTTTGAAAAATGCCTTTCCTAAGTTCTGTTTTCATATTCATATCATGATGTGGAATGGTTAATTTAAAAAGCAAGATTTATTTTAAAATCATTTATACTTTTATTTTTTTATTTTATCATGCTAAGATAATTTTTCTTGTCTTGTTTTCCTCTCAAGTCCTTGTACATACTCCAATATGTAAAACAGAGAAACAATCATAAATTTTGAAACATTAATTATTTTGAATGTGAGAAATCTTCAGCTATACATTTCTAAAATGAAAGTTGACTTGTTACTAGTTATGTGGCTATACACATGCGTGCTATAATCAGCTTACAGAATTTTGTTAAAAATAATTACAAGAAGTAAAAAAAGATTACAAGAAGTTCTGGGAGGACCTCTTGATGACACAGATTTTTTTCCTGTTGCCTTGGTATTTTTGGAATATCTTGTATATCATCCTATATAATAAATAGGTAATATGCAAATTGATCCTTATGCCCTTGTGTCACAAGATGGCCACCCCCACATTGTCACAAGATGACTGCCTCAAGATGGCCGCCCCCACATCATCACAAGATGGCCACCACAAGATGGCTGCCCCAACGTCATCACAAGATGGCTACACCCACGTTGTCACAAGATGGCCTCCCCCACATTTAATATGGCTGGCAGGGGAGAGCAGTTAGAGGCAACCAAGCCTGCAGGGGAGGGCAGTTTGGGGGCACCAGGCTTGCAGAGGAGGGCAGTTGGGGGTGATTGGGTCTTCAGGGGAGTGATTAGGTGTCAATCAGGCTGGCAGGGGAGTGGTTAGGGGGCTATCAAGGTAGCAGGCAGAAGCAGTTAGGGGCAATCAGGCAGCTAGGCAGATAAGTGGTTAGGAGCCAGCAGTCCAGGGATCGGGCCTAAACCAGAAGTTGGACATCCCCCAAGGGGTTCCAGATTGGAGAGGGTGCAGGCTGGGCTAAGGGACACCCCTCCCCCCTAGTGTACGAGTTTCAGGCACTGGGCCTCTAGTCTACTATATGTGTCTTTGTTATAAGTTAGTGTTTGGTTAGATAGAACATTTGAACTCTGTTCAACTTGGCAGTGTAAAGAGCCTGGAGTCCAATGATTTGTCTTTAGGGTGGCGTTTAGGGAATAACAAAATATTTCAGAATCATTTAGGGTATTACAAGAGGAAATTTGGGAGTGGTTGAAATGCTTTGTGTACTTCTAAGAAGGAAGGATGGGAGAGATTAGAGGAGGAAAATGGTTTTTAAAATTTCACTTAGAGATTTGTAATTATAATAAAGATTACTGCAGGTTCATAATAAAATGATCATAAACTGATAAAAAGATGAGGCTTTTTCTAATCTCAGTGTAATAAAACTGAGAAGGTAAAACAAAAAAACAATTCACATTTACAAAGGCAAGTTCATTGATGAGTAATGTTAGAGCTCCCTCTTGACCAAAGATCTGTCTGTTAGGAAGGCTTTTAAATATTTTTTATATGTTTTTATTGACTTCAGAGAGAGGAAGGGAAAGGGAAAGAGAGATAGAAACATCAACTATGAGAATCATCCACCGGCTGCCTCCTGCACGCCCCCCACTGGGGATCAAGCCCACAACCCAAGCATGTGCCCCTGACTGGGAATTGAACTGCGACCTCCTGATTCATGGGTCAATGTTCAACTACTGAGCCACACCGGCCAGCTAGGAAGACTTTTAAATGCAAAGTGTGTGATATCATTTTGGTACAAATGGTGATATCATAGATTAATTTTTAAAATATGATTATCAGGTAGATAGGCTCTGAGAAAAATAGTCTGAAGTCTTAAAAAAGAATGCACCAGATTCAGATTATGTTGGGTCAGCTGGTTCTATGGTTTTGGATAACCTTTTAGCCTGTTTCTTTACTTGTAAAGATGATTCCCCTTCTCTTATAGGCTTGTCCACAGAAGACTCCATGCCTTCCTCTCTCCACATTTTCTAGGTTTCTAGGAGAGTCTTGCTATACAAATGCTACTCAACTTACAATGGGGTTATGTCCTGATAAACCCATCAATAAGTTGAAAATATCATATGTGAAAATGCATTCTACCTACCAAACATCATAGCTTAACCTCACCTACCTTACATGTGTTCAGAACACAATATTCAAAAAACACTGGCAGCACAGTACACTGTAAAGCAGCAATTTTTCAACCTTTTTCATCTCATGGTGCACATAAACTAATTACTAAAATTTGGTGGCACACAAAAAATATATTGTTGGCTGATATGACAAAAATAGGTATAATTTTGATTGATTTATAAAAAAAATAATAGTAATTGCCTACTCTTTTTGCTCCACGGTGACTTTTTTAAAAATCAGGTGCCTATACTTATATATAAGGATTTCTGGTACCAAGAATTAACCAATCAGACACAACCTTTTATGCTACATGACCAATAAGATGCAACTCTATTATATGACCTATATAGTTATGGTTCAAGACAGGGCATTCACATCAGATGTCTATTGTGTTGGCTGTTGTCATTAAAAATGTTTTTTTGAGCTTAGATTTTATTCTCACTTTATTTTTATAAATCTTTATTGTCGAAAGTATTACATATGCTCCCCTTTCCCCCCCACTGACCTCTTCTAGCCTGCCCATGCCCCCCACCCCAGGCCTTCACGACCACCCTATTATCTGTGTATTGTGTATTTGACAATCTAAGGGAAAAGAGGTCAGTGCCCCTGACTAAATAACCAGGTATTGCATGTTGTAAAAATTCTTGTGGCACACTGGTTGAAAGTCACTGCTATAGAGTATTAGTTGTTTACCTTCATGATTCCACAGCGGATGGGGAGCTGCACTTCACTGCCACTGCCAAGCATCGTGAGAGAGTATCATACCATATATTGCTAGCCTGGGAAAAGATCAAAACTTTAAACTTGAAATATGGTTTTTACTGAATGCATACTGCTTTTGCACCATCACAAAGTAAAAAAAAAAAAAAATTGTAAATCAAACCATGGTAAGTCAGGTCCATCTGTATATCTGTTTTCCAAGATAATACCAATCAGTGAGTCTTAAAGAGCTAAATGAAGAAAAAATTGTTTAGATGTTGTTGTTTGGGTTAAGCAGTGCATGAAAATTAAACTACCTCTTCTAGCTATACCAAACAAAGAAGGATTTTTTCTTTTTTTACACTGAAAGCAAAGGGACCTTACCCCCCTGACCTATAAGGAAACCTGTATTTTTGGCGTTTGTTTTGTTGTGAGGTTGTGGAGAGCAGGGCTTTAAAATTCCTGCACATATGGTTCAAAGGCTTATCCAAGCATAAATAAGTGGCTGTAATTTGAACCTGGTTGTTGATTGCTTTTTATTTAGACCTCTTTCCTCCATTCATTTGTTCTTTCATTTCACTCAAACACTTCAAGCATTGGGTGTACATTATTGAACATAGTTCTTATATCTTTATGGACAAGACTACATATAGAGTGTTGCCAATTCTGGATCACAAACTCAAATGTATTTGCAGATCAGAAGTGAAGCAGACCCTATTTATTGGTAACTAGAGTGGGTTAAAGAACACTTGCTCAGTCCAGAGAAGAGTCACCAGTCAGAGGCTTGTTTGCTATGCCAGGACTTTCCAATTTTTTAAAATAAAGAAGCCAGAAATATAGGCTTTAATGCAAACTCCCTTGACTTTTAAAACATCATACAAACCAAACGAAGTTCATTATTTGAGGACTGCCAGTTTGTGTACTCTAATTCCAGCTGTGTTAACTATTCTCTCGTGATCTGTCTCCTAATAGCATGATGGTTAAGAGCTAGACAACTTGGATACAAATCACAGCCCCAACACATACTAGCTGTGTGACCCTGGCAAGTTACTTGGCATCTCTGTGCTTTAGTTTTTTCATCTATGAAATGATGATAATAGTACTTATTGCATAGCGTTTTTAGGAAGAATCAAATGAGTTAAATATATAAAGTGCTTAGAGTAGTGCCTGGGACATAGTAGGTGAAATCAAAGTGTTTAATATTATTAGAGTCTCCTTGTGTCCTCTCATGAAGAAACTTGTGAGACCTTTATTGGGCAGCTCCTATGCACCAGGAACTATGCCAGGTACTTTGTAGACATTTTCTCATTTAATCCTCATGCAGACACTTGAGGTAGGTGCCATTTCTATTTTACAGTAGAGAGAGCTGAGACTCTATGAGATTTAGTAACTTGTCCAAGGTAGAGTTGGAATTTGAATGTAAGTGGATCTGATTCCAAAACCCATCGTTTTATCAGAAAGCTCACATCCTCAACCCAGGGAGATGTGTTATGAATTTGATGCCTGATGGGATATCTTTCACAAAAGGATTTAAGTGAAATTGCCTTAAATGTATCAACTTTGGGTCAAGATGAATTTGGGAGAGCTTTGTTACCTATAAACCTACTGTACCCTGCCAAGGAAGCATGAACTCCTTGAGGACAGGGACTAAGTCCGCTCTATTTGAAGGTCCCGGCATATTCAATGAGTTCAAATGTTTACAAAGGAATGAGTGAGAGACTCAAAATAAGAGGCTCTCAATCTACACCATTTTTACAATAATGATAAGCCTAGGCAGGCCAGGTATAGGCCCTTAATTACTGCACTAAAAACCCCAAATGATATAAAACACCTTGCCTCCTTTCCTAACAGTGTTCTTTATAGTGTCAATGAATAGAGATCAGAAGGGATGGGAGGAGTAGAGGCATGTGTGAAGGGAAAGAAGTGGAAAGGAGAAAAGAATAAAGTGGAAAATCTGCCTGTAGAGATAAAGAGAATGGGGGATGAGAAAGGCGAAAGCCATTGGGCAAACTTCCTGTCAGCTCAGATGAACTTCCCAAATCAGGACAGAATAAGAAATCACACACAACAGTTTCTTTGGAAAATGCCCTTTTCACCTCAACATGTTCTGCTTTTCAGATTTGCTTTCAACAGCTTTTGTTTTTGGTTAGATGGAATAAAGGAGTATGAGAAGTTTACTCAGCAGAGTATCTGCTATTATAAATCATATGAAGTCTTTCCCATTTAGGGCTTAAGTCACATCCATCTACAATTCTGAGGCAGAAAAATATTAAAATCTTTCTCCTGGCTTGTGATGTTTTCAACGGGTTTCAAATTCCTCTTCCATATGAGAAGTTTGAACATCCAGGCGTCTTGCTAATTCTTGCCTCCTTGACTTAAATGTATTAGGAGTCAGTGAAATTAGAGAAACCACCAAATAAGTGATTAAAAGGTCTCTTTTCAAGAGTCAAATGGAAAATAAACAGGCAAATAGAACTACAGTGCCCACTGTGTCCCTTTATCACTTTGATCTGTGTCTCTCACTAGGTTGAGGGTCCAATCAGGTCTGCTGCTTCTTCATCACTTTGCTGCTCTTCTTCATTTTATCCAGATGGCATCCCCGCCCCCCAGGGTCAGGCAGGCTCACAGATGGACCTTTGGAACTAATCCAGATACAGAGCAACACTGAGCCCATCCATTCAGAGCCAAGCGTCCCTGTCTGAATGAAAGTTTAGTGCTCTTTAATAGGCTTACTCAGAGTCCTGTATTTCCTGGCTGAGGAATGGTGGCAGATTTCTTAACCTGAGTTTCAATTTCTTTAATCTGTGAAATGGAAATAATTGTAGAACCTACCTCACATATTTGTGATGATTAAAAGAGACTTACCACATGTAAAAGGCTTAGCGTAGCGCCTAGCACATGTTCATAATAGTTAATAAAATGTTTAGAGGTAATATTTTCAAAAGAGCAGGTGATCATATTTGCATTGGAAATAACCCCTTTCAAAGTGCTTTGACTTTGTACATTATTTTTAAAGGTTCTTAGTGTGAGATCAAGAACCTTCATTCACCACTCTCCAGAAATTATCTATTTCTATTATAGGACGACTTCTATCCCTTTCTGTAAATTATCCAGACTTCCAAAATGTCATGTATTATTGTCTTTTTTCTTTGAGGAGAAAAATGGTATAATTATACAGCAACTATATGTAGGTAAAGCAGTGGTTGATAAGATTTGGTTTTTAAAGAAGAAACTATTCCACACTTACTGTTTTCATATCCTAGGTTATTTCTCATTTTCACTAAATGACATATATAATTGTCAGGCCTGAATAAAAATTTCCCAAAGCTTGGTTTCCAGTTCATACTACAAAATGTTTTTTGGTCAGTGGAAAGCATCATTGTTAATTCTCAGGGACTGTCCTTCAGAAATTTCCCTATATCACATTATGATAGGTAGGAGAACTGACAAGCATTGTAATGGCAAAGCAGAATTCAGAATTATGTTCTATAATCATACTTCATTTAAAATATGTTCCATTCCCACGACATTCCCTTGGTAAAGTTGGGATAGGGCAGTGTAGTACAGCAAAGGCCACAGGCTTTGGCACCAAACAGACCTGTATTTGATTCTTGGATATACCACTTATTATTGAGTTTTGAATGCATTAATTATTCCAATAAACTTATGGAATGAATAGTTTTCAAACATTTAGCATGGATCAGGATCACCTATAAGATATGTTTAAACACAGATTGCAGACAGAGTTTTTGACTCAGTAGATCTGCTGTTTGGCCCAAGAATTTGCATTTCTAACAAGTTTCCTAGTAATGATGGTGATGATGCTGGTCTGAGGACTACACTTTTAGAATCACTAGGATACATTTTATGCGATAAATTAGGTTCAGATGGTTTCAAAGTTGGGCCAGAATTTCTTAAAGGAATATTGACTTGGAAGATTTTCTGTGAAGATTAGCGATATTGTATAGATGTACCCAGACCTTAATGGGCAATCAAGAAATAGTAGATATTCTCTAGAGTCAGATAGCCCTGGATTCAAGTTCAAATTCTGCTGGTGGCTGACTAAATCAGTGGTTGGCAAATTGCGGCTCGCGAGCCACATGCGGCTCTTTGGCCCCTCCACAAAATACCACAGCCTGGGCGAGTCTATTTTGAAGTGGCGTTAGAAGAAGTTTAAGTTTAAAAAATTTGGCTCTCAAAAGAAATTTCAATCATTGTACTGTTGATATTTGGCTCTGTTGATTAATGAGTTTTCCGACCACTGGACTAAATGATTCATTGTAAATTCTGTACCACTCAAAATATTTATTTGTAAAGTGGATGCTATGATCCCAAATTCATATGCTGAAACCTCTAGTGTGATGGCATTTGGAGATGAAAGATGAGGACTTTGGCAGCTAATTAGGTTTACTAAGGTCATGAGATTGAAGGCCTCATGATAGGATTAGTTTTATAAGAAGAGACCAGAGAGTGTTTTCTCTTTCCCTTCCTCTCTCCCCTTCTCCCTCTCTTCTGCCATGTGACAACACAGCAAGAAGGTGGCCTTCTGCAAATCAGGAAGAGAACTCTCTCAAAGAATGTAATTGTCTGTTACTTTGATCTTAAAGAACTGTGAGAATTAAATTCCTGTTGTTTAAGTTACCAGCATATGTATTTTGTTATGTCAGCCTAAGCTAATACAGTGGAGACAATCCCTATCCTGTAAATTAGAGATATAATGAGATAGTATGTATAGAGCTCATGGATCAGTGCTGGTTACCTCTAGTAGGAGGCAGCTAATGAATAATATAATTATTATTAAATAATTACTTTATCACTATGCCCTTTCTTTCAATTCCTTTGCAGGATTTTTACTCATGTAAACTTTTCTAAGAACTCCCCAAATCTGATGGTAAACTGATTGCAGGGCGTGTGGCTGAGATGATAAACAATGGGGGCTAATTCACGTCACTGCCTTTCAACTTCCTTGCTACAGATTAATTTGTGTCCAAACCTCTCATTTTTGGATCAGTACATATTTGCATTAGAACAAAAATTCTATCAACCTTCTTCCTGGGTTCAGCCTGTCCAAGAGAGTAAGCCATCTTGTGTGGCTCATTTTCTGGTGACGTTCCTTTTTGCAGAGCACATTTGTCAGTTGTCTCCTGGGTGGTATCTTGCACATGTGTTTTCCATTAGAGTAGCAACTAAAGAGTGGCAACTGTGAATCTTTTTTTGGCAGGTGCTCATGTTCCAATTTCTTCTTCTGTAGTTAGCCTGGGGTGGAAGATTTTGGAGGAAGGGAGAGGGAGGCTTATTTATGAATTGAAAATTGGACTTGATGCCTATGACACCGGGTTAAATTGCTCAGACTTAGTTAGGATGAAAATTTCCCCTGGTTCTCCCTCTCTCATTAAAATGTCCTCATAAGTAGATTAATCAGGCTTTACATTTGTATAATTGTGCAGCATCCAATTTTATTTTTAAAATTATGTTAAAATAAACTAATTACTTGATTAAAGCTCTAGAAGTGAAAAGAGAAAAAAGGAAATCAAATGTTTCTGATTATTTTAGGAACAATATTTTATGGTGAATAACATTTTGGAATCACCTAAACACAAGTGAACAAGCTATCTATCGGGGTCACCTCTAATAGTTTATTATTTTACTTATGTAAAAGATACACACACCATACATTTACCATATGACCTAGTAATCCCACTTCTAGAAGAATGAAAACTTATGCTTACAATAAATGTGTACACAAATATTTACAGTAGTTTATTCATAACTAGAGGCCCAGTGCACAAAATTTGTGCAGGGGCGGAGGAGTCCCTAAGACCGGCCTGTACCCTCTCGCTATCCGGGATCCCTCTCGCGATCGGGTACCACTGGCTCCTAACCACTTGCCTGCCTGCCTGATTGCCCCTAACCCCTCTGCCTGCCTGCCTGATTGCCCCTAACTGCTCACCTCCTGTCTCATTGCCCCTAACCACTCTGTCTGCCTGTCTCATGCCCCTAACTGCTCACCTGCCTTCCTGATCACCCCTAACCATCTCTGCCTCGGCCCCCACCACCACGGCTTCATCCAGAATGACGTCTGGAAAGTCGTTTGGCTGTCCAGTCTAATTAGTATATTATGCTTTTATTATTATAGATTGCCTCAAACTGGAAATCACTAAAGTATCCTTCAGTGGGTAAGTGGATAAACAAACTGTGATATACTCATACATTGGAATACTACTAGTACTTGGCAGTGAAAAGGAACACACTGTTAAGACAAGCAATGATTTGGATGAATCTCACAGGTATTTTGCTGAGTGAAAGTTAAATGACAAAGATGACATGATATTCTTGAAAAGATTACTAGTGAACCATAGTATCAGAGAATAGACGAGTGGTTTGGCAGTAGTGAAAGTGATAGCATCAGGGTATTTTTGGGGTGATAGAGTTGTTCTGTACCCTGATTGCAGTGGTACATGACTCTATACACGTAGTAAAAATCATAGAACTGTACCCCAAAAGAAGTCATTTTTACTGCATTAATTAAAAATAAAAGATTGGTTAGATGAAATAAGAATTATGTCTCTTTTAGGAACATAAATGATTGTTCCAGAATGGTATGCCATGAGGTTTTAAAATGTGTGTTGATTTGAACCTATCACGTAATTTCTATACAGGTAGGAAATGTCAGGGAGAGAGATTTATATATGATTGTTATGCAAAATGAAGGGAAGGAAGAGGGTGAGTTCAATTTTACCCATGGTTTCACATATAACAACCACCAAACATCATAGGACAACATAATGAGTTAATAATACTCATAAATTGCTTTTCAAAATCTCTAATCCTCACCACTTATTAACTTTCTGATCCTCTTTGCATTTTCAGAAATGAATTGCATCTGGATTCTGAGTCTGAAATGCTTGAGGTTGGAAGTAGTTGGGTCAAAAGTGGGATTTCATTTTCCTTTATACTGCACATCAGCTATTCATATCCTACCATCTGAAACTAATTTGTTGTGTGTAATTTCTTCCATAAACTTGTTGGAATAAACAATGCATGCACAGCTCCTTAGATGTGTATTCATCAGGGACTAACTTGCCTGTGTGTGATTTTCAGCTCTCTCAGAGCTTTCAGAAGTACCATCCAGCACTTGGGATGTCATGTGGGTTCTCAGAGGGCCTATTACTTATAAACTAGGGTGTGTGTGTGTGTGTGTGTGTGTGTGTGTGTGTGTGTATGTGTTTATCTGTGACATGTGATATGGGCCATGTTCCCCATTCCCAAATTGTTTCTAAGTACAGTTAAGTGAATTAAATAATGGGAACAGACAGGCCCACTCTATGCCTCTGGTCCAAATAAACACAAGATTGGGATTGTTTAATCAAATGGGTGAGAAGTTACAGCATTGTGGTTTGTCACTTGCCGCTTGAAAGTCCCCTAAGATGGTGGTAGTTAGTTTCTGGGTGTGGCCTGACTTCAGCTCTGTGATGTGTATGCTAAGCATTTCACAAAGTTCCTCAAATGCTTCTACCTTCCATCCTTACTGCCAGGAGCTTTGCTAGGTGATGGCATGATATATAGAGGAATAAGACACATGACTTTGCAAATTTCTTCACAGTCCTTACAATGCAAGCAAGTCCTTTTTAAGCTACACTACATTTTTCCTCTGTTAAAGAGGGACTACCCGAGGTCACTTCTAGTGCTCTTTCAAAAATCCATATTTTCATTTTGTCCCCATAATTAAATCAAAATGCTAGGCTTAAAGACTTCCCTTCTTAATTTGTATACTGCCATTATTACTTTAAGAAAGAGAGTATAATCATTACAGAATACTTAAAAAATTTTAAAATCATTTTTCAATTAAAGTTGGCATACATTATTATATTGATTTCAGGTGTACCCCCATGATTAGATATTACATAACTTACTAAATGATCATCCCAATAAATTGTGCACCCATCTGACACCATGCATAGTTATTAGATTATTATTGACTATATTCCCTATGCTGTACTTTACATCCCCATGACTATTCTCTGTAACAACCAATTTGTTCTTCTTATTCCCTTCACCTCCCATCTGGCAACTAAAAATGTTCTCTTTATCTATAAGTCTATTTCTGTTCTGCTTGTTTGTTTATTTTGTTTGTTATATTCAATTGTTGAAAGATACATATTTTTTACCATTTTATTGTTCATGTTTTTACCCTTTTTAAAGAAGACCCTTTAACATTTCATATAATACTGTTCTTTTTGTTTTTTAAATATGTTTTCATTTATTTTATTTTTAGAGAGAGAGGAAGGGAGAGGGAAAGAGAGAAAAACATCAATCAGTTGCCTCCCATAAGCACCCTGACTGGGAATTGAACTGGTGACCCTACTGGTCTGGGACATGTTAAGAAAGCTCTTGTAAAGTGAAAGATAAGCTGTTGATTCTGGCCCATCCTATAATAATTTTAAATAGGTACAATACCTATGGGCCTTTTTGGATTTTGGAGGCAACCTATTCCTCATTTGGTGTGTTATTCCAGCCCATTTACCAAATGACCTAAACGGCTAGTTTTGAGTGGGAAACAGAACAAGAGAAGGCTGTGAAAGCTGCTCTGTCACTTGGGTCATATGATCCAGCACATCCAATGGTGCCTGAAGTGTCAATGGCAGATAGGGATGCTGTGTGGGGCCTTTGGCAGGCCCCTATAAAAGGACCTTAGGATTTTGGAGCTTAGGATTTTGCAGCAAAGCCATGTCATCCGCCACAAATAACTACTTTCCTTTGAGAAATAGCCTGTGACCTGCTACTGAGCCTTCATGCTTAACCATATGCCACCAAATTAACATTGGACATGAGCTTCCCATCAAGAACTGAGTGTTATCTGATCCACCAAGCCATAAAGTTGGGCATTCACAGAAGCACTTTATCCTCAAATGGAAGTAGCATATCTATAATCCTAATGTATAAAAACTCAGGATCCATAATGTCCAAAATGACCGAAGGCTCATCTGAATGCAAGGCTCCAGTGGGCAGGGACTGGTGAGCAGGCTGAACTGCTGACCACTCCAGGAGAGAGAGAGGCATGGCTGATCAGCGGTTACTGCGGCTGCTGGCAAGGCCTGTAGAGAGAGAGGAGCAGGATCTGATCCACAGCCTCGAGGCCCTGCTTCTCTCTCTCTCTGGGCCTCACCAGCAGCTGCACCTCTCTCTCTCTCTAAGAGGTCATCAGTTCAGTCCACTCTCTAGCAGCCTGGGGTGGCTGTTGATCAGCCCCGCCTCTCTGATCAGGCCTGGAGATAGGCCCAGAGATGCTGACTGGAATAGAAAGCAACCAATCAGAACCAACTCTGGGTAAAGTGCAAGGAGCCAATGGCTGCCTAGGAGGTGGAGCTTCTGACACTGATTGGCATAGAAACCAACCAATCAGAACATAATCTGAGTGAACTGCAAAGGCAGAACGTAAGGTGGGGGCTGAGGAGGGGTTTTAAGGACAACAGCTGTTTGGTGTAAGGTATAAGAAAGTGGTTCAATTTTTTAATGACCAGTTTGGCAGTATAGTGCATATGGCTGGCTATCAGTCCAGATGTAGGGATTATGTAATTTTGTCTGCCAAGAGCATCTCCTCCTGCTGGAAAAGGCTTTCCTCCCCATTTAAGCAATCCTATCTGATATAATCTATCTATACTAATAAAAGGGTAATATGCTAATTAGACCAGGTTGACCGGCCATCTTCCAGACATCTGACTTCCTTCCAGACAAAGCCATGGTGGTGGGGGCTGAGGCAGAGGCAGAGGCAGTTAGGGGCGATCAGGCTGGCAGGGGAGGAGGGGCAAGATCAGGCTAGCAGGGGAGGGCAGTTCAGGGCGGTGATCAGGCAGGCAGAGGCAATTAGGGGCAATCAGGCAGGCAGGTGAGCGGTTAGGAGCCAGTGGTCCCAGATTGTGAGAGGGATGTCTGACTGCTGGTTTAGGCCTGATACCTGTGGGATCTTCCAAGGGGTCCCCAATTGGAGAGGGTGCAGTCTGGGCTGAAGGGACGACCCTCCCCCCCTTGTGCACAAATTTCATGCACTGGGCCACTAGTCTATAATAAGCGTAATATGCTAATTAGACCATACAGATGAAAGACCTTCCAGATGTCATTCTGGACATCCTTCTGATGAAGCTGCAGCGATGGGGGCTGAGGTAGAGTCTGTTAGGGGCAATCAGTCAGGCAGGTGAGCAATTAGGGGTGATCAGGCAAGCAGACAAACAGTTAGGGGTGATCAGGCAGGCAGGCAAGCAGTTAGGGGTGATCAGGCAGGCAGGCTAGCAATTAGGGGTGATCAGCAGGCAGACAGAGTAGTTAGGGGCGATCAGGCAGGCAGGCAGGAGAGCAGTTAGGAGCCAATGGTCCCGGATTGCGAAAGGGATGTCCAACTGCAGGATCAGGCCTAAACCAGCAATCAGACATCCCCTGAGGGGTCCTGGATTACAAGAGGGTGCAGGCTGGGCTGAGGGACCCCCTCCTCCCATGCACAAATTTTGTGCACCAGGCCTCTAGTGTGTGTGCGTGTCTGTGTATATGATATGGCCTGAAGGTGTAAGTAAGTTACATAAAGAGGCAGCCCAAATGCCCATGGTCCTTTCTTCTGCTATACTGCCTTCTCCTCCCAGCCTGCACCTATGGCTTCATGGAGAGTTCCCTCCAATCAGTTGACAGAGGAAGAGAAGACTCAGACCTGGTTTATGGATGGTTTTGCAAGACTTGCAGGCACCACATACAAATAGACAGGTACAGTGCCACAGCCGCTTTCTGGGACATTTTAAAGGAAGGTAGTAAAGGAAAATCTTCCCAGTAGGCATAACTTCAAGCAGTGTACCTGGTTGTTTACTTCGGTTGAAAAGAGAAATGACCAGAAATGAAATTATATAGAAAACTAGTGACAAAGAAATGTGGGGAAGAAGTATGTGAATTAACCTCTCTGAATGGGGAAAACAAAAAAAACCATGGAGATATTTGTGTCCTATGTGAATGTTCACTGAAAGGTGACCTCAATAGAAGATGATTTTAATAGCCAAGTGAATAAGATGATTTGTTTTCTGGGTACCAGTCAGTCTCTTTTTCCCTTTTAGTGCCCAAAAGGCTCATAAGCAAAGTAGCCATGGTGGCAATGATTAAGGTTTTGCATGGGCTCAGCGATATGAATTTCCACTCACCGTGACTGACCTGGATACAGTAACTGCAGCAGAGACCAACTCTGAGTCCCCAATAGGCAACATTCCCTAGGGCCGTGGTCAGCAAACTGCGGCTCGCGAGTAACATGCGGCTCTTTGGCCCCTTGAGTGTGGCTCTTCCACAAAATACCATGGCCTGGGCCAGTCTATTTTGAAGAAGTGACTTAGAAGAAGTTTAAGTTTAAAAAATTTGGCTCTCAAAAGAAATTTCAATCGTTGTGCTGTTGATATTTGGCTCTGTTGACTAATGAGTTTGCCGACCACTGCCCTAGGGCATTCAGCTGGCTACGGTGACAGATTGATTCCATTGGACTGCTTCTATAATGGAAGGGGCAGTGTTTTGTTCTTACTGGAATAGACACTCTAGATCTGGACTTGCCTTCCCTGCATGCAGAGCTTCTGCCAAAACTACCACCTGTGGCCTTACAGAATGCCTTATCCACCCTCATGGTATTCACACAGCATTCCTGCTGATCCAGGAACTCACCTGACAGCAATAGAAGTGCTGCATCAGGCCCATGCTTATGGAATGTTTACCATGCTCCCCACCATCCTGAAGCAGCTGGCCTGCAGAATGTTGAAATGACTTTTTGAAGACTCAGTTATAGCACCAGCTAGATGGAAATACCTGGTAGGGCTGGGGCAAGGTTCTCCAGAGGCTATATATGCTCTGAATCAGCATCCAATATATGGTGCTACTTCTCCAATAGCTAGGATTCATGGGTCTAGGAATCAAGAATGAAAATGAGAGTAGCACCACTCACTATTACCCTTAGAAACCCACTAGCAAACTTCTGCTTCCTATTCCCATGACTTCTGCTCTGCCGGCCTAGAGATATTAGTTCAAAAGGAGGGATGCTTCCTTCAAGAGATAAAACAATGATTCAATTGAACTGGACATTAAAACTGTTGCCTAACCACTTTGCATTCCTCATGCCTCTTAATCAATAGGCAAAGAAGAGATTTACTGAGCTGGCTAGAGTGATTGATCCTGGCTGTGAAGGGAAAGTTGAACCCCTTAAATATGAAGAGTTAGTGCCTGATGAATAAACAACCTGTTCTAGAATGTTCTTTCTTCACTTTTTTCAAAGCTGGCTTCTTATTTATGGAGATAGCTCAAATGTGACCTCTTCAGGAGGTCTTCCATGATCACCTGTATAAAGTAATGCATTAGTTCCACAGCTGCAATTACTCTCTATTTTATTCATGCTCTATTTCCTTCCTAGCATTCCACATGCTCTAAAATTATTTTTTATTTCATTGTTTATTATATTTCTTCTCCCACTCTATGAAGCCTGTGACTTTGTATAATTTCGTCAGTACCAAGAACAGTGCCTGGGGTATAGATTCTCCAAAAATACTTTTGTTATTTTTTTAAGTATTTTTAAGCAACACAAGAACTCATGGCATCCAAGGAAATTAGGGAAGGTAGGGGTAGGTCCTGCGGAAACTTGGCATTGTCTTGCATGGAAACTGCCACAGTGGAAGCCATTATGTTTTCTTCAGACAGTACAGGGTTAATCACCTCAGATGGGGTAGGGGAGGGGAATGGAGAGGCCATTCCTGCTGGCACAGAAGGCTCCTCAGAAATTAGGGGCTCAATATCCTCAGCTTCATCAGGGTCTTTCCACACAACACTTTTCTAACTTTCTGGACCCTATTCCAATCAATCGAATCCAGGAGTTGGATATATTGGTCTAGAGCTCAGGGAATAGTCAGGGCTAGAAATATGAATTTGTGATTCACTAGCATGTTGAGAATATTTAAAGATATGGGACTCAATACTGAAAACTCCAACCCTTCAGGAGAGACTATAGATAGAGAAAAGGCCTCAGGACCTAATTAGGAAAGTTTCTAAACTCTCATATTCAAGTATGCACCATTGCTCCAGAAAGAAGAATTAAAATGATGATTTCCAGTACAAGCAACTCATTTATTCAAACAATTACTAAGAACCTACTATGTGCCAGGAAATCTTCTAGGTGCTAAGGCTACTACAGTGAACACTACACAGTCTCAGCCTTCAAGGTCTGTACATACTGATGAGGAAGTCAGACAATAAAAAAATCCCAAACAAGTATATAACCAAATGTTAAGTAGTGATAGGTGCTATGAAGAAAAATAAAGCTGGGTAAGAGGATGAATTGAAGATGTTATTTTAAATAGGGTAGTTGGGAAAGGTGTTTCTGAAAAGGAGTAGGGACTTGAAGTGGGGGAGCTAACTATGTGAACATCTGGAGAATGGAGCAGGTTGATTATGAAAAGCAAGAAAGAATGTTAGTAACTGACTGAAAGTGAAGCTAGGGGTCTGATTCTGTGAGTTCTTAAGAGGGAATGAGAGAGGGGCTTAGTCTTTTCTCCCTTTGAGGAATATACTCAGCTGAGCCTATGGAAAAAAATATGTATAGTGTATAGTATATGGTATATAATAATTCAATCCATGTTAAAGAATATCTATTTCAGGACTGTTACTCCTCTGAAAACTCTTGAATTCACCGAGTATTATAAATTGGTTTTTGGTCTGCTTTCTTCACTAGTATGTAAGCTCCATTAGGGTAGTGATTTTGCTCACTGCTGTGTCGCAAGTGCCTAGAATAATTACTGCCACAAAATAGATGTTCATTAGATGTTTGAGAAATGAATTAGTAAGTGAAGTAATATGAACTTGCTCATCAATGCACCTTGACCCTTCAACTGGAAAATGCTGAAAATACAAATGAATTTAGGCTAGTTAAAATTAAATTTAACTAACATGTTATCTTTTATAGCAATTGTTTAGTATAATTTTTCTCTTATAACATTAATGTTAGTGGTAATTGTGGGAGATAATCCCTATTCAAATAGGAATACCTACTCAAACTTCATAAACTCTTAAGTTAAAAAAAAGGTAAGCAAAGATGGCAAACAAAAATATCTACTTATTTTTCCTCCCAATTTATAAAAATGACCAGCAATTTTAGGTTGTTTTATTTCATAATAAATTTAGCAAGGAAGATACAAGTGTATTATAAGCACAAACATGAAAATATACTAACTTCTCTGGTATCAGTGATAAATCTATGAGTGGTAGGCTAATTAATGATCACTATTTTACCAGATTGGGACCACCTTTCTTAGAAAATTTCTCTTCAGGGTTAAATTAAGAGTGTTTATTTTATTTTATTATATAACCATAAACACATCATAGCAAATCTAACTTGAGGTGCTTACTGATGCTTATTTTTTGTGTGTGGTTCTAAAATACTGGCAATATTCTGTTTCTTTTTTTAATCAATTTATTGGGGTGACATTGGTTAATAAAATTATATAGGTTTCAGGTGTACAATTCTATAATACATCATCTGTATATTGTGTTGTGTGCTGACCACCTCAAGTCAAGTCTCCTTCCATCACCATTTTTCCACCCTTTACCCCCTCTTCTACCTTCCCTCACCCCACTTCCCCACTAGTAATCACCATACTGTTGCCTGTGTCTATGAGATTTATTTGTTTTTGCTTAATCCTTACTGATGCTTGTTTAGATGCTGAAGGCAATGCATTAGGAACTGATGGTGACCGATTCTTATCCAATCAGTTCCTGATGCAGTATCTGCGACATCAAAAACTCTGTAATCATTATATTAAGTCTCATTTATTTCCAAATGTGGCAACTTTCTCCCGTTTTGTTCCTACATATGAAAGTTTCAATTAAGTAACTTTTTAACATGTCGCATAATAAATCAGCTTGAAGTCACACTAATGAATTATTTCCCCAATTTACCAAGAAACATTATAAATCTAATGTTTATAACACTCATTTAGTATAATCAGTTATTTCAGGGCAAACTAGTGTGGATAAGTATTTTTTAGAGAGGATATTTGAAAAATAGGTTTTCTTAAGTCACTCATTCCTGATTTATAATGATAATTTAATAACTATTAAAATCTTATATGAATATAGGTGTATATGAATGAAACAATCTGATAATTTAATTTTAGATTCATTAATTAGCATAAACTGATGTACATTTTCAAGATAAGTTTGTCATGTCTTTTTAACTATACCAAAATTCTAGCTCACTGAATATTCGAATTAGAATTAGCAGTTATAGCAGGTACATGACACCAAGAAGAATGTAATGGCCAAACATACAATCCCAAGAATATTACTGGTTTCCTACCTTATCAATCATTTTCGGGTCTGCTTTTAATGATCTTATCAGATAATTCTAATTAATCCTCTAGAATTCCCCCAAATATAGAATGAATGAAGGCTTCCAATATTATTTAGTAAATATATCCTCTGTCCAATGGAATTTCTGGTTTACATGGGGTATTTTAGACATAAATGATAGAAAGTAATTGGGTAGGGGATTTAGAAGTAGAATAGAGGTTACTGAATGGTGGAGATCAAAATGGAGACTGGAGAGTTCACTCCCTGATTGTTATCTATTTGTCTTCATTTATCTGGATCCCAAATAGGACTAAAAGTTAAGGTTGCTTTCATATTTTTATTTTACAGATGGTGAAATTTTGGAATATATTAAAGTACTTCAGGGACATAATTTCCAGCTTAGTCTCTCTCTTTTATAATAGAGTTCTTATCTATGATCAAGTGTGTTATCTCAGTTTTTAAAGCAGATGCTTACTTAAGGTTTATATGCTTTTCATACAGAATATGCAGGTAAGCCAAAGGACTTGTAAGCAGAATGGTATTGGAGGCCCTAAAGACTTCTATTGGAGAAGGAACACCAGGAGAAGGAACCAAAAATTCAGCCTGTCATGATATTCCCCTATATCATGGTCTTTCTGTAGCTAGTTAGATTTGACAGAGTAGGGAACTGAGTTAACTCAACAGTGGCTGGAAAATTACTTGGTATTGTGTCAGTTTGTGAGTAGGAGGAACATGATAAGCAAATAAAAGTAGACAAGGGGGTCCTTCAAGGTCTGATTGTTGCAACTAGTATGCTCTGTGTGATCTTCTCTAAGTAGCATTATTTATCAAAAGCAATGGGACAGGAGTTCAGTTGCCCACATATCAAGATTCTAGGCATCTATTGACTTTTTGGAGCACTTAGTATAAGACTGTAACAAGTTTTAAAAGTCCTGAGGACTAGGATATGGTGGCTGGGATGGTTAGATAGGGGGATATCAACTATCATTACAAACTACTGCAGGGAAGAGGGATTTGTGGAGATGGACCATCATAAAACAGGAAATCCTAAAATCCAGGTCACAATTTTGAGCAATCTTTGGAGCATTGTATAAGGTAAGGTCATCTTCCAGTAATTGAGGTGCCTGTAATAGAACTAAAAAGTGGAGGATCACGCTTTCCAGAGTGTCTTCCTGAGGTTTTTCCAGATAGATCCTACTGGTAAGTCCATTCCAGGTGACAAGATTGTCAGACAGATAGGGGGCAGCCTCATGTGTTCCCAGAATTGATTGAATTTCCTCCCTTCTCCCACGATTTTCACCATACTGTTCCCATAACTCCTACTCATACTTCAAATCTCTACCTCACCTTCAGTCTAGAAGAGATCTCTCCATTCTTTGCTCATGGCAGTTAAACATCTATAATCACAACGGAGATATTTACATAATTGGCAAACAACCAACTCCTCCACTAGACTGAGGGCAGGAATGGTTTGCTCACAGCTACATTCCCAATACAGAATCTGGTGTCTCGCTGTCATTACGTGTTTTTTGTTTGTTTGTTTTTTTAGTGGAAAATAAAAAGCGGCTTATATTTTGTGAGTAGCAGAACTTGAAGCTAGAGTTTCTTCTTGGTCAAGCAAGTTGGCTGAGTTTAGCACCTTCCCCATCCTTACCCACTTCAGACCACCATGATCATTGCTAGTAGAGTGTGTGGCACAAGTGCAGCAAGTTTTGAGAATATGAATTAAATAATGCTATATATTTAGAAGTTCAGCCTTTGAGGATTACCCAGGAAAGTGGGTACCTGATAGGTTCCAAACTTGGGGGTTCTAGCTAATATATGATTGGGTCTGTAGCCAGGAAAATTTTTTTTAACCTTGCACTAACTTAACAGAAGACAGTTGTGGGTTGGATAGGATGGGCAGCTTTGGCTTTCATGGAGACTTTGTAATGATCACTGAAAGCATAACTCATTTTCATTTTGCTTTGTTACTGTTTTGATTTTTTGGGGGGGACGGGACAGGGGAATGGGGGTTTGCCAAAGGAATTCAACAATGGTACTTTCTGAGCATTCAATAACTGTTCGTCCTCCTGGGAGGACCACAGAAAGTTCTAATCTGGATGTCCAACAGAAGACAGACACTGTGAGCCTGGGGCTGTTTTGCAGCTCTTATTGGTTTGCTGCTGGAATATCTCCAGCTGCTTTTACTCCCAGTGACTTCATAGGCTTTCTTGGTGGCAAATGGAACTTTGGCCTGATTTGAACCTGCCCACATTCCTTATCACATCCATTCAAATGTAGAGGACAATAAAGTCCTTTGATGGCACAAGGATGACCATTTAACTGCTCCCAAGCTGGGGCTTCCTCACAGCACAAGGCTTATTGCAGCAACTGAAGGGCTAAGTCAGCCTCCTGAGCTCCCAGCACCAGCTGTCTAATAGGGATGGAAATCTTCACTTTTTACGCTAGGACTGAAATGTTGATTTCTAGCACTAAGGAGGGATTGGGTCTAAGCCAGCAGTTAGACATCCCTCTTATAGACCGGGACCCCTCGCTCCTGCTCCTTACCGCCTGCCTGCAGAGGAGGCAGGAGAGGCTCCAGCCACCGCACTGCCTCACCAGCTGTGAGCCCAGCTTTTGGCTGAGCAGCGCGCCTGCGTTGAGCGCCTGCCCCCTGGTGGTCAGTGCACGTCATAGTGACCAGTCGTTCCTTCTACTGGTCATTCCGCTGTCCTGTTGATTTGCATATTAGGGTTTTATTATATAGGGCAAGTCTTGCCATTTCTCCAATTAAAACTCTCCACTTGTTTCTTACATCAATTCACATTAAACCTCAATCTCCAACTTCATTTCCTACCAATTTTTCTCTCACTCCATTCCATCCACAGTCTCCCTGTTGGGCTCACATACAGTGGTTCTCACTTCTGGCTGCACATTAAAATCCCCTGGGTAGCTCTCAATAGTGATGCTAGGCCCACCCCTAGGCATTCTGATTTCCTTCATCTGTGGTGGATGCAATCCTTGACATTGGCATTTCTACCAGCTCCCCTGGTGCCTGGATGTGTAGAGAGTACTGCAAACATTTAGACAGCAACAATACACTTACTGCATGTACTAGCATGGCAACAGGCACAGTTCTTGACACATAGTATGTACAACTATTTAAAAATATTTGGAAGGGCGGTAAAAGGGGGAGAAAGGGAGACATCTATAATATTATCAACAATAAATACATATATATATAAAATAAAATAAAATATTTTTGATCCTCTTGAATTGCATTCCTTTTCTTACCTATTAATAAAAAGAATTTTCTATCCTGCTTGAAAAATTGTCACCAAGAGTTGGAATTGGGAATTTTTTAATGTTTGGGGAAAAATGTTATTTCAACTAGCAGAAAGATATGGATGACATTTGGAAAGTTTCAGCAACCTTAATGAACCATGAGAATTAATATGAAACCTTCTTCTTACAAGAGGTAACTTATTTTTTGACTTAAAATTTATTCTGTTAGTCTGGGAAAATTAGTCCTTAAACCCACCTCCTGCTATCCAACATCAATTACTGTCAAGAAAAACTAATATATCATACTATACTAATCTGCCTCAGTGACTGAAATGTAATTTAATCAGATAGAAACATGGGCTTCTTGTCTTTCTGAAGATATCCAAGAAGCCATGTGCCATTCAAGATCTTTGAAATAGTATCTTTAATAATTTTTGTTGTTAAACTCAATCTTACATTTAATTATACATTTGCACCATCTAATTTGTTTTGTGTTGCTGGGTGAATGAGGAAGAGAACAGGCCTTGATTTTTTGACCCTGAGAATTTCCATTTGTTCTCATTCGTTTTATAGAATATATATATATTTTTTGCTCCTGTGTTTAGGAGTCAGGAAGAATTAGAACTAGGTACAGCTCAAATCTTGTAGCTACTTTAGCTTGAGCCACAGTTGATTCTAAATTTCAATATCAACGAGGAGCCTTGAATGGGAAACACTCACAGAGGCAATAAGGAAAGGCCATTCATTGTGATAATCTGGGCAGTTGAAGTTTGAGGAGGGCCTGGCAGGAGATCATCCTCTTTTGGACTGCTTGGAGTCCAAAATATGTAACCTAATAGCACCCACAAAAAGAGTGGGAGAAGCTTTCAGAAGGAAAATATTTTAGATTGAGCTTCTAACGCCCCAAATCCCTTGGTTGCAATTAACAACAACAACAACAAGAAAACAAGTAGCATTGAAGGAGCGCTTTAAATAGCACGCGAGTCCAATAAAGGCAAATTAATTCCTGAGACCCATTGCCTTTCCAGTACAAAGGGCTTCAGAAACAGAAGTTAGTAAGACTAAAAGAGGTTAAACACAAAACAATAACTATAGCAGCTTTTCCCCCCTTGATCATAAAGCAGAATTTGGTGCTCTAATGTTGGTGGTTATGAAGTCTTTTGATCCATTAGGGCAAGGAAATTGCTCTGTTTAGCATAATCCCAGAGACCACTGTGGGGGACTGTATGAACATCTCACAGTTGCCAGCTGAGATTAAGCCAATTCACAGCCATCCACATGAGACCTGCAAGAAGAAAATCATGTGGGCAGAGGCACACAGTGTCTTGGTCAGGAGCATGTCATTCACTGAGTGCACCAGCCAAAGACCTGACATTGAGTATCCTATCTTCCCTGCTTTTTTCTTGATGGGACTTTATCAAGCTACACCTCTTGCTGAATTAAAACCTTATTTTCACACACTTCTGGCATATGTATCATTGCATGTAATGTTGTAAAAGTATAATCTCTGCATTTAGAAAGGAGTTGTTCTATTTAATCCTTACATAATAAGAAACACAATCAAGTAGAAGTATAGGAAAATGTAAAACCAATCACTTGCAAACCATTTTAAAACAAACTTTATCAAGAATTTTGGAATACTAAAGTCAAACACCTTAGAATACTCCCTCATTGCAAGAAAACCACCAATTACACAAGTCTGAAAAAAAGTAATAACCACATACTCACCAAAGAGACAGGTGTGGCAATGGGGGTCCAGGTATCTCTCTTTTCTAGATGGTAGCTTCCATGTCCTTCCCTTTGCCCATGCAGCTTTAGTACACCTAAGTGGAATTGAATCATGAGTCTTAGCCCCTTCAGCCCACTGGGGGTTGCTAATCAACGGCAGACATAAAGACCAAGGAAGGCGGGAGGAGGAGATGCCTGCAGAGGTTCTCCATCGCTTGCTGTGGGGAACTCAACTTCAGTGAGCATAAGAAGCACCAGGGGAACTCGTTACAAATGTGAATCCCCAGGACCCACATTCAGGTTTTGATTCCGTCGTTCTGGTTTAGGAGCTAGAATTTGACCTTTGGGAGGGACTTCCCCTGTGTTTCTAGCTTTATTTCATCCTAGACCATTTCTTCCCCTCCATTATACTAGTACCTTCCAGCTATAACAAACCACTTGAAGTTGCAAGAATCCAATGAGCTGTATTATGCCTATGCACTAATTTGGAATGGTTTCTGCTCCCTCTCTCCCTCCTTTAACACACACACATGTGCATAGGCACTCATACATACCTTGTGTGACTGACACACATGCTGAATCTAAGATCATATCAGACACTGCTTTCTCTCTCTCTTCAGTCTTCCTTCTCTGTGATCACGTTCAATTTGTACTCTCTCTATTTTGGCACCCATTATACACATGGTATTTTTTTGCTTACATGTTGTTTTCCCTAATTAGACTGTGAACTTCTAAATGTAGGGACCATGCTTATTCATCTTTATAGTCTCAGCCATAAAATTCTCAGCATAGCATCTGGTATTTAATAAGTACTCCATAAAAATTTGTTGAACTAAATCAAATGCTTGTTGATGCAAAGAATTATGGATTCCAGTTCATAACTTTTTAAAATAACTGAGACTTGACTGAATTAGGATAGTGATAATTTGCTGAGTTAGAAAAATGGCTTTTCATGGAAAAAACACACCCCAGGAAGATATAAAATCACAGAACAATTGAGAAAGAACAAGTGACTATAATTTTGTTTTTCATATGAGCTCCTTAGTAAAAGGCTACTTTATGAAAAATAAAAGTCTGACCACTGGAATTTAACATTGAAACTATAGTTCTATGTTTATTTCTGGAGTCAAATTGCTCAGGATAAAAAATAAATAGAATTTATCCTAATAAAAAAACAAGGGTTTGTCACTTCTCATGTTTTTTCTCTCAAAAATCAAACCCCATTTCAAAGTAACATGCCTGATAGTTCATTTTTTCTTTTCTCTTAACCTTAGATTTGATTTGCCCTTTGCCCTAGAAGATTCAATAGTGAAAAGTGACTGTAAAGAGATAGGGAGAATAAGGATGTAGTTCTTCCCTCTACTGGAAAATGTTAGAGAAAGATCATAAATGGAAATACTGTACATTTTTTAGGAAGATGAGATAGCCCTGGATGAACCTAAGACATAGGGTGTGTCATGCCCATAGAGGGAAGGGCTCTATGGGAAAGCATAGACACATACTTTTCTGCCTTGCCCACCCTACTGGGTTGTTGTGATGGTCAATTAAAATGAAAAAGGAGCCCTAGCTGGTTTGGCTCAGTGGATAGAGCATCAGCCTGTGTACTGAAGGGTCCTGAGTTTGATTTAGATCAAGGACATGTACCTAGGTTGTAGTCTTGATCCCTGGCCCTAGCTGGGGCATGTGTGGGAGGCAACCAATCAATATGTCTCTCTCACATTCATGTTTCTCTCTCTTTGTCTCTCCCTCTCCCTTCCACTTTCTCTAAAAATAGTGGAAATTATCCTTGGTGAGGACTAAAAAATAAAAATTAAATGAAAAAGGAGGAAACTGATATAAAGTAGTTTGGGTAACAAAGTTATGCTAATATGCCAAATAGTCTATAGGCCAAATAAACTGAAAATGTAGCAGCAGAGGAAGCATCAAGGAGTAAGCTATTTCTAATACTACCCATACATCCTGTATAAATATTTTCAGGATTTTACCAAAGGAAAAGAGCCTCTAAATCTATAATAGGAGGTTTCTGCAAGCATCTTTGAGGTCATGGCAATATATGCATTTGTGATCTTATTCAGTAGTTCTGAACTTTCTATAGATTTGTATTTGGATGTAAAAGAAACAGGTCATTGAATCTGTTCAGATTGGGCAATTTTATATTTCCCTGAAAACCATTTATTCAAAGCTGGAATTATCTAGGTACTTTCTGAAAACTCGGAAGGATGATTCTTCCTGCTGCACATGAGCTTTGGAATGAGGTAGACATGGTGTGATTCCTGATTCTACCACTTACTAGTTGTGGGCTTTAGAGCAAATTATTTTGTTTGAGATTGTTAATAATTAAATGTATTAATATTTGTTAGTACAGAATCTGGTAGAAACTCAATAAACTCTGGTTTTTATTTTGTTGCCATATGCTTTGGTTAACTCAATCAGTTTTTCTTTCTTTCTTTTTTTTTCCCCCCAAATTTCCAACCTTTAGATTTTAGAAAAGGTACCCAAATTCTACTCATTTTTAAAAAATATTTTTATTGATCTTTACGGAGAGGAAGGGAGAGGAATAGAGAGTTAGGAACATCAATGAGAGAGAAACACCGATCAGCTGCCTCCTGCACACCTCCTACTGAGGATGTGCCCGCAACCAAGGTACCTGCCCTTGACAGAAATTGAACCTGGGACCTTTCAGTCCACAGGCCGATGCTCTATGCACTGAGCCAAACCGGTTAGAGCTCTACTCATTTTTTATGCTTACGTTGTCTTTGTCATTTTCCTGTTTCCTAGAAGGTTTTCATATCTACTTTTATACATTGCTTGAGTTACTGCCTTATTATTGACGTGCCAGGGTGTACTAGGTGTAGTTCAAGAGGTGTCTCCATTTCTATATTGAAGGGCTTCTGAATTTACATGGTATTCATGGTTTGTCAGAACCACAGGGTATCTTGAGTTGATATAAAATATATATATAAAGTTCAGTTTTCTCTTTTTTATTGATAAGAGCACTAGCATATAAGTCATGCTGTTTAGAAATTTTGTCTTCTCTGAAACTTTAAGTCTAAATTATGGAACATCTTAGGACTTTGGGTATTCAAACTCACACAGGTGCTTGAGTATACTAATTTTGTCCCATTTGGATGTCTTTTGCAGTGGCCTTTTGGAAATTAACTCAAAACAAAGGCAGAAAATCTACAAAAATTAATGGAAAAGGTGCTGGTGGGAGGGAAGACTTATAAGAACCTGTTTAATGTGACTTTCTTCTGCATCCCAATTTCTTAGCAGTGGTGGTGGTAATCTGAAGGTTCCCCAAGAAACTTCCTGTCTTTGATTTCAGAGTGAGAGTCAATACGTTTTTTCAGGTTTGCTTTCTTTTACCTTGTCTTCATGTTCTTCTGGGATTGGGACTCAAGGTTTGAAAGATAGCCAAACATTATTTATTATTTTTGTTGCCTTGTAGGCATTCAGAACATGTTTGGCTTTGAATTGGTTTCAATGAAATAGTTGGCTGGCGTTACAAATGCGCATTTTGGCTAGAGTTTTGTTAAATACCAGGTCGAAGTGAATTTTGGTAAAGCTTCCCTGACTACATCTATCTTTGTCAATGGATCTGTTTTGTTTATTAAGTGCACATTTCCTGAATTTTTGTGGGAAGAAAAGGTCAGATAGAGGAGCATGAGGATTACAAGTGATTACGAATAGAGAAAGGGATTCGTGGAGAATGGTGTCTAGAGATCAGGCGTTACGAGAAGGGAGTCTGAGTCATACTGTGAATAAGTGGTGTCCAGCCCAAGGCCAAAGCCAGAACTGCCATTGAGCTGAGCTCCCCAATGACATGTTTTCCACATTCTGAATGGTAGAAACATTCTTGAATAGGTAGTCACAACTCATGACAGAGCAGAAGTGTAATTGATAGAAAGGATGGTTCCCATAAAAAAGGCTTTATACTTCTCTAGTTCAAGTTTTTACAAAGCCTGTAAAAGAAGCCAGCTCTACTTCAAGGGAAATTGTGCATCCTTCATAACCGGAGCCAAGCAGATGAATAAATAACCTCTTCAAGGAAAGCCATTAGCAAATTGGATAAGGATACTGACATGAGTAACTAAAGAGAAATACATGAAGAGGTTGCTATTAGAACAGTCATTAGAGGTTGCCTGTGTATAACTGGGTTGCAACCTTTAAGACTTGGCTTAGGCCGAAAACCGGTTTGGCTCAGTGGATAGAGCATCGGCCTGCGGACTGAAGGGTCCTGGGTTTGATTCCGGTCAAGGGCATGTACCTTGGTTGCAGGCACATCCCCAGTGTGGGGTGTGCAGGAGGCAGCTGATCGATGTTTCTAGCTTTCTATCCCTCTTCCTTCCTCTCTGTAAAAAATCAATAAAATATATATATATATAAAGACTTGGCTTATGCCAAACTTCCTTTTTTAAAATAAAAGAAAATATTTTGAAGCACACAAGAGACATAGCAATAAATAGTGAAGCATTGATCATAGCCAACAGGGTTGCAGTTGTCGTGGTTGAATCAGCATAAACCTATCTTCTTTTGTAGAGTACACCTGCAGTAAAAGAAGGAGGGAAGTTTACCCTGCAAATTTTTAGGAGAGGGTGTCTAGAATCCCAGAGCTCTGAAGATTCTAGCAACAAAGCATAAACTTCAGGCTATCAGTTTGTCATGGTTTTTTAAGAGGATACTTTGGGATGATGAAGGAGATGCTAAAGGCAAAAAAACATAAAAGAGTGGAAGATAATTAGGTACTTGAAGCCTGCAAACCTTCAAGTCTCAATGACAAAATGTTGAGCAAGGTTGCAACAGGGTTGACTTACCCACTGTCAGCCCCTTGGAGGCAGAGCCTAGTTGGAGACTTCTGTAATACTTACATGCCCAATTGGGGCCCAACAGCTTCTTATTGAGGGGTCGAGTGCCACGTCACAATCTCTCAGGATGCACATCCTGCAAGAAGATGGTTATTGCAGAAGCAAATGCACCCCCATGGTCAATTTAATTAGCTGGTCCCCCAGCAAAGTGGCTTAACCATTACAAGTGCTCAGGTTTCTCATTTTAAAATGGGATCCTAATTTCTATTTCATAAAATTGCTAGGGGCTTTAATAAGACTATTTATATAAAGTGCCTAATAATGATTGATATAGGAGACTTAATAAATAATAGCTGATATTTGATTATTTCCTCAGCATTACAATAATTTGCATAGGTTGAAAATTTGAGTTGACCCTATTGTCAAACAAAAAACCAACCGTAGCTAATCATACTACTAATGATAACAATACGAGCTGCTATTTAAAGGGTGATTACTATGTTCCTAGCTTTGTATTAAGTATATTATGTAGATTATTTCATTTGATCTTGACAACAATCCTACCAGGAGGGTTTTTATAGAAATTAAACTGAGAAGGGCAGAATGTTCAATAGCAGTACTTTTCCATACAGTTGTAAAGCAACTTGGGACATATTTTCGGGTAAAACAAGTTTCAGAGATATAGTGAGAAAAAGAGGGAGGCTAGATGGGAGTGAGGAAGGGAGAGATAGGTGTGTGTGTGTGTGTGGGGGAGAGAGAGAGAGAGAGAGAGAGAGAGAGAGAGAGAGAGAGAGAGAGAGAGAGAGAGAGAGAGAGTCATTTTCTAATCATGAACCTTTCTTGAGGGGAAGCCTGAGAAAGACTCCTAGTCAGCGCTTGTGAAAGGACACCTGGAGTTTTGTGGGTAGCAGCAAAGGTAGCTAGAGAGAGTACTATGGGGGGAAAAATGAAGGAAACACTTTTTGCATGGTTGTTGCTGTTGTTTGAGATATTAAGAAAAGATTGGAAACTATTAGAGAAGATAGGGGCCCACTCTACAGAAGAAAGCCCAGGGGGAAAAAAGCCTAAAGGGAGACTATCTGATGAGAAGAAGGCCCTGAAAACAATGTCTTAGGCCTGCCTGCTGTGGGTCAGTGGTTGAGGTCATGGTTCTATTCCAGGTCAGGGCATAACCTCAGTTTGTGGGCTCAATCCCCAGTAGGAAATGCACAGGAGGCAGCTGATCAATGATTCTCTCTCATCATTGGATGCTTTTATCTCTCTCTCCCTCTCCCTTCCTCTCTGAAATCAATAAAAATATATTTTATAAAAGCAAACAAAAAACAAACAAACAAACAATCTCTTAGGATTGAGGTTGGAGAATTCAAGTCCCTATGGCAAGAAATGGGGGCTCTCGGAGAGGAAGAACACACACTCCCTTGTGAGATCCATTATTCTGACTCTGGGTTTGCATGTGTTCGGGGAGGAGATGTCAAGACTCTTCATAAGTATAAATTTTTAAATTATTTTATTGAGGTAAGTACACTTACATAAAATGAACGAATCATAAGTGTACAACTTGAGGAATTATCACAAAATGAACACACCCATGAAACCACCACCCAGGTCAAGAAAGAGAACATTACCATCTTCATAAATATTTACTACTCATAGCTTTCACATGATTAGTTTCTTAAATGAATTTGTGCCCTTCTAACATAGATATTTAAAGTCAAACGAGGCCAGTAAGGATGTTTGATACATAAAATGAGAAAAGAGCTTGTTCTAAAAAAGGAATTGGAGAAAATACTTAAAATCCACAAAATTCCATAAAATTAGATATTAAGATCTGAATAAAGTATAATTAGATCCTGAAGCAAGGGGAAATTTTATGCACTTCCCAAACCCACTAGGGAATTGAAAATTAAGGTTCAGAGGGGAGTCCCTACTGAAAAATGGATACCTTGTCTTCATTGCCTAGCACTCTAAAGAACATAGAGCATTTGGCACTGTTCCAAGCCCATGGTGTGCTCAGCGAATATTTATCTATAATAATAATGGTAGTAAGTTACCTTTTTCATAGAATACATAGAGACCCCTGGTTTCCCTAAAGCAATAACTTGTGCAAAGAAATGCCTTTTAGTTTTTTGAAGCTCCCCGGTTGGAGCCTCAGGGAGAGAGAATAATCTATGTGAATGAGTGGTGATGTGTTATGCACTGGTTGCAATGATTTCACCTTTCACCACTTCCCTTTCCCACAACTAAACACAGCTTTGAGTTTTGCAGAACTGAGGGAGAGGAGAAAATAAGAGGCAAGATGATGGGGAACAGAAGTATAGGAGGGGAAACAAACATGAGTTACAGCCACTCACTTTTGCTTTAAGTTATTGATAGAACTTACCATAGCAAGTAATGACGCCTTTTATTATATCAGATTTCATTATGAGCTACTTTTATTTTGGTAGATAATCATTTGTAAGCTGAAGGAAGTTCTCCATGGCAGCCACCATGGTGGGTGACAACTAAGACAGAAAATTAAAAGCTATTTATCAGATGAAAAGATTGTCTATTTTTTTACAGGCTGTAATATCCTTAATGGGACCTTCAGTTAAAACTTTACAGAAGACAGAGTGGACAAGTGATGTGTAAATGTGACCATGAATAATGAGTCTGGTAACATTTACCTGTTATAAGTAATAAGTCAAGCCTGGTTTTACAAAACCTCCCAAACTCCCAAATGCTGTGCTACAAATATATTAATGATTGGTTTGGCCTTGCTATTTAGGTTGCCAGCAGAAGTTAAGAAAGAATAAGGCAGCTATTGTATAAGGATGTATCAATCTGATGTTATGTCATGTTTTCAGCTGTAGAAAGGCACAATTTTAGCACTTGCTGGTTGTGGTTAAAGTGTAAATAAATGCAGAGTTCATATGAACCTTTCTTCCTTGGTGTCCATTACAGACAATGGATTATAACTTAGCATTTTTCATTTTGAGTCAGTCATTTCAGTTACATGACAAACTGAATAATTCTCTAAGGCACTTTTACAAGTAAATTATTTAGGGGTAAAGAAAACTGACGTTTCCTTACAGGTTTATCACTAGCCAGTTGTATGACCTCTGGCCACTTAACCACTGGATCCTAAAACTGGGTGGTGTTTAAGAAAATGGGCTTTGGAATCCATAGACCCGGTTCAAGACCCTTACTGAACCTGTAGGAGCTTCAGTTTCCTTGTATACAAAACGGGCCATGAATAGTTCCACTTCATGTAAATCTGGGAGAAGGATTAAATGGGACAGTACATGTGAAATGCCTAGCACAGTCATTGCTCAATAAATAGTTGAATTGTGTTAAGTAGTCACTCGTTTCCTTTCCAGATCTGAGAGTTAAGATTCTGTGAAGGAGGGAACTTCTGAAGTGTCTGTCAGGATTGTATCCCGTCAGGAAGTTCAGTTTCCTGAGGTGTGGCACATGGCAGCCAAGCTTTTCTTCTCCCTAGGCCCTGGGGCATTGGTCTATTTCAGTCACGCATTGGCTGAAAAACCTGTCATCCTTTGAAAGAAAGAGGAGGAAATCTGCTACCCTGTCCAAAGAGGAACCATGTGGCCTCGTCTGGCACAGTCCTTTAAGAGAAGCTGTCGCTTGCTTTAAGAAAGGGTGGCTTTGGGACAAAGGTGCATGGCTAGACCTGGGAAGGAGGATGAACAAAGACAGAAGGCCAGTGTTCTTGGGTAGGACTATGACCAGGGCAAATTAAGACTCCCTTCAGTAGTTTCCACAGCAATGGGTGCAGGTGTGTGTGTGTGTGTGTGTGTGTGTGTGTGTGTGTGTGTGTGTGTGTGTGTTTGGGGTGTGGGGGGGTTAGTGTATTGCAGGAGACCAGGCCATCTCCAAAGCTTACCCAGTTTACCCACAGCAATGGGTACAGGTGTGTGTGTGTGTGTGTGTGTGTGTGTGTGTTTTGGGGGGGGGGGGGAGGTTAGTGTATTGCAGGAGACCAGGCCATCTCCAAAGCTTACCCAGTTTACCCCAAGCATAATAACAACATCCTATATCTTTCCAGTTATTTATCACTGGCAAGTGATTCCTTAGCCATGGAAAGAAAACAAGAAAAAGGATACTTCACTTGTTTTAAAGATGAGGAAATTGAGACCCAAAGAGGCTTAGGTGGGGTGGGGGTTCAAATATTCAAAACACAGATTTCCTGATTTGCAGCTCTATGCTTGTCCCTTCGTACCACTTTGTCTCAGATGTACAGTTGTGCAGACTCAGATAATGTCTTTCTTTCTCATCTATGTCTCTCTTTGTTTGTAAAATGGAATTGTTAATAATACCTTCCTTACCAGTTTTGTGTAAGGACAAAATTAGATAAATGTGTATAGAATGTTTAATCTACTCATAGCTTTCACATGATTAGTTTCTTAAATGAATTTGTGCCCTTCTAACATAGATATTTATAGTCAAACTACTATACATAGTAGTAGCTATTAGTTGTTGATATCAGATAGTTATAGCTCCCTTACTGCCTGGGAAGGTGCTAAATTTATAGGATTCCTCTTTATTGTTTCCTCCAGTGAACCCCATGTTTTGAAAAATTTTGTGTATCAAATTGCATATATGGGTTAATAATTTTTTTGTTATTATCAAACGTATTTAAGGCTGCCAGTTGGAGCTTCTGATCAGCAATTGCATCACTACTGACTTGATTTAAATGTAATAGAAGCAAAGAAACCTGATATTTAGAGAGCCTCTTCATCCTTGTCTAAATAAATGTACTCCTCCAGGTTGTCTGAAGTATTTAAAACATCCTGCTGATCTCTGGCACTGTCATTGCAGAATCTGGACATAGTTGAGCTTTCACTTTTCAATGAATAAACCAAACTTTATTATTATAATCTGAGTGAGTTGACATTTTGTGTGTGATCTAATTCAATTTATGAATGTTACAATTTTTTCCATCACATCATGGGAAATTGGTGTGGTCCAGAAATAATAAAAATGAATTCATTCAGAATGAAACTGAAGATGAATTTTTAACATGTTATCAGAAGTTATTAATTAACAGGCACACCAACATTTCAGATACTATATTCTGACATATAAGAATTTAATTGTGTATTTTATTCATTGTCATTCAAAGTCAAGTTAAATTATAATTTTGGTTTTTTGTTATTTTTAACCCTTCATCCATGAGATTTTTATAGTACCAGAGAGGAAAAGAATTTTGTTTTTAGTATTACATACAGAAATTAGATCTTTCATAGACAAATTTAGCTTTTAAGAGAGAAAATTATAAAGGATATTGCAAAAGACAAATTTATATAAACTCATCTTTTATTTTGAAAATATATGCTACATAGAGAACAAGTTGTGAGTCTTTCAAGCATTATTGGGTCAAGCTAAAATAATTTCATTGTGAGAGCATTTTCCTTCTCTGTGTGCAGTCTAAGTACATATTTTGTGCTCTTAGGAATAACTTTCCAAAGCTGCATGAAGAATGTAGCAATAAAATCTAATAAGAATTATGGCTCATGATTTGAATGACGTCAGTACTCTTTTAATCCTCCCAAACATGAAAACGTTTTCTTCTAAATTAGATTTCTTAACTCTTTGTTTCTAAGAAAATAAGCAGAGCTTTGCAATTCCTTTGGCAAAGTAAGAGTTAAAGGACTATGTTTCTCTTCATTATCAATTCTTATGCTTATTTTTAAGATAATCATTTTAGAAAAATGTATACTAGACAATATTTTTATGAAGACATTGTTTTGTGTGACTTTTAAAAATTAATTGTCACCCAAGGGTATTTTTTTTCCCATTGATTTTTAGAGAGAATACAAGGTGGGGTGGGGGGGGGGGGGAGAGAGAGAGAGAGAGAGAGAGAGGGAGAGAGAGAGAGAGAGAGATTGGTTGCCTCCAGAGCAAGGATCGAATCTGCAAAGGCACATGCCCTTGACCAGAAATTGAACCTGAGAGCCTTAGGTCTGTGGGCTGATGCTCTAACCACTGAACAACGACCAGCCAGGGCTTGTCTGATTGTTTTTCATCTATTATCAAACTTCAAAGGATCTCTGAGTTTGGTGTTCCAGAAAGAATTTTTTGTTTTCTTTAAGCCTTCAATTTGAGTGGTCCTTCAATCGCCTTCCAGGGCCTCATTCTCTGAGATTCTGATTCAGGAGGCCTAGGGTAGGTGTGAGAATTTGCATGTCTAATAGGTTCCCTTGGATAACAATGATTATAACCATTCTAACCTTATTACTTTACCATTTAATTTGGTGAGATTAAATCATCATGAGGCAGCCACATCCCCTTGGTTTAGAGGAAGCTAAAGTTCAGTAAGTTAGCTATAGAGTGGTTATTTGACCACTCCAGATTCATTTCGAGTCCAGGAACTGCATACAGAAAAGCGTGACTGATGGAATGGTTTGATGCTTGAAGATGTCAGACTGTAGAATCTCTACAGGTAAGTGTGTGATTTCTTTAGCGACATCACATTTGCCTGCAGAGATTTTCCAGTCTGCCACTTTGAAGTTGTATTTGAGATGGAAAAAAGTTTTCTTCTTTCTACAGTGATCTTTCCAGGACTGGTAAATTTTAAAATGATGTTTATCTAAGATTAAAGATGAATGGGAAAAAAGAGTTATATAAGGGTTCATATAGGAGACTAAACGAGAATGGATACCCTAATTCTGCCACACATCCCATGGAGAATAAAGGGAAATATGAAAAGTGAAGCCACAACCAATCTTATTTGTGTTTTAGCTACACTGAAAAACCTTATAGTCCAGTGGTTCTCAACCTTTCTAATGCTGCGACCTTTTAATACAGTTCCTCATGTTGTGGTGACCCCCAACCATAAAATTATTTTCGTTGCTACTTCATAACTGTAATTTTTTTGCTACTGTTAATGAATCGTAATGTAAATATCTGTGTTTTCCGATGGTCTTAGGCTCTACAGCAGCGGTTCTTAACCTGTGGGTTGCGATAATATAGTCAATCTAAGTAAATATCCTTGAATTTCAAACAATTTTATCTAAAGGTCAAACTTTGCAATTGGGGTTCTCAGTGTCTTTCTTAATTTACAGTTAAGCCTAACTAATCACAAGAAAGATGAGTAGAATGAGAATGTGTGCTTCTCATATTTATTTCCTTCTCTTGCTTCTCATATTTATTTCCTCCTCTCTTTTTCTACCCAGTCACTGTCTTATGACATCATCTGCTATTAATTTTTAAAGTGCTGGAATAATGAAAAATTAGTCATAATTATTTCAGAAGCTTCAAGAATAATCCAATTTGTTAGTTTTGTGATATCAGTTTTTTTCTTTGCCAAAACACTTTTTTTCTAGTATTAACTATACATTTATTTCAACATTTGACTACAATAAGGCCATTGTATATTCTTTGTGTATCTCGGCACAGAGAACAATTCCTGGGACAGTAAATAACATTTATTTACTGAATAGACATGAACTTACTTAGGATTTATTTTTTACAAGTACTTATTTACCATTAGAATGGCTATATATATATATATATATATATATATATATATACCTCAAATCACATATTTCATTCATATCAGAGTGAATATATTTGATTTTAGATAAGATAAAAACAAACAGGGCATTTAAATATGAAAAATCCATCTTGGTAATAAAGAATATTCCTATGTTAAAATACATTATAATGGAACTTTAAAAAGAATTTCTTTATAGTCTTATAATGTTATATTATACCTCTCTTACATGTAGTTTTACTTCAGATAATGAGTTTTTTTAGTCCTGGATTATATCCAAATTCATGTAATGGTGAGTAACAAAATTAGGTTTGATTATGTTTACACTACACAATAATGTCTTGATTATCTGGTAATCTGCCATATACACATTCTTTGACCTCAAGATGACTCTCAAAGCATCATCTCAATTGCATTCTGACTTTCTACCATCAGTACAAACTTAACATTAAATCTGTCCTTTGTGTGCAGAGGACATAGCAGGTGGCCCTGATCTGCTGTGAGTGGAGCTAAATAATGTGTTGAAATAATTGGAGTTTATCAAGATAGAAAACATCTGGGCTTCAAGGGAGAACATTTTCATCTTTTTTTACTGCTTTTTTAAATGGAGAGCTACATCACTCTGGGTCATGTAGGAAAAGGGGACTAGTGTTAGGAACTCCACGATCCTCATTGTGTTCATTTACGTTCCAAAGGGTGGGACTAGTATACTTTGGTTATGGGAGAATGAGAAGGCTCCTTATGCCATTTTCATTTTCCCCTTTCCAATCATGCTTTTTGTGTTATATGTGCTTTCAGGGCCTATAACAAATAGTATTATTTGTTATTTTGAAGAAAAAAAAAAGAACTTGTGAATGATGGAATCATAGTTGCCATGCTCCTGATTCTTGGTATCTTGTTTGTTTCCTTGCTCCATCAGAAGGAATGAATGGAACAGAGCTTTAGAATAGCATTGTCATTTTAGCTCTGTGACTAGGCTCTCTAGAGACAGCCAGCCTATAACACAGAGCTCTTGATAGTTTAAGCACGTATGTAGAGCAATGATTTTTAACCTTTTTCATCTCATGGCACACATAAACTAATTACTAAAATTCTGAGACATACCAATATATATATATTTTTGCTGATCTGATAAAAAAAGATATAATTTTGATTCATTCACACTGGATGGTTATTGTTGTGGTGGCTGTTGTGATTTTTTAATTTGAAAATCTAAGGGGTCAGTGCCCTGGACTAAATAGGTATCACATATTTTATTTTTTAATTTTTTTATGTTCTTTTTTAAAAATTTAATAAAGCTTTATTTTTCAGATTGCTACAATTGTTCCTCTTTTTTTCCCCCATAGCTCCCCTCCACCCTGTTCCCACCCCACCCTCTGATGAACAGAATAAACCCGTGAATATAATAGAATCAGGGGCATAGAAAGGGAGTGGACTGACAATTCTCTGGGGGAAGGGGGTGTGGGGGGTGCAGGAAGAGACTGGACAAAAATCACACACCTATGGATGAGGACAGTGTGTGTGTTGGGGGGTAAGGGCAGAGGGTGGGGTGGGAACAGGGTGGGGGGGAGCTATGAGGGGAAAAAAGAGGAACAACTGTAATAATCTGAACAATAAAGATTTATTTTAAAAAATCGCTGATATAGAGTGAGACGTCTTTAGAAATGCAAGTATTTTATATGTAAGCATTATTTGACATTAATGTATCAGTACAGATAAATTTATAAGACTGTGCCCAGAATATATGAAAGGTCTAAAAATAATGAACAGTACAGTTACGTTTTGAAAGAGCAGCAGGCCGAGATCTACCCAGTAGTTCTCAATCCTGACGGCACATCAGAATCTTCTTGGAATTTATAGAACAGATGGATTCCCATGCCCCAGCCAAGACCTCCTGAATCTAAGCTTCCAAGATGTAAAGTTGAGAAGTCTCTAT
This sequence comes from Corynorhinus townsendii, assembly GCA_026230045.1. Lineage (NCBI taxonomy): Eukaryota > Metazoa > Chordata > Mammalia > Chiroptera > Vespertilionidae > Corynorhinus > Corynorhinus townsendii. Next base: position 136,541,309 of record JAPDVU010000007.1, on the reverse strand, counting down.
TTTTGAAAAATTAATACACTTTATTTTTTGGAGAAGATTTAGGTTTGCAGCACAATTTAGTGAAAGTGAAACAGAGAGTTCCCATGTACAGTAAGTCTGCACTTAATGTTTCAATAGGTTCTGCAACCTTAAGTGAAATGTGTGAGGATACCAATTTTACCATAGGCTAGTTGATATAAACAAGAGTTAAGTTCCTATGTGTCTCATGCAATGAAACAATGTTATAGAGAGTACAGGGACCTGCTGTTTTCTCTATTCCTACACACCTACAACTTCCCCCACTATGGACATCATGCATCATAGTGAAATATTTGTTACAATCTGTGAACTTACATTGGCACATCATTACAGTTCTAAGTCCATAGTTTAAATTAGGGTTATTATTACTGTTGGATGGGTTATGACAAATATATGATGACATGTATCTACCATTGCAGTATTATACAGAACTAGAGGCCCGGTGCACAAATCTGGGGTCCCTCGGCCTGGCCTACGGGGATCTGGCCAAAACTGGCTCTCTGACATCCCCTAAGGGGTCCCGGATTGCGAGAGGGCATAGTCCAGGCTGAGGGATTCCACTGGTGCACGATCGGGGCCAGGGAGGGACTGTGAGAGGGCTCTAGCACATGTCTGGCCCCTCTCGCCTAGTCCTGATCAGCCGGACACCAGCAGCAAGCTAACCTACTGGTCAGAGCATCTGCCCCCTGGTGATCAGTGTGCATCATAAGGACTGGTTGAACAGTCAGACACTTAGCATATTAGGCTTTTATTATATAGGACTAGAGGCCCGGTACACAAAATTCATGCACGGGGCGGGGGGGGGGGGTCCTCAGCCTGGCCTGTGCCCTCTCACAATCCAGCACCGCTTGCCCCTAACCACTTCTTGCCTGCCTGCTTGCCCTTAACCACTTGCCTGCCTGCCTGCCTTAGCACCCTAACTGCTTGTCTGCCTGCCTGCTTAGTGCATGACATAGCGACTGGTCATTCCCTTCGTTCCAGTCATTCCTAATGGTTGCTTAGGCTTTTATATATATATTAGTGGCCCAGTGCATGAAATTTATGCATTGGGGGAGGGGGGTGTCCCTCAGCCTGGCCTGCATCCTCTCTAATCTGGGACTCCTGTGGGATCGGGCCTAAACCAGCAGTCGGACAACCCCCTCGCAATCCAGGACTACTGGCTCCTAACCGCTCACCTGCCTGCCTGCTTGATCTCCCCTAACCACTCTGCATGCTGGCCTGCTTTCCCCCAACTGCACCCCCCCACCAGCCAGATCACCCCCAACTTCCCTCCCCTCCTGGCCTGATCACCCCTAACGGCCTCTGCCTCAGCCCCGCCACCATGGCTTTGTCCGGAAGGACATCTGGAAGGTCTCATGGTCTAATTAGCATATTACCCTTTTATTAATATAGATAGGATATGACATACTGCCATAACTATAACATATCTACCAGTATTACTCTATGAGAATATGTACTTCATGTGATAGGAAGGCATCTAATATATTACATTGTATATGTTGTAAGTAGTAGGAAATACTGTATTTGTAGCAATAATATACACCCTGTGACTTCCCTTCCTGATTTGGGAATGGTTCCCCAGTTCTTTGAACATTTGCTGGCCCCTAATGTATTTTTTTTTTGTCATTCAGTGTAACTTTATTTACTGTTTATTGCACATTATCTAAGGTCTTTAATTTCTAACCACCAAAGATTCAAAGGACTATTTTTTTCCATGAAGTTTAACATTAACATTAGTGAATTTGTGTATTCATGTGTTTTTATTGTAAATAGCTGAATTATTCACATTGTCATAGATTCTGAACTCATAAGCGTGGACCATGCACAGGCTGGCAGCAAGCCAGGAAGCCACTCTGCAAGCAAACAGATACTCTGCGTAAGGAGAAAAATCATAGCATAACTTTTAATGTCCAACCTGAGTCACCTCAGAATGTTATTTATATTGACTTCTTAATTCATATAGTATTGGGAACTCAACTGCTTGGTTGGTGACGGGGTTGACCTGGTTTCGGGAGGATTATTCCTGAAATAATTAAGGAAAGGGGCGCTCAATCTTTCTTCTTGGTTGCTTGCTCCTCCCCAGCACCTCCATCTTTCTTCTCGTCCTCAGGTTCTTGGGTATCTTTCCTTCATCTTCACCCCCTTCTTCCTCCTTTGCATCCCTAAATTCTTCCTTGGCACCTTCTTCCTCTTCCTCAGCCTCTTCCTTCTCCTCCTCCTCCTCTTCAGCTTCTCTTTCAGAAGGGGGTTCATCCTTAGCTTCCTTGGCTTTTGCAGCCTCATTGGTCTCTTCCCCCTCGATCTGCTCCTCCTGGACATGGCTGGTGTATTAAGAAGGGAAGGAGTGAGCGGACATCAAGTAGGAGTTGGTCTGTAAACCACCGTAGGCAGATCAACCCAAAACCTGGGAACTCTGGGAGTAGCCGCTGGCTATGCTTCCCACGCTGGTGAAACTGAGCCGGGTCTCCTCACCTTCCAGGAGTTTCCTGTAAGCTGCAATGTCAATGTCCAAAGCCATCTTCACCTTGAGGAGGTCCTGGTATTCTTTTAAATATCGCGCCATTTCACTCTTTGTAGTTCTCAACTCATTTTCTAATTTGTTGATTGGGTCCTGCATAGCACTAACGTCTGCGTTCTGCTTATCCTCCAGCTCTCCCAGCTGCTTTCCCAGCATTTCATTCATGCCCCGGCTTGCTTCTATCTCCCGGGCGTTGGCCTTGAGCAGTCAGCGGCTCTCGGACACCTCCTCCTTGGCAGCGCGCACTGCGTAGGTGTTCTGGGCAGCGCTCTGGGTCGGCAAGGTGAAGCGGCTCTTGCACCATTCTTCAGCATTCTGCATGTTCTTGGCAGCCAGCTTCTCTTACTGGGCGTGGATGTCCTTGAGCATAGCGGAGAGGTCGGATCTCCACAGAGATCTGAGCATAGTGGATCTGTGCCTGCAGCTCGGTGATCTCCTCTTCCTGCACCTTCTTCAGAAAGGCGATTTCATCCATCAGGCTGTCGATACACTTTTCCAGGTCAGCGCCAGCGAGAGCCGCCTCATCTGCACCTTTGCGCGCCTCCATCGGCCAGCCCTCTGCATCCTCATGGTTCAGCACCTCTTCCTGGTAGCACGCCTGCAGGTTGCTCCCAGTCACTTCAGAGCCCCTGTGCCTCCTAACTGTCCATTTCCCTCTCCTCGCCAGGGACAGGGCACAGTGGGCGGGGCACAGGCATCCCATTTTCATTAAAATATTCAACCTGGGCCTGCTCCACCGGTGTCCACAGGCAGCCCTGGGGCAGACAGTGATCCCGGAGACCCTGGCCACCCCCGCCTGCCCCGTCCTGATCATGTCTGGACCCCATGGGCAGCGTCAGGTGCTGCCTGATGGAACTGCCCATCCCAATCTCCACCTGGACTCTGCGGGGCATCAGGCGCTGCCTGCCCCACCTGCATATGCAAATTTACCCACCATCTTTGTTGGCTTTATTTGCATATCACTCCTGATTGGCTGTGGGCATAGTGGAGGTACGGGCAATTAGCATCTTTCTCTTTTATTAGTGTAGACCAGTAGATAGCTTCACCATCTTAAAAATTGTCTGTGTTCCATGCATTCATCCTTCCCTCCCTAAACCCTGATCTTTTTACTGTCTTCATAATTTTGTCTTTTCCAGGAAGTCATAAGGTTGGAATCATACAGTATTTTAGCCCTTTCAGATTGGATTTTTTTACATACATTTACATTTCTTCCTTTCATAGCTTGATAACTCATTTCTTTCTAACACTGAATAATACCCATTGTCTGGATGTAATACCCATTGTCTGGATGTACCACAGTTTATTTATCCATTTATCTACTGATAAAAGACTTTGTAGATGCCTCCAATTTTTGGCAATTATGAATAAAGCCGCTAACACCATCCATGTACAGGCTTTTGTGTGAACAAAAGTTTTCCATTTATTTTGGTAATTACCAAGGAGCACAAATGATTGCTGGATATATGGTAAGAGTACATTTAGTTTTCAAACTGTCTTCCAAAGTGGATGTACCATTTTGTACTCCCCCCAGCAATGAACAAAAGTTCTTGTTGCTATAAACACTCATCAGCATTTAGGGTAGTCAGTGGTTTGGACTGTGGCTATTTAATAGATATGTATTGGTCTCCCATTGTTTTAATTGGCAATTCCTAATGACATATGATTTTCATGTGCTTACTTGCCATCTGTATTGCTTCCTTGGTGAAGTGTCTTTGGTGAGATTTAAAAACAACCCCTTTTTTTTTTTTTCTTAAATCTGGTTGTTTTCTTATTGTTGAGTTTTAGGAGTTCTTTGCATATTTTGGGTATCAGTGCTTTATCAGATCTGTCTTTTGCAAATATTTTCTCCCAGTCTGTGGCTTGTATTCTAATTCTCTTGACATTGTCTTTTGAAGATCAGAAGTTTTTAATTATAATGAAGCCCACTTATTTATTTCATGGATTGTGCCTTTGGTGTTGTATCTTAAAAGTCCTACCCAAAGTCACCCAAATTTTCTCCTATGTTATCTTCTAGGAGGTTTTACAGCTGTATATTTTAATTTAGGTCTGTGATTCATTCTGAGTTAATTTTTGTGAAGGGTGTAGGTATGTTTACGGATTAATTTTTTTGCATGTGGATGTCTAGTTACTTGTTCCAAACCAGTTGTGGAAAAGACTACCTTTGCTCTATTGTATTGCCTTTGTAAAAAATCAGTTGACTATCTTTATGTGGATCTACTAATGGGTTCTGTTTTGTTCCATTTTTCTACTTGTCTGTTCTTTCATCAATACCACACTGTCGTTATTATTATAGCTTTATAGTAAGTCTTGAAATTGGATCGTGTCAGTCCTCTAACTTTGTTCTTCTCCTTCAATATTGACTTGGCTATTCTGGCTATTTTGCATCTTCCTATACTAAACTTTAGAATCTGTTTGTCAATACCCATGAAATAACTTGCTGGGATTTTGATTGGGATTGTGTTGAATCTATAGATCAAGTGGTAAGAACTAACATTTTGACACTATTGAATCTTTTTATCCTTGAACATGTAATATCTCTACATTTATTCCATTCTTTCTAGAAATCTTTCATCAGAGGTTTGTTTGTTTTTTCCCCATATAGATTTTTTGTTGATTTATACTTAAGTATTTCACTTTTGGGGGTGTTATTGTAAATGCCAATGTATTTTGAATTTCAAATTCTACTGGTATATAGGGAAGTGATTGACTTTTAGTTATTAACTTTGTGTCCTTCAGCTTTGTATAATTGCTTATTAGTTCCAAGAGTTAGTTCTTTCAGATTTTCTATGTAGACAATCATGCCATATGCAAACAAAGGCAGTTTTATTCCCTCCCTCTCCCCACACTCTGTGTACTTTTATTTCCTTTTTTGTGTGTGTGTCTTACTGCGTAAGACTTCCAGTACAATGTTCAGGAGAGTGATGAGAGGGAAGGTCCTTGCCTTATTTCTGATCTTAGGAAAACTTAAAGTTTCTTATCATTAGCTGTACATTTTTTTGCAGATTTTTTTATAGAGTTGAGGAAGTTCCTCCCTATTCTTAGTTTGCTGAGAGATTTTAACAAGAATAGGTGTTAAATTTTGTCAAATGCTTTTCTGCATCAACTGATAGATTGAGATTTTTTTCCTTAGCATGTTGATGTGATAAATGACATTAAATTGATTTTTTTGAATGTTGAAGCAGCCTTGCATTCCAGGGATCAATCCCACTGGTCATGGTGTATAATTTTTTTCATATATTGTTCATTCAATTTGCTAATATATTTATTTTAATCCTCACCCTAGGATATGTTTTAATTGATTTTAGAGAGAGAAGAAGAGGAGGGAAGAAGGGGGAGGAGACACACACACACACACACACACACACACACACACAGAGAGAATGAGGGAGAAACACCCATTGATTGCCTTCTGTCTGCCTCACAACCAGGGGTCGAACCACAACCTAGTTATATGCTCTGACTGGGACTTGAACCCACAACCTTTTCCATGTAGAGGACAATGCTCTAACCAACTGAGCAACCCAGCCAGGGCTGAATTTGTTAATGTTTGATGAGGATTCTGCATCTACGTTCATGAGAGATATTGGTCTATTGTTTTATTTTCTTGTAAACCTTTGTCCAGTTTTGGTATTAGAATAATGGTGAACTAATGGAATAAGCTAGACAGTATTCCTTCTTCTATTTTCTGGAAGGTATTATAGAGAATTGGTATAATTTCCTTCTGTAGAATTTACCAGTGAAACTATCAGACTCTGGTGCTTTCTGTTTGGAAAGTTTTTCATTATTGATCTAATTTCTTCAATAGATATAGGTCATTCTGATCATCTATTTCATCTTGTGTAGTAAGTTTTGGAAGATCAGCCCATTTTGCCTAAGCTATCAAATTAGTGGGCATGGAATTGTTCATAATATTTCTTTATTATACTTTTAATGTTCATAGGATCTGTAATGATGTCTTCCCTTTCATTTCTAATGTTAGTAATTTGTGTCTTTTTTTATTTTCTTCATTAGGCTTATCAATTTTATTGGTCTTTTCAAAGAAACAGCTTTTGCTTTTGTTTATTTTTCTCTATTGATTTCCTATTTTCAATTTTATTGACTTCTGCTCTAATTTTTATTTCTTTTCTTCTGCTTACATTGGATTTAATTTACTTTATCTAGTTTTCTATGGTGAAATTTTACATGATAATTTTAGAGTTTTCTTTTCTAATATAGTTCATCCTTCCACAACATGGCTTTGAACTGTCCCATACAGTTCAAACTTGTGTTATTCAAGGGCCAATTGTATTTTTAATTCAATGTTGGGAATTTCCATATGTGAAGGGTCAACTTAAGTTACATTTAGATTTTCAGTTGTTTAAGGGCCAATTGAATAGGCATTCAATGCTACAAATTTCTCTCTAAGCACTGCTTTCACTGCAGCAAAAAAAAAAAATTTTTTTTTCATAAGTTTTGTTTTCATTTTGCTTAAGTTCAAAATATTTTTAGATTTTTCTTGAGATTTCTTCTTTGATTCATATATTAAGAGTAGGTTGTTTAATCTCCTTGTGTTTTGTGACTTTCCAGTTATCTTTCTGTTATTGATTTCTAGTTTAATTCAATGAGGCCTGAGAGCACATTTGTATTATTTTAAATTTGATAAAGTGTGTTTTATGGCCCACAGTGTGGTCTATTTTGGTGATTAGTCCACATGAGCTTGAGAAGGATGTGTAATTTTCTCTTTTTGAATGAAGTAGTATACAGATGTCAATAATTTCCCATTGATTGATAGTGATTTTGTGTTCATCTATGTCCAAACTGATTTTCTGGCTGCTGAATTTGTCTATTTCTGATAAAGTGTTAATGTCTCCAACTAAAATAGTGTATTCATCTATTTCTCCTTGCATTTTTATTAAATTTTGCCTCTTGTGTTTTAATGCTCTGTTATTAGATGCACACACATTAAGCATTGTTATGTTTTCTTGGATAATTAACCCTTTTATCCTTATGTGCTATCCCTCTTTACCCCTGATAACTTTATTTTCTCTTAAGTCTGCTCTAAAATTAATATAGCTATTCTCACTTTCTTTTATACTCTTAATCTATATGTATATCTATGTTTAAAGTGGATTTCTTATAGACAATATATATTTAGATCTAATTTGTTTTTTATTTTGGAGAGGAAGGGAGAGGGAGAGAGAGATAGAAACATCAATGATGAGAGAGAATCATTGATTGGCTGCCTCCTGCATGCCCCCCACTGGGGATTGAGCCTGCAACCTGGGCATGACCCTGACTGCGACGCTCAACCACTGAAACACACTGGCTGGGCTGGGTCTTATTTTTTTATACGCTCTGATAGTTTCTGTCTTTTAATTGATGTGGCTTAATGGTTGAGCATCGACTTATGAACCAGGAGGTCATGGTTCGGTTCCCCGTCAGAGTACATGCCTAGGTTGCGGGCTCTATCCCCAGTGTGGGGCGTGCAGAAGGCAGCCAAATCGTGATCCTCTCCCATCATTGATATTTCTATCTCTATTTCCCTCTCCCTTCCTCTCTGAAATCAATAAATATATATATTTTTAAAAGTGATTATTGATGTAGTTGGATTAATATCTACCATATTTGGTGTTTTTTTTCTTTCTTGCCCTTGTTTTTGTTCCTATTTTTGTCTTCCACTCTTTTTCTGCCTTTTGTAGTTTTAACTGAGCATTTTTCATGATTCCATTTCCTCTCCTTTAGTAGTATAACAATTAGAGTTGTGTTTTTTTTTTTTACTTTTTTTCACAGTTCCCCTAGAATTTGCAATATACATTTACAACTAATCCAAATCTACTTTCAAGTAACACTATGCCACCTCACAGACAGTGTAAGTACTTTATGAAAACAAAATGTTCCTAAGTCCTCCAGGCTATCTCTTTAAGCATGTTGTAATTCATTTCACTTATAAATAAACATACATAATCATATATCTAGTATATTTATATAGATATAGATATATTACACATAAGCATATGTAGTTTAATAATTATTATTTGACCAACTGTTATCTATTAGGTTAATTAAGAATAAAATATCAAATTTTTATTCTATTTTCACTTATCCATTTTCTGATGTTCTTCTTTTCTTTAGTTAGATCTAAGTTTCTGGCTTATATTCAATTCCTTATCTCTGAAGAACTTTTAACATCTCTTGGAAACAAAAGCAGTTTGTTTACAGTAAATTTCCTCCATTTTTGTTTGTCTGAGGAAGTCTTATTTCTCCTTATCTTTTGTGGGAAGAATAATTTCACAGGTACAGAATTCTAAGTTGGTGTTTTGTTCTCCCAACACTTTAAACATTTTACTCCACTCTCTTCCTGCTTGTATGCTTTCTAAGGATAAGCCTAACACAATTATTATCCTTGCTTATTTTTAGGTAAGGTAATTATTATCTTTTTTTTTGGAGATTTTCTTATAATTGATTTCTGAATTTTGAAAATGATATGCCTAGGTATAGTGTGTTTTTAAAATATGTATTTTTAATTGATTTCAAAGAGGAAGAGAGAGGGAGAGAGAGAGATAGAAACATCAGTGAAAGAGACACATTGATCAGCTGCCTCCTGCATACCCCCTACTGGGACTGAGCCTGCAACACGTGCCTGTACCCGGGGATCTCTTGGTCGGTGGGGCAATGACGCTCAATCCACTGAGCTACACCAGCCGACAGTGTTTCCTTTTTCCTCCATTTGTCCTGCTCATATTCTCTGAGCTTCCTGGATTTATGGTTAAATGGTTGACATTAATTTTTGGAAATTACTCCATCATTATTGCTTCAAATATTGCTTCTATTCTCTTCTTTTTTTACATCTGGTATTCCCATTACACATATGTTATACTCTTTGTATTTATCCCATAGTTCTTGGATATTCTGTTCTTTTTTATTTTAGTCATTTTCCTCTTTGCTTTTCATTTTTGGAAGTTTCTACTTTCATATCCTCAAGCTCAAAGATCCTTTCCTCTGCTGTGTCCAGTCACTAATTAACCTATCAAAGGCATTCTTTATTTCTGCTATAGTGTTTTTGAACTCTAGCATTTCTTCTTGATTTTTTTTCTTAAAATTTCTATCTCTTTGCTTACATTGACCATATGTTCTTGCATGTTGTCTATTTTTTCCAGTAAAGACCTTATGATAGATTGTTTGCGTGTTCGTTTTTTAATTCCTGGTCTGACAATTCCAACACTATTGCTATATCTGACTCTGGTTCTCAGGTTGTTTAGTCTCCTCAAACTGTGTATTTTACATTTTAGTATGCTTTGTCATTTTTTTGTTGAAAGGTATACACAATGTACTGGATAAAAGAAACTGGTAAATAGGCGTTTACTAAGATGATGGTAAAGTGTGGGGGGCGAGGAAGTATTCTATAGTCATGAAAACTCGGACTTTTGGTGAGCCTGTCCCGCAGAACTGTGAGTTTCACCAGTGCTTCCCAGTCCAGGTGGAACATGTTGGCTAGAGGGAGTCCAATTTCCTTTTCCTCAGTTCAGCTGGGCTCTGATAAGACAGCAACTGCTTGGAACTCTGACAAAATAGTTTTCCCTGAGGGTAGGCCTTGTGAAGAAGACCACGATGCTCTGGACTGCAGTATTTCAAAGCGGTTCCTCTCCCCTGCTGGAAGCATGAGGATATTTTTCTCTGATGTACAAGGTGAGGATCTGGTTGAACTCCCAGAGGTAAAACTCACAAGTGTGGGGGCCCCTCTATGACTGGAGTGTTTAACTCTCGGACTTGTCCACACTGAGTCTCCAGCAATTCATCAATTGCATTTTTTTCCCCCTCCCCTGGCACTGGTTCCTGTGCAGGTTTCTGCTCTAGTAAGTTGTGATTCTCTATTTTCACCCGTCTTTCCAATATTTGGGGGTAGTGAACTCACTTCTCTGATAAATCTGAGATGAGTTGTTGATTTTTCAGTTTATTCATGTTATTACTTATTGTAAAGATGGAATGGGACTTTAAACTCCTTAGGTGCCACATGGAAAACTGGAAGTCGGTTAAGTCTCTTTATCAAGACGAGCCTGATAATTGGGTGGATTTGGAGCTCACTGTCTTTTAAACTTTAAAAAAAGCAATGCCATCTTATTTCAAAGAAAATCTATGAATTTATTAAGTAATTGAAAATATAATATTCGTAAAAGTGGGGTTGTTCTGTTTGAAGCATGTGTGTTGGTGAAGCGGAGACCCAGAGTTTTATCCTCTCAGACCGTCCGCTGATGGCAGTTCCAAATTGCCTCTGCGGAGTCCTTCATTAGCAAGGGCTAAGCCAACAATCTCCGAAAGCTCTTGGGGGGCATGGGAGGGGAGGGGATGGGTGTATCTAAGTGGCCAATCAAGGCAAGGGGTACTGACTTCAGATATTTGCTCTGTAATCCCAGTGGAAAGTAAAGGGAGCCCGAGAGTGATGCAATTGGAATCAAAGTTAGAGTCCTGTTTGCTGCACAAAAAGACCATATTGCAACTTGCTCCTTTAAAGGACCCTGCTGGTATAGGGTGTTATTTAGTTAACCCAGCCTAAGGGGATGTTTTAAAGATGGGGGATTGCCCTGGCAATGAACAAATATGAGAAATAAATTTCCAGTGGGGCTGGGTTGCCTGCTGACTGATTTCCTGATGATCTATAACAATGGCTATTCACTAACAGCTGGCGCATGTCTCCCTCAGACAAAGCCACTGGAAGCGCAGGCGCTCAGATTGGTGAACCAAAACCGTTTCCTTGGTAACAGTTAACTAGCACGTGTTTTATTGTTTCCAACTGCTTTTCCTGGGGTATTTGCAGGTGGTGGGAGATGCTTTCTTAAAGAGGGGTCATAACCTCATGAACTTTCAGATGTTGCAACAAATTGGGGAACAAAACATTTTTTTTTCCTTTCAAATATATTAAGTAAATCTTATTACATAGCATTTTCAAGACAGATGCAGCCCAAGAGTTTTTCAATTTTGCCATTATTTCCAGATGTTATCAATTTTAAGGTGAGAGTTCCATTCATGATCAGGAGTTATTGCAAGGAAATATTGATGATGTGTATGGAATACAATATTATGTTGGCCTTTTGGGGGCGGTATTCTAATTCTGTATTTTACTATAAAATGTAAGAGCAAATCATAAAATTTTTAATTGACCTTTTCATGTTTTGTATATTTTGTCTGTTCATTAATTAATCTAGTTCAATGTTTTTTGCCTTTGCTGGCTGTTCTGTTTTCTTGTTTTTATGTACCAGAAAATTTATAGTGTTGCTATCAAATACAAGACCAAACAAGGTAAGACTTGATCATATTAGAATTTTTTTCTCTATTTATTTGACATATGGTTGAAAGGATCAGTTAATTTCCAGATGGTTAGCTCCCTCTTCTGTCTGATTTAGAGAATTTGCACCTTCTGAAACCACAGATGGAAGATACAGTATGTATCACAGAATTCTCTAGCTTGGCTAAAGGATGGATGTAGTTACTGTCTGTCAAATAGCAATTCATGAATTGGAATATGGAGGATGCTTCCACTGTAATAATTTGGTTTAAAATAAAATCATCAACCCTGCTGTAAATGCTGGCTGAAAGTAAATGAAAACATTTAAAAAAATTAATATTGTACTTCACCTGCAGATATCACTTATGGAAAATACAGACTTGATCAATCCCTTGTCTGAACTCTATTTGAAATTCATGGACTTTGTTTAAATAAGCATTTGTCACTTGATTTGCACAGAATTCAAACAACTCAAGGCTTCTTTTGAGCCTGGCTTATGAGGCCTTTTTTGGCAAGTGTTCTTGAGTTTCCAAACATGCATCTACTTATAAATTAGATCAGTGGCATTCAAATGCTCTTCATTAGGACGTTAGAACTTTTAAACGGCTTTGAATTTTTTTCTTTGAGAAATATTTTCCCTTTGTTTCCTTGGGTCCAGTTTAATCACTACAGTAAGAATTAGGGTTGTGCTCTGAAAATGAACACAGAAAGATCTATTACATAAATTCATAACCATAGAACCAGAAGAGCTAGTAAAACTACTTATGCTGGTGAGGGTACTTACATACAATCTTTGTTTTTAGAGATACAATAAAGTGATAAATTTTGACAGTGAAGAGGAAAACGTGGATTCATTCAGATTCACTTCTCTCATTGGGGACTCAGTGGCAGGGTGTTGGGGATTATATGATCCTAATTATGTGACTATATATTAAATGAGCACTGGTCACAATTCTCTATTTTGCTTTTGTTGGGGTAGACACACCTAGAGACCCTCTAGAAGAGAAACCTCATACATTCTTGTGTGTCCTGTCATTGCATTCTTACATTTTAATTTCGTTAGAGAGGTACGACTTGGATATAGTGGAATGAGAATCAGAAACTATTAATTATCAAAACTTAGAGATTTAAGCACACATTTAAAAATTTAAAATTACATCATTATCTCCAAGTAGGTGAAATGATACTCCAAGTTATAAAGTATTAGGTAGTAAATCTCATTTAAATGAAGGATTGTTAGAAACCACAGACGGGAGGACACCCAATTCAACTTCCCTTTCACAGCACTGAGCCCCTAGAGAGTAGTATTCTTGTTAGGAGTCCTTCAGCTAGGTGGTGATAGAAATGGTCTTTCTGGCTCCTGTTTGCGTGCTCTTTTGGCCAGCCTACACCCTTGGCAGTGGTCAAGGAGTTCTTCATTACTTGGCTTTGGCAGTGATTTCTTTCCTCCACCAAGTGGGCAGACTCTTGCCTCCCACTTCTCAGATTTGCATCCTAGTGACATACTAGCTGAGTGACTTTGGACAACTTAACCAACCTCTCTGTGCTTCAGTTTTCACTTCTATGAAATAGGGATAATAATAGTACATTTTTCAAAGAGTTAATACCAGTGATGTTCATGGTTCAGTGCCTGGCACATAGTAAGCACTTGACAAACATTGGCTAATGTTTTTATTATTGCAATTTTATGTGATTTTTTAAAATCCAGTATGTGCTGTGATCTTTATTTACTCTGTAGCATGTAACAATCACATTCTAAAACAAGGGAAGGTGCCTTGCCCTATGTGACTCAGGTGGAGCATTGTCCCATGTATGGAATGGTCACTGGTTTAATTGCTGGTCAGAGCACATACCCAGGTTGCGGGTTTGATCCCTGCTTGGGGTACGAATGAGAGGCAACTGATCAATATTTTTCTCTCATATCAATGGCTTTTTTCCTCTCTCTCTCTTTTCTCTCTTTTTAAAATAATTAAAAAAACACAACAACATATCTTTGGGTGAGGATTAAAAGAAATAATAATGAAAAAAATAAAGCAACCAAAGGTGCGCCTATATTCAAAGCAGCATTTTTTTTTTACAATTGCCAAAAGGTGGAAGCAACCCAAGTGTCCATCTGTGGATGCATAAATAAATAAAATGTGATATGTACATACACTGGAACTATTCAGCCCTAAAAAAGAAGGAAATTCTGACACATATTACAACATGGATGAACCATGACATAAGCCAGTCACCAAAAAGCAAATACTGCATGATTCCATTTGTCTGAGATAGCTAGAGTAGTCAAATTCAAAGACAGAAGTAGAATGATGGTTGGCAGAGGTCGGGAAGAGGCAATGGGAGTTGTTTAATGAGTGCTGAGTTTCTTTTGCAAGATAAAAAGAGTTCTGCAGATTGGTTGTACAACAACATGAATATCCTTAACACCACTGACCTGTAAATTAAAAAATGGTTTAGATGGTAAGTTTTAAGTTATGTGTATTTTACCAAAATTAAAAACTAAATAGAAATAACTGAAGGGTCTAGTATAATTAGAGCATATTAGTTATATTAATTAAGCCTGGACATTTTGACTTCTTGGCCCCAGAGTTCTGGGCCAGTGCTGTAGGTTAAATCCAAAATGGTTTTTGGTGGGTGGTTAAGTGTATGATAACAGTTCTCAAACATAATATCTGTTTTAGTTCTGTTTCCTTTCTCTAAGATTGCTGACTTTCTGCCAAGGATGGATTTAATTTCCAGGGCCTGTAGTTTATGAACTCAAATGAAATTACACAATCATACTTTCCCCAGAGACACATGAAGAAACCCCACAGAGACTTAAAAAATGCAAACACATGAAAAGCAAATATGATTCAGCAAGTTTACCATTAATAAAAATTCCTTTGGGGAGATGTTATAGGTTGTTAGAAAGAAGGTTAGAAACTGCCTTATTGAAAAAAGCAAGCAAAGAGGTAGAGAAAGAAAAAGAGATAAGAAAATTTCATCTTGGTTTAGGATTTTTTTTTCAAATTTCTGTTTATCATTATTGTCTACAGAATTGATTAAAAGCATCATACATTTCCAAGATAAAAAGCACAACTGGGAAAGGGTTTATGCTCAATTGGCATTTGATAATTTCTTATAATAATCTGATGAAAAAGTTGTACCCTTTTATTTCAATTCAAAAATTCTTCTTTTTGATATTTTATATTCTATTTATTTCAATTCAATAACATTTCCTGAATATCTTCTATGTAGTGTCTTAGAGAGGAGACTGCTGGGTTGAATTTTTTTTTTAAAGTTTTAAAAGAAGGTAAATACTTCAAAACCTTTTAAAATGTTTAAAGTAACTAAATGTACTAGGAATAGTAATACACACTTATTCACCTAAATAACATTGCCATTATGATCATAGGATTAATATAAATTATTTGCAGAGGAAAATTCTTCAGCTATAGTAAGAATATAACTGAAGAAAGAGTATAGCAAGAATGTCTTCTCTCAGTCATGCTATATGGAACAACCACCACATGAGTGGATGTGTCTGCTCAACCCAGCAAAAAAAAACAAAACAAAAAAAGAGAGAGACAAGATGTGTACTTATATCAGCTTGTCAAAAATAGCAACGGATAGCTTCGTAACAGGACAAGGCTAAAGCATGTCCAACTCTGTCACTTTCAAAATTCCACATTTAATTTTATGTTGTCCTTTCGACATAACAATCAGAAAAATTTTTTATATGTTATAAGCTAAGCATTAAAATACAATAAGTATCTTATTCAAGGGCACTGCCACAGTCCTAATTTTAGCATCTTCTTAATCAAAAACCTGGGTTTGTGAATCCACCAATAGGCCTTTGATTAGAATCCCAGGAGGTCAGTAACAATCTTGAAATCATAAAATATGCATAAAGAAAAACAGACTTACCAAGAAAACTAGCTGCAACAGCGCAAGACAAAAGGCAAATTTTGATGACATTATTCAGTTTTCTGTCTTTCACTGTCAAATACTTTCTCTGATCATCTGAAGACTTTAGACAGAGATGAAAGAAAAAGAGGGGGTGGTATTAATATTAAGAGCTATGAAAGGTGAAAAATCAAGCCCTCACAAACACATCTGAACACTTAAATGTATTTCATAATAGAAACATTTCCTTTTCATTGTTAATATTTCTAGTTGAATAGCCACCCCAAGGATTCTGAATAAAAACATTTTACCCTCTTGAGGAGTCATCATTAAAGTTCTTTTTGAAAGTTTCACATTTAGCTTTAGCCTAAAGTGAACCTTTGGTGGCTTTTGAATCCTTTTCAAGTTGTGAAAACTTAGAGAGAAACTAAAGAGAAAGAAATGAGATCTGAGCCTACCTCTTTCAGCCCTTGAGACTTTCCTTGTAGTTTCTTAAATAGTGAGCCCTCAGTCCTTCTCCTTGGAAGTTATTAAATCAGCAGAAAGACCGACAGTGTTGGCACATGCAATCTAAGTTTTGTGTAGGAAACAGACAGGCAGTCTCCACTTTGTTATTCACTTGATAGGCAGAGCCATTTTGACAGCCATAACCTTAGAAACCACAGGTCCTGCTGAGCTCAGCAGGAGTCCAACGCTGAGTGCCATCTGTCAAAGCTTTATATCTCCCTCCTTCTCATCCACGCCTTTACTCTAAGATGCTAAAAAGAGCACTGAGTGGAAGTCGCTAACTGCAGTTAAACTCCTGTGCGTTGTAACACTAATGTTGGGGTAAGAAATTTACTCTGCAATTTATCAAATTTGAATAAACTGAATGAGGAATTCTAGGTCCTTTCTTAATGGTTATCAACAGAAGAAAGTGTGGGTTGAAGAACTCCATAATTACACTCCAAATGACTAATACTACAAAATAAGGAAATTGCACGTCGTTTGGTACTGATTTTGTCAACTTCGTAGCTAAAACGATAAATGTTTTGGAAAGTTCTCAACTCTCAGGATTTTTTCTTTTCTTAATGTAGTTTAATTAAATGTATAAAAACAACAAATTTACTTCTTTCCAAAAAATAGAGGTTTTAATGTGTTAAGCTCTTGCTTTATGAAAAGAAACCTCATTCAGAGCACCCTCTTTCTCTCCTCTGTCTAGCATAATCAATTCTAAAAAATGAACAAGCCTAATCATAATAAAATCAATTAAATTAAGTGTGGTACAGCAGCTCAAGCTGCATTTGTATAGAAGACAACATATCAATTGATAATATAAAGGAACTAGAAAGGCATTGCTTTGGACGAAATGCTATCAAAATGCTACGTATTTTTAGAAGTGTGAATCTATTTTGCATTGTACTTAAACTTTTTGTATTTTTAATGACTACTTTTAGGTATTATTTAAAATCTTTATATCTAGAATACCATTTCTAGTGTATACAGTTCATTTCAAAATGTAGAGGAAGTTCCATAAACACAGACTCATAATATATTAATATTTTAGAATTTAAAAGTTGAAAAAAGTGAGGTCTTTTGTAGTAGAATTATTCCAAATTTTAATTTTCAGTTAAATTTTGTTCTTTATTCTTTGTTTTACCTAATCTTTCTTCCGATGTTCCCAAATGCTGAAAATAAGTTATTTAAGGTACTATGCCACGGTAATAATGCAATATATACTATATGTACTAGTTATACTATACTATAGCATGTAATTATTCATCATTTAATGGATAATATCATTGTCAAGAAGATATTGTAAAGAAGTATTTTAAGTAATTGTTTATGTTTAGATAAGTGTGTACTTTTAAAATTTTCATTTTGCTCATATGTAGATTTTGCAAAGATTTGAGAGCCCTCCGTATAGATGCTTGAAATACTTTATGTAATTTAAAAAAAAAATTTGCACACCCAGAAAGTGATTTTGTTGTTTAAAGTGACCAAGAAATGATTTATTTTACAAGGTCAAAATGTGTTAAATAATAACAAATAGTTTCTGATATTACAAGAATAGATTTTTGTGCCTCTGTTTTACAAGAGACTTCAGCCATATAGATTTTCGTGGACATATGCATGAATGCATTTGAACAAAGTCTGAAGAGGTAATATTTGAGTTGGAGCTTTGCCCCTTCTATAAGCTTCCTTCACCTGCCCTTTGTCCTAAGAGGCGCTGATCTCATTTGGAAGCTGAGGCAGGAAGCGGCCTATGCTGGCAGACAGGGTCTCTGCTCTGTACACACATCTTCCACCAGTGTGGTAATGCCTGAACTCTCTTCCGCTGGGCTTAGGACACAACTCTCACCACATTGAGAGAGAAGATTCCAAGGCAAATGCCTCGAAGGAAAAGGAGCACAGGGACTTACATTAATCTTGCTGCCAGTTATTCTGAGAGCAAAGAGAAGCTGAGGTGAGCAGGAAGGGAGGCACCTCTAGATGGAAGAGGGTGTAGATCAGGGAGATGAACTTGGGCTTCCTCAGGGTTTCTCCTACGGAGGCTGGTCAGTGTGCATAGAGTATACTTGCTTTGCAAAGAGCATGTATAGACTTTCTTTATTTTTCACTGTGATAGTGTTAATTGTCATAATCACAGAGTTTGAGGGATGGTAAGGATTGTTTCGTGGATCCCTTCATTAGAGATGAAGAAACCAAGGCCCAGACAAGTCTACTCTCGGTTATCTAAACCTTGGTTGGTTTGTTTTTTAAAGCTATATTTTAATAGGATTTGACTGTGTTTAAATCCTTCCAGAAAATTTAACTTATTAATTTGCTCTATAGTCTGCCAGCAACAAAATACCCTGTATTTTGTATTTTATGTATCTATACTAATAAAAGGGTAATACGCTACTTAGAGGGAGACCTTTGGGAGACCTTCCTGGATATCCTTCCGGACAAAGCCATGGTGGCGGGGCCGAGGCAGAGGCAGTTAGGGGCAATCAGGCCAGGAGGGGAGGGCAGTTGGGGGGGGATCAGGCCAGCAGGGGGGCCCAGTTGGGGACAAGCAGGCCAGCGGGAGGGGAGGCAGTTGGGGGCAATCAGGCCGGCAGCCAGAGTGGTTAGGGGCAATCAGGCAGGCAGGGAGGCAGGCAGGTAAGCAGTTAGGAACCAGCGGTCACGGATTGCAAGAGGGGTCGGGCCTAAACCGGCAGTTGGGACATCCCCCAAGGGGTCCCAGATTGGAGAGGGTGCAGGCCGGGCTGAGGGACACCACTCTTGCCCCCACCCCCCCATGCATGAATTTCATGCACCGGGCCACTCGTATGTTTATACTGCAGCTGTTTCTAAAAATAGTGGAGGCAGGTCCTTATGTTTACACTGTAATTAAGAATTTACAACATATTCTTTTTGCATTGACTTTCTTACTTTCTTAATGGTCTGGCATGATACCTTTTCTTTCTTTCTTCTTTGGTACAGGAGAAGAATCTACATGTCATATCATTGTTAAGTTTGTGGTCAATTTAAGTCTACTGGATTCATTGAGCATCTGTTAGTCACATGGGTCTGTGGTAATCTGGGGGGAGGCCCATGATAACATTCATTCAGTCATTCAATCCCTGTGTTCATAGCAGAGCAATTTACAATAGCTAAGATCTGGAAACAGCCCAAGTGCCCACCTGTAGATAAGTGGATAAAAAACTATGGTACATTTACAGCATGGAATAATATGCAATTATAAAAAAAGAAGGATCTCTTACCATTTGAGACAGCATGGAGGGACCTGGAGAGTATTATGCAAAGTGAAACAAACCAGTCAGGGAAAGAAAAGTATCACATGATCTCACTCATATGTGGACTCTAATGAACAAAATAAATTGGTGAACAACATAGATCCAGAGATATAGACACATGGAACAAACTGCTGAATCTCCGAAGAAAGGCAGGGGTGGGGTGGGGGGAGATTAACTGGGGAACTTATATGCACATACGCGTAGGTCATGGACACAGAAGGGCTTTGAGTGGTAGGTGCAGGGTGGAGAAGGTCAATGGGGGAAATAAGAGGGTACATCTTACTACTTTCAACAATACAGAGAAATGAAAAAAAAAAAGATTTTTCAAAGCCCTGTCATGTGATAACAATTGGAAAAAAAAAGCCTTTGCATTCATGGAGGCTACATTTTAGCAGGTGGAGGTGATGATGACAGGACATACAGAGACATGAGTTACAGAAATATTATAAAATTGCTACCGCTGTAAGTAGAATGAGGAAGAGACATAAAGCTATGAAATGTGAGCTTTTCTGTCAGACAGGTCTACCAGGTGCCCTGGCGAAGTTATGACTGAGCTGAGGTACACTGGAGTAGGGCAGAGAGGGGAGAGATAACTAGACAGTGGGAACACCATGGGCAAGGGCAAAGGGCTCACAAGCTAGTGTGAGGACCCAAAAGAAAGGTGGTGTGTGGGCAGCATGGAATGTGAAGTGGGGGTGGGGGCCGATCTTACAGGGCAGTGAGGCCTATGGTGAGAATAATTGGGCTTTATCCTAAGAGCAACTGGAAGCAAATGGATTGTTTGAAGCTGCATAATAATGTGGTAACCTGATTACGCTGAATTTTGAGATGACCACTTTGGCAGTATTGTAGGAAAGGGTTGGTTGGGGAAGAGTGGATCTTTGGCTAGGAGGAGCTGACCTGCTCATTGGGTGAGTAATACCAACACATGTTCCCATTGTACAGAATGGGTAGCTGAGGCCTGAGAAATGACATAATCAGGTTCAGGTTCCACGTCTCCTGATTCCTAGGCCAGGTATGGCTGGCAGACCCATCCAACCTTCAATGTAACACAGATTTCTGTGGCTTAGCGTGTGTGCCCTGAAAATAATATTGCTTCAAGATGTTTGAGGATGCCACCTGAATTCGTACCTTTCTATAAGGCAGGCAGCCTTGTGTGGTGACAGGGTATAAGGACACCACGATCAGGGAGTTGTTTCTGTTCCCTTCTTGAAAGAAAAGTGGAGAGTATCCAATCCCGCCCCCTTACTTTGGTTTCTATCTCCCTTTGTGACCTTTACATGGAACCATACAGGTTAATAAGCCAATATTTTAATTTTCATAAGAAAACTACAAGGTAGATATTATTATTATTATTGCTGCTATTTCACAAAAGAAGAAGCTGAAGTTCAAAGAGGCTAAGTGCTATGTGTTCTGGCTTCCTATTCTGAAAAATGGGGATCATAATGTTACTGACCTCAGAGGATTTAATGAGCAATGCTGATGAATCAGTTCATTTTTGTTATTATTATCTATTGAATTCAAAGTCAGATTTAATGATAATTTATAGTTACTATATTAGGTTATTAGGTCTCGTGGCTATTACATTTATTTTAATTTTTTCATAACTTGCTTTTTAAAAAGAAATACTAAAACACAGTTTAACTACTGAAAGTTTGGAAAACAATCACCTATATCCTATTTATCTTGACAGAACATGATTAGGTTTTGTAAATGTTTTCCATTTCTTTAAAAGAGTCCTATTATCTTTACATAGTTGGAATCATAATGTACCATACGTTTATAACTTGCCTTTCCTCATAACATTATTCCGGAATTTTTCATGTTGCTGCCAAGTCTTGGTGAATATCATTTTAAATGATTAAATGTTTTATAATTTAACTAGAGGCCTGGTGCACAAAATTTGTGCACTTGGGGGGGGCGTCCCTCAGCCCAGCCTGTGCCCTCTTGCAGTCTGGAAGCCCTCAGGGGATGTCTGACTGATGGCTTAGGCCTGCTCCTGCCACCACCACTGTGCTTGTCAGTCATGAGCCTGGCTTCTGGCTGAGCAGTGCCCCCTCCCCATGGGAGTTCACTGACCACCAGGGGGCAGCTTCTGCATTGAGCGTCTGCCCCCTGGTGGTCAGTGCATGTCATAGTGACCAGTCATTCTGCCGTTCAGTTGATTTGCATATTAGTCTTTTATTATATAGGATTGGCCGCATCTTAAGAATAGAGTATTTTGCTGCTTTTAGTTTTTCACTATCCTATATAATAAAAGCATAGCATGCAAATTGTCTCCTCAACCAGGAGTTCATCTGGGAGTTTGACCACGGGGTGGGGCCAGTGGGGGAAGGGAGGGAGGCCCCAGCCAGCAGCCAGCAGCTGCTAGGGACCCTACAAGTGCACGCATTTCGTGTACTGGGCCTCTAGTTATAGATAATACTCTAATGATCATTTTTGTGCATACAACATTTTCTTCCTTGGGAGTATTTTCTTAGGATACATTTTCAGAAATTAGATTACAGATTAGATTAGATTAGATTAGAACTTTAATGTTTTTGTAGTATTGTTAGATATTCAGTTTATTCACCTTATTTTATAAATATCTTTTGTCTTATTTGTCTTCCAACCTATTTTTTTTTTTAAGTTGATGTGTTCAAGGTAATGGGGGTGAGTAATTCAGAACCAAGACTTGAAGTCTTCTTCCTACAATAACAAGATACCAATGAGGAGGGGGAACAGGTAGGGGGTAAGAAGTTTGTTCAAAGCCCAGATGAAAAAGAAGCAGCCATTCCTTAGGGACAAGCTGAGGTGGCAGAAAGGGCAGAGTGTAGGATTTGGAAGTTCTGAGTTAAATCTTACTACCAACAATCATCTACTGTTTAACTTTGGTCTTTTCAACTGTAACATTGATTCATTGATTCTTGCTAGTATTTTGTGTGGAGACTTGAGGCTTAAATAACACACTTGAGTGCTCTTGGAGTAGAGTGAATCACTGCGTTGGTATAGGGAAGCATCTTGCTTGCTAAATCCTGAGTATGGAGCTATTGTAAGAAACTGTGGGAGAAACCAAGATGGCGGCATAGGTAAACACCTAAACTGCTGCCTCGTACAACAATTTCAAAACTACAACTAAAAGACAAAATGGACATCATCCAGAACCACAGGAAGGCTGGCTGAGTGGAAATTCTACAGCTAGAAGGAAAGAGAAAAGCCCACTGAGACTCAGAGGAGCTGCAGGAGGCAGAGGTACTGAGATGCGCATGCGCGAAAAGGACTGGCAACTGAGTGCGCAGCTGGCTTTCTCAAGCAAGAGGGGGACAAAAGCTCCTGACTGCACTGAACTTCAGTTCCGAGCAAGACTCTGGGGACCCAGACTCATTCTGGGAGAAACTGGACTGTCTGGCAGCATGTGGAACTCAAGGGTAGCTTTCTCTCAGAGGTGCTTGCCACGATTCCCACAACACACTGAGACACAGGGGCCTATTAGGGCAGGGCTGACGGGAAACCAATGATGTCTGCTCCACCCTGAGACTCCGCCCCATCCAAGCTGAGCACAGAGGCTTTTGCAAGTCTTTTCTCATAAGGGTGTCTCCAGCACAGAAGTTCTCCCAGCGTAGACACAGCCAATTGTCCTGGAAGTCAATTCCTCCCAGTGATACAACAACAATCAAGGCTTAACTACAACAAGACTGTGCACAAAGCCCACAAAGGGGTGCACCAAGAGTGTCTACCTCAGGTAATTGGGGAGGCTGAGCCACTGGGCCCTATAGGACACCTAGCACACAAAGCTACTCTATCAACTCAGGGAAGCAGCCAAAATGCAGAGACAAAGAAACAGATCACAAATGAAATAAATGGAGAAAACAAATGACTGGATATAGAGTTCAAAACCACGGTTATAAGGTTTTTCAAGAATTTTCTAGAAAAGGCCAATAAATTTAGCAAGACCCTCTAGGATATGAAAAAAGACCAACTAGTAATTAAGCATACACTGACTGAAATAAAAAATATTATACAGAGACCTAACAGCAGATGAGAGGATCACAAGAATCAACTCAAAGATTTGAAATACAAAGAAGCAAAAAATACTCAACCGGAAAAGCAAAAAGAAAAAATAATCCAAAATTATGAAGATAGTGTAAGGAGCCTATGGGACAACTTCAAGCATACCAACATCCGAATTATGGGGGTGCCAGAAGAACAGAGAGAGCAAGATACTAAAAACCTATATGAAGAAATAATGACCGAAAGCACGCCCCATCTGGTGAAAGAAATAGACTTACAAGTCCAGGAAGTGCAGAGACCTCAAACAAAAGGAATCCAAAGAGGACCACACCAAGACACATCATAATTAAAATGTCAAGAGCAAAAGACAAAGAGAGAATATTAAAAGCAGCAAGAGAAAAACACTTAGTTACCTACAAGGGAGCACCCATATGACTGTCAGCTGATTTCTCAACAGAAACTATGCAGGCCAGATGGGAGTGGCAAGAAATATTCAAAGTGATGAATAGCAAGAAGCTACAATCAAGATTACTCTACCCAGCAAAGCTATCATTCAGAATTGAAGGTCAGATAAAGAGCTTCACAGATAAGAAAAAGCTAAAGGAGTTCATCACCACCAAACCAGTATTATGTGAAATGCTGAAAGGTATTCTTTAAGAAGAGGAAGAAGAAGAGAAAGGTAAAGATAAAAATTATGAACAACAAATACATATCTATCAACAAGTGACTCTAAAAATCAAGTGAATTAAAAACCTGATGAACAGAATAAACTGGTGAATATAATAGAATCAGGGGCATAGAAAGGGAGTGGACTGACAATTCTTGGGGGGAAAGAGACTGGACAAAAATCATACACCTATTGGTGAGGACAGTGGCAGGTGGTAAGGGCAGAGTGTGGGGTGGGAACTGGGTGGAGGGGAGCTATGGGGGGAAAAAGGAGAAACAATTGTAATAATCTGAACGATAAAGATTTATTAAATTAAAAAAAAAGAGAGACGGTGGTGTAGTGCTTCTAAGACTGGAATCTGCATGTGAATCACCTGGCATCTCCTTAAATTCTGTTCAGTAGGTCTGGGATAGGTCTGGGATTTTACATTTCAAACAAGCTCCCAAGTGATAACTGCTGCTGCTGCTGATCCATGGGCCATACTGAGAAGCAGTCATAGCAGCCATCTGAGTGGTTGTTCACTTGCACAAGTGACTGTCTCCATGGTGCTGAGCACACTGACCACCAAGCAATTTTAATAAAGGAAAAGATTAAAGATTCATAGTAGTTGGCCAGATGCTCCTAAAGTGGGGTCTACTATGCTGGAGTGTGTGAATATTCCTAAAGGGGGATCTACTATGTGGAGGAAGTGCTATCAATATGTTTCCTGTCCAAAGCTGGAGATCCCCTGAACCTAGGAATGTCCCCTCTGCTGAGATGCAGAAGGAAGTGGGAAGAAGCAACCTGGAATAATGGAAGACTAGGGAAGGGTCCTACATCTTTGTTGTTATCATTTGCTTTATCTGAACACAAACCCATGAATGACCTTTTCCATCCTTATTTTATATTGTTGGAGTTTTCACCAAAGTCCCCTTAAAAGATGACCAAGAAAATTTACCAGCAGCAACTTAGAAGCCATAATGCATTGTCACCGATCTTTCCAAACATCTGTTGTGTACAAAGAAGCATGATCCTGCAGTGGCTGGGGGCGAGAGGGCACCTCCGCAGCGGGGTGTCCCAGGGCTGCGCTGAGGAGGCCCTTTCTCTGCAGGCAGGCTGCCCTGGGAGGCGCCAGCACCTGTTCGTACATGGTCCTGCTGGCTTCTGTTGTTTGCAATTGCTGTCAAAGGCTTCCCAGGAGAAAGGACTGGGACAAGCCTTGTCAGGGAACAAGAAAAGCAGGAGTGTGGCAGTTGGCCTCACAAATGTGATGATGTTCCCAGTCCCAGTAGGGACTCTCATTTCCCTTTCACATCACCACAAGCCTCTCGTCAGGAGGAAATCCTTTGCATTTAGGTACTATGGCAGACAATGGTCCTTTCAAACTCAGGTGGCATCGATAGCCTCGTTTCATTTTTCTAAAACTGAAACGTCATGATCATTAATTGAAGGTACACAGCCATTGGGCCCTGTGATACGTTGTCCCTGAGAAAGAAATATTCCTAGGTTGGGAGGAGAGAAAAAATAGTCTGTCCATTAGACCTGAGTTTTGAAAAATTAGCATAGCTTTTGAGGAAACATTTAAAGGGAGAATGTAATAAATGTACTTTTATTATTTATTTTTGTTCTGCAGGTGTCCTTGGTAGAATTCTGCAGTTACTTCAACTTGATAGTTCAAAGGGCTCTGTTCTTACATGTCAGTATAAGCCTGCATTTTTGGATGTGTGAACAGTTTTTTTAATGTTTTGTAAGCAATGGCGAAGTAGGATATTTTTGTGTGTATCTCAAAAGTTTTTCTTCATTGATCATCAAAGCCTTGGTTTAAAATTTAAAGTGCAGAAAATAGCTTTTGAAATACAGATAACTACTTGTTAGGGTATGCTTAGTCAGTCAGATCTTTGTGATTAAAAGTTTGCTCAGTAAAGATGCATTTTAATACTCTAAAAATAGTGTTAGCAATTAAAAGCTGCTGCCTTTCTTTACCATTCTAATGGCTTTAGAACAAAGGGATGTTATGGCCTGAATTTCAGAATATAACTTTTATCAAAAATGAAAATCCCAAATTTCCTTTCCTCAAAATATTAATATGAATGACCTAATTGAGTTTTGATTATGATAAAAGATGTTAGAGATACTCAGGATTTTGGAGCCTTTTAAAATCTACATAGCTGGAAAAACATAGTGTAAGCTTATTTACTGTAATGGAATATAGTGTATATTTAGGAACTTTACTCACAGTGAATCTGCTTTAAGAGGAAACCAAAGGTCTGTCTTTGAAATGCTCTCCCATTTTTGACCAGTAACATAATTGGATTTTGGTTAAATTGATATTTAAAATTTCTTTGGTTCATTTAAGGTTTTATGTATATTTTAAAATAGAATAATCTCTTTTATAGATAATATTTTATTAGTAAACTATAAAATGATGTTTTCAATATTAAAATCAAGTCATTTGGCTCCCAAATAAATCACCACTACTTTCTGTTGGAGTTTTTAATTCTGCTGTGTTATTAGGATTATGACATTTTAATGTAAATTTCAAATATATGATTTTGCAATGCTTATCAATTGCTAATGAATGTAATATGAATTTTAAAAGTGTTTTTAAAACTGGTGTGAATTGTAAGAAAATCTGATTTTCAAAATGGCTGTGTTTTAGCTGTTGTAGAACTTGGGATGAATCAGTGTGAAAGATTCATAAAATGTAAAATTCAGAAAGAAGAAATCTGGTCACCTTACTTAAAGGGCACAATTGCATATACTTAGGGTTAAAACTGTCAGCTAAAGACAGGTATATGTTCACTCTTCTACAGATAGAGCAAGGCCTCTTGCAGATGGCATTGTCCTGCTTCAGTTCCCCTCACCCCCCTATTGAGTAGGAGACCTTTCTGAAAGCTTGGTACTCACTCTGACAATGATCCTTAGCAGCAAACGGGGAACTCTCCAAGCTGAGGATAATTGGAGCCTTTGTAAAGGAGAGGTGGGATACTTCCAACCCTTGCCTGTTCTCATAAAGGGGACATACACTGCAAGTCTTTCTTTCAACCTCTCAAGTCCCTCTTGCCCTTTTAAAAAGTTGGCCAGGGAATACTGACTCTACAGAGGAACCTATCATTTCAGGAAAGGAACTGGGGCTGTGGGGTTGTGAACTATCTCCTGCTATTCAGTTTGTCCAGATGTAGGGGCATGGGTGAGCATGCTATATAGAAGCCCATCTCTGGAGGAGAGGAGCCTTTGGGTGTGAAAGCACCAGCAAAAGGCTCCCTCTCCACGAAACCCACACAGCCTCCTTTAAGATGTTTTAGAGGAGGTCTGGGTAAATCTTTCATTATAGAAAATATTGCCTAAACTTGTGTGACCTGGTCAAACCAGATTTTAATTTTTAGGTAAAAGTAAAAATAATTATGATATTGTATTTCCTAAAGTCTTATATTTTTGAAACATCCTCAAAGCATACATTTTCATTTGTAAGCCCATGTCATAATTGACTTACAGAAACCTTTGAATATGTTTTGTCAGAGTAAAATGCTGTTTCATGATGTTTATTCAGCCTATAGACTAGATTTCACAGAGACAATATCCTTTCTGGAAAGGTGTAGTATATATTGTTATTTATTTGTATACTAGAGACCTGGTGCACGAAATTTGTGCACATTAAAAGGGGATTAATTAGAGAAAACAATTTAATATTGCTATTTGCCCTTTCTCTATAATAGAAGTGTCAGAGGTGAAAAAAAATTAGTAAAATGTATATGAAAACCTTCCTCCTGTCAGAGTCTGGCGCACACCACAGGACCCAGAGTCAAGTCCCTGCCCACGCACATGCACCTCAAAATTGCATAAGACCCAGACCCAGCTGGCCCTCCCCCATTGGGCTAGATCCAGACCCAGCCAGTCTCACCCTTGTCAAGCCCTGCCAGGCAGGGGGCATAGCCTCAGGTCCCCTGGCCTGGTGCCAGGACGTGAGGTGTGGCCTGAGGTCCCCCAGCCCAGACCAGGGCACGGGTGTGTGCCTTGAGGTCCTCCGTCAAGCCCCACCCGGTAGGGGACATGGCCTGAGATCTCCTGTCAAGCCCCGCTGGGTGGGGGGCATGGCCTGAGGTCCCCCATCAAGCCCCATCAGGTGGGTGGGCAGGGCTCAGCCTCAGGTCCCCCGGCCCAGCACCAGGAGGGAAGCCCAGCCTCAGGTCCCCCATCAAGCCCCACCGGCAGGGGGCGTGCAGCCTCAGGTCCCCCGTCAAGCCCCGCTGGGCAGGGGTGCGGCCTGAGTTCCCCCAACTCAGCACTGGGGGTGCACCTTGAGGTCCCCCATCAAGCCCCACTGGGTGGGGTGGGTGGCCTGAGATCCCCTGTCAAGCCCCACGGGGGCGGGGGAGGGCATAGCCGCAGGTCCCTGCTGATTGCTCCTTAAGGCTCCTTATGGGAACTTGGCCTCAGCTGTGAGTGCAGCCATCTTTGTGATCGGGTGATGGTCAATTAGCATATTCCCTCTGTATTAGATAGGATACTTTAAGGGGTTAAGCATTTACAGTATATTTTTCATGTCAGACAACTTAAGGGAGCTAACAGAGGTATGGCATGGTTAAGTTTATAGGTCATTGAGCTAAATTTACATGGAGAGCCAACTTTCCAGCTTCAAGCAAATGACTTAACTGTAATTTTATGCAAGCAGAGTGACTGACCTTTCAAATGTTTGTTGGGCTTCAAGTGTCCGGAATAATCAATATATACATTATTGTTTATATTTTATGCTCCTGATCCCATTAATGTATGCCTACAGAGTGCTGGGATGCCATTAGTTTCTGATACTTCTGAAGCTATTGGGTGGCATTTATCAAACAGAAAGGCAGCACATATTGACTTGTGACAGTTTTTGCATTGCTTCAGCTCAATGTTTCATGAAGTGCTTATCTAGTTTTGATAAGCAAGGTTTTTATTGCTCTGAAGCCTCCTCAATTAAATAATAATGAACCAATTTGTTTAAAATGAAACTTTAACTTGCAGACTCATTAATTTCTCCATTGCAAGTGTCAGAAGATAGGTTGTTGGCCAGAGGAGATGAGAGAAGCTTGGTGGAGTGGACTGATTGCTGGGCGTGGGAGTCCGGAGGATGGCTGACTGTCTCTAACTGGCTGTGTGACCTTGGACAGGTCTCTTAATATCCTTGAGCCTCTGATTCCCTTTACCAATCAATAAGTGCCAAACTGAGACATGGGGAAATCTCTGAACCATCCTACGCCCCCAAACCCCCGAATAAAGAAGTCAGGGAAAGTTGTATTCCTTTTGTTTTGCCCAGAATATATTGGACACCTTGTGGGTGTCTGGAAAAGGAGTATTTGTTAAGTGTGTATACATATCACAAAATATATATTTATATGCAAATAAATATGTAAAATGTATAAAATAAATACAAATGTAAATTTATTATAAGTATAAATAACTCACACATATAATTATATATACTTATATACAGGCCCTTCTTTTATTTTTCCCCTACTTCACTTTTTCCCACTCCATACAACTTATCCCCAACCTGCCCCAAAAGTGCTCAAATTGAAAAGTGCCACCTGTTATTGAGGCAGAACAGGAACTCTGAGTTTTCATTGCAGAGATAGGGGACAGCTACCCAATTCTGTATTAATTAACTCTCTCTCTCTAGGTTTTTATTATCGGAGAGTCTAATGACTTAAAATTAACCATCCACGGTCCAATTAAAAAATCATGAATTGATGAATTGGTTTCTAAATTCTCTGTGTTATCGACAAGTTGCTGCATCACTGAAGCTATAAGACATGTCATCCATTATTAAATCTGATGGCATTAAAAAGGATAAATTAGCTCTTTTAGGCAGAAATGAGTTCTCACAAAGGCTGCCCTTCTAAAGTGGATATGGTCTCAATTTTCTTTGAATTTCAGCCCACTTATTTGTTTGAGTTTATTCTGGTTTCGGTTAGATTTTATTGATTGTTTAGTAAACATTAAGTGACAATAGAGGCTTCTTAATATGAGCAGGCAATAGATAATCAATGTGTAATGCAGTTGAAGTGATAAAATACTTTTTTCCAGGAATATAAAATTCTTCCCTAAGAACTAGAAATGAAAGCCTTGATTAAAAAAAATAAAATTTACTATGAAAAAAATTTAAAAGGAAACTTATCTCTTCAATCTATAAAAAGTTAAATTTACTCTTAAGACAACAGCAATAGATAGGAACATATTAATAAAACATGCTATTTCTTAGGCACACTTAAACTATATACATATACACGTTAGGAATAAATTAGCATGCTTCGAACTCTTGTGGTTTGTGCTATGATAAGGGTAAAAGTCAACAAATACAATTGAAAATAACATTTAGAATTTGAGCTCAATAGTTGATTTATTACAGAGGTAAAATGTTCTTACCTTGGCTTTTGCAAAAGTCCTTATTCTTACTATTATTTACTTCTCCAACCTAAAACAATCTTTTGTTTCATAATCAGAATCTTATTTTTCTAACATTGTAAATATGAATTTATCATTAACGGCTTCAGTATCTGCTGCAGCACAAGATGTATTTGGGGAAAAATGACTTAGGCAAGTTTTTAATACCTCAAATTGGACCCGCCCTTTATCCCACAATCCCTTTTGTGTGTCTCATTATTGATCAGATTTATGCTGGTTTTTGAAGCCCAGGAATTACCAGGGTAGTGTTTTATTTGACTATTTATCTCTAGCAAATTGTTGCCATCTCTGACCTTTCAAAAATGTTTATGATGAGGTGTTTGCTGTTAATTGCACATAGGAAGGAGTGAAAAATCTTCCAGTCAGATCTTGTATTTAACAGAAGGTAAGATTTTCTTACAAAATCAGAATCTTAGAGAAGGCTGATTTTGGTGGCGGTGTTTACTTTCACATATAACTCGAGAAGATTACTATTTTCTAATTAACAGACCCATTAATAGGAAAAGTAAAGAAAGGATATAGCTTTATGTACAGTATATTGTAGTTCTACTGACCTAGATCTGTTTCCATTATACAGCAGAGATGCAAGAATGGGGATATAAAAATCACAGATTGGAAAGGACCTCTAATTCAATCCATTTTATTTTGCAGATTGAGAAATAAATGTAGAGAAATTAACTCACTTGTCTTCTGTCACTTAACCAGTAAGGACCACATCAAAGTCCCTTGACCGCCTATCTCGTGTTTTATGATCGCCAGTAAGAAGCAAAACTGTACACAAATGCTGGTGATTATATTACTTGGGTTGCCTTTGTGGGGACAATAGCCTGCTAAGGTCCATGTGGATGGGCAAACTTTTCAGTTGCTTACATAACAGAGAGGCATTCTATATTGTTATAAGCCCCCACTTGATTTG
This sequence comes from Corynorhinus townsendii, assembly GCA_026230045.1. Classification (NCBI taxonomy): domain Eukaryota; kingdom Metazoa; phylum Chordata; class Mammalia; order Chiroptera; family Vespertilionidae; genus Corynorhinus; species Corynorhinus townsendii. The sequence goes on along the minus strand of JAPDVU010000007.1, from coordinate 136,509,869 downwards.
GCCTTGCTCGCCACTTTGACTTCATTTCTCACCACTCTGCCCATCATCCAGGATCCTGTCATACTGCTCTTTCTTCCGTTCCTGGGACCCTCTCAAGCTCTTCCCCATCTTGGCTTTTCTTCAGCCTGGAATAATCGCCCCCTCCCCCCCATATCTTTCCTCTGCTGCCTTCCATTTAGATTCCAGCTCACATACCACCTCCGTAGACAGGTCTCTCTTTACCACCCAATCTATAATAATAAAAGTATAATATGCTCATTAGACCAGACAGCTGAACAACTTTCTGGATGACCTTCCAGATGAAGCTGGCACTGTGAGGGCTGGCTGGGGCTGTGAGGGCCAAGCCCCTTACACGAGTTTCTTTTTTAAATATATTTTATTGATTTTTTACAGAGAGGAAGGGAGAGGAGTAGAGAGTTAGAAACATCGATGAGAGAGAAACATCCATCAGCTGCCTCCTGCACACCCCGTACTGGGGATGTGCCTGCAACCAAGGTACATGCCCTTGACCAGAATCGAACCTGGGACCCTTGAGTCCACAGGCTGATGCTCTATCCACTGAGCCAAACCGGTTAGGGCTGCACGAATTTCTTGCATTGGGCCTCTAGTGTAAGTAATCATGAGAATAGTAATAGAAGTGGTGGACCAGCAGTTAAACTCTTAATGCCAGGCACTGTTCTATTCACTTATAGAAAGCACTTATTAACTCATTTAACCCTCAAAACCACTCTGAGAGGCATGTATTATTATTAATTTCATAGGCAAGGAAATGGGGGCACAAGGAAATGACCCAACTCCCCTCAGGTCACACAACTAGTTAGTGGCACAGCCAGGATATGAACACTGGTAGTATGGCCTAGTACTCAAAAGCTCCTTTGTCTTTCATAGCCCCCTCCCTTGTCACTGTCTAGCCTAGTGCTCTATTTGATGTTTTCTGTGGCATTGCTTGCTAGTTGATCAACTCTTCATTTTTTGTGTTGTTCAGTTACTATCTATTTATCTCACCTCCACCCCAAGAGACCCTATGTTCCATGAGGGCTGGGCCTTGCCTCTCTTGTTCACTCCTGTTTTCATCTGGGTCTAGAATAGATTACCACTAGAATAGATTGCATCTAGTGGTATAGCAATAAATACTGCATACATAATGAGAACAGGCAGCAGGGACAGTGAGTGTGGAAGAGGTTGTTGGCTGGGGATGATTCCCTACTGAATGTGGTATGAGAATCCCCCCAGCAACAGAAGCCAGACGGATAAGAGTGGGAATAATAGAGTGGGGACATCAAGAGTGGGCTCAGTTTCCAAAAAAGGTTGGCAGTAAGGGGATGAGGGGATGCTTTCAATAGGTATCATCCACCCTTGCAACTTAAGAATGCCCCTTTGCAGCTCTTTAATGGTTACAGACATGTGAAGACTCATCTCTGTCTCATTTCCCAATTATTTGACTGCTGAAAACCTGAAATAATGGTTTGACCACAGGACTATTGTCCACCTTCATGCATGTCAACCAAGGCTGTACTCCTGGGCAGTCATTGCCCAGGACTATCCTTGGGGGAGCAGGCTTTCCCTTATCACTTTCTGTAGCGTCATGTACAGTAGCTGGCCTTTCAATCCCAGGAAAAACATCATTTGTTCTTTTCTACACATTCTTTGAAGCTTCCAAGAGCATTAACAATTATAATTTCTTTTCTTGAGTTTCACACCAGGAGAGAGATCAGAGAAATAGTGAGTATCATTGTGAGGGGCTCTGACCCATTCCCATTGTGGTCTCTGCCCTGCGTGGCCAACCAGAAACACTTCCATTACATCATTCTGGTCCCCGATGTGTGCAAACAGTAGCCCCTCGCCCCAATACAGCATTTACTACCATCCAAAGGAGGGCACGGCCAGACGTTTCACATGTGAAAGCTTACCCCCTTAAAGGCGGTTTTGGATAGCTCTACCTCTGGTTTCTCTAATAAGGTGCTGGTATGAAATCATGGTGGGAAGAGAACCTCTTGTTTACAAAGACTCTCTTTATTATGAAACCAGGTACTGCTCTGCTTTCAGGGGAGAAAACATTGCCCTCATTGCAAATGTAGTAAAATGTGTTCTCTCTTTCTCAGCATCAATTATACATAAAGCTCTGTGGAATTATTTTCGTTGTGTATGTGTCCTCTTGTTAGCAATATAGAGAGGTTAATAATTCATGTCGAGCCAGCATTATAAATCAGACAGTAAATATTAAGTTTAAAGTGCAAATGGTGTAGCATGACACAATTTGGCCAAGAGTGGCTAAAGGAGGTGCTGTGGGCATTTGGGGACAGGCAAGTCTTCCTTGTGAGCAACTTTCCCGGGCTTTGCAAGACACGGAGCATCCTTAGTCCTGGGTCACAACTTCCAGTAGCACAGTGGTTCTCACCCTTTTAATGCCACGACCCTTTAATACAGTTCCTCATGTTGTGGTGACCCCCCACCCTAACATTATTTTCGTTGCTACTTCATAACGGTAACTTTGCTACTGTTATGAATCATAATGTCGCACCCACAGGTTGAGAACCGCTGCTGTAGAGCCTAAGACCATCGGAAAACACAGATATTTACATTATGATTCATAACAGTAGCAAAATTACAGTTATGAAGTAGCAACGAAAATAATGTTAGGGTGGGGGGTCACCACAACATGAGGAACTGTATTAAAGGGTCGCGGCATTAGAAAGGATGAGAACCACTGCAGGTCTGTGTCAAGGAAAAACACCCTCACATGTTTGCAATTGACCTGTAGAGGCAGGTAGCATGTCTCTTGGTCATGACCTAGCTCAGGAATCACATGCACAAATGCATGTGGTGCCAGAGGCCAGTCCGATAACCTAAATGTGTTAATCTGATGCGACGTAAGAGATTAGGGAGTGGTGTGACCTGTGCTTGCTAGGGAAATATGCACGGTTTACTCAGAGATGCTCCAAAATAAAAGTTTAGTAGGCTTTAACTCCGCACAGCTCCCTTAGTGTTCCAGGGTCACCCGTTCCATCTGCTGGCCTTTGCTTTTCCATTTGCCCCCTCCTCATTTCCACAACACTGACCCTTTCCCTTAACGATAGTGTGCCCATTGCACTGCATTGTGGTGAGTAAATGCCAGGGTGCTTTCCCTCTGCTCAGCTGTGAGCAAGGATCCTGGTCTTGTTTTGTTACTGTGTCTATAAGGATCTAATATATTGCTTGACACATTGCAGGCCTGCCTTCAATACCAGCTGAATGAATGGAGGCCTCTAAACAAGTACTGAGGAATGTTAAGAGAGACATTGATATTTTGAATTTCCCGAGTTCACATCTGCTGTGGGCCCTTAGAAGGCACTTCCCTTAAGTCCTCTCCTGGCATGTGAACCAGGGCTTACGTTCATGTCCCTGCATCTGTGCGATCTGTTCAGTGGTGCGTTGGTTTTGACGCACAATCGGGATAATTTTAACCTGAGATTGTAAAATTTTGTTTCATGAACTCTTGTCACTAGGCTTTGTCCATGCTGCTTTCTCAGAGATATCAGGGTGCAGTCACTTGTGAGTCCTCTGTGCTAGCAATGTGCTCAGTTTCTTTTCGCAGTTCATGGCAGGGATGAAGGATTGCCTCTGCCCAGTGATGTCTGACCTCATTCGTGTTGGGTTGTGATTTTAATGGAGCTAAGAACTCTTGTCATTCCAAAGTCAGGACTTCCCAGAGTGCGTCCTAGATTACCTTTTCTTCCTCCCTCCCTCCCTCCCTCCCTCCCTCCCTCCCTCCCTCCCTCCCTCCCTCCCTCCCTCCCTCCCTCCCTCCCTCCCTTCCTTCCTTCCTTCCTTCCTTCCTTCCTTCCTTCCTTCCTTCCTTCCTTCCTTCCTTCCTCCTCCCTCCCTCTCTCCCTCTCCCAACACCCTCTTAATTTTAACCTGTTTCTTTGGGTTATAGTCATCTAGGAGGAATCAGTCTTGCTAATTCTCCACCTTCTTCCTGCCATCTTATTTGGTCATAGAGCCCTTAAACAGAGTAGGAAATACAGAGTTCAAAGGTAACAGAGTTAACTTTTCTGTTCCCAGGAGCTTAAGCAACTGGATCACCAACATTTTATCTAGAAAATCTTCATATTAGTGGGTTGAAAATTCGCAGATGCTGACAACATACCTCCTCTTTGTCCTTCATATGACTATTTCTTGAGAGTGTTTTTAAACATAAAGAGGTGTTGCTAATTCACACACTGCTTTTTCTCCTTTCCCCTCTCATGGTCTGCGTTTTGTGGTTTGTTTGGTTTTTAAAGAGAGTACACATTTGACCAGCTGTTTTCTCTCCCACAGCCAACATGCATATGCCCAGGGTGTTCCCCTGTGATTTTCAAGGCCTGGCTTTCTTCTGATAAGGTCAGCAGCACACACAGCTTATCCACATCTGCTGTGTTCCTCGAGGTCAATCAAAGTATTTTTCCTTCTGGGACTAATGGGAATCTCCCAGGGAGAAACAATTATTGCACTTGAAAAGTCTATTGATCTACATTGTATGGTTCACCTGGTATTTGGGGTTCAAGGATACTTTTTGAAACTGGGAGATCAATTCTGGAGATTCAGAATGAGAAGACACTAGTGAATACATTCATACTATACATTTCTGATGGTTGCTGCTACTACTGTTAGAATAGCAGAATGCTAAATTTAGTTGTTGCGAAATGTCAACAGTGCAGGTCATTTAGCATTATTGACTTCATGGTTGAATTATAAATTCATGATAATAGTATTGGGCACAGTCACAGATTAAAAAACAATCAATGGAATCATGAGTGTTCCTGTTGGTGTGATTTCTCATTTCCTCCTTTCTTCACTTAAATTTGAGGCATCTTTTTTTTTTTTTTAATATCGCCTAATGACAACCTGAAAAGAACTATGAGGAGAAGATGACGCCATGTTGCCGAAAGCAAGAGCATTGGGCTATCAGCTTTCAGAATTTGCTTCTCCTGTGATCTATGTTGAAATTTTGAAAAGAAGCTTTGGGATCATGACAACATTCTATGTCTTGCCATCCAGATCCAGGAATTGAATAAATAATTTGTAAAAACCGTCCATAAACGATCCACCCTTTGACTCTTTGTTTCAATATACTTTTTGTTGAAAATATTCCCCTTCCCCCACATTTGCAAGCCAATTAACTGGAGTCCTAGATTCGTACCCTCCTCTTGGAATTAGAAAACCTGGATTTGCTCTCAGTCACAACCCCTTATATCTTTGCTGTGGGTTTAGACCTGCAGAACATGAAAGATACCTCCTCACAGTTATATTATGAAAATTAAATAAAATATCTAGCATGATATCTGGTACACAGAAAACACTTAATACATTAGTCTAATTTGTATCTTTGCCTTCTAGAGAGTTTAATGAAACAATGAAGTGATCTAAATGCTGAAGGAGATACTGAATAAGCCCCAGGGTGATAGAATTGAAATTTCATAGGAAAATACTTGGATGAAGATATTTTCTGAGACTTTAAGAGGTGAAAATTTGAAATTGTTGTTTCATTGAGGTTTAGGACTAAAACAATTTTCTGAAGATTTTGTTTTGGGGTATTCATTACTATTATACTCTCATATCTATAGAATTTATAGAAGGAGTCAATGGAATATTCATTAATAGGTAGCCACAATCTTTTCATCTATGAACTAGAGTTAGAGATTGTGACAATCTCATAGGGTTTGGTGAGGACTGACTGAGATAAAGTATAGGAAGAGCTTTGCATACCACCTGGCACATAGTAACTGCTCAATAAATACTTGATTAATAGCATTAATAAAGATCCTGCCATAAAGGTTGCAGCATTTCTATAGGGAGGTTGAAAAGGATGGAACAGGTGATCTCTAAGCTTATTCTAGCTATAAAATACACACTTTTGTAATTTTTGTAAATCTATGTAAGCATCAGAATGGCATTGAAGGCTTTGTTTTTTGGACTTGGATAATTCTAAATGAATCTTTCCTATATGGAAATCCACATTTTAAAATCTCAAAATGTTGGCAAGCCCCAAGACCAACACTAAGTAGCATCTAGCCATCCCTCCCCTTCAAATGGGTGCAATTTAATGACAACTCGTCCTTTCTACTTTAGGAGATCTCCAAATCTATTTTAGAGGCTATTTTCTGACTCCCCCCCTAGAACTATAATTAAAAAAAATTGGAAATAACCCAGTCTGTATGAATTTTTTTCTTCAGATTAGAGAACATGATGGCTTTAGCTGTTTGCAATGAAAAAGTGCTGATGCAGGAAAGCCTAATTGATTAGAACAATATACGGGCTGGTTTTGTGCTATAGGTCAAATCCTTGGGAAATTTACATTGCTTATGCAAAATTAAATGTGTTGCAAGCATCTTGCCTGTTAGATGGCATTTTTTTCTTTTGTTCATTTGGCTCTAAGTTTGACTTGTGGGGATGAATCATGGGTAGCATTGCCACATAGATTCAGATGCTGTTTGTAGACAGCAACTAAATTGTGATTGTTACTCTCCTTGCTATTTTTATATTTTGTTAATGTCTCCTTTTGCTGATAAAGTAGCTCAGCATTTTTCATTCTTCTATTTTTTTAGTCTGCAGGTTGATGTGTAGTCCTATTGTGGGATCGGTTTTTGTTTTTTCTTTCTCCCTGAATGAGTCACACTTTCATCACTTTCTGAGTGATACACATTTTCATCATGAGCTCTCTGGTAGGTGGGGAGTGGGGTTATGCCCCACCTGCTCTTACAGTATCAGGGCCTTCAGAGAGGGTACCGTCACTCAAAGTGGCAGGCTCATCATCACTACTGCTCTTCCCTGTAGTTCTGAGTCCTTGCAGCTGACTACACTGGTTTGGGCTGTTTAGATGCGGCCAGGTGAGTAACAGAGCCTTTGTTTCCTCCTTTGGTTCTGTAACTCTCAGAGTCTAGGCCATTCCATTGTTGATGTACCATTCTGATCTAGAATTGGCTAGACGTGACAACTAAGTGGGTATGAAGGTAAGGGAGAGGGCTAACTTGACAATAACTTAGGCATATAGATTGGGCTGCTGAGTGGATAGAGTTTGCTATACCATGATAAGAAATGAGGGAGTAGGTTTGGTTGGAAAATAATAAATTCTGTTTTGGACATGAGTTTCTCTGCCTTCAGATCATCCTTCAAGTGGAGATACACAAACAGGCCACTGGGAAGAGCTGTAGCTCAGATTCATGGGAGGTTGGCTGCCCAAAGGGAGAATCTCTGCCTAAGTCACTTAAAAAAAAATCTCATAGGTTACATAAACTGTGTGGGCATCCTTTTCATAAGAATTCCCTGACTCTCAAATGTCTCTTCTAACTGACAAAAAGTTTTTTATTCCTTTTTATTATGGAAAATTTCAAACATATACAAAAGAGATAGAATAGTGTGAAGAACCCCCTCTTACCATCACCTCACTTTACCAATTCTCAACCCATACCCAACCTTGTGATGACAACCACTACACCACTCTGTCCCAGGATGATTTTGAAGAAAACTTGAATGTTATATTATTAAATACATAAACGTTTTAGCATGTGTCTCTAACATAAGCACAATGTCATTATCCCAACTAAAATTTAACAGTAATTCCTTAATATCATTAAATATCCAGACAACATTTAAATTTCCTTGACTCTTAATTTTTAAAAATTATAATTAATTCACATTGGTATGCATTGCACTCTGTTTGTATGTTTCTCAAAGTTTCTTTTAATATATAGGCTTCCCTTCTCCTCTCCTCTTTTTTCCCCTCCCAATACATTTGTTGAAAAAACTGGAATAAAGTCAGTTTTAAAATTTCAACACTGAATATATTTAGATCTCAAAAACTACTGGTGGCCATTGAATATTAAATATTACACATATATTAATATTAATTGAACTTTAGCATTACTTATCTTAATCACCACCAACATACATTTATTTAAGCTTCTACTTTTGGATATTCAGGTATGTCATTATACTGGGTTACCACTGAGGACTTTAATTTTAGCTGATTTAAGAATTTTTTTTTCTCAGATAATCTCATTTCCTCACCTCAAGAAAGGGTGGCTAAGTGGATATTTTGATGTGATTTGGTATGTTAGCAAAACTTTTAGAAGTTTTTAAAAACCAATTTTACATATGTGTCTTTTTCACTTGCCTTTATTACTCTCTGTAAAACTTTCTTTTTTTTTTTTTTACCTTTTTTTATTGTTTTAAGTATTACAAATAGTAGTACATATGACTCCTTTTTTTCCCCCATTGATCTCCCCCCGACCTCCCCTATCCCCCAGTACATGCCTTCACCTGCCCATCCTCCCCCCCGCCCCAGTTCTGTAAAACTTTCTATCATTCCTCTGGTTAAAAGGAAGCAAAGCTAAACTTCAGACACAGAGATGACTGCTGATTGGGTTATGGTCTCTTGAATCAGATGGGACCTGTAGGGAGCACACTGCAGTGAACTCTTGGGGGCATTAAAGAGTAACAGAAGGATGCTGAAGGAATTTAGCAATGCTGGCATTTGCCTTTTTTGAAAATATACTGGGATGGACTTGAGAAATCCTCTTGGGGCCCCCTTTCTTTGGCAATTAAAGCAGTATTATTCTCCTTGCACAGGTGAGGAACAACCCCAGAGAGCTTCAGAGGCTCTCCAGTGGGCTGGCCAGGATCACACGACAAGAAGTGGCACTGGAGGGAGGGCCCGTGGAATGCTGGTGTGTTGGTACATTGCTCTCACCTCCATCAGGAAAAGAGAACATGTGCTTCCTTAGCTTGCTCTAGACTTTTACACTCCTGGAGGGTTGAGCACCTGCAACATTTCAGAAGGACTGTATTCTTCCGTCTTCTGGCCCCATTTCAAGCCCAGCAAGAGAGAGACAATAGTGGGCACTGGTTAAGAGCTCAGACACTGAAGTCAGACAGTCCTGGGTTCAATGCCTCGTCTGCCATTTGACAGTTTTATGATTTTGGGCAAGATACTTCATGTCTCTAGCCCTCAGTTTCCTTATCAGTAAAGTAGGGAGACTAGGATTTACTTGATTTTGTTATCAGGATTGAATGTGTGATAATCCCAGTAAAGCACCCAGGATGGAGCAAGGCCGTGCTGCCCAGAAACATTGACTGCTGTGGCTGTCATCAGCTCATCATCAGGTGAAATGCAAGTGCTTCCCCTCACTCCTCCACCTTGTTCCTCACCATATTGAACGTGCTCACAGACATCTCTAGCCTTTTCCGTCTACATTTTTCTTTCTACATCCCCAGCTGTCGCTAGCAATATGCACTGAAGAAACAAAACTTCTTTCTTTTTTCTTTTCACCTTTTATTTCTTCTGCCTTCTCTGCCTCTTTTTAGAGATGCTCTGACGTGAGGTGTGGGGAGGGATCACAGTCACTCCAGGTCCCTGGCACCACCCCCTCTGCCTACCTTTTCTTCCTTTTCAGCCAATCAAAATTGATCCTTAGGTGCCTTTCAACCACAGGATGTAGGTTCCTGGTCTACAGGTTGGATCTGGCCTCAGAAGTATTTTCTTTGGCAGGCACAGGTTTTAATTATTTTAAATTATTAGTTACTAAGTTTTAACAATCCAGAAATTTCACATAAAATACAGAAAATGGTATGCATCTTTGTACCTACCCTTCCTACTGGCAGTCATCAGCTGTCCTCTTCAGAGAGGTAGGTGCTGCCCAAGTTTGCCACAGTCTCCACCCATCCCGAAAGCCTTATACCTGAACTGCCTTATTATTTGCATTTTTGCTTGGAATCTATAGTCATTTGCTTTTGTAACCTAACAAATGTAAATCCCAGAGGTAGCAATTGGCAGCATGGCTTAATGAAATATCTCCCATGTTCACTATATATTAAATATCAATATACATGAACTGCATATTTTTTCCTGTGGAATTAAGGTGATGAACAAACATTTTAAGCTGATGCACTGCCAATTTAGATTTGGGAGTATTATTGTCTTTTCAGTATTTGGGTGATATATGAATACGTGTCTAACTGTTACTTCTTCAATTTAAAATGTTATAGAAATGAGTGGAAACAATAAAGAGCTACTTTTGATGTTATAAAGCTTGAAGTCAACACTTGTTAGGTTTATTTAGCCATGCATTGGGATTTAAGCTGGAAACTTAAAGAGACTGTGTCCAATGTAGAAAAGATACCATCAAAGACCAGGTCTACAAGAGGTATGTAATTTCCTAATATTTTAGTTTTCTGGAAATGGAAAGGCTCTTAGAGCACAGAAGTCTCTTATTCCACCATTCCTTTTTCAAATCTGGTAGGACTTTTATAATCTGGTATGCGTATAATATATACTGCTTGTATTTTGTTTGCTTTTCAGAGTGCTATTAGAGACACAAGTCTACTCTGAAGGGAACAAATTTCACTGGCAGGCTTCCTTAGGGTTTAACATAGGCCAGTGGAGGAGATGTTTTGGGAACATTTATTGAGCACCTCGTAGGTGTCAGGCCCTCTTGAATTGTCACAGGAGATCTGGAAGTAGATATTGTTCCGATTCAGTAAGGCAGCACAGTGCCTCAATTGGCTTATGTCTATTTCCTGGCTCCTCCACTGACTTGCTGTGGACCTTCAGCAAGGAACATAACTTTTAAAGCCTCAGTTTTATCATCTGTGTAATGGTTTATTGTATTACACTAGGTAACATGCATAAGCACAGTTAATGCAATTCCTGGCACAAAATAAGCATCAACAAATGTTGCCTATTGTCATTTAGAATGGAGTCTTGAAATCCTTCCACTCTGAAAAGCTACCTATTCTTCCTCCAAGTAGGACTGCTCTCCAAGGTGGAGGTGGATACTTCCTGTGTCAGGTGGCGTCTTCCCCTTTCAAAGACAATCTGAGGGAATTGCTTAAAAGTGGACATCAGCTTTTTGCCACTCTGGCTCCCTTTATCACCCTAACCTTCTGCACAGCTTGACTTTCAGTCTACTGACTCTTTCTTGCTTAAAATGAAATTAAAAATTAATTCCCCCCTCTGGCACCCTTCTCTTCAGCTGCCTACCTTCTATTTTCACACAAAATTCAAATGATTTCAGTGTTTCAGTGAACGTTTTATGGTGAAAAACATGGAACTGATTGTCCTCAGGCTGGCCAGCAGCTTTAATTAGAGTGACTGTGTAGTGGTCCATTAATTAAATGAGGAGCTATTTTTAGATGTGTGTGTTCATTAGTCCTGCTGAGCACTTCTTTCTTCAGATTTGTTAAAAAACAGGTTAATTTATGGCCAGGTTAGAAGTCATTAACTCTTTATCTTCACCTTCTCTCACAAAATCACTCGTGGGGCTTCTCTGTTGCTAGAAAATCCGAGTAAAGGCAGGTGGACACTGCACTTGGGAAGCAAAGCTGCCTTTCTCCAATGATACTTCCCAAAGACAGCGCTCTAGGCTGTGGAGGTTTGCTCCAGATATTCTGATAGTAGGTGCTTTTGAGCTTTGTTATAAAATTAAATTTCTCAGAGCTACTGAGTCATTTTTATTAGATGGAGAGAGGAAAGGACAGAGAGAAGAGAGAGAGAGAGAAACATCAAGTTGTTGTTCCACTGATTTATGTGTTCATTGGTTGTTTCTTGTATGTTCCCTGACAAGGGTGAAAGCTGCAACCTTGGTGTATCAGGGTGATGCTCAACATTGGTGTATCAGAGCTACCCAGCCAGCACATGAACCATTTTTAAATCACAGAGCTCCACCCTAGCTGATTTGGCTCAGTGGCTAGAGCGTCAGCCTGCCGACCAAAGGGTCCTGGGGTTCAATTCCTGTCAAGGGCATGTAACCCTATTGTAGGCTCTCCCCTGATTAAAAAAAGCATAGAGCTCTGCTGTCTATTGGTGAATGATTCACCCTTTAGTCGACACTGGCAATTTTATCCCCAGGGCTGTCTCTAATGTCTTGTACATAAAGTTAAATTGAACTTACAACACTTTTATAAATTCTGAGGCAATATTATACCAAGTAAATATATGTATATGAATATACATATGTATATATATGTGGGTGTGTGTACTTTAAAAAATAGTTGAATCTTCACAAAAAGATATCTCCTGTTTGATTTCATTTATGTAACTTTGAAAATGACAACATTATAGAGATAGAGATAAGATCAGTGTTTGCCAGGTGTTAGGGACAGGTGGTGACTATGAAGGGTAGACAGGGAACACTTGGTAGTCCTGTATCTTGATTGTGGTAACAGTTACATCACACTTCACATGTGACAAAATTTCATAGAGCTAAACACATGGACACAAAGAAAGTAAAAAAGAAAAACAATCCCGGCAAGATAATTATATGTTATAACCAAATATGCATAAATACTACCAATAAGTAGAAAGCAAATAACATGTATTGCTAAGATTTGGAGGAGACTTATTAGCTATAGCTGGACAGGCAACTAACAGTCATTTAATCAAGTCATATTTGTACTCAATGTCAGTTGAAATACGTTCATTGAAGTCTTCTACTTTATTATAGTTTTTAATACCTATTAATGAATAATAAGGCATTTGAATTCCCTATAACTATATTTTGATTTCAGTACCTTGCATTATGCTTTGGGCTTAAGAATCTTAAGTTAGCAAAGGATTATTTTTGCATTAGAGCAGAGCAGAGCTTTAATGCATGAATTTATAAATGCTTATTCCTGTTGTGGATATTAGCCTCTGTGTGGTCAGTCATCAATAACGTACAATTTATGGGAAATCTCTCTTTTTTCTCTATCCCTTTATCACCATCATCCCACTTCGATACAACTATTGATTCTGATTGATTTTTAGGAGAGTGGGGGTAACTGAGAAGATCACCTTTCTCTCTGCTTCTGACTCTTGATTTTCTTGGAAACATTAACTCCTTACACCGAGTCTTGATAAATTGTGAGGAGTTAAGCTTATTTTACTGGGTTCTCCCCTCCCACCCCCACTTTGTGTATGTTTTCTCTTTCATGATCTCTCACATAAAGCTGGAGCTGGAGTCCTATTTCTCATAGTGGAAAGTGATCTTATAAATAACATGACAACATGTTAAATCATCTATAGGCAATTCCATTTTAGGTGAGGTTACCAGAAAAAATAAAAGTAATCTATTGTAATAATTGGTTGCACAATTTTTATTTATTTATCTATTTTTAAATATTTTTTATTGTTTAAAGTATTACATATATTAGTACATATAACTCCTTTTTTCCCATTGACCTTCCCCTAGCCTCCCCTACCCCCTGTCGCACGCCCTCATCCCACTCCCCCAGTGTCTTGTGTCCATTGGTGTGCTTATGTGCATGCATACAAGTCCTTTGGTTGATCTATTTCCCTCCCTCCCCATGGTTGCACAATCTTTATATTAAAAAATGCCAGTACCTAAATATGCCTAGGAAGTGAATTTCTACACTATGGTAGAATTTTAGTCACTATAGCACCTGGGAAGGAAAGATAAATTTTTTAAGGGCACATGCAGTTGGCATTTTTTATACTGTTAAAGTTATGATAATCAAGTAATTGTTTAACTCAAGCATAAAGCTTTTTTAGCTTTGTTCAATATGTTGAAATTTTAAAAAGTATGTGAAATAGCATTTAGGGAATATGTTGGCAAATCTTAGCATCTCTACTTAATATACTTAATATATTTAATAGTAGGTATTTAATAAAGATTAGCAGTTAAATGTATATATTGCTTATAAAAATTTAGATGTAAACATTCTATTGTACCGGTGAGTGCAACCACTGACTGCTATATTCATGTTCTCAGATCTCTGATTCTCCTTAAATAATATCACATTCGGCAACAATATAACATTAATTGCACTATGTTTTTGCCTTGACATTCTTTAAGAAACCATTTGGAATATTACTGTTAAATTTGTATACAGGTATAAAAAGGTCTTTATGTCCATTTCTCAAATATGCTTCCTTGCTTAAGAGAACATCTATGCTTTAGGAAAATGCCAGTCTGTTCTATAATGGGCTTATATGGTTTTTGTTCAAAGAGAAAACTTAATATTGCTTTTCAATAAAAATAACAGATGGCTGATATACAACTCATATCATTACCAATAATGTTTTTATTAAGTTTCTGGGTTTATATTTCCAAATTTCATTTCTTCCCAGAAGTAGAAAAATAATTATATATTATTCTGCTCTAAAATTAATCCTAAAGTCTGAATTCTAAACTATAGAAGAAAAAGGTTTTAATTCCCCCCCCCCCTTATTTTTATTTAAAAAATCCATGTCACAAAATGGAGTTAAATAAACTTTTTCTGTAAAGGGCTAGACAGTAATTATATTTGGTTTTGCAAGTCAAACAGTTTATGTTTTAACTGCTCAGCACTGCTCTTGTAGGGAAAACAGCCATAGACAATAGGGAAGCGAATGTAGGTGCCTGGAGTTAGCCCACAGGCCTTAGTTTGCTTACCCCTGTTACACACACTATTAAGGGAATGCCAACCAAAACAACAACAACAAAAACATTTCTTTGTTCTATTTTGTGAAGAAAGCTAGTGTTAGGGAGGAGATGTGCCTGGAAGCACTGTTGAGATCTCACAATGCTGGCAGTAAGGAATGTTTAGGAGGTTAATAAACCTGTGGAATCTGCAGTGACTGGTACAGAGTTGGCATGAATTTCAAACAGGGAAATCAGGCCTCTGTTGCACAGGTGAGAGGAGAATAACCCCGTTTAGTGATACCAGTTGATAAATATCCACTGGCTCTCCCCCAAGGTGGTGTGTGTAGAACAGATGCTTAACCACTAGCACAAAGCCAACGGCTGAGAAGTTTTTGATTGGTTACTCATTGTTACTTCTTTAATACCAAAATGGGTATCAGATGAGTATCAGAATGGGTACCATGGGCACTCAATTACTATATTAGATAGAGGAAAAAAATAGCAATCCGTTTTTCTTGCATTTAGAGCAGTCTAAATTGATTATCTTCACTTCCCATTTACCTTGCCATGTGTCTCTCTTAAACCATAATTTCAGGAGTAAAAGTATTTATACATTTTTGCTGAGTTCAAGAATTTAATGTGCTGAACAATATATCATTTAAAGAGCTGACCAGCAATTTTCTGATTGATAATGGAAATGTTAATGTATTGTTAGCCTTCTTCTTTTAGGCCTAAAGTGAGCTAATAACTGCAATCATTATGACGTGCCTATAAAGTGTTCAGGCAAAAGGGAAGGTGCAGAAGTTGAGGTGTATTTTTCAAGTTAATTGTAATATTGGAAAAATGAATAGATGGAAGAAAAAACCCAATTTAACAACCTTTTGCTGATAAAAGGGGCAATGGAATAACCAGTTTCTGAAACCTGTAATGCTATTCTTTGGATAAATTTATGCCAGAGTTTTACCCATTAATTCACGTCTTGTGTTTGTTAGCACAACACTTGCTACTGTGGAACCTAGGGTTTTACTGAAACATGCCACTTCTCTGGACTCGGGGTGAGTCTGTCTGCCTTGATGCCCTCACATTGCCATGGCGTTCCACAGAGCAGTCGCCCGGTCATCTTGGGGTTCCACAGAGCAGTTGCCCAGTCCCCTTGGACTTCTAGCTCTTGTCTGCAAGGATCATACTGGGTCTGAGGGAAGCGTGAGAGGAAAAGGCAGCCCAGGGGTGGTTCCCAGGAAGTGTCCAGTTGCTTCTCAACCCACAGGGCAGGTCGGTGACATACCTTCTCAAGGGAAGGGTGTCAACCCCCTTCTACCACCCCTGGGCGGTAGGGGTGGGGTCAGTGTTTGAGGGGCACAAAATTCTGAGGTATGACAATGGCTTGTGGCATCCAAGAGTCACAGCACACAGCTATGCAGTGTATCTGTGACATGAAATTGTCAAGAAGGAGCAATCAGGAAAAAAGTTTAAAAAGACTTCTTAGAGGAGTGATAAAGAAAAAAAGAATGAAGAAACACTACTCTGTGAGGAAGAAGGAGGGCCCATTTTGCCTTTTTTCTCAACTTTTTTCCCAAGCACCTGATTTGATCCAGTGAACAATAGACACTCACCCACTTTCTGGTGGATGGTGTCTAAGTCCCAGAGGTGCTCTGGGTTCGCCTTGATGTGGGCAGGTAGACAGACCCGGGAGACTCTCTTTTCCTCCAAACCTAATCCCCAAAGCATTGGTTCCGGTTCTCCAGATCCACCTGTTCGTGAGCTGAAAACCAGTCAAATACTAGTCGTGGTGTTTTGAGCTACTGTATAGAATAGCATACATGGTTATTTGTAAAAAGAAACTCTTGAAAGTGTTGGGAGCATTTGTATTCTGGCCGGTTTTACTGTCTTAAGGAGAAAGGATTTTTTTTTCTTCCCCCACCCCTCACCAGAATAATTTAAACTTAAACTCTTTGCAAATGTCAACGTTCCAAATAACAGTCCCCCCTTCTCTAACACATTGTAACTATGAAGTGTGGGAGAGGAAAAGGAGACCGAAACACATCAGCTCACCTTCCCTTGGTGCCACCTCCTCCCTCTGGAAGGACAATGAGTTTCAGTGAAAATTGAGTGCTCTGAAAGAGCGAGGACATTTTTCTGATCCTGTCTCCTCTGCCTACAGCATCCCCAGCTCTCCATTTCTGGGGTAGCACAGCAGCTGTGCCTTGTGGACCTTGAGCAGCTGCAGGTCCAATTAACAGTCTTAGACTGACACGTTCACACTCAGAAACCTCTTTGGAGACAGGCTACATGGCAGTTACTGAAAGGATGTTCTCACTTCTGGGGCTGAGCTCTGTCAGTCAGGAATTGATAAAAAAAAATCAATTGGTGAAATTTGGGAAACGTTAAAGTCTAATGATTCCTTTTCTTTGCCATATATTTTTGCAGAGTAAACCCTTCACTGGAGTGAGAGAAGATTAATTTAAGGTCAAGCAGATATTTATCAGTGCGAGGCACTGCTCCTGGCATTCCCAGGAAGTCAAAAGCAGCTGGAGTGTGAGGGAGATAAGAAAGTAAAAGCCCAACTGCAATAGAAAAAGCAGAAGTTGAGTGTGTGATAAGAAAGGTGCAAGTACTGTGGGTGGTCAAAGGAAATAGATCACGTCTGACTGGAAGGACCAGGAGAGGCTTCCTGGAAGAGGTGACATCTGAGGTAAGTCTGCAAACCTGGGCTGGATCTGAAGGCAGGATGGTGGGACGCATGTTCCCGGGGATTGGCAGATGTGATCAGAAGCTCAGTGCTGGGAAAGCACCAGGTGGGGTTAAGGGAACAAGCAGCTGCTTTTTCAGGAAGTCACAGGTGATGTTTGAGCCTGCAGTTTCCTTTGGGTGAGGGCAGAAGCTGCCTTGTAGACCTGGAGGAAGGAGGAGCAGAGCTAGCAGAGGCTGTGAGGTTAGCCAGCTCTTTAAAAGGCCTGGAATGAAGTTGAAGGCCAGAGCAGCTCATTCTGCAGTTGGCCCCCATATGCGCCTGAATTGTGAAGGGTTGTGTGAGCTGATCCTTCCCGATTGCAGAGCCAGATATCCTGGTGTCCCCATGAGGGTCCCAGCACTGGAGGGACACAGAGCAGAGCCTCTGAGGGAAGGGCTTCTTTCTCGGTCATTACTCAGAACTCAGTGGGTCTCTCTGAAGCCAAGAGGAAGTCCTGGAGGAAATGTGTGACTCAGCTTCGCTGGGCCCAGGACACCAGCCTGAAGGCTCCAGTCTTGCTTGAGAAGGAAGACTCATCCCTTGGTTTTACTGAGTGCCTTAGTTAAGTCCAGCCTCTCTGGGCTTCCTTCTCAGGTCTGGTGGATGGTGCTTTTACCTTCCCTAAGTATGCAATACCTAATTAAGCCCTAAAGTGATAGTATCCGTGAAAGTACTTTGAACATTTTTATTCCCAATGTAGTATGAGCCGCAAATTTTGACTCTTAGATGATGAATTGTTTTTTAGAAGCTCTTTGCTCCACTGGTCTAAAATAAAGAATCAGAGCCCTGGGGGCCATCTTAAACTCATAGATCAACAGAGTTTAAACAATCAAAAGGACTTTAGTACCATCTAATTCTCAGTTGTTGAAAAGCAGCTCATCATTGTGATCAAGAGATGTTAAAAACAGATTGTGTCTAAATCCCAGCTCTGATACTTACTAGTTACATGACTTTGAGAAAGACTATTTTTTTTTTAAAAAAATCTCTCTGTGCCTCAGTTTCCTCATCTGTAAAGTGGGGACTAAAATGCTCTATCTGCTCTTGTCTCCTCTGTCTCATAGAGTTGTGGGGATTAAGTAAGGTAATGTGTGCAGAGCCCTGAGAATCCGCACACAGTAAGTGCTACCTGTTTGTATATAGTAACTGTCACTAGTGTAGTTTGTTCCGTGGACTCATTTTTCAGGTGAGGACACTGAGGTCCGGAGCAGTACGCTGATTCGCACAAGGCGTTAATCTGCTTGGTGGCAGGGCCAAGTCTAGAACTTGTTTACATGACCCCAGGTTAGTGTCTTTCTACTTCCTCCAACTGTCCTCTGTTTATTCAGTCGGTAGGATTTGCTTTTGATGAAAATATTAACGTGAAGAACACTCTGCCAAAATCTTTCAGATATCTTTAAGGGGGGAAAATCATGTGTCTTCAGGGAGAAGAAAGAACCCTTCAGAGAAAAAACTATGTAAAATCTGTCCTTACACACAGATTAACACCACAGAAATTTCCCGAGAGCCCTGCATGCTGAGTCTACTCGCTGTGGCTGCCCTTTCTGGCCTACCTGAGGCACTTACATCACACCTGCCGGTCTGGGTCTTTGGCGTATTGAATGAAAATTACACAAGGTTCTCCCTGGGCCATTGGAAGAAATAAATTATAGACTGTTGCCTTCAGAGTAGAGTCTATTTTTCTTCATACTTGTATTCTAGGCCTAGCACAGCATCTAACAGGGATTCAGTAAATGCCCATAGAGTGAACGGGAACAACATAGTATTGGCTGGTGACAATGGACAAAAGTTCTGTTCATGCAGCCTCACTGTTGCCTACTAGACATCCATTTCTTATTGTTTTTACCCTCTCCTGGGACTCAGATTCGAAATAGCGAGGGACTCATGAGTTCCTGCGGAAAGCCTCTTGACATCCTAGGACCTCAATTTATATGTCATGAAAGGGGAATATTAATATGGACAACATCCTGCATATAAGTGAGCATCTCTCTACAAAATGCTTAACGAGCAGATATGAGACTTGTTGGGAGGCATGGGAACTGTTTGGAAACAATGAAAGAGCAGCATGCACCTGGTTGGACAGGGGCATCAACCTCAGAGAGGATGTGGCAACACTGCACAACTAGAGAGAAGAGGGGCCTCAACCCTTCCACTCCTGAGAGGGCAGATGGTCAAGGGGTCTAGGACCCAGAAGAAGCATGTCCCTGTCCTGCTTACCTATGCTGTGGAACAGTAAGGAAAATCCCTAGAGTGCAGGTGAGGCCAGCTCCCAGATAATGTAGGTCAGGGGATCCCACTCACATTTGTGGAGCTTGTGGATCACTTGGCATTCCATGGTAACGTATTCCCTATTAATGGTAAAATAAAAAGACAACACTGTGTGTGTGTGTGTGTGTGTGTGTGTAAGGTGGACTTTTTTTTCTTGATTTGTGTTTCTACTTCTTAATGACAAAATGTCTTTTTTTTCATGAAACTACAGTTCTCATTAATGGTATTTAAGACAAAAGTAAAAACCTCTTTGCTGGGAAAAATGTCAGTTCTCCATTTTAAGCCCCATGATAAAAAACAAAAAATACACACATAAGTTTACTGGTATGTGAAATCCCAAAATCTGGAACCACCCATGGAAATGACTTGGCTAGGCTCCCGTGAACACAGGAATTAAGTGGTGGTGTTACTTTAATTGGAGGCTGAAAGCTGTAGGAAACTTGTCAAGGGAGCTGTTCAGAGCCTGGTGTTCAAAGTCAAAGGCAGGACTTATATTCTGACCCTGACCGGATGAAGGAAAATACGTTAAACACTACTACTGTTTGTAGTAGTCATTGGTTATCTTCTGGAACAGTGCTAGAAAATTTAAGCCTCATAAGCAATCCTGGAGGGTGGATGAATTATCCCCATTTAAAAATGAAGAGCTGAGGCTCAAAGATATATTAGTTTGCCTAAAATTACCTAACCAGAAAGCTGCTGAGCTGGACTGTTAAAGCTGATACCGTCTGTTCATAATGTGGGATTTATACAAATAATAACTACCAATTATTCAGGTCCTACTGTGTCCCAGGACCCGGGCCTAAACTCTTCATATACATTATATTATTCAAATATTGTCATAACCCCATGAGATATATATTAGTATCATTATCCCCACTTTGTAGAGAAGTAAACACAGGCTAAGAAAAGCTAAATGATTTGTCTGGGTCACAGCTAATTAAAGGCAGAGTTGGGACCTTAACCAAACCTGTCCATCTGGCACTGGGACCCATGCTCTGACTTCACCACTATACCAAGTTACCACCCAACAGTTCAGACTTCCTGGGAAAGGGATGATGTCTCCTGCTATGTTTTGGCAATCTCTTAGCTCATCTGGAGATTCCTCATTAAGAAGAGTAAAGATCACCTAAGGGTTGATAGAGAGGGTTTGGAATTGGTGGAAAGGGGTTCTCGGGATACAGAAGATTGGTGAAAACCAAGAATATTTTCCTGTCTCGGCAGGAAACAGGAGTTGCCTTGTGATTGAATAAAAAATATGAAAAGCACTATTCTTAAGGGGCCATATAATCTGTTTAAACGAAAGGGCTATGTCAAAATGAAGTGAAAGCTAGAACAGAGAGGCAGAAAAGTGAAAGAGCAGTGTCTAGAAATCACAAGCATTTCTGAACAGGCCAGAAACCCTTCTACCAATGTAATGGTGGTCCATTTTGGAGGTGTGATGCATGAAACCCAGACAAACAAAATCAACCACAGTGCGTACCACTCCATGTGGGGTCCATAGCTGGGAAGCAGCAGCATCACCTGATGCAGATATGGGGCCTACTAAATCAGCTTCTCAGGAAGTGAGATCTGGAAACCTGTTTCTTAAGTGTGCTAAAATTCAAGCAGCACTGTGACACAGTCTTCTTCCCAGACCCCAGTTTATGTCAGGCCTGGAAGAGCTTTGGAATACCAAGTCACCCTGAGATGCCAGGCGGTCAATGCTGGAACCCTGAGCACTGACCACTCATTTGGCACTGAGGCCTGGTGCTCTGGACCATGGCACTTCCCCGCCACTGTGTACCTACCCAACAACTGCTGGGGGAGTTTCTGCTGCAGGTTCCATACACCCTTACACCCTGCATGTAAAGACATCAATTAGAAGAGATGACAAGTCATATCTATTTCTGGCGTATGAGGAAGAATCTATTGTGATTGTGAAAATTCCTCTATGTTGAACCTTTTAGTAACTCTTTCTCTACAAAATGGCAAAGAGAGAAGCCTACTCTGGGTCAGAGAACCCAATGGTTCTGTATTTCAAGGAAAAGTAAGAGAAATGTAAAGAAATAGTAAGAAGCCAAGGGCAAATACTTGAATTTCTGGCTTAAAGAGGAAGAGTGTTCATGTCCATTTTGGAATGAATGTGTATGTGACCTGTTGGTTGCTTGAAGCTTCTACCTATTTCATCTCAGGTACTTTGCTTTCAATGTGTCATTGGCCCAGAGAGCACTCGAAGGGTGATCTGGCAGGATCTGGGAAGGTGATACTTACTTCTGAATAGCTCCCTCACCAAAATCCAAAATGCCTGAAATGCCTTTATTAGAGATGCATTGTTTACATCTGTTTCATCTAGGTACCTTTCTTAACAGATCTGAGAAAATATGGTCTATTGATGATAAAAACCCCCATGTGAGATAGAAGTCTGGGGAGCTGGGGCATCTGGGGATGATAGGGAGGGAATCAGAAAAGGGAGAAATTATGCAGAAAGCAAAAGGATCGTTTTCCTAAGATTTACCTTGTGTGAACCCAAGACTCTTCTTGATACTACCTTAAGCCCCAGATAAGCAGCCTAGAGCCAGCTTTAGGAATTGACAGCTTTGCCTTCATTAAATTCTGTTTAGGGAGCCCTAATCAGAGAAGGCAATTGGTCGTTTTGGCTATAGTCTGTAGTTGAGAAAAGGGCAATTTCTTTACTAGTGAGGGCTTTTCTGTGCACCAGCTGTGGACAGTGATAGATCTTTCCCTCACCTGGGTTTATGCAGCCAGGTCACATGCCAGACTCTGATACATGCCTCCTTAGGTTTCTTATCTCCTTTTCCAAATATTGTGCTCTCTGGGTCTTGAAGCCTTCAGAAATCCCTTAAACAAAATATCCCTGGGGGTGGTTATATTTTGTTTTACTTTTTATTATTTCCTTAATTATCAGCACATTTTAGTTCATGGTCATTGAGAATAGGAAAGAGATTATCTTGGGATTTTGTGATATAATGCCAAAATGTTTCTCTCTCAAGAATGACAGCCCTGAGAATTTTGTAGAGATGTAGAAAGGACAATAGAAAATAACATGAATAAAATAGGACTTGCAAAAAAAAAAAAATACTGTTGAGCCCAGCTGGTGTGATTCAGTGGTTGAGCATTGACCCATGAACAAGAAAGTCTCGGTTCTATTCCTGGTCAGGGCACATGCCCAGGTTTCAGGCTCAGTCCCCAGTGTGGGGCATGCAGGAGGCAGCTGATCAATGATTCTCTCTCATCATTGATGTTTCTATCTCTATTTCCCTTCCTCTCTGAAATCAATAAAAATATTTTAAAAATACTGATGACACTATGTAATAAATTGTCTTATGTGAAACAACAGTGTTGTAAGAGGCCCCAGAATTTGTATAGGGGAGTAATTTAAGGTTTTGGGTTTTTAAAGTTGCTATTTAATGAGTTAGATATTTAGATGCATTTTCTATACTCCATTGTACGTTTATGTATGTGATATGTTATATACAATATAGAATATATATTCCATTAAATGTATTTATTTAATTTATTTAAATTCAGCAGAGGTTAAAATATGGGATGATTCCTGAAGGAACTAAATTTTAAAACAATTTTTAAAAGAAGCAGAAACAGGAAGAGAGGATCAGCATTTAGAGGAGATGGCATAAGTCCAGGGAGGGTGAATTCACACACAGGAGGCTACAGTCTGCTTGACTAAGTCCCAGTAGCTTCTCAGGGAAGACTGAGCCATTAAGTTCAAGCCAAATGGAGGGAGGGACCAAGTGATAAAGACATCTGGAGTGGTAGCTTTGGGAGGTGGATCTGGAGAGTCCCCAGTGAGCTCACAAGCAGAAGGATGACTTCAAATGAGGAAAGGGCTGGAGAGACAGGGAGGTCAGTGTGATCAAGGGAGACATGACTGGAGGAAAACAGAGTCCGGTTGCTCTCAGATCACATATGGGTGAATCTGAAAAATGGACAGAAACAATGTCTCCATCTCTTAGGGTCAGGACGAGGGGTCTCCTTCAGTTTCCCTTTTGCTCCCTTATTCAAGGCAACCTCTTAGGCAAAGATGATGAGACTCAGGGGGATGGTTCCCTCTGGCTAAAGCTGCAGAATGGGTCATGTGGCTCTTCCTTTTTAAAAAAAAATTTTTTTTTAATTGATTTCAGAGAGGAAGGGAGAGGGAGAGAGAGAGAGAGAAATATCAATGATGAAAGAGAATCATTGACCAGCTGCCTCCTGCATGCCCCACACTGGGGATCAAGCCCGCAACCCAGGCATATGCCCTGACCTGGAATTGAACAGTTTCCTTCTGGTTCATATGTCGATACTCAACCACTGAGCCATGCTGGTTAGGTTCATGTGGCTCTTTCTAATCATCTTGGTCCCTCCCTCAGGAAGGGGCTCATATTCCCTTCAGTGCATCTGTTGAGATGAACCATCAGCAAAGCCATGATGTCCAGGTAGAACAATAGCAAATACATCCACAGGGCTGGTGGCTGGCTCTGTTTTTGGAGCCTATAATGATTACTTTTTAAAAATTCCAGATTAAATTAAAGCACTGAAATCTCCAGAAGGCTCTTCAAATTGAGTGGGAAAAATGTTTCAAGAATTCAGTTTCAAAAGATCCCCTCTGCCCTAAACTATTGTCTTTCTTTGAGAACAGAGAAGCAAAAGGAGAAAACTAATTTTAATCTGACTTAACTCTTAATCAGTTCAGAGGGACAAGGCCACAATTCGTGTTTGACGGGGGTAAAAAATAGAGCCCCAGGTGCTCATGAAGCCGGGAAAGCTTCTATTTTCTTCTCAGTCTTAAGGAACACACTCTCAGGAAAATGATTGAAGCCTGGGAAATTATGAATATCAGATTAACTGAATAAGGACACCACTAAATGGCTGTAATTTTCTGCCATGGTTTTTTTTTCTTTTTTCTTTTGTTTTCCCACTATTTCAGGGATAGGAAACCTTTTATACATTGGGTTTTCCAATTGATTCCAAGAGTATATTATGCTAATACATAGTAGCCTTCTAAAATAAAATGACATTTGGCTTTCTATTCTGAATTACGGTATAGAAATTACAGTGGGGTTGCATTGCCACTGTTATATCATACTTATTCACTCTGATGAAAGAAAAGAAGATTGAACATTAGAAGCTGAAGGTCATCCATACAGTTGTCCCAATAGCAATCTGTGTACCTTTAACCCTGTGGAGAAAAAGTAATTACCCTTTGGCTTCTGGTGACCTCAACTAACCTTTGTTGAAGGGCCAGAGAAAATAAAGGCTGACCATCGGCCTGCCCTGGGCTTAACCTGCTGTGTGAATGAAGAACAACCCAACAATAGGATGAGAGGATGTTGCCATGGAAATAGCCCTGGACGAAGGAGCAAAAATCAGAAATTTATCACAATTAATTGTTTTATTAAGAACCTCCTTTCTCTTGGATTATTCCCTGGGGAGGAGGTAGATGTGCTCTCATTTAGATCTTATGAGAGAAAAATTCTGCTCGAATACGTGAGGCAGCCCATAGAGTAAAACCATGTAAGTTGTGGCTAGAACTAGACAGCTTTTTGAGAGATGAAAGGATCTATATCTCCATATAATCTATAAAGATGCAAATGCAAGCAGCCAGGACAAGGGCCTTGAAACCTCTTGCTACTGGTTTAGGTGCAGGCTTGCGAATCCATCCGCTAATATTTTCAGTAGATTGTTGTCTGTGCTTCTATGCCTTGGTAAGGTCTAGAAAGTACAGGGAATCATATTAAACAGTGTATCAGTGAATAGAAATGCAATGTCACATTTTGTTGTCCTTATTTAACTTTTCTGTTAAATAGAATCCAAATCCTATGCATTTTAAGGTGAGTGTGTTTAGGTTAGAAAATAGAAACTTGCTATCCAATTATGTTCAGATTAAATGCTCTGGCTGCTAGAGACTAATTGAAGGAAAAAGAAATAAAGTGAGTAGGAAGCAGGTGTGTGTGTGTGTGTATATATATATATATATATATATATATATATATATATACACATACATATATATATATACATACACACACACTTATGGAGAGCCTGCAAGTTATCTCTTAGGTATAAGCAGACATATTTAGAGGTAATAATATCTGTTTTTGACAGTAGAATGTTTTTATGTATATTCATTTTAGTTTTCATTTTTATTTTATATCAATGCAAGGATGAAATTAGATTTTGGGAGGTAAAAATGTACATGTTTTTATTAGTTCTTTCATTTATTTTTATTAAGTGGATGACTGAATTGTTAAGTAAATGATAACCATATCTTTTCTTTCTTTTTAAGGAATGATTGCATTGTGAAACATTCACTTATGTTTCCTAAATAGTGAGTTCTTTATGCTGATCAGTTTTTAAAATAATTTGAGTTACTAAAACAAAGCAGGCGGTTAAGCTCAGATATTGATTTTCTCTTTAATGGGTATTTCTTCAGTGAAATTGTAACCACCGATGGAAAAGAATGAACCATAGCAGGTGTTCACTGGAGACCCTGTTCACAGTAAGGTTTGCTTTTTTTGTCATAGCAGAAGACGCCAACATGAGTTTCATTTCTGCATTTTAACTCCAGACATTTATAGGAAATTTATCTCATATTGGGGAAAGGATTATTTGGCTTTTGTTAGAACTTGGAAAGTTATGTTTCATAGACGTAAACTTTGTAAACAAAAAGATGATGTTGGCACTCTGTTAACTAACAATGAAATACAGTTCCCGGGCTTCTTATTTATCTCTCTCCTGCCTACACCTAATTTATCACTCATTTTGTGCATTTCTCCTATTGTTAGGGCCAGGACGCTCTGTTTGCCAACGTGCCAGGTAGTCATAACATGCACCTGAAATAATATACCGGACGCAGCTGGACCCATTCCACACTATTTGTGGTCGTTGGCAGGCTTTTAATCTTTTTCTCTGCTACAGTTAACAGTTTTTCATTAATGGCAGTAACACATCTCTAAAAATAAACCTGCAAAAAGGTCCTGCTTGTTCTTACCTTACAGTTTGGTAGCCCCTTGCTTGTGGCCACACTTCTTCATTTCCACGTGCTTTAGCTTTTCGGTGAGCCCATGCCTACTTGTAAGGTGCGAAGCGCGTTCCTTTGGGCAGAGGGTTGCGCTTGGTCTTCACGGTCCTCACTGTATTTGGACCATCTCCAGGCTTCCTGCATTTATTAACCCTCAGGAGGACAGCTTGTCGGAGGCAGCAGGACCCAAAGTGAAGATGATAGTGGGTTTCTGTTGTTTTACCTGTTTGGGCCCATAGAAGAGCGAGAGAGAAAATGATATCAAGATCAAAAGGTAAAAAATGTTGTCTGTAAGTGGAGGCAGCAGATATCTACTTGGTCTCCTCCCCTTTTCAAAAGGGTTATGTGTAGTGTCTGCTGGTTTGAGTAATCAGTTCTGTGTTACAACTATGAAAGCTATTTTACTACATGTAGTTTACTTGTGGAGTGCATTTTTTATTACTCTAATTTTCTCTAGAGGAAAGATATCATATATATTTATTTAGTTTCCATAGAAATCTTCCCAAAATAATTTTGACTAGGTATTTAAGTGAAGACATGAGAATATTTACTCATTTGTAACTAATAGTGCTTCAACTTAACCCCTCTTCAATAACACCTATAAAAATGTATTAAAGTATGAAGAGTCATTTAAAAAATTCAGACTGCTGAGAATAGCCTTTATATTATTTTAGTTATCTACACTTTACATTTAATCCTTAATCCTATGTATGCACACTTAGCTACTAAAATAAACTTACAAACTGTGCAATGTAAATAAGCAATTAAATATAATATGCCAGGAACAAAAAAGATAATTATGTGTTAAATGAAAGAAAAAATTAAAAAGTGAACATATATGAGGGAAAATATTAAATATTGCCATCCAGTACACTTTAAATATGTGTGTTTAAAAACCAACATGGAATTTTGTTAAGAGACTTTAAGATAATTTTTATAGGGTTAACACACATATTTAAAAACAATATGGCATTTTATCAAGAGAGTTCAACATACTTTAAGGTTAACATACATATTTTTAAAATAACAGCATTATGTAAGGCAAGTTTACAAATAATGTTGAGTTGAATGGACACTTTCAATTGAAGGGGAGGAAATGCTATTTTAATAGCTTATGGGTATTAACACTTCCAGTACCGAATTAAGCATTCATGAATGGGATGGCATTATTTTGCCACACTCTATATTTGTAATACATTTCTATGCATAATGTACAGTGTAATGAATCATATATGGAACACTGGATATTTTAGGGGAATGCCTAACTGTGACACTGACACTGTAACTGGCTTAACAGATGCAAAAACATTGTAAAAAATCACACAGTACCCATGTCCTCATAAAAGCACATAATTCAGAGTCCTTCAACAGACTGATGGAAATATAAAGCTGTCAAGCTTCCTGTAGTTTCAAGTACAATGTAGAAAGAAGGGTAACTTACACATTTAGATCTGTTTAAACACATCTCAAAAAAGCAAAGTTATTCCAAAGAAATGGTCAAATTTGCCTTTTACAAAGTCTTATATGGTTCACCCGAGTTTGCAGCAGGAAGTAGGAATTTTTGTCATTTAAAAATATACATAATGTCAATTCTAAAGCAAAGGTTTAGCTTAAAGTCACAACCACAGAGTATAATATACACTAGTACCACATTATCCAGCCGGAAGGTAGCTGGGTTTGGTGCTATTTGCACCTTCAGACCACAAACACGTAACTACAGTTAATATCTAAGCTTTGAGCAAGAGTCTCAGCTCCCCTAAAAGTTACCTTCAGGATGAAATACCTTTAAATGCTGCAGCGCCTGGATTTCCAGTTATTCGAACTCTATTTCCAGCAGAAACTCCTGGGGTAGAGAGTAGTTCTCTGTAAGCCCTTCCCGAGGTCTTCTTCTGAAGCAGTGCTGGAACATTTCTTTAATCCTCTTGATAATTTGCCTCTCTGTCAACTAGTGCTTGCAACCCATCGCTAGCCTTTCTTAGGGTGGAGATGACTGGAAGGTTGAAGGGCTGCAGGCCATACATTATTTTCTTCTTCTCAGTGTGCCTTAATATGAGCATGGCATCATGACTTTGAGGGAAGGAGGGAGAGCTGAGCCATCATCTATTCCACAGATTGCAGGCTCTCCCTATGTCCTGCAGAGCTGGAGAAGGGGATTATTACTGCAGGGGAAAAAAAAAATCTGGCCACACTGTAGAAATAATCTCCGCAGTTTGGCTTGCCCCCCACCTCCCCCTATTCTCTCTCTCGGTCTCTCTCTCTCTCTCTCTTTCTCACTCTCTGTGCGAGGCCCCAGCTGATTCAGGCTGCATCCATCCATACATAAATCATTCCCCTTATTCTATTGGTTACATGGTACATGGCAAGTATTGATTTTTTCCGTTGCCTCATTGCTGGAGAACACTTGGTTTTTGTGAGGTAGAAAAAGGAAAAACAAAAAACCTAAACCTCACAAAAAATATCCTTATCAGAGTTTTGTCTAGGTAAAAATAATGAAGCAGATTTGTAACATGCTAAGGATAAGCATGTCTGAAAAAGAGCCCACTTTTGGGAGACCCTTTACTGTCTCTTAATATACCCTGTCTCAAAATAAGAACGAATTGTTCCTAGCTCTGAAGAGCTGTAGGTTCATACAGAGAGGGTGATGCCCTCTAATTGTGCAGGACAAGGAAACACTGCTAACTCCAGAAAAAAAGGAGAAAGTTTAGTGAAAATGCAACTTGCTCAAAAAACTAGAATAAGGAGACAAAAATTATGCCTCCTGGCTGAATGACATGCACAAGACAGAAAGGGATATTTATCTAGGTTTATTTTGTGTTAAAATGTGCACATGTGCCTTGTTTGTGTGAATTATAAATATAGAATGTGCCTCCACTGTCAAGATATTGTGGCTTTTAATGCTTGGAGACAGGACATAGCAAAAAGTGAACGTCTTAGTTTGGGATTCTGACATGTGTGCCTCAGAGATAGAGTGCTCTTTAGGACTCACGTTAAAGCACACAGGAGTCTTAATATATGACTTGTCACAAAGACCAATTTGTTTTAAAGTGGTGGTGGCTCTTGGACTCTATCCAAAGGTAGTTTTATTCCTGAAATAGGGAAGTGACTTCTTTATGAGGTAATGCTATTCAAAGGCTCATCCCAATATATAAGGAGATTGTTACAATGAGTAAATTGTTGTAAGAAGGTTATAGTGCAAATATAAGGCATGAGAAGGCTGTAAAAGTCCTTTAAAAATTTTTTTGTATACTATGTGACAACTGATTATCAATCTAACCAAGGGTGAAGTTTCAGAACAAAAACAATTGAGCATGTTATGCAGGTGACAGGATATTTTCATTTGAGTTCTACATAGAGTCATCAACCAACACATTCACCATGCACCCGTTGCAGATGAGAAGTATAATCGCTTCTTTAGCTTACTTCATGCCTAAAAAGAATCCCTTTTAACCCAAAACAACTACTCTATGCTGGGGAATTCTTTCTATCTTTTTCCTCTGTCGGTTTTATTTTGTGGCCCTTGTCCTTGGTCCAGGTTTTTAATAGGGTCTGTCCAAAAAAGATGCTGTAGAACGGAGATGAAAGGGCAAGTCCATGTGGGGTTTGGCTAGCCCCTCTGGGCATTTGGCCCTTCTGTGCACAGAGAAATACTTCTCTCTCTTCTTTTGGTTAAGATCCTTTTATCGAAAGTCTCTGAGTATCTCCTTTTTCGCACAAAGCATTGGTTTATCTAAATTGCCACGTCAGGGGAAACTCTGTGAAGATATGGGAGGAGGCCTACCTGGAAATTTGTTCAAATTAATGTTTTGTTGTTTATGTGGTTGTTAAGAGTTTGGGGCTCCAGTCCAGTTGCATGTTGTCTCAATAATCTTACCTCCATGCACTGGGGATAGTAAGGTGCCTCTCTACTTACCCAGATTGCATAGGAGTCCATAAAGGACTGTGAGCATTTTAGATTCTAAAGGGAAATAGACAAGAAAAGAACAGCAAAAGCTATAGGAAAACCTTTGAACCTGGCCTCTTCATTTTCCCTGCCTCATCTTTTCCTGACTCAACATCTTGAGCAAATGTTTATTGACCACTTACTCTGGGCTGGTGATTTCCTGGGCGAGAGGAAGCTGCAAAGCTAAGTGCTGGTGCCCTCTCCCAGGACAGGGAACTTGCTGAGCAAGCACAGGTGTCCACGCTGCTGCTGCCCTGGTGGAGGAGTGTCACCCCCCAACGAGGCTTCTGCCGTGTTGCTCCTTTGTGCTCTCTGCAGTCCCATTTCTCCAAAAACCCATGTCATTTCACTAAGGGATGAATGCCCAAAGAAGTCTTTGTTTTAATGTTTTATCTTCATTAACTCTAGCATGATTCTGAGTGACCAGCACAGAGACTTGCCCACAGTGCACACTCAATAGGCATCTGTTAGTGTTAGTTTGAGACAATGTGGCCACCAAAGGAGAAGTAATTATAATCAAAGCTGACAATTATTATGTGGTGAGGGGGTTTACATGCATTATTTCATGTAGTTTTCACAACAACCTGTTTTTAAATAAAAAATATTTTTATGCCCATTTTAAAGATGAAGACATTGAGGTGGGGAGAGGTGAAGTAACTTGCTCAAGGCTGTCCAGTTAATAAATGGGGGGATTGCATTTCAGTACCTATTACTCTTACCCATCACCCAGTGTGGAGTAGCAGTGGCAGCTGGCAAAGGCCCTTCATTTCCAGCTGGGAGTCTTGAGAGAGGCTATGCCTGTGTAAATGGCTTCTGTACTGACCCTGACTATGTTGAAAGCCCATAATTTTTACATTTTAGTTTATAATGAAGAAAAAAAGAAAGAGGAAACACATTTTAAACCTATTAGTGGAAATTGCTATTGGGAGGAATTTTTGTGAATCCTTTTGAATATGAATATAGCTTTTGGGAAAGAAAATGTTTGCCTATTAAATTATCTGTTAGGACAGGTCTGGTACTAATGAATGGGATCTACCTAAGGAAGGCCCCCGCAAATGAGAATTTCAGGCAGCATCCAAACGCTGTCTTTGAGGACAGTGACTTTCCAGGCAAGTGGCAAGTATGCTCAACTGAATTCATAGGTTTTATTTTAGTTAAATTTATTGAGATAGCATTGGTTAATAATATTATATAAATGTCAGATGTACAGCACTATATTTTGATATCTATAATAATAAAAGCATAATACGCTAATTAGACCAGATGTCCTTCCAGACGTCCTTCTGGATAACCTTCCAGACAAAGTCAGGGCTGTGAGGGAAGCCCAGGTCCTGGGTGCCAGAGAGAAGCCGATGTCAGCAGCCAGGGGAAGGAAGGCCTACTCTTGCATGAATTTCATGCATTGGGGCTCTAGTATACATCTATATACTAATATATACATATACATATATATATATACACACACACACACATACATATATACACATATATATGTACTCTATTGTGTACTCACAATCAAAAGTCTAATTTCCAACCGTTGCTATATATTTGATCCCAATTTACCCTCCCCCAAAGGAGGGTAAATTCTGTTGGTCTGTATCTGTGAGTTTGTTTTTGTTTTATATTGTTAGTTTGTTACTTTGTTGTTTTATATTCCACATATAAGTGAAATCATAGGTATTGTCTTTTTCCATCTAACTTATTTCAGTTAACACAAAGTCCTTGAATTCATAGTTGATTAAGGAAACCAAAACACCACTTTCTTATATCTCTTCTACTCAAACGCTGCCAGATAAGACAATAAAAATAGTGAGTGGACTTTACCTGAGATGTTCACCTGTAACATTATTTCCTGACCTCCTCAAAAATTTTGAGGTAGTAAGAGGTATCATTGTTTTGTGGAGGGGATTGATTATCTCGTATGCAATCAACCCCTTAGAGGTGGAAGTCGGTTCAGTCTCTGGAGACTTAAGTGAGGATTTCCTGTCTGAGTCCCCTCCTTCCCAGTGCTTTTGCTCATTAAAAAAAGAAAAAGAAAAAGAAAGCATTTATCTAAGTATTGAGGGCAATAAGCTATTTTAAAATGGAACAAATAATAACAACAACAGCAACAGAGTTGTTATATCATCAGGCACACACTTTCCTTCCTTTTCATTAAATCTCTCTAATTGTTTTGATCTTTCTTCTCTGGGCCCATCTGACTGATATATTGGCCAACCACAAACCAAGATCTGGAAGGTACATTATTCCAGTGGCAACCTGTGAGCACAGCTGAATAACACCTGCCCCCGGCCGTACTACCTGGCAGGGGAGATACCATGACCCACAAAAGCTGCCCCCTGCCATTTGCCTGCTTCCCAGCCTGCACCAGCAGTGAACTAGTTCCAGCACATGAGGGCTGACCAAGTTATCAGCACTCATCTCATGGCCTGGGAAAAAAAACAAAAGAGGTGGGCAGCCTGTGAGGGTAGGCAAGCCAACCTATACCCTGTGTTTTAAAACTGGACATTAGAACTAGGGAAGGGTTATTTTACCTGGATTTACTGCTTAGCGACAAAGACTCTACCTCCAGAGAATGGTACTCTATGGGTTACCAAGTAACTGGTTTTGACAATTACCAAACAGCTGGCCAACTAATCTACATACCCTTTAACCCCAGCCAGCTGAACAAGGGATGGTGGACAGCTCACAAACAATAGGCACACATCTAATATTTTATTTAAGAGCTGACGGAAGCCACCGCTGTTGGGTCCTGCAGCCATGTGGATTTAACTGTTATAAGTTGCACATCCGGCTCTTGGGGTCTGCTGTCCTCGAAAGGTTGTGGAAGCAGGGAAACCACCAAAAATAATTTCTACCAGAAGGCTCCCATGTGGAGTTGTTGGAGAAATATTTTTTGTAACTAAACGCAAAGTGCAAGGTGTTGTGGGGAATGAAGAACCTGCAAAGATAGTCATTTAGAGAAAGGCAAAGCAAAATCTGGTGCTTCACAATTTGGTACTGATGAATTATGAGATGGCCGGGCTGTAGAATTTACCATATACACAATAGACTAGAACTTTCAAGCACTGTTAGGTGTAGACAAGTATTTAGCACCATTAGGATTCGATTTAGATCATCGTGTTCTAAAGAACTGTATTATAAGCCAGGATTACTAACCAATTAATTTCTGTTCTGGACCCTGAGTGGGAAGAAACAAGCAACAATATCAAATATGAGCTATTTGTTTGCATATATATATTATTCACATGTATGTCTTTAGGATTTTTACTTGTATCTTAAAATTGTTTCCCCTGTCGCTGTGAGCCCCCAAACTGTCTTAGCTTCAACTTGCAGGCTCACTCATTTCCCACATTGCAATGTCCAGAATAATTTGGAGGAGACCTCACTATAGCACCCCTCCCCTTCCTGCCGCTTTGGGAACCCAAGAGAATCTATTTATAGAATGTGGAATCAGAAAAGGCGGAAACCTGTCTTCTAAAGACAAAGATGCCAAGATCTCCACATCTGCACCCTGAGTGACCGTTTTCTCAAGCTTCGCTTCTGTTTTGTTTGTGCGGCTGTCGTGTAAGACATCTTTGGAACCCTTCAGAATCAGGTTAGCATCACATAACAAAGCCCATCATCTTGCTTTACAGTCACATTTTCTTTTGGACCAACCAAATAATCTAGCACCTAGAGTAGTGCCTGGCACATAGTCACTGTCAACGTAAGTATTTGTTGAATGAATGAGGGGATGAATTCAGTCTCTTTCACCCATCTTATTTACCAGAAAGCTCTAAGGGAACTTGACTGATTAAAAAATTCAAATTCACATCCTCTAGATAAAGATTTTCCATTTTAAAAACAATATTATTTTTTATTAATTTCAGAAAGGAAGGAAGAGGAAGGGAGAGGGAGAGAGAGATAGAAACATCAATGAGAATCACTGATGGGTTGCCTCCTGCACTCCCCCTACTGGGGGAATTGAGGCCGCAACTGGGTCATGTGCCCTTGACCGGAATCGAACCTAGGGTGTGGAACACAAATGCAAGTGTGCAGTAAACCAGATTTGGGGCCGACAGTGCCCCAGCAACAACATAACCCACAGCCAAAGGTGGAATAGCACAGCCCCTCCTCTCTGGTTCCAGTGTATCACCTGAGAACCGTCGCTGCCAAGTCACCACAGCTTGGCAGCTCCTGTATTGAGCATCTGCCTTCTGGTGGTCAGTGTGTGTCATAGCTACCAGTCAGATGAACACTTAGCCTCTTATATACAGTAGGTCCTCGGGTTACGTCAGAGATACGTTCCTACAGCACGATGTAACGCGATTTTCGCTGTGAGTCGGAACCCACCTACATAAGCACCTACATCACTCACATGGAGCACATACACAACAGTAATGAAGTGAAACAGTAAAAAATATTTAAAAGAAAGATAATTCTTGACCTCTACTTGTGGTAAATAAATAATAAAAAACATAAAGCACGTATGTACATATGTCAAAATGATGAAACTTTTCTTTTTTAAATAAATAAATGGGAGATGGCAACGTAACCATGAAACCACGTATGTTGAGTCCGACGTAACCCGAGGACTGCCTGTATGTAGATTAGTGTCTTTGGTGAAAAAATCCCTTTTAATCAGTTTTGAAAAATAATTCAAATGCCATGTATTTTCCATTAGTATACAAATCTCCAGGTATTACCTGGCCATTTCATCATCAAGTTAATAATCCCAATATGAGTAATAGCTTCCATTTATTAAACTCCTATGTGCCAACCATTTTATATATTTCACCTTTAATTCCTAAGTCAACTCTGTGTGAAAGATGTTTTTGCCCTAATTTTATTTATTATTATTTTAATCTTTATTGTTGAAAGTATTACAGTTGTCCACTTTCCCGCCCTGCCCTCCCCCCCCCCCAACCCCTTCCAGACCACCCCTGCCTCCAGCCCCAGGCCTTCACCACACTATTGTCTCTGTCCATGGGTTATGCATATATGTTTACGAGTTTTTTGGTTAATCTCTTCCCATCCACCCACCCACCCACCCCACCTTTCCTCTGAGATTTAACAGTCTGTTCCATGCTTCCATGTCTCTGGATCTACTTTATTCATCCATTTATCTTGTTAATGAGATTCTACATATGAGTGAGATCACGTGATACTTGTCTTTCTTCAACTGATTTATTTCACTTAGCATAATACCTTCCAGATCCCTCCATGCTGTCTCAAGGGCAAGAGATCCTTCTTTTTACTGCTGTATAGTATTCCATGGTGTAAATGTACCACAGCTTTTTTATCATCCTCATTTTAAAGATGTGGAAATTGAAGCTCAGGAAAACTTAATAATTTACTCAACTAGTGAGGAATGGAGCTTGGGATTCAAAACCTATCTGCTGGAATCTGAAGTCCAGGTTTTATATTTTTCTTAGTTTGTCACAAACATCTCATTTATTTTCTTATGTAAAATAATTTTTTTTGGTATGAGAACAATTAAAGTCTCTGACCCTAATAAAGAAAGCGTTAGGTCTGATCCAATAATTGAATCGATACCCCTCCCCTGGGAACTGGCTTTTCAGGCCATTTCACTACGGACAGTCCCTTTGCTGGGACCACATTTCACTTGCAGTGACCACATTCCATTATCTCCTCTCGGGTATGCACAAATAATTCTCCGCCCAGAAAAAGCCCGCCAAAAGTCCTTTAAAAGCCACTGACTCCCGTCACTGGGTGCTGGAGCCATCCAGGCTCAGCCACCTGGTGTGCGAAGGATTGAATACATTCGTAACCCCTCACCATTCTAACAGAAAGAACGCTTTGACTTTTCAACATTTATTCAGCAAAGCATTTTTTGAGAACCTAATTTTTCTCACAACCTATGCTAGCTGCTGCTAAAAGGAGTTGCGAGTGTAACTGGGAGGACAGAGGCATAGCCAGCCAACAGAAACACAGTTGGGCTGAAGATTACAGTAGAGCGATGAATTCAGGATTAAAAGACACAGATGAGGAGTCTTGTTGGGACAATGGCAGTGGAGGAAGGATGACTCTTTCATTCATGCCTTGAGGGATGAGGAGCACCCACTGGGCTGGGAAAGCCACAAGAATGGCAGAGTGGATAGTGGGATTGAAAGTTGGGACATGTCCCAGAAAATGACCTGAGAACTCCACCTAAGTTGAATACTTGGCACTTCTTTTCTAACATTTTTGGCTTTTCTTTGGTCTTTTATTTTATTGCTTTCCTGATTTTTAGAATTATGCATGTTTGTGTTAGAAACTTTGAAAAGTACAAACAAGTATAAAAAAAACCCCTCCAAAACACGAAATGTTACCCTTATCTAGTCCTGCTAACATAGCCATGCTCTTTTTCTTCACACATTGGAGATGATTTTGACCATAAAACTTTGCTAGGCTTTCTTCCTTAACTACTGATTATGAAGCTTCATGTTAACATCACAGTACCATCAAATGTGTCATAGACATGTCTTTGGTGCTTGCCCACCATATCCCTATCTTTTTTTTTTTTTAATATAGTTTATTGATTTTTTACAGGGAGGAAGGGAGAGGGAGAGAGAGTCAGAAACATCGATGAGAGAGAAACATCGACCAGCTGCCTCCTGCACACCCCCCACTGGGTGTGTGCCCGCAACCAAGGTACATGTCCTTGATCAGAATCAAACCTGGGACCCTTCAGTCTGCAGGCCGACGCTCTATTCACTGAGCCAAACCGGTTAGGTATGTCCCTATCTTTGGAGTTGCATTGTACCCAGACCTACTGAATAATAGGTGGGCCTCACCAGTGCTATGTCCATGAGACACCCTTTTGCCCACTGGGCATACCTGGTTGAACCATGTGTGGAGACATGACCAAGTTGGGCCTATTATATCTTCTTCCCATAAGTTTGGGATTAAGATACTGAATGACTGAGTCAGTATGATGGTAATGAGTTCTGGAGCTAAAATTGGCACCAAGACCAATTAAAGCCCCATCTAAATTGAAGTTATAGAGGAGGAGTGGGCACTGTTTCCTTCAGAAGAAAAGCATAGGAGGTGTGCCAAGGACCAGAGAAAAGAAGACCAGGTGCATGAGAGAGAGATGGAAATGGAAAGAAGAGCTACCTAATCATTTTCCTCTTCCCATGAGAT
This sequence comes from Corynorhinus townsendii, assembly GCA_026230045.1. Classification (NCBI taxonomy): domain Eukaryota; kingdom Metazoa; phylum Chordata; class Mammalia; order Chiroptera; family Vespertilionidae; genus Corynorhinus; species Corynorhinus townsendii. The sequence continues at coordinate 136,472,427 of JAPDVU010000007.1, read as the reverse complement.
TTAGCTATACTTCCTATACTTCATTTCAGTTAGATTCCCTATAAGTTTTCCTTAGGAAATCATTTGAATAGATAACCATTCCTTTAAACCAAAACATTCTTAACTAGAGCAATTTATTTAACTTTCAGATATGTGTGTTTTCAGTTTTTGCTTTCGGTGTTTTGAAAAAATGTTTATGCTTTAAAATTTTTAATAATTTGAGACAGCTATTTATAAAATCTATATAATAAAAGCCTAAGCAACCCTTACGGTGGAACAACCAGAACAACTGGTTGCTATGATGCGCACTGACCACCAGAGGGCAGACGCTCAATGCAGGAGCTGCCCCTGGTGGTCAGTATGCTCCCACAAGGGGAGCGCTGCTCAGCCAGAAGCCAGGTTCATAGCCGGCCAGTGCAGTGGTGGTGGTGGGAACCTCTCATGCCTCCACAGCAGTGCTAAGAAGCAGTGAGCTGAACGGTAAGGAACAGAAAGCAGGCGGGTGGTAAGGAGCAAGGGGTCCCGGACTGCGAGAGGGATGTCCGACTGCTGGCTTAGAGGGAGTGGGCCTAAACCGGCAGGCGGACATCCCCTGAGAGGTCCCAGACTGCGAGAGGGTGTAGGCTGGGCTGAGGGAAACTTGCCCCCAGTGCATGAATTTCATGCACTGAGCCTCTAGTCCTATATAATAAAAGCCTAATATGCTAAGTGTCTAGTCATCTGGTCATCCGTTCAACCAATCAAAGCATAATATGCTAATGATATGCTAAGGCCACTCAACTACTCACTATGATGTGCAATGACCACCAGGGGCAGACACTCTGACCGGTAGGTTAGCTTGCTGCTGGGGTCTGGCTGATTGGGACTGAGCAAGATAGGCTGGACTTGCCCTGGAGCCCTCCTGCAGTTCCTCCCCAGCTGGCCAACATCCCGCGTCCCTCCCATCCCCAATCATGCACTGGTGGGGTCCCTCGGTCTGGCCTGCGCCCTCTTGCAATCCGGGACCTCTTGGGGGATGTTGGAGAGCCGGTTTCAGGCTGATCCCACAGGCCAGGCTGAGGGACCCCACTGGTGCAAGAATTCATGCACCAGGCCTCTAGTGTTCTATAAAGAAAAAACAACTTTGACAGTTATTATCTTTGATTTTTTTCTTTGTCATTACATCCATTGAATTTCAACTTAAATATTTTTTCCCTAATCAGAGATTAGGTAAAAATTCACCTATTTTTTGTAGGTATGAAAAAATGATATAACCTTTCACATTTAAATCTAATCCATATGGAATTAATTTTAATATTTTTGTGAGATGAGGATCTAACTGAAACATTTACAAATGCTAGTAGTTAATTAGTTGTTCCAGAATCATTCTCCCCTTTCTCACTGATCTGTGATATCTCCTTGATCATATGTAGTTTAGATATATTTACATGAGTCTGTTACTAGGCAACCCTATTTATTCAAAAGAAAATATTTTTTAAAAATAAAATATTTCTAGTGTATGTATAGTAATAATCCCTGGAGAAATCAACTAGATTTAGAAAAAGATGGTGTTAAGTTAGAGGACGTAAGTTACCATGTCATATGATTCCTATGACTTTAACTTCCAGGACTCTGAATGACAAGTTGATATTTATATTGGACTAGAGGCCTGGTGCACGAAATTCGTGCATGGGGGCGGGGGATGTCCCTCAGCCCAGCTTGCACCCTCTCCAATCTGGGACCCCTCGAGGGTTGCCTGACTGCCCGTTTAGGCCCGATCCCACTGGACATCCTTCTCACAATCCAGGACTGCTGGCTCCCAACTGCTCACCTGCCTGCCTTCCTGATTGCCCCTAACTGCTTCTACCTGCCAGCCTGATCACCCCCTAACCACTCCTCTGCCAGCCTGATTGATGTCTAATTGCTCCCCTGCCAGCCTGTTTTCCCCTAACTGCCTTCCCCTGCATTCCTGGTCACCCCTAAGTGCCCTCCCCTGCAGGCCTGGTACCCCTCAACTGCTCTCCTCTGCAGGCCTGGGTCCCCCAACTGCCCTTCCCTGCAGACCCAGTCACCCCCAACTTTCCTCATCTGCTGACCAGGTCACCCCTAACTGCCCCCCCAGCAGGCTTTGATCGCCCCCAGCTGCCCTCCCTTGCAGGCCTGGTTCTTCCCAACTGCCCTCCCCTGCTGGCCATCTTGTGGTGGCCATCTTCGGGGCAGGATCTTTGACCACATGGGGGCAGCCATCTTGTGTGCTGGAGTGATGGTCAATCTGCATATTACTTTTTTATTAGATAGGATAGAAGCCTGGTGCATGGGTGGGGGCCAGCTGGTTTGCCCTGAAGGGTGTCCCGGATCAGGGTGGGGGTTCCCTTGGGGTGTGGGGCGGCCTGGGCGAGGGACCTGTGGTGGTTTGCAGGCTGGCCACGCCCCCAGAGACCCAAGCGGAGGCCCTGGTATCTGGGATTTATTTATCTTCTACAATTGAAACTTAGTAGCCTGGAGCGGAGCCAAGCCTTCTCGCTCTGTGGCGGCAGCAATTTCTATTGGGATTTATATATCTTCTATAATTGAAACTTTGTAGCCTTAAGCAGAAGCCAAAGTAGGCCAGGGCTGCAGAAGCTTGGCTTCCTCCATCGCCATGGGCAACCCTAGCCTTCTGCTCTCTCCAGCTCTGTGGCTGCCGCCATTTCTGTTGGGCTTTATTTATCTTCTATAATTGAAACTTTGTAGCATTGAGTGGAGGCCTGGGCCCGCAAGGGCAGGCAGAAAGCTTGGCTTCCTCCATTGCCAGGGAAACCCAAGCCTCCCTCCTGCTCTCTGTGGCTACAGCCATCTTAGTTGGGGTTATTTGCATATTCCCTCCTGATTGGCTGGTAGGCGTGGCTGGTGGGCAGGGCTTGTGGATGTAGAGGAGGTATGGTCAATTTGCAAATTACTCTTGTATTAGATAGGATTACTTCCATCTTCTTTTGGGGGAAGTTGGGTAACTGACAATTTTGGTAATTTCTGAAGACTCAGTATAGATTTTTATATTACAGATTTTCAATTTATGAAATTGTATTTTATTTTAGAAAATACAAACTATCTAACATTTAAAACTGTGTTAGATTTGAGAACCTGACAGAATAACAAGCACGTAATGTGATATCACTCTTTTTGCTTCCATAGTAAATATATTAATTGATTAGGGTCTTTTTTACCACTGAAGTTGGAACATTAAAATCCTTCTTAACACAGTGCTCCAAGCAACTATTATTACCACTTGGTATTGCCTGGTAAAACATAATCTATTTTCAGATTAATTCTAGCAAGCAATATAAGTTCCCAGGTAACAGAGACCAGGTTTAAGGTAAAATAGAGAGAGATACATTATGAAAATGGTCAGTGTAGATTTAGGGCAGTGTTCTTAAAATTTTTGACTGTTGTCCATAATAATTAAGACATTATATATTTACATTCAGGCATATAAAGAGAAGAAAAATTGGGTTAAAAGGTTGACACATTTTAGAAAAAATATATTTTATGTTAATTCTGCAATACTGGAATGAAAATAGGTTAGCCTTTTAAAAAATCCTTTTTATTCTGGAATAGAACACTTTGCTGTTTAATTTTCTCAGGGATTGGTATAATCAGATGGAATGATTTTTTGTCCCAATCTCTTTGTGATTTATCTGAAGGGAAAAAAATACAAATTTTTATTTCCCTGAACTTAAGTAACCCCTAAAAGCTTAGAATAAACCACAGTAGAAATTTGCCAATATGTAGAAAAACTTTGTACCATCATCAATTTTCAGGTCAGGCAATGCTCGTTAAGTCTGTTGCAGATGTATAGGTTTGAGGTGTATAGAGATTATTATCTCTTTGTATGCTTAATCAATATTTAGGTAAGACAGCAATTCTGAGCTGTACTCTAATACTTGCAGGCTGTGTGCCCTTACCCAACTTATTTAAACTTTCTAATTTGAAATCCTACAATAAGTTTGTATTCCTTAAAAATCTATGTGCTTTTAAACAACTTTGTCAAATTGAATGTCTATTCTTTTAAGAAATCTTGATAAGTTAATTTGTTCTCTCAGTATTATATCATGTTCAAATAAGGTGAAGTGATGCTAAGACAAATTAAACCAAGCAAGGTGAAGTGATGCTAGGAGTATGCTAAACCAAGCAAGGTCAAGTGAAGTTAAGGGTATGCTTAGAGGCTGGAGGAAGATGGAGAGTGGAGGAAAAATAGGGCAACCTCTCAACTCCTGAAGCAGATTGCACAGCATTCCATCTTATCCTTTGGTTCTTTAGCACTTGGCTTTGACATTTAAACTAGGCAGAGGGACTATTTCTAGAATTTAATAGCCATTTTTCCATCCTTATCATTAGGATTCAGAAGTTTCTAAGAGTGCTTCAGAAGTGTACCCTCTGCTAGAGCTCAAAGTAGAAATGTCTTATTTTTAGGATGTCAGTTCTGACAATTTTTTCCTTTCTGGTAGTTCGAAAGTGAGAAATTCCTGGGCTTGACCAGCACACCTTATTAAAGAGAAATACAGAGAGATATATGGTGCTTGGTTGTAAGATAAGATGGCATCCATAGAAAAATGCTGATTCTGGCAGGAAAAACAAGCAGACAGTTGGTGATATTTCAGAAGATCTGCTCCTACACCCCAGAAAGTTACACATACCACACTTGGAGAATTCCAGGGAGGTGGCCACTGACCTTGGAGTTGAAGACCATGGAAATTTTACCCGCTGTCAGGTTTCTATCATTGTATGGAGTCATTTTCTCATTGACTGAGAGTCTTAAAATGGAAAAGATGGAAAACTTTGGGTGTTATAAATCAGCATGTGAATGAGAATCTTAAAAGTACATGCTCCTGGGAATAAAATTTTGATCAAAGATAAGGGTGCCAAATGAAAAGTCTGTCTTTCCATTAGCTATAGCCCAATTCTCAGGAGGCCACCAGCTGTGATATTTTCTGTTTTTAGCCTTCTAGAGGTTACCCCTATATCTCTAAATATCTATTTCATGGAACTTTAAATATCTATTTCTTAGCTTATAAATTCAAGCTTGTTTTTTAAGTCCTTGCTGTAAAAAATAACTGAAATGACTAATCAGCTCTCATTGACCATCCTCTTCCTTTTCACTATACCTTCTCCCCCCTTTTTTCTTTTGTCTCTTTTACTGTTTATACTTTTATTTCTTGTTCCCATCAGCTTCAGATATACTGAATAACTACCCATGGTGTAAGATGTGAAGGAGTGGATCACTTCTACATTCTTCCCCATCTCTTCCCCTCCTGTAACACCTACCATCGGTCAGTTCTAGTATCTTCACATTGCCAAGGTTGACAACATTTACATTCTGAATGGTAACTTTAATTAAGTGTTTCCTGCTTTATCTACATATTGATTCTGAAAACCAAAAAGTAATCAGCATCATTGACAATATTAAAATATTGCTCAATATTATTCACTGCAGAATTAGAGTGTGGCTAGTGAAGCAATATAATTTATGTTCTTAAATCAAGACTGTTTCAAGTAGAATATTTCAAGTTCCAAGTTCAATATTCTCTTTTCTTAGATTCTACAAATTTCTTGTAACCATGCTTCATATTTTTGCCATGACGTTTTGTACAGCATTATATTTTTATTGGATTTTCTAGTTTCATTTTTCTTGTTGACATCAGAAACATAGCCTTCTTCATTATGCACCACCTAAAAGCCCCGCCCATAGATTCTTCAATCAGCCGCATTAGTGTCTGCTCACTTCCAGACCTCCAATTTCAGAGGTCTTTTTGTGGAGTAGCAGCTCCCACATTCATTGTACTTTCTCTTGTGCCTTTTTTTACACTCCAAGTTGTACCCTTTTCTCTTTTTTCCATTAGTGTAATCTCATATGCCATTCATTTTCAAGATAATTTACCACATCTTTGGCCCACTTATGTCCTATTCTTCAGTTCTTAGAACTTTTATAATTTTTATTCTTTTTGTGTATCTTTGTTGTTCTTTCAATGGGTTTGAGAAAGAGAGGGAGGTAAAATGTTTTCTAGATGCAATATATTGGTTTGGAGCAACCCAAATTTTTATTTACTGGCAGACATTGATATCAAAAGGGAAAACATGCATTTGAAATTTAAAAACTTCCTCCAGATCTTAGAGAAGAAGCATTTACTCATGTGCATGAACGTTCTGTTTTAAATTTGGAGTATCATTTCCATATATTTGATCTCATAACCTACTTGGAATGAAGACCTGAAATTAATGGAATTGCAAAAATGTTTTATTGGCCTCATGTACCATTATCCTAAGAACTAGGAATAGGAACTCCTTTCATCATCAGAAGCAGCTCAATGTCTGCAACTTCAGAGTTGTCTGGGAACAGAATACATTCTTTTTTTTTTCTTTAAATAATTCTTTATTGATTTTTAGGGAGAGAAAAAGGGAGAAGGAGGGAGGGAGGGAGAGAGAGGGAGAAACATCTATGTGAGAGCCAAACATCTATCACCTGCCTCCTGCATGCCCCCTAACAGGGATCGAACCTGCAATCCAGGAATCGAACTGGCAACCTTTTGATGCATGGGATGATGCCCAACCAACTGATCCACACTGTCCAGGACCAGAGTACAGTTCTTGACAAGGACTTTACGTGCAACATGTGAATTTTTTTATTATTCTAGAACCCACCAGACAGAGCCAAGGAGTTTGGCTTTTGTCAAATAGGGATCTTTACTGGAAAAGGAGCATGTGTTACTATTGGCCGTTTCGAACTATTGAATTTGTTTCCTCCAGCTTCAAGAATAAAAATTGTGTCCTAAAAAGAAAAACCAAAGTAGGAATCATTTTGTAAAGTCCAGGAAGAAGGCAACGTTAGCTGTGGGCTTATTATATATGGCCTATATTATGTTGAGGTATGTTCCTTCTGTACCCATTTTTATGGATAGTTTTTATTATGAAACGATGTTGAATTTAGTCAATTTTTTCTGCATCTATTGAGATGATCTTATTATTTTAATCATTTACATGTTAAGGTGGTATATCATACTTGTTGTTTTGTGTATGTGAAATAATCCTTGCATCCCTGGGATAAATGCAACTTGATCATGGTGTCTGATCCTCTTAATGTAATATTGAATTTGTTTTGCTAATATTTTGTTGAGGGTTTTTGCATATATGTTTATCAGGGATATTGACCTGTAATTTTCTTTTCTTGTAATGTCCTTGTCTGGCTTTGATATCAGGGTAATACGGGCATCATAAAATAAGTCTGGGAGTGTCCCCTTCTCTTCTATTTTTTGGAAGAGTTTAAGATCAGGAGTAAGACAAGGAATGAGACAGGAATGCCTACTCTCACCTTGTTTATTCAACATAGTACTGGAAGTCTTAGCCAGACCAATCAGACAAGGACAAGAAAGTAAATTGGGAAGGAGGAAATAAAATTGTCTCTGTTTGCATATTACATGTTAGTATATGCAGAAGACTCTAAAGACTCCACACACAAAAACTGTTAGAACTAATAAACACATTCAGTGAAGTTGTAGAAGACAAAATTAATATACAAAAACAATTGTATTTCTCTACATTAACAACAAACTATCTGAAAGAGGAATTGAGAAAACCCCAATTACAATAGCATCAAAATAAATAAAATACTGATAAATAAATTTAAGGAGGTGAAAGATCTGTACATTGAAAACTATAAAACATAGATGAAAGAAATTGAAAAAGATACAAATAAACAGAAAGATCATCTGTGCTCATACATTCATGCATTGGAAAAATAAATATTGTTTAAATGTCCATACTACCCAAAGTGATTTACATATGCAATGCAATTCCTATCCAAAATTCCAATGTCATTTTTTACAGAAATAGAACAAATGATCCTAAAATTTGTATGGAACCGTAAAAGACCCCAATAGTTCATTGAGAAAAATGAACAAAACTGGAGGTATCATACTTCCTGATTTCAAACTACATCACAAAGTTATAGTAATAAAAGCAGTATATGCAATTGACATAAAAACAAACACTAAATCAATGAAACTGAATAGAGAGCCCAGAAATAGATTCAAGCATGGATAGTCAATTAATCTTAGACAAAGGAGCCAAGAATATACAATGGGGAAAGAATAGTTTCTTTAATAAATGGTTCTGGGAAAACTGGATATCCACAGGCAAAATAATGAATCTCTACTCCTACTCAAACCATAAACAAAAATCAACTCAAAATGGATTCAATATTTGACTGTAAGACCTTAACCTGTAAAACTCTTAAAAGAAAACATAGGGGGTAAGCTCTTTGATACTGGTCCAAAAGCCCAGGCAACAAAAGCAAAATAGACGAGAAGGAGTACATAAAACTCAAAAGCTTCTGCACAGCAAAGAAAAAACAAAAACCATTAACAAAATGAAAAGGCAATGTATTAAATGGAAGAAAATATTTGCAAACCACATATCCAATAAGGGGTTAATATTCAAAATATTCAAAGAACTCATACAATTCAATAGGAATAAAACTAATTAAAAATGGGCAAAGGACTTCACTAGACATTTTCCAAAGAAGACATACAAATGGCCAATAGATATTTCAAAAGATGCTCAATATCACTAATTATGAGGAAAATAGAAATTAAAACCACAATAATGTTCATTGCAACATTATTCATTGTGGCCAAGACATGGAAACACCAAAGTGTCCTTTGATAGATGATTGGATAAAGAAGATGTGGTACATATATCCAGTGGAATACTACTCAGCCATAACAAAAGATGAAATATTGCCATGTGTGACTGCCTGGATGGACCTTGAGAATATGCTACGTGAAATAAGCCAGACAATAAAAGTTAAGAACCATATGATTTCACTCATATGTTGTATATAAAACTGGAAGCAACAAGTAAGAAAAACTAACAGAAACTCATAGACACAGAAACAGTATGATGGTTAATAGAGGGGAGAGTTGGGGGAGTAGTAAAGAGAAAAGTAAGTCAAATATATGATGATGGAAGAAGATTTAACTTTGAGTAGTGGGCACACAAAGTTAAATACAGATGATGTAGCATAGAATTGTACACTTGAAATACATATGATTTTATTAACCAACTAGAGGCCTGGTGCACGAAATTCATGCACGGGGGGCGTGTCCCTCAGCCTGGCCTGCACCCTCTCCAATCTGGGACCTCCAACTTAGGGATCAGGCTTAAACCGGCAGTTGGACATCCCTCTCACAATCCAGGACTGCTGGCTCCTAACTGCTCGCCTTCCTGCCTGCCTGATTGCCCCCTAACCACTCCCCTGCTGGCCTGATTGACACCTAAGAGCTCCCCTGCTGGCCTGATCGCCCCCAACTGCCCTCCTTTCCTGGCCCCATTGTCCCCAACTGCCCTCCCCTGCTGACCTGATCTCACCCCCAACTGCCCTCCCCTGCTGGCCTGATGGCCCCCAACTGCCCTCCCCTGCTTGCCATCTTGTGGGCATCTTGTGATGACATGGGGGTCAGTCATCTTGTGATGTTGTGGGGTGGCCATCTTGTGATGACGTGGGGATAACCATCTTGTGGCAGCCATCTTGTGATGATGTGAGGTTGTGGTGTGAGGGTGGGAGGGCCACCTAGGCTTTTAGTAATATAGATGTTACCCCAATAAATATAATTTAAAAAATAAGTAAATAAATAATTTATTTTTAGATATTTTAAAGAACACAATGTCACCTCACACCAATTAGAATGTCTATTTTGAAAAAAACAAACAAAACAGGAGATAAATGCTGGCAAGAATGTAGAGAAAAGAGAACCCTTGAATATTATTGGTGGGAGTGTAAACTGGTACAGCTACTATGGAAAACAATATGGTGGTTTTTCAAGAAATTAAAAAGAGAACTACCATTTCATCCAGCAATCCCATGCTGGGTATATATCCAAAGTAAATAAATTCACTATCTCAAAGAGGTATCTATTGTCATGTTCATTGCAGAATTAGTCACAGTAGTCACAAGGTAAGGAAACAACCAACGTGTCCATCGATAGATAAATGAATAAAGAAAATGTAATTACTCTTTTTTTTTTTTTTGTTAGTTTAAAGGGAAACTATTAGGAGAGTAAGAGATGTGCCATGCATGGACTATAGAGACTGCACGGCTAACTTCATTCCCAGTCACGCGGAGACGTCAGGCCAGTCTGTCTATTTTGTGGACACTCTTGTTCTTTTGTTGCAAGAAAAGTTTGCGCCGTAAGACTTGGACTTGGGTTTTGGAGCCTTCTTCTCTTCAATGTCATAGCTCCATCCATTTGTTTCTGCGAAGGCCGCTGCATCTTCTTTGGTACTGAAGGTTAGAAACATGTTGGACAAGGGATCAGCCGTGGATGCCCAGCCCATCAAAGGGTTCTCCCAGCGCTCCCTGGTGTCGAACTCCATCTTCCACTTCTTGGTGTTGTTCACCCCAGACTGCATGTTGTTGCGCAGGAACGAAGACTTTCCGCATTTTGATATGCTCTTCGGGGATATGCCAGTTAAGGTAGTGATGTCCAATTTTTCATCAGCTGTTATGAGTTGCGCGTCTCGAGTTTGGTCGTGTGCCAACCTCCATGTGGAAGTGCTCAATGACCTGGTTGCAACCCGGAGAGCGGAGGCAGACGCCGGGGCCGCGGCATGGCGGCCCCACAGCGCGCACAGCAGCGCCTCTGACATTGAGATCGCCGCCATCTTCTGTAATTACTCTTTATTCACTTATAAGTGAATAAGCCAGGTAGAGAAAGACAAATACTGCATGGTATCACTTACTTGTGGAATCTTTTAAAAAAGTCAAATTTATAGAAACAAGGTAGAATGGTGGTTGCTAGGGGCTGGGGGATGGAGGAAATGAGAGATTGGTAAAAGGATACAAACTTCTAGTTATAAGATGTTAAGTTCTAAGGATATAATATATATCATAGTAATCATAGTTGATAATATTGGATTGTACACTTGAAATTTGATGAGAGTAGAACTTGTGTCTAAAACAGGTAATTATCTAAAGTGATGCACATGTTAGTTCATGATGAGAATCATTTCACAATGTATATGTATATCAAATCATCATGTTGTACACTTTATAATTTTATTAATCAGTTATACCTCAATAATGCTAAAAAAATAAAAGAAAGAATATTTTGGTCTGGAATTAAAACATTGATTTCTTAAACCATATTGACTCCTGGTTTATAATTCCCATCTTTGGTTAAAATTTGGGCTGACAACAAGGTTAGTAATGATGTTGGTAATACCACTGTAAGAGGAAACCAGAGGAATATTCTTAAATAAAAGAACATTAGTTGGTAATTAACAGTATTATATTTGTTCTGGGATGAAGGCTTTGCAATTTGAAAATGTAAAAAAATTTTATTCTTATTTTCATTTAACTATCCAAGAAAAATGTGTTGACCACCTATGATTTTTCAGAGTTAGGCATTGTGGGGAAACAGAGATATGAATCAGACATATACCCTTCCTCTTTAAGCAGAACAGCAAGGCAGATTTGGCTCTGTAAGAAATTATAAAATGCAAAACAGAAAGTAATTATAAAATGCACCCTAAGTATTAAAAGGGTGATGCAGACAAGTGGGATTTTTCTGTATAATCTAAATCCTTTTTCTTTTTTTAGTGGAAGGATAGTATTGATGAACTTGAATGGAATAAAGAAATAACCTGATCTGGGTCAGAAGGCCTGGGTTGTATACTGACTCTTACACTTGCTAAGTGTGTGGCTTTGGGCAGGATACTTAACCTTTTCCACTTGAGTTTTACTGTGTCTGAAATGGGGACAGCACTAATTTCCTACTTACAGCTCACAGTGACTGGGAGGCTCATAAGCAATAGACATAGATTTATACCAACAGCTTATGTAAAATAAGTATTACTTTCTTCAGAGAACAATTAAACATTTTGTTCTTTAAAATAGAAGATTAATTTTTCCTCTTTTCTAATTTCAATGAGATGTACCATGAAATAGTCCAAAGAATAGTGAATAGTGACATGAATTCAATTTAATTATTGATAGGTAACATGCATACGGTATCAAAGAACCTCTTTATGGTGCCTCCATCAAATGTCACTCTCTTACGGGCTTGGTGAGAAATGGTGATTTTGACTGTCTTGCTGACTGCTTTTGAAACCCATGCCGAGAGGCAGTTTGCCCAGAGTTTAGCTTTCCCATAGACTCTGACATTTGTAGGCTTTGTTTTCCTTGTTCCTCTCTGGTTCTTTCCTAGTATCCACTGTTTGTTTAATGTAGCTAAGACTGTAGACTATAAGTGGGCTGGAGTGAGAGAAAGATGCATCTGAAGCTGTGGCTCTCAGACCTGACTGCACGTTAGAAGCATCGAGAAGTTTTAAACACATGATGATGCCAGGCCCATCACCAAGATTCTGATTTATTAGTCTGCGGTGGGCCAGGTATTGTTAGTTAACAAAACCTACCAAGGTGATTCTAAGGCACAGACACTGCTAAGAGCCACCTACACATTGGGCCTCAAGTTTGGCAGTGCACCACAATCACCTGGCAAGAGTGAGGAAATGCAAGCTCTGGGCCTCACTCCCAGAGATGCTTAATCAAGAGACATAGGATGGGTCCATGCACTTGCTTTTAAATGTATCTGACTAATTCTGAAGCAGGTGATCTGGTGACCATGTTTGGAGAAACACTCTTTTTAGTAGGATCTTAGAAATAGCTAGTATCAATATTGTATTAGCCATCTGATGAACATTTCATTTCATTACATGGATCACAGAAGCCACCAGAGAGACACACTTTTCAATACTTGTAAAGTTATTTTTTATTCATTCATTCAAAACAGTTTCTCTAAACACACACCTCTCAGTTCAAGGCATTGTGTTTAGCTGCAGGGGACACAAAGGATGGATCAAATACAGATGCTCTTCACTAAGTACCTAGAGGCAGGTGGGGCTGCACTTAAAACTATACTTCAGCACTAACTGGTTTGGCTCAGTGGATAGAGCGTCGGCCTGCGGACTGAAGGGTCCCAGGTTTGATTCTGGTCAAGGGCATGTACCTTGGTTGCAGGCACATCCCTAGTGGGGGGTGTGCAGGAGGCAGCTGATCGATGTTTCTCTCACATCGATGTTTCTAACTCTCTATCCCTCTCCCTTCCTCTCCGTAAAAAAATCAATTTTATATATATATATTTTAAACTATACTTCATAGCTTACATAAAGGTTTACCTCAGCACAGGTCGTTTTCCTCCAACTCTGGAACAGAATGTTGCTTCTGCAGTTGATTCTCATGTGTGGCTGGCTTGCATTTAGGGATAATGCCTGAAAAGAATGTCTAGAATCATATTCAGTACATGAGACATGGCAGATTCAAGGTTCCCAACTCAGGCTCATTCAAGCATGTGTTCTTTGGGTGGGATGGGATGGGGGTAGTGTAGGTGTGTGTGTGGAAGGGGGGGGGGGGCGGGGAGGTGTTGCCTGCACTATTTAAATAGGGTTCCCTTTTACTCATGACGCCATTCTCTTCCTCTTTTGTTTGTTTATTTAATTTTTCATAAGGTCATTGGGTGCCTGATCATGTAAGATCGTAGTCTATAATGTGAAAGGTGCTTAAGGCATGAAGACAGACACAGGCAACCCCTGTGTCAATTGAGAGACATTTTAGCTAACTTCAAAATAACTGTATAAAAATTGCCAAAGAGAGAAAATGTACCAGACTTTAATCATGTCTATTTGTGAGGAATGAGGTACAATTTAAGAGTAAGTTTGTTTTGGGAGATTAACTGGAGAAGTCAAGAAACATACCAAAAGCTTCATAAAAGGTAAAGAAAGTGTAAGCCATTACGGATGGAAGATTAATGTATTTCTCTCCAAGGGTTCTGAAATGAAAACTGAAAAACAGGATCATTGTGTTTCACCGTAGCCTTGCGTAGATCACTGTGAACGCTGCAACGGAGCAGACCCTCAGAGACCATCCAATTAGAGCCACACTGGGGATTTCCAGGGCTGATCACCCCTCAGTCCCAGGGCAATGAGGCCACGGCAACCACTGGCAGAGCCTCTAAACCTGAAAATCCCTCAGTTATATTTGCATTGTTTTGTACTTTGTGGAACCCTTAAACCACACAAACTACATCTGTCTGCATAGAGCAGTCCTCCCAGGAACACTAGGCAAAACCTGTCAGTCTTTCTCTGATCCTGGCTCCATGATGTAACTAACAGTCTCCGTGGCCTTGTGTGCCTCTGAGGTTCCACCTGAGACTCTGAGTATTCAAGAAAAGGAGTCCTGACTTCAAGAAGAGGGAAGAGGCTTGTTTTCCTACTGACATTGTTGTCTTACTCTGGAGCTTCAATCATTTTGTGTTAACTTTTGGTGACTTACACTGGCTGCCCCTAACATTTCAGCACTTGGGATGAGAGGACGAACAGAGGCCCACAAACCATATATGCATAGAGGTTCCAAATCAAGCTAACAAACTGTGAAATGAAATTTGTTCTTTCTGCTTTGACAGATATACCTTCGTAATGACAGAATAAAATGAATGTGGGTGAAGCCATGGTTTTTATATAATAAAAAAGTTGGCATGATGTTAAAGATGACTAAATGTAATTATCACTGTGTATGTCCTGGTATTCTTTTATGGGCTAGTGATGTCTGATTGAATAAAACACATGTGAATTATTTCATCAATTATAATGTATTTATTCTGTAAGATATCTTTCTCTTTATAGCAAAATCATTAGTTGTTTTACTTAATACTTTTCATAATTAAAGTTCTATTTATGGAAATGAACTAAAAGATTAGAGATAAGATGTATTTTTCCTCAAAAGTGTAAAACTTCATTACATTAAAAAATATCAGTTACAGTAATCGTAAAGATAAAAAAATTAAAATGATCATATGTTTTAAAAATTACATTCACCCTAAAATATTCAAGATTTGTTAAAAATAATAGGTAAAACCAATTGTAATCAATGAAAATAGCAAATTTTAGATAAAGCTGGCATTTAAATTTTACTTTTACATTTGACTATTTTTATAAATATAAAAACACCATAATGTTCATTTGGTTGCCAATATAATTTTTATTATACTTCACATGTATTATGTCCATATCTACATAAGGATAAGTTCAAGATTAACAAGCATTCCTTAATATTGTGAAATATTCTTCAACTTCTGTCTGCAACTATTGCAAATATAGTGCTGATTGTGAATACCTCCAGAATCACAATTTGGTACCGGAAGAGCAGCATCTCTCAGTTATGTTAGGATCACATTCATTCTGTCTGAGAGGGAAGGTTTGATAAGGGAATTAACTTGCCCTTTCTCTTGCCTAAGGACTTCTGCTGCTCAAATCATCCTCTATTCTGAAGCAGTGTCCATTTCGACCTTTGCAGCGACACAATCCATAAACCTTCACAGCATTCGGACACACTTGCCTTTTTTTTTAGGACATAGGACAAGAGATATGGAGAAGCCTAAGCAGTGAGACAGAAAGCTTAGGGTTCTGGGTGTAGGTGTTGAGTATCAAATGGTGAGTTGTAAGTGAGACTCTAATGTGTTTCTAATACATTGTGTGTGTGTAGGTGTATGTATATGTGTGCATATGTGACTGCATGTGTGTGCACATGTGTGACTTATACTAGGCCCTCTAAAGAGTTCTTGGTGGGAGATATCACAGAGCATGAGCACCCTAGAGCAGAGGGAGATTCTGTTTTATTCATCTTTGTGCCACAGTACTCAGCTCCTTGCTTGGTAGTACATACTCCATGGACATTTGGTGAGTTGAGGGATGAAGTATTGCATGATGAAAGCTTCAGGAAGTGTTTCCTTCTCACTTTTCAAAATTTATGGGCTATACACATTTTATATCCATCTCAGGGACACAGATTCGTAACAGGGAAGGTCCAAAGTTCTCTTCTGGAGCTCAGTTACTCCAGAAGATCTGATCCGGAGACAGCCCATCTTGATCCTTGATAATAACTCTGAGACTGCCCTAAGGTGCCTCTTTAGATATCATTAGCTGCATATCATGTAGATTTCCATGACTTCTCCTCTTTCTTATTCTTTGCACCAAAACAGCGTTTTGGCCAGTGTTTGTGCCTTTGGGAAGGAAAAACAAATAGAGAAGCTGGTGGAGGTTGTCTCCCTCTTTGTGAATCTAGCTCAACTGCCAGTGCCTTCCCCAGGCTCCCACACAAGCCTCTCAGAAATGGAATCTCAACAGGCTGGTTCTGGACTGTGGACTGTAAGCCAAGCACTGGGCAGGGAACAGGGAGAATTGCATTCTATACTCTCTCTGCCATCCATTAGCTGTATGACCTTGATTTTACTTCTTGGGACTTCAGATTCCTCATCTGTGTAATTAAGGGATTTGTGGTAGATCCAAGGTTACACCTGTTCAAAAGTTATGTGGTTTAATTTTAATAGCATAATTGAGCAAAATATTCTCTAGATTTCACATAATTTGATGATATAGCAAGGACCTTTAGGACTTTTAGATGGGTAGGCAGCAGATTGAATAGATACTTCCAATGTCTATATGGCTTATGGGCTCTGGCTAAGAGATATTTGTTCATTGGCTTATTAGGAACAAAGAAAATCTATCTGAAAACCATCCATGTGAGGTGCTGAAGCTTCAAAGATGAATAAGCCGAAGTGGCTGTTGTCAAGAAGCATGCAAACAAATAATTTTATCAGAATGCGATGATTGGTATTTCGGAGAGTTTTTGAAGTGCAGCGGGAGGCACAAAGAACACGTGGGTTTCTGCTGAAGAAAAGGGGGGGTCCAGGAAGGCGCCCAGGCGAGGAGATCCTTGAGGGGGGTGGTAGGCTTATTTTCATCTCTAAGCTCCCCAGTAGCACAAGAGCTGTTGGGGTGGTAGCTTTTGATGAGTCTGCTTTGTTGAGCAAACCAATATGACATCCATGATTGGACTTACACAGAGAACGAGCCAGCGAGCATCAGACTTTGCCATGGGCATTTGATTCATATGCTTTTCTATGTCAGCAGATGGTTCAGGTTTCAAATGGTGCCTATTTTCCTGCCGTGGGCCCAGGGGAGGACAGACGGTAGAACAGAGGCTTAGAGATGGATCTACGGGCACATTGCTCAAGCAATCAGATCGCTTGTCTCATTAGCAGTGGTGAGAATGGCTACGGGTAGAAGAAGGAAGAGGCCAGAAATGCTCGATATGCAAATGATTTCATAGTCATAGATTCTGGGCTCTGACAGGGGAAAATTCCCATGCCTGCTTATGAATGATTTCAGCCAGGAAACTCAGTATTGAGTCTGCAGCTAGCAAGTTCTCAAGAAATACTTTATGAATCAACAGTGACTAAGTGCCTACTATGTAACAATGACTATTGTAGGCACTTAATACATAGTTGTGGAATAAATTAATTTCATTTAACTAAAAAATGCAGAAGAACAACCAAATAACCTATGTGAGAATTTGGTTGCCATGAAATAGAAATGAAATATTAATTAACCTCTAACCACACATTATACAAATGCATTCCTCCCTGAATATGTAGCTTGCTGATGCCATCCAAGGGAACAATAACTTTCATCTTTGTCAAATGTTTACTTGTTAAGTAAAAGAGGAAATGAGATTTGTTTGGCTTAATATCAATACGGGGTACACTCTAGTGGTCTTGCTCTATGGTTTGTCTCTTGTATTAGACACACATATTTGGGATCAGCTATACAATACTGCAGGTCTGGAGACCAAATGTAACGTTCTAAATAGATTAAAGGCAACAGAACTTCCTTTCAATCATTATATTGTGGGGGGCGGGGTGGGGTTCCGGAAGGTGGGGTTGGGAGTGTAAACCAGGCAGACTGAATCATTTCAGGACTATAAAAAGGCAAACCTAAACATGAAAGTCTTTTTATTACATTTGGAAAATGTGAAGGAAGAAGAAATAGCTCTGGTGTACTATTCATTTATTAATTTTTTTATTATAAGGATATAGTATTCTTAGTAAATGACATTTGAATCCTGAAGTTTTTTATTACGAGTACTCTACTTTTGTTGTTGTTATGAGAGAATAAAGAGTTTATCAGACTTAGTTTTTAGCCACTTACTGTACAATTGGCATTTGAAAATCTACTAAAGGTAGAAAGGCTCTATTTGTTGTGTCAGAAAAAATTGTCTCCTCTGACATCACCCAGACCAAAATATCACAATTATGAGTCCAAGGTCTCCAGATCAATCCAAACTCTGCCTTGTGAACCAGCCCCTTTTCTTTCAAAGCACTCATAGAAATTCTGAGTAAGACCCAGCGGAACAACACTCTCTATCTGAAAATGGCCAAAGCAATTCTCAGAAATATATTGTGCAAAGATAGAAATTAGGTAGAAAATGAGAAATGGAGGGAAGGAAACCTCATAGCAATCTCAACCAGCTTGTGCTTATCTGGCCAAGGAAAAAAGTTGATTGGAATGGATTTTTAAGTGGCTAAGTTCATCTTCAGCTCAATTTACTGATGATGCTAATTCTGTACACTGAGCTTAAGGGCTGGCTACATCTGGACCCCAAACTTTCTGCCTTTCCTTGGATTTTGTCTCACCCTTATCCTTCCTGAATTTGAATTTTACCATCCTCTTTCCACTTTGTTTTCATCACCATTTCTAGCTGGCCTTTCCTTATCAATTGGGCACCAAAGGAAAAATTTAAAAGAAAATATCTTAACGTTGATAGATGTTTCTGAGCATGAGACCGTTTGCTGGCTAAGAAATGAGGCCACAAGTTAGAAACAGGTAGAAAAAGGGAGAGAGAAGGAAATGACAATAAGTAAAAG
The DNA here is from genome assembly GCA_026230045.1 of Corynorhinus townsendii. Lineage (NCBI taxonomy): Eukaryota > Metazoa > Chordata > Mammalia > Chiroptera > Vespertilionidae > Corynorhinus > Corynorhinus townsendii. Next base: position 136,453,681 of record JAPDVU010000007.1, on the reverse strand, counting down.
TCTTTACTGATCAGATTCTTAAGTACTTGCATAATATCGGGAAGAATAATTGAGCTTCTGAAATTGTGCAATTTAAATTAGTTGTGTCATGGTGGTGGAGGTGCTAAAATCAAGGTCAAAGGTCATTTGTTCACCTGGGATCGAACTAGAAATTAAATAATGGGTATTAAACTTCTTAAAAGAATTTATTTGTAATGAGTATAATCTAATCTAACCTGGTTTTTAATCTCCAAAAACCATGGTATGAGTGAAACTTGATATTGTGGTCTTAGGATCTTTTTTTTTTTTTTAATATAAAAAACCCTGTGTAAAAGGGATACTTGAAAAGACAGAGAACTAAAGTCTCCCCAGTGTCCTAGAAATATATAGCACACCAATATTTTCTAAAAACTTTATTCTTTTCTTTAGATGTAAGAATAATTCCATGGCACCGACTGGTGAGCTGACGAGGCTTCAAGCAGATCAATTAAGTCATATACACATGGACATGAGAGGCTGTGGGGAATGAAGTTCTCAGGGGCAAGCTCATGTGTGCAACTCCACAGCCTCCCCAAAGCGATTTCACTTCTGCATCAGCTCCAGCTGAGTGAGCCCTGTGTACTGCGTGTGGAGGACTCCCAAGCAGGTGGATGGAATGATTTCCATGGAGAAAAAGGTACAGGTCAGGTCAGGAGTGAGAGGTTTCACTACACAGGACTAGGAAATTGGGAAAGCTTTTTTCATGTATTTCTCCAGGTTCTCTGCTTTGTTCATTTGCTAAATGAACTTAGGGCTGTAATGGCTTTATCTATGAAAGACGGCAGTACAAGAAAGAGCATCAGCTTCGGTGTAAGCAGATCTGGCTTGGAATCCTTACTACCTTGGGGAAATCCCTGACTGGGCTGAGCCCCTGTTATTTATACTGTAAATTGGGGACCACAGTGATGACACTTCTCTTTAACTCTTTGTCGTGAGGATAAAGGAAGGTGCAGGGGTGAAGTCCTGAGCTAAGCAACGATTTTACTGAAAGAGCTCTCAAATGGCTACTTTGCACCGTTGACCCTCCCTAAATTCTCTTTTCTTTGCATAATAATGAAGTTATGGAATATGCTTTCTTGCTTTCTGTACTGTGTCCTCCCAATCTTACCCCCTTGTAAGTCCTTCAAAAAGAATAGGAAATTAAATTAAATATACTACTAAAGTTAAAAAAGAAAGAAAAATAATAGGAAAATTTAAGAGTTTAAAAAGTAACCAATGTGTTTGTGCTGTTGGCCTTCATCTTCAAGGCTAAGCAACTTGGTTCAGCTACGAGCCCGCTACCTACCAATAGTCCTGGTGCCCAACTTGTGGCCGATTGGATATGTAGTCTGATTGAGAATATTCAGTTCTTTTTCGTGCTCCCCAATTCCAACCCAAGTGTCTCTTCAGAGTAGTTTACTGAAGTCCTACCATCAGGCATTGTTCTAGATGAGGCAGAACACCTGGAAAGAGAAGCTACTCACTTGAGGCTAAGTGAGGAGGTAGGAAGCCACCCTTTTCATTACACCACCCTGTGTTTCCTTCAATCCACTGAACAAAGGGAAGAACAGGCATAAGTCATAATTTGAAGAGCGAGAGTAGGAGGAGTAGACATTAAATAAAAAATTATTTTTTCCAGTAGTAAAGACATTTATACAAACATACATACATATTATAATATGTGCATGATAAAGTATATAATTAGCTTTACAAATTTAAAGTATATAATTAGCTCAGTTGCTCAAGACAAAATTTCTCCCTAGAATTGGGAAAATCAGAGAAAATTTTTATCGGATACCTCTGGTACAGTTCTAACTCTTGCTTTAATTTTTTTTTTTAATTAAAAAAATTACAGAAGAAGAGCAAAAATAAAATAATCTCTATTTTATTACTTAAAAAGATGAATTGTTAATGTCCTGGCATATATGCTTCCAGTCATTTTAAAAATAAAAGTAATTTATTATTATGTTTATAAAATTATAAATGCTATTTTAAAATAAAAAATTATTTAACTTAATGTTACTCAAATCCATAGAAAGTAAGACTAGAGGAACTATTGAACTTCCAATACTTATTTCCTCATCTCAAGAAATGTTTCACAAGAGGGCTTTCTAAAGTTAAGAAAACATGAAAAATAGTGATGTTGGAATTAAAAAATACTAAAGTTACATATTTTTAATTTTCAACATTTTAAATATACTCCTTCCAAAGGAAGAATAGGAGAATAATATTATCACATATTTTCACAATTTTTCTGTGTTTTTTTTTTACCTTTAATTTTTGTGTTTTATTATTTTTATATTGTTTGGCTTTATGACATTACATTTTTTTCCCCTATAACTTTAATTTACCTATGTTTATTAGTTTATTAGTTAATATTTAGGTGGACTGAATGCTTACCATTAGTATTTTTTTAATCAGACCTCTATTTCTGAGTTTTAAATTTTGATTACAAATGAATTGGCAGGTTTTCATTACCTAAAGTTTTTCAGCATGCTCCCTTAGTCCTTTCACAGTTCATAATGCTTTTATATTTGATTTCCATCTTGGGTATAACATTATTGGGTCATGCTATTTTCACCTCAGAACAATTGTTCCATTGTCTTACAGCTTTGATTGATCAAAGGAAGCCTAATTTTCTTCCCTTGTAGGTTATTTTCTTTTGCTGTCCAGATGCCTGACATTGTTTTATTCCTGAAATTCAGGAGCTTAACCAGAATGTTTCTTGTTGAAGAGAGTCTTGTATTACATTTTCTCAGAACACATGTTCTTTCCAACTATAGATAACTTTAAAATTTTTCTTCAACTCAGATAAACTTTCTTTTTAATTTTGTATTTTTAATACTTGACATTTAGTCCACATATTAGTCTTTTTCAGTAATATCAGTTATCCTATGTCTTTTATATAAATTGTATTTTTATTGCTTTATCTTTTTAAATATGCATGTACCCTAATTATCTCAAGCCTTTATTTTATGCCATAATTTGATTATCAGTGGTATTTACATGGCTCCTTGCTTTTCCAATCTATTGGTTATTCCTTTAATTATACTGCTTTGGTTTTCAATTTGCTTCCATAGGTCTTCATTTTCTTTTTCTTAATACTTTTGTTTCATCATTTTATCTCTGACCCACTATTGAATTGATATTCTTATTAAGATGTTTTGTGTCAAGAAGCTTTTCTGAGAAGTTTCTTGAGATATTTCTTAAAGGGTCTGTTTGTTTTTCTTTTGGATGATTTAGATAGTATGCTTCCTTCTTCTCTGACTGTGAAAAATAAAATCTTCCCCTAATGGAATTGAAAAAGCCCGCAATTATGTTGAGACAACTGCCTGTTATGATTATGATTTTGTAATCAACATCTCAGATAGAAACCAGGAGAGCAAGAGGGATTTGTACACAACTCGAGTGAACCCAAGCATCTCCACAAACTGATACCAGGCCATCAGTGTTTCCTTATCATGGCTTGTTAGTTTTCTATTCCCATTCTGTTCAATTCCCAGGCCTTTTATAGACTTGGTGTGCTTTTTGTGGAGTCAGAGAACCTTTCTAATTTTATTTTCTGGCCTGCTTAAGCACATGTACTACCATAGAAAAAGATCAAGAAATCTTTCTTTCACCCACATTTTCTTCGTATGTTAACTAGAAAATGAATACATTAGAAATCTCTGTTATATTACAGCAACACACTCCAAATTTACAATGTTTTCCTCTTTCCAAACTTAACCCATGTTCCAGTTGATGGTCAAGCTAATCTGTCAGAGCACGCATCTGATTGTGTTACTGCCATGAGTGAAATCTTTCAACAACTTTTCAACACATTTAAAATAAAGTTCAGGCTCCTTTTGAAAAATAAACAGAGAGGCTGGATACAAAGCTCTTTGAAATCTGGCCCCAGCCCATCCCTTCACCCCATTCACTGTCTTCCTTCCCCAAGTTCATCGGGGAAGTTATAGTGTCTCAGGAGCTCTTTCACCTCTTCCTTAGTGGGGACAACTTTCTCTCCAGTGGGCTCTATCTCAGCCTTTTGTTTGTTCTCTTCATCATACTTTTTTACCCTTCATTACACTGCAATTATTTTATGAATTTGCTTGTTTACCTATTTCTTGTCTGTTTGCCTACTAGTGTGTAATGACTCTGAGGAAAGGGACCACCTTTGTGGTCCTTCCTTTATCAGCAACACTTAAAGGGAACCCAGTTAAATGTTTATTGAATGAAGAATAAATAATATGAAGTAGGCACATTGTAGGTTCCGCAAGGGGAAAGCCTGAGCTAAGACACTGGCAGAATATATAAAATTATAAATAAAAACATTGCAGTTTGGTCACTAAATCCCAAAACACTGGGCTGGGGAAACTGCCTTTGACATTTCAGGGAGGTGAGTTTAGAACAATGAACTTGTGAGACACTAATTAAGAGGTAACCTAAGGAGGATGTATAAATGAATGGGAATGAATATAAAAAAGATTTGGACAATTTTGCAAATGGCAGTAGCATAAAAGGCTATCAAATGAGGCCTAGATGATAGGCATTATTATAGGTGAAGGCCAGGGAAGATCCAACACCCATCCCCTTTTCTGAAGGTCATAGCTCCTGTTAGTCTGGGTTTAATTCGACATGAACAAAAGTAACCACCATGACTTGTCTTGTTTTAAACTGAGAGGTGTACTAAGTGCTTTTTCCTCCCAACTCTATTTGGCGGACACTCCCTTTATACTGGTTAGGGGGCAGAGGCTGGAAAAATCTAAGTAGCCAGCTGTAGGTCACATGTGGTAAGGGAAGAGCTGGGAAATGAAAACTACTGTGACCAGAGCCCAGGCCCTACTTTCTGTTCTGATCCTAATTAAAATTCAGCATGCCAAGCCTTAGAGAAAATGGCAAGAAAGAGACATTTGCCGTTAGCTTTTACTTTTCCATCCTTTATCCTTACCCAGCCCCCTCACCCCCAAGATGAAGTCCCTTTAGAAAGAATGAAAGCTTATAAGTCATTACCACCTTAGCATGAATTAGCTAATGACCTTACAAGGAAACCACTGACCTTTGGGAAGTGAAAATATTTTGACCAGAGGCCTTCTCGTCCCCCTCAAATCCCAGAATCAGAGCTGTAACTCTTGGGCCCATGCTGGCTAATGAGCATGTGCAGGCAGAGGAGCTCAATAAAGATTGACTGATTTATTGATTGATGGGAGCGAGGCTGAGCTTAATCTTCTCTTGCAGCTGCTCCTTTTCTTCCACATCTCTGGAGAAGTGTGTTTAGCTTCATCCAACCTCCCTGCACATTGCTCACCCCACTCTTTCAACTAGACCTTACTGTGAGTTTGGTGTGAATTTAATGGTGGCAGAGAGCTATCTAGAGATCCCCCCACTCCCCCAGAGAGGAGGGGCCAAACCTGCAGCCCCAGTGCTGGGATCCTGGCAAGGCAGGAATCTCCATATCACATAAGGGAAGCTGGCCATGGGCTTGCCCACTGCCAGAGGAGTGCAGGGGTGCAACCTTAAGCCCCCAGAGAAAGGACTCTTCGAGGCAGCTCCAGGTTCCCTGCTTCTCTGTGAAACTGTGAAGTTGCTGGGAAGGGTTCAGAGAGCCTGGCATGTGGGACGAGAGGTGGCACTGGTTCTCCTTGCAATGGATTGGAAGGGAGAGGAGCCCGCCTCAGGGCGACACTCCAGCTGGTAGGTGGAGAGTGCCTGGCATCCGGCGTGGAGCTGGGCATGCAGGGCCTCATTTGGGCTGAGAGGCTGCCTGCCACCAGGTGCTGAAGGTGCAGTGAGGCTGTAGCAAAGATGGCGGTGGTAATGAGGTTGTCCACAATCAGAACATTTGTCTGTAAGGCCCAGATTGCACATTTTATGTTTAGTTCTGAGGGCTGCACTTTGCAAAGGACACAGAACAACTACCACATACACATAGCATGAAGAGGGACTTTCACATACTGTCATATCAGCCACCATGAAAATAACTGGGGCTGGTTATCCTCAACACAGTGGGAACTAGAGAGTACTGAGAGCCAACTTAAAATACTAGTAGAGTTGTCATACGGAGGAGGACTTTGACCTTTCTCTCTCCAGTGGTTGGCTATTAGGACAATGAATAGAAGGTACAGAGAAGAAGGAGTTTCTAAAAGAGGTTTCTTATAACCATGGCCATCTGAAAGGGAAAGGTCATTCCCAGAGGTGTGATGAGCTGCTTATCACTGGCAGCATTCAAGAGGCTGAGGGATGAGCATAGGCTTTGTATAAGGTGCTCGGTCATCCGATAAGAGATTAGTCTAGACTACAGAGGGACAGGGTTCCAGAAAACCAGGACAGTAGCAGCAGCAACCCATTTGGCAAGATCAGGAGAGTAGAGCAGAGAATCCACAAAGCTTTCTATCTGCACAGAGGTGGCTGGGTACCAAGTCTGCCTGCTCTCCTGCAGGAAAAGACCAACATTGAAACTCAAAGACAGCCTTTCAGCACTGGGGCGAAAGGTGATCTGAGTTTATTTCCAAATATCTCTAAACTCTGAGGCATGGAAAGACAGTCTCAGTGAGAGGAACTTGCCTTTACTGAATATTTACCAGGTTTTAGACCTGTGCTGCCCATACTGTAGCCACCATCCATAAGTACTTGGCATGTAGCTAGTCCACATTGGGATGGATAAAAGACATGGGAGATTTCAAAAGAATTTAAGGGTAGAGGCCCAGTACACAAAATTCGTACATGGGAGGGGGTTCCTCAGCCCAGCCTGCAGCCTCTCCATTCCGGGACCCCTCAGGGGATGTCTGACTGCCAGTTTAGGTCCTAGCCTGCATCCCTCTTGCAATCTGGGACCGCTGGCTCCTAGCTGTTCACCTGCCTGCCTGGTCACCCCTAACTGCCTCTGCCTCAGCCCTCACCACCATGGCTTTGTCTGGAAGGATGTCTGGAAAGATGTGTGGTCTAATTAGCATATTACCCTTTTATTAGTATAGATATATAAGTAAAATTAAGTTCTCCTGCTTCTGAAGCTACTAAAAAATTTAGAATTACATATGTGGCTCACATTTTATATCAATTGGATAGTGCTGCTCCAAACCTAGGATGAATATTTCTGTTCATTTTCTTATTTCATCCTCACAGCTATTCCATGAGGTAGGTACTGTTATCACCCCCATTTCATTCATGGTGACACTAGAAGTTGGGGAGATTGAATAATTTGCCTGAGGCCCTACAGCTCATACGCTGCTAACTGGGGATTTGAACCCAGGCCCCCCAGACTGTGGCCATGCTCTCCTTCTGCTTTCTGTTGTTTTATTGACATCATCTTTAGGGAATTGCTGCTACACTGTAAAATGCAGAAGGAAGGAGCATGAGAAATGATTGTGGAAATGCTGACAGTGGCTAAACTACTTAATTAAAAATGCAACAAGCTTCTGAAGTATGTGCCATAGGGGCAGGAATGGACAGTGAATTCAGTTCCAAGTTCACTGCAAAATTGTGCCATCAGAAACGGGAACTTGCAAACCTGGAAGCCGGGAAATGCACCTCACAGGGGGATTTTAAAGTTTCAGAGATGGAGGGGCATTCCAGGCACAGAACTTCCCCAGGGCTGAGCTCTGTGTGGGCTGGATTTAGGCCTAGGTGGGAATCCCTTCTTCCTCATGAAGAGTCTTAGTATGAACACTTTCTGTGGGGTTGTTTGGTGGGATCACTCGTGGAGCAGGGAGGGAAAAGGCGATTAGGGAGTGTCCTGGGAGAATTTAAACAGCTCCCTTGATTCTGGCTCAATCAAACTAACTCATAAATGCCCATCCTGTATTTGGACCTGCTTCATTCAATTCAAGAAGGCATTCCCTCTTTTCTTTGCTGTTAGGGTACGAGGGAGATGGGGACCTGTTTGGAAGGGAATCTTCACATTTCTCAGTGTACATAAAGCCTTCTCCCTCCCAGTCCTGCCTCTGTGCCTCCCTGGAAGAGAGTGTTGCTTCCTCTGGCCTTGCTATACCCTGGGGCATCTCCAGTCCTGACTGTAGTGGGCTGAGGGCTGCATGTTGGGGCCTCAGGTCTGTGCCTTGGGAAGGGTTCTTTCTGGGTATCATCTGCCTGCACTCGCATTCAGGGAAGCAGAAGGTGCCCTAGGCTGTGGAGGGTGGGGAAGTTGATGACAGATAGGCCTTCTGCTGTTCTGAGTTAAATAAATAAGTACCACTGCCCCCGTTTCCCCAATAACATTCAGTTGAGAAGATTCATGAGACAGGAGGTAAATGGCCTATGCAAGGAGAAAGGAGCCATGGTAATGACTTTACCTGCCCAAAGGGAAGAGGAACCCGAGTTGGAGGGGAAGTGATTGACTTATAATTACACTGACTTGGGACCCTGGGGTTATGATCACAGAAAATTACTCAAACTTTCCATAGCTCTAGAGCAGCAACAAAACACCCAAAGCCCAACCAAGGCTCCGACAAGGCTCCGAAGCAAGTTGACTACAGTCATCTGTGGGTCCTCCAGGAGAAGGTGGGGCAGGTGGAGGGGGCACTAGCATGCCGGCCAGCTTGAGAGGTTCTGAGCAAAGTGGCAACTGGGACTATTTCAGTCACCTCACTATCCAGGACCATGGGAGGGAGGGTGGGGGCCAGGAGATGAGACAGAGGGAACATTTTTTCAGGCACAAGCCATAAAGAAAATTTGAGGATCCCATGCTCCCAGCTTCCAAGGACTCTGGAATGTTGTGGTGGGGCCCAGCGGACAGGACAGACAAATGAATGACCCTTAGCTCAGAACCAGTTCCTTCAGCTCTGCACTCTGGGTCTTGGAGGACATGTGACTTGGGGGTGGGAGGCGTAGGTGTAGATGTTCTCCATGATGATCTTAGAAGTTTCAGTTGCACCTGCAGACACACCTCACAGACCTGCCTGCTGGAAATGTATCCAACCTTTTTGGAGCCCACTGTCATTTTTAGTGCATTTCCACTAATAATATTGTTAGCAGTAATGACTGTGACCAATCAGGGGCCAGAACAAGATGGGGTGAGTCAAGAAAGGGATATTTTGACCAAAAGTTGCTGTACTAAATGTCTGCTATCATCTGTGCTGTTTCAGGGGAGTGGGGAGAACAAGGCTGATGTCCCTCTGCATCTTCAGATAATTCCCAATTCCTGTTAGCCCCAGCAGTTTCATCAATATTCTTAACAGAATCCTAAAGAAGAAGGTAAATTAATAAACTTGAGTTTTCCATCTATTTTCCCCACCCACATGTAAATAGTTAATGCAAGTGAAATAAATATCTGAAAGCTCTGACTGACGGCTTTGCAATTACGTTTTCCCAAGGACCATCCATTGCATTTCCTCCAAAGCAAGCAGGCAGTGGTGGACAGACTTACTGAACTCACGGCTGCCTTGCAGAAGCTCCTGCTTCATTCAGAGCTTTCCCTCCACGGCCTCCTCAGTGAAACATCCATGAGTAGTGTCCCTCCTGCCAGAAAAAGATGCAAGCCCCCCTTTTCTCACAGAGGGGAACATTATTTTAGGAGGCATAGGTGAGTCTTCTAGAGTTCCAGAAGAGGCTGAGCAAAGCTTGTCATGTGACCAGGGCTTCAGTAAAAGCATTGCAACAATAGCAATGATTTGAAAGCCCAATGTGAGATGCCCAAATGGGGTCTGGAATGACAAAGAGCTTAAAAATTAAGACTAGCTCAGCATTTTCCTATCCTCACCTCTTCCTCAGAACTGTAAGGAAAGTAAAACCCCTACAGCTCCAGCTCAGCCACACAATGTTAGCAAGCAGAGTGCAGAGCCGGTCAGAGTATTTCTAATTCAGATTAATGACCCCATTCAGCCCTGTCTCCTTAGCATGAAATTAGAAAGTGTAGGAAGGAGCAAATAGTGATTTATAATGCGTGACTCTGGGTATTGGCAGTTGTGCTCGTTAAAAGCTAAGATATTGTTTTGATATAAAATAATTGAGTCTGACTTATTTATGGGGTAAAGTGTTCTGCATAATGCAACATCCCTTTCACAAAGCCAGCTGGCTGCATACCTATGTGCTTGACGGACAGGAGGACTGACCTTTGCCCATGTTATGCTTGCCGCAGCTCTGTCAGAAACAGTCATTTGGGGTAACAGGCTGGTGGGCTGTTGCCCTTTTCTTAGACTGTGCTGTGGAGCCTGTATCTCTTCTTTCGCTCCTGGTCATATCTCCCCACCAGGGCTTAGCCCTGGCCTTCCCTTCTCCACATCCCACAGTTACATCTCCAGGGAACTTATTTAATTTGGGGATTCATTTGTCACCTATTTGTGTACAGCCATGACCTTTTTTCCAAGTCTCAGTATTTCACCTTCACCCCAACACACGCGCACGCGCACGCGCACGCACACACACACTTTTATTTGATTCCCATAGACATGTGTAAAATCAGAGTCATCGTCGTCCATATGAATTCTGTTCCTTTTCTAAATCCCCATTCAGAGTCATGCACAGCTCCCTGCTTTGCTTCCATATTCTGTTTGTCACCAAGAGCTGCTCCCTTCTCTTTGGATTCAGCCCTTTTCCTCTATTTCCACACTCAATATATAAGGCTGGCTCAGGTCCTTGTTTAAGGGAGAGAAAGGATTTCTTTGAATAAAAATTATGCAAAACTGTCCCTGGGCATGCTCAACAAGCCTTACCCTCTGAAGATGCATTCTTTATTTCATCTTCCAGAGCTGTGTCTACTCTCAGATCCGGTACCAAAATAGTGTTGATGCACATTAAGGAAAGTTGGGTGAACTTTAGAAATAAGTGCATCTGAGAAGTCATTTCCAAAGCTCCTGCAGAGCTTTTTAAAAATGCAGATTCCTATTAAATCTGAGTCTGCTCTCTTACTGTTCTCTCTCTTGCACACTCCCCTTCTGCCACTGGTCTCCTTTCTTTTTTAAACATACTGAGCACATTTCTGCCTCAGAGCCTTTGTACTTCCTCTTTGGCCCTCTGTTCCCTGAGATATCCACACTGCCTTGCCCCCTCACCTTTCAGGTGAATGCTCTGATGGATCCCATCTCCTCAGGTGGGTGAACACACTGCTCAGACAGAATCCCTTCATCTGCCCAGGTTTATTGCTCTGTCTTTCTTCTTACGGTATGGATTTTCATTTCTGGTCAGTTTTTCCTCCTAGATGGTGAGCTCTGTGAGGGCAGAGCTTTTGTTGGCTTGGGCTGCAGCTTTATCTTCAGAGCTAGAAAGGGTCTTCACAGATAGCAGTCTCTCCCAAATCAATGACTAAAGACAGGTTGGAATCCAGGAAGGCTTGTTCTAAAACAAAATTTCTTCAGCACTGCCGGAGAAGTTTTGAGAAGTGCAAATTCCCGGGCTTGGCACCAGTCCTGCGAAATCAGAAACTGGGGAGACAGCGCGTGTGTTTCAGCCCGCCCTGCAGGTGGCCTGATGCTGGGGTAGAGCTTACAAACTCTGCGCTAAGACATGGTTTTGGTGTCACATTATCTTTGGCAATTAACTATTATTTGTCAAGGCAAGAAAGAAAAAAGAAGAAAGATCCTGTGGCACTCCTATTTGACATTGACACTGACCTTGGAGACTATGCCCATGTTGTTTCTGGTGCCGTGGGTGGGGAAGCTGACTTGCCCTGTGGTCCTCAAGCATCTAGGGAGAAGTCAGTACCCATTTGGGGGCTGGCTGATTTTGCAGTATTCTTCAGATATTCCTTCTTTTAGCTTTAAGTGACACAGGAAAAAAGAAAGTTTATATTCTTCCACTTAGAGTTAGTATGTCTTCTGTTAGAATATAGAAAATTCATTGATTAAAATTACTTGTAGGTTGGTTAATTCTGACTCATGTCTTATTACTTGTTAAGAGAGTATTAAAGTGGTGAAGAGGATGGATTTAGGAGTGATATTTGGGCTGGATCAGGCCTTAATTGGTAAAATGGGCAATAATACCTGCCTTAGAAGATTAACACTGGCACACAGTTGCTACTCAAAGTAGCCAATAATAACAGTAATAATAATAATAATTGATATTTTAAATATATTTTTATTGATTTCAGAGAGGAAGGGAGAGTGAGAGAGAGAGATAGAAACATCAATGATGAGAGAGAATCATCGATCAGCTGCCTCCTGCATGCCCCCTACTGGGGATTAAGCCTGCAACTCCCTCCTGGTATGTGCCCGTGACCAGAATAGAACCCAGGACCTTTCAGTCCCAGGCTAATGCTCTATCCATTGAGCCAAACCAGCTAGGACATAATTGATATTTTATAACATAATATGCAACATTTATTATGCTGGTGTGTGTGTGTGAGTGTGATTATTAAGGCAGAAAGAGGACTGGGGAAGTATATTTTAGAACCAGTTTCTCACACACTGGTTCTAAGGCCACACCCAGCAGCACCACCAAGGATCTGTTAAAAATGCAAACTTCTGGGCTCCACCCCATCTACTGAATCAAATCCTCCAAGTGATTCTGATACCCACTCAATTTTGGGAACTCTGCTTTACCAATCACACACATCCTCCACCCTGCCCCCACCCCTCTTTTCGGTATACCTCTTTTGGAAAACAATCAACGGTAGCCACCAGCTAGCAAATTCCTGCTAGGGACAAGTCAGTAGGGGCTTAGTCTTTCGAATTTGGGAAACAGACCCAATTCTTGTTTTCTGTATCAAACCCATTCAGCAGACTGGCTTTCTGACAGGCCTTTGAAAAATGAGGTCCCCACTAACAGCCCTCTCTCCCTCAAATGTTTCCTTGGCCTGCAGCAATTAAACTGCTGAGCAGGAAACTGGCCCTGATGTCCTGTTAACCCTTTGTCAGCTATCACACAGGCACAATTTGTCTTGCTGGAGAGATTTTCTACTCAACTTCTTTCCCTTCCACCACACGACAAAGAAAAACCGTCTCCTAAAACATCTTGTCGAGCGTCCTAGCTTCTGTGTCTGTGTGATTGAAACAGCCGGGTCAGAGATCAACAGAGGTGAAAGGTCACTGCGAACTCAATGCAGCCGATGAATCTCCTTGTGCTTCTCCTTGGTGTCACGAAGACAAATGGCATTAAAAAAAAAATTCTCCCAATGAAGCAGTTTTCATTTTCTCCTTTCTCATCACCCTCCAAGCATTTCTTAATGAACTACAGCTCAATCATCTAGGTTTTAAATCCAAGCGTAGCCTTGCTAGAAATGATCAGAACTGAGTCGATGAAGCCCGCTTTCTGAGTGCCTTTGTCCTTGTGTTATTAAGTTTGGGCTTTTACTGCACTCCCAGTCCTCATTGTTACCATTTATGACAACAGCAAGCAAACAGGCAGTAATGTTGAGCCCATCCTTCAGTGCTGGGCAGGACCATGACGCTGGGCAAACACTTCTTGGATATTGATAATTGTGGTGTCTTTCTTTATCTTATACATATATTCATTGGGTTGTTGTTGTTTTTTTTGTTCACATGTGCTTTATAGATTTTCTCTGTGAATTTTAAATTGGAGACCAGTATCTCCCACCGTCTACTCAGGGATTTCTCAGGGAATTTGAACGTGTGCTTAAGCAAAAGGCAATGGGGATCACAATCTTATTTAAGCCACATCTGTTAGAACCAGTGGCTTTTTAGTAAGGGAAGACAATCCTGCCTTCCTGTTTTTCAGTTTCTAAACTTGATAAAAGTTTTGAATTTGGCAAACAGAGACGAGGTACCAAACAAAAATATCCAAATGTTTACCTCTTTAATGATGAGAATCCCCTGTGTTCAGCCCAAGTTAATTTTTAATGAGGTATTTACAGTCCTCAGTATAGTGGTTTGCTCACAGTAGATGCCCAACATCTTTTACTGGTTCAATATTGTTTACAAGTGTGGGTTTTAGCCACATAAAGCATAATTACTAGAATGGAGATATAAGAGATAGAGATATTTGACTTTAGAGTAAAATGAGAATGTAGTAATCAAATTCGTGTTTCCACTGTGTTAGTGTAGATGACGGAAGAAGGAATTGGACTTCTGCTTTTAAGTTGAAAATATGTATGTAAAGCTGCTAATAGGAATCCACTGCTGCCATATAAGTCCCCAATGAATGTGACTTTTCTTCTCCCCTCCCACTCAGGTGAGTGATGGCCCATTACATGCCCAGTGACAACCGTGCTAAAGAGTAAGAGGAATCAAAACTGTAGCCAATGATTCCCCATTATGGCCTGTGGACCTCTGTGGGCAGGCATGATTGTGAGATGGGTAGATGAAAGGTTTGCAGAATTATCTGCAAATATTTTAAAAATATTTTTTATTGATTTCAGAGAGGAAGGGGGAGAGAGAGAGAGAGAGAGAGAGAGAGAGATAGAAACATCAATGATGAGAGAAAATCATTGATTATCTGCCTCCTACACATCCCACATTGGGAATCGAGCCTACTACTGGGAATTGAAGCCTACTACTACCGTGACCTCCTCCTGGTTCATAGTTTGTCGCTCAACCACTGAGCTACGCTGACTGGGCTATCTGTAAATATTTGAAACCTGTATGTGCACTGAACATTGCATATAGATGGATTGAACACTACCTCATACACAGTTTCTACTCATATTCAAATATTCATGTACACATTATTGTGGTAAATAGAACATTTATTTATAGTCTACAAAATGAATGGCAGGGTTTGTTTTGTTTTGTTTTGTTTGCCATCGGGCATTTTCTCAACAGCTATCAAGTGATATCTAAGAAATAATTTGAGTAGAAACGGTTTCCTCATATTGAAAAAACAGGGAATTGCTGTTCTGTTGCTGAAGGCAGGGTTTCCCAGGTATGGTCCTTAGACCTTGTGGTAGCTGTTTAAAGTGCAGAATGCCCAGCTCCATCCTTGACAATCCTGATAAGGCAGGGAACTGGCAATCTGTTTTTTAAACAAACTTCCCAATGCCAGTTTTCCCATACACTGAAGTTTGAGAACCTTGGTCTTAAGGGAAGAGGAACATACCTTCACACAATCAGGAGTCACCTTCAGAAAGTTAGAGCCTTGGTGTTTTTCAAGTTTTATCTGAAAATGGAATATCTCTCTCCTCTTTAAATCCTTGTGTAGTGTCCAGAAACATGCTAGAGTCTCTATCAATCACATCAGTCTGTAGACAATTTTAAAGCACCATATTTCTGCTAGAACCAAAGAAAACTAAAACCAAAACTAAAACTCCAAAACCAAAAAATAAATGGGTTGGGATCATGTACAGATACAGCATAGTCACACAACTATTCGCCTTCACTGGTGTGCACTGAAATAGCATTCGAATTCAATTACAGTGAGCAGGGGAGCTGGACTACAGATCTGAAATCATTAGCACCTCCTGGGAGCATTCACCTGATTTGTGTGTATTTAAATATAATCTTCAATACAATTAGGAAACCTTTACCCCCATCTGTGTTGCCATAGCAAAGTGCAGGGGCAGCAAATATCTGGTCTATGTTTTGACACCCCTCTCTAGCTTGCATGGCAGCTAGATATTTCTAATCAATTCCAGCAATCTTTTCCCTTGTGTCAGGATATTTAGGCCTCAGAATCCTGTGCCCTAGGCAGCTGCTAGCAGATGGGATGACTGGATGATAAAACCTATTTGCTAGGTCTGGGGTGGTGAAGGGCATGGGCTCTGCAGACAATGGGCTTATTGGGAGGTTCAAAACCCAACTTTGCCACTTAGAGCTTGGGAAACATAGAGCAACATGCTTAAGACACCTGGGTTCTCTTGCAGCCTCATTCTCCTTAACTACAACAGTAGGGTGGTAGTCCCGTCACACAGGATTGTTGTGAAGGTGACAGAAAGAGGCATGGTAAGTGCTTCATATTCTTAGCACCAAATCACTTTTGGATGTTATTTGTATTATAGTTTGAAAGGATGTATTGACAAGGGTGAGGAAGAGAAAAGAACCCATTTGGAGAGACCACTTGAGGTCTGCAAAGCAAGTGTGGAGGATTTTATAGCACACATAGCTGAGTGCATCCTTATCACAGCCTCCTCTCGTTTGCTCCACATGTATTGAGGGCTTAATAAATTCCAGAAAGTGTTCCCAGTACTTTACAAGGAACAACTTCATTTAATCCTCACAAAAACCATATCAAATAGGTGTTCTTATCCCCAGTGTATACATGAGGCACCTGAGGCATAAAGGGGTTAAGTGGCTCAAAGGGATGAAATTAGGCTGGTGCTAATCAAAAGGAGGACCCCGCCAGCAGCAGCAGCAGCAGCACTGGGAACTTGTGAAAAATGCAGATCCTAAGAAGCCAGAAACATCAGTCAGGAAGAATATATGCACTCCTACATTCATAGCAGCTAAGATCTGGAAACAGCCCAAGTGCCCATGAATAGGTGAATGGATTAAAAAGCTGTGGTACTTTTACACAGTAGGATACTATACAGATGTAAAAAAGAAGGATCTCTGACCCTTTGAGACAGCATGGAGAGATCTGGAGAGTATCATGCTAAGTGAAATAAGCCAGTCAGAGAAGAACAAGTATCACATGGTCTCACTTACATGTGGAATCTAATGAACAAAATAAACTGTTGAACAAAAAAGATCCAGAGACATTGAAGTTTGCAACAGATTTATGTATTTCAGATGGAAAGGAGCTGTGAGAAGAGATTAACCAATGAACTATATGCATACATGTATAGCCTATGGACAGACAATAGTGGGGAAGGCCTGGGGAGTGGATGGAAATTGGGTGGTGGGGATTATGGGGAGGGTGGGAGAGGACATCTGTAATAAATTCAACAATAAAGATAAATTTAAAAGAAATTCTCAGGCCCCACCCCTGTCCCTCTGAGTCAGAAACTTGGTTGGTAGACCAGAAAACCTTGATTTAGAAGCCCTCCAGGTGATTCTCAGGTGCATTAAACTTTTGTTTGTTTTTTTTTTTTAATCCTCACCTGAGCATATTTTTCCATTGATTTTTAGAGAGTGGAAGAGAGAGGGAAAGACAGAGAGAAACATTGATGTGAGAGAAACACATCGATTGGTTGCCTCTTGCATGAGCCCCAACCAGGGCCCAGGCCAGGGAGGAGCCTGCAATTGAGGTAAGTGCCCCTGACTGGAATTAAACCTGGACCCTCCAGTCTGCAGACCAACACTCTATCCACTGAGCCAAACCGGCTAGGGTGCATTAAAATGTTGGAACCATAAGCCAGAATACAAAGGAGACTGGCAGGACCAGAAGTGCCAGAGTAAGAGTGTGACCAAGTGGAGAGCCGACCTGATGAAATTAGAGAAGACCTGTCCCCTTTAAGAAAGTGTGAGTGCCTGGTCAGATATTTGTTTTGATTCCTAGTTATATTTTTTACAGTATCCATCCTTTAATTCTGTATTTATTCTTTCTGTTTATTAGGAAAATTTTTGTTGCTATTTTTTTTTTTTTTACTCTGTTACAGGTCCCAATAGAACAAATAAGAAACTTCTCTCTCTACATTGTGTATAAACACAGTTTTTTGCTGTATAAGCACATTTTTTTTTCTTCTGCAAACATAAGCTAGTCATACATAAATACCCAGTCAGAACAAGTTTAAAAAGACAAAACAAAAGCCAGCTAGCATTGCCCTGTATCTCTGGAATTCAGCCAGATTTTTCCTAGTTGTGGCCACACAGCCGCCACAGTGGCTTGCTTTTTGCTTCTCCAGCTCCAACCCCCTTTGTGACAGCAATTTAGCTTCCTGTATTCACCCCAGACTCCCTTTTCCTAACAACCAATTGCTGACCTTCATCTCCAGGCCTCACGCAGTGTCCTCTGGGCATGCTTGAGATTTGCCTCGGGCCCATGCACCGAATATGTGGTAGGGGGCGCAGGTGAGTCCTCGCACTGAGCCAGAGGAGGGACCGGGAGGGACTAGTGGCCATTTTCCAGCCCCTGAGATCTGGGCAGTAGATCTGAAACTTCAGAGTACACAAGAATCACCTGGGGCGTTGTTAAACTAGAGACTCTCAGGCACCACTCTCTCCCAATTCTGACTTAATAGGTCTGGGTGGGACCCAGAAATCAGCATTTTAACAAGCACCTGGGCTGTCCATATGGCTCACTTTGAGAAATAGAAATTTAGTGGTTGTATTGTGTTGTTAGACCATGTCACATCCTGCCTTTGGGTGGTGGAGAAGTTATGGGAGGCATTAAACTGATGCCCAAACTGGGAGTTAGACGGCAATGCATAAGCCAGCAGCGGGGAAACAAGACAGCAGTTGACATCCCCACCGTCTTCCCTTCCCAATGTCTTCTATCCCAACTGCCACAATCCACCCATGCTAAAGGCCTGGGGGAATGATACAGGATTAAGCCAGGCCAATCAGATCCCACCTAGGATTTTTACTCAAGTTATTGGGACCACTAGCTGTAAGAGTGGAGTAAATCTACAGCTATTGGTGGTTCCCTCTGCCCTAGGGAAGCAGCACCCTAAAATGAAGCCCAGACCATAGTGCAGAGCTTAGGAATAGCAATAGATCTCAGAAGACATTGTCGGAAGCCTGGATCCATCTATTCCTGGAGTTAGATTGCCCTTGAACTTCCCATCTATGTAAATGCCCTTCATGGTTTAAGTGTGAATTGGGTTTCTATCTCTTGTAGCTGAGAGTCACAGCTGTATCACAGCATGATTCTTGCAGACAAATGTTCTGAGCACAGTGTCTGGGGAAAGAGAAAAGAAGGGAGCCTTTTTCATAGGGAAGTAACCAGTATTGAGAGGGGCTACAGAGCTGTGGGGGCAGCTGGAAGGCAATAACACCTGATGGAAGACAGGAAGGTAGAACATGAAAGAGGAGGGAAGTGAGATTTCATTTCCTCTGTTGCCCTGAGATGTGAATACCCGTCCTTTGAATTCCCCACTCCTAGGTATCTACACCCTTGGAGGCATTTTGCTTCCATTTCTATGTTCATCACCAAAGACCCAGCTAACACATTAGCAGAAAACCTTGTACGAGTCAGTGTTTGGGGCTGAGAGCAACACTGAGGGTGGGAAGTGGAGAGAGGTACGTCCTCAGGGCCGATCTTCGATCTTCAGAGCTGGAGGGTGCTCTATGTGTGTTACCTGGGGCAGGACATATGGCATAAGATCAATAGAGCTTGGAGGAGATTGCAGATGGGCAAACAGTTCCTGGATCCATGAGAGCCAAGTCCCAGGGGCAGCAGAAGAGCCGATGAAGTAATGCCACAGAAAGTCAGAGTCCCTTAGCATCGTGATCCATGCCAGTCTTTCAGATCTGGCGAGTGAATGAAATTATCCCTGTGATGAGACAGGCAAATACATAGTCACCAGAATTCAGCATTGAAACGTTATTGGTATTTCTAAAGCTCACCGGTTTCCGTTCTGACTTGTGCACCCTGTGCATGTTAAAACAATTAAAAACCAGCTCCATGCCCTTCCTCCCTACTTCCCCTCCCCCATGAGGACAGTATTATAAAACCAGTTACAGTCCCAAGTGAGAGAATGGTAATCAGATTACGGGAAGGAAATGAGTTTCCTCCAAGGGTAATGGGAACATTTCTGAGTCACTGTTTCTGAGAGAGGGGCGGAGCTGGAGCATACATCATCTGAACAGTGGTGCTGGGCTTGGCAGCTGGCTCTTTGCTGAGGCTATTGCTTATCTCCATGGTTCCCAGTGGCAGCTTCAATAAGATCTCAGGGCAGGATAACTGGGAATGGGATAAATGGTGCAGCTGAAATAAATGCAAAGAAAAATCTGCAGGATCACCTACCCAGGAGCAAAGGGTGAAAGCAAAGCTAGAAACTCAATGCATTCAGTTAATAGACTGGCTGGTTGTAGGAGGGTAATTCCATTGTTAGACTCTGCCTATTGTCACCATCCGGTCATGGTAGCAACCTCTTTTATTCCCTCTGAAGCTGGGCATATCAGAGACCAAAAATATCTTTGGCATAAATCATTCCTTTTCCAGCATTTGACAGCCACTGTCTCAAACTCAATTAGTCACTGGGCACAAGGAACACTGAGATCACAGATTCACACGTGTTAAGTGGGGAGAGATTTCTTCTGTGTAGTCTCTGCTGTTCAGTGTCAGTACATGACGTGGCTATTTAAAAAAAATCAAGCAGATGTGTTTTATTTTTAAAAGACTGAATGAATTTTATCCCAGAGAAATATAAGGGAGGCAAAGGGGGTAAAGGGTGTTTAATCAGAAAGCTTGTCGTATTGAATGAGGATGCTTCCCACCAGGAAGCACACGTCTGAACCTGGGGATTTGAGAACTAGTAGGAAACCAGACCTTTATGGTAGCAAAGGGCTGACTCAGATACTTCTGGAGAAAGTGCTGAGCAGAGACATGGTTTCATTGATCCTAGAAATCTGGAATTGCCTGGATCATGTTTATTAATGCTGTTCAGCAGTTTTCTGGAGGCAGGGATGTCTCCACTAGGTGTGTCTTCTCTCTTGGAGTAACAATCAGGATCATCATGTTATTATATCAAATGGGATTTATCAGAGGCTTCCTAATGCTGTGCTACTGATTGGTTCTGCATACAAATCAAGCCTGGGAATCAGTTTTAGACAGTACCGTTCTTTTTAACAGGGTGTGTTTACTTATACTCTCTAATTGCTTTGCTTGTCTGGATCAGCATAGTTTTTTTTTAAGTTGGAAATCATAGGGCCTATTTTTAAACCCAGTCAAGGACAATATTATGGGGAAAGAGGCTCTTAGAATCATAACACTCTTCCTCGTGGGTTTATGAAGTTGTTCTGAGGACTCCAAATACCTTATGAGGTGGGTAGGGATTACCCCTATTTTAATCTGAAAATACTGAGGCCCATGGCATTGAACAGTTAGTACCAGATTCTAGATCACCTGAGTCTCAGGCCTGACTCCCTATAGGAGAGGCCAATATTATCCAGCTAAGTAACTAGGTAGTGGACATGATTTTGAGGGGTCAAAGCTAAGGCTGTGATTTCCTATCAGGACCCATGGAGTACCCCAGAAACCCAAAGGACAAGCCAAACAAAGTGTGAAGCTAAACTCTTGATGATTGAAGAAGAAGATTAAACACCATGCCTATAGGGGATAAAGTCAGAGATTACATGCAGAGTTCAGAGCCAAAAAGTCAAGAGTTAGGAGAAGATGGATTTAAGCATGGCAAATTGGAAATGCTCAGGGCCCACGGTCTGAGACCGTGGCTGGGTGGGACTTGGGTGGCAGGGTTTCCTAAATAACCAGGGATGGCTCTCCAGGAGGCAAGTCCTGGGCAGGCCCCTTCTCTGCAGGATTTTATATGCCTACCCACTCAGGAAGACTTATCATTTGAATCTAACAGGTTAAGGTATAAGAAGGAGATTTAAAAAGGTGGGTGACTGGAATTATCTTTCTTCTTGGTTTTTGTGAGTATTTTAAATTTGGCAAAATGGACGAAAGGATAAATAAACTCACTTGACTCTATCAAATTGGTTTTCTTTTTAAAAACTTCTTTCAGTTACATATTTATTTTAGTCAAGGTTATTTGTTCCTTGTTTTCTCCCCAAAACACCCATAAGCATCGCTGTATGTAAGAACTGCAACACTGAGTCAGACCCATGGCCATCTGGGCTACTATTTTATTGGCTAGCAGAGGCCTGAGGGGTATTCACAGGGTGATACCCTTCCTTTCCTTACACCCATCCTAATCTTTTAGAGCTCTGGATGTCATTAGTTCACGGATAGAGGAAGTAAAATTTTCCTCCACTTTTCTGGCATCCCCAGCTTGGACTGACATAGACAAAGATCAACAGGAGAAAAATATGGATTTTATTTACCTGTACACAGACACACACACACACACACACACACACACACACACACACAAGACCCAAAGAAGTGACTGGACCTAAGTGCATATATACTAGGTTGAACAAATAGTGGGACTGTGGAAAAGTAACCAAAATATATGGGGAAACTAAAGGAAGATAAGAGTTACTTTAACAAGGTCTGTTCATACAGACTTCTTTCAGCCTTGACTTCACATTGCTGGTGGTAAGAATGTCTCTTCCTCCTGGTACAGGGAAGGCACCTGTCCCATGGGGACTTTATCGCCTGTTTTCCGGGGGGAACGGGAATACCAGAGTCCCTTTCTCGCATCTACTGTTTTTTAAGTTCCTTTTACTCAAGCTAATCAATGTGCCAAAGTGCCATATTTTGGGTAGCGTGTTCTGAACTTAAAATCATCCAAACTTAAATTTTTTTTCTATCAGTTCTATTTTTAGAGCTAATAAGTTCCACCAGTTCATTACTTGCATGAAGCAGGGCTTTTCTTTCTTTGTACGAAAACCAACTGGGAAAGCTCTTTAAAAGCGACATAGAGCTGGACACATAGACCCTGTCCCTGTCTGAGTAATGGGAGGGACAAGGAAAGCAAATTACAAGCGTTGAGAACTCTGAGGTAAGACAGGAGGCCCCTGGAGTCTCTGGTAGTTTGAAGTAGGACTGAGTTTCTCTGAAAGATAGAGTGCCTTGTCCTGGTTTTCCTGGAAACCTCCTGGTGCGTGCACTGAAAGTTTCAGATTCTGGGAAGCCCCTCCGTCCCAGACAAACAGGGACAGTTGGTCCCCTGCTGGAAGACCACAGTGGCTGGCCCATCGCAGATGTCATATGCAAATCCAGATCCTTTCTCTTCTCTCTTCCCAAATCTGTTTGGAAGCTGGCCCTTCCCCATGTGTTACTGATTAACTTCCTGAAAGTCCTGGTTTGACATTTCTGAGGGAAGTTTAGTGATAGTGGCCCCCACAAGCCAAACACCCTTTGGCCTCGTAGCTCCTGGAACAAGGCCTGCCTGGGCCACTGCCATAAGCCTGATGCCTCTTTATGGACTCAACAGCTCATTTACATTACAAGCTTGTGTGGCTTCATCTAAGAGATGAATATACATTGTTCTCTCTGGCTTGAGACATAATGAGATGATGTATGACAACCTCTTCTTCTAAAACACGGAGATAACAACCATACCAGCCTTGCAAGGTTGATTTAAGGATTCGATAAGTCAATATAAGAAAGGTGCTTAGAACAGGGATCAGCCTATAGTAAATGCTCAACAAATATTAGGAAGAAGAAAAACTTAAATAGGACTATAGAAATAGAGGCTGTTGATAGAATGGTTATTGTCATCCTAATTTCAAGTTCCCCTGGCAGAAGATTTTCAAGCAGAGGAGAAAGCATATTGAAGGTTAAAATGAAAGTCATTCAGAGTCAGTGAGGGCTTGCCCAAGGAACCCTCACCTGGTAGCCAGATGTCATGGTTTCTCCACTACTCCAAGGAAACCTGCATTGTCATAACTGTGACAATAACCAGCCAAGCTTCAGTTACTAATTTGTGCGGTGGCCTGTGCGTGAGGCTTTGACCACCAGAGGGAGCTGAAGGAGCAAGTCACAGAAAACCCAACTCAAACTGGATTAAGAAACTAGGAAACAATTGTTATGTAACTAGAAGTTTAAAGAAGATCATGCAACTGATCTTCAGGGCTAACTCAGCCTAGTGCTTTTGGCAGATAATCCAAAATTCATGTTGTCCCTTCCAATAGGAGAACAAGAATGCATGCAGATAAGGATCAGGGATAGTTCTAGCTCCAAGGGTATCTATCAGGTAGCCAGTCCTGTCCCAGGCCCTGCATCCGGACCAAGGACGGCAAGACCATCCTGGTAAGATCTATATGGCAGGACCAAGGTTCCTAATCCATTTCCAGGCTTGAAGCAGGATCTGATTCTTCATGACCTGAGGCTGGTGAGATCTTTGCTCACCTCACCTTTCTCAGAAGCCAAATTCAAATTTGTAAAACTCATGTTTCCCGATGCTACACGCCTTTCCCATTTCATTTATTACTGGCTCCTTTGCTTGCCGGTATACCGGGATAAATCTCCCTACAGTGTGGGCCATGCCGTTCCCACCATGGCAAAAGCAACTAGCTGGGAGACAAAACATGGTAATGTGTCGCCAAGTTCTGCTCTTTCCAAAATAATTAAAAGTGGATGGTCAAATTTGATTAATGTGTGGAATATTTGAAAAAACCCTTTCCAGGGGAGGGGAAAAGACTCAAACAACGCTTGAATGTGAGTATTATCCAGGAAGATGATGCTATTGGGGAAAGATTGTCTAGAAGGAGGCACTGGAGTTGTTTTTCTCATGTAGGCAAGAAATCAATCCTGGGAATATTTTCCAGAAAATTATTTTCTAAATGTTCTTTAAATAGCAATGTGGCAGCATCATTTTGGATCACCCATAATTTCAAAGTTTCATCACTTTGAAGGGTATCATAATTTTATCATAAATTTCTGACATGTCTATATCAAAACATTCTGATTACTTTATGACACTTTACAACTAGGACCCAGTTGTTTAAAATTTAGAAAATCAATGAATTTTAGGTGCATTATTAATATAAAGGTTTCTTATTTATCTGTGTTTGCTAAACAAATGCTCCCCACGTTGTCTTCATGCTCATTTTCTGAACTGTGTACTTGGTAAGCAGAAGGTAGTCATTGAAAGTTGTAACGGAGTGCCATCTACTGGGGAAACGGAACAGCAGCTAAAAAAACAGACTTCATGGCAGTCTCACTGCAAAGGAATGAATACTTAGGAAAAGAACTTGATTCATACATAAAAGAAAAGGAAAACATGAAAAGAGATAGGAAGTTTATATTTTGCTTAATACTTGAAAAATTTGTTTGAATTCTAATGTGCTTCTTTGATGTTTATTTTGTTTTGTTGTGCGGTCAAACATTCGATATAAGGAGGAACCCTTAGTCTATACTTAAAATCCCAAAACTTTCATACAGATGAGGCCTTTGAGGTCATGCAACACCCTCATGTTGCGGCTGAGAAATGGGCTCAGCGAGGAGAAGGCATTCCTCAGACTCTCTCTCCAGGGAGGTAACGGGGGAGGGAGTGTGTCCTCGCAGCACCAAGACGGTCTTCACTTAGATGAAGTGGCTATCTGGATAAACATGACTTAAGGGATGTGAAATTACCCAGGGCCCAAACCATCATCTCTCTTGCTGGCTACAGGCCATTCCAAGTCCCTTGCTTTTTTCGGTGGAAACTGGTGTTTACCCTTCTGCACTAGAAGTCTCCATGGTCACCTTCACACAGATAGGGTTTTTCAGATTATCTGCTATCTTCCTGCTGAGTTAGAAAGTAGCCAGTAGAACTTCTGCTTTAGATCTAATTCTAACCAAGGGTGAGAAGAGCCTGTGAGAAGTGCCCCTGGTATCCCTGCGGCAGCGAGAGCCAGGGAGGAAAGCTGGACCCTGTGAGGCAAAGCCCCAGAGAAGTAGGTACCCGGAGGGAAGGTCACAGAGATGGGAAGCTGTCAAAACCACAGAGCTCAGACTATGCAAACACTGGCCCGCCCAGGGAGGGGTCATTAAGTAAATGGCTGCTTAGGGAAACCAGGATGGCTACCGCAGGAGCTCTCTGATGAGTTCTGATTTGCCAAAGATAGAAATGAGTGCTTGGAACCAGACACAAGAGGCAAGACTGCGAGAGAGCAATGTTAGGCAGGCTTTAATTCCCAGGAGGCTGGTGAGAAATGCTCAGGGCAACAAAACCCATAAAATTATATTCAGTGGAAGTCCCTCAAGGTGTAGGGGAGGGACTTGTGTGCTGATCAATAATACACACACACACACACACACACACACACACACACACACACACAAAACTCACCAAGAAAACCAGAGTCCTCCACCTTTGTTCACCTTCGTTTTGGGCAACAAAGAATAATCTTTGGGTTGAAAAGCATGGAATAAACACTGACGAAAGAGAAATGGAAGTCCAGCCTGGAGAAAACCCATGTCCGAGAGTAATGGGAACACATTGAAGGCTTCTGTATTCAGTGATTTACCTGCATGGTCTCATTTAATTTGTACTAAAACTCTATGGTTTTAGGCACTATCTTATTTAGATATTAGAAGTCCTAGACTTAGAGAGGTGAAACTATTTGTTTACGTTTCATGTAATCAGGGGAAGAGGAGGGACAATGTATACCCTGGCTCTCCGATCTGCACCTGAGAGCTGAGCTAGTTCTCATTCACCCTCCGGAGCTCCTAAGGGAGGCCAGGTCTCCAGGCACAGACAAATCGCACCTCAGCTTCAGAGAGAACTTGCAAATGGGTCATGTGGACCATGGTGAGCCGTTGGAGATCCACGCGTGAAAAACAGGTTTTCTGTTCTTAAACTCCCTTTTATTTTTTAATCCTTAGAAAAAGGGAGACTGTAATAGATTCTACAGACTGCAAAGTAGGGAGCTTGATGTGATTCTGGGTGAAATCCTAAAACAGACTACTACAGGGTTATTATACATACCTTGGGAAGGAAGTAACCAATCAAGCATCCAGCAAGGGTTGTTAACAAAGGCAATGTCTTTTAGAAAAGACTGGGGTCCTACTCGGTGCCTGCTGCTGTGCTGCCGGGTGCCCTGATAAATAGAACCCCCCTCTCAAAGTTGTCAGACCTCTGAGGGGAAGACAGGCGTGGGGAGGGTTGCAGGGCTGTGGAAACAGGGATAGTACAAGTGCATGAGCACAGGTACAAGGGGGGCTCAGGGAGGCACACAAACCACCAGAGAGAAAGGGCAGAGCTGTTGCTGGGGATTGCAGTTCTTTTTCTTTCATTAAAAAGATTTTAAAAATTAAATTTCTGTTGAAAGTTAAGGTTGAGCCATACGAACACTTGGAATTGTTGAGGCTTTTTTTGGCCATAAATTGTCAACTATTGGCAATTTTATGCGATTCAATCTAACCCAATGTCTTAAAAGTCCAACAGCAGCAAAAATCAGTCTTAATATGGGGAGAGAGGAGTTCTCTGCTTTTTATTTCCCACCCCAGAGTTTTCTGCCCTAGTCTGCCATGTTCAACGCCTTTAGCTATTTCTTTGGTTACTTACTGCGACATAATGCGTTTTACTGTCATATCTTGACTTCCCATTTAAATGCTATGTGTTAAATTTCTGTTATGAGGCTGGGGGTTTAGCTTTCTCTGTCACCACTGTCATAAATACCTGTGTTGCCTGACCCTTCTCACATCACCGTATTCTAAGTCCTGGTGAATTCACCTTTCATGTTGGCATGAAGCCAAGCGGGAAGCCCGTTCCTACTCCTAATGTTTTCTTCTACCAGGTGGGATTTCTCTTGCACATTTCTGTGTTCTCTCTGTCCTGCTGCTCACTTATTCACTTGCTTAATCTGGGTGGTAAATTTGGATCAGCCCTTTCTCCTTCTGCCAGGCTGGATGCTCTTTGTTACCAAGGAGGATGCTTTCCCTGGAGTGCTGCCCCGGCTCAGTGGGGAAGTCTGCTTAATTCTGGGTTTCAAATCCCATTCGGCTCTCACAAACTACATTAGCCAAATAAACCTTTCATACAAAAAAAAAAGATGACATTTTGTCCTTCATCTAAATTCCTTAGTTTTATTTATCAAGTTGCTCAAAACTTGGGTGGGGAAGAGGAAAATGATTTACTAGGTCATCAATTATAATTATGTACCTCTAAATTTGCACATGTTTTCCCACAGAAACTTTTGTTTTCTCTAGAGCTGTTAACTGACTCTTGTTTGTTTACTTGCTTAGCTCATGCCTCAAGTCCTGCAAACACTCTATTAGGTAAGTAATCTCTTGCACACACACCCCCCCATCCCTCCTGGCCCCACCTTGGAGACACACATTTCCTACCTTTCGGAATCCTCCTGCCCATTCCCAGGTCCCATCTGTTCTGGCTGAGCTGCAGGCCTGCATACCAGTAGTCAGAGGCTCCCCTAACCATCATCCTGTGAATTTTGCTTGCTTCTCTCTGGTATTGAATCCCAGGGTTTTAGATTACAGGACTTTCTCTTTTTGGTCTACATCCTACCCCTCACACTTGACTAAGGATTTTGCTAAGTACAGAATTATGTGTAGGTCAGGATTCCGCTTAGAACTTTGAAGGAACTGCTCTCTTCTCTTCCAGAATCCTAGGCTAATGAAATTCACAATGACAGGCATTTTGTAGAATACCTAGTAGGTGTTTTTAATTTAGAAACAAATTCTTTTAAGTTCTGGGAACTTTTTTTGCATTATTTCTCTTATAATATTCTCCCCTCAGTTTTCTCTGATCCTGTTTTCCACCCCCCTGTGAGAAATGCTCCCTGTCTGAATTCAAATAACGGACTCAGAGACAGAAGTATGGCAAAAAACGAGACTTTTAATACATTCTTGCAAGAGTGGGTGTCTGTTCGGTTGAGCAGGCGCACACGAAGCAGCAATCACAGGCTATTTATGCCTAGGGCGTGAGAGTCCCTCTTCCAGTTCCTCATTGGCTGAGTACAATGGGGTTTATAGTTTTCCTCATACGTTGTCCAGGCCTCATTGTCTCCATTTGGCCGTTTTAAAAAAAATGGGCTGAGGCCTTTTCTAGTTGTCTCCCCCTCCCCTGTCTAGTTGAGGCAGGCATGAGGTGTTCTGTCCTGGGCTCCTTGGGGGTTTCCACCATGATGCTGGCTTACACTCACCCTGTCTCCCCCCTCTGCCTCCCTCCCCCCCACACCCTATTTGCCCTGTGGAAATTCAGTAACTATTTCCATTAAAAGTTGACTATGCTGAAGATGGATCCATGCAACTGCTGTAATTCTAATGTTTGACCTTCTTAATTGATGCTCCAGTTTTTTGTCTTTTCTTTCTTATTTCCCACCTCTTTGCCATTTTGTTTTACTTTCTGTCAGATTCCTATACTTTACCTTTCAATACAGAGCATTTCATTTAATTCCCCTGTTCTTAGCTGACCATCTCACTCCTCCCTCATTGTGTCTTGGGTCCCTGAGTCCTGAGCCCAGAGTCTGAGACCAACCGCTTTCTGCAGAAAGGAAACCACCTCTTAGTTCTCATCATAAGAAAAAAAAAAGTAACTTTGTAAGGTGACAGATGTTAACCAAACTTATTGTGGTGATCATTTTGCTATGTATACAAATATTTAATCCTTATGTTGTAAACCTGAAAGGAATATCATGTTGTATGTCAATTACACCTCAATTAAAACCATAAAAACTTAAAAGAAAATAAAGAGGGAACTACCTGTCTTTCTCAGCTGAGGCAGTAGAGTGGGGTTGCCATGGCACTGGGTGGGGTGGGGTGTGTAGTTCCGTGAGTTTAGGAAGGGGATTTAACTCCTCCTTATGTAAACTTTTAGACAACACTTCTATTTTCCACCTCATCGCATTCCCCAGTCTTCAGAAATAACTGATACCTCCAACCTCTGAGCTTTTCTGGAGTATAAATATGCTACCTTATCTTCCCTAAATAGGCTTGGCTTTCAGCTTCCCCAAGTCTGTTAGGTCAGGGTGATGCCCGTGTGCCTACTTTCCAGCGTCCAAAACTGTGTTGACGCCTCTTCTTTCCTATGGTCTCTTCTCTCATATTATTTGTCTACTAGATGCCTGATGCACGAAATTGGTGCAAGCGTAGGCCTTCCTTCCCTCGGCTGCTGGCACCAGCTTCCCTGAGGCATCCAGGACCAGGCTTCCCTGGCAGAGGGAGGCCCCGCCCATCCGCCACAGCCTGCTGGTTGGTGGCCTGGGACTCCCTCTGTGGAGCAATCATGGGGTGATGGCTTGGCCCCCAACCAATCGCATCACACCCACCTTGGCTGGCCTGCTACCAGTGGGAGTCATAGCATCATAGCATGGTCCAGATGGTCATTCCACTGTTCGGCCGTTCGGTCGATTTGCATGTTACGCTTTTATTATGTAGGATGTGAGAGTCTGCCTTTTTAAAAAACTCTTTTATCAACATTATTGGGATTTAGGAGGAGATAAATGACTGTTTACCCACCCTTCCTTCCTTCCTTCCTTCCTTCCTTCCTTCCTTCCTTCCTTCCTTCCTCCCTTTCTTTCTTTCTTTCTTTCTTTCTTACTTTCTTTCTCTTTCTTTCTTTCTTTCTTTCTTTCTTTCTTTCTTTCTTTCTTTCTTTCTTTCTTTCTTTCTTTCTTTCTTTCTTTCTTTCTTTCAGAGAACATTTATTTGGTAAGTCACAGAGGTAGAAGAAGTAATTCCAGGAAGAAATGGGCTTAGGAAACAAGTTATAGAGGTAAAGCTCAGAGGTTGGAGCTTGGGAGTGAGGAAGCTAAGGGTAAGGTGCCTGGAGCCCAGAGCAGGAGGGGGAAAGAAGGGAAAGGCATAGGTGTCCTCCTGGGAAGGATGGGCCTACTAGTTCATATTTAAAGAGAACTCTTTCTCCCTTCTTCCCTACCTCTATCATTTTTGAACTACAACTTTTTAAAGATGTAATTTACATATCATGCAATTTAGCCATTTAAAGTGCATAATTCAATTATTTTAGTATATCAATTTCAGAGTATTTTCATCAATCCAGAAGAAAACCCATACTGATTAGCAATCACTGCTCATTTTCTCCCTCTGTGTTGGGAGGAGCACAAGTTCTGGCCAAACATGGTAGTCTTAAACAGCAGGAGCATTAAACGAGCCAGCTTTGGAGACAGACAGTCTGGGTTTGAATTCCTGGCTCCACCCATCACTTTCTAGAGGCTTTGGGCAAATTACTTAATCTCCTTAAACTTCCGTTTCCTTCTATACAATTAATAGTACTTTCCTCGGGATTTTTTTTATTCGTGAGGATTAAATGACACAATGCATGCAAAGTGCTTAAACCAGTGCTTGTTCCAATAAATGTTATTTTTTATTAGATATCCTTATAACCTTGGGATAGGCTTCATGAGGTTAGACATGGGCTTTTCAATTTTTAATTGATGAGAGCAATTAATACCTAGAAAGATGCCTGGTCCCATAGTAGGAGTTCAGTATTGTTTGTTAATGTTTTCATGTAAAAAACTGGATTCTAGGGCACACAGCTTGTTTCGGTACCAATTAGGGTGCTGACTGATAATAAATGTCAACTAGAAGAGACTAGAGGTGTGTTGAAACTATCTTGGCCCTTGTTGGGTTAAACAGAGTCATAAATGTCCAGAAGTCTGGCAGTTGGAAATGATATTCAAGGCTCAGATCTGTTGTGAACAATCTGTGTATGGGATCCCTGTCTGCATTGGAAGGCGGAGGTGATTGATCTGATCTGGCCCACAAGGAGCTGTGGAATGGTTGTCTCTCCCCTTTAAGGAGTACCTTCCACAAGGAGCTGTGGAATGGTTGTCTCCTTCCCCTTTAAGGAGCACCCTCCACAAGGTGGCTGTGGAATGGTAGTTTTCTTCCTCTTTAAGGAACACCCTCCAGAAGCTGAAGATTCAACTGAAAAAAATGCTCTTTTCTCCAAAGGGCTTTGAAAATGTAATTCTCTCTGCAGGGATGCTTTTGTGTTTGAGTGCAAATGGTAAACCATTGCAGAGGCCACAGAAAGGTCAGCACTGTCTCTGTTCTATGCAATGAGCAGCCACCATTGGATGCCACACGTGATCTGCGTGCCTGTCTCCTATCAAGAAGACTGTGTCCTGGAATGGATTTCCCATTTGGGGGTCACTCTTAGTTTTAGCGTATTTGCATCTTAAAATGTATTGTCATCCATCATGCTGATACATGTGGCATTTGTTTATTATTGAAATCATAGGAAATGTGTTTAGTGAGAGATGCAAAGCACACCTGAAAAATATCCTGACACTAAAATAAAAGAGGATGGAAATGCAAGCGTGGCTTTGCTTTGGGTGGCAGCATGGTTCTTACAGAGAGCTCTGTGCTTTGGATTTTATGGATGGGTTTGGCAAGGTGGGGGCAATTGTCCTGTATTCTTCACTGCAGCCTTAGGACTATAACTGGAGTTGAGTGGAAGAAGGACATGGTTTGGCTCACATCAGGTCTCTCACACACCTTGGGGGATCATCTGGCACAATAAGACCTGGCACCGGGGATCCTTTTGCAAACTTTTGCTCCTCTTTTCCTTCAAAAGTTTCTTCTAAGTGTTCCCTGTGCCCCATACTCTGATTGGGATGGCTGACCGTAACAATTTCCCCCAGTGGTCATGTCTGAGCCAAGTTACATCTTCCTCTTTTTGCCCCTTTCTTTCTTAGGAAACTACTTTTCTTCCCCCAACCCTAGGTGAAGGGATTAAGAAGTACAACTTGGCAATGACAAAATAGTCACAGATATGTAAAATACAGCCTAGGGAATATAGCCAATGATCTATCCTATCTAATAAAAGAGTAATATGCAAATTGACCATACCTCTGCTACATCCACAAGCCACATCCACAAGCTATGCCCACAAGCCAATCAGGAGCAAATATGCAAATAAACCCAACCAAGGTGGCTGTGGCCATGGAGAGCAGGAGGGAGGCTTGGTTTCCCCAGCAATGGAGGAAGCCACGCTTTCTACCTTCCCTGGCCTGCCTTGGTCTCTGCTCAAGGCTACAAAGTTTCAATTATAGAAGATAAATAAATCCCAACAAAAATGGCTGCCACCATGGAGTGAGCAGGAGGCTTGACTTCACTCCAGGCTACAAAGTTTCAATTGTAGAAGATAAATAAATCCCAGATCCCAGGGCATCTGCTTGGGTCACTGGGGGGCGTGGCCGGCCTGCAAACCACCACAGGCCCCTTGCCCAGGCCACCCCACACCCCAAGGGAACCCATACCCTGATCCGGGACACCCTTCAGGGCAAACCAGCTGGCCTCCACCCATGCACCAGGCCTCTATCCTATCTAATCCTATCTAATAAAAGAGTAATATGCAATTTGACCATCACTCCAATACACAAGATGGCTGCCCTCATGTGGTCAAAGATGACTGCCTCCATGTGGACACAAGATGGCCACCACAAGATGGCCAGCAGGGGAGGGCAGTTGGGAGGAACCAGGCCTGAAAGGGAGGGCAGTTGTGGGCGATTAGGCCAGCAGGGGAGGGCAGCTGGGAGGGACCAGGCCTGCAAAGGAGGGCAGTTGGGGGTGATCAAGCCTGCAGGGGAGGGCAGTTAGGGGTGACAAGGCCAGCAGAGGAGGGAAGTTGGGGGCAACCGGGCCTGCAGGGAAGGGCAGTTGGGGGGGACCCAGGCCTGCAGGGGAGAGCAGTTGGGGGGACCAGGCCTACAGAGGAGGGCAGTTAGGGGTGACCAGGCCTTCAGGGAAGGACAGTTAGGGGCAAAGAGGCTGGTAGGGGAGAAGTTAAGCATCAATTAGGCTGGCAGGGGAGTGGTTAGGCAGTGATCAGGCTGGCAGGCAGAAGCGGTTAGGGGCAACCAGGAAGGCAGGCAGGTGAGCAGTTGGGAGCCAGCAGTCCTGGATTGTGAGAGGGATGTCCGACTGCCCGTTTAGGCCTGATCCCAGTAGAACCGGGCCTAAACGGGCAGTCGGACATCCCTTAAGGGGTCCCAGATTGGAGAGGGTGCAGGCTAGGCTGAGGGATACCCTCCGCCCCCTGTGCACGAATTTCATGCACCGGCCTCTAGTGTATATATATATATATATATAAAAGCCTAAGGGACCATTAAGATGAAATGACTGCAATGACCGGTCAACCAGTTGCTATGATGTGCACTGACAACAGGGGCAGACTCTCAATGCAGGAGCTGCCCCCTGGTGGTCAGTGTGCTCCCACAACCAACCTCCCACGGCCCCTCCGGCCCCCCCCCCCCCGCCAACCAACCTCCCACGGCCCCTTCCTACCCCACCCCGCACCACCAACCTCCTGTGGCCCCTCCTCCCTCCCCCCCCCCCCGCCAGCTGGCCAACCTCCACAGTCCCTCCCCCCAGCTGGCTGGCCCCTCAAAAGGCCTCGCTCACCGGCCAGGCCAAGAGACCCCACCTGTGCATGAATTTGTGCACCAGGCCTCTAGTATGTATGATGCCAGATGGGTATTAAACTTATTGGATGGATCACTTTGTAAATTATATAAATGTCTAACCACTTGAAACTAATATAATATTGAATGTCAACTGTAATTGAAATAATAATAATTTTAAAATAGGATAACATACCAAACAGTTTCCACTGGGCAACTGAAGCTCAGTCCTCCCGGGGAGACCTGGGCGGTAGTGTGGAACATGCTTCTGAGCTATCCCAGCTGAGATATCTACCCATTAATGCCCCCACCGGTCATTGGCTGAGGATTTCTACTGGAGGTATAAATGTCCCAGCACTCCCAGAGTGCGCTGAAAGAGGCCAAGTGTGCTCCCATGACTCACTGGCATTTGCAGTAAGGAGTCACTGGAGTGTGGAGATAATGCTCCAGGGGTGTGGACTGTGGAGTGCTCATACTTCTGTTTATAACAGTGGCTGCTTTAACTGGTTCCGGGTCCTCACACTTCCCCTTCTAGGGTTAGTGTTCCCAGAAGTTTCTCACAAAAGAAGTGGAATCTGCTACAATTGTAATAGCTAGGATAGGGAGTATCATCTCTGGTAAGCTGCCCCATTTCACGTTGGTTTGTCTGGTAGGTAGTATATTGACCATTCAATGTACTAAGAGCATCAAATAAAACTTTTATGTGGTCTGTAAAGCACAATAAAAATAAAATTGAAACGACCTTCACAAGTTCTAACAGCACCTACTTTGTAGAAAAAAAAGAGGGTTATAATTTGAAGATATCTCAAAATTGCAGGTTTTAAATGTACACATTTTCGTAAGTCCTTGCCTTTCTGTTTCAGTAGGAATGAGCAGTGTTACATTGGCAGAATGTGACTAGAATATATGAGGTCCCATATGCACAAAGTGAAAAAACAGTTTTGAAAGGTAGCAACATTGAACAATGGACTCTGCTCTTAAATAGTGTATAGCAAGGTGGAATTCAGTGATGTGGGAGTCGCTCTGGAGGTGAACTCAGTGTTCCGTCATGATAAAGGCATTTGGCTTGGTTTAAAATGCATCCTTTTAGAAAGCTTTCTGGTAACAATATCTCCTCTCACTCCTTCCTGAGGCCTAAAATACAAGGATTTTTTAAACTTTACATTTAATTACAAACTTAACTTCTCCATATATGCAGGATATCAATAATAGAGGAGCTACTGGGCAGTGTGCTGCTTCTCATTGAATATTCAGTGTGTGATATGAAGATTTATCTTGTAAATATCACTGGTGATAGCCTTGTAAACTCAGAGATACATCATCTATAGTTTGGCTTTGAAGATAGAGCAAAGGAAGGAAGAACAGATTTTTTTAATGAAAAGATCAAAAAGGATAATTAATATTTCATAATCTTAATTAACTTTTTCACTGCACATTGATTTTTAATGTTATCTGGGGTGTAAGGTGTGATTATTGCTTTCATAGTCAAATCAGATAACTTGGTTGGTCACAAACTTAAATGTTAAAAGGTAATATGAACATGTCTTGTTTGGCTTGAGAAATTAGTCATTAAGTTCTTCAATTAGCTCTGTGCTCATTCTGGAGAAATTATAAAAGTGAGTCAGGTTGTAAACTTTTAGACTATGAAGCACGTTATTAAGCATGTTGGGTTGGAGCCCACTGGTGAGAGATGCATGAATTGTTGGATTTGGGGGTGGGGACATGGAATAAACCAAGTTTCCCAATGCATTAAGAAACATAGTATTTACCAGATCACCTGGCATAGTAGGCTGGTTAGTGCTTCTGTGCTAGTAGACATCTAATCCTTGAAGCTAGCCAGAATGGCCTCTGCAGATTCACCTGCTGACACAGTAGAGCTGAGCCATGTACACCAAACAGGGTTAGAGGGAATGATTGTCCAGAACCATTCAACCTTTGATCATGACTCACTTCCCCTTTGGCCTCATCTTTCCATCTTAAGTCACTTCACTCCAAGACTCTGAACACGTACCCCTCATCTCTGAGATGTCAACTCTTTCTCTTTTTTTACCTGCCTTGTTCCAGTGACTCTCCCTGTTTCAGCTAAAACTCCCTGCTTCATTTTCTATTCTGGTGGTTTAGCTAATCTCTAGGTGGTTCAGCTTCTGACCTCTGGGTTAAAGTAGGATTCGGGGGCGAAAAGGGAAGAAGGGATTCTGGTAATTAACCCCTGAGAAGAGACTAGAATTTCACGTTCTACACTTGCTGCCAAGTGTGCTAGGACCAAAAAAGGCAAAATGAGAGCCAGTTTGGAGCCTTGGAGAGGTGGCCAAGAACTAACTTACTGGCAGGGATTGAATTTTGTATAAATTAGGATATGCTAGATTATGCTGGAATAACACATCTCCAAATCATCGTTTTAACAAAATGGAAGTTTACTTCTTCTACAAAGTATCCCGTGTGGTATGATGTGATAATCTGCTCCACACAGTCACTCAGGGATTCAAGCTAACCAAGGCCCTCCTCTTTTAGTACCTGTACCTTCTGAGTCATGTAGACCTTAAACTCCACAGCAGGAGAAATGAAACTGGAGAGTCTGGCAAGGGCTTTACATTGCCTCAGTACAAAAGTGTTGCATGTCATTTCTGGTCACATTTTATTGGCTAGAACTAGTCAGGTGGTTCTATAAGTTTAAGAGGGTCAGGAAATGTAGGAGACCTAGTATAATATTGGGGGAGAATTCTGTCTCTGTCACAAGATCCATGGGCAAGGATCCCATCAGGAGTGGGATGGGATGTTGCTGCTGAATTTCAGGTCAGAAGTTTGGAGAAGTAAGTACAAGGAAATTCATCCAAAAGAGTTGTAGAGGAAAGCAAGAGGAGAGCCTGGTCTGGCAGGGAGGGGTTCCCTGGCGCCCACAGCCAGCTGAGTTCTCATTCTGATCACAAGGATGGCCTGGGGCAGGGGCTGACAGGCAGGATCTGAAAGTTACTTTCAAAGGTAATTGTTCTACATTATTATGGAGTTTAATAAGTTATTCCTGAATGCATAGAGAATGCATGTGTCTTAAAATCCATATGCATTCTTGTGTAATGCTTTGAACTAGTCAAGCATCATCTTAGGAGGCTATCATTTGATTGGGAGAGTTGCCCACGCTTTGGAGTCACATACTTCATGTATAAAATCTCTATAAATTGTTGCTACCATTTATTAATTAGGTACTTTACAAGCACGATCTCATATAATCTTGTTTATAACCCTAAAGACTATTACTATTAGCTACCTCCCTTTACAGATAAAACTGCTGGCTTTCAGAGACGTTAAAGTCATAACGCTAGACCTGTGGTCGGTAAACTGCGGCTCCCGAGCCACCTGCGGCTCTTTGGCCCCTTGAGTGTGGCTCTTCCACAAAATCCCACAGCCTGGGCGAGTCTATTTTGAAGAAGTGGCTTTAGAAGAAGTTTAAGTTTAAAAAATTTGGCTCTCAAAAGAAATTTCAATCGTCGTACTGTTGCTATTTGGCTCTGTTGACTAATGAGTTTGCCGACCACTGTGCTAGACCACTGCATGGGAGAACATATTTGCCAATGTTATCACAGATAAGGGCTTAATCTCCAACATTTACAGGGAACTCATACAACTTAACAAAAGGAAGATAAACAACCCAATCAAAAAATGGGCAACGGACCTAAATAGATACTTGTCGAAAGAAGACAGAAGGAAGGCCAAGAGACATATGAAAACCTGCTCAAAGTCACTAATCATCCGAGAAATGCAAATCAAAATGACAATGAGGTACCATCTCACACCTGTCAGAATGGCTATCTTCACCAAATCAACAAATGACAAGTGCTGGCGAGGATGCGGAGAAAAAGGAACCCTCGTGCACTGCTGGTGGGAATGCAGAATGGTGCAGCCACTGTGGAGAACAATATGGAGTTTCCTCAAAAAACTAAATATGGAACTCCCATTTGACCCAGTGATCCCGCTTCTAGGAATATATCCCAAGAAACTAGAAACACCAATTAGAAAGGACATATACACCCCTATGTTCATAGCAGAACAATTCACCATAGCTAAGATTTGGAAACAGCCTAAGTGCTCAACAGCAGATGAGTGGATTAAAAAACTGTGGTACATCTACACAGTGGAATGCTATGCTGCGGTAAAAACGAATGAGTTCTTAGCATTTGCAACAGCATGGATGGAATTGGAGACATTATGCTAAGTGAAATAAGCCAGGCAGAGAAAGATAAATGTCACATGATCTCACTCATTTGTGGAATATAATGAACAACATAAACTGATGAACAAAAACAGATCCAGAGACAGAGAAACATCATCAGACCATTACCTCAGAGGGAAGGTAGCGGAGGGTGGGGGCAAAGGAGAGTGATCAACCAAAGGACTTGTATGCATGCATATAAGCCTAACCAATGGACACAGACAACAGGGGGGTGAGGGCAAGAGGGGGAAGTAGGGGGTGTAATGGGGGAATAAGGACACATATGGAACACAGTAATCAATAAAGAAATTAAAAAAAATAAAATGAAAAAAAAAGTCATAACGCTAGAATTCAAATTTAGGCCTAAGTCCTGTGTCTCATGTCTGATTGCTAGAATTAAATAGAATATAACATGTTTGGTGTTCACTAAGAGCTCAAAAATGTGGATTTTCTTGCTCTTCTTTTTTTCTTCTTCCGTCTCATCCCCGGGACTCCAGCCAAATGACTCTTCATACCTTTAGGGATTTCTCTTTCAAGAGCCAGGAAACCACACATGATTTCTCCAACTGAGCAGGTGGTGGGAGAAAGAGCTGGTGGTATGGAGAACTGAACAAACTTCTCTCTTTTTTCTAATTTGGTAAAAACCTTATTTTTAATTTTATTTTTATTGAATTTATTGGGGTGACATAGGCTAATAAAATTATATAGGTTTCAGGTGTACAATTCTATAATACATCATGCACACACACTCTTGCCAGCACTGCTGCTGCCCCTCTGCCTGCTATGGGCTGGGAGAGGTCCATGAAGGAGGGGACTAGAAAGAGCGCTGCACTTATTTACCTCCTCAAAATAAGAATAAGAGGAGTAGTCCTCACCCTTTCCTTCTTCCCTTTTGCAATATTTCTGGCTTTAGTGCTGTTTCAATGGTTTGTTCACACCTGGAAAAAGTGATTAACTTGGTAATAAAAACATTTCTCCTACGTAAGCCGGAAAAGCTCTACCAATTCCCAGCCCTTCTCAAAAATGAAGTCATTTTAACCTTCATTCTTAAAAATATGTGGCTTCATCAGCCAGATGCTAGTTTCCCCCTATCCTGAGAGCCAGGTGTCCTAGGGCAATGGGGTTGAAGGTGGGAGGGTGTGTGTGTGTGTGTGTGTGTGTGTGTGTGTTTTAATTTAGAGAAAAATGGGTGATGCCTCTTTATGATACCCAGCATGGAGCCTGTGTTATTTATTTCATTTTATTTCATTCTAAAAAACCTGAGGTAACTGCCAGGGGAAAGTACTTTGGGACACCATTCTTAGGGTCTACTATATTGAACTACTCTGAAAACTCCAGGCTGCCACTTGGCATG
Organism: Corynorhinus townsendii; assembly: GCA_026230045.1. Lineage (NCBI taxonomy): Eukaryota > Metazoa > Chordata > Mammalia > Chiroptera > Vespertilionidae > Corynorhinus > Corynorhinus townsendii. The sequence goes on along the minus strand of JAPDVU010000007.1, from coordinate 136,414,503 downwards.
AGTTTTATGGTCTTAAAGGGTATTTTGAGTCTCCATGCATGGGAAGCTTGATACTTTGTTGTCTTCATCTAGTTTCCACTTAAAAAATTTCTAACAGGCTCCCAGAATGATTTAGAAACTCTCTGTAATCAAATCCTAATAAATGTCTGCATCAGCTAAATGTACTGCTGATTTGCTTATTGCTTATCATGTATGGGTGATAGGCTATTTTTTTGGTAATGTTAAGAATTATGATGATTCATTGCCATTAGTCCAGGCAGACCAAATTCTTTTTTGTTAAACATTTAATTTCTGTTCTCCTGATGTAACGCAGTAAGTTAGGCATAACCCTAAGAAGTGCCTGTCTGCGGGTAGGAAACCAACCAATTTGTTAGTTTTTAGAATTTTGGCCTCAAAGATAGTTTGGGAGCCTTACATCTTTTTTTTTTTGTCGCTGCAAATTGCTATTGGTGGTGAGAACATCTTGAATCAGGATGGCAAGACTTTGAGCATGAGATACGGAGTCACCAAAGGGAGGACATGTTGCATCTCCCGGGGTGCTCAAGGAATTAGAAAATCATTCTCCTCCATTTGCTTTGCATATGATGAGGCAGGGCAGTGTAGACAGCATGCAACTCTCTGAGGAATATGAAACTATCCTGAATAGCTAAACTGATAAATCAACCCCAAGACCACAGGGGAGCTAGTCATGAGAAAATAGAGGAGGAATAATCGAACTCTGTAGGAACTGGTTCATCTATCACATCTCATTTTAGCTTTAAGGAAAAAAAACCCACCTTCTTTCCCTCCCTTTTCTGAACACTTCTGCTCCTATTGTCAAAACCATTTACTTGGCAGGGGCACTTATCACGGTCTGTTCCTATCATGAATGAAATGATCATGTGCAAGAGTCTAATATCTCAGGTAAATGGGGAGTTCCTCAAGGCAAAGGGCTGAGTTTCCCTACTCTTGTGTCCTTGAGTCTTCCAGATTTGAACTTCATACATAATGATGCATAACACACCATTCATTATTGTGAATTATGCATTATCATATTAATTTATTATTCTGATCATTATTATGATTCATTATTCATACTTCATGAAAATCCAGTCAGCGTTAAAAGTACACATGATGCTGTCTTTCCCATGCTTTTGTGTAGAGTCAAGACAAGTTTATCTTGATTCAAGACCCAAAGCTTTTGTATAGGGAACTTCCTTTATAGAAGGTTTATACTCAAAATAAAGTTTATTCAATTCAGTAAGTATCTACAAGCTGCTATCATGTGAAAGGTTATAGGCTTTTAAAAAGAAATAAAATAGTATCCAAGCACCCAATGAGTTTATAGTGTAATGTATAAGTGGTAAATAGATTTCAACTTAAATGTCTGCCTCTTTTTATTGGTGGTGGCATCTTGGATTGCTGACAAGGATTATGAAGTCTAGTCTAGATTCAGTAGGAAAGAATGCTATCAGTTAGTAATGTCTGTCATTCATTTAGGAATGGAGAATGGTAGAATGGGTGTCATATATTCACAAACCCCAATTTGCAGAATGAAGTCTAGAGAGTAGAAGAATCATCTATTTAGTAGAATCCAATCAATCGATATCTTAATCAAATTTGTTTGGTACAAAATATATCAAATATATAAATTATATGAAATCATTATGTATTACTCTGCTTTTGCTGCCATACAAAAGATTATAGGCTGGGTTGCTTAAGCAACATTTTCTTACACTGGAGGCTAGAAGTCCAAGATCAAGGTTCTGGTCAGTTCAGTTCTTGTGAAATCTCTCTTTCTGGCTTATCGATAACTAACTTTTGTATGCATCTGGCCTCTTTTTGTGTTCTTGAGGAGAGAGAGAGATAAGGCCTATAGAATTAGGGGCCATGACTTATAACTTCTTTTAACCTTAATTATTTCCTTGGAGGCCCCATCTCCAAATACAGTCACATTAGAGGGTTAGGGCTCCAACATATAAATTTTGGAAGGATGCATTCAGTCCATACACAGCAATAAGTGGTGTAAAATATAGGTTCATGTCATCTAGTTGGAGAAAGACATATCATAAGTGTTGTAGATATAGACAGGTTTAGTATTATAAAAGGAACAAAATCCCAAAATCAATTTCTTAATTAATGTTTTTTACATTAGCTGCATTTATTAGTTTTAAATACATTTGATCTTACAGGTTATTCATTGTAACTCAAGTAATCTACATAACTCAATTTTAAATATTATATCAAAGAAGTTAATATAATGCAAAGTAACAGGTGGTAGATGGGTTTGTAAATGCACATTTAACAAAAAATTATGTATTTTTAAAATCTTAGTCTCACCTTAAAATAATAAGTAAACATCAAAAAATACTATCTTCCAAATGATGTTAACTGCAAACTTTTTACCTTGGAATATGCTTCTATTCCTCTACCAACCAGCATGCCTTATTTTTGTATTGGTATGTACTTAATAGACTGAAAACATCACAAGGTTTTTTTTATGGCTATATCCATTACACTGTAATGTTAAAAAATGTAATTTCTTAAGGTAACATTTGCTATAAGTGAAATTTAAATCTGGATCCAGGCTTGTTTTTGTTGCGTGTGAGGCTTTTTATTTCTCCCCCCCCCCCTACCCCCCCTGGCCAGAAGGTTCAATTATTGAGGCAATAAGATACTAGAACTAGCTATTACCCCTAGAAAATATATCCCCTAGAAAAATAGAAAGTATATCAGTATTTTAATTTAGACACCATCCAGCTCTTGCTTCTCTCTCCACCCCTCCAGGGATTCATATTTCAGAATAAAAAAATTAAATATCATTTATTCTTTATTACTAAAATAAAAGCCGACCTGGGTTTTACTGTAACTCTTGGCTTCAAATGGATCTCTATGCCTTGTCATTTCACTTGTGTCCTGACAGGACTGAACTGTGGAAACCTACACTGATAATAAAATGGATTCCCTGGATTTTAATCACAAACACAGCCATCCTAAAATGTCTATGAATTCTTGGTTAAGGTCTAGAAAATTACAGGGGAGATTTTTTTTATCCATATTCCTATCTCAAAATGACTTTCTCTTTCATTATTATCCTGGGAATGATATAGTCGCTCAAAGTGACACAGTAAAATATAACTGAGTAATGATTGAAATGTGCATGTGAAAAATTTCTGAGAGTTTGGTAAATAGGGAAGCATATCATTTTCAGAATTTAGCATGGAAATAATCTCTTTTTCAAGCTTTTGAGACAAAATATAGTATAATAGATGAAATTATAATATATTTATTGATGTTTGATATAGTAATATTTCTCAATTAAAATACATATCCATTATAGATTAGGAAAAAGAATATAAAAACCATATATAATTCTACACTCAATAAATAGTCACTGAACTTTTATATTAATACAGAGATAACTGCCATTAACATTTTAACATACATCCTTTCTGTTTTCAAAATTGGAATTACTAACATATTTTAGAATGCTATATTTGCTTAATAATGTATCACATACATTTTATTTTATTATTTCACATTGATTAAGTATAATTCTATCATATGGATATATCATCATTTATTTAACCAATCGGCTATTGCTACTAAATATTATTTGTAATTTTCTGTTATTTCAAGTAATATTGCCTCAAACATCATCTTATATAAATATGGTTATACATAAATTACTTTTGTTTTCATAAATTTCTAAAAGTAAAAGTCTTAGGTTAAAGACTGTGAATCTGAATAAGTATTGCTTTTTAGAGAGATGTACCATTTTACATTCCTATCAGTAATTTGAAAGTGCCCCTTTCTTCATTCCTTTGGCAATACAGAGTATTACCATTTTTTATGCTTGTCACATTTTTATCCACTTACCGACTTAACTCTGGGCTTAGAGCAGATCATAGAAGTGTAGGAAAGCTGTCAGTCTGCCTTATTGTTCTAAAGATAATTTTAAATGGAAACCCTTTCATTAACTCATTCAACAAATGTTTTCTGAGTGCCTCCCAAAGAAGGGAAAAATTCAGAATGTAAAATTTAATATTTGACAAGTTAGTATTATTTCTCAGTTGATGGCACATTAGCACAGTTCATGCCAGGATGCGCTCTTGTTTTATTTTATTATTCCCACTCCTTTTCCCTTTTCTTCCATAAGCAGCCATTCTAGTGTGTTTCATATATATATATCATATATATGATATGCATGCTTTCTTGAAGAATATATTGTGTTTTGTGGTTTTGAGTTTGTAGTTTTAATTTACATAAATTTTATTCACAAATATGCATTATTTTAAAATTTCTGCTATTAAACACTATATTAAGAATTTAAACTCTATCCTTGTTGTGAGCATGTTTAGATTTTTGCTTCTAATTGATGTAAAAAAATTCCACGATGTACACCTGAGATCTAAACAAGGAGGAATTGTGCTCAGTTCATGGGATGATCAAATGAACATTTACACATTACTTTTAAATAAAGGACATCATGATTAGTTATGTGGTTACATATGTCTACAGTGGACCTATAAATTTCTGAGAGGATTGCAAGAACTTTCAGGAAAGCTTAAATTAGTGGCACCCCCTTAGAGCATCGACAATGCTGAGAGAAGTAAACGTGTCCATCCAGCACATACATCCAGGGGGCATGTGCACCATGCCACCGACTTTGGGGTGGGCCAGTGGTGTCACATCCTGCGGTGAGCCTCTCTCATCTTGCCATGGGCACCGCAGCCATGGAACACACTACCTCGCGTCTTGTATCTTGAATTTGTCACAATGTCTGACATATATATATAGAATGGATAAATGAAAAGGAATCAATCAAATATTAATCTCAGAGCAATAAGATAAGGAGACAAGGATCCCTATTGACCAAGCCATGAGGGATTTCCAAAGAAACAACTTGTAGTTCTGCATACAGAATTCACGTGCCTTGTCCTTTTTTTCTTCCTGAGCATTTAGAATACACACTTCCGGGGCGGAGCCTCCGAGGTCGCGCTGCAGCCTCTGACCCTTTTTTCTGGGCGCACTGGAAACGCGTATCAGAAACACGTCCTCTTTCCGCCCTGGCGCCACCATGACTCCTAGGCCCAAGAAGAACCTGAGGCTTATAGCAGCTTAAAAGCTTGGATGCTGGGTAAACTGGCCAGTGTGCTTGCTCCTCATCCATCTACTGATCCCAGCAAGATGAAAGAACGCCTCCTTCTCATCATTTTCCTAAGGAACAGACATCAGGATGCCCTAACAGCAGAGGAAGTGAAGACGATCTGCATGCAGCAGGTTTATTAAGATTGATGGTGCCCTGGCCCAGCATCTCAGTTGGTTAGAGCATCATCCTGATGCACCGAGGTTGTGAGTTCCATCCCTGGTCAGGACACATACAGGAGGCAATTCTGAATGCATAAATGAATGGAACAATAAATTGATGTTTCTCCCCCCACCCCTCTCTCCTCTCTCTCTCTCAAATCAATAAATTAAAATAAAAAAATAAAAAGATTGATGGCAAGGTCCCTACCAATATAACTTACCCTGCCAGTTTTATGGATGTCATTAGCATTGTCAAGAGAGGAGAGAATTTCGGTCTGATCTATGACACCAACAGTTGCCTTGCTGCTCATTGTATCACGTCGGAGGAGGCCAAGTATAAGCTGTACATAGTGAGAAAGATCTTTGTGAGCACAAAAGGAATCCCTTGTCTGGTAACTCATGATGCTCACACCATCCACTACACTGATACCCCTCATGAAGGTGAAAGACACCATTCAGGTTGAATTGAACACTGGCAAAATTACTGATTTCACCAAGTTTGATACTGGTAACCTGTGTATGGTGACTGGAGGTGCTAATCTGGGAAGAACTGGCATGATCACCAACAGAGAGAGACACCCTGGGTCTTTTGGTATAGTTCATGTGACAGATGGCAACGGCTTTGCCACCCAGCTCTTCAACATTTTTGTCATTAGCAAAGGCAAAAACAAACAAACATTGAAGAGAGAAAGAGATTGACAGCCAAACAACAGTGGGTGAAATGAGCTCTAGGTGACATTATTGAAGATTCTGTACTTAATGGAAGATAATACAGCATGAAAAATAAAAAAAAAAGAATTCTGCACTCTCTAGTCCTTTTTCAATGAGGTGAAACTGACTAGTTGAAGCTAATGAAATATGCATCAAATAGACATGTGCCATTTATATGTCCAGGCAGGTAAGAGTCACGGTGCCACTTCCGAGCTTTCTTTTCCCTTCTTTGGCAACCTAGATCACATGTTTCAGATTGTGTGGCTACATGATGCCACAGCATTAGCCTTGGGACTATGTAGAGAGCCTTCCCCCCCACCCCCCCACCCCCACTGGCTCATCCTGTCAGTCTACACTGGGAGGGGGTTTGGAAGTGTTAGTGAGGGGATTACATATTAAGTAATATGGCCAGGAAGCCCTTACAGAGGTGTTTGAGACCTTAAAGCCTGAAGGAAGTGAGGGAGTTGAGGCACCTAGGACAGGAGTATTCTGAACAGAGGGAGCATCAAGTGCAAACACCTGAAGAAGAGACAGTTTGGTGGGTTAAAGAAAGCAGGACAAAGTCAGTGTGGCTGAAGCAGAGTGAACAAAAGAGAAAGTAAGAGCGTTGAGGCCACACAGCTTTCTGTAGGTGGGGGAGAACAAATTATGTAAGGTCTTAAGGTCATTGTAAGGGCTTTGGCTTTCATTGTGAGTGACATGGGGGCAATTGGAGAGTTTTACATGTTAGAGTGACATGATCTGATTTATATTGAACCTAATAGAGAATAGACCCAGGGTAGAAAAGGGAAGAGGCAGGGTCATATTATTTAATATGTAATCCCCTCTCCAACACTTCCAAACCCTCTCCCAGTGTAGGGGAGGAGGGGAGAGAAGCTCTCTACACAGCCCCTAGTCCAGGCAGGGGATGGTGGTGGCTTGAATTAGGGTGGCAACAATAAAAGTGGTACAAGGCAGTCAAATTCTGGGTATTGAAGGCAGACCCAATAGACCCAATAGAATGAAAGATCATTAGTAAAGAGTATGAGAGGAAAAAAGCAAAGATGACTCCATGGATTTAGACCAGTGTAACTGGGAGAATGGAGCTGCTATTTGTTGAGACGGGAAGAGCAATTTTGGGAGACTATCAGGAGTTCAGGTTTGGATGGGCTAGGTTTGAGATGCTTATTGGACATGCAAGTGTTGATGAAGGGAGATTTCACCATGGTACGCTGGCAAGGATACTGGATTGGTGAGAATGACAGGGATGGTGACACTCTTTACCCAAGGCCCAGGTTCTGTAAGTGGAGACTCAAATACTAAGGACATATGGGAGACTGTTCCCTGATTTCTAGTGGGTGGGCTGGCCTGGAATTGGGTTTCCCAATTACTATGATTAAGCTGAGTTTCTACAAGATTAGCTGTTGATCTAGCAGCAAACGTGTTTCCATGTGAGAGCTATCCATTTGGCAGTCAAAATGTCAGAATTTTACACTCTGTATGAAAAATCACCTGAAACCACCATTCTCAAAGCTTCTGCCTCCTTGAGTTTCAGATTCATTTCTTGGTTTTCAGATCCCAGGGATGAACGCTGAAAGTATATTTTAAGGCAAGGCAATTTATGCTTATTCTTCCAGCATTAAAAAAATGCATTTCCACATCAAAGCCATGTTTGGTTTCTAAATCTGTTAGTGTAGCAAGGACAGTATTTCCCAGGCTGCATAGTTTATATTTCTTAGCCAACAACATCTAAACCTTTTTTTTTTTTTACTCACTTAGTACTTCTGTTTATTCCAACCCTTTGCTTTGTGAAACTTTTATACATTACAGGTGTGAATACAATATATGGGATAATTTTAGATGCCACCCCTCTTCTTTCTAAAGTGACTGATGTCAGCCCTATGGCAGGTGCCTCAGATTCCACTCCCAATTGCTGCACATGTGTTGAACTTGACAGTATCCTGTCCATGGCTGGCAAACAGTGATTCACTCCATCTGCTCCACGCGTGTCATTTTTGAGATGCAGAACTTACAGAATGCTTTGTCAGTTGCTATTCCTGTTTCTCTCCCTGCTTGTTTATACGATGTCTTACTTTGTGGACTCATTTTGCTTTTTTACTTCTTCCTGTTGTTCTCCTTTTTTTGACTTTCTCTGTTCTCTTATTCCTCAGTGAGTGGAAATTGGATGTGCTCCACTGACCTGCCGTACCAATCCAGGGGGAAGCTGTACTGCCCTCACTGAAAGAAAGGGTTCAACATTGTACCCTTGACCTATGTAAGTCACACAACTCAGATGCTTGCCTGGATGGCCCCAGTGAAGGAATAAAAGGAGGTTTCATTTGCATAAACTGTGAAGTACTCTTTATTGGAGTAGTATATGGGGCCTAAGCTATAATCAGTTTAGAAGCTACAGTGGACTGAGGGAGCCAAAGGCAAGACTCCAGGTTTCTGATTCTGGAGAAGAGAAGAGGCCATTTCTGAGATCAGTTGTTAACATGGTGGTGAGCAGGGCCACCGTGTGTGCTTGGGTTGACAGTGTTCTACCCTAGGGTACCCAGATGAGTGACAGATGGGGGCTGGAATGCAGCTTGTGGGCTACCATGCATCTACTTGTGATGGTTAATTTTATGAGTCCACTTGATTGGGCCATGGAGTGCCCAGATATTTGGCCATGAATTATTCTGGGTATGTCTGTGAGAGAGTTTCTAGATAGATTAATATTTGAATCAGTAGACTGACTAAAGCAGATTGCCCTCCCGAATGTGGGTGGGCTTCATCTAATCAATTAAAGACCCTAATAAACAAACAAACAAAAAACAAGCAAGGGAGAATTTCTCTCCACCTGACTGGCTTCCAGTTGGGACAGTGGTCTTTTGCCTTCGGAATCTGATTGGAACTTATACCATCAACTCTCCTGGTTCTCAGTCCTGGGACTCAGACTGGAGCAGCACCCCTGGTTCTCCTGCATCTCCTGCTTGTGGACTGCAGATCTTGGAACTTCTCAGCCTCCTTAACCATGGGAGCTACTGCCTTCTAAAGGGATACACTAATACAGTACTTGACACCACCCAAGGAAGAGGTGCCTTTTGCCAATTCACACAAAGTTTCTCTCTGGGCTAACTAAGGCCCTGGCAATGTGTGTAGAGTTGGGTATGAAGAGGTAGGAATGGGGCTGATACATATAATTTAAAAAATTATGTCCCCCTCCACTCCCATGTAGCTTAGAGTTTGCTTGTAGTTTAAAACTCTGTGTCTAGCCCTGACCGGTTTGGCTCAGTGGATAGAGCATCGGCCTGTGGACTGAAGGGTCCCAGGTTCGATTCCAGTCAAGGGTATGTACCTTGGTTGCAGGCACATCTCCAGTATGGGGCATGCAGGAGGCAGCTGATCAATGTTTCTCTCTCATCGATGTTTCTAGCTCTCTGTCCCTCTCCCTTCCTCTCTGTAAAAATCAATAAAATATATATTAAAAAATAAATAAAACTCTGTGTCTAAACATGAGTCTTATAATATGGGTGATTTTACAACTCCAGGGGTGGAAACAATTTAGTTCCTCTGCTAAATTCTTGGTGATCCCCGAGAATGCCTTTGCTGGTTGGAGAGAAATATAGTAAAACTAGAGACCCGATGTGTGAAGATTTGTGCAAGAATGGGCCTTCCTTCCTTCCCGCCTTTTGGCTCCGGCCTGGAGCCGCCTTTCCGCCTTCCCATACTGCCCAGAGGCCCACACCACCCCCAGCTGCGTGGAGCCTGAGTATGCAAATTAACCCACCAGCTTTGTTGGGTTAATTTGCATACCCACTCCTGATTGGCTGGTGGGCATCATAAAGGTACAGTCAATTTGCATCTTACTATTTTATTAGTGTAGATAGCGATGAGTGATATCCAGAAAAAAATACCCAAACATTGTCTTCTGGTAGGGCAATGTGTGCTTTTTAAAACATGTTCCCTTCAATGTTTTAATACAAAGAGGTATGACTGGTGGTTATCATTCTTATTTTAAAGGCACAGAAACAGAGCTGCAGAGGGACACTTGGGCATCCCTGGGGCCTGGGGGGGCAGATAGGGGGGGTGGCTAGAGGGAGGTTTTGTTCTCTAGTTGAATTTCTGTTTGGGCTCCTGGGCTCCTTCCAGCCTTCCTCACAGGGCTGACAGAACACTTAGAACATTAGTACATTCTTTCTAAGCATTTCATTCCTTAGAAAAAGTAGAATAGTATGATCAGAGCATAATTTCCTTAAAGGACAGACACTGGAACAGACTTTTTTTTTTCCCCACTGAGAAAACAACCATGTTTATTTGGGTTGTAATTACACATTTTAGTTCAGTTCTCTACTCTCACCATCCAAAGTCTCTTCTTTTCTAAGAACTGTAAAGGCAAGAATCCACACATATACAAATATGCACTCTCACATGCACGTATCTCAGGGCTATCTTTTTCATCAATTTTCTAAAAAAGTACTCAGATTGCACCTACTCGGTATGACACAGATCACTGTAGTTGAGAGTAACTGTGAGATAATATTTGCAGTACCTGACACATTGTCCTCAAAATGAAAATGATTGTTGCTGCTCACCCACAGCTGGATGGCGAAAAAATAGCAGTGATTTTATGATGCACTAGAGAGTTCCTTGTACCATAGGGAGAAGGTGGAAGTCAGTGAACCAGAGAACCCGTGTTTTGTCTTTCAGCTGCTACCCAAATTGGTTTCATGAGACTTACACTTTTACATAACCTTTTCTCTGGGCATTTAATGCCAATTAAAGCAACACAGTCATCCACAGCTCCAACCCTGGAAGGACCCCCTGTGAGGAATGTCACATTATACTTATGATCAGTCATAACAGATTATTAAACCATTTTCTAAAGTCTGTTATCTTTATATTCACACATCCTCCTAGGGTGGTTATCTGAAGTTCTAGGTCAAGAACGGTTAGGAGACAATGGTAGAAGCTGATCTCAACCTTTCAGACTTATGTTTAGCTGATGTCATTGCTTATCAACAATCCAATTCTAGTCATAATGCTGCACCTGTGAGCAACAGGAAGGAGGTTAGTGAAGACTCTTTGGCTCCAGTGGGCTGACATCCTCCTTTAGGACAGGAGGCATTGAGAATAAAGGGATGGTAGGCACTGTCTCCCTAGTCACACTACCCTTAGACATCAGTGAAGCTTGAGTCCACAGTGGAATGTCCTGCAGGCTGAAGAATTCCTAAATTTTAAGGAATGTCCTATGATTCACCAAACCTTGCCATTGGTTTAGGTCAGTGCTTTGTAAACTTTGATGCTCTTATTAATCACCTGGAGATCTTATCAAAAGGCAGATTCCCATGCAGTAGTTCTGGAGTGGGGAGAGAGATCCCGAATTTCCAGCCAGGTCTTTGGTGAAACTAAGACTGCTGGTCCATAAACCACACAATGAATAGTAAACACCCAGAGTAAAGTTAATATTTCAGGACCTCAATTCCTTTCCTGCTCTTTCTTTTGATGCCACCACTATGACTGTGGTCTCTACTACCTATTGCTACTATTTCCAGTCTCATTTTCCACCTATTGCTAAAGAGAACATTTAAATCTGCTTTGAGCTCATTTGGCCAACGTTCTGTGGCCTAGCTTTTGGTTCTCTTGCAAGCCCCCCAAAGATGCCATTTTTAAGTTCTAAGGAACTTGGAATGTTTCCATAAAAGTGGAATTTCACAGTTATGCTGAATATTTCCCCCAAAACTGTGGTGGTCTTTGTCTCTCCTTCTTGCTGGGGAATGTTAACTCATGATATATAGGAGGTAACATTAGTCCTATGATCTTATTCATGGCTTCTCATGGATGTGCAAATAGAATTCAAAGGATACCTCCGGCTTCCCAAAGACTCAGAAATTAATGCATAAATGAGGTTGTTGCCATGAGTTGCCATGACTGTCACTGCAAAGAGAACAAATAAACATTGTGTGAGGCAGCCAGGCACAGGGGCCCGCATGCTTTTCTACTGACTGACTACATCAGCATCAGCCAAGATGCAGCCTTCAAATACACATTTCTAGGGGCCTCACCCCAAACCAATTGAATCATCATTCCTGTGGGGGGATCTGTGTTGTTATAAAGCAGAGTGGCTAGCAGCTTGCTGTGCTGATGAGCAAATATTAAACACCTTCAATTTATCCAGTCACTAAAAAAGTTACTGAGTACCTACTAAGGGTCAGGCCTAGGACAAACACAGCTCCTCCCTCCGTGCCTTTCCCAGCTGAAAGTGGAAAGTAAACAAAATAGAAATAATCACAAATGCTAAGTGCTATGAAGGAAACAAGATGATGAACTCACAATGAAGAGGTAGGTTGGTTCGAAGACCTGATGAGTGATGGTGTCCCTGGGGCAGTGGCAGGAGGCGGGGAGACCTGCAGGTTAGGAATTACCCAGCAGCATAGAGGAGGGTAGGCAGAGAGATCATGTGACTATCCCTGTGACTGCTCTAACAACTTCTGTAGATGCTACCAGATAAATCAAATAAACAATTCACAGCTCCCTTCCTTGCAAACTATTCTGAAATTAGAGATTCTCCCCCAGGTGAAAAAGGCAAAAGACTCCCTTTCTGTCACCTTCAGACCCCGCTTGCTCCAAGGTTAATGCCAAAAACCTGGGTCTCACTGAACGCACCACTAGACACCCCTGCACTCTTCTTTGAAGGGGGCTGAGATCCCCCTGCCTAGTCCTTAGACTCTGCCTGTTTCTTCTGGTGAAGGTGTTCCTCAGGACAACAGTCCATGTTCACTAGGTGAGTCGGGCCTGGGCCTCACGCTCAGCAGGCTCGCCCATGATAGTTCTTGTCCAGTCACAGTGTGACATGGTACTTTGGAAGATTCCATTCGGAAAGACAGCGAGTGTGCCACAACTTCTGCTGTCATTTATCATTTTTAATTATATGGGGGCATATTATAAGCCCAAATCCCAGGAGATATTAATGCTGCCAGGAGATTGTTTATCTGCTGAAGAGCAGTCTTCCTAATCAAACGTGCACACCCTCAGGGCAGCTGATTTTTGTGTTAGGTGAAAAGCAATCATAATGAGCAAATGTGTGAAGAGGCATTTTCACTTGTGAGATGCTTAACTATGTCAGGCAGCTTAGCAAAGGGACTGGACACTTCCAGATCCTGGTGGGTCTGCACGGGGCAGGGGTGGGCCAGTTCCACTGGAGTTTGTTTCACAGTTCAGACCTGCTAGGCAGTGCCTGCTTTTAGCACTTTCTTCCTTCCTTAACCCCTGGGGTTTCGGCTTCTCAAAGACACTTCAAGTGACCAGGCCAGGCAGCACTAACATGGACTTCTGGGATGTTTGTGATCTGCTGCTTTCCCATTTAGCCATCCCTTCAGGAGGTGGCCTTTTTATTTCATGCTTTTCCTGAGTTCACACCAGAACCTGGGCACCCCAGAGGCTGAGCTTCAGATGCACCGGAACAGCCTTGGCTGTTCTCCTACAGCAAACTCTTGCTAGGTGTGGTAGAGGGTGCACTGACGAATGACAGGTTCCTGCCCTCCAGAAAGAAAAAATCAATAGGTATCCAACTAGCTATTAAAGAAGAAAGACTGTGATAACTACAGCCATACAGATCAAAAGGAAGTGCTTTGTTATATATAAATGGTGCTGTACTGGTTTCCGATTGTGGCCACAAATTCAGGGGCTTAAAACAACAGAAATTTATTTTCTCACAGGAGGCCATAAATCTGAAGCGGGTCATATCAGACTAAAAGGTGTTAGAAGGGCTGTGTTTCCTCCAAGGCTTTAAGGAGAATCCGTTCCTTGACTCTCCCTGTTCTTAGTGGCTGCCAGCCTTTCTTGTGGCCTCATCGTTCCAATCCCTGCCTTCTCCTCTGTCTGTGGAACTGCACAGCTCCCTCCTCTGAGAACAGATGTGATTGCATCTAAGGCCCATTGGGATGAGGTAGGACGATTGTTTTATCTCGTGATGCTTAATGTAAACACATCTGCAAAGCCCTCCATTGCCATAGAAGGTAACATTCACAGATTCCAGGGGTTCACACATGGATATCTTCTGGGAAGTCATTCAGGTGCCACCCTCATTCTTCCACTCCCTTCCCCCATTACATAGAGCTGTGATGTCTGGTATGGTAGTCACCAGTCACATGTGGTCTGTGAGGGGAGGGTGGTTACACTTCAGGTTGCCCGGGGTGACCCTGGATGGGGCACGGGCTGAAGGAACAGCAGCCACCAGGGTTAGCTCTTCTCCCAGTGAAGCGTGAAGTACAGGAGGGTGAGCAGACAGATGTCTCTGGAGGTCTCACCAGAGAAAGAACACACCAACATTCCATTAGCAAAGCAAGTCCCAAGGCCAAGCACAGTGTCATTAGGGAAGAGAGTTCACTCGGCCCCTTAGTGGGAACTTCTACAAAGTCACATGCCAGAGTGGTATGAATTATACAGGGAAGTTTGTGAAGAATGATGAGCAGTGATTCTTAGGGGTGAAGCAGCTGGACTTGACTTTTTAATATAGTTCACTTGCGTAGTTGTGTGGAAAGCAGATTTGAGAGACGAGATGCTAGAGTTGTGAGGTTCAGGTGAGACCTAGTAAGAATATGGGCTGCGAACTAGTGAGCTGCCATGGAACAGTTATTTCAGAATAACATGTGACATAAAACCACCAGGACTTAATGACTTACATTTATGGCTGGTTTTTAGATACCTCCATTTACTGTACAGAGCCCATTGCTAAGGTGTGCAGTTGCCTATTCAATATCTGTTTTCTTATTTTTATCAAAACAACTCTGATTTTACTTGTCATTAATGTGCTTAATTAAACACTTTTCACCTAGCTTTCCTTGCAGGTGGAAGGGAAAACCTGGATATAAATGGCAAACCCTGGATATAAATGAGATTCACTGGGTCAGTGGTCGGCAAACTCATTAGTCAACAGAGACAAATATCCACAGTACAACGATTGAAATTTCTTTTGAGAGCCAAATTTTTTAAACTTAAACTTCTTCTAATGCCACTTCTTCAAAATAAACCCGCCCAGGCCATGGTATTTTGTGGGAGAGCCACACTCAAGGGGCCAAAGAGCCGCATGTGGCTCACGAGCTGCTGTTTGCCGATCACTGCACTAGGTTGTATTACCAGAAAAACTTTTCATCGGGACATGTGCTTTTTTATCATTTGCTCCTATCTTTTCTCTGCCTCAAGTGTAGATGGATGCTTGGAGCTCCAGCAGGTATTCTGTGGCTAGGAGGCAGCTATGCTAAAGATGGCAGCACGGAGAAAAGGAGGCTGTCTTTGACGACATCATAAAGATACCATACCAGCCCTCCATGGCCCGCTCTAGAAGACTGGTTATGTGAGAGAAAGTAAATGCCCTCTTTTAACACGTTAAGGGCCCAGTCAGTCACCGGTGATGGACACTATACTTACTGTCCGGAAAACAAAACAGGCTGGGCTCTTAACCTAAGTGATTATTTTTTTTTTGTCTGTTTTTAAAAAATATATATTTTTATTTATTTCAGAGAGGGAGAGATAAACATCAATGATAGAATGATGATTGGCTGCCTCCTGCACACCCCCTACTAGGGATCGAGCCCACAACTGGGGCATTTGCCCTCACCAGGTATCGAACTGTGACCTCCTGGTTCATAGGTTGACACTCAACCACTGAGCCACACCAGCTGGGCTGTTTTTTGTCTGTTTTTAATAGCCAACTAAAGTTCCTGTCACCACACATGACCTTACTGACGTGAAGACACATTATTCATTTAATAATTATCCCGATCAATGACCAAAATTAGAAACTGTGGGGACTAAAGTAAATTAACATTTTTCCTGCCACCTTTTAAGTTCTTTTAGTTGGGCTAATAGTCAAATTAACAGACAGATTAACAGGAGAAAATAAATTTTTAATGAATGGTCATGGCAAATTCACATATGCATGAAAATTCTAAAGGCAGTGAGGAAACATTTAATATACACTGAGTGGCCAGATTATTATGATCACTGAATGCATAATAATCTGGCCACTCAGTGTGTGTGTGTGTGTGTGTGTGTATATTTATATGTATTAGAGGCCCAGTGCATGAATTCATGCATGGGTGGGGTCTGGCCACCCTGGCCAGGGGGAGGGGACATGGGCAGTTGGCTGGCCTGCCTGCTGGTCAAACTCCTGGTCGAGGGGACAATTTGCATATTAGCCTTTTTAAAAAAAATATTTTATTGATTTTTTACAGAGAGGAAGGGAGAGAGATAGAGAATTAGAAACATCGATGAGAGAGAAACATCAATCAGCTGCCTCTTGCACGCCCTGCACTGGGTATGTGCCCGCAACCCAGGTACATGCCCTTGATTGGAATCGAACCCGGGACCCTTCAGTCCACAGGCTGACGCTCTATCCACTGAGCCAAACCGGTTTCGGCTGCATATTAGCCTTTTATTATATAGGATATACACTGAGTGGCCAGATTATTATGCATTCAGAGATCATAATAACCTGGCCACTCAGTGTATGTGACATTTTGGACAAAGGAGAAAAGAGTGGGGAATAGGGGTCCTAAATTTCAGAAGTGAGAATGAGCAATTTACAGGTAGATGAGGAGAAGTTGCTGGTTTGGCTCAGCAGATAGAGTGTCGGCCTGTGGACTAAAGGGTCCCGGGTTTGATTCTGGTCAAGGGTACATGCCTTGATTGCAGGCTCAATCCCCAGTAGGGGGCATGCAGGAGGCAGCCAATCAATGATTTTTAACATTGATCTTTCTATCTCTCTCTTCCTCTCCCTTCATCTCTAAAATCAATAAAATATATATATATTTTTAAAAGTGGAACATACATGGCAGACAAATTCTTGCTAGGCAACTCAGAAACAATGGGACATAGGGATATCTAGGTCACAGGCCCCTGCCTAAAGCCCTCTTACAATTCAAATTAGGCTAAGGGAACATCCTAGTTTTTCTAACAGACTCTCTTGGGCAGGAAAGGAGGGGGGTAGTCAAAGGTCCTTTGAGTGTTTTTTTTTTTTTTAACAATGAGTCTTTTGTTTCTTAATAAACAGCTTAAAAGCAATATCCCAAAAGGCAAAACATGTTTCCCTTCAAAACATTAAAACCTCATTAAGGTGATCTAGTCCAACAGTAAGCAGCTGCTAGTTATATAAATTTGTGGAGAAGTTTTCCTTTGGTTTCTTTCTTCCTTGTCCTCCCAACACAAGTCCAAATGCTCCTCTCAGCCACCTATCTATCTACCTTATGATGTCTACGCAGGTGTTAAGTCATCTAAGAGAGTTAGCAGCAAAGGGCGGCTGACTGTTTTGTTTTAGACTAGGACTCTTGAAGGACAAACCTGCGATGAAGAAAAACAACAAAAACACAGATGTAGGTATTGCTATTTCCAGATACAGAGCTACCCAAATGTATATCAGTAATGACAAAGTTGCATTTCTACGTAACTTGATAAGCACTTCATGTACCTTATCTCATTAGCTGCCTGAGGTTAGATGATTTGTTCAAAGAGCGGAACTAACAAGTGACAGGGATGGGAGCTCAAATTTTTCTGACTTATATTTTCCCTCCCTGTGCCAAAAGTGATCTTAGGAACTGTGTGTTGAGAGCCTTTTGTGTCTATGAGAGAAAGGGAGGTGTCGAAGAAATACTGCACTGGGCATAGTTAAACAGGAAAGGAAGACTTTATTCAAGACAATGAGACAATGGCAATGGGCGGGGGGGGGGGGGGTGGGACAGAGAGAGAGAGAAAATTTAACTGTACTGACATAAAAAAGCAAGCGGGTTCTTAAGCCCTGCGATGAGCTATTGGAGGACTGGAGGACATTGGGAGCAGGAGAAGGAGTTGGTCAATGTGTTCAGACCATCTGTGTTTGCCAAACAGCATTCCTAGAAGTTGGGCTTCTACCCTCCCAGACTGACTGGGATATAGTGGCCCTATCTTCCTGGATGGTTTCCCTGTCCTTTGAGGTAAACCTCCTGGGTGGTAAACCTGGTGAGAAGCTGGGAGATCTACATCTCAAGAGCAGAGGAATAATTCACAAGGGAGTTTTCTAAAGTAAGTGCTGAATGAAAGAAGAAAGCAGAACTATCTCCCATCTTGCAGAGCTAGATCCTCAGCTGACCCTCCCCACTGGGGGTCACCACAGGAATTCAGAATTATCCTAACTCCCCCAACCGCTGCCTGAGTAGACCAATGAAGCTCCAGGAATGTAGCTAAGGTCCTAATAAGGCTATCAGGAAGCAATGGTAGGGGGATGGCTCAGACCTTGGAATGTATTGGCCACCTCCTGACCTTTGTGCCGTAAGACCCTGCAGAAAAACCCTGACCAAAGTGACCACTCTCTGTAACCCACGTCACTCACCCAAGCCCACCCAAATGACTAGCCCTATATAACCTTTGTTCCCCTGGGGCTTGCTCTCTCGTCTCACCGGCGGCTGGGAGCCAAGCCTGGGCTTGAATAAAGACACTTGTTTTTTTTTTTTGCATCGGAAGTGGCTCCCTGGTGGTTGAATTTGGGGACCCCGAAATCTGGGCATAACACTGAAAGGAAAGGGTGAGCAAGGACCTAGAGCCAGGAAGAAACCTGTCTCAAGTTTAGTCAGGCCGAGGGGAACTTTAAGGCGGTCTGGGTCAGAGGGCAGCACCAGCTTTCCTTGCTCTCTAGGAACCAGGTCTCAGAAGTTCCCGATTGTTCCTCTCTTAACAGGCGGCTGCTTTGTCAGGGGACACACTGACTAGCTGGTGGAGGGACTCGAATTTCAATGTGCATCCAGGTGGAGATGATTCCCTCTGCACCTGGTTCCATGACGCTCCGTGGGGTGAGTCCTTGCAGTTTCACCTACTAGACCAAATCCAAGAAACATTTTCAGCTCAGAGATGATTCCATACAACTTCACAAGAGGGTGGAATGGGGAGGGTGGAAGGGACTCTCTTAGCCCAAAGATAGAACCCAGGGACACAGGGCACCCCCTAGTAGAAATTACCATCATAATAAGCTGAACTGGTAAGTAAGGGCAGCCTGCAGCACAGAGGAAAGTGGAAATCTCCTTGGCTGGCCTTTCAGCTTGCCTAAGGGACAGCATTCCCCTCTCAGAGGGGAAGTGACCTGACCTTAAAATCCAGGCCTCAGGAAGTAGGAGATGAAGGTATTTTATTTTCCCCTTTAAGGCTTTGATGTTTTTCACATAAAAATGTAAAAGATCCAGTTCCTTACCCCTGAAGCTTCTTAGCAAAGTAGTGGGCTTTTAGAAAAGACAAAGGCCTGGGGGTGGATGGTGTCTAAGGAGCCAGTGCCCCGAGGCCTCTCTTTCCCTTTTTCAGAGCGTGAGGATTTTTAAAAACGTTTCTTCCCCAAAACACCCCACCCCTCCTTCCCCCACCCATCTCTTCTTTCATTCTCCAAAGTACTAGCGGACGGTTAGCCCTCAGGCCCCGCTACCCGTCTTTCCTGAATCCCAATGACTCCAAATACCAAGCTTCTCTCATTTTGGTCAGCAGCTGTTCCCCCTGCCTGGTGTGCGGACGGAGCTCCTTTGGCCACACGGTGGCGCGCGCGAGCCTCCCAAAGCGCGACGCACTCCACGCCGCCCCCCCCCCCCCCCGCCCCCTTTCCCTTCCATCCGCGTCCCAGCTGAGGAGGAGCCGCGCCCCCGACCTTCCCAGGCGGGATAGCGGGGGGCGCGCCTCCAGGGCCCGGGATGCTGTAGAGCCGCTGCAGCGTCAGGCCGGCGCGGGAGGGGCGACTGGCTGCGACGGCCCTGGTCCCAGGCTCCTCCTCCTGCCGGTCCAGACCACCCCCAACCTACCCCCACCCCATTCCCCCACGGCTCCACTCTGTGAATCCACGGCTTCCCCTAGCAGCCTAGGAGCGGCGGAGGGCGCAGCAAAAGCGACTGGAGGCGCGCAGCCTGCCGGCCGCGCCAAGCCTTCGGGCAGCAGCGGCGGCGTCCCGAGAGCAGCCCTGGAGGTGCCGCGGAGTCCGACGCGCCCTTGCACGACTAGGAGAGGAGAGAAGCCGCGGGCTGCAACTGGGCAAGGGAGAGACAAGCGCACGCGTGTGTGTGCCGGAGTGTGGGGGGCGACAGCCTCGAATTAGGGCGGAGGAGAGGTCAGGGGAACCGGGGTGGGGCGCCCTCCTCTGCGACCCCGCCGTCCCAGAGGTTCTACCGCGGCGGCGCCAGCTCCTCAGCACCCCTCACCATGGACTTGCGCGGAGTTGGGACGCGCCTCGGCAGCAGCGCGCGGGAGGCTGCCCGGCCCTGGGGGTGCGCGGGCGCGCGCGCAGGGATGGCGAGGTAGGATGGCCGCCCAGCGCGAACCTTGTCGCCCCAACTCAGCGGCTCCCGGGCGGTGCCGCTGACTCGCCGGAGCGCACAGGGTGTGGGCGGAGGCGGCCCCGCCGCGCCCGCGCCTTTGGGTGTCGCTTTGCCTCTTCCACCCACTCGCACCTGCCACCGCGCGGATACCATGTCGAAGGCGGCCGGAAGCGGAGCGGCGGCGGCGGAAAGTTGTCCCCCAGCCTCTGCTGGCCCATCGGCGGTCGTGGAGGACCTGTCTAAAGTGTCGGACGAGGAGCTGCTGCAGTGGAGCAAGGAAGAGCTGATCCGCAGCTTGCGGCGCGCCGAGGCCGAGAAGGTGAGCGCGATGCTGGACCACAGCAACCTCATCCGCGAGGTGAACCGCCGCCTGCAGCTGCACCTTGGCGAGATCCGCGGGCTCAAGGTGAGCACGGGGAGGGGAAAGAAGGGGAGGGGAGGCTCGGTTCCACAAAGTGGGAGCGGGGCGCCCCGGGAAGGTGGGGCCAGGCTAACTTTCCCTCCCTCCGTCAACAGGTGATCCTCCCCATTCTTCAGGTCAGCACCCCCTGTTCCCCATCCCTGCCCTTTGGAAGGAAACTTTTACAAACTTTGGAGGCGTCGAGCTCTTTCCCATTTGGGACGCCCAGCTTCGAGCTCCCTCTTGGGGTCCTCTGGCGGGAGGAGCGGGCGCCTGAGATGCTGAGAGGCTGGGAGGAGGTGATGGGTACGCGGAATGCTTCGGGTTAGGTGCTGTGTTACCTGCAGGGAAAAGGCAAGCGAGAGAGCTAGTCTAGGGCATCTTCGCCCTTGGGAATTGGGCATAGGAAAAGGCTGTTCTGGCGCACGACTTCCCTGGCGGGCGGAGGGTGAAGACAAGGTGCCAATGCTGGGGCGAGGGGCTGGCGGGGCGTTCTGGGAGAAGCTGGGGCGCCACCCTCGGAGCTGGCGTGTATCACCCGGTGCCAAAAGAGCTTAAGCTCTGCCTTCACGTTCTCTACCTGTTCCCCTGCCTTCCTTCTCCCCGGATTCGGATGGCGTCATCTGAGTTTGTCAGGCCGCCAGTACCGCCCCCCCCCCCCCCCCCCCCCCCCGTTTTACTTTAACCTTCTGTGGTGGGGAGCAGCAAAAGGACTCAATATGGGAGGCGCAGGGTTTTGAAAGGTTACCCCAAGAGTCATTGATGCTTGCCTTTTGAGCCAGCACCCCCCGCTCTGCTACTAGGAAAAAGAAAAGAAAAAGAAAAACGAAAAACCAACATCCGTCCTCCCCAACTTTCTTTTCTCCTTGGAGAGCTCTGCATGTGCTAGCAGTGTGCCTGCCGGCTGGCTGCAACCCACCGGCGGCCAGGAACCGCCCTGCGGGCGTGCACAAGGACCGAGTTTCCTCTCCCCGACTGCTTGTGCTGGTGCCTCCTGGTATTCCTTCCTCTCATTGTTCTGCTTTTGTTTATAGGAAGCCAGACACAAACGCAATCACTGCAGGGACCTTAGGGAGCAAATTCCCGCAGGCACATGCTGTTCTTGTCCCCTTTCCACTCCCACCCACTTCTCAGGCTGTAGACACCTTCTTCATTGTCTCAGCGCTCCAGCTTGGGGATTCCTGCGCTAAGAGGAGTGGGAGGAGCAGAATGCCAGGAGCTCACCTGCATGCTGGACCCAGTCCAGGTGGAGTTGGTCCTTCCCTGAGGCCCCAACTGACTGTCATATAGTCCCTAGGGTAGGTCCCATTAGGGAGGTCCCACAGTCAGAAAAATACCAAGGCTTTTTCCTTTGGCTTAATTCATTACTAATGGAGTATTTATTAAGTACCAGACTCTTGTGAGATTAGACAGGCTAGTGTAGTGGGAATATCATCTCAGAGGTGGGTTTGTATTTAGAGTCCTCATTTGCCAGGAGGGTGAGTTTGGTTAATTAATTTCTCAGAGCCTCATTTTATTCACCAATAAAATGCAATGATAACAATCATCTCCAGACATCAAAAATACAATTAAACTACAGAACAACCATCATTCAGAACTACTTGAAATCTAGCTGAATGGCAGTCCTACAACTACGGATTTTAAGAAGAAGCCACATGGACACTAGTAGGAGGGGTGGAGACAGAACAGGTTGGTCCCACACCCAGGTGTGGTGGATAAAAATTGGAAGGCATATTTCAGCTTCAGAGGTACCCAGGGTAGCGAGGGGTCCCAGCCCCACACCAGAACGTCCCAGCCCAGAGTTCCAGTGCTGGGAAGAGAGTCTATGTAACTTCTGGCTGTAAAATGCAGCAGGGACTTTGGCTGAGTGAGAAAGAGGGCTGCTGGAGTCCCAGGCAGTTTCTCTTCAAGGATCTAAACATGAATTTACTTGGATTCACTCCTTTTGAGTTCCAACACTGGGGAAGCAGCTGGAAAGGCACGAGGGACATACAGGGAGTAACCATATTGTCTGGCATCAGGGCGAGAGCTGGAGGGACAGCTCTCCCAGAGAGAAGTGCTGGCAGAGGCCATTGTGCCTTTTCTGAGCCCTTCCCCCACAGACCTGGCAGGCAGGTGTCAAATCAGAGTCTCTGTCAACCTGACTTATCATTGTTTGTCCTGCTCTGCTGATTTCCTGAGGCCCTGCCCCACCAACTTTTGGGTCCACACAAGCTGCTTCCAGTGGTTTTTCCATGTGAATGGCCTGTCTTGCCTCATGCTTCTGACTTTCGTCAAATTTCTCAAATAAGCAGCATCTAATCTTGGCATGCCCTGTGCCGCCCTCTGAGTGTCCCCAGGGTCAGCACAGGTGGTAGCCAGCCTTGGTTTGCAGCTTGGCCTCACCTGGGCACCTCCAAACCCAGAAAAGTGGCAGGCTTCTGCAGTCACTTTGTAGCTCGTACCTGATGGCCCCAGGTAGAACACAGATGGTGGCTATCCTTGGCCTGCACCTTCTGGGAGGCCCCAGAGCCAGTGAACCTGGTGGACAGCTTCAGACCACATCCAAGCACCACCCAGCCACCTCCACAAGTGACACACTCAAGTGTTGAACTCTGTGGGCGTCAGAGCCCCTCTAAAGTAATTCCTGCCCCTTGGGTTGGGCCACTGCACTGCTGATCTTCCATGGTGGTTGCAGCCAGTCCTTGCAGCTGATAGGCCTGGGGGTAAATCCTTCCCATTGATGTGCCAACAGTAATCAAGGCTCAACTACAACAGGAGGGTGTACCAGTACACAGGCCACAGGGGGAAGCACACCTGGAGTGTCCAGGTTAGGTGAACGGGGAGGCTGTGCCACAGGACCCTGTCGGATACCTGTTACATTGGGCCACTCTACCAAGCCTGGGAGCTATAGCAGCTCCGCATAATACATAGAAACAAACACAGGGAGGCTGCCAAAATAAGGAGGCAAAGAAATGTCCCAAATGAAAGAACAGAACAAAACTCCAGAAAGAGAACTAAACAAGATGGATAGAAATAATCTACTAGATGCAGAGTTCAAAACACTAGTTGAAAGGCTGTTCAATGAACTTAGGGGAAGAGTAGATGAACTTAGTGCGAACTTTATCAGTATAAAATAGTACATGGAAACCATAAGAAAGAACCAGCCAGAAATGAAGGATACACTAACTGAAATGAAGAATAAATTATGGGGAATCAACAGTAGAGTAGATGAAGCCAAGAATCAAAACAACAATTTGGAATATTAGAAAGCAAAAAACAATCAGAAGAGCAAAAAGGAAAAAGAATTAAAAAAAAATGAGGATAGTGTAAAGAGCCTTTGGGACAACTTCAAGGATTCTAATATTTGCTTAATGGGGGGTGCCAGAAGGCGAAGAGAGAGAGCAAGAAATTGAAAACCTATTTAAAAAAAATAGTGACGGTAAACTTCCCCAATCTGGTGAAGGAAATAGACATTCAAGTCCAGGAAGCACAGAGAATCCCAAACAAGATGAACCCAAAGAGGCTCACACCAAGGTACATCATAATTAAAATGCAAAATATTAAACACAGAGGGAGAATCTTAAAAGCAGCAAAAGAAAAGTATTTACTTACCTACAAGGGAGCTCCCATAAGACTGTCAGCTGACTTCTCAACTGAAACTTTGCAGGCCAGAAGGGTTTGGCAAGAAATATTCAAAGTGATGAAAAGTAAGGACCTATACAATGTTGCATGTTTCTCTCCTGCTCCCTTCTTCGCTCTCTAAAAATTAATAAACCTACCTGGCTGGCATGGCTCAATATTTGAGCATTGACCTATGAATCAGGAGGTTATGGTTCGATTCCTGGTCAGGGCACATGCCATTGTTTTTGGCTCAAACCCTAATGTTTGGTGTGCAGGAGGCAGCTGACCAATGATTTTCATCATTTCTCTCTCTCTTTCTCTCCCTCTCTCTCTCTCTCTCTCCATTATTTTCTCCAGTATATATATTTTAAAAGTCAATAAACTACTCTTATAATTAAAAAAAAAGCAAGGACCTATAACCAAGATTACTCTACACAGCAAAGCTATCAGTGAGAATCGAAGGGCATATAAAGACCTTCCCAGACAAGAAAAAGCTAAAAGAGTTCATCGCCATCAAACCAGTGTTACATGAAATGTCAGTTAAAGGGTCTTCTTTAAGAAGAAGAAGATAAGGAAAAAGATTTTAAAAATATGAACAACAAAATGGCAATAAATACATATCTATCAACAGTTGAATCTAAAAAAACAAAATAAATAAACAAGCAGAACAGAAACAGACTCATAGATAGAGTGAACATTTTGACAGTTGCCATAAGGGAGGGGTGTTGGGGCAATGGGTGAAAAAGGTGAGGGGATTAAGAAGTACAAATTGGTAGTAACAGAATAATCATGGGGATATAAAGTACAGCATAGGGAATATAGTTCATAATCAAACCACCATGTATGGTGTCAGATGGCTATAAGATTTATTGGGATGATCACTTAGTAAGTTATATGTCTGATCACTGGGGGTACACCTGAAACTAATATTATATTATATGTCAACTGGTGATTGAAAAATAAAAATTATTTAAAAAAATAACCATTCCTAGGGTGTTGTGACAATAAGTTATGATAAAATAGGGGAAGATTTAATAATGGACTTGACTACAAAAAATGGTAATTATTTTCTCCAGGAGAGAACACATCTCCTGGATCTCAGTTTCTTAGGCAAAGTTGAAAAAGAAAAAGTATGATTTATAACCCTCCAATTTAATCTTCTTCCAGGGTTTGAACTTAATGTGACTTGGAAGAGTTTTAAATTTATTAGTCAATTAATAATATGGCACATTGACATAATAGCTCAGAAATACTTGAAAGGTCTTTTAACTTGTGTGGATTGACTGTGTATGTGTGATCACTGTGTGCATGGTGGTGATGGTGGTGGTGGTGGTGGCCTTTATTCCTCTAGCCTCATTCAGAAAAATACTGGTCCAGTTAAAAGTGGTCACACCCCAAGTAGGGAGGTTTCCTGGTGGCCTAGCTTTGTGACCTGGCATTAAAAGACTTCCCAGCCCACCTCCTTTTCAAGTTAAAAAATGATGGGGTCTGGTTACTTTCTGACATAGCCGCTACTCTTCCTTCTCATCATCCCTGAACAGCTGCAAGGTGGTGTCTGCAAGACCTCTAACCCACCTCTCAAGAGGCTGTTTTAGACCCTGCTGAGAGGCCAATCATCTCCCTTCTCTTCATCATCTTGGCTCAGAGCTTCCCTGGACACCAAAGTGATCTATTAATGCGGTTGGCTGAATACTTCTGGAAGGAAGAATTTTTTTTGCCTTTGATGTTTGGGATTCTCAAGTGAGGATTAAATGCAGGGTAATTAAGGCCATAACACTTTTTTCTTTTTTATGCCCTTTGTGAGCTGTCTTTGAAATTGGATCTATCTATTTTCAAGGCTGCTCGGTGCACTGTAGCAGTAGACATAGGGAGATGGGGGCATCGGTTCTTTTTCTTTGAGAGGCCTGTGACTCTGTCCAGTCACTGGCTGACTTGTTTGTATTTAAACATTTGGGAGGCAGTGCATATGGAGCACTGGAAAGACAAAGGATTTGGAGTCTGCAATCTGGGTAGCTTGGGCAAACTGTTAACCTCTTTGAGCCTCAGTATTCTCATCTGCTAATTGGGGATACTTATACATAGGTGAGGAAATGCCAGCGAGGTTAAATAGCTTTCTCAAGGTCATACTGATATAAATGTTCAACATAGGCTGACTTTCTTTTCTTTGCCTGGTTGACATTCCCTGCTTAGAATATGTGCTACTGGAATGGGTGGAGGAAAGAGATTAGGGTTCTGATGTTATAAGGAACTGTATTTCTGAGAAGCACATTTGTTCATTGCTGACCATGTACCAACACTCAAGCTGCTATGACCTGGGATTTTAGGAAGTGGGGGTGGGTTTGGGGGAACTGGATCTTGGCAGCACATTAATTTCCCCCCTTGCTCCCCAAAACACTGATTTCCCATCCTGCAATGATGAAAAATAGCAAAAACAATTATCCTTTAACCACAGATACATTACTTGAGAGTCTTACGAATAAAATTTTGTGTTGTGTGCTATAAGATGGTTTAACCTTTTAAAAGTCCATTTTAAACAGAAGGATAATGTCTGGTGGCACGTGGCAATGTTACAAGAACACTTTGTGTTTTGAGAAAGAAAGCCCAAGTCTTAATGTGGCAGATTTGAAGACGCTGGCTCACAAGGTTGTTATCAAGCTGGGTGCTTACTGTCCATCAGAAGGCAAAGGAAGTAGCTCAGAATTGAAGAGTAAATACTATTTTCAGGAAAACTAACAATAGGAAGAAGGAGCTGTGCTGAAGGAAAGTGAATGGGCCAATACCCATCCTTTTCTCCCCCGACTGGAGCTCTGACAAGTATTTGTTTCACCCCATTTGGAAGGGGCATTAACTCCTTGAAGCCTGCAGTAGTACAAGTCCTGTTTACTTCCCAGTTCTGGAGAAATCAGAAATAGTTGTAGGATAGTCCGAGGGAAGTATTTTCAGATGGAAATTTAGTTACAGGAAGAAGAACATGACTTGAACTTGCTATGAAATGCCAGGATTGAACTAAGTGTGGAATCGTTTTTGAAGCTTAGAAAGGTTAATTTTGTTTAGTATTATTTTCTCTGAATGTCCACAGCTTCTGATGTCCCTGAAAGCATCAGTGTCAAGGGATAATTTATTCTGTTACTACTATAGACCCCAACATGGCAGTAGCTAGAGCTGTATCCTGTTGAACACAGGCCTAGGGCTTTAAAGGATTGGTTAGTCTATAAACACATATTAAGTGTTCAGCAACCTGTCAGATGTGTCAAATATGCAAATAAAGACATTGGGATGAACTCTGGCCTCCAGAAGCTAAGATATCTACCTTAAAAAAAAAAAAAAGATGCCCAATGAGTCCTCTAGCTAGTGTATCTTATAGGTAGTAAGCAGAGAATGGGAAAATTCATTCATTCATTCATTCATTCATTCATTCATTCATTCATTCATTCCTGGTGCTGCTGTACTCCAGGTGTCCTCCTAGGGTTGGGGCAATCTTCTTAGAGGAATTTCTCCTTTTATAAGTTCATATAAGGGAGAGGATCATATTTTCTAGTTGGAAAACTAGACAAAATCAGGGTTCAGAATGAGCGAACCTAAAGGAAGTTAAAGGTGGCCAAGGGTTCATTCATTTTCTCTGGCAA
This sequence comes from Corynorhinus townsendii, assembly GCA_026230045.1. Lineage (NCBI taxonomy): Eukaryota > Metazoa > Chordata > Mammalia > Chiroptera > Vespertilionidae > Corynorhinus > Corynorhinus townsendii. Next base: position 136,386,595 of record JAPDVU010000007.1, on the reverse strand, counting down.
AGGGGAGGTGATGTGCAGGGCTATCAAAGGGTTCATGTGCAAGAGAGACGTAACCTGCAGGGAGTGTTTTTGGACATCAGTCTGGCCAAAGACAGCTTGGACTGGAGAAGGTGTGGGAATGGGGAAGACCAAGGGGCAGAGGCAGACCAAGACAGGGAGGCCAGGTGAGAAGCTTTTGGGAATTCCAGAAAGTGGCATTGAGAAGCAAAGGAATGGAGGGGGTCAGAGACAAGGAAACAGGTGACGATGATGCCAAGAGTTGGCAGTGGAGTTGAACACTAAGCTGCACAGATCCTCTTACTCCTCCGGCCTTGAACATCATCTTTGGAGGCGCAGGGCGTGGTTGACAGATGTTTTCTAGTTTATTTTTTAGGTCAGTAGCAGGGAAAGTGTTAGAATCAATTTGAACTTAAGAGAATTAAGGCCCCGCTCTGAGTACCTCTAGTTCTGGATTAGATGACAGAGTCACAAGGCCAGGTGTTTTCAGGCTTTGTAAAGCAGGGGAAGTCTTAGGTAGCCACCCCTGTCGCACCTCCACCAAACCATGGTGCTTTAAGAAGCTGTTACCCCTTTTATACTGTATGTGTGAATGGAGCATAAATGGAGACTTCTCAATATTTAAACTCCTGGGTTTCAGGTATCTACAGTGGGGGTGTTGGTGAACAGAGGTGAACAGAATAGATGGTGCAGGGGGATGGGGGGAGGGAGGTCTCCACTCTCATGACCAGTTTGATGAAGACATGACTAATAGCCATACTCAACCATATGTCACCCAACCATATATGATTACCAATTGTAATAAGTGCAACAGAGGCAAAGTCTAAGGGATAATGGTAGAGCATAGGGGGGAGTGGTCAGGGACAGCCTCTACGGGGAAGTAACAAAGTAAGACCCAAAGGTTGTGTAAAAGGCTGGGGGAAAGCATTCCAAGTGAAGGAGGGGAAGGGCTTGTCCCTTGAGGTCCAGAAACAGGGCATGTTGTTGGGGCTCAGTGCATGATGGGAAGAGAATGATCTCACCTTCTCCACTGCTACCACGTGTCAAAGCCACCATCATCTCCCTCTCTCTGGACTAGCCTAGTAGCCTCCTAGCTGGTCTCTGGGCTTCCATCTTATCCTGTCTCCCTCTCTTCTACCTGCCTCCCCTTTCCCCTCCAGCCAATCTATTGTTCACGCTAAACTGTGGTGATTCTTTACGAATTGAGTCCTATCATGTCATTCCTCTATCCTCTGCTCACCAATTCAGGGTCCTTCCTGTGGGTGAGGAGGCCCTGCGTTACCTGGCCCTAATACCTCTCAGACCTCTTTCCCACCTTGCCCTCCTTTTGCTCGTCGTTGTGTCACACTAGCCTCGCTGCAGCGGGAGCCACATGTCTCAGGGCTTTTATACTTGACATTTTCTTTGCCTGGGATCATCTCTCAAATGTTTGCTTCTTCATTTCACTCAGGCCTTTGCTGAAATGTTTTCCATCTTTGCAGAGGTGCCGCTGCCTTCGCCTTCTCCTCCTCCTCCCCCTCCCCCTCCTCCTTCTTCTTCTTCTTCTTCTTCTTCTTCTTCTTCTTCTTCTTCTTCTTCTTCTTCTTCTTCTTCTTCAGGTATTCTTTAATCTGCTTTAATTTTCTTTTCTCTATAGGACATTATGTTCTGTATTTTCTTTTTGCTAGTCTTTCCCATTAGAATGAAAGCTGTAGGATGTCAGGGTCTTGCTGCACACCAGCTGGACTGGTGTCTGGCACATAATAGGTGCTTACTAAATATTTGTGAATGAATCAGTGATTCACCATTCATGTTGGAGAAATAGGCAGGCCCAGAGGACTGGGGGCCTCGTGAGACTTGAAAGATTTTGCACTTTATTCTAAGGGCAGTGAGAAGCTATTCAGGGTTTTAAGCATAGGAGTGCTGAGATGAGATACATTTTGGAGCTAGATTTCAGAAGACTCATTGAGCTCAGAAGTGGAAGGCAAGGGAGAAGGAGGCACCAGCATAACAACAGGTTCTTATGAAGGACAACAGGATGAGTGGAGGTGGCCTTTGCCAAGAGGTGCCATTTGGGGAGGGCAGTTTGAACATGAGCTCAGCATTGCTGTGTTTCATGTGCGGTGCCTGGGAGATGTGTAGGCGTTGTGGCCAGTGGCTGGTTGGATTTGCAGGACTGAAGTGCCCTCAGAGGGCAATTGTGCTGTTCCCTTTGGCGGGGGAATTGGGGCTGGGAATCCCATGCCATGGGCTGAAAGCCTGGGCAGTGCTTGTTTGTGAGATGAAAGGCCTTTTAAGCATTTCACAAGTCAGGAGCAGCCATCTTTCTTCCCTGAAGGTGGGACAGGAGAGAGTTTTTTAAAAAATTTATTTTATTTTTTTATTGATTCCCTGTTAATTAAAAGCTGCTCCCTCATACCGAATGGATGACCTTGGACAAGACAAACTTTGCAAGGTCTAGTGTTTTCTCCTGTAAAAGAACCGTAATAATCATTATCCTCTAAGTATTTTGGCGAAAATTAGATGGGATAATACATGGAAAGCTGTAGACAGGGAGCACAACCAATACCTATTATTTTTATTTTTATGGATAGGTACAAACCTGACGCTTCCTCTCCCCTCCTCTGGTAACAGTAGGAAGAACTGGCCAGTTCTAGGCTGCCTCTCCCGAGTCTAAGCCTGATGCAGCCTCATGCGCAGGTTCCTGAGTGGTTTTCTCTCTCTTCCCAGGATATCAACCAGAAACTGCAGGAGGACAACCAGGAACTGCGGGACCTCTGCTGCTTCCTGGATGACGACCGGCAGAAAGGCAAGAGGGTGTCCCGGGAGTGGCAGAGACTGGGCCGCTTCACGGCCGGGGTGATGCACAAGGAAGTGGCCTTATACCTGCAGAAGCTGAAGGAGCTGGAGGTGAAGCAGGAGGAGGTGGTGAAGGAGAACATGGAGCTCAAGGAGCTCTGCGTGCTGCTGGACGAGGAGAAGGGCGCGGGCTGCGCGGGCAGCCGCTGCTCCATTGACAGCCAGGCCAGCCTGTGCCAGCTCACCGCCTCCACCGCACCCTACGTGCGGGACGTGGGCGACGGCAGCAGCACCTCCAGCGCAGGCAGCACCGACAGCCCAGACCACCACAAGCAGCACGCGAGCGGCGGCAGCCCCGAGCACCTGCAGAAGCCGCGGGCGGAGGGCAGCCCCGAGCACGCCAAGCACAGGAGCACCAGCCCAGAGCACCTACAGAAACCCAGAGCCTCCGGGACCCCAGATCACCCCAAAGCACTCAAAGGACCCAGCCCCGAGCACCACAAACCCCTGTGCAAGGGCAGCCCTGAACAGCAAAGGCACCCGCACCCAGGCAGCAGCCCTGAGATGCTGCCCAAGCACATGCTGAGCGGGAGCCCCGAACACTTCCCGAAGCACAGAGCTGGGGGCAGCCCCGAGCACGCCAGGCACAGCGGGGGGAGCCCAGAGCACCTGCAGAAACACGCCCTTGGTGGGAGCCTGGAGCACCTCCCCAGGGCCAGGGGCACCAGCCCGGAGCACCTCAAACAGCATTACGCGGGGAGCCCTGACCACAAACATGTGGGTGGAGGAGGCGGCGGAGGCAGCAGGGAGGGCACCCTCCGAAGACAGGCTCAAGAGGAAGTGTCGCCCCATCACCGGAATGTCTACAGTGGCATGAACGGTGGGTCAGTACGTGCTGGGGATTGCTTTGGCCGGGCAGCTCTGTAGAGAGATCTGAATGATAAAGGGCGGTCCAGACAGATTAGAAAGTGCAGGCGCTGCCCAGGGGGTGGGTTGGGGGAGGAGCAAATATTTGCCCTAATTCATGATGTGTGCTTCATCCCCTCGATTGGTTTTAGTTTATATAGTTATCAGTCAAGTAAGCTTGGAGAAGAAGAGGAGGGGCTAGAGGAGGGAGAGGAACAATAATTTCAGGGGTGCTGAGTAGTCGGGGTGAGATTTGTGGGAACTGAAGATGAAACCAGACCCAGTCTAAGATTCTTCCATCTTGAACTTGAGCGTTTTCCTAGTTGTGTGCAGTCTCCTGCTGGGGCTCACTGGTGGAACAGGTGACCAAAAGGTTTTCTAATCCAATTATAATAAACTAGAGGCCCAGTGCAGGAATTCATGCACAGGTGGGGTCCAGCCGACCTGGCCCCAGTTGGGGTGGATGGGAACCAGGCCTGTCTAGAGGAGATGGCAGGAGGAGGTTGGCTGCTGGCCAGGCCCCAATTGGAGCCCTATCAGGGCCGGGCCAGCTGGGGGAAGGGGCTAAGGGTGACTGGTCCTTGGGCCTGCCCCTGATTGGGGTTGGGGGGCCAATTGGGGGCAGGGTGGTCATGAGGAGGGGCTGTGGGCGGTGGGCTAGCTGCCCTGCCCCCTAATGGGGTGGGGTAGCTGATGGGGGTCAGCAACCTGGGGGAGGGGCCATGGGTGGTTGGCCAGTCGGCCTGCCCCGATTGGGGGTGGAGCTGACTGGGGGAGGGGCTGCAGGCCTATGGGGTGGGGCAGGCCGATGGGGGTTGGGGCCTGCAGGGGGAAGGGCTGTGGGAGGTTGGCTGGCAGCCCCACCCCTCATCAGCCAGTTCGCTGGCCACAGTGGACGTAATAGCGACTGGTCGTTATGGCATTCTGGTCGCTGGCTTTTTATATATATAGATGATTATCCTAATAAAAGGGTAATATGCAAATTAACAATCACTCCATCACAAATATGGCGGTGCTCATAGCCAAAAGATGGTGGTGCCCAGTCCTCTCAGCCCCGCTGGAGTCCCCCAGTCCTGGGGGGGCAGCCGCTGAGAGCGGGCAGAGTGAGTGGCCTGGAGGAATGCTTGCTTCATCGCTGCAGCGACAAGGCAAGCGTTCCGTGACCGGCCGCAGATGGGCCTCTGGGCCACGGAGAGCCTCTGGACAGCGGGCACGGAGCAGCCAGGCCCCATAGAGAGCTACTGGTGCAGGGATTCATGCACAGGACTCCTAGTTTGTTATGAAAACCAATATCATTAAAAAGGAAATATGGTGTCCCTAAACAGGCTTGATGCTGGGTTGCCTGAAGTGTATAAATATCCTTACTTGACCTTGAAGATTTTTTTTATGGTGTTGGGAGCCTTAGCATGAATGTGTGACTTGACTTTGCATCTAAAATGTATCAAATGATTTCCTTCTCTACTCACTCAAAACCACCCAACCCTCCCAACCAAACTCCCTGAAACGAATTCTAAATAGCATGCTCTTTGACTTTAACATGAGAAATATTTTTCGGTTGTCTAAATGTTCCTTTAAAAAAATGTACAGATGTGTTTGGACACTCCTTTGCTTTCTACAGCATAGTATGCACTGCATTTGCTGAGGTGACTCTAAACCCAAGTTTGTAAACCGTTGGAAGAGGTTTAATTTACTGCATCTTGGTTCTGAAGCCACCTTGAACTTGAGAGGGGGGAAAAATAATTTCTTTAAAAAACAAATGAAAAACCCCTTCCCATCCTTTTATGTTATCTATGGTTGGTTGAGTTGGAACTAAAATGATTGGTTTTATGAACTGTGGGCTCTTTTCATTCAAAATATCTGAGGTTTCTCACTCTATATGAAAGCTGCTCAGGAGTCAGCGGCAGTCAGCTTTGAGCAGTGGTGGCTTCCAATTCTAGCAGCGACACAATAGGGTAAATTTTCAATATTGTACTTGGGGATTTGCCTGTTGGATTCCATTTCATCCTAATCCTTTTCTTGTAGTGCTGAAAATTGACTCCTAAAGCTTGGCTTCTAATGCATCCAATGTTCTCTTAAGCACACGTGGAACTAGAAAGGGTGGGAAAGGTAGAATGATTGGTTGTTTGTGTTGGGAGATGGAGACCAGGAGAAGCCAATTCTCCTGTTGTGTAGAGGCCTCCTGGCTGATGGGGCTTTTAAGTTCACTGCACGTCACTCCCTCTTCCCAGGAGAGACAGAGTTGCTGCCCGGATGCTGAGGGCAGCCTTGGCTGTGCAGCTCTCCCAGGGGTGAAAGTCATCGAGATAGTTATTTTAGTTGTGCTACTGCCAAAGATAGGTCGTTGACAGGAAGCTTGTCTTCAGGGGGTAATGTGTTAACAGGAAGGTGACGTTAATGACCTTTCCATTTCTTGATTACTTTTTGATGAACATGGGAAGTAAATGGTGTGCACTATTTTAAGGAAAGTGTATGTTGAACAACAACAAAAAATTACTTAGGGGCAGGTGGTTAACTTAAACAACAATTCTCTCTACAAAATGACTTTTTAAAGTAAAGAACTCATTGAGTTTAATCAATGTATGATTTAGTGTACAAGAAAAGTTTAGGTGTGACTTTTAAATGATGCCTGGCATAAAGTAAGGTGTGTCTTTAGATAAGGATGACATTACATCATGACTTATTGTTGCTTGGATTCAGATAAATATCGTGGGTCAGGCAAATGATTTTTAAAATGTAGCCATTTTATTTAGTTAGAAATTTGATGCGTCATTTAGAATGCCACTATATTTAATTTTTTTGTGTTTACTTCTTTTCTCATTCTAAAATGACAAATCTTTTGACAGTTGATACCCTCACCAAGGTATATTTGTAGCACATTTGCATTACGTTTTTAGTTCAGTAATTAATTGGAAAATGAAGTGGCACAATGTTCATGGATCATCAGCCTATAAACTTGGGCACTGGCGGCTTGTATTTATCCTGCTGTTACAAATTAATTTTTGATGTGGATGGTAAGACATGATCTTTTATACTTACAAATCACCACACACGTTGCTTGAATCATTGGTTTGTAAACAGATAGGAACCAGTAGCAAGTTTAATCTCAAATTGCAGATTTGCCAAGTCACTTACAGAATCATTCTGTTGCAGTTGGTGTGAGATCCGAAGGTTTTGGATGAGCACTTGCATGCTTTTATAGGAACAGAAAGGAGGTGAGAGTAAGGTGGAAGTGTCTGCATTATATGGCAGAATGAAACAGAGATGGTGGGATATTGTCCCACTTGTAAGGATATACATCCCTCCAAGAAGACACAATATGTACACGGAGGGAACATTAGTGAAAACAATTGCTGTTTTAGTTAACTGTGCCTTGAGCTTCTTTAAGTCTTCTTGTGCCTTCAGTGGCAAACTACTAGTAGATGAACTTCACCTCCAAGAGTTTCCTTTGGTTAAAACAGTTGGCTTAATTTCCAACGGGATGCAAAGACAAATTTTAGGCAGTTTTCTCTTAAAAATATCTAAGGCTCTATAGCCACTTTTCAATTAGTAGCTGATTCAAAAGCAAAGACAAAAAAAAAAAAAAGCCACAGGGGGGGAAATCTGCAAATTGAACAAAATGCTCATGAATGCATTTCCTTGTTTAGAAGTTATTATTCACCTATTTGTTTTCAATTTGTAGAGAGTTCCATTTGCAAAGAGGAAACAGATTCAACACTTATCACATCTAGACATTAAGGCATTTGTCTATTCATTCAAGTTACGTGCTGTGTTCTAGATTTGTAAATTAAGTAATTATGAATAGCCACTTCTAGCTATAAATGTACACAAACGGATAGCCTCCTGGAGAATGGGGGATTCATTTACCTGATGCCATTGAAATCCAAGGTTGGATTAAACTTTTTTAGGTGAAAGTGTTCCCTTTCACAAGGAGACCCAAGGGCTTTTGCTTCCAGATATCAGCTGGCAGATCTTTTCTTTTTAACAGAAAACTTTTTAGCTCAGGTCATGGATGCCATGGATGATTCAGGTTCTTTCAGCAGCAATAGCTCTGTTTCATTGTTAACCTTCCAGACAGGCATGATTCTGATCACCAGGCCTTTCTTTACAAGTAGTCCACCCATGGGACATTATGAATGCAGTCAAAAAATAATAACAAGAATTTTATTTTAATTCTCGAAGCACATATTTCTGGTTATCAGCAACTGAGAAAAAAATTCATAGAAGAAACATTACTCCTTATTTTATTGTTGGATCTTTCTTCTAAAAGCATGCCCAGTTATCATTAATTTGACATTTGAAGGCAGGTTCCAGTGAACAATAGCTTCATACCCTCCTTCTACATTACCTAGCCCAGTGGTCGGCAAACTCATTAGTCAACAGAGCCAAATATCCACAGTACAACGATTGAAATTTCTTTTGAGAGCCAAACTTTTTAAACTTAAACTTCTTCTAACGCCACTTCTTCAAAGAACAGACTCGCCTAGGCCGTGGTATTTTGTGGAAGAGCCACACTCAAGGGGCCAAAGAGCCGCATGTGGCTCGCAAGCCGTGGTTTGCCGACCACTGACCTAGCCAATGAGAGCACACACAGGTTATTACTCACTTATCTTAGACAAGGTCTGTTCAGAACTGCAATTGGCCTTGCAGGACAGAGTGTCAGGGTTGCAAGTCTTCCTCCTGAAAGCTTCTTACCGCCTCTTTGCCTCTTTCATGGGAGTATCTCCAGAGATGGAAAGAGCATGCTGTTTCTCCCACTAGCTCTTTCTCTACAGCAGGAGTTTCTCAGCAGCGGCACTGGTCATATTTGGGACCATGGCAATCTTTGTTTTGAGGGGGTCGTTTTGTGTGTTTTAGGAGATTTAGCAGCATCTTGGGCTGTAATCATGAACCACCCCCAGGTGTGACTAATTAAAATATCCCCAGACCCGGCCAAATGTTCCCAGGGAGTCAGCAGAATTGCCTCTGATGCAGAATCACTGCTTTGGAGCCGTTTTTTCCCATCCTGGCTGCAGATTAAAATCACTGTGGTAGCTGTGAAAAAATACCTGTACCTGGGCCCCACACTCAAATGCAGATTGAATTGGTCTGGCACTAGGTCTGGGCATGTTGCAAAATGAGCTCCTCAGGTGAAACCTGTTGCCCCAGGCTTTTAAAGATGGGTTGGTGTGGGTGAATCTCTCAAACCCCCAATTCTCCTGGGAAGAAGAAAGTTAAATTTTCCTTTTTTTGCTGAAATGAACGCCAGGACTGAGAAGGACTGACCCCAGCAGGTACTGTAAGACGTCACCCCTCTCAACCCAGAGCAAGGCTATATTACAATGCACTTTGGAGGGAGGGCTATGCTTTAAAAATTGGAGTTTTTGGTGGGTGGAATTATTAGGCTAATTTTGGGAAACCCTGGTATATAGTTCAAGATTACTTTCTAAAGCCTTTGCATCCAAATGGAAAAGGGAGAATGTGAGTTTTTAACCCATTCCTGGTGGATACCAATGGTGCGTGTAAATCACACAGTGTCTGCAATGTGAATGTTTCCCAGTTTATAGGTTTTTACCCTGGGTCTTAGGACTGCTCCTTATTCTCTGTTGAGGTTATTAACGAGTGGACAAAAATGCTGAGAGCACAAAATGGCCTTGTTTATGGACGGGTAAGATCCTGTGTGTGGAGAAGCCCAGCAGGATTTTCTGAAGCAAGGTCATCTGTAAATTAAATAGTACTGCAATATAGCATGAATAATTGCTCTCATTAATCTTATATTTTGCTTAGAAAAAGCCATAGCTTTTGAACGAATTTGGACAACAGAAATTGAATATCTCTTGGGAGAAAAATTTCAATGGTTATAGTATATCAGAACTGATTTAATTCAGGATCTCTGATTGTATTTTCTATTGTGTGAGCTGAGTTGGAAATGGTTAAAAAACTAGATAATAGTTTTTGATCTTCAAACTTCAATATGGTAATTTGGTAGCCTTATATCCATTTTGATAGGACGTCAACTTAAGAAGTTTTGAAAAATAGAATCAATTATTGTACTATACTTGTGTGTGCACATTGTATTTATCATAAGAATGTATTAGATTACATTTTTATTTAATGACATAAAAACTTACTATTGGGCATATTTTGAAATTCCTTAAACTATATCTGAGAGGCAAACTATTACTGGAAAGCCCAGATGGCTTGGAAAGGAATTTTCTAGTAGAACGTCAGGTTTTCAACTCCACTGTAATACTAGCACAAAACTAGACACGTTCTTTAAATCTAGGGGATTTTGTTTCATCTTTCTGCAAAGGAGATTTTCTCTATCTACAATCTGTTATGTATATGTGTGTGTACATGTATATTTTATTAACTTTAACATTGAATCTGAACAATGTGAAACATTCAGCTGACTGTTTGTCCAATGGTCGGCAAATTGCGGCTCGTGAGCCACATGTGGCTCTTTGGCCCCTTGAGTGTGGCTCTTCCACAAAATACTACGGCCTGGGCAAGTCTATTTTGAAGAAGTGGCGTTAGAAGAAGTTTAAGTTTAAAAAGTTTGGCTCTCAAAAGAAATTTCAATCGTTGTACTGTTGATATTTGGCTCTATTGACTAATGAGTTAATCAGTCAAACAAATGCCCAAATGCATCCAGCTCTAAGCTAGTTACTGCTGTGGTCAACCAAAATCCCTTTCAGCTGATTATGGTTGTGTCATTTAGATCCAACTGACTCAATTAGATGTTTGCATTTTCCTATTTATTGCAACTTTCCAGAAGATACAGTAGAAAAAATAAGATTATTGAATTAGTGATGCATTTGCCTTTTAATAGAAAGAATTTAGAACGAAGCATAGGGGAAGTGAAAAGTTAGGGCAAGTATTCTACTTTATGAGATAACTTCACAAGTGTCAAATGAATGCAGATACAGTGATTTGCTATAAGGTTATGCATTCACTCATAGTAATAATAGATTATTCTGGATGTGTTGGTGTAGGGATCTCAGTCAGGCTCCGTTGGTCAGAAATAACAGTGTGAAGCCATATTTTGCTGAAGTTAAAAAAAAAAAAGAGTAAGGTTGTACTTGTGTATCACCATTGGGTCAGTGTATGCTTGATGACGTCTTTCCGACTGAAATTTATGACCTTGGGCTCTGAACAGTGTCAGATTTTAGGCACTTCTGATGCTTAGAGACCCCAGGGCTTCCTATGCTAGATAGAGCTATGAGTTCCTACATTAAATGGCCCCAGGTGGTTATTCTCTTCCTCCCACCATGTCTATTTTAAAATAATAGATTTTAAGTCACTTCAGGTACCAGTCTACTGTTAGCGGTATTCCTTGCTGTCCTCAGCTGGCCTCACTTAACTCATTTTCTCATTGTTGTTTCTAAACTCTGTTCTGCTGTTGCTAATGGCTGGTCATACCTCAGGAGAGGGAAAAACCACACTGATGAGAACTGTAAAATAAGAGTGAAGGGGCTTGAAGTGTCCTTATATGAATGAAGTGCATGAGCTTTAGTGCCTGGCCCATGTGCCATGCATTTGTAATTATTTTGGCTTTCTAAGATTCATTTTTGCTTATTTTTGGGGTCTTGACTATGCTTCAGAGAATTGAGATCTTTCTAGACAAACTCAGAAATGTTTTGCTTCTTAGGTACTCTGACTCAACCAGGTTGCTCTTAATAGTACTTTAATACATAATATTTAGAACAAGCATTTGTGCACACTCAAGAAAAAAATTATTTTGAATTTGACTCTGGGAAATACTGAGAATAATATCAAGTTCTGAAATAGGCTGAATTGCAAGAATTCTAGGAAATTGGAGATTCCATCTCAAGAATAGACCATGGGACACTTGAGAATAAAGATAAGAAATCTCAGCTCTAAGTTAGAAGAGTCTCTGTCTAATCTGCGAAACAGTGAGGTTCAGGTTACTGCGGTGCCTGACATAATCACCTCCTCTTGAGAGTGCCCTTCAGGAGCCTCCAGTAGGAAGAATGGCTGCTCTTTCTGAGAAAGAGGATCCTTAAGCCACAGCCAGGCAGTGGCAGAGAGGGATTTAGAAAAGGGAAAGTGGCAGAGAAACAGCAGGTTGCATTACCGTCCTTATAAAGGCAATACCGGTTGGTCCTCCCTGAGATAAAAGGCAGTAACTGGGTTATTCACATCTGGCTGAATCATTTACAGTTTTAACGTAACAGAGCGTTATGTATTACAGAGCAGAGCTTCTGTACCTGAATCATTATGGAAGGGCACAGAAGGTCTTGGGACCTGGTCATGGGCCTGGAGTGAAACCAGGCACATAGTCACTTACAAGATAACAACTTCAGGAATAACAGTTATTAAGTGTTTTTCATGTCCTCAGCTATTTAGGCCTTCTGAAGGCTTTTCTACGAGACAGAAATGTCAGGCACAAAGGTTGGGTTTGGTGATTGCTCAAAAGAGTGTTTTAATTATTCAATCTTTACACACACACACACACACACACACACACACACTATGTAGTGTTTAATAGAACATGAAATAAATTGAAGATATTGAATGACCTTTAAAAACCCCTTTCACTTTTATTTTCAGCTATATAAAGTACTATGAATTCTTCCGTTTTGAATTCTTACAAACAAAACATTTATAGCCACATGTATGCCTGCTGCTACAGTTGAGGGATAAATGTTTTGGTGCACTTTTGATGCACCAAGAAGTCAAAGGTGTTCTCTGATGCTTCCTGAGTTGGCTTTTCTAGTCAAGTGTATTTCTCATTACTTTAAATGGAGAATGTTGTCTTCTAGCCTTGATTGCAAAGGACACTGAAAGGTCTTCTCATCTTTCTTTGAAAATGGAGGGGTTCTTTGGATTTCAGGTTGTGAGTAACTACAGTTGGGTTGTGAGTAACTACAGTTTCCTGAGTGTCCATAATCGCTAATTGGTTCAAAAATGGTTAGAAGCATGAATTGCACTTGGAACATGGTGTGTGCTTTCTTATCAGTGGAAGAAACAACAACTAATGGTAAATATTTACGTGTGTGAGTATATTTTATTAGTTTAGTTAACTGAGAATAAACTTTAATACTAACAAATAGAAAGAGGACGCTGTAGTTGTATTTAGTTCAAGAAGTCACAGAACATAGAACTTCAATCTGTAAAATAATCTACCAATTCGTGTACCGGGCCTCTGGTGTTTAATAAAAATCTAAGTGGAATACAGAACCATCCTTCACCCTTTCCTGTTGGAAATTGCGGAGGACCAGAGACCTGAAATGATGACAGTGGGACAAGAAGAGCGTCAATAGACTATGGCTTAGAAGACCTGGTGATTTAAGAGCTTGGATCTGGGAACCTGTGATTAGGCCATTTGGGTGCACAGTTCACAGCTGATGGACAACTACTCAGACGCATTATTAGAAGTATTCTTGCCCCTTGCCTGAGAGGCCAACAACCTTACTACTCGTTTCTTTCCACGTAGACTCTCCCCACTCCGAGGCCATGTTCCTTCTAGGTAAATGCTTTTTTGTGAAGATGGACTGACCTTAGTCCTGTCCTCACACATCCACTTGTAATAACAGCCCAAATGCCGTATGTCTGGAGAGATGTCAGCTTCTGGACGGCAAGAAACAGAAGGGAAAGAGAGCAGCAGCGAAGGGGTGGGCCAGATGGCAACACCAACTGCTCTCAAGGACTTGTATTTTTTAATAACTCAGCTACTGCAAACAAAACTAATTAAGCCAGTTTTTCTGATTTATGCTACTGTAGCAAAAGTAAAGTATACTTACATTACACTTTTTGATGGCATTTAAAAGGTCAGAATATCTGAGTTGCAGATTTCTGTTCAAAGCAGCCTGGTTTGTTGAGCCACTCTTGAGAATTCAAATTAACCTTGCTCATTAATTCAGCATCTTTTTTATTTCCCTAGACAGCAAGTGCCAACTCACCATTTACCCAAACAGAATAATAAGACCCTGAAAAGCACATGACTAATCCATCATCTGCAGATCTGACTAATGACAGCTAACAGGAAAGTGAGCTAAAGAGACAACTTAGAGTGAGTGAGAGAGAAAATGAAAATGGCAGATACAGGCAGTGTGAGAGTGGCAGTGCCATGAAGAACTTCAAAGGATTGGCCTGTTTGGCAGTGATGTTGTCAGTGGGCATCTATCTTATGTGGATTGGCAGGACAGTCCCCATCACTGCTATAGGAGCCAACCAGAATTGTCCTGACTGTGGAGCTGGGAGGGTGGTGGACTGTTGAGTTTAGCTGCTTACTAGTATTTTACATGTGAGGGTACTTTGATAGCACATTTACAATTATGTTTAATTAGAGGTCTAGAAATAAACATTATCCACGTGGTTTGCCATGATTAGCTCCCCCAGTATAGAGATTTTTATGAGAAACAATTTGGAATCAAGTTTCTCAAAAGATTTGAATAATGCTTATTTTTAGTGTCCCAGACTTGACTTGGGGTGGTGAGCAAACAATACAGTGTATGGATGATGTGTTGTAGAATTGTGCACCTGAAACCTCTATAATTTTGTTAACCATTGTCAACAAATTGAATTTTTATTAAATTCAATAAAAAGGGCAGGGGGAAGGGAGAAGAAAAAATGGAGATCAATACTTCAATACTTCTTGCCCTAAAATTGTTTCCACCCTAAATTTCTTTGTCTTTTTCCTGTTGCAATTTCAAAATTGCCCACATTGGGGTTTATTGGCCTACCACATAAGTCTGTCTTTGATGGGAACATTATTCTTGCCAGAGTCTACACAGCCAAGTTGTATAATAGGCATTCATTTACAAAAGAGGAGACTGAAACCTATTCACAAAGCATATCTTATTTTGTAGGTATCTATGGAATTACACCCATATGTTAAAGCAGTATGTAGATACCCATCCTTAAATTGGCATATGGCATCCAAGCTTTATTTATGGCTGTAATGCAATGAAACAATTTTATAAACTTCCCTTCAGTCAAATTTTATTTTAATTGTGAACAGAAGTGATATGTATCTAAAATTATCTTAAAGTAGTTTAAAATATAAATTTTTCAGAGTTCAAAAAATTATTTTTATATTTATGAACTAACTTACTTTTATATTTTTAGTTATTGGGGTAACTGGTTAATAGCAAATTTCAGGTGTACACTTTATAACACAATATCTGTATAGTACATTGTGTGCTCACTACCAAGTCTAGGCTCGTTCCATCACTATGTATTAGACCCCCTTTACCCTCTCCATTCCTGCCTCCCCTTTTTCTCTTTGGTAACCACCCTTCTATTGTCTATATCGGAGTTTGTTTTGGGTTTATTTCATTTTTTTTTTTATATCTCACATGAGTGAAATTATCCAGTTCTTGTCTTTTTCCTTCTGATTTATTCACATAGCATAATACTCTTAACATCCATCCATGTTATTGCTAATGGCAATATTTCATCTTTTTAAAGGCTAAGTAGTATTCCATTATATATATATATACCACAACTTCAGCCAGTCACCAGTCAAAGGGCAATTGGGTTGTTTCCATGTCTTAGCTATTGTAAATAGTGCTGTAGGGGCATGCTCTATGAATAAGGGTTTTCAGATATTTCAGGTAGATACCCAGAAGAGGGAATGCTGGGTCATATAGTAGCTGTATCCTTAAATATTTGAAAAACCTTTATACTGTTGTCCATAGTGGCTGAACCAGTTTACATTCATACTAGCCATGTACAAGGGTTCCCTTTTCTCCACATCCTCTCCAACAGTATCTTATTGATAATAGCTATTCTGACAGGTTTGAGGTAGTATTTTATTGTGGTTTTGCTTTGCATTTCCCTAATAGCTAGTGATGTTGAGCATTTTTTTCATGTATCTGTTGGCCATATGTGTGTCTTCCCTGGAAGAGTGTCTATTCAGCTTTTCTGCCCATTTTGTAATCAGATTTTGTTGTTCTTGTGTTGTATGAGTTCTTCATGTATTTTGGATATTAGCCCCCCAATTGGGGGTATCGTTTGCAAATATTTGGTTGGATGTCTCTGTTTTGTTGATGGTTTCTTTTGCTCTGCAGAAGCTTTTTAGTTTGATGTAGTCCTATTCATTTATTTTTGCTTTTATTTCCCTTGCTTTTGGGGTCAAGATTGCACTGACTTTGTAAAAGGCATCATGACACATTGCCTAGCTAGAAATTTGGATACAGAATTGGCTTTGCCTTTTTCTTGCTTTCTGGCCTTTAGCACACCACCAGCTTCTGCGGGCAAAATAACGTATCCCTCAAGTAAGAGGCTTGGACTAGCGATCGAAGTCAGTAGTCCCAGAATTTGGATTTTACAGATAGATATATAAAACTTGAGAATAAACCTGGACTTGCCAACTTTTTTACCTTTGTGAGGTATGGATAGTAAAATAATAAAAACAAACTTTCTCTACTAACACTCTCATTTCATACAAGATCATTCAAACATTTAAGACCTTAAGGGTAGCCTTTCTCCCCAAAGAAACAGCTGCCAACATTGTATTAATATATCTCCATTAAACATTTTTTGGAATAATATATGCCCAGGGTTGAGATTCAACAATGCCATGTAAAATGTATTTCTAGTGTCCAACCTCTTGGAACATTATATTTACCTCAGTCATCATAGAAAATCTGGTTTCGCACAGTGTGTATGTTGATAAACAGAATCCAGTGTTAAATCAGCTTCACTTTGGCAGAGTCTGGGTGAACTGATGGAGGCCAGCAGTCACAGCCCATAGATTGCTAGCAGCTTCTTGTCCTCCTCTTACTGAGACAGGAAGAAAGGTGATTCATCAGTTTTTGGGGGTCTGACAGCTTAGACTGGGGGCTCTTTTCTTGCTTGCCACCTCACCCAACTTTCTCTAGAGGTTGTATAGGTGGGCTTGGGCTTCTAACAGTGACGATATTATCCAAGAGGGATTCTGTGTTTAGGTGGAAAGTTCAATGTAGAAGGCTCCATCTGAGAACCATTGGGCTAAATCCTCTCTGCACATTGTGCCTTGCAGGGAACGTTGTCAGGGTTGTATCTCTTCTAGCAAGGTCAGATAGATGGACTCAGTCCCATTTGAAGTAGCTACCGTGGTGAGTCTGAATGCCTCATGGGTGAACAAGATGCTAAGGAAGCTGCAGTGGAGATGACTTGGGATTTGTAGAGTTCTAAAGTCAGTCTAATGGTAGGATTCTTCTGCTTGGGCAGGGCTCAGAGGGAAGACTGCAGATGATTGGCTTTGTGTGAAACGTGCATTCCGTGTCCAGACTCTTACATATTTCCCCACATTGCTCAGTGGGACAGTGCTCTGGAAAATCAGGCTCAAGGATTTCACTTTCTACACTGCTGGAGATGGGTGTTCTGCCATCTGTGCACTAGAACTTTGGGAGAGAGTAAGGCCATCACGAGGCAGTGGCACCAGATTGTTATGTGCCTAGTGATCTCCCATCTAGACAGATTTTGGTGGTCTTTTCCTGGAACCTTTGGGCAGAAGAAAAGATAATTCTCTTCTTTCTTTGGCACTTTAATCCTATTACTTCACACCTGGTGTTTGAACTAGTTTGGAGTAATGTTGTTCAGTGAAATTGGAAGGGTAACATTAAGTGAAGGGAAGGGCAAATCTATTGCAGTTTTATTGTAAATCATTTCCTTGATTCATCAGGCAGCCAGGCATTCTAAGCAATGTCAGGAATAATAGAGATTTATTACAACAAATTAAGGGCTAATCAGAGTGTGTTCTGAGATAAACAACATAGTAAAGCAAATATAAATGTCTAAGAGGAAGCATGAGCCAGTAAAAGACTCATCTCATGGGTGTGGGTGGTAGTAGAAAACCAAATTCTGCTCAGATTTCACTTACTTTGTATAAATTTCTGCATTGTCCCATGTGTATATAAGAGATTGTAGATGAGAATAATACATGTATCGACACACTGATTTATTCAACAAATGTTTATTGTGTATTCCATGGGGGTGCAACATGGTGATAGACACTGTATGGGAGAGAGAAGAGTGAGTCATACTGGGAGTTCATGGTCTGATATGCCCATGGAGGAAGACAAATAACAGTGAAGGTTGCAACTAAGAACCAAATCACAGGCTGAGCTATTGGTACCATGGGCCTCCGTGAGCCTGGGAGGTGGGTCACAGGATGCCGTGTCCGGGATGGCAGCATAAAAGGAGGCGTGTTGTGAGGTTGAGTCTCAGGATGTGATTGGATTTGGAGAGTCTGGCAAGAAAGATGAGGATGTGTAGGAGAGATGACCTAGAGGTAGACATGAACTATTGTTATTAAAGGAGCAATGAGGACATGAGTAGGGAGATTTAATATGCAACACCACAGGGTAAAGTGATATTAAAATACTGATGTGGAAAAGTATCAAAATGAATGAAATGTAAAGGCTAAATTAGGTTAATTTTTACTACACTGAACCAACCAAAGAGTCGACAGGTTCCAAGATTATTTTTCTCCCTTATTTTAACAGAATTATGATTTTCACTTAGCAGTATATTTCTGCCTTCTGGGCAACTAGGCCATATTTCCCCTAAAACCTTATACTGTAACATCTTGTTACTGACAAAGAAGATCTTAGTCAGAAGATGGATTTTCTTAAACTTACAGCCCTCATTGTAAAACTCCCCACGGGGGGCGGGGGGGGGGGGGCGCAGAAAAAAAAAGGAATTCAGCATAACCTTTGGTTATGAAAAATAAAGTAATGGAAGATTAAATAATGGCATAAATCTAGGTACATAATGACCTCAAGCACTGATCATTATAAAATCTCTTAGTTCAGGAAGCCTTAAGAAAATGAATAAAAATAAATAATTAGAATTAAATTGAGTTATAAATCTCACTTAATTTAATTACAAGGTCTAAAGAAAGGAGAATATTTTATATTCCTCCCCCTAGGAGAAACTAATGCTGCTATCAGGAAGACACCTGTCGATAATATTTCACACCATATGTAATCTAGCCTCTATCCACTTTCCAAAATTCTCTGCCACAACCTAACAAAGACCTCAGACCTACTCATACCCTCATTGTTCCTTGAACACCATTGCCTCATGTCCATCTCTAGGCTATCACTCCTACATATCCTCACCTTTCTTGCCAGACTCTCCAAATGCAACCACACCCTGAGACTCGGTATCACAACACGCCTCCTTTTAGCTGCCATCCTGGGCATGGCATTCTGTGACTCACCTCCAGGCTCACGGAGGCCCATGGTACCAATAGCTCAGCCTGTGCATTTGGTTCTTAGTTGCAACCTTTACTGTTATTTGTCTTCCTTCATGGACATATCAGACTTGGAACTCCCAGTATGAAGGGCCTGTGATTCACTCTTCTCTCTCCCATACAGTGTCTATCACCATGTTGCACCCCCATGGAATACACAATAAATATTTGTTGAATAAATTAGTGTGTCAGTACATGTATTATTCTCAACAATCTCCCATCTACACATGGGACAATGCAGAAATTTATACAAAGTAAGTGAAATATGAGCAGAATTTGGTTTTCTGCTACTACCCACACCCATGAGATGAGTCTTTTACTGGCTCATGCTTCCTCTTAGACATTTATATTTGCTTTACTATGTTGTTTATCTCAGAACACACTCTGATCAGCCCTTAATTTGTTGTAATAAATTTCTATTATCCCTGACATTGCTTAGAATGCCTGGCTGCCTGATGAATCAAGGAAATGTTTTACCAGTACAATGAAATTGAGATAGATTTGCCCTTCCCTTCACTTAGTGTTACCCTCGCTATTTCACTGACCAACATTACTCCAAACTGGTTCAAACACCAGGTGTGACTTAATAGGATTAAAGTGCCAAAGAAAGATGAGAATGTCTTATCTTCTGCCCAAAGGTTCCAGGAAAAGACCACCTAAATCTGGCTAGATGGGAGATTGCAGAAGCACACGAAGAGCCTGGTGCCACTGCCTTGTGATGGCCTTACTCTCTTTCAAAGTTTTATTGACAACCACACTCTCCCATCTAGTGCATAGATGGCAGGGACTTGAGAACATCCCATCTCCAGCAGAGTAGAAAGTGAAATCCTTGAGCCTGATTTTCCAGAGCACTGTCCCACTGAGCAATGTGGGGAAATATGTAAGAGTCTGCACACAGAATGCACATATTTCACACAAAACCATCCATCAGCAGTCTTCCCTCTGAGCCTTGCCCAAGTGGAAGAATCTTACCATCACCCAGGGGTGAAGAGAGGGGAAGTGGCAGACTCTGCCACCCCCTGCACCCAACCACAAGCACCCTTAACTGGGCAAGTCTGCATCCAGCTGATTTGTTCACACTTTTGCTAAGATTTTATTTGAACAAAAGTGACACTTTATAGAGTTTTAAAATCTCTGATCTACTCCAGAGACATCAAAAAAAGCAAACATTTTGGATGTGTGAGTTGGATTTCTGGACCAGTCAATGGATGGGCCCAGGGAACCCCCTTTCTTGATTATTGTCACGGAGCATGTGTTCTGGATCTCAGCTGTGATGATAAGCATCTTATGAAAACATAAAATGAACTTAATTTATAGGCCCAGGGTTTTATTTTTCAGAGGTAGACGTTAAAATTGGTGCATCTTTGAAAACTTTCTCCTTTAGTTTCTCCTACTTAGTTTCCACCATCTGTTCTCTATTTTGCATTGCCTTCTGGGGCTGGAGAGGAAACAAAATATAAATTCTTTAAAGGAAATCAAGCTTTTGCTAATCTCTACAGATAGATGGTAAGATGCTGGCAATTCTTAAAGGTTTTTATAGGAAGTAACACACTTTTCTAGAGAAATAGAACTTAAATGTTTATCCTTGAACCCACCAACCCAGAGCTCTTCCCTGTTTGAGCCTCCCCCTTTTCTTTCTTTACTGTGGAACCATATAGGTAGAGTTTGTGTTTCAGCATCTTAGTTAGATATGTGTCATCCTTATCATGACATCAGTGGGTTGCCATACCCAAAGGTCAGGTTTGAGTTTTTGGTTTCTTTAGTTAACCTGCCTGCCTCAATTCTGAATTGCTATGGAAGCTTTATTTATTCATGTGAGAGCTAACTTCTAATAGTATTCAGGATACTAAATTTCTTAGTTCAGAAAAAACTAAGCTAAACTGCTTTTTTTTTTTTTTATAAAATGAAGTTTTATTCTATATCTTCTCTCTCTCTCTCTCTGTCTCTCTGTGTGTCTCTGTCTCTCTCTCTCTCATACTTATACACACTCAGACGTTCACAGTAGCAGAGTATTTTGAAGCAATTATAAATGTTATAGCAACACAAGAACCTTTCTCCCCTGAAGCCATGTCTCCTGGAGTCCTGGGTTAATGAAATGGAGACAAGCCTGGTTTGATGAGTGGAGTCTGAGAGCTTATTGGGCACATGATGAACCACTTGCCCAGCTTAACTCCCAGAGAGAAACCTAAACAGTGATTTTATAGGCTTCAAAATGATAGTGTTTTCAAGCTTCTACTTTGTTATCTGCCTTCAGGCTCACCCTGTACATGCGATAGAAGGTGGGAGAGAAGGGAATATTATTAGGAGAACTGGAGGCTTGGCTCTAAGTCTCAGGGTATCACCTCCCGTTTTCTTGTAAACTCTTGGCACTTCATAGTCTTGAATATCCATTTATGAATGCTGAAGAGACCAGAATTTCCCTCCCGTTTTCTTATAAACTCTTGGACACTTCATGGTCTCGAATATCCACTTATGAATGTTGAAGAAACCAGAATTTCCCTGGGTGTCCCACATCAATTCTCAGAATCCTTCATTTATAATACAGACAAGGTAGCACATGTTCTTCACATGTCTCAAGTGCTTTTCTGTGCACACAGGCCTTTGTTCTGTGAAACTCAGGCAGAAAGGAAGGGAAGGAGTCTCCTGGCCATGGTATCAACTTCTGGCCATTCTGAGCCATCCTACTCTGAAGGCCTCCTGAGAAGATCACAGAATGGTGGTGGGTTTGAACTTGTTCAGTGAGTTCGTATCCAAGTCATCTTCAAGTCATCATCTGGTAATTTATATCATAGCTCATTTCTACAGATGGCTCTGGAACAGTGATTTCACAGGAAGTAAATAGAATGCTAATTTGTTGAATGCAATGTATTTGTAAGTAAACATTCTTATGTAGTTTCACAGGACTTTTTCTCTGTTTCTTATGAAGAAAATTAGAACAAGCAGACAAACAAAGCCCTAGTCGCTTGCAAGAAGATTATTTTAGGTCTGGGTGATATTTGGTAAAAATTACAGAGATGCAAGTAGGAGTCTGTTTTGTTTTTGTTTTCTTTCACAATTAAATGTTGTATACAAACCTCCCTGGTTAGTAGATTTAATAAGAATGGCCTTTTTGGGTTGTTGCTTGTTTTAAGGCTTTTCATTTTTGGCAAAGCTTTTATTCTGTGGTGTACTATAATGAATTAGCTATTCCCCATCAGGTATAAAAATTTAGGAGAACTTGTAAATTCTGTTTTAGAGGCATAACAATTTATATTAGTTTAAGACCTAAGTGAACCTAGATTAGCTTGTGTGTGTGTGTGTGTGTGTGTGTGTGTGTGTGTGTGTGTGTGAAGATGCCAAAATATAATGTAAAGAAAGATCAGACAATTACCTGCTGAGGTGGTTATTAATCTATTTATCTTTTATTGACCTACTAGAGGCATGGTGCACGAAATTTGTGCATGGGTAGGGTCCCTAGGCCTGGCCGGCGATCAGGGCCGATTGGGGCATTTGGGCTGCTGGCCGGGGCCTTCCTTCATTCCACACCAGCCCCTGGTGGTCAGCACACATCATAGCGAGTGATCAAACTCCCCGTCTCCCCGTCTCCCAGTCGAACTCTCACGGGGACAATTTGCATATTAGGCATATATATAGTACTAGACTCTGTGCCCCTTTATTCCACAGCTGAGTTCTGGTTGGTGTTGGGTTATGAACCACAGGCGTGCCCTTGGAGCTCACATTTGTGACTCCACACTTACTGGCCTTGACTTCTTGACTTCTATTGTCATCATCGTGGCTTTGAGGCATTTGAATATGGACCTTAAAATCCATTGAAGATTTAGCATTAGAGCAAATCCTAGAGTGCTTTTAGGAATAATTTTTGGGAATTTCTTAGCCTTCACTGGAGCTGACTCTTGTCTAATATAGTCTAAGGAAAAGTGACAACAAAACTGGCACAGTGTAGAGTGGCATTGGCACAGTGGGCTGAACTGCTCACTACATGCTTCCTGAAAGGGGCTGTCATCAAGGGCACAGCTCTTTGATCCAAATAATCTATATACCACAGGAGCAGTTGTAAACTGGTGGTCACAATCATGTTTTGTTTGGCCCACATGTGTTCTAACAATTAGAAAAGTCACATACAAATCTAAGGTTCTGGTTGCTTTGATACATGGGAGGATCTTCTGACACTGGCCCTGCACCCCCACGTGGCAGCAGGACTTCCAGTGTTTATTCAGGGTAGCAGATCATCTCAGCACTTAATGTTGGAAAATAACTACCCCTTCTTTATGCTCGTGGGTTCTGTAGGTCAGGAATTTGACAAGGTGTAGTGGGGATGGTTTGTTCTTACTCCACAGTGTCCAGGGCCTCAACTGGAAGACTTAAATTCCGGAGGCTGGAGTCATGTGGAGGTGTCGTTATTCACATATCATGTGCCTGAGCTGGGATGGCTTGGGGCTCCTTGGGTATTCCCTGAGTCTCTATGCAGCTTTCCTTCTCTCCACACGGTCCTCTTCTGTGTCTTCTGCAACATGGCAGCCTCAGTGTCCTTCCAACAGGGCAGCTCAGTGATCCAAGAGCAAATGTTCCAGCAGAACAGGGCAAAAGCCACCTGGCCATTAAGGATGTTAAAACAAAATCAACCGAGTAAATCTGGCTTTATTAGATGATCATCAAATCAGGCAATATCCCATCTAGGAACTGAAAGGACCTCCGAGAGGCTGTATAAAATAGAAGATTTTTATAGGAAGAAGAGTGGGGCAAGGTAACTAATAACAGAAGAAAAGGGATGATTATTTTTAGGCCAGGACATCTTTTTTTGGGGGGGAAGGGAATGGAAGAAGGTCCACATGACAGATTACCCTGTGATGCTTGACCAAAAAGTTGCAGACTGGTTGATTAAGATTATATTTCTAGGAGAGGTTGACACTACTATTGGATCAAGTATTAAATTTGGTATCATGGGCTGTTAGCACTAGTGATGCCATTTGGGGCTTTGTAGTTTTCTATTTAACAAGGACCTATTGCTGAGGTTTACTGTCACTTTTCTTTTACTCTATTGGTTGAAGTGGTCTCAAGCCCATCAGGATGTAGGAGGAAGGGCTGTAGACCCCATCTCTCTATGGGCTAAGTGTCAAGAAATTTGCAACTATTTTTTAAAACACCAAATGGGGCAAACATGTCTCCATTTGCCATAGTCTTCACCACTCTCCGCCATCCAGGCTACTTTCTTGATTTCTATTATCCGACTGTCACTGAGGGCATTGGAGTTGGGGATTACTGTCCTTCTTTGTAGCTCCAAATGTAGATGAACTCTAAATTCTAGTTAGAGTTTAATCTTCTGTCAGTATTCATAGTGATAAATCTAAGCGTTGCCTTTAGGGCAAAGAGGAGAGAGCAGTGTGGACGCAAACTCCTGTTGGGAAGCTGTGCATGATTTTTGACTGAGAATCCACTGAGGTCTGATTCGTGCTTGTGTTGGCCATGTGCTGTATTTGCACTTGCAGAAATGTATTATCTGGTCATGTATTCATTATTTCTTATTGTTGGATTTCTGCATTTCCTCATGCATTACCTTATTTTGGGGAAAATGGGCCAAGCTAGTTGATGATTTTTAAGATGTTTTGTGGGTGTTATTACTGTCACTAAATAATGAAATTTTACTTAGTGGTGCCACACTACGAGGAATGTTACAAATAAAGCAATCACAATTTAAAAACCAATTAAGGGAAAGTATCTAAACCAAACATTATCATCTTCTCATTTTTACCAATCTCTCTTCTTTTAGTGATGTATCAAGTTGCCCTAGTAGAAATACTGGGTGTTACCTAATCTTCACTTGTCCATCATCCCTAGACTGTCAACAAACTGTGTAGAGAGCGCCTGGGAAGGCACATGGGCATTTCTTTAATTATTGTCAGCTGAATCCAGTGGCGTTGGGAAAGCCATGTCCTGGAAACACGCTTTGCCAGAGGCAGGAGTGTTGTCAGCTTGACCTTCAGCCCAGGTGCCAGGGGGTGGGTTTTGTTATTTAAATCCAGCCAGGCACCAGGAATATGAATATGACTCCGGCCCACCCAAGAATGCACATAATCTCCTTTGTCTTGACTTTCAGTAAAACTTCCTGTTTTTTTTTTTTTTTCTGTTTAAAATAAACACACTGTATTGGCTCTGGGTCCCTGTCCCTGTCCCTGTCCGAGGACAGTGGTCCCACCCGGCCCCAGCTTTTTCCTTCCATCTCTGTGTCTGTATCTTTCTTTCATTTTCTCAATCTTCAGTAGCCCTTACTCAGGAACCGGATCGCTCTCTAGCCGCGCTGGACGTGGAAAAGAGAGAAATATTCACAAAACTGGGCAATTTATTCTCCTAAATTCATCCGTCCCCATTGTCACTTTCTTAGCCCAGACCCTTATAATTAGGACTTCTGGTAGTAGGCCACCTACCCGATGTTCCCCTTATTTCTAGTATCTCCCCATTTCAAATGGTCCTCTATTTTAGAGTGGTTTTCCTAAAACCTCAATCAGATTATGTTAATTCTCTGCTCACCGGCTCACAATGACATATCTTTGCCCCTGGATAAAACTCGGTGTTCTGTAAATGGCACAGCAGGTCCTATAGGATTTGCACTCACCTTAGCTCCTGGACCTCATATCCAATTGTTCCTATTCCCTCCAGTACATTCACACCCTAGGCTCTGGTCCTAACTTGCTTCTGAGTATTTTGCTAGGAATGCCTGGCCAAATCCTACACTGGAAGCCTGTCCTGGTGTTCTGGCTTTCCCACTCTGTGCCAAAGTCTCGTCTCTGGGTTTCTGTAACATCCTAGAGCACTTATCCAGGGTAATCATTCATTTACCCCCAGTCTTCCCAATTCTAATTCAGATTTCCGTAGGGAAGAAACCATCTTCTATCTCTGTATACAATGCCTGACATATAAGTAGGGCTCTTTCTTGGTAGATACTTGCAGAGTGGCTGGCTGACTGGAGCCTACCAGTGATTCCGTTCCAAAATGACTCTTGCCCAATGGCAGCGTTCAGAGATGACTTGCATTGGGATAGAGGACCATATTCCGGGCTCATGGTTAATGGGGAGGCATCATTCTCTATATTCTCCACACTGAAAGGGAAGGTATAAATACATATTTGGGAAGAAAACAGTGAAAGATCTTTCTCTGAAATTCATATATCTTGATGATATGTTTGTGTATATTGTATAGTAAGTATAAAATCTAGCCGTCCCTGCTAAATGTCAAGAAAAAACTTGCTTTGTGTGTACCTGCACTTGTGACACATTTCTTAGCTCCCTTGGTGAGCAGCCTGCATTTTCACATACATTGTCAGGATCATCCTGGTATAGTGGACAGGTCATGGGCTTGGAACCAGGCCCACTCTGTAAATCCTGCTTCTAGTTTCTTCCTAAGCTTCATGTCCTTGGGGACAGCTTACGTCACTTCTCAGAGCCTCGCCTTTTTTTTTATGGAATGTAGGTAGCAGATAATAGTGGCAGTTGACAAATGTTAGATCCCTTCCTCCCTCCGGAGGAGAAACAGTAGTGCACGTAATTCCATATTTGTTTGACAATTGCATAACCATTTCCGTTATCTCTTAGCTCCTTATTGTGTCATTTTAATCTCAGCAATTTAGAAGTGAGGAAACCTCATATTGTAAGCTAATTGTCACTAACTGTGTGCTAAGAGGACATAACATCACATAATCAAGGGAATGAGAGGTGAAGAGCTCTCAACTGATTCTCCAGTCTTAGGTGAGGGCTCTACACTCTTACCAGCTGACAGCTTTCAAATGAATCTCCTTGGTCACTGTTGTTTACAAAAGAAGAAATAAAGCACTTGAGTGTGCTTTGAGTGTGTCCAGAATGTCACAGTGTTAAGCTCACTGCTTAGTCCTGGTCCCCTGCTGTCGTTGTCTGCTATGAGGGTATTAAGTCAGCATATCACATTTACCTTAATTTCATCCCCACCTTGTAGATACAAGCTCAGATGGCTTGGGTGGCAAGGCAGTGCAATCGGGATCCACTATCTCTGTCGATTTTGCTGTAATTGGCAGTAGATTCTTTGTGTTGCTAAGAACTGTAGCTAAAATACCTATGTGTCAAAACAAAAGTTCTTCTAGGAACTGCCTTTTTCTAAGGAGGTTGGAGGAAGAGAGGAAAGATGACTTTTTTTGAATACCCACACTCTAGGATCTGGGCCAAGCAGGGGTTGAGCTGCCTCTTAAAATTTTTATTATTATGCACTCTAGGAACCTCTTGAAAAGAGACTAATGCACTTTTAATGACTGGATATTAAAGAGTATTTATTTCAAGTTTAAAAAAAGTTGCTGTCGAAGTGATTTTCTTTTCTCCCAAAAAGTAACAAAATCTAATAACTGAAAATAGAACAACCAAAAATAGTCTCTTCTCATAAGTATAACCTGATCATGGATGGCTGGTTTGGATGGGGCAGTTGGAACTGGTAGTGAGTTGGAATTTTGGGGAGAGGGCACCCAGTCGGCAGCAGGAAATGGCAGGTGGATGAAAGGCCGGGAGGGAGCACACAGACATGTGCCCAATGAGGCTTGAATTGGCACTGGGAACAGGGCTTGATTGACAGTAGGTAGTGATCTCAAACACCCGACTGAGACAAGACTACACAGATAAGCACAGTCTTCTAGGGCAGTGGTCGGCAAACTCATTAGTCAACAGAGCCAAATATCAATAGTACAACGATTGAAATTTCTTTTAAGAGCCAAATTTTTTAAACTTCTTCTAACGCCACTTCTTCAAAATAGACTCTCCCAGGCCGTGGTATTTTGTGGAAGAGCCAAACTCGAGGGGCCAAAGAGCTGCATGTGGCTCGTAAGCCGCAGTTTGCAGACCACTGTCCTAGGGAAAAGTTGACATTAGTGTATGTAACATGCAAAGAATATGAGCTCTGGGGCCAGACGAGATTTTGAGTCTTGGCTTCTCCACTTGGTACATGAATGGCCTTTGACAAGGTATGTAATCTCTTTGGGCCTCAGCTTCTTATTTATAGGGAGAGGATAGTCAACATTTCTACCTTTTGGGGATTTTGTGAACATTAAGAGAGTCCACGTATATAAAGCAACTAGATTGATATCTGCCCATAGTAAGTACTGCATAAATGTCTAAGATGAGGTATTGGGATTTTCTACCAGTTGCCACAGGTGAGGATAAAAAAGCTTTATCTGGGTATTAATTACCCAGTGGGTGAATTTTCTTTCATCTTGCTGGCCAAATTACTGTATTTATTTCCTAGATAGACACTGGTATCTAAGATAAGCTGGAGCTGGTCCAGTTAAAGGAAAAAATGGGAAAGAAAGAGCATGTGTAAATAGACCATGGTTAACAATTGTATTGACTTGCTGGTCAAAGGCAGACTTGCTTTCAAACTCACGTAGTTTGAGCCTAGAGTCTGAACTTTCAAACTCATCAAAGTGAAAGGTGATATATGCTTCTCCTTCTCCCCTGCCCCCTAAGAATAATGACTTTATTTTTTGTAAAAATGGAACATGATTATAGTAAAAGTAAGCAACTCAGAAAGAATAAAGCCAAAAAAAGGGCCTAAATCGTATCATCCAGAAATAAACACCATTCAGATTTATGAACCTTCCATACATCTCCCCATGGGTAATAGAGATGAAGATGGATTGACATTGTTTTACAAACTGAGATAATTACACCCCCTGCCTTTTATGAGGGATGCTGTGGAGAAATATGAGCCAGCCTGACGTCCTCCCCATGAATTGGACTTGCCTTTTCTGCCTAGAAAACTTTCAGCAAACTCCCCGCATGTCTGTCTTCATGGTGATGCTTCAGAATTGTTTTTCTTGGGTTGTAGCGAGCCCTGTTGATGTGGTCACTTTTTAACTTCAGGAAATTATCTTCTATTATGTTAGAACTAGAGGCGCTTAGTGCATGAAATTCATGCATGGGAAGGGTCCCTAGTGGCTTCTGGCTGCTGGCTGGGGTGCCTCCCTTCCCCTGGCCACCTGCCGCTGCCAGCGGCCCCGCCCCCTCGTCTAACTCCCGGTCGAGGGGACAATTTGCATATTAGGCTTTTATTGTATAGGATATTTAAGTCTTATTGTACAGTTCCAAGAATTATTAATAAAGCACACAAATTGTAAATGTCTCCCCCCAAATTCCCCATTATCCATTCCCAATCAAAACCTCTCCTTTGGTATATTTTGGTTACAGGTACTTTATGAAATATATGTTGTGCAAATATTTTTCCCCAGTATGTGGCTTGCCTTTTCATTTTCTTAACAGTGTATTTTGCAGAGCAGAATGTTTTAGTTTTAATAAATTCTAACTTGCCAGTTCTTTCTTTCATGTATTGTTCTTGGTGGTGTATCTAAAAATTCATGGTCAAATTCAAGGTCACCTAGTTTTTCACTTATGTTATTTTCTAGGAGTTTTTTACTCTTCTGTTTGACCTATAGATTTATGATACAGTTTGAATGAATTTTAATGCTAATTTTTTTCTTTTGCGTGTGGGCAGTGCCATTTATTGAAAGCACCATTCTTTCTCTATTTACCTTGATTTCTTGTCAAAGATCAGTTGACCGTATTTATGTGGGTCTATTTCTGAGCTCTCTATTCTGTTCCATTAATGTATTTTTCTGGTTATTTGTTTTT
This sequence comes from Corynorhinus townsendii, assembly GCA_026230045.1. NCBI lineage: Eukaryota > Metazoa > Chordata > Mammalia > Chiroptera > Vespertilionidae > Corynorhinus > Corynorhinus townsendii. The sequence continues at coordinate 136,357,093 of JAPDVU010000007.1, read as the reverse complement.
TTCCTAATTCTGCAGTCTTGATTGCCATAGTTCTGTATTCACAGAATTTGGGTTGTATGAGTCTAGTTAAAATTTGTTCTTCAGTATTATGTTGGCTATTCTCAGTCTTTATCTTTTTACATAAACTTCAGAATAAGTTAGTTGATACCCACAAAATAGTTTTCTGGGACTCTGATTGGGATCCCATTGAATCTGTAGATCAGTTTGGGAAGAATTGACGATTTAATAATGCTAAATCTTCAGTCTACAAACACAGAGTATCTCTCCATTTATTGTAAAGGGTATTGTAAATTTTAAATTCTAGTTGTTCATTTCTGTTACTAGTATACCAGGGTCCCAGTGCACAAATTCATGCACCTTGAAAGGAACTGTGGGCTGCAAGGCTGTGATGGGCACGAGGTGGGTCTTGGTGCATCCTCCACACCTCACCCAGCCCCTCCTGCTGTGACTCCTGGTCCCCTGTCTGCCAGCAGTTCCGTGCCTGCTACTGCCACTCCCACGTGCTGATAGCACCAGCCCGCTCAACACCCGCTGATGGCACGGAGTGATTGGGGCCGGTGCCAGCAGCGGGTGCAAGTAGGGCCAGCGGCGTCAGCAGGTGCGATTGGTGGCTGCTGCCCTGATTGCCCCCCAGGAGCAGGGGGAGGTGGAGAAGCCCTGAAGGGCCATCAGGGCTAGCAGCTGCCACTCACACCAGCTGATGGTGCCAAGTAATCGGGGCCAGTGCCAGATGCTGGCAGCAGGTGCCCATGGGAGCAAAGAATTTTCAGTAACCACCAGAGGCTCACCCCAATGACAGCAACTGGTGCCCCGCCTTGGTTGGGTGCCCCCACTCACTTGCTCCACCATCCCGTTGCAGCCGATGCCTGCCATGTTCTGCGCACCCCTGTTTGGTGTTCTGCTGTTCAGTCTATTTGCATAATAGGGTTTTATATAGATAGATAGGAAAACAATAGACTTCTATGTATTAATTTTATATCCTGCAATCTTTACTGTACTGGCTTATTAGTTCCAAGAGGTGTTTCGCACCCCTTTTGGTATTTTCTACATAGACAATCATGTCATCTGCAAGCAAAGATAGTGTTATTTCTTCTTTTCCAGTTGGTATATTTTTTATTTCCTCTTCTTATCATCTTAGCTAGAACTTATGGTATAATGTTAAATGGGAATGGTGAGAGAGGACATTCTTGCCTTGTTCTGGATCTTAGGGTTAAAGGATCCAATATGCTAGCTGTAGGCTTTTTGTAGGTGGTCTTTATCAAGTTGCGGAAATTCCCCTCTATTCCTAGTTTATTAAGAGTTTTATGGATGTTGGGTTTGGTTAAATGCTTTTTCCATATCAGTATGATCATCTGATTTTTCTTTAGTGTATGTTCTTTTTGAACTTGCTCACTTTTAAAAAAACCCTCAATCTTATGTTTGAAGATCATCCTTCTGGTACAGGTGGTTGTGCTTTGTACGTTTATTGCTATTTAGCAGGGATCGGTAAACTGGCCGAGTCTAGCCTGCTGCCTGTTTTTATGACTTGCAAGCTGAAAATGATGTTTATGTTGTTAAATGATTGAAAGGATCTAAAGAAAATTATCCTGTGATGTGAAAATTATGACATTCGGATTTCATTGTCCATAAGTAAAGTTTAATTGGAATACAGCCACACTCATTTGTTTGGGTAGGGCCTGTGGCTGCTTTTGTGCTTCTGTGGCAGAGTTGAGTAGTTGCAACAGAGACCAGAGGCTCTCAAAGTGGAAAACATTTACTAACTGGCCTTTACAGGAAAAGTTTGCTGACCCTGCAGCATAGTTGTCCATTGCATGAGTATTCCACAAAGCATGTGTCCATGCTACTACTGATGGGCTTAGGGTGCTCTTGGTTGTTTGCAACTAATATGTGTGTACGGGTGCATGTCCGCATGTGTACCATTGCTGGGTATACACTTAGAGCAACATTGCTGAGTCATGGAGTGTGTCTGTGTTCTGGGTGGATATTTCTGGTTACATTCTCACTAGCAGATGAAACTCCTCATTGCTCCATATGCTCACTAATAATTGCTATTTATATGACTTAAAACTTTTGTCAGTTGGATGGGTTTAACCTTGTACTTAATTTAAGTGTTAATTTGTTCCTTCCTGACCACCAATGAGGCCTATTATATTTTTAGCATTTTTCTGCTTTAATTCTTTTCTTCCAAAACACCCCTTATATGTCTGTTGTCTTTTCTTCCCCCACCCACTTTTACAGTGACTTCCTTAATCCTGTCCACCGCGTTCTTTATTGTGATTTTTATATGTAGTCATTCCATTTGTGTGTTTTTTGCCCTAATGTTTTTCATCTCAGTAATATTTTAATTTTTCTCTTCTATTTATTTTTAACCTGGATTTTACTGCCTTATTTTTTCAAACTATTTGCCTTAATTTCCTGTTTCATTGTGTTTTTATGTTCTTCATCTTTTGTTCATGGGTCAAGGGGAATGTGAACTGGGCCAGTCTGATTTTGTTTCAAAAGTCCTCTCACCAAATAGTTTATTTCCTTTGTCCTGTGAGTTTGTCTTCCTTAGATGTTAGCCTTTAACAGGAGATAGGGACTCACAGCAAAGTCACTGACTATATTTTCTTGTTTGGCTGCTTTTCCTCTGGCAGTCTCCTTTCTCCAAGGCTAGGTCAGAGCTAATAGAAATGCAGTGTTTAAAAAGTGTTTCCATTTGGCCCTGGCTGGGTAGCTCATTTGGTTAGAGTGTCATCCTGATACTCTAAGGTTGTGGGTTTGATACCTGGTTAGGGCACATACGAGAATCAACCAATCAATGCATAAATAAGTGGAACAACAAATCGATGTTTTTCTCTCTCTCCCTTTCCCTTTTCTCTCTAAAATCATCAGTAAATTTTTTTTAAAGGGTTTCTGTTCTAGCTATACCTCCCATGACATTCTGTGTCTGTGTCTTGTTCTGTATCTTTAGTGCTTCCAGATATATTCCCTACCGTCCACTCCACCTGCCTTATACCTCGCAGGACACTGGATAGGCCTTACTACCTGAAGAGGTACAGGTAGTAAAATTACCCTCCATTGCTTAAGTGTGCTTCATAGTTTTGCATTTGGGGAGTTGTCACTGTGTCCTTGTTCCAGAAAATTTTCTTCTGTATTTAATATTTAGGTTGTTTCAGAAGGAGAATAATTCCTTTGCTTAGCCATTTTTAACTGGAAGTCACGACTAATCTTGTTGGTGCTGTAAATTACATGAATGATTGGTGTTAGAAAGATAAAAATAAGTGGGTAATTATTTCACCCTTTTTATGCACATATGTTCATGTAAGGAGAGCCAGAGCCAGCATTTGTAAGGTGCTTCCTCCCCCTCTTTCTTCCCTCCTCCCCTCCCTCTCCCCCCCTTTCTCTTTTTTTTCTTGTTAATCTTCACCTGAGGATATTTTTACAATTGATTTTTTAGAGAGAGTAGAAGGGAGGGGGGAGTGTAAAGGAGAGAGAGAGAGAGAGAGACATCTATGTCAGAGAGACATGGTCCATAGGTTGTCTCTCATATGGGCCCTAACTGGAGTCAGGAATCCAACTTGTAACCCAGGTACATGCCCTTGACAGGGAATCGACCCCTCGACCCTTAAGTGTGTGGGCCGATGATTAACAACTGAGCCACTTCTGTCAGGGCTGTAAGGCGTTTTCAAGGGCATAAACATCTAGAATGGGAGGAAACCATTTTTTTCTATATGGAATAAAAGCTAAATACTCCAAATAATGATGTTCTTTCTAAAAGCTTAATGTAGTGTATCTTAATTATCCAAGGATTAAAGCACCTGATGTGTAGTTGTTATATTAATTGTATATGAAATCATGGCAGATCTCCGAACGTGATTTGCCAACCTTTTTTGTTAGTCATAATGATCTCTCTCCTAATTAGGTTTGCCTGATTATTGGTTTCTTAAAATATGTACATATTTTAAGCATCACGGGAAGTCAGTTTATGAAAAAGCATCCTTAAATTTGTTTTACAGACTCTGAGTTGTTCCTGCTGAGGTTTGGGGACATATGGCATTTTGTCTGATACAACATCTTGCGTGAAAAAATCTTAACGAAACAAAAGCAACAAAAAATTAGAATAAACTTAAGAAACATCAAATTTTCCTCAGTCAAAATGCTTTTAAGTAATTTCAGCAAATAGATCATACATGCGATTGTGGATACAGTGATAAATATCTTCTATTTGTGTGAAAGAAGAGTTTAAAAATGAAAATGGGAACTATAGTCTTAATATAGTCACTTAAACTATTTTAGAGCAAAACTATACTTGTTAAAGAAGCAGCTAAGTAATCCCTCTTTTGTTAAGTTAAAAATAACTGTTATTACAATAGCAATAGTTACACCCTGTAGAAAATTAGAAATATAGGAAGATGAAAACACCATCTTCCTACCACCAGTGATGTCATTAACACTGCACATTCTTCATATCCATTTTTGTGTGCACATACCTGTTTTTAACCAAAAAACACATGCTCTACATGCTATTTTATAATCTGCTTCCCCCCCCCCCAGTTAATTATCACCAGCTTTTCATGTCAGTAAATTTACATCTTACATATTAACCTGGTTCATATTAAAAATTTAACAACTGCACACAAAATAACCTTCTGATCTTTTGTCCACTCAGGATTCTACCCAGTCCACTCTTTGCCTCTAGTTATGTCTCTTAAGTTTCTAGCATCCAGGTGTGAAGTCCCCACCTTTTAAAAATTGTTTTTCTATGAGACTGACTTGTTAAGAGGCTGACTTGTTAATGAGCAAAGTGTCTTGTGTTCATAGATATTAGAATATTAAATTTGTTGGAGATAATGTTTAACTTCTTAAGTCATTAAAAATTCTCTTATTAGATTTAGGGAGGAACAGAAGCATGAGTGGAGGTAAGGTAGACCTAAATACATTACTGAACTGAGGGAATCCTTTTGTCTGCAAGGATATGATAGTTATTTTTATGTACATGTTTAGTCTAAGGCAGTGGTTGGCAAACTGCGGCTCGCGAGCTGCGGTTTGCCGCTTTGTTGACTAATGAGTTTGCCGACCACTGGGATAGGGGCTTAATCACAAGGAACAACAACAGCCTGTAATTATTGGAATCGGGATTCTAGATCAGTGGTCAGCAAACTCATTAGTTTACAAAGCCACAGTTTGCCGACCACTGGTTTAAGGGATGTTGTCTCCAAGCCTCTGAAGCTCTGAATTGACCAAGCCCATCCTCCATTTCTTATTGTTAACTGGGCTGATCATGAGCATCAATATATTAAAGCGGTTGTCAGTAATACAGGGGTGCCTTTGGTAAATTTTATTTAGACTGTTGTTTCCTTCACACTGACTATATGTGTACATATATGTGCATGTGCACATAACCAGATACATATTTTTTTCTGGGCCATGAGGCCCACTGTTAGAAACAATCGTATAAAGTACTTAGAATGTACTATGCCTTGTTAGATGTTATGGGAGGTAAAGGAGAATAAAGAAAAATAGCACAAAGATGAATAGCACAGTCTCGCCCCTCAGAGGTCTCTAGAGAATAATTGTGAAGAAAAGATCTATCAGAAATATGAAAACATAAATCAGTACAATGTTAGAGGACACCCATGGGGCAGTAAACAAGATGGTATTAAAAATACTCCGTGGTCTTGCATTTTAAAATCATCTGTATTGAGGTATCATTTACATAGAATAAAATGCAACCATTTTATGCGTCTAGCCTCATTTCTTTGACCACCTCCTGCTTCATCCTGCTCCAATAACAAACTGTTCATAAAGTCTTTTCCAAGTCCCACCTTCTTGCTTTTCCAACTGTTCAGTATTGGGGGTGGCTTTGCTGCTTGCCTCTGTCTGGAATGCCCTTTACCCCACTTTTTTTTTTAGCATGATTTGCTCCCCAACCTTTAGCTTACACCTGGCTGCGTATTGCTCCCCAGTGCTCTCATTTCCTTGTGTATATCACCATTCACCAAAGAAAGTGTCTACATGATCTCTTCCACTCCAAACAATATCTTAACTTTACATTTGCTCTCTGTTCCTTTTTCATATTTCACCTATTTTGTAAATACTTTTTCAATATTCAGAATATATCAGGCTTAATGCTAGATCCTGGGGTAGAGAAAACTTAGAATACAACTTTGTTTCTTTCTTCATAGGGTGAAATATAGTTGGGGTGACAAAAACAATGTGCAGTATGATAAATGTCATAGAGATAAGTGTGATCTATGGGAGCAAGGAGTCGGGAGCCATCAACCATGTGGGGAGAAGGAGCGCTTCATGGAGGTTAATCCCAAAGATTTAAAGTGTCTTGGATTTGCTCGACAGAGAAGTCCAGGCCGTAAGTATAGGAAGGGTGTGTTTAAACGCTTGTGTTCTGAAGTGAAGACATCATTCAAGGAATTCTGAGAAGCTAGTGTTCTTGGAAGACCCTTTCTTCATTTGAATCTGTCAGTATAAACACAAGTATTCTTCTATAATCCCTTTTAATTCCACTTATATTTAATATTAAACTCCATTGCTGACCGATATTATTTCCTTAAAAGGCTGGTAAATCAGTTACTCTCAACATGCTGAATAACTATTTTAGGGAATTTTATAAAGTAAAGCCAAGCTTGTATAATATGAAGACAAAATACAAACTATTGACATGGCAAAGCATAACATATGATTATTTGTAGCCAATCAGTAAGCTGTCACCAAGCTTTTGAAAACAGCTTACTTTTATAATAATGATTCTAAAGAAAGACAAATTGACTTCAAAGAATAAACTAGGACACCACACACACACACACACACACACACACACACACACACACACACACGGAGTGGTGCCTTATTTTCCGGAAACTCTATCACTTAATATTCTTTTCATTGCAGACCGTTTAGCAGGCCAGCCATTTCTGAGAAGGCAGCTTATATTTCATCATTTTTTCTCAGAGCTAAGTGGCATTCTGGAAGATCACTCTTTAGAATGCCAGTGTTTAATGATAGGACAAACCACAAATGGATTGTCTAAAAGCTAAGTAAGACTTCCTTTACCTAACAAAATAGCAATAAAAGTTGATCTCCATTGATAACCTCTTCTTTGGTTTCCTGGCTACCAAGAATAGTATGTAATAATTTTTTCCATGAATCCAGAAGGAAAGAAATATGCAGATAGCCAAGCAGGCCAGGTCTCTTGATTGTCTCTTTATGTGACCTCCTCATTCCCACCACAGCCTTCACCACCTCTGTCCCCTATCATCTTTGACATTGACCCGCTGGATTGGACCTACCTCTTCTCTCTTCACAACAAGTTCCCATTTTGTGAAAACATCTACATTGACTGTCCTAATTCTGTTGATGTTTTCTGTGGTTCTTTGCTTTTCTGAGTCCCATTTCCTGGTACACCAATAACAAGCACTAGCTTATGAATAAGAGATAAGCCACATTGTTTCACAGAAACGTCTTAGATGGGTTTGGGCTCATAGAAGGCCACTCTGCAGTAGAATGAGCCTGTGTGCAAGGTTTGTCTTGGCATTTGAAGCTGTTGGCTATCAAGGCATTTATGTCCCACCAAGAAGTTGTGCATCATACATACACTTACTGTGTAGTCGGTGTGCACTTAAGCTACTTCCGCTTACCCTACTTAACAGACTAACTGGTGCTTCCTGTTGCGCTATACAACATGCTGACTGCTGTCCATAGCACATGCAGTGAGAAGGACACTCTTTGGGAAGCTCATGTACTTCTCTTACTCGTTGAATAGTTGGCTTAGGAGTGAGTTGTTTGTATCCCAAACCTGTTTATGTCAGTGGCACTTGTTATTGTAATCTTGAAATTTAATGAGATAATGCATAGATTGATGTACTATGCCTGTAAAGTGAGTTATTTTTCTATGAAAACTAAATAAAATGCTATGGAAATATTCAGTAAAGGTGTAAGGTTGTTTGCTGAAAATTACTGTCAAATTAGAGATGGACAAGAAAATGGTAAAATATTTGAAAGCAGAATCATAAAAATTTAGATTTTGCCAGATTACAGATTTCTGACTCAGTGTTTTTAGATGTTATTTTCTCACTATTCTTTAAAGAAGAAAGCAAAACTAGAAATCTAGGTAATACACTTGCTTGGGTTTTTATGACCGTTACAGTGTGACTCTGAGGAAATGTTCTTTCTCTATATTTATCATTTAAAAATGATTCCCAACTTTTGAAACCAATGGAATAACCCCAGTTATGCTGTCTCTTAGGCAAAAAGACTTGGGAAGCATCTGAAATGCAGGGACACCCCTGCCCCCTTTTCTGTGCAGTCTGCAAAATGCAGTGTTTCCTGTTTGGGCCACTGGGCTGGAACACTTCTCTTTATAGGAGAATGAATTTCTGGACGTCGTCAGGGAAGATGTGCAGACCTTTCAGCTATTAGGGAGCCCATCTAGGATAATTGAACCATGGAGTTAATGTCTTTATAAATCTGTTTTCCTGGCACATACTATTCAGGGGCATAGCAGACACATTTCCTCACCTTTTGATAATACAGTAAATGTATCCTAAGTCCAGGGTATGAAATGTGACTGGGAAGTAAAGGGACAGATTTAACCAATATACCAGAATTTGTATATCCAGATGAGCTTCCTTTTTCAAAATAGGGGGTTTAACAGTTATTCCAAAGATGCTGCCTTTACTCAAAAAACATTTTTGGAACTCATTTAAAATTGCTTTTGAAGGCAATTTACAAACTTCATGGTAATTCCAGCTAAATTGTTTCAGAGTCATACCTGATTTTAAAACAATGGTAGTTTTATCCATCTTGATTTGTCACCTTTGGTCCAAATGGCAGCCTACTTACTAGAGGCCCGGTGTATGAAATTCGTGCACGGGTAGGGTCCCTAGGCCTGGCCGATGATCAGGGCTGATCGGGGCCTTCCGGCTGCTGGCCGGGGCCTTCCTTCGGTCCGTGCCGCCCCCTAGCGGTCAGTGCACATCATAGTGAGTGATCGAACTCTCGGTCTCCCGGTTGAACTCCCGAGGAGACAATTTGCATATTAGCCTTTTATACTAGAGGTCCAGTGCACAAATTTGTGCATGAGTGGGTTCCTTTGGGGTGGCCTGTGGGGATTAGGCCCAAACTGGGCCTATGCCGCGTGGTGCTCCTGCCTGCCACTCCCGCTCATCCCAGCCCCCTTATGCCCAGTCAGTCTCCTTTGGGAGAGGCTTGTGCTGCCATAGCGGCACTTGCCAGCCTGCGTCTGGTGCCCATCCCAAGGTGGGTTGGGGGGGGGCGTCTGGGACGCGATTGGCCCTTTGGGCAACTGGTGGGACGCCCTTGCCGGCCTGGGATCCGGATCCATTCAGCTGATGTTTGCGCCGGTTGTCAGGAGCCACCTGGCGGCTGCTTTTATATAGTTTCTAACTTGCTGAGCATCTAGGGAGGGGAAGTGGCTGCAGTGCTCGAGGCTGACTTCCAGGAGGCCGGTGGCGGCACTGTGGGTGGCGGCACTGTCAGGAACGTGCTGGCATCACCAGTCCATCGGTGCCTGACCTGTTCTCTGGAGATTGGACCTGCAGGACTACTGAGGGAGTGAGTGGCTGACGCCGGGTTGGTGGGCCGCCGGGATGGGTCGGTCAGCTGAGCTGTGCTCCCGCTGTGGGAGCGCACTGACCACCACGGGTCAACTCCTGCATTGAGCATCTGCCCCCTGGTGGTCAGTGCGTGTCATAGCAACCTGTTAACTGATCATTTGGTCGCTTAGGCTTTTATATATATAGATAGGTAAGTGCCAAGGTTTCTCATTGTTAGGGTATTACAAAGCTTGCATTTCAGATCTTAAAGACAGGCCCAGAAGGGACTTTAAAAAAAGCTTTGACCCATGGTGGCATCACTGAAATAAATATAAGCAATCTAATTATGTGAATGCTTTGCAGATGATAGTGTTAATTTGAATGTGTAATTATTTGTTTAAACAAATTAGACATGTTACTCCAGAGCAATAATCAACAAGCTTTTTCAATATCTAGTCCATAGAGGACTAGATAGTAAGTAGTTTAGTCTTTGCAAGCCATAGGTCTCTGTCATAACTATTTAATGTGCACACAAGCAGTCATAGACATAATGTAAAGGAATGGGCATGGCTCTTTTCCAATAAAACTTTATTTACAAATATGGGCAGCAGGTTGAATTTGGCCCATGGGCCATAGATTGTCAACTATTGCTTATAGAGTTTTGAAAAACAAATGACCTTCAGTAGTTCTGAATCCATCTCATTTCACTGAAAATATAGATTGGAATCATTTTTATCTTTGATGCAATAATCACTATTTTAATGGACAGCTAATATCAAAGAGTAAAAAAAATTCTGACCATGCTAACATATAATTACAATCTGATATTCTTAGCCAGTAGCCTAAAGAAGAAGTCTAAAGGACTTTACTTCTATATCTAATCAGCTAACAGTGCCCACTCCCAGTGTATTATCTGACCACCACTGTTGCTGCCCCAAAGATAACATGGGTCTTCCATTTCCTTAAATAATCTCCTAGAATCCATTTCAACTGTCTAGTTGTCTCTCCTTCCATCCCTCCTTTTTTCTCACTCTCCCACCCTCCCATAATCCGTTCTTCTCTTTCCTTTCATTTTTCCCTAGTATCTTTTTTTCTCCTTTCCTTTCATATCTTTTAGATATAAATCACATGCACAAAATACACCCATTTAAGGTATACCGTTCAGTGGTTCCTACTATACTCACAGTTGTACAACCATCACTACAAAAAATTTTGGAACATTATTATCACCCAAAAAAGAATTTATACTTAATCCATTATTAGTCAATCACCATCCTAGTGGGTATGATGTAGTATCTTGTTGTTTTGATTTTGTTTTCCTTGATGTCTAATAATGTTGAATATTTTTTATGTGCTTATTTTTTTAAATATATTTTTATTGATTTCAGATAGAAAGGGAGATGGGGAGAGAGATAGAAACATCAATGATGAGAGAGAATCATGGATCTGCTGCCTCCTGCATGCCCCCTACTGGGGATCGAGCCCGCAACCCGGGCATGTGTCCTCGACGGGGAATCGAATCTGGGACCCTTCAGTCCGCAGGTCAATGCTCCATCCACTGAGCCAAGCCGGACAGGACTTTATGTGCTTATTGATTATTTGAATATCTTCTTTGGAGAAAGGCCTGTTTAAAGCTTTTTCCTATTTTAAAATTTGGGTTGTCTTCATTATTGAGTTGTATAATTTTTCTCAAATCTTTAGGACATCTTTACTTTCTTGATAGTGAACATATCAAGCACAAAAGTATTTAATTTCATTGGAGTCCAATTTATATTTCTTTTCTTGCTTATGCTTTTAATGTCATATATAAGAAACCACTGCTTGGCCCAAGGTCATGAAGGTCTACATTTGTTTTTTTCAAATTTTATAGGTTTAGCTTTTACATTTAAATCTATGATCTATTGTGTATTTGTTTTTGTATATGTATGGTGTGAGGTAGGGGGCCAAATGCATTGCTTGGCATGTGGCTATCCAGTTGCCCAGCACAACTTGTTGAAAAGACTATTCTCCATTGTCCATAAAACTAAGGGTTTATTTCTGACTCTTGCTTCTCTTCCATTGATCTAGGTGTCTGTCCTTATGAACCATAGTTTCTTGATTACTGTAGCTATGTAATAAGTTTTGAAATCAGAGAAATGTGAATCCTTTAAAATTGTTCTTTTTCAAGATTATTTTGGCTCTTCTGGGTCCTTGAATTACCATATGGATTTTAATATTGGCTTATTAACACATTGCGGACCAGTAGTTTTATTGCTAGCTGTACCCAATGGCCAGATAAGTTTCTATTGAACGAGTACAAAAAACGTTTTACATAAATGTTAAAGGCACGCTTTAAAATTAAATACCCATTGCATTTTGAATTTATTTATTACATGATCTTACAAGCAAGTATCTTTTTAAAGTGTGATACTTTGTAAAAACAACTGTGTAATATGAAGCGAGAATTCTCATGATCTGTCCGCAATGTGATAATTACATCAATAAAGGCAGCTGAGGTTATGATAGGGATTACATTGAATCTGTACATCGATTTGGGGCATATTGCCAGCTTAATAATATCAAGTCTCTGATTCATTAACATGGAATTTCTTTCCATTTATTTAGATCATGTTTAATTTCTTTGTGTTTTTTAAAAATTAAATTTATTGGGGTGATATTGGTTTATAAAACTATATAGGTTTCAAGTGTACAGTTCTATAATGGCATTATCTGTATATTGCATTGTGTGCTCACCACCCAAAGTCAAATCTCCTGTCACTTCACACTCGACCTCCTCTACCCTTCACTACCCCCACAGTCCTTTTCCTCTGGTAACTACCATACTTTTTCAATAATGTTTCATAGCTTTCAGTGTACAAGCCTTATACTTCTGTTGTTAAATTTCTTTATAGGTGTTTTATTCTTTTTGATGCCTTTGTAAATAGAATTGATTTTTTAATTTCATTTTGGATTGTCCATTGCTAACCTATAGAAATATAATTGATTTGTTGTATTGATTTTATATTTTGCAGTCTTACTGAATTCATTTATAAATTCTGATATTTTAATGAATTCATTAGAGTTTTCTACATGTGAGATTATGTCACCTGCAAATTAGGAGTTTTTTAAATAATCTATTTCATTGGACTTGGTTGCCTTCTATGACTGTTTTCGGACTTCCGTCACTATAGCTGTCTCCTTCCCAGCAGCTGCACCCTCTTCTCTCAGCATGGATGACTAAGGGAAACCTCGAGGAATTTTGCATTAATAGAATCTTAACCACAAGTCGAGGAATGGCTGAAAAAATAAAAATTTCATCTTTTGTAGCTGGTTTGTAAAAATTTTCAAGGTCAGAATAGTAGTCGGAACTTTTAAAAATAAATAGTTTCTGCCGAAACCGGTTTGACTCAGTGGATAGTGTCAGCCTGTGGACTGAAAGGTCCCGGGTTCGATTCTGGTCAAGGGCATGTACCTGGGTTGTGGGCACATCCCCAGTGGGGGGCGTGCAGGAGGCAGCTGATCGATGTTTCTCTCTCATCGATGTTTCTAACTCTCTATCTCTCTCCCTTCCTCTCGCTAAAAAATCAATAAAATATATTTAAAAAATAAAAATAAAAAAAATAGTTTCTTATTTGTGAGCTTTTGGCGTAGGGGGTTACTTGTTTGTTTTGATCATTGCCAAACAAGTTGCTTGCTTAGATTATTTCATTAAAGCAGGGTTAGTGAGATCAGGATCATTAATTAGATTCTGTGTTAGCCAGTCTTATAAATAAGTACCATCATCTGTCATGAGATGGTGATGAGCTTATGAGGCTTGGGCACCATGGAAATGGAACTCAGTGTGTCCGTCATAACCGGAAGAGGGGCAGTCATGTTCTCTTGGCTTATGCAGGATAGGCAGGGTTGGGCATATGGCCTGGCACACTGTGCATGGAACAACTCCAGGGAGTGCAGTTCACATAGACTGAAATGCACAGTTGTGCGCTGTTGGTCCTGAGATAGGATTAAATATATTGTTAGAATTGGAACCTTTCAGGTTTGCTGGTAGAGAATTCAGAGTTTTGAATATTTGTTTATACTCATCAACTCATCTTAGATTCCTAGTGCTTGGGTTAGCTTCAGCCCACTCCTGCCATTTCTTGGAGATTATGGTGTTTTTATTTTTTCAGCAAATGTATAAAGGGAGTTTTAAAAATAGATGGGCATCTAATTGAGTGAGGTTTTCTCATTTATGTAATTAACATAACTTAAGAAGAAGATTAGAAAGAAAAAAGTGCTACTTTTATTTTTATATACAGAAATATGTCCAGTTACACAATTTTGTATGTTTGTGTGTCAGAAAATAAAGTATCTGAATTTCTTCTGGAATAATAGGATATTAAAGTGGATGGATTTTTAGAAGGATTTTATCCAGTCTCCAGGCACACATGCCATCCACATTGCAGTCAGTGGTTTACTGGCCATTCTCCACTAAAGGAATCTTAGTTCATGGGACCTTAGTTTGTTTTAAAGGCACCTATAGTCAATTTGGGACACATTTTGTGTTAAAAAAAACTGTTCTTTATGTTGAATGGAAATTAGCTCCCTTGCTGCCCTTCTCCCATTATATTCGCTCTTTGGTTCTACGCTTGTTTTAAGGCTTTAGAGAGTTAAGTCTCACACTTGCTACTTAAAAATATTTCTGTCATATAAATATGCTTATCACATATACACATGGTTAAACAAACAGAGACTATTCCTGACATGTTTTCCAGATTACCCATTATCCTGTTTGACACACTGGAATGTATCTAGAAGAACTCGGTGCCTCTCTAAAAATGAGTCATATAGAACTGAATACAAGTGTAATATTGTATTGACAAGTATGATATCATTGCAAAATGCAGTGGAATTATCACCTCCTAAATTAGGCTGTGTGCAGTGAACTGTGGCTAAGACTCTAGGCTTTGAAGTTAAACAGACTTAAGTAAAAATTCCAAGCCTGCCACTTATTAACTCTGTGGGGAAGTTCCTTAAATGTGCTTTCATTCCCTTCCCCATAAAATAAAGATGTTAAGTGTGGGAGCTCCGCTGGACTGTGGATTCATGAGGACAGGAACTGCATCTGCTTTGCTTTGCTCATCATCAGCTACCCAGTTCTTAGAACAGTGTCTGTAGACCATAGTACATGCTCATTAAGTGTCAGTGGAAAGGATGAGTGAATGGGTGCCTGTCACATAGATTGAAAGTACTTAGCATGATGCCCAGAACTTAGCAAGCATTTATTCATTTAAAAAATACTTTTTAAGCAACTGTATTGCAACTTTATCTGACATAAAACCTCCATTCAACTAAAAGCCCACGATCTTTCATTGATGAAGTATTTTAAATCATATTTCCCCACTTTGGTCTTTTTAACCTCAATGCACTTCATGACATTTGGTGTTTGTTAACTACTTTGGTACTACGAATTTTCTCTTTTGTTTTATTGAACGCCTGCATCTCCCAACCTATTAGTGGAAACCATTCTGGAGTTTTCCCACTCTCTTCATTGGCTTTGCAGGATTAAACAACCATATAGAATTCAATGACCATGGTAGTCACCTCTTTCAATATCTCTCTAAAATTTCTGACCACAGTTTTCATATCTGATTTCCTAGTTCAAGTAGAAGGCTATTCAGATGGACTGGGCATGCAGTTTTGTACTTAAGTGTTGGTGGCTTAACCCATGGGGATACATCCTGAGTAACTTCAACAGGCAAATTCCAGCACTTAAAGATGGCAAAAGCTAACAAAAACCATTTAGTAATTGAAAATGCATAGTTACGGCTAATGTGGTATGAATGGCATTGCTATGGTTTTACATAGTTGCAGCAATTTTAGTAGCTGCATGGAATTTTCCTTTATTATTACCTCTGCACACTGAGTTTTCTGAAATTGAGGAATCCATGGCTTTCTGTTTCCAGTGTAGAATCAAATGATTTCATATGAGTCCTATTTCTTTTTTTCTTTTACTCATTTTTAAAAACTTTATTCTATAGTCCAGATATCCTGTTTCTGTATTATACAACTGAGAATGTTGATCAAGATCTCAAGATTGGGTCATAGCAAAAGTGTGTTGCTTGGCAACAGAAGGAGAGATATAATGTTTTCATATTTTAAAAATAATCCAGGGTTTTATCATTCATTTTTTTTATTAAAATGATTTCATTTTTATGTGGAAAAATAGCCTGGAGGGAGAGGAAAACAGACCATAGCATCAATATCTTTCTTGTATTTGTCTTCTGAGAAATGTTTTAAGCAGGAATTGGTTTTGTCCCTCTGACCTGTATAGATGCTCCGGCTGGAGCTCAGGCTCATGGTTTACAGATTTACCCTGTCTCCCCATTCATGTGTTTGGAGGAATATATTGTTTTCTTTTCATTGTTTCCATCTAAAAAGTTACAGCCCAAATCCTCATGTCCCCTTTCTCCAGGTAACCTACCTGGAATTAGCCATTCCCGTTGTCTGACACACCAAGACCTGTATTTTAAATAGTTGTGTATTCAGGGTGACTATGTGATAGCCTAACCTCTCTCTCCTGTCAGAGTTCAGAGTTCAGGGTTCTTGAGAGTCCTTTTAAGAGCCCCACCTGCCCCCGTGGGCTTCTTACAAGGTTTGCTGATGGTCTGATTGCCCTTTTTGGAGTATGCTCACGTTGATTTCAAGAACAGTGGAAGACTCAGTACTGTGGACAGCATTGCTTTTCACACAGTGCTTATCCCTCTGTTCTGAGCTTCCCCTGTGATTTATAAGGTAGGTCTGTCCTATGTCAGCATCCTGGAAATTGCTGAGTGACTGAGAGACTGAGGTGATGTTTCTCAAAGCCATTGCATAGACTAGAGTTGAGGACTAAAAGTTCCCATATGGAGCACCAAGGAATAACTATGTAACTAAGAACTTTCTTTGGGAAGCCAGGCAGTCCAAGCTCTGCTACTTACAGGTTCTGTGATGTGAACAAAAATTTTAACTTTTCTCTGTGGCCCTCCCCCCTCCCCTGTTTCCTTATCTGTAAACTGAGGGTAACAGTAGTACCCACCTTATAAGGTTGTTCTCAGAATTAAGCGAGACAGCACCCTGTCTGGCACACAGCAAGTGTGCAGTATGTTTGCTTTTATTACTGATATTAGCAGTCAAAGGCAATAACATAAAAGCTTGCACATTATCTTCTCCCTCCTTTTATTTTTTAATCCCACTCTATTTGACTATATTAAGATTCAAAATCAAGTGAAGAGAAGCGTTTATCTGCCTTCGAAACTATACTTTCATTGGACTAATATGTTTAAATGATGACTTTCACATTAAGGCTTTCTCAATGCACAACTGAAATAAAAGGAGAACGGGATACCTGTGATGATTGCAAAGGCTTCTGAAAAACCTTGGTTTTTATGCAAAACCAAGCCAAGAACAGGGTTTCCTACCACAGTCTAGGAATGCTATGGCCAGCAGAATTAAGACCTATCCCATCTGTTTGAAAATTTTGGTGTACTTTTTGTGGGGAGGAGGGAAGAGGGTATGGATGGGTCTAAAGTTTCATTTGTTGTTTCATATCCAGTGGTGTTTTTTTTTTAATTCTTCCAGTATTATTTATAAGGAGCATAATTCTACCTGAACAAGACAAAGACTTATGTCTGTGAATATGTATGTATATTACATCCATTTTAAAAACTCCTTTTGTTTGGCTGAGTTTTTTGGACATGTGTGATGTTTTTGCTGGTTTTTAAGAGAGGGCCTTAAAGAAGCCTTTTTTAGGTAATGTTAACAGTGTAGCTAGTAATAGTGACAAAAGCTATGGGTCAGTGATTGCCACTCATTTTGGACTTTAATTCTGCAAAGTTTTATAAGATGGTGTTGGGGGCAAGCCTCAAGTATAGAGCAGAGGAGAGAAAAAGAAGGGGAGAGGAGAGGAGGGTAGGAGAAAGAAAAATGATCAGCATGTTAGGTCGTCAACTTGTTTCATTTATTTGTTTGTTTTTAAACATAGAAGAACCATGTTGAAGCATCGTTACAGCCAAATCTATCAGTCTAGAGGTTTTCCAGATGAAATATGAAAAGTGGTCAATTTTTCAAAACAATATATGATACAGATTAGGGTTAAAGGGCCTTCCTACACTGTCTTTTGTTCTATCTGCTGCAAAAAATGAACCAGTCCTGACAAACGGGTTTTCACTTGGGAATCAATATGAGTTTCACCTTGAACTAACTTTGCTTTAGCAGCAAGATGTGTCTGAATTTTGACTCTGAGAATACACTAAGATAATTTGTTTCTTTGTTGTTAGAGAATTTTGGGGAAGTTGATGCAGATATTAGTGTTGTCAGTAAAATTATGCTGGAGTAAGTATTGCTAGGCCTTTTTTTTTTTTTTACAAAAATACTGTACAGTATCATTATCAGAATCATCCAATGAAATTTAACAAGGTATTTGGCAACATTGAGCCCAGCATATTCAACATTCTACTTTCTGTATCTCATATTTAGTCTGATTTTCTGTGTTTCAAACATTTGATTGAGGCTGGATGAAATTTTCCAAATTGTCCAAATTACGTAGACGAGTTGAACTGAACCCTTCTCTGCTTGCCTGTGGCATAAGTAGCTCATGACTGATGATTTAGAAATATAGGTTTCCTTTATGGATACATACCTAGGGCAGATGATGTAATTCCTGGACACAGGCAGTAAAAGTATAGCTGTTGTTATTTTCCTGTGCTCTCGACTCTCATCATTAGTCATTGAAAACATTATAAAAGAAGTAATGACTCATTCCTTCTTATGTGTTCCCAGGAGTTCATACTTCCCTTCCTGCTATTAGAAATGCTGTTACTAAACTGCAAAATGAACATTATTTCCAGTTGTTTTAACTTTGGTGTTGGCCACGAGATTTTAAAAACATCAATGAAATCCGGCTGGCGTGGTTCAGTGGTTGAGCATCGACCTATGAACCAGGGTCGTGGTTCGATTCCCGGTCAGGGCACAAGCTTGGGTTGCGGGCTCCATCCCCAGTGTGGGGTATGCAGGAAGCATGTGTATATATAATTTGAGATGTTTATGAATGTATGAATGTTATAAGGATCCATGTTTGTGTTTGCTGTCTGTTTCCCCCACAGAATGTCAGTTGTTTAGTGCTTTGTCCCCATCGTGCCTATAATGTGCCTGGCACATCAAGGGAGCTGTTATTTGTTGAATGAATGAATGAATACATGATTATATGCAAAGGGGTCTGTGATTAGAAAAGGCGTTAAGAATGACTGATGTCAGCAATACTGTTGATTCATGGTTCAGGATTTGACTTTTGTGCCATTGTATGGGCACTGCCTTCTGTGATTGTGACATCTCAGAAATATGCATGTGAAAGAAGAACAACTTGCTTGTGAGCTGGAAGGGAAGGGCAAGAACTCACCAGCCTGTCCAGTTCCTAGTAAACCTTCGCTGCTGATTGGTTGGTGTGGACTGTAGCACTCTTCTGGACAGGTGGGGAAACTGAGGCTCTAACAAGTGAAATCACTTAGCTGATGACATAGCTGGTGACTGAGGGGCCTAGACTGGAACCCTGTCCTTCTCACTACAGAGTCTGTCCTGTAACAGCTTTCTTGAAAAACAGCAGAGGGAATTCATGCTGAACATTTGTGTTGAGGAATCCTGGCACTCTAAAGCAGGAGTTGGCCAACTTTTCTATAAAAACTTGATAGTAAATATTTAGGCTGGGTTTCTGGGCCAAAAGGTCTGTCATCACTACTTAGCTCTGCTGTTACAGTGCCAAAGAAACCATGGACAGTGGTATAAAATGGATGTGACTGTGTTCCAATAAAACTTTATGAACACTAAATTTGAATTTTATATAATTTTCCCATCAGAAAATAATGTTTAAGAAACTTTTTTTAAACCATTTAAAAACATAAAGCTCATTCTAAGCTTGTGGGCTAGATTTAGCCCAGGCGCCTTGGTTAGCTGCCCCTGCTGTCAGGGATGTTTTCAGGGTTCCCATAAGCTGTATTTGTGAATCTGAGAATGGCCTCTATTACCAAGGCCTCAGTTGCAGCTCTTGTAACCTCCTTGAGGGGGAGGCCCTTGTGATGTGTTTCTCACCACTTTCTTTTACTGATACTTGCTTGAATTGACCCCATTTTGTTGAGTCTTGGTTTGTAGTCTGTGTGGGGAAAAAAGATCCTGCCTACATTTTAGGTTAAAAAATATGGGAAAATATCGGCTGGTGTATAGTCACTTTGAAAGTGCAGTAAGGGCTGAGTTGTTTTTTAAATATTATTTTTAAACTACTGAGCTAAGATTTCCAGGGGTAAAATTTACACTAAAGGTTCAGTGGCATTGTATCTGAAAAATGCTTTCTCCACTAAGGCTAGCTAGAACGCCTTTCGTTTCGTGATGCTGTTCCTTGGCATTTAAAACGGGGGTATCTGTCCCTCTAGTTAACACTATATGTACAGGACAGGGAGTCCTTGTTCTGGTCCTCTGTTTTTCTAAATTCTTTCTTCCTAACTTAACCCTATTGAATTGAGAAAGTCTAGTTTTTGCTTATTCATCAAGGGATTTTGGATCTGGTTAATTATTTTTTTATTTTTATTATTATTTTCTTTTGCGTGGTTACTGAACTCTTTTTTTCCTCCATGAATGAGAACAGCATGCATACAAATGACGAGTCAATTCTCTCGCTGTCAATTCTTTCACTGGGGAACTTTTTCCTTTTTCTCTTTATCTCTCCTGACGGTCCTCTATACTGCCATCTATCTTGGTTTTAGGTATAGTGTTAGCTTTGTTTTTCTCATTATTTCACTGGCCTTCTGGGGGCAGGGTCTTTCTTTTGTCTCTGTGGTCTCAGCATAGCCTCTTGCCCTAAATAGGACCTTCGTAAGTAACTGTGAAATTGAACCTGGCCCCACTTGAGCTTGCTTAGCCTTTTATTTCCAGCAACTGGTCTTATCACTTAAAAATGTCTTGGTTATAGGTATTTTTCTGATATTAATAAAAAATTAAACCTCTATGGGTTTTCATTTTCTCTCGTATTTCATGGTTACTTATATCTTTGTTCCTCTTGTAACTCCTCAGTTATTTTTTTCTCGATTTGCCTGTTCATGTCAGTCATTCATTATTTATCATTTACCTTTTTTCCTGCCTGGGTTTCATTTCCCTTTCAAACATGCATGTTCTCCAGGGCCAGCTTAGACCTTTCTTACTAAAGATACTCAGAACTGATCTAATCTTTCTAACCCCTTGATTATGTATTCATCTCCCTTCACTGGAGTGTTTACACATTCTTTTCTTGTCCTGCTTGTTTGCTGACTTAGGAAAGACACAATGTTTTAATTATTTGAAGGATAATTACCACATTATAAAAGGTTGAATAGTTTTTATCCTCTCTGCTGATAAAAATAGCTTAGTACTTGTTCCCATATACCTAAAAGCCCAAGCATAAATGAATTGATTTAAGGTTGTGAAAAAAGTAGTTTACTAAAATCTGAAACAAATCAAAACAGATGTAAGGTTTTGGGATCATTAATTTCCATTAAAATTCCATAGAGACCCATGAATGAGCTAAAAATACCTTCAGTGAATTATATAAATTGCCGTGTTCCAGAGTGTGCTATGTGATAGGGGGAAAGTATGAGGCTAAATACTAATTTATTACACCCAATCTGCAAGCTCCTCTAAATGAAAATGTGGATAATCTCATTACTCGGAATAGTTAATAGAGTAGGCAAAGGAAGTTTTATGCATAGATTCCCCCCTTAATTTCTTGTCAAGTTCTATTTACTTGAACCAACTAGAGTTTTGATTAAAAAACCATCATTAGATGTACTTTGAAAAACAATATAGTATAGGAGGCTTATTTTGATACTGGTTTTTACACATGAATGACAAAGGTATATTGGGGGAAAGATAAAGCTAATCAGTCAGAGAAGCAGAATTCATAAGATACAAAAAGAGATAGGTGTTTTTTTTTTCTTCCTCAAAGTTAGTTTTTATCAACAAGATACTCTTTGGGAAAATGTGTGTTGCGCATTGAATGCCAAGCATGGAAAAATGGACAGTCAGCAGAGGACAGACAGAGAGATGACAAAACCAAATGGAAATTCCATAAAGATGGTACAGAAACTACCTAGATCATAAAAGGCCTATGGTCGCCACGCCGTAAAGACGGAACGACCAAACAACTGGTCACCAGGAGGTGCTAGAGCACATCTCGGGCCCTCCCCACCCCCGGGGCACTGGCAGCGTCTGTGAAGCATCGCGGGGTGCTGGCAGCATCCATGGAGGGTGCGAGGCGTCGCAGGGCGGTGGACATGGCTCTGATGTCAGGATAAGCCTAGGAGACCCTACACACACACACAATTTAATCGTGTGCTGGGCCTCTAGTCTATATATAACAAAGGCTAATATGCTAATTGTCTGTCCAGGTAATGATGTCACATAGCAATGCCCACTTCTTCTCCCTACTGATGACTGGCCTCTTTACAGTTTCTCCAGCCCAGGAATATGACTTGTGCTATAGCCAGGTGCAAACATTTCACTTTAACCAAATGTCTGTGAAGTGTTTTCTCATGCCTCATCTCATTTGATCCTCACAGAAGTCCTGGAGTAGGTAGATAGGAGGCTCAGTGGAATACTATTTTCTTTTCATTAGCCAGAAAACGGAGATTTAGAAAGCTTAGAAACTTGACCTGACTGAAAAGAAATAAGAAATGTTGGACTTTGAAAATGACTTCAGGTTTTCTCACTGCGCAGAATATAGTCAAACATTGCTGCAGTTAAATGTTTTACCCTTTTTTCTCCCTGCATGATCTACAATGATAATATGCTTCATGTTGATATTCACTGCTGTGTTGCTGATAATTACCTGAAAGAGAAGTTGGGGTGCTTCGCTGGGCTGGAAAAAGTTTAGCTAAATCAGAAAGTAGGTCTAATTAAGCAAGTTTATTCTATATACATAAAAGGCTAAGTTGAGTCACGCATGCACGATGCATATAAAACTCTCATTGGTGCCAAGTGCATGCATGTGTTTCGATCTGTCATTGTTGATCATGAATTTGGTTGACACTTCTATTATAGAGAAAGGGTGAATAGCGATATTAAAATATTTCTTCTAACTAATTTCCTTTCAATGTACACGAATCTGTGCACCGGGCCACTAGTCTGTGATAAAAAGAGAAAACTAAGAGGCATGAGAAGGCATTGTGGAGGAGGAACCTTTGAAAAGGAGGTGCATGGTAAATAGAGCATTCAGGTTGGAGGGAGGGAGAGCCACAAGGAAGAACCAAAGGGGAAGAACTAAAAGGCATGGGTAGAAAACAGTGGGAAGTTCAGTTTGGTGGGGTTCAAGGAATGATGCTGAAGATACAGATCTGGTCAGATACAGAGTTTGAATAATACTGTAGACAATAACAATAATAACAGAATAGTAACTTCCTTCCAGAGCATTGCAAGCATTGGAAATAATGAAGAAAACATCCTTGCCCAGTTCCTGGCCTCAAGTATGTACTGAGTTAGTCTGACTGGTATCAGGGGCTGTTGGACATTTTTCTGTGCTTGAGCAGATCAGTGATGCAGTCATGGCCCTGACGGCCTGGAGTGTGGAGAGACTTGGGGAAGCTAGGAGACCAGGGAGATCAGAAGTTATGATCTGCATCTGACTTCTGTAATTATTTATGGACTTGGCCTCTTTCTTATGTCAGAAGGTAGGTTCAGATGATCATGAGAGGAGGTGAGAAGATTTACTGTGGAGGAAAGAAGAGTAACTAAGGAAGGATAGAGCAGGTGGGAGACATCACACTTCTTAATCTTTTATGAGAAAGTCATTTTACATTTTCTTACTCTCCATCCACATTTAACACATTCCATTTCCGATTCTAAAGTCCTGTGCAGTGTGGTGACAAGGGGTGGTGACTCAGGGCAGAGGAGATAAAATGAGCATCCCACCTACCTTGGGATGGAATGAATAGGATCCAGATCTCCCTAATGAGTCCCTCTCTCTCTGTAAGTGGCTGCTTCAGTATTTTGGCCTCATATTTGTGCAAATTGTGTCCCCATCATTCTCATTTCTGTTTTCATGCCTGAAAGAGAGAAAGATGCGGAGTTACCCAAAGGGTATAGGTTCTCTTTCAGGGGCATCACACACAGACCTTCTCCACTGCAGGAATGTTGATTCTATCAGATTCTCCCATCTTGTCCAGATTTGCTATGAGCTCATTTACATAGCTCATCAAAATGTTTTTAGTTGGTTGCTAATCCATGCAAAATGCTGCTTTGATGCAAAGGGACTTTTCTAAGTGGTGCTTATTTCAGCACTTCTGTCATAGTGGGCTTTTCACTGGGGATGGACCTGGAATCCGATGGCCTTGCCGAGAGGGCTGACCTCAGACCTCGCCGGGCGTGGAGAACCCCTCGCTCAGATGTGGCAGGTGCACGTTGCCAAAGCTGGACACCCTAGCCAGATTCCTGGTGTGACTAAGAGAGGGCATGCCATCTACCATGAGTTCTTCAAGTTTATTCTTGTTCCAGTTATAATTCATAAAGCAGGCAGGTCTGGCTTATTTGGCTGTGGAGGTTGGGTGCAGGAGGCAGAAAGCAGGTGGTTTGCAGGTGTTCCTGTCGTGATGGTGCTTTTGTGTAACATGTTGGAGATTCAGCACATTTATACCTGAAGGAATTTAGTAGAAGAAAAATCCGCAGGAATCTCGATATGTAAGAACAACAGTCACTAAATGTGTCTCAAGCTCTTTGTTAAGTAGTTGTTGTGAATGTCTCATCTCTACTTTAAAGACAGGGAAACTTGAGTTAGAGAGGTAAAGAAACTCAGTCCAGATCTACTCACCAGTATGCAGTGGAGCTCAGGTTCAAACTCAAGTCTCCTAGGTTTACTGGAACTCATAACTGTGGTGCTTGACTCCCTGCAACCATTGAATAACAATAAAGAAAAACAAATGTTGCTATGGTAGGGTGCTTAATAACGTGTCATTTCTTTTTGTAAATGAAGAAAAAAAAATCTTGGTTAGGTCTCTACCATGGGTGATCTAATAGGGATTGGTGGCTTGCTCTCCAGTGCCACATGCTGTGTACATATTTTCTTGTATCTGCATGGAAACTTAGTGGATAGATATCTCTATTTTAGAGCTGAAAGCTGAGGTTTGAAGAGGTAGAGTAGCTTTTTCAAGTTCACGCACAGCCAGTTCTTGGCAGAGCAGGGCTTTGAGCTCAGGTCTGCCTGACTGTCCAGTTTCACTCTGCTCTTTCCGCTGTGCCATGCTGCCATGGGGTAGCAGCATCATATAAAAGCAGCACTAAGCATTCAACTTTGTCATTAGAAATGAACAAACATAATAGATGATCTATCCTTTTGTTTAAAATAGGTCTCATTAATTGTGACTCATTTCTGGCATAGACTGGGAAGCCCATATTTTGGTTCATTGAGCATTGTACAAATAAATACATTTAGAATCCTAAAAGAATCTTTGGAAATGATTAGAAAGCTTTGTCTTTATGAGACTACTTGGTTAATGGCAGTGATCAAGTTGTGCAATTTG
This sequence comes from Corynorhinus townsendii, assembly GCA_026230045.1. NCBI lineage: Eukaryota > Metazoa > Chordata > Mammalia > Chiroptera > Vespertilionidae > Corynorhinus > Corynorhinus townsendii. Next base: position 136,332,015 of record JAPDVU010000007.1, on the reverse strand, counting down.
TTCACATAATCAGAGATTTGTTTTTCCTTCAAAGAGTTTATCATTTCTGTTTGCTATACCACTTAATAAGGAGCTATGCAAGAGTGGTAAGCTTGTACTATTTTGAGTCATGGGCTCCATCTACACAAAGCAAGCCCTTTTCATGGAGGACTGACTCATTTGGTAGGCATCGTGGTTATATGGCTCTGAAATGGGTGCTTGCTAAAGGTTATTTAACTATTTTAATCTTGCTTTGTATTTTATGCTTTACCCATGAGATGGAGCAGCATACGCAAATGTTTGGTACTTATCCAAGAGCAAAATGGACCCCTATACTCAAGAATTTTCTTGGCAGCTGAAAATAGATTCAAAGAAGCTTGAAAAGAGAGACAGGTTTCCTCTGCGAAGTGCACTGAAATTTAAAATATTAAAGAGAGCAAAGTGTGCCTTTAGAGGTACGCTGACTAGATGTTTCACTGTCTTTTTATTGATTCAGATGTTGAGGTCATTCTGTAACTATGGAGTCTGCACAGATAGCCAGACAGTCTTGTTTGGGTCAGAAAGAGAGAGACATGTCCTCATACTCAAAGTACATGTCATACTGTTCTCTTCGTTTGAAAGTGGGCAGGAGAGAGAAGTCTCTGGATGATGAAACCCAGAAGAGAAATGGCATAAAGTGATCTATCTGCTCATGAAGCCAGGCTGCCTACTGCCTTGTGTTGGCTGACAGATTACTCTGTAGGTTTTATCTAGCTTGTTTGTATTTCCTCTTCAAGATCACTTTGTAGGAAACTACATGTTGCTGGGAGGTAGCCAAGAGCATTCAATTTCAAATTGCTTAATAGATTAGAGTCTGTAGCCTGGAAAACCAGCTCTGAAGTAGACTGAGGCATATAACTCACTTGAGAAATAAATTGAAGGCATTTATTTTTATGCTGAAGATTTCACTAAACAATTTTGATGTGATTTTTGCTTTACTAAAGGCCTTCCTTCATCAACAGTTACGGAGTTAGAGTTTTTAGATCCAGCTACAGGTTGTTTCCAGGTTTTGGATTTTGGAAAGGGCGTGGCCTGGCCTCATGCAGCAAGCACATTGTCCTGACCATTCAGTGGTAGCTACTGGCAGTATGATGTTACTTGTTGGAGAATTCTCTCAGAAGGATTTTAGAATCACAGTTTTAAGGATCATCATAGCTTGATCTTTTTATCAACTTGTCATTTAGTGTATTTATTTCTGTTCCATGGTAAGTTTTTAATGAAATTGCTTGATTTTCTTTTTACCAAAATGTACATATTCAAATTTGCATACCAATCATCAATTTTTTAAGAAAAAATTATTTGGTATTTATCCAAGAGCAATTTAAAAATAATTGAGATATAATTCACATACCATAAAAATCACTCTTTCAAAGTGTGCAGTTCGATGGTTTTAAGTAAATTTTTAAAATTGTACATCATCAACACTATCTAATCCCAGAACATGTTTACCCCCAAAAGAAACACCATACCCATTAGCAGTTGCTCCACATATCCTTCTATTACAATCCCTAGCAACCACTTATACACTCTCTGTATGAATTTGCCTATTCTGGACATTTTATACAAATGGAACTATATATGTAATGTTTTGTCTGCATCTTTTACTTAGTATAATGCTCTCAAGATTCATTCATGTTGTAGCATGTATCAGTACTTTATTCCTTTTTTAAGGCTGACTAATAGTTCATTGTGTGGATGTATCACATTTACTTATTCATTCATCAGTTGATGGATATTTCTGTTGTTTCTATTTTTTTTTTTGCTTACAAATAGTGCCACTGAATGTTTGTGTAGAAGTGTTTGTGTGGACATATGTTTTGCATTCCCTTATGAGTGGAATTACTGAACCATATGGTGACTCTGTTTAACTTTTTGAAGAATTGCCAAACTGTTCTCCAAAGTAGCTGCACCATTTTACATTCCCACTGGCAATCTATGAGGGTTTCAATTTCTCCACATCCTTGCTGACACTTGTTACTGCTCGTCTTTTGGATCATTGCCAACCTAGTAGGTGTAAATGATATCTCTTGTAGTTGATGTGCATTTCTATAATGCCTAATAAGCATCTTTTCATGTCTTACTCATCATTTTCATATATTCTTTGAATAAAATTCTATTCAAATCTTTTACCCATTTTTTAAATTGGGTTGTCTTTTTATTGCTTGAGTCATGAATTCTTGATATAATTTAGATACAAGTTGCTTATCTGATATATAGGATTTGCAAATACTTTTTATCATTCTGTAGGTTTTCTTTTCAGTTTGTTGATAATGTCCATTGAAACAACAAAATTTTGATTTTCATGAAATCAAGTTTATTTTTTACTTTGATTGATTGTGCTTTTGGTGTCATAGCCAAGAAATTGCTGTCTAATCCATAGTCATGAATTTTATGCCTGTGTTTCCCTCTTAGAGATGAGTAGCTTTGCTTCTTACTTTTAGGTCTTTGATCCATTTTGAGTTAATATTTGTATATGGTGTGAGGTAGAGTTTCAACTTCATTTTTTTGTTTTGTTGTTGTCCTGTTGTCCCAGCACTGTTTTGTTGAAAATGATTCTTTCTCTATTGTATTGTCTTGGACCCTGTTTCTTATTGAAAATAAGTTGACCATAAATGTGAGAGTTTATTTCTGGACTCTGAGTTTTATTTTATTGAGATATATATATCTGTTCTTATTCCAGTACCATATGGTCTTGATTATTGCAACTTTGTAGTAAGTTGGAAAGTATGAGTCTTTCATGTTTTTTTTCAAGATTATTTTGGTTATTCTGGGTCCCTTGAATTTCTATATATATATATATATATACACATACATATATATATATATATATAATGTATACATATATATGTATATAGATCTCTCTCTATATATACACACACACATATATATGTGTATATATACCTGTATATGTATATACATATACATACATATGCATACATATATATATGTGTGTGTGTGTGTATATATATATATATATATAATATATTATATATATATATACACACACACACACACATTGTTAATCCTCACCTGAGGATATTTTCCCATTGATTTTTAGAGATCGAGGAAGGGAGAGGGAGAAACATCGATGTGAGAGAGACACATCCATTGGTTGCCTTCCGCACATGCCCTGATCAGGGTCAGGGATCAAGCCTGCAATGGAGGTACGTGCCCTTGACTGGAATCGAGCTCATGACCCTTTTAGTCCACAGGCCAATGCTCTGTCCACTGAGTCAAACTGACTAGGGCTCGATGTATATCTTAATATCAACTTATCAATTTCTATAAAGAAGCCACCTGGGATTTTGAAAGGGATTGTGTTGAATCTGTAGGTCAGTTTGGGGAGTATTGTCATATTAACAGTATAAAGTCTTCTGATTGATGAACCTGTGATATCTTTCTATTTGTTGAAAGAAATAAAAGAAGACCTAAATAATGTTTCATAATTTTCAATGTACATTATTTTTTGCACTTATTTTGTTAGTTATTCTTACATATTTAGTTTTTTTTTAATTTTTTTAAAAATATATTTTATTGATTTCAGAGAAGGCAGAGGGAGAGAGAGATAGAAACACTAATGATGAGGGAGAATCATTGATCGGCTGCCTTCTGCACACCCCCTACTGGGGATTGAGCCAGGCATGTGCCCTTGATTGGAAATGAACCCAAGACCCTTCTATCCACTGAGCCAAGCCAGCTAGCGCTGTGTTTTATTCTTTTTGATGCCTTTGTGAATGAAATTATTCTCTTAATTTCATTTTTGGATTGTTCATTGCTAGTGTATAGAAATATAATTGATTTTTGTATCCTGCAAACTTTCTGAACTTATTAGCCCTAATAGTTTATTTCTAGAATCCTTAGGATTTTCCATATACAAAACCATGTCCTCTGCTAAGAGAATATTTCTACTTCTTCTTTTCCAATCTGTATGCTTTTCATGTTCTTACCCAGTTTCTCTCCCTAAAACCTTCAAATGTTGAATGGCAGCAGTGAGAGGGGTCATCTTTATTTTTCCCCTATTTTTAGAGGGAATATTTCAGACTAACTACTAAGGATAATGTTAGCTATGGGTTTTTCATAGATGCCTTTCATCAGTTTGAGGACATTTCCTTTCATTTTTAGTTTCTATTTTTATTTGGAAAGGTATTAGATTTTATAGATGTGTTCTTTTGTTCTTTATTCTATTAGTGTGGTTTATTACACTGATTTTTTCAAATGTTGAACCAACCTTGTATTCCTAAAACAAATCCCACTTGGTCATGGTGTATAATCCTTTTTATGTTTAAACTCAACTTGATGTTCTGGCTGTCTTGAGAGGACAAGGTTTCCCATTGGAATGGTTTCTATCACTTCCAACATAATTTAGTGAGCATTGGGCTGTGAGGACAGATGGTGGAGGTGTGTGATATGAATTGGCATTTGAAAACAAATCATAGCCTCAGCAGTGGGCTGCTATGGGAGGATTCGCGCTTCCTTTGGTGTTAGGTGGGTTACTAGAAAGCCAGGCTGCCCTAAGGGTAGAAAGAAACGCCTAGAAATGTTCCCCTAGTCACCTAGTGTGTGCGTTTTTCTCTTTTACTGGTAAACTGCACCCACCTTCAAAAGCTTTGGTGGTGACATCTGGAGAAAGGACAGGAGTCTTTTGTTGTGTTAGCATTTTAAAAACAACTTGTTGGAAAGATCAGTGCAAGATATGAAGGAAGGAGAACACGCGAAAGGAAGAGGGGACTCAGAACATGGTAGGAGAGTTAGCTTAGATTTGAGCATTGTATTTTGCAATGCACGCATAGACGTCTTTCACTGAGATTAAAACAAAAAAAGCGAAAACTTGTTGAATTTGTCCTGTTCTCTTTTTTGAAGATTGATGACTTTTAAGACTTCTAACTTAAGCTTTTAAAATAGGTTTATTTTGAGAAAGAACAATTCATTTCAGTCTCCTCACCTTGCAACCCAAGTATGTATGGAGGATTTGGAGTTGTGATTATTGTAATATTCAACAACATTTTTTTCATAAAAATTCAATGAAATTCCACTCTGTATTTTTATTATTCTGAGGAGTCATATATGCTGCATGTTAAATGATGCTTTCTCAAAAAATGATTAAGCCATAATAGCATAGGTCAGCGGTCGGCAAACTGCAGCTCGCGAGCCACATGAGTTTGCCGACCACTGGTATAGGTTCTTCCCAGAAACCAAGACGGGCCCGGCTGTGTGAAGAGGGTGACTTTCTAATGAGGGGTAATCTGAAGATGACCGGAACAACGGTGGGTTTCCAGAGCTTTTCCTGTCTGTGTTAGTATTCCTTATCTGGGTCGGCACTGGGGCTCTCTGACTTTGGGTTGCAGTGAAAATACGTTGCTTGGGGAGAGCAACAACAACTCAACTGATATCCAGTGATAACGAGTATTGAGAAATTTAAAATTTATTTTAATACTTATCTGGGGATTACAACCATAGAATGTGACAGATACATTTGTTCATGGCAGGAAATGGAAGGGAATTCGGATGATACATGTTACTTCTGCAAATCTGCCTTGCATGGGTTACACCTGATACCATTAAAAGGGTGACTCTCTACAGTCTTAAAGTTATTGGAGTGTTGTCCTGCTTTTCCCCCCCATTCAGAATATTTAGGCTTTTAATGCAGTAGGAGCTTACAGGGAGAAATAGTGTCCTTGAATCCACCTGGTTTAAACTTGAAGTGTTTTGTTTGGGTATCTCCAAACTGAATCTTGTTTTGATGGCAACTGATAATTGTCTCCTTTTGTGCTTTGAAAAACTATGAAATTGAAAAGACTAGTCCAGTGGTCGGCAAACCACGGCTCACAAGACTAATGAGTTTGCCGACCACTGGACTAGACTAAATGTTACCATGTAGTTGGAAGCTGTGAGAATTAGGCAATTGTGGCATATTGTGTGCAAAGAGGTGTAAAGGGTAGTATATGACAGTGGTCAGCAAACTCATTAGTCAACAGAGCGGCAAACCACGGCTCGTGAGCCGCATGTGGCTCGCAAGCCGCGGTTTGCCGACCACTGGACTAGACCATTAAAAATGTAAACAAAAAATATAGAAGCCACGAAGAACACTGCAGATGGAAGGTACATTTTCCTTACTAATACAGGTTTGTAAAATACTTTAATTCTCCTTTGGATCGCAAGAGAAGGGAAGGGATGCATTGATTTAGTAAAGAAGTGGAACATCTGAGGGTACTGGAATGTTTTGCTGATATCAGGAGCTATTTAGAGAGGAAAGAGAGTTCTTCAGAAACTCCACTCATTCGCTAGGGAGCAGGGAGACATGCCAGGTGTACTCTGCTTTACCTACTCGGCAGAAAGTTACGGCAACCTTATCTCTCTCTCTCACTGGATCGTTTCGGAAAGTGACAGGGCACATAAGTGATATTACTCAGACGGCTGTTTCTAGATGTCTCAATTTCTGGAAGTCGGGATATATCACTGTGATAAATGCTTCTGCTCTCCAAATATTCCACAGAAACATCAACTCTGGAGGGAGAATGCCCAGCCACCTGTGGGAAGGATGATGGATTTAGGGTGAAGGGCCTATTCTGGGCATGGATGGCCCTGAAAGAGGCTCCCTTGCTCAGGTCTCCAGCCTTAGTGACTTTTGTTTTGGGGACAGCCCTGGCCTCAGGATCAGGTGCTAGGGTGAGGCAGCATGCTCAGGAGATGCACAAGCTCATTAGATAGGCCAGTATGACTTGCGCTCAGGAAGGTGGGGAAGCAGGTAATATAGGCCCTTGATGCTGTAGGGGAGGGAAAATTTTCTTTAACCCCTCTGGGTTCCTTTTGACTGGTTTAATAACTGAACTGACATAAGACAGATTAACAGGGAAAAAAACAACCAACTTTAATTTTGTATGTATGGGAACCCCAGATATATGAAGCTCAAAAAGTGAACAAAGCAAGGCAGCTTTTGTACCTTTTAGACAAAGAAACTATTATTTGACAAAACACAGGGGTTTTTATTTGGAATAGCAAATTAGTGAAGAAGTAACAACGTTTGTTTACTAGTATACAGCGTTCTCAGCCTTGAATTCCCCACCTGTGGCGATAAGGAGGCTTTCTCTACTCCTGGTGCAGTATAACCTTTCACAGGGGAGACCTAGTTCCTGCTTTTGCGGGAACCAAAGAGGGTCAGAGTGTTTTCTCCAGCTGTTTCTCAAGTAACACTTATTAAAAATAACTGATATGTCATATTTGGGGGCAGCCTGCCCTGCGCCCCATCAGTGCCTCCCGCCTCCCTTCCGGTGCCCGTTCTCTGCCTTGGGACTGCCTGTCCCTCAAGGCCTCAATTTCCACTTAAAGGCTCTGGCACCTGAAGGCTCCCGTTGTGGCAATCCAACCAGCCCTGCCTGTCCAGGTGCACGTGCCGGGTGGATTCCTGGCTAGGGTGATGGGTAAGCATAGATGCTGAGTGTGTCATGTCTACCTGAGATATTTCTGTTTTTTTACATAGTCCTTTTTAAAGAGCAGTTTTCTATTCACAAGCAAAACTGAACAGAAAGTAGAGATTTCCCATTTGCTCCCAGGTGTTTCTGTTACAACACGTAGCATCTAGCAGTGCAGAGCCTCATCACCAAGTGAGGGATTCCAAGCAATTGGACCAGTCAGTGAGGAAGAGCTAGGGAGCGATCACTGTAAATAATAGCTGTGTTACTAATAATGACACTTAACGAGCACTTTTACATGGCAGGGTCTGAGCTAAATGTCACCTACATGACTCAGTTGTGATGACAACACTCTGAGCTGGGTTCCAATACAATCCCCTTGGTGTGGAAGCTTGAAAAGGGCAGATCGCTAATCTAGGGTCACATGGATAACAACTGGCAAGATCAAAATTTATATCAGGGAGTCGGACACCAAAACCCACACCGTTAGCTAGAGTTGTCCTGAAGATCATATCCGGTGGGTGGCAGCATCAGTCAGGGCCCCCTAAGAACAGGTGGGACTCTGCAAAGCTAAGGGCATGGGCTGTAACCTTCATAGTCAGGGGAAGAGCTCCCCAGCCCCAGGTGACACTGGAGGGAGGAGCCAGGGAAGTAAATCCCAGGACCTGTCTCTTCCCTCTGTCCCGGCTCCTGCAGATGCTGCTTGGTGACCAAGCCCAGGAGGATCCAGAGGTGGGAGGATCCCCCGCTGCAGTCCATGCAGATCAGACCTGCAGGGACAAGGAGAGGAGGTGGCTGTTGCCATGGGTGAGGGCCCAGTAGACATAAGCTCTGCCTTAGGTGAGGTATGTACATACTGCCAACCCACAGCCTGGCAGTGAAACAACCCCTGTTTTTCTGTACTCCCATCTCTTGTCAGGACCTCTGCTGGCTGGGTTCAGTGAGAAGCTGGAAGGCAGGCAAGCTGAAGTCTTGCAGTATCCTGGGGCACAGAGCAGGCAGAGGAGGATATAGTGAATCTGGAAGGGGGCGGGGGGCGGGGGGCAGGCACAGAAAAGATCTTGCTCACGGCTCATCTGCAAATCCTTCCCTGAAGAACAACCTCAGAAGATGCACTGTGGCAGCTCCAAGGTCACTGGGCCACTGGTCAGCAGCTGTGTTTAGGTCACTTGCTTTGTATATACAGCAGCTTTCACTTGACCTTGTGACTGATCAGTTTTCTCCGAGCCTTCTATGAGAAGCCTGCATCGGTTTGCTTTGCCTTCTGAGTGAAAGCCTGCATGGTTGCAGAGGGCTGTCTCCCCTCATGTGGATGTCTGTGTAGTTTGCAAGTTCGTGACCCTGAGTGGCCCTGACATGTAGTTCTCCCTCTAGGTCTCCACCTGTGCCTGGGTCATTTGTGTCCTTCAGCTGCCCTTTCCTCTGATAAACTTTCTGAAGGGTCAGCGTTTTCCTTGTCTCATTAAAATATAACTTTCTGTCACATTGCCAAGCCCAGCCACAGTGACATTTAAATGGCTTTGTTGCCTCACTCTTTGCGTTGTCTTTGCTTTTGAGGATCTTGAGGTGGTAAAAGCCTTCGGAGTACCCAGTGGCCATGAAGGGCAGGCAGGCATAGTAGATGAGATTTATGTGTTCACAGTCTTTGCTTCTCTACAGCGTGCAGGTGAGGACTCTGGGGTTACTGTGAGAGTGAAGTGGATGGGAGGGGCTTAGTGGGACAGCAGAAAGCCTCTGGAAGCAAATGTTAATTCATTTAGGGGATTGGTAGGGACTTGTTTGATGTTGGGGAGGCCCACTTAAACTATAGTAAGATTTTAAATTTGAATGTTCTTCTGAGCATAAGCATGGAGATGTCCCCTGGCCTCTGTTTTGTAAATGGCATAGAGACTGCAGTGGATTTTTATAATTATTTCCATGCAGGCCGGTATATGTGCAACCTTTGAAAATATTCTTAGGTTGAAGTTAGAAAACAGTAGGAACTTTCTGTTGGGAACATAGTTGAGAAGGATACTGCAGTGTATCTCAAGAATAAGATGATTACAGAGCTGACCAGGAAGAAGTAAAGGACAAGCCCTCCTTGGGTTTCTGGCCTGGCAGCCGCTGAACTAGGGGAAAACAAGGATGAAGCAGGACTTAAGGTGAAAATTGAGGCAGGTGTCCAGTAAAGGGGCCTAGTGACAGGAAGGAGCAGGAAGCAATTGAGAGACTAAAAGATGAGAAGAGAGAGCTCCTGGTATTGGATGAGGCTGGAGAGGAAGGAGAACCTGGTTCTCATGGATCATTGTATGTATGGGGTTTTATCTCATTCTAAAATCAGTGGAGTTGGAGGGTGGGGCAATCACGGGGTGGGGTGGAGAGTGGATTGGGTGTGTTTAACAAAGAGATCACCCTGGATGCAGGGTAAAAAGTAGTTTGAAGAAGGGTCAGAGTGAATGAAGGGAGACCAATTAGGAGGCTGTATTCTAAGCTGGGGAGGAGGTGTCTTGGTCCAGGATAGTGGTGGCAAAGTAGAGAAGTGGGTGGGTCTGAAATGTGTCAGAGCAAAGATTGACATGACTTGTTGCTGGGTTGCCACGGAGGCCAGAAGAGAAAGCTGTCAGGGAAGACTTTGAAGTTTCTGGTTTGGAAAGAATGGTGATGCCAGTGCTGAGATCATTTGGCATGTCAATTAAAATGCCTCTGCAGATTGTATTTTTGGGACAAAGTTGGCAGAACAAAGGACAAATGTAACTAGTTGTGTGCCCATCCAAGCAAATGTTGGCTGTGAAAGCTCTAAGCACAGAGTGGTACATTTGGGTATTAAAAGAATGTGCCACATTTACTCCTAACTTATTCCCCCCAACTCTGCTCCAGGAAGAGGTCCACATACACATACCTACATCTATATATCCATACCCATCACATGTACATGTACATGTAAGTATGTCAATGTGTAGTTTAGGTGTGTTTTTTCTCTTAGCAGGCAGGAGTTAGCTGGAGCACTTGTGCAGGTATTTGAATGAATGATGAGGGCTGTTGAATTTGATGACTATGAAAGGATTAATGCCTCGCTCCTGTTCGAAGCTCATAAAACACCCTTAGTAAACTCTCAGAGGGGGTCCAGCGGTCTCTTTAGTGTTGCTGTGCAGCTTTTATTTTATGTTTATTCTGGGGTATTCGTTAGGAAATGTCCAACAGGCAGTGGGAAATGCAGGACTATCACTTGCAGAAGTAAGGGTTGGAGATGGCATTTTGAGAAAAGTACAAATGGAGTGATGGGTGAAACTAAAGCAGAAAGATAGGGATGCTATCTCCCTGTACCTGGAGGTGGGGGTGGTTAATGGTGGTGTCAATGATAGAAATGTACATCCTGCCCTGCAAGTGTTGAATAGAGGTGATTAGACATTCACAGTAGTAATGATCATAGTTATGTCTAAGGAGTAAAGCATATCAGTGTCCATGCACATAATGTCTCAAAATGATTTAGTGGCTGACAGCATGTGGGTGGGAGGCGTCCAGGAGAGAGGCGGCCATTAGCCTCTGGGTGAAGGGTACCATTGGGCATTTATTACTGTGCTGTTTTTTGTGGGAATGTAGAACCAGGCTGCTGGGTGGAATTGTCTACAGAACTTCATAAGCAGAGTCAAGGTACCTGTAGGACAGTGTGTGAGAATTGAGAATATCTTTCAGATGTCAGGCACCTGCTTATTATTACTATTTATTAAGTGGCCACAGGGTGTCCTAGGTGACCTGTTGATCAGTGTTATCAGTTTAACACCTGTCCGTCTGCCTAGCAGTGAATTGCCTAAAGAAAATTCAGTTACAAGGTGGTTGACTAAAATAACTCAGGCATAAGGAGGGAATGAATTACACCCATCAGAATTCATTTGCAGTATTAAGTCAGATTTTTTTTTAGAGGATTAAGCCTTCAGTGCTCACTTTGCAAATTCAAAATAGGGCAGGGCATTTCTGTCCTGATTTAAGAGCCACACAGGTGACTTAGGTACAGTTTGGCTGGATGTGACTCTCCTGCCCAGCCCGATGACCGTGGACCTTCTGGCCCAATGCCTAAGCCATGGGAGTGACTGCCACATACATTTGGTGACTTCAGAAGTTGCTAAAACGGAACAGCTCTGTAGAATTATCAGAAAAGATTGAAAAAGATCAGATAGGCACTGTAAAGTGTTGTTGGGTGAATGCCATTTATTTTTTCTTTTGTGCTGGAGCATTTTAAAAATAACTGGTGGTAATCTCAGACCGACTCCCTGTGTCAGGAATGTTTGAGAAGGAAAAGGAGAGAGTTGGCTCACAGGGGAACGTGAACTGAAGTCCACCTAGTACACCCTCTCAATACCATCCATGCAGAATACCTCCAATTAAAGGTACACCCAGGACCTTAGAAGTTACCAGTGTACACACAATTAATAAACACCCTCCATTTGTAAGGTGCTATGACATGCACACTCTGGAAGCATAAACTTAAGACTCAATTCTTTAGAGAGCCTATAGTATCATATTATCGTATGTGTGCATAGGGGAGATGGTGACAAGGCATCTATAATAATAAAAGCATAATATGCTAATTAGACTGGATAGCCGAACGACCTTATGGATGACCTTGAAGCCAGGGCTGCGAGCGAGGGCTGAGGGCAGCTGCCACGACTGTGAGGGCCGAGCCCCTTGCATGAATTCCATGCATTGGGTCTCTAGTAAATAAATAGAAATGCAACCCAGAATGTGATGGATGACCCAAATGAGACGCAAAGTACTATGGGAGTCCAAGATAGGAAGGCAGTGTTTTCAATGAGGAGATTAGGAAAGTTTTGTTAAGGAGGTAGTATTTAAAGTGAACCCTACATCATAAGGTGAATCCAAATGATGGGATAGTGAAAGGGGCAGTGGGGGTGAGGGTACACGAAGGGCAGAAGCAGTGGGAGGAAACAAGGTGGGAAAGGACTCAGCGTATGTGGGCATGTGTCTGGCAGAAGCAAGGGCTAGGGGTAGAGAAGTAACAGGAAAAAGCAACTGGGATTATGGTAGGTTTGGGCATAATTTGGAGGCTCTTACATACCCTTCACCCGTTTTGCTTACCCCCACCCCCAGCCTCTAGCAAGCACTAGTCTGTTCTATGTATCTATGAGCCTTTTTTTTTTTTTAGATTGCACATATAAGTAAGATCATGTGATATTTCTTTCTTTTAAAAATATTTTTATTGATTTCAGAGGTGAAGGGAGAGGGAGAGAGAGATAGAAACATCAATGGTGAGAGAGACTCGTTGATCGGGTGCCTTCTGCACGTCCCCCACTGGAGATTGAGCCTGCAACCCGAGCATGTGCCCTTGACCAGAATCGAACCCAGGACCCTTCAGTCCGCAGGCTGACGCTCTTCCCACTGAGCCAAACCGGCTAGGGTGATCATATGCTATTTCTCTTTCTCTGACTGACTTATTTCCCTTAGCATAATGCCCTCAAGGTCATCCATGGCCTCACAAATGAGACTTTTTCTTCTTTGTTACTTAAGTCTTGATTGAGGTTCAAATAACTGAAGGGTGGGTTATGCAGAATTAATGTTAGTTTTGGATTTTAAAAAATTGTGAATAAGAGGGCAGCATATTCTGGGAATTTATTTCAAGCAGAATAATGAGGTTTGCTCATAAAGACTTGTTCCGCTCTTTTCTATAACTAATTGCTAGAAATCTCTCTAATACAAAATTGGCTTTCACCCAGCTTCCTGATTTCTAAGGGTTTTCCTGCCGGAGAAGGCTAGAGGATGAGGCGATTAGGTCCTGCTGGATAAACTGGTGTCACTCAAGTGCCCCAGGTAATCAAGAGCGTTCTTCACCTCTCTGAGAGATGCTCCTCTCCAGCGGTGGCCATCGATAAACAATCCACACACTGTTGAGGGTTCATTAAATTCTCTGTGGTGTCTGGTAACTAGGGCCGGTTGTGTCTGTGAGAGACAGCTGCAGGGTCACACCTCATGTTCGAAGCAAGGTGAAGGCAGGGAGGGCATTGCTGTCTCCCTCGTCTTGGCATTGTCATCACAGGCAGGCTCCAGGCACAGAGAATGTCCATGTGATGCCAGCACAACAGCCCACAGAAAATTTTAAGTACTTGGCCGTGTGTCTCTAAACAGGGCATTTGGTGTGCCCACTTCTCCCCTGACTGGATCATTCCATTACTTTGGCAGAGCTGTAGTTATAAGGCTTCAATTACGTTGCTTGGAAAATAGGAGGCGCCTCAGAGAACATTTTTTTTCAAGACCACTTAAAGCCTTGATTAACAAAGAGACCAGCGGGGACCAGATGAATACTAGTTGGGAACAGCACTGGAAATACTGCAAGCAGCACAAAGCAAGTGAAAGTACTTAATTAGAGAGCAGGGAACTTGACCTTTCCCAGGCACAAGGCTTCCTGTGGAAATGCTAGAAACGAGGTGCAGTAGAATCTGGAGGCAGAAGTTCCTCCAGGGAGCCCAGCCCCCAGGATGGCTCACCTCCTGGTGCGCAGGAAAGCTGATGTCCGTGAGCTCTGTGTCTGACACTCCCACACACTGAAAGGATACCTTCTGCATTTTGCTAGTTTCTGTAAGTGCTAAGACTCAATTAAGAAATTCTTTACAACTTGAATGTTTGGAGACAAGTGGAATCATTTACTTTTTGGGTTTGTCCCCTTTGGGTAAACATTCTGTGCAATTGGGTCAGGACAGGACCTTGAAATTCATAGTGAGTTTCCCATTCCCTTCCCCCACTCTGCCTGCGATCTCAGGTGAGTGGAGTGATGCTCTGAGGTCGCTCTTTGCTTCATAGAGCCCTGGCCGGTGTCATCCCACGTGTGTTCTCCTAAGTTTGCGCTCTAGCTGTGTAATGGGCTGGTCCTTGGAGGTGCAACCTGGATGTGAGGGGCGTGTGTGTGCTTGAGAATGTGAGTCTATGTCTAGTTACAGGAGGAACCTGTCGGAATGTGAGATAAGTGGGCCATTAGACACTTGAGCAACCTTCTTCCTACAGTAGAGAGCGTGGCTCTTGGAAACTGAGAACTGACTCATTCTCCCTTACAGTGGGGCAAATAGGATAAAATATGACGGACTCCTTCCCAGACCCCTTTCCTGATTTCTGTTCATCTTCCCCAACTTACACCATAAGCATTGGACTGCCCAGGGTTTCAGTGCTTGACCCTCTCCCCTTTTCTATTTCCGCTCACTCTCGAGGTGGTTTTATCCACTTCTCACAGTGTTCATACCATCTTAATATCATCTCTATGCTCTCAACTTTCAGCCTCCCTCCAGAACTCCAGAGTCTTGATCTACGTGCCTGTTTGATATTTCTTCTTGAATATCCAATCAGTTTCCAAAGTTACCATGTCCAAAAGTTACCATGTCCAAAACCAAACGCTTACTACCCCTTCCCCCCGCCCGTCCCCCCCCTGCCCCCCCCAACCTGCTCCTCTGGCTGCCTGGCCAGTCTTTGTAGCTAGTAAAGACATCTCTTCTTTACCAGGAACCTAGGAGTCACCCTTGACTTGTTCACATCTTGTCTTGCTTTGAAATTTCATATCCGAAAATTGAATCCTATTGGCTCTGCTTTCAAAACATTCAGAATCCATCCACCTTCCCCACCTATCCTACAAGCACTCTGTTCTAAATCCCCATCATTTCTCTCCTGGGTGATTGCAGTGGTTTCCAAATTGGTCTCCCTGCATGTGTGTGTTCTTGCTCCTGAGTATCTATTCTTCACACAGCAACCAGTGAGGTCCTGTCGCTGTAGCACGCGTCCGTGCTTCCCTTATTTCAGTTCTTAAAGGACTGAAAAGGCAGGCCCTCTGTGATCTGCCCCCTGCCTTCTCTCTGACCTCATCTCCCAACACACCTCTCTTCCACCCCTCTAGGCAGGCCTTGCGTTCAGTCTCTTCAGTCACACCCAGTATGCTTTTGCCTCAGGGCCTTTGCTTGTGCCGTTCCCTTTGTCTTTCATCTTTGCATGGTTTGGGCCCTAAATTAGATCTCTGGTAAAATGTCACCTCCTTAAGGAGGCCTTCATGGACTTGCCTATGTAAAATAACACGGTAATAACCCCCTGATACTAGCATTACCTCTGCCCCTTACCTTTATTTTTCTCTGTAGTGCAAACCATTATGACTTAAAGAACCAGTGGGGAGGAGAGGGGCAGGCAGTGCTTCTGGATACTGCTGGCACTCCCAAGCCTTAAGAAGTAGGAAGAGGGGCAAAAAGAAAGGAAGCATTGAGAGAAGGGAAAGATAAGCTGTAGAAAGAAGAGTTGTCCTTCTGATGCCAGAAGTGTCAGAGTTGCCTGGAATTGAACCAGTTTACTAGAGCAGTCTCTTCTGTGGAGAACAATTCTACTAACACAGCTACCAGTAAGGATTAGCCATAACATATTAAATGAAGGAAGCCTTGACACTTACAATTTATCGTTCATGGCTTTGAATTTTTATTGAGAGTCTTCAGTGGGTAAAGCAGCTTCCTGGTTCCTTGTTGCTCAAGCTACTCTGTCCCTTTGCCTCTCTGGCTGCTGCTGTCCTGAACCTTAGTTATGTCTCCTCATTAGGAAAGACTGTTAGCCAGTTGTACATGTGAGAATGTTTAAGACACATTACCAGTGCATTAGAAATTCTCTGCTCTTGTTATATGAAGACCAGGACAAAGATCATTGCCATTAAAGGGGGCTAGAGTATTGTTTGCTTTAAATAAAAACTGAGTAGCTGAGAACAAGACCTTTGAAGATTTTTCTATTTGTGAGCCTCCGTGTGCTTGTACACATGAGGACAGCCTTATTACCTTTTTAATGTGCAGTGTAGAGATAGTGTAGTATGCAATCACGGACAATGAAGTACGCTCATAGGCTTGATTTGTGGTATTTCCAACTGAGAAGCTGAAGCTGTTCTAAAATGGAACAATTTTCACAGGCCCTAAAAATAGAGATTAACTCCTCCTCCTCCCGCCATCTCCCCCAGACCTCACTTCCCTGCCAGTTCTCCAGTTCTCACCAGCCCTGGCCAAGGCTCCAGAACAGGCATCAGCCAGCTCCCTGGGCAGGTCTTTAACCACCAGTACTGCTTTCTGATCTTTTTTTTTTTTTTGAGCAAAAATTCCGATCTGTGACAAGATTAATTAAACCTATTGGGAAACGATAGTGTTTCAAGTGCTGGTTGCCTTTTTACACAAGGCGCACACCTGGATTGTTTTCACTACCTTTTGTTCCATTCAGTTTTTGATTCTTCTTCAAAAAAGTAATTGGTGTATTCATTACAGTGCACAGACCCTCGCGTTCGTTCTGAGTGGGACCAGATGGGATGGATGTGAGACGCCAGCATGGCTTAGGCATGTTGGCACCCAGCATGAGCTCAGGGAGCTTTTGAGCAGGTTTATTGAGTGTTCGCAGCCCCCATGGAGCATAAAACTGGTTATGTTTTACATAGTTGACCTTGGAAGACAACCAAATAGACCTGGATTTCACTAGGCTCACTCGAGGGTGTAATTCAGAATTAATTTGAACTGCCCCACCTCCCCCACTCGAATTTCAGTGACAATAAAAGCTTCATTAGCCAAAATCTAACTAGCAGGATTTAGAAATATCAGAAATTTCTCCTTGAACGTAGTTTAGGGAAACAGGCTAAATGGATAGTGGTGTTAGAGCTTGTGATGTTTGTTAGGCTCAGAAAACCTACGTTAACAATTTTCCTAAAAATCAATTTCAGGGTAAATCTCATTCTATTTTGACTCTTTTGTATGATGGATAAATGATGCCCTTGAAGTGTTATATACAAATTAAATAAATCTTACATCAAATTATGCTTTTACTACATACCAGGTTAATGTATTCAATATTTTTGGAAGATTTACACAAGTTTTCAGGCTAACACTAAGTTTCTAAGTTTCTGTGGCTTTCACATATATATCAGGAATGTTATTTAATTATCCTATGGAATGTTGAAGACAAAGATCTAATATGCAGCGGCAGATCCTGGTTTTGTGAGACCTGAAACATAAAATTTTGGAGGACCTTTTAAAGAAAAACAAAAGATTAACTTCAAATGAAGTATTTAGAAGAAGAAAAGAAATCACAACAAATTATAGATTTTAAAACAACTGACAAATACCACCATTATCTTATAATATCCACAAGAATTATGTAATATTTTAATGAATTGCCTTTGTTGTTCATTTTTTTTTTTTTTGGAAAACATTTTTGGCTGTAGAGTCTTTTTTATTACTTGATATGACAACAATTTTTGTAATATTTCCTACAGAGAGCTTAGAAAGTTCATTGTCTTCCCTCTACTAAGGTTGATTGGACTTTGTATTTATTGCTAGTGTAGCCACATTTTAGAGTTTATTAGTAATGTGCTATACATTTTTTAGCATTGCTGTCAAATTAAAGAAACTCAATCACATTTCTTTCACTGTAAATATCTTTCTGTAAGATTTGGAAGATTTTTCCGTAGACTGATTTCCGGTCCTGAACATTTATTTCAAGCCTTGTTTTCTCCTTCCCCACTCCATTCCTTTTCTGGTGCTGGGCAGTATGGGCCACATTTATTTTGCAATCTCTGGCCTTGCGTCTCCGGGTCATGACACAGAGGAATTGGGACTGTGTGTGGCAGGGTTGTACCTGGAAGACATTTCTCTAGTAGGACCCCTTGTCGTGACCTACCTCCTATGGAAGCACAGAAACGGGTACTGCTAACTCCCAGCTAAATGTACTCCCAATTCAGCTGCTCCTTAGCTGAGTGCCAGAATGCCCATAGATGTTACCACACCACCTGGCAGGTGTCTGTGTTGGACAGGGTATAAAAGGAGGAAACATTGGAGTAGAAGGAAGCACTCTTAATGGTAGTAGTAATAGATCGCAGTTCTGCAGAATTTCCAAACATGTAAGTCTGTGGGCACACATTGTTAGTGCTCCTCCCAGGGCCTTGGAAGAGGCCCATGCAAGTGAGAGCCCTAAAGCTTAAGCTTCATTATCCCCGCAGTAAATCTGCCTTTGCTAATAGGTATTAATGATTCATCAAATCCATCACAGAGAGTGCTCTCCAGAGTAGAGTGTGGCGCTTTTCCTCACCAGCAGCTCCAACCCCAGGGTTACATTCCGTTCTCCTCATCTAAGCTTGTGATTGGAAAATCTCCTCATGTTTAATGGTGCTGTCTCACTCCTCCCATTGGCACCACCCTCCCCCTCACTAGCAAAGTACTGGGAAAGAGAGTCATTTTTATTTTAATGAGAATATGCAAATGTTAGGCTGACTGTGGGTATGGGATGGAGTTAACACCCATTCATTCCCTTGGGTTAGTTCAGATGATTCATTACCATAAATAGCACTATTATATTTTCCTTCCACACTGGCTTTGCTGGTGATTTTTATTTTATACTCGACATGGAATATGCGTATCTGTCAGTGGGACTGCTATGAGGAATCTTGTCTGCTAAATGCTCCCACAGTAATGGCGCTGTCAGGCTAAGTGAGTGTCAGATTTCATTTTGTGCGGAAACCACCTGTCACCTGTTTTCATTCCACTGAAGGAATTATTGAAATCTTGGCGGGTAAATGTATACGTGTGTTTATGTCAGTCTGGGTTGGTGGGTTTGACCTGTTCATTACACAAATTAGTGGTAGGATCCAGAGAGGTTGGATGATGTAGCTCAGTGATTGGAAGTTGACAACACTTCAGGAATTATGTACAGTTATCGCCATTTTGTTAAGTATTCATATAATTTCCTAATTTGATAACAAGGAACAATACCTAAAATAATTAGTTTTACTCTCCTATTAATTCACTAGATATCTTTCAAGGCTGATTTTAAAAAAATCTTCACCCGAAGGTATGTTTTTATTGATTTCAGAGAGAGAGGAAGAGAGAGAGACATTGATGTGAGAGAAACATCGATCAGTTACCTCCCATATGCATGGGATAATGCATGCTCTAACCAACTGAGCCAGCCAGCCAGGGCTGAAGGCTGATTCTTTTTTTTTTTTTCCTTCCAGAAAATGAGGAAACATGTCCTCCAAAGTTTTTTATTATTATTATTGATTAAGGTATTATATACGTGTCTTTATCCGCCCATTGCCCCTCCTCCCCATTCATGCCCTCACCCCCCTGGTGTCTGTGTCCATTGATTATACTTATATGCATGCATACAAGTTCTTTGGTTGATCTCTCCCCCTTATCCCCACCCTTCCTCACCTTCCCTCTGAGGTTTGAGCGTCTGATTGATGCTTCTCTGTCTCTAGATCTGTTTTTGTTTATCAGTTTATGTTGTTCATTATAATCCACAAATGAGTGAGATCATATGATATTTATCTTTCTCTGACTGACTTATTTCGCTTAGCATAATGCTCTCCAGCTCCATCCATGCTGTTGCAAATGGTAAGAGTTTCTTTTTACTAGTTCAGCAGTGTAGTATTCCATTGTATAGATGTAACAGTTTTTTAATCCACTCATCTGCTGATGGGCACTTAGGCTGTTTCCAAATCTTAGCTATTTCTAGTTTCTTGGGATATATTCCTAGAAGTGTGATCACTGGGTCAAATGGAAGTTCCATTTTTAGTTTTTTGATGAAACTCCATACTGTTCTCCACAGTGGCTGCAACAGTCTGCATTCCCACCAGCAATTCCACAAGGGTTCCTTTTTCTCCACATTCTCGCCAGACTTGGCATGCTAGTTAGCCTCCAAGTGTTTGCTTTTTTTCATTGTTTTTATTGTATTTGATTTCTAATTTTATGCCATTGTGATCTGAGAAGATGCTTGATTTCTATCTTCTTGAATTTGAGGAGACTTTGCCTGTGTCCTAAAATGTGGTCTATCTTTGAAAATGTCCCGTGTGCACTTGAGAAGAATGTATATTCTGTAGCTTTGTGGTGAAATGTTCTGAAGATGTCAATTAAGTCCATCTGATCTAGTGAGTCATTTAGGATTGATGTTTCTTAGCTGATTTTTTGTCTAGAGGATTTATCCAGTGGTGTCAGTGGGGTATTCAAGTCCTCTACTATGATTTATTGCTGTCAATCTCTCCCTTGATATCTTCAGAAGTTTTTTTTATGTATTTGGGCGCCCCTGTATTGGGTGCATATATATTTATCAGAGTTATATCCTCTTGTTGAATTGCTCCCTGTAGTATTAATGAAGTGGCTCTCCTTATCTCTTGTCTCATTTCCATTTGTGTGAAAAATATTATTCCATCCCTTCACTATCAGTCTGTGTGAAACCTTTGTTCTGAGGTGGGTATCTTGCAGACAGCAAATATATTGGTCATGTTTTCTTATCCATTCACCTACCCTATGTCTTTTGATTGGAGCATTTAATCCATTTACGTTTAACATTATTATTGATAAGTATTTGTTTGTTGCCATTTTTATTCTTTATGTTTGTGTTCCTTCTTGCCCTTCTGTTTTTTCTTTTTAAAGCAGTCCCTTTAGCATTTCTTGCTTTGCTGGCTTGGTGGTAATAAACTCCCTTAGCCCTTTTTTTGTCTATGAAGCTCCTGATTTCACCTTCAATTTTGAATGATAGCCTTGCTGGGTATAGTATTCTTGGATTCAGTCCCTTGCTTGCATCACTTTGTATATTTCATTCCATTCCCTTTTGGCCTGGTATGTTGCTTTGAGAAATCAGTTGATAGTCTAGTGGGGGATTCCTTGTCGGTAACTTTCTGTCTCTCTCTGGCAGCCTTTAAGATTCTTACTTTGTTGTTGATGTTTGCCAATTATGATGTGTCTTGGTGTTGGTCTTGTTGGGTTCATCTTGTTTGGGACTCTGTGAGCTTCTTGGACTTGTGTGGGTTTCTTTTTTTATTATTATCAGCTCCAGGGAAGTTTTTTGTCATTATTTCTTCAAACAGTTTTTCTATTCCTTGCTCCACTTTCTCTCCTCCTGGTACCCCTATTATGCGGATGTTGTTTCATTTCATGTTGTCCCAGCGCTCCTTTAGGCTTTCCTCTTGCTTTTTAAGATTTCTTTCAAGTTGCTGTGTTTGTGTGTTTTTTTCCTACCTTGTCTTCTAATTCGCTGATGCGGTCCTCAGCCTCATCTAGTCTACTGTTTAAGCCTTCCATTTTTTTATTTTATTTTTTTATTGCAGCTGTCATTCTTCATTTCCTCTTTGTTCCTTTTCATATTGGTGACATTCTCATTCAGTTCCTTTTAATTCTCATTGAGTTGTATTTGTCATCCAGCCATTTGAGCATCCTTATAACCATTACTCTGAATTCTTTCTCTGACATGTTACTTGCTTCCATTTTATTTAATTCCCTTTCTGGTGATTCCTCTTTTTCTTTCCTTTGGGAATTTTTTTTTTTTTTTGGTCTTCCCATTTTTTGCTGTAACATTTTAATTGTGTCTGTGTCTTATATCTAACTGCTTTACTACCCAGGTTCTTTGAGGGGGGGTGCTAGTGGTGCAGTCTCTCAGGTCTTCTGGGCTTGGTGATCTAGCGGAGCTCCCTACTTGACCTATGTGGGTTCTCTTGATGTTGTTGGATCTTTAATGTTAGTTTCTTATTAGTGGATGAAGTCTTGTCATGGATTGTTAATGTGACTCACCCCCGGCTTTGTTGTGCAAACTGTTTTGGATATGATCATAGTTCCGGCTCTTATGGAAAAGGTTGTCTGAGGTGTCACTGGTATATGCTCACTGTGGTTTCCCAGAGTCCATGGCCTGGGAGGAAGGAGTCTTGGGGCCTGAGGCTCAGATACTGTGACTTTGGCTGGTGTGGTGTGACCCTTGCTGGATTAGTGTCACTATGTACCTCATTACAAGGGGCCTGGAGCCCGTGACAGTGGAGGGCCAGTGTCTTGTAGTCTATGGTTGAGGCAGAGGGACTCTAGCTAAAGTGATTTCCTTCTCTGAATCATGAGGGAGTTCAGGATCCAGCAGCTGGGCATGTGGGAATCTCGGAGTCTGTGGCTGAAACAATGTGACCTTGTTCAGGCAGGCAAGTCCTCGCAACTCACCAAGCTGTTGGGAGGGGGATGGTGTGGATCCTGCTGAGGAAGCTGTGCGGCCTTGGTTGGAGAGGCACACATCCAGTGGCAGCTCATAGAGGGGACCAGGAGCTATCTGCAAGAGGTGTGTGCTCATGGGGCCCACATGCTGAATTGGAGCAATTGTGGTGTGCCACTGGCCCTGTGGAGAGAGAAGTCAGTTTCTGCTTCAGGGCACGTGTGCCTTGGTTGGATATGTGTTCTCAGTGGCTGCTTACAGAGGCACCCAGGAGCTGTCTGCTGGAGCAGTGGGCTCAGGGGGCCCGTGTGCTAGAGCGGCACTACTGCAGGGACTGTATGCCAGCAGCCAGGGTTGTGCCTTGTGGTGGCTTAGAGAAGCACCCAGGGGCCGCCTTCTGGGGCAGTGAGCTCACGGGGCTTACACACTGGATCGGTGCGACTGCAGTGACTGGAGGTTGGCAGCTGAGGAGGGGGACGTTCGAGCTTCTGCTGCCGGGGCCTTGTGCCCTTTGTTGGGTACGAGTGCACCTCATGGCAGCTCATAGGGGCACCTGGGAGTCGCCTGCTGGGTCAGCAGCCTCAGGGGGCCTGTGTGCTGAAACCACGAAATCGCAGTGTCTGTGAGTAGGCAGCCGGGGAGGGAGAAGTCTGAATTTCTCCTACAGGGATCGTGTGTCCTTGTTTGGATACAAGTACATCCAGCGGGGGCTCAAGGAGGCACCCAGGAGCCGCCTATAGGGGCAGCGGGCTCAGTAGGCCTACATTTTGGAAAAGCACAACTGCGGTGTCCGGAGGTCAGCAGTCAGGGAGGGGGTAGTCCCAGTTTTTGCTGCCTTGCACCCTTGGTTGAATTCATGTGTGCCCAGCGGGGGCTCACAGAGGCACCTAGGAGCTGCCTGTCTGGGTGGTGGGGCTCAGGAGGCCTGTGTACTGGAAAGGTGCGACTGTGTTATCTGGCTTTCAGCAGCTGTGGAGGAGGAAGACTCAGTTTTTTCTGCTGGAGCCTTGCACCCTCGTTTAGATAAGAGCGCGCCTAGCAAGGGGCTCACAGCAAGGGGCTCACAGCGGCACCCGAGAGTGGCCTGTGGGCATGTGGGGTGGTGGGCTCAGGAGGTGCAGCTGAGGTCCAGAGGTCAGGAGCTGGGGAGGGGGGAAGTCGCACTTACTGCTGCGGGAGCTGTGCACCCGTGGAGGTGGATGTCTGAGGGTCTGCAGGTGGGGCAGCAGGATTTTGGCTGTAGAGGCAGCAGAGTCACAGGCAGTGTCCAAGGCCAGTCTGGCTGGTGGTGCTGATGAGTTCCTAGAAAAGGGCCGCCTAAGGCTGATTCTTAAGAGTCCTGGAAAGTCTCTTAAGAGGTAGAATGTTGCTACTATTCAGATTTCCAAAGAAAATGTGAGCATAAAATACCAAAGAGCAAGAAGAGCTTAGAATGGAATAGATTCCTACCATTTCCATTTAAACACCTGGGATTAAAAGCAATAGATACTTTGTAGATACCTGCAATAAGTGTCAATTATTGTGTAAACCTGAGCAGTTGATTTTCCATTTAAATCAAGAGCTGTTAAAACTTTGTACATTAGGGGTTAGGGGTTCAACATAGGAATTTTGAGGGAATACAATTTAGTTTGTAGCAAACAAAATCTAAATTCTTGTTTCTGGGAAACAGGAGGAAAAAGTTCATTGTGAACCTTCTAAGTAAATGTGTCCTTTGTTTCAGTGTCTCTAGTTTTTGCTAAAAAGGGAGAAAAAAAGATTTGTCAAACAATGAGTTAGAAAAGTTAATCCTATGGGCAGTTTCATGATGTGTTTTTCATTCTCTGTGTCTTGTTTAATATTCCTATTAGTAAATTTGGAAACTCATTTTTTTTTAACCTACTGGAAATTGTGGGTGAAAATGTAGAATTATTCCTATGAATATGCCCGGATAAGGTAACAAGGTTATAGACCTAGGCATTTATTCTTCTTTGGTGCTTTTTATTTGCTTATTGGCTCTTGAGTGGTATACTGCTTTGGGAATGGCTGGTGAGAATGGCAAGGGGTTATTTTTAAGTCTTGGTGATTGTATTTTAACTTGAAAGATAATATACATCTGGATTGTACATACAAACTAGTGGTCACTGAGGCAAGCATCCTCTGCTTTAGAAACTGACTTTGTGTCCAGCTTGTACACAGTGCTGGGAAGGAGGAAAGAAAGTAAAATTGAACAATCATCTTGCATGGCCCCTATTTGGGGGGCATGATTAAACCATATAAATCAGATGGTTGTCTTCCTCCTGAAAATTCTAGGGACAAATCCCCCCAAATGTCTCTTTTCTTCCTTGTTAAGATATTCTTTTTTCTGACCAGCTAGATCTCTCCTGCTTTAAATCAAGCCCCTTTTCTTCTCAATTCTGCATTAATGTAGAATAATAGCACCAACAAACTTTAGAGCTGAAAACGGTTCTCTAGAGATTATTTAACTAATCTCACCATTTGACATGGGAGACAGAAGCATAAGAAAATTTACATGGCTTATTTAGAGTCAAAGGTAGTGCTCAAAATTGGACTTTCTATATATGACTAGAGGCCCGGTGCATGAAATTTGTGCACTGCGGGGGGGGGGTGCCTCAGCCTGGCCTGCGCCCTCTTACAGTCTGGGACCCCTTGTAGGATGTCCGCCTGCCGGCACACGCTGGCTCTTATGACGAGCTGGCCTAAGCCAGCAGATAGACATCCCTCTCACAGTCTGGGACCCCTCGCTCCTTATTGCCCTCCTGCTCACTGCTCCTTGCTCCTCGGCTTGCTGCTCCTTAACGCTGCCATGGAGACAGGAGAGGCCCCTGCCACCACTGCTGCACTCGCAAGGCATGTGCTCAGCTTCTGGCTGAGGGGTGCTCCCCTGTGGGAGTGCACTGACCACCAGAGGGCAGCTCCTGCATTGAACGTCTGCCCCCTGGTGGTCAATGCACATCATAGTGACCAGTCATTCTGGTCATTCTGCTGTTATGGTCACTTAGACTTTTATTATATAGAATAGAGGCCTGGTGCACAAAATTTGTGCTGTCGGGGGGGGGGGGTGTCTCTCAGCTCAGCCTGCACCCTCTCCAAACTGGGACATCCCTCTCACAATCTGGGACCACTGGTTCCAAACAGCTCAGCAGCCTGCCCGCCTGATTGCCCCTAGCCACTTCTGCCTGCCAGCCTGATCGCCCTCTAACTGCTCCCCTGCCGGCCCGATCGCCCCAACTGCCCTCCCCCGCCAGCCCGATTGCCCCCAACCGCCCTTCCCTGCCGGCCCAATCACCTGAAACCACCCTCCCCTGCCAGCCTGATTGCCCCCAACTGCCCTCCCCTGCTGGCCCAATTTCCCCCAACTGTCCTCCCCTGCTGGCCGATCTCGCCCCCAACAGCCCTCCCCTGCCAGCCTGGTCTCATCCCCAACTGCCCTCCCCTGCCGGCCCAATGGCCCGCAACTGCCCTCCCCTGCCAGCCCGATGGCCCGCAACTGCCCTCCCCTGCCGGCCCGATGGCCCGCAACTGCCCTCCCCTGCCGGCCCGATGGCCCGCAACTGCCCTCCCCTGCCGGCCCGATGGCCCCCAACTTCCCTCTCCTGCTGGCCTGATGGCCCCCAAATGCCCTCCCCTAAAGGCCTCGTCACCCCCAACTACCCTCCCCTTTCGGACTGATTGCCCCCAACCAACCTCCCCTGCCAGCCCGATGGCCCGCAACTGCCCTCCCCTGCCGGCCTGATCTCATCCCCAACTGCCCTCCCCTGCTGGCCCAATGGCTTCCAGCTGCCCTCCCTTGCTGACCTGATGGCTCCCAAATGCCCTCCCTTGGAGGCCTGGTCACTCCCAACTGTCCTCCCCTGCCGGCCGATCTTGCCCCCAACAGCCCTCACCTGCCAGCCTGATCTTACCCTCAACTGCCCTCCCCTGCTGGCCTGATTGCCTCCAACTGCCCTCCCCTGCTGGCCCGATTGCCCCCAACTGCCCTCCTCTGCTGGCCTGCTGGCCCCCAACTGCCCTCTCCTGCCGGCCTAATAGCCCCCAAATGCCCTCCCCTAAAGGCCTGGTCACCCCCAACTGCCCTCCCTGCCAGCCTATTTGACCCCAAATGCCCTCCCTTGCTGGCCTGATCTCGTCCCCAACTGCCCTCCCCTGCTGGCTTTCCGATGGTCTTAGGCTCTACAGCAGCAGTTCTCAACCTGTGGGCGCGACCCACAGGTTGAGAACCACTAGCAGGGTCGCCTAACCATCGGAAAACACAGATATTTACATTACGATTCATTAACAGTAGCAAAATTACAGTTATGAAGTAGCAACAAAAATAATTTTATGGTTGGGGGTCACCACAACATGAGGAACTGTATTAAAGGGTCATGGCATTAGAAAGGTTGAGAACCACTGCTCTAGACTGTCGGAAGGTCTCCTAGGGAGCTGCCCTAAGTATTTTCTTCATTGCAAACAACACAATGAGTGAGGGTCGCACTTAGCTCTGCACGGTTTCTAAGAGGGGGGCTCCTGCTCTAGTGTAGGAACATGAGTTGGAGCAACTCGAACAAATGTATTAGGAAAGGACATATTGGGCAGAGAAAGTAGCATGCAGGGAAAGGAGCTCGAGAGAGGCCCTGAGGTCCCAAGCAACTTGGCATGGCTGAGATTAGGTCAGCATGTGAGGACATGTGGAGGTAGGCAGGACCCATATCCTCCAGGATCCTGGGTACTTCATGTTGTAGATGAGGAATAGCACGTGATCATATTTGCTTTTCAGAAGGATACATGTGACAGTCCCTTGGAGAATGACTCTAAGACTGGGGGCAGGGGGTCAAAGCTGATGGAGGTTAGCAAGGGCACCTGAGCTGCATGGAAGGGGTCTCTGTATAGGGCCATCTTTTGCACACGGGCCATGTCAGAAGTGGGCTGATTCGTAGCTTGCTGATAGTTTTTCACTCTGCGATGCTGAGACTCGGCCCACATGTGGTTCATGGAAAGGAATGGTGACCTCTTTCTGAAAGGAGGTTGCTGGAGTCTACCCTAAGGGCCCCCAGGGGGCTGGCGGTAGGCATGGGTGGCAGGTGCCTGGCTGCAATAAGGAGAAATACCTCTCTGGCTAGGATGAGGGATTCTGCTGCCTCTCACTCCTGTTCCAGTTCATTTCTGTCCAAATTAAGAAGGTGGTGACTGTGTAGTGACTTCTCCCCGTGAGCTTTAGCCTCATTATCTAATGTCAGGAAAGTCTGTGGGCGACAGAATAAGAGGAAGAAGGATGTGCCCGGAGGAATCCCTCGCCCTTGCACACCTTACCTGCTTTTGGCTTCAGGCAAGGCCGAGTGAGAGGGTGAGGTGCAGAGCCACCCGTGTCCCTGCCCTGGTGCTGCATGTCTGAGGATTTCCATCAGGATTCTGCAAATCTAGTTGACAGGATTTTCTACTACTTTCCAATTAAGTCTGTAAAGTATTGACATCTTTCTTACATACACAATGAGGAGAGTGGAGGCAGGCAGCCCTGGGTAGGGGAGGGGAGAGGTCAGTGTTTGAACTGTGAAGTCTACAGGCAGCATTTTCCTTTTCTGTGTGATGGCAGTGTCAGGCTTTGCACACTGGCAGGATCCCTGGGGACAGCGTCATTGCCTCTTTATTCCCCTCGCTATTTCCCACGTAACTGAAGCTTTCAGGCGTGTGTCTCATGGCCATGGTGCCTCTTTGGCTACCATTACAGAACCTTCATAAAAGGTCCATCCCAAAGAGTTACCGTAGTTTAGAAAAGGATTTCTTTCTGCTACACTGTGTCAGGGTATTATGAAGTAACTTAAACTGTTTATAACATGTCGACTGAGAAGTCCCTGGGATGCGATAGTTTTCCTCTTCTCGGTAAACAGCAAATGGAAACGAGAAAAGGAGACGGTGGAAGCACGCCGAAGCCTGTCCGAGGAGAAGGCAGCGCTGCTGACACCAGGTACCCTGTCATTACTGTATGAGGTATCCAAGTGACCCCCACAGTGATTTTTCCTAGTGGAGGGAAGGGAATTTTGGTGCATTTTGACATTGAATGAGCATTAAGTAGGCAATGTAATTAATGCTTGTCATCAAGGTGCTAGAGCTTATTTTATAAATGAATCATAGGACAGAGTACCTGGATTGTATATATTTTTAAAAAATACTTTTTTATTGATTTGAGAGAGAGAGAGAGAGAGAGAGAGAGAGAGAGAGAGAGAGAGAGAGAGAAACATTGTTTTGCCTTTTGCAAGGCCTCTACCGGGCGGGGATCGAGCCTACAACCTGGTCAGGAATCAAACTGGCAACCTTGTGGTGCATGGGTCGATGCTCAACTGACTCAGCCACACCTACCAGGGCTGGATTGTATATCTTGGATGTGAGGGAGGAAGCAGTTTATTTTGGAGGGAAATTTTGCATTTTCCTCGGGAAGGAATGAACCATCTCTAATTATGGAAAGAGGAAAGAGTTAGCAATTTAAACAGTCTACATAACAAATTAGTAGCACAATAATTATCCATTTGCTTATTTAAAATGGGCCAGAAATGCCTACTTTTTTTAAATGGAAGATTATTTCATTGCATGTACGAAAAATGGAAGAGTGCCATACAGAAAAGCAGTAAAATGAAGTAAGACTTTTGGAAACATTAATGTATAAAATATTTATTACAGAGGCTCGGTAGTGTTTGCATTTAATCATTTTTATTGTGTATCAGGGGTTAGTCACTTCATTCTGAATTCTGAAAAATGAACATGAGATGTTTTGCAAGCACTGCTTTTTCTGGAGTGGGATTTACCCAAGAAATACTTATTTGTTGAGAGGTAGGGCATTTATCTGTAAAGACATGGCAGATGCTTTCCACAGTGGCACTGAAATGATCAAGGAATGAGAAGCCAGTCCAGCGAGGCTGCCTCATGGAAGTGGATTCTTACTAGGGTGTTACGTGGAGTATGGGCGAGTTGGGGGAACTTGGGCCAACCGCGAGGCGTTGCCTTTCCTCTAGCTCTGTGTTTAGAAAACCTCATGCTTCTCTTGGGGTTTTCGTGCACCAGCTTTTATAGTAGCTTCTGTTTCCCATTGTGTGATGTATATTTTACTTTTTTGAAGTCAAGTATGTATGATTGCTCAAGTTTCAGGGCCAAGAGTTGGGGCATTTGTGATGTAGCTACTCAAGAAGCAAAAGTTAATGGACTACTCATCTACTGATAGGCACTTAACGCTGTTTCCAGATCTTAGCTATGGTAAATTGTGCTGCTATAAACATAGAGGTGCATAAATCCTTTCTGATTGGTGTTTCTGGTTTCTTGGGATATATTCCTAGAAGCGGGATCACTGGGTGAAATGGAAGATCCATTTTTAGTTTTTTGAGGAAACTCCATACTGTTCTCCACAGTGGCTGCACCAGTTTGCATTGCATTCCCATCAGCAGTGCACGAGGGTTCCTTTTTCTCCACATCCTCACCAGCATTTGTCATTTGTTGATTTGTTGATGATAGCTGTTCTGACAGGTGTGAGACACAATGGAATACTATGCTGCAGTAAAAAGGAAAGAACTCCTACCATTTGCAACAGCATGGGTGGAGCTGGAGTGCATAATGCTAAGTGATATAATTCAGTCAGGAAAAGATAAATATCACATGATCTCACTCATTTGTGGATTATGATGAACAACATAACCTGATGAACAAAAACAGATCTAGAGACAGAGAAGCATTGATCAGATGCTCAAACCTCAGAGGAAAGGTAGAGGAGGTGGGGTGGTAAGTGGGAAGGATCAATCAAAGGACTTGTATGCATGCATATAAGCGTAAGTGATGGACACAGACATCAGGGGGTGAGGGTGAGGGTGAGGGCAGGACAATGAGGGGATAAGGACACATTTGTAATATCTTAATAAAAAATACATTAAAAATGGGGGGGGAAAAGAGTTAATGGACTAAATGGTGATACATTTCTAGTGGAATCACAATGCAGGGCCAGGAAAATGGCTCCTCATTGGTAGGTTCTTATGCTAAATTGCCAGGCCCCCAAGGACAAGAGTATACCCTATTCCCAGTCAATTGCAAAAGCACAGGGCAGTGGGAAGGATTTGCTCACTGAGTCCCGGTGAGTGACAGAGCTTGCTGCTTGTGATGACTCGGGGACCTTGGATGCTGGTGCATGGAACTGGGCCCAGAGCTCCATCCTCCTTCATTTGGCTAAACTGGATGACACTTGGCAGATGGTTCGCTGGAACTTGACACCGACCACTGGCAATGATAATACCTTCCAACCTGTTCCATGTTTGAGACACTCTGATCTGCTATCAGCAATATATTCATGTCTGGGAAAGGCTTCAGCTGTGATTCCCAGGCTGTGCCATCCCACACGGACAACAGAAGAGATTTACTTTCACGGTCCTGCCTTGGGTACCAGCGCCATCCTGCATAGCCACGGAACCTTCCAGGGTTGATGGTACGTCCAGGAATGATGATGCCTTGTTTGTGAATGCAAGAGCTGAATGGCACCTTATGCCAGGAGGTATTTTGAAGCTGCTTGAGGAATGGCAGCAGGAGAGAGGATAGGCAAGACTAATGTGATACACAGTGCTCTGCATTTGCTTGAGAGGTAATAGCAGAAGTGAGGGTTCTGGTATGTGAACAAGTTCCAGCCAGACACCTGCATTGGCTAGGAAATGTGGAAGGTAAAAAATGTAATACTTTTCTCCCATCTTCTAAGTTCTTCTAGGCTGGACTCATAATCAAATTAATAGAGACAGATTAATAGGAGAAAATCAAGTCTTAATACATACACATGGAGAATTCATATAAGCATGACAGTTCCCAACTTAGTGAGGCAACATTGGGTATTTAAGACATTTTGGACAAAGGAGAAAAGAGGAGGGATGGGGCCTTAGATTTCAGAAGTGAGAATGGGCAATTTACCGGTAATTGAGGAAGAGCTGAACACCCATGGCAGGCAAGTCCTTGCTAGGTGACTCAGAAACAATGGCCGGTGTATCTAGGCCACAGGCCACTGTCTTGGCCACTCTATTTACCATACCTAATGCACATTAGGCTAAGGTGAACATGCTAAGTGATTCCTCCAGAAGCAGATTTCTGTGTCTCTCTTGGGCAGGAAAGGAGGGTGGGTCAAAGGCTCCATCTCTGAGTCTTATCAGTATTCCTTAAAGCAGCTTTGGGGTGGCAAAACATGGGTTTCCTTCGGGAGCATCATGGGATTTCAGATCTGAAAGGGACCTAAATGCAGGAGAGTCCTCATTTCCACCACCTGACGGACTGCATTGTGGAGAAAGGGTGGTCTTGTTCCAGATTTGGTTCAGAGAACATATTCACACCTTCAGTTAGTCTTTAGGTCCTGAATTCTGTTTCAGGGCTTAGCTGAACTTTCAATTCAGAAATTCTTAAGGAAAATCTTTCTAATACAGGGTGGGGCGAAGTAAGTTTACAGTTGCGAGTACATGAAATACAACTGTATATGTGGTGTCATGCATTCCCCGAGGATGGGATGAGTTTAGGGAATCTTTTAAGCCCTTTATCCCTTTTCTAGTTTCAAATGTTTCTTCAACTCTTTCTGGGACATCTGGAGTCCAGGAGGTCACCTGAATGGTTTATGGTGACATCACTAATCTGAAGAGTGGGGAACAGTTGGGAATGAGGAAAGGCATCTAATTTAATTGCAAATAAGCTTTGCAAGGTTGCACACTTGGGGTCTTACTAACAGAGCAAGTATTTAACCACACACATCAGTTCTGTTTGTCTTTCGTGGCCTTTTCAAATGCTGTGATTTTATCAGCCAAATTTTAAAGGTCTGGAGGGGAGAGACCTGGGAGGGGGGTTGCAATGCAGAGTGGACAGAACGGCCGGCGAGAGGCTAAGGACCGGATCAGAGGCACAGGTTCTTCCTCAACTCTGCCATCTCATACTATTGCAGACCCACGGAGTAGCAAGTCCAGTCACATCGTAGCCAGTGCCAGGCTTAGGCATGCATTAGCATGACAGGGAGGAATAAGGCTTCCCGCACCTGTCGTTCTCATGCATTATTTATTGCTTGTACCTCCGCTCTTGCCCCTCTTATAACTGCACTCAGTCTGGTAAAGGGTGCGCAGGAAATCCTGAGCTCTTGGCCTAGTGCACTTAGAGAATATTGCCTGCCAATTTGCACACTGTGATAACTGCCGCAATATCTTTGGGTAGCTTGTTTCCAGGGCACCTTTAATGGCAGGAGAGGATATAAGGAGGCCATTAGGCTTGGCTGGGCTAAGTTTAGAGTGCTGTCACTGAGCCACAGCACCGATGCCCCCCACTGGTTTCTTCCTTGATTAGTCTTTTCTCATGTTCTTGCCTCGGTGCATCTGTGCTGCAATTGAGAATTAAAATTCATAATCTCTCGCTGGGATCCTGAGGCTGTACTCCGTTCTGGAGCCCAGGCGTCTTTTGTTTCCTAGCTTTGCCACTGTAAACAAATTTCCTGGCAAGCTGGCTGAGTGTTGGATGAGCAGCATGCACATGAAAAAGAAAAGGCTGGTCCCGGAGGATGGTCAGTGACAGTCTGTGTGACTCAGAGGCGGAGGTTCCAATGGCTGGGAGGTTAGAAGGGACAATAGCCAGTGGACACTCGTCCTGAACAAGAAGCTGGGGAAGGTGAGGAACAGATCGCTGTGAGCAAAACGACAGACTGAATCAGATCCCTGAAGTCATGTTGGCTGTGCTTCCCTGCCATTGTCTTCAGGAAATCAGCTGAGGCTTCTGTCCCCCATCCCACTTCTTTATGCAGCTGTATTTGTCCATTTGACATGGGGCTGGGGAGTGAGGTTTTACTAACTAAAGATCTGCAGCGATTCCTTGGTCCTTTCAAATGTGAATACAAGCAGGACACATTTCTTAGAGGTCTCAGGTGCAATGACTCAGATGACATAATGGGGACTAAAAGAGTCAACCAGATTGGGGAAGACTGAGCGAGGTGAGCAGCTGGACAGGAGACTTGCCTTTTGTCACAGTCCATAGCCCCTGCTCTAGGGAAGAAGGGAGCACAGTGGAGAGCATGGTGGCAGGTAAGAGGCACCGGGTTACACAAAGGTGTGTCCTAGTGGTGGCCTGAGGAGTGACCAGCATTTAGGAACAGAGTGTGCACAGAGATCCATGCAGACCATGCCACAGGTCACTGATTCAGAGGAACTAGCTTGTTGGACCAATTATCAAGACATAGCATCAGGTATTAGGAGAATAAGACAGGATATGGTTCTCCTATAGGGAGGGGTGGGTAGAGTTGGATTTTAGTATCTCGATCCTAAAACCCTTGAGGGGTAAAGATTCATTATACAAAGCAGATTCTAAAGAAATAATTTGTTGAATAGGTAAATGAAGATGGAAAAAAACCTATTTCTTGATGCTGAAAATAGACCTGTAGTCTGTTTATAGAGAGGCTATAATTTGGTGCTAATTAATTAGAGAGTCCATTTAGGTATTCCCAGTAATTTCCTCCACTCCCTTCCCCAACCAGGCGCAGCTTTAGTCTCCTGGGGCCAGGGCTCAGCCTGGTTGGGGGAAGGGAGCTTATTAGCCTCTGATCAAGTGGTCCCAGTGGGGTGGAAGGGAAGTGTAAGGGGCAGAAAATACTGGTTACTCTAGCACACCACTGCCTGATTTTCAGTTTATAAACTCAATAAATTTATATACTCTTTTCCCAGAGGATTTAAGAAGCTTTCAAAGTACATGTAACATAGCCTCTTGTAATAAAAACAGGTTTCAGTATTGGGCATCACTCAGTGTGGATGGGCTTGCCCATTCT
Source organism: Corynorhinus townsendii (assembly GCA_026230045.1). Taxonomy (NCBI): domain Eukaryota; kingdom Metazoa; phylum Chordata; class Mammalia; order Chiroptera; family Vespertilionidae; genus Corynorhinus; species Corynorhinus townsendii. The sequence goes on along the minus strand of JAPDVU010000007.1, from coordinate 136,297,881 downwards.
TGTGCACTTCCATTTGGGGACAGTGTTTTTGGAGTGTGACTGCATTTCTGAAGTTTACCCTGGAAGTTAGTGAATCTTCCTTTACAACTTTAAGTTTTGAACCTCAGTTAATCACATTAATTTTTCCTACAAACACAAATTATGAACTTCAGTCTAGAATACCATCTAAGTAATCTAGATTTTGAAACACTGATTTTATTTTATAAGCAGCACTGAATGGGAAGAGTAATTTTCAACCCTCTCCTCTTTTAAAAATTATCTGAACAAGCTGCAAATGAAATAATTTTTGCACCAGAAACTTTGTAAAAGAAACCAATCTAGACTTTAGATGCATTTCCTGAAATAATAGAAAGCTCTACGCTAGAATTTTTCCCCACTCAACATAATATTTGTTTGTGTTGTCTAAAGTATTTATGAGGCAAATCAAATTACTCGGTGATCACTAAATGTGTACTGTGTGTTTCTGTGTGTGTTTGTATGGTTGTCTGTTGTGTAGTGGGCGTGTGTTGTGTATGTGGGTGTCTGTGGGGTGTGTTGTGTGTGGTATGTATTTGTGTGTGGTGTGTATTTGTGTGTGGTGTGTATTTGTGTGTGTCGTGTGTGTGTGTGTGGTGTATGTGGTGTGTGATAGTGTTGTGTGTGTTGTATGTGTTTGAGGGGGTGTGGTGCGTGACTATGTTGTATGTGGGTGTGTGAGTGTGTGCTGTGGGGATGTGTTGTGGGGTATATGGTGCCTGAGTGTGTTGTATGTGTAAGTGTACCCATGTGACCGGGTAGAGTTCTGTCATAGGATGAATCTGTGGCAGGACACTTTCTCTGAGTATGACCTTCTTCACACCTGAGACAGAATCACCTAGAGTGCTGGTTCAAATGTAGTTCTCTGGCCACATCTTCCCAATTGGAATTTCTTGGGGCTAGAGTATGGGAATCTCTATTTTAAACAAACATACCCCTGCCACCTTCGATTTTGATACACAGGGGATATCAGGCTGAATAATTGTTTTGGACAATATGTGATTAACACCAAAAGAACAGGAAGTAAGAAAGGAGGAGGCCCCTGGAGATGGTGTTTGGGGTGTTGAGCAAAACTTAATAGACATTGTGGAATTTGCACTTTCCTGGTGCTGCGGCGGGAGATAGACAACTTACGCATAAAGAATGGCTAAAACAGAAGGTGGAGTTTAAAAGAAAATAAACAGATCTGCTCGTCAGATTGAAAACTTTGTTTCCCCAGGGCAGTAGAAGAAGATACTTGGATAGGTAAGATGAGGGGCTTTGGAGAGAAACTGACTGGTGTTGAGCTTGGGGGGAACTGAGGCTGGGTTGTAAGACGACTGAGAATAACCTGCGATACCTGGGCCCACATAGGTTTTCTTCCTGCATCCCACCTGTCAGAAGATGGAGTAGGCATGGCCTCCAGATTTGGGGCCAGAAAAACTAACCACATGATAATAGGAGGAAAACTACAAGGGAGAAAGATTGGTTTTGCACTATATGCTGAATACAAGGAGGTTTGGACCATCTTTCCCATATAATAACGTCTTTGTTTCTCATGTTTTCTGATGTGAACCTAATCTTAGACAAATGCAGTAATTTCCATGTAAAGCTCATTTTACAAACATCTAAGTCAGACTCACTGCGTGCATGTGCATTATTATGCTTATTTGTGGCTGTTAGGCAGGCTGTTCTGAGCCTTCCTTTTATCCCCTTCTCCAGGGCCAGCCTAGTAAGAGAACTGAAAACAAGGTCTTAGGAAATTGCATTTCTTTTTCCTCCCATTTGATGCCCATATGAACCTTGTGAGACAGATGAAATTGACAGGCTTTTGTTTTGTTTTGTTTTTTTTCTTTTATCTTTATACATACTACTTTTTAAATTGAATTTATTGGGGTGACATTGGTTAATACAATTAATATAGGTTTCAGGTATACAATTCGATAGTGCATCATCTGTATATTATGTCCAGAGAAAGACAAGTACTATATGATTTCACTCATATGTGGAATTTAATGAACAAAATAAAGCAACAAACAAAATAGAAACAGAGCCATAGACAGAGAACAACAGACTGTCAGAGGGGGTTGTGGGGCTGAGGGGAAAGGTGACAGGCTATGTTGAGAACATTTAAGCTGAGAGCCTGGGTGTGCGAGAAGTTAGGCCATGTGCTTGGCAGGAGTAGGCCAGGCTTTCTGATTCCCAGCCAGTGTGTGTCCATTCTTCAGGCCCCCTTTGAATGGACCTCCTGATTTCTTTTCTGGAACTCCAGGGATAGTCCATCCTTGACTGCAGGTGTGAAGCCTGTAGGCAGCTGACAATAATGGTCTCGTGCCATCACTCTTGCATTAATATATAGTGCCCCCCACCCCTCTTGTATGTGTGCTACCACTGTGAAGGCTCTCCATCCTCTTCCTCAACCCAGAAAAGATCCTTCTCTGTATTTTCACATCACATTATACCATTCTCTCTTACAAAGCTCTCATTGCATCATAATTCTTTGTATGCTTGTTTGTTCATCCCCTGAGCTAACTCAGAGTAAGCTGCTTAAAATAAGTTAGAGATTTCTCACAAAATATAGTCTTGGAACATTCTTTGGATTTTATCGTAGGATTGGGTTCATCATTCTACATAATAAAAGCCTAACATGCTACATGTCCAGTTGTCCATTCAACCAGTCAAAACGTAATATGCTAATGATATGCTAAGGCCATTCAACTGCTCACTATGATGTGCACTGACCACCAGGGGGGCAGATGCTCCAACTGATAGGTTAGCTTGCTGCTGGGGTCTGGCCAATCAGGACTGAGGGAGATGGGCTGGACATGCCTTGGAGTCCTCCTGTGGTCCCTCTCCAGCTGGCCAACCTCTCGCGTCCCTCCCCGGCCCTGATCATGCGCCAGTGGGGTCCCATGGCCTGGCCTGCACCCTCTCGCAATCTGGGACCCCTTAGGGGATGTTGGAGAGCCGGTTTCGGCTTGATCCCACAGGCCAGGCTGAAGGACCCCACTGGTGCACGAATTCTTGGGGGCCTCTAATTAAAAATAATAAGAAATATTGAACACTTAGTGGTTTTCCAAATACTTTATACACATTGACTTACTTAATCCTTAAGTTAACCCTATGAAGTAAGAACTATTTCTATCCCTATTTTAGAGATCAAGGAAACAGAGACCCAGAATTTTTTGAGTAACTTGTTTAAGATTGTTCAGGGCCAAGGAAGATGACTGGGCAAAGAAGCTTGTTTGGGGCCACCTAGGTTGGAGTAAAATGCTGTTAATGTGAGCACTCAGTGGGCCTTTATTTCTCTTGTGTGGCTTTTCTCTTGTGTACTGTCTGTCTCCTGAGATCCTGATTATAGTGTCTAGCTTATAGGACAGGCCAACAATCGCAGCAGAGTGCACAAACTTAGGGAGTTTAGAGATTTCTAATTGAACTTACTTCTGATAATTGCAGTGTCACAGAAATCTTCCCTGTTTTACTTAGTAACTTCCATAGTAAGGCATTTGGGACGTATATAGTGCTGTACATTTCACGTCCCCAAAAGCTTACCATAACGTTTTTAATGTATATGTTCTGGGACTGAAAATAAAGGAGGTTTAACTTCCCAGGGAATAATTTCTTTCCCAGTGAAAATAAAATTTCAACCATTTGGAGGTGATATTATTCAATATCTTATTAGTAGACTTGACTGTCCTTGTTATTTTTATTTTACCATGTCTTAGTTCTTTTGTTTTTCCATAGACTTTGCTTAAACCAGGTCAAATAAAAGTTTTGCTGTTTATTTTATTTTATTTTTTTATTGCTCAGCTGGCTGCATTTTATTGAAGGCCTCTCCTATGGGTTGTACATATACTTCAGTAGGTAAGATGTTTGAAACCTGGTGCCCACTATGAAGGAATGTAAAGTGTGGATGGGAATATAGTTCTCTCCATATGTCACCTTCCTCCTGCACCCCTCATATGGACTCTGTCCTACAATGTCCATCAGTTCTCTGAGTATTTAATCTTTTCTTCCTCCCCATCAGCTAATTACAGAATTATACTGTCTTCTTAACTATTTTACTAGTCTCTTAGGTTGTTATATTCCTATTCTTCTGTAATGCAAATCTGGTCTAGTCTTTGTCCGTGTATTACTTTTCTCCATTGCCTTGGACAAGGGACATGGTGAAGGTGGGCAGAGGTTTTTCATCACCTGGCCTCTGCCCACCTGCCCGGCTTCTCTGCCACCTCCCTGGCACTGCTTTTCCTTCCTGTGTCTCATGCCATCACTGGCATTAAGATACAGTGCCCCCCACCCCTCTTGTATGTGTGCTACCACTGTGAAGGCTCTCCATCCTCTTCCTCAGTCCAGAAAAGATCCTTCACTGTATTTTCACATCACATTATACCATTATCTCTTACAAAGCTCTCATTGCATCACAATTCTTTGTATGCTTGTTTGTTCATCCCCTGAGCTAACTCAGAGTAAGCTGCTTGAAGTAAGGCCCAGAGTTATGTCGTCTCTATACTTCATACCCCCCAAGCCCTGGCACAAAGTAAGTAATCATTGCATAATGCTCAAATGAAAGCATGTGCATTATTTTGTGGTTCAAAATAAAAATAGTCCAAAAGACATAATACTAGACTCTAGGGACCTAGGAGGGTATCAACTATTATTTTCCTCTGTGTTGCACCCTCAGTTTTTGGCTCAAGACCTGGCACAGAGTACAAATCGGTATTTGCTGGATGAAGAGATGGAGGAAGGTCAGTAAGGACTGTCACAAGTAGGAAAGAACTTGATATGAACGTTGAGCCTGGGACGATATACAGGTGAAGAGCACCAAGCAGGAAGGCATTCTAAGGATGCTAACTGCTGTGAACAAAAGACTTGGGAGAAGGAGAATTTTGTCTTTACGGGGGTCGAGTCATTATTTTTCATCTCTGAAGAATGATTATTGCATTTAAAGCGCAGATGAGAAACTACTGGGCAATTTTTTTTTTTGTGGAGGGAAGAAAATTACTATATTCATAAAAGTTTTGAACTGTCTTTGTTGAATGCAAGGAGCAATTATTTGATAAGTACAAAGTATGGTTTAGATTGTTATGTCTGGCATCATTAATGGACAAGCAACATATTGGTTCATGTCAGTATCTCCTAATGAAAGTTGCTTAGAAACCGTCTGCAAGGACATTTTTGGGAACTGATGCTGTTTGAGGAAGTTGATCATATCGAGTAAAGCCAGGAAAAGTTGTGAGCCAAAAAGACCAAAACAAAAAAGAGGGAAGAGTGGATGTTACATCTCTATGACCTAGTGGTTTTCATCAAATGAAAGTTATGTAAGTTATTTCAATCAGATAGCGATTGTGATGGCTCCTTGCATTGCATGAAGTGGACTGGCATAAGTGTGTTCTCATTAGGAAGCAGGACGTTATCTGAAATACCATCCCATTCCATGGCTAATGCCGCTGACAGTAAAGTCCACCATGGATTCTGTAGTTCTAATTGCATATAGCACATATTACCTGGGCTTCTGAACTTAAGGAAAATTCACAGACCTGAAACTTCAATAAATAATTGTTTTTGAAACACTCTCATGTTCACACTAAGCAGTGGCTCTGAAGATGGGTTCCGAGTAGACTTTTAAATCTGAGGAATAGGGCATGCCTACAAATTTGACTTTTGTGCAGTGGCACTGATAATTTCCTCTAGAACTGGAGCATTTATTTATGAGAGTTCACCGGGCCAAATAGACTTAATTATGAGGTGAAATAACTCTCTGTGTGATTTTATTTGCATCAGTGCTGGTGGCTGAATAGGAAATTAAAATGATGTGAAGAACTGTTGGGCCACCAAATTAATATTGTGATTAAAGTGGAATTCAGAAATGTTGAAATAGCAAATATTTCTCAAGTATTTTAAAGAAACTGTTTGACTTCAGTAAACTTCCTTAAAATATGCTTATTTTTTAATATTTGTTTTAATAATCCATGGGAGACTGTCCTCAAGATTATTAGGAAAAAAATTTTAAAAGGGATAATAATGGTTGTCGTGAATATATTTAGGACATAAAGCAATTGACACATTGTCACTTTAATGAATGGAGGTGAATACATATGTTTATTAGTAATGGCTAACAATTACTGAACAGTTACATTTTGGAAGATACTTTAATGTGTCATAGGTATTAACTTACTTGATCTTCCAACAAGTATCTGAGTTAGGTATTATTCCCCTTTTACTGAAGCATAGAATAGAAGTCAAGTAACCTATCCTAGATCACACAACAGATAAGTAGTGGAGCTGGGATTTGAACTTGGACGGTCTCTAGTTCCTGCACTGTGTTTGCATCTGGGGGAGTGCTCTTTGTAGTACACAACCTCTGCTGCAAGAGTTATCCAAAAGGCAAGGGCACAGCCAGGAGATAACAACTCCAAGAGATTCTGTGATTTGTGTGTCTGCCCTTAAGCTTTAAGAAATAAAATTTCTTCACTTTGCTTCCACATCTTCACTATAAAACCTTGTTCTATTAGTGGAGTTCTCTTAACCACTTTGTTTGGCAATGCCCAATTGCAATCATTATTTGCCCAACTCAGCTTTACAAAAACTTTATTGTGCCTCAATTTACCTTTTATTAGGCTTCAACAATAATTTAAGTTTCATTACTTGTAGAATCCAGCAAATTGTATGTTAACATTCACTGATTAAAGTCATATTCTTAGTTTTATTTGGCTAGTGTGTGTGTGTGTGTGTGTGTATATGCTTAAAATTCCATATTGATAAATACAAGTGAGTACACTGGCTTTGATTAATTGCTGAATTTAATTTATCATAGAGTACTTCTGATTTTGTAATCAGCATTGCTGATTTAATAATCAAGTACTTCTGTTTCTAAGATAATGACATTAGGTAGCCAAAATGACAATTTGATGATTGACACTTTTTTTTAAAAAAATTGAACTATGAACTTGTTCCAAGAAGAGTTTTCCTCTTGTCTCGTGCTGTCTTCTTCCCTTCAATTCCTTCATAAAAGATTGCTTTTCATTACCTGCCAGGTGCCAGAGCTGTGCTAAATGATATGGCTACAATGATGAAGGTGAACCATATATATAGATAAGTGAAAAGTATGAATGAGAATGTTTTATTTATTGTATGTTTATTGCATATGGTAACCCCAAGATCATGGTTTGTCTTAGTCAGCTTAGGCTGCTATAACAATAATATCACAGACTAAGTGGCTTAACAACAGAACTTCATTCCTTACTGTTTTCGAGACCAGAAGTCTAAGATCAGGGTGCCAGCATCATCAGATTCTGGTGAGGGCCCTCTTCCTGGTTATCGGCGGAGCTTACACGATGGAGAGAGAGAGAGAGAAAAAGTGAGATCACCTGCCTTGTATTTTTTCTTATAAGGACACTAATCACATTCATGAAGGCCCCACCCTAATTAGCTTCTAAATACCATCACACTGGGGGTTAAGCTTCCCCTTAGGGATTTGAGGATACACAAGTATTCAGTCCATACCACAGCCCCTACTGTCCCTAGCTCTAGTTGGAAATCTGCCAGGTATGCTGACAAATCAAGCAAGCACATTTGCCACTTGGTTAGGCACTAGGTATTTATTGAACACATACTGTGTGCCAGGCCCAGACTGGGTGCTGAGTTACAGCAGTGAGCAATGTGCAGTGCCCGTCCTTGTGGATAAGATGATCCTAGTAGGGTACTGCCAGACTCACTGAGATGATGATCCAAAGTGGGCTACACCTTTCCTTTCTCAGCTGTGATATGTTAGGAAGACATTTTGCCTAGTTCAAGTTGATGGATTGAAAATTCAGAATGAGTGGTTTTGCTAGATTCAAAATTTATGTGACTCTCTTAATAATTTAGATATTTTTAAGCTGGAGATATGGTTAAAGCATTTAAAAATTTCTAGAACTGCAGTCCAAACTCCATTGTGGGTCATTTGGGGCAGCCTTCTTCCCTGGTTGCTTCCTGCTTCCCTCCTGCCCACATTCACACTGCATAATTCACACATTCCTCAGGCCTCCTTGCCTTTCTCTATTTGACAGTTTCCATCAATGCTTAAACATAGGGTTTTGGCTTTTGATGGCTTTTAGCCATTCTGGTGAGAGTCCTTTTGAGACTGTGTCTAAAAGCTCAAGCTAATGATCTATTAATCATGGTTGTGGTTGTTTTTAATGACCTTGTGATAAAGTGAAGGTAACTAACATTTTAGGGAAACCTAACTGTGTGTCAGGCAATGTGCGAAGAGCTTTCATGTGAGCAGTTTACCTTTCCAATAATTCAAAAAATGTTAGCGACAGAATGTCCCTTTTGCAGATGTAAAACTACCTCAGAGAGCTGTGTAACTTGCTCAAGGCTTCATGCCTGGTACAGGGCAAAGCAGGGACTCAAGCGTGCATAGTGCACTAATACCTTACTTTGAAAGGGCCAGCGTGGCTCAGACCGACCTCCAGAACTAAAACCTACAGTTTAAGGCAATCCAGAGGTGAGGTGAAGGCACATTAATATTTGAGAAGCACCGCTTTGCTTTGAAGTTCAGGTAAATTGGAGACTGCAGAGGTAAGGAGGGTAAGGGAAACTTGCTTCCTGGTGGCACGTTAGGTGTGATGTTGGACATATTTTTCTTTTCATATTTGACTGAAGCGGGAGGTGGGAGAAAATGAAGAGAAGCAGTGTGTTAATGGGGACCGACAGACTTAATTTTTGAAGTGGAGAAATACCACCATCACTATCATTATCAGCAGTAAACATCTACCATAACTCTTGAACTGGCAGCTGTCAGTTAATGAACTGATTTTGGTTGCCTCTGTTTGTTAAGAAACATTTATCAGGAGAAAATGGGAGTCCGAGTCAGGACTTTTGTGTTTGAACACCTGGAGACAGTGTTGAGAAAGCAAGAAAATCATTGTTAGTTAAATATTTAGTATTATATTTACCACAGAAGTTTGGGTTTGCATTTACAATGTAATAAGGTTGTATTTCGTGATATAGGTGCAATGTGTAATGCATTAGGGCCCTCTGTATAATCAGTGTGTACTATGTATAACACCCATATTATAGGGTCTGGATAACAGCTTTAGTATTTTATAAGATTATAAAGATTTGTGATTGTTAATTTTGCTTTTATGACCTGGTAGATCATATTTGTGATAGCTGTAATACTGAATCCGTGGTCAGAAACAAACACCCAATTATGGGAAAACATGATTTGCTTTATGATCATCCAGTTTATAAACTCATTTTGAGGATTTTAACTTAACAAAAAGGAAATACTATCTGTATAGAATTTTCATGTTAACGTTCATTTATTTGACACTTATTGGGTGCCTACTATGTGCTGATTACATTCACCTCTAATTTTGGAAATCTGACAATATTCACAAGTCCTGAAGTTGATTTGATGTCATATTTCTGGGGTTTTATATAAAAGGGATAGTGTTGTTAGTCTAGGTTTTAATTCTGAAATACAAAATCTTGATATCCCTTTATGCTTTCAAAATGCCTGATATACCCCATCTTATTTAATCCTTACATAGGTCAAGTCTTAAGGTGCCCATTTATGGAGTCTGTTATGTTCACTGATAAGGAAGTGTCATATTATTGCTCTGAACATTCGTGGCTGTTATTGTTTGTACAATCCAGTTGGCAATAATCATGTTGGTGGTGGTGATAACTCTTAGTCTTCGATTTTTATCTCAATAGTCATTTAAATAATATTTATTTTTATATGTTTCACTTTCATGTTCCCAACTAGCCTGTACAAATCTCATGCGTGTTGTATTTCTTTATATTCCTTATATTACTTGGCACACCCGAGGCCCTCGATAAATTCAGTTGAATCTGAAGCTGGAGTAAGGAGGATGGATCTGGATCTCCTGGTTTGCATCCTGCGCTCATTTGTTTCATTTTCTAGGCAGTGTTTTTTGTTTTTTTGTTTTTTTTCTCTAGTCCAGGCAAGGCTGGGACAGCTAACTCTCCTCTCTGGGCTCTTGCTTTAAGCCATGTCGTTGCCCAGCAGACCATAGTGCAGCAAAGAGGATTTGGAGCCCAGTATACTCAGTTTTGCCAAATGTTCACTGCTCTGATAAATCGTCTATTGGCTAAGCTAACTTTGGGGAATTACTGTGGACTTTAATTCTATTTGCTGGCCCCATCTGGTTGCCATGGATACTTACTGTGGCAGAAGGTTGCCCTATCCACACTGGTACAAGATGTTGCCTGTGGCAACAAACAGCTTGGTGGGCGGCAGAGGAACAGAGACGGGACATGAGCACCAGGAATTCACAAGGAGGACAGGGACTTTGTTTGGGCCCTGCGGAGCCTCTGGAGGACATTCCAGCCAGTAGCCAGGGCAGGGCCTGCGGAGGAGTATGTGGTGTCGGGAGAAGGGGTTGCTGTAAGCAGAATCAGCACCACAGAGGCCCATTGGGAGCAGCAGGTGTGCTTTGGCTGGTGATCAGCTGTGTTGTGATGGGGATTCTTGTGGCAGATAGTCTGCAGAGATCCCTATGAGCTGGCATTTGAACTTGAATTTTGTATTAAGTAGAGGAGATTAGGGACACGAGTCAAGGGCAGTGTGGAATGAGCGCAGGCACTCAGCCATGGAGGAAGGGGGAAGGCAGAGCCTCAGGATGCTGAGGGGAGAACATGGGGCCAGGGCACAGCCACCTGCCAGAAGTGAACCTGTGGTCGGAGCTGGAGTTACAGCTGTGGGGGACTGCAGAAGAAAGGATGCTGACCTGGAGTAGGCACACTCTGAGTCCTAGTCCCTGCTCTTCCACATCTTGACCCTGCTCTCTCAAGGAATTATTTTGCTTTGTTAGGCCTCCTTCAGTTTCTTCATCTGTAAAATTCAAAGGATGGGCCGATGTACATTTCCCAACCTATGACCTGCATGAGGTTGCCCTTTGCAAAAAGCATTCTGTTTTAAAATAATTTTGGAACTGCTGCATAGTGTATCTTTCCTCAGCATTGCCCAGATTTACAATATTATTATCCTAAAGGCCAGTGATGACGTATGATTGATTTTATGGAGCCCGGTGGTTTGCAAACTGAGTGACCATGGGATGAATGTCTTTTTCCCAGAGCAGCTTTTCGCTGGAGAGAGAATACAGGGTTTGGCAGCGCACACATTGAGAAAGACTGAGCTCAGTTTGTGCAGACCCTCATTTATGAGGTTGTTGATACACAGATGGCCGCTCAGTTGGGTAGCCACAAGCAGTCCCCTCTTTTCAAGTTTAACTTGGTATTTCTCCTCTCTTTCATCCTGAACGTTATAGTGGAGACTGCACTCTTGTTTGGGATTTCCTGTCCCTGGCTCTGGTGCTCTGGACCCTGATTCCCAAGTCATAGCACAGAAGGGGTGTGGAGAGTGCCTGTACTGGTTCTCCTTCCCCTCCCAGAGCCTTGGTGCTGGGGATCTAGTCAGCCTTCCCAGGTCTGCGCCTGTCCCCTGGCCAGAGCTCTCCTTCCTCCCAGCGCCTTCCACTTCATCCGTGGCAGGCTTCTGGAAAGCTAACCCCCCACTTCGAGCACCATTTCTGCCACTGGGAAAGTGTTTCCTCTTTCCAAACAACTGATTTACAAATAAACTATTGGAATTCTGCCCACCCACCACACCTCCCATGGGGTTGGCTGAGGTAATTCCTTAAATGTAATCTGTTTAAACATTTTGTAATCAAGAGTAGGAGAAAATACTAGTTTTATCAGACTGCATTTTGCATAAATAACGTAAGAACAGCTTGACTTTTTCCCAGCAGCCTTTTGGGAATGGTGAAATTTCATAAAATAAGCCTGGTGGAAGTGGATGTGACTGATTTTTAGTGATTGAATCTAGTTATGATAATGATTTGAAGGCTAAAAATATTTACGCAAGGAGCAAATTCTTACTAGTATGCCACATATCTAACATTGTACCAGACAAAGGGGGTGTTCTGTGAAACAGGCTCTAGTAGGATTTTTTTTTCCATACAAGCTCTAGCCTTCAAGAAATGTCTGCAACTGAGGATGTAAGACCACCATATGCATTCATTAGCACGGAATCCAGTGTTAACCTATATGGTATTTCACTGAGTTAAGGGAAAGCACGGTCTGAATGCAGAGACTGGAGTGACCATTACAAACTAACTTAGAGAAGGCTCTGCTGAGATGAAAGGACTTCAGGGCAGCTATTGAAAGATAGTTGGTTGAGATTTATAAATTTTGCAAAGAAAAGGGACACTGTTCAGATGGGCAAAAGCATAAGCAAATCAAAGCCCCTCGAATAAAATATGTTTGGAATCCTGGTGTGTGGTAGGCAGTGCATTTTGTGCCCAGGATGATAATGAGAACTCCTCCTTTGAGGTGGCAAGTGGATGTGTAGGCCCTGGGAGAATAGAGTGACCGCAGACTGAAGGAATAAGGAATCCCAGAGTCCCAGCTTCCCTGCTGAGTTTTCAGTTGGAACTTTCCTATAGTGTTAGGAATGCGCAGACCAGCCGGAAGAAGTCACCTCAGGCGGGGAGAGAGTGGTGACAAAGGACTGTAATGTTAATAGCAAAAATAATAATGCTGCAGTACATTCCTAAGACATATTTGTCAGAAGAACTTAGAGATTTGAATTAGTTGACAGCTAATGAGATTATAAATTTCAAATAAAATGTTGGTAGTTTTTATTTGGAAGCATCTTAAGAACTCTAACCCTAACCCTAACCCTAACCCTAACCCTAACCCTAACCCTAACCCTAACCCTAACCGCCTCAGTGCTAAATTTGGTTTGGATGGCTTTAACAAGCAGTCTTTCTCGGGACACTTTATTGTTATATGGACACTTATATGGTTCTCTTATAACCTGTCCTTGAATATCAGGGGCAAAAGCGATACGTTCCCAGCTTGGGTTATTTTTCTCATATATTTAGACAAAACCTCAGAATTTTGGTTCTGCTTTTGACTTTGGTCCACAAGGTCACAGAGGGACCTTTGTCACATTGAGTGAGGAGAAAGATCAGTCCAGTGATTTACCTGAGTTTTGGTTTTGGATTTGTTATTCACAAAGATTGAGAGGCTATTGATGAAGCTAATTGGTCAATTCTTTTGAAGCCTTAAAATGGTCTGCAGATGTAGACACAATCGTAGTACTTGAATTGGAAGAAGTCACTAACCTTTTGGCTAGATCTCACCCACTCTATCTGTTGAATAGTGATGATGCTATTGTGAGGAAAAGACTGTTCAGAAAGGGCACAGTAAGGGGATGGTCTGTTAAATAGACGCTATTAGGATTTTTCTTTTTCCAGGATGGATACATGGTTAATTGCCAGTAAATTTTGTTGAATAAATGAGTGATTAAAGATTCCCACTTCTGTTTCAGGCAGTTATTCACAAAATGGCAAACTGTCACTTTTCAATAGTAAACATGTCATTAACATTCAGTAAATTGACGTTATTAATGACAGTTATCAAAGTTTTTTAAACTGTGTGTGTGTGTGTGGGTGTCTTAGCAATATCGGGGAAAACATTCCTTAACTGTAATAGCTTTTCTTCAAGTGGACTTTCTATTCACAGAACAAATTTTAGCTTTATTTATTGGAGAATTAACTCAGGCTATCTCATGTTATGAGAGAGGCATATAGTAGAAGATGGTAAAGTGGAAGATTTCTCTTTTCCTGTTATTAAAAGCCTGTATTTCCCACAGCTAAGCCATTCAGCTAAGACTTGTAATACCTATTAGTTAAGATTTTCTTTCTAAGAAGCAACCTTTAATTAAAATATATATTTGCTATGGTTTCCAAGCTATCCATTTGAGCAATTTATCTGTAAAGACATTTTTCACAAAATCAATTCCATGTTAATTGGAGGCTTACCTTCTGTATTGAGGAGCCAGTATGTAGCAGTCCAAAACGTCTAGGTTGGCATTGCTAGATGTAGCACTTTCCCCAAATCTTCCATCCAAATGAAACCTCATACCATTTTTCATAAATATGAATGTTTGAACTAAGGCTGTCTATCTTGACTTGCCTTGAAGCTAAATGGGAAATTAAATACTTATCCAGGCAACCCAGTTCAAATGTCCTCAGACTCTATCATTCCTCATTAAGAGGAAATATGGGAGTTGTGTTCCTAATTGGAAATGAGTTTTTCAGAAGGGAATTGCAAAGGGTATTTCTTTCCAAGTTCCCTGCAGAGTTTAAATATTAATATCTTCATCTGAGCTTTTAAAAAGGAATGAAAATAATATTTTAAACTCCAAGTCGTTCATGGACTTGCTTGCCTGTTGCTATGTCATCTTCAATTCCCACTCATCCACCCATCTCCACCGAGTCCTGCATTCCTTCTTCTGTGAAGATGGGACGTTATCCATGATTGCTTTATTCTTTCTTTGACTAATCAGATCACCACAAAGTTTCTAAGTTTCAATCCATCTTCTTTATTCTTATAATGAAAGCTGATGATGGCTATGTATGTCATTGACTGAAATGCCTTTCTCTTGACATTATGTATTCAGTGCAAAGTGCTAGAGTCAATCTAAGCTGCCTTATCTATACCTATCAATATATCAGTTCCTATAGAGATTTATAGAGTTTTAGGGTTGGAAGTGATCACATGACCCTAATCACCAAGCTGGTTTGAGGCAGCTGGACTTGATACTTAACACACTTTCTAATTGTACTCTATTAAAAAAAAAAAATACTGTGCTCATCTCTACCACAGGGCCTTTGCATATGCTGCTGCTTCTGTCTAGAAGACTCATCCTCTAACCAGGCTGGCTCTTGTTCATTTAATATTTATCAGTTTAAATGCCAGTTCCCCAAAGAGGCCTTTCCTTACCATCCAGTCATTCCTTCAACCCCCTTAGTACATTTGAAACGATTTCATTGTTTATGTTCTTGTTTCTTATCTATTGTTTGTTCTCCATTATATTTCCAGTATCTGGGACATTCAAATGTTTATTGAATGAACAAATATACTGTTTATATGTGACCTTTGGTTTGGTCTAAACTCGGTATTTATTAACGGCTACTAGCAAGCATGTCAAACTCACAGCATGTGGTCCCCCGGCCGCATGTTTGACAGGCTTGGGCTAGAGTGTAATTAGTCGGTTTATTAACACTAGTCAGTCAAACAACATTTGGGACACATTTAGTCATTTGGTCAGTACTGCTCCAAAACATAGGCGTTGACTTTCCTTTGAATCTTCTTATCCATTTATATTCATGTGGTTTTCACTTCCATTTCACAGATTCCCTCTGCTGAGGTTCAGTGGTCAGGACGCAGTCACTGAGAGCTGCTGTTACTTGCCAGTGTTAGTGTGGGTGGCTGAAACCGAACAGCCCAGGTCACTAAGGTAAAACCATGTGGCCTGCGGTGGGGTAGAAGACTACACAAACGTTGAGCATAGGCCTGTCTGCCTCCGGGCACTGGAGTAGGAGGGCAGAGCAAAGCAAGCCAAGGAATCCACTGGAGAGGGCCGGAGACATGGTGGTGGTGGTGGTGGTGGTGGTGGTGGTGGTAAGACCACGTTTAGTACTAGGAGGGAGGGAGGTAATAATAGGGCTTACTGTGTGCAGGCACTGTCCCTGGTGCCTTATACAAAGTAACTCAATCCTCCACTTGTGGGGCAGGCACTGTTATCAATCATTTTACAAATGAGGGAATGGAGGCCCAGGAGTTTAATAACTTGTTCAAGGCCACAGAGTAGGGGTCAATGCTGGGAGTCAAACTTAGGCAGTCCGACCCCAGCATCTGTGCTTGTAACCACTGGTCTGTGCTGGACCACAGGGGAGTGTCTTCAGAAGGCTAGATAGAGCAGGGTCAGATAAAAGCTGGGAGCGTCTGGCAGGTTTCTAGTTCAAGTTAGTAGTAACAAACAAACAGGAAAGATGCCTGCTCCTAAATTATCAGAACAAATTAAAAGCATCCCCAGTGGGCAGGCTCTCTGTAGTACAGCAGGCCAGAATGAGTTGGGCAGTCTTCTGGCCCTGGACCATAATCCTTTATTCAGGAAAGATTATCCTAAGACTAATCTTTAGACATTCTCTATTTTACTGTAAAAACAATACATAAAACATTACAATGCAGTAGCATAAATTAATAGATTTTTTGAAAGTAAGAAAGCTTTTATTTAAGAGCAACTTTTAACAGGCCAACATTTTAAAAGAATACATTAACTTTTGGTAAATGTTTTGAATTAAATATTGAGTGCAATTTTCAAATGATAAAAGTAGAATAAAAATATGGAAAAAGGCAATAGACTAAGCTAAGAAACAATGGACACAACTAATATGGTTATGATGCTGAAGTCATGCAGAAGACCCAAGGGCCCCATGAAATGTCCTGGAAATTGGCCAGGGAATTCATTGGACGCCACACACGAAGTGGCTGGGCAGTGGAGCTTTGATCTCAGGAGCTGAGACACTGCCCAGACGGATAGAACTTAGCTTCTGAAAGTGTAAGAAATGGAGGCCAAACCCAGCCGCTGGGAAGGACACAGGGCTAGAGCTCCTGGTTGTGTGTTGAAGTTAACTTTGAGCTGCTGTTTAGATAAGAGTGAGCAGAGATCCTATCAGACAGTTCCCTCACTCTGTGGGTTTGAGCAAGTTCTGACACTCCCTTCCTGGGATAGAACCTTCTCTGAGCTGATGTGGAGCTTTTGACGGAGCTGCTAACTTTTTCCCCCTCCTTTCTAAAAAGGTATCAACTATGCAGTGATGGTGGTGATCATACAGCAAGTTATTTTCTAGGCCTCTATTTTAAAAAGGCTCATTTAATCTTATTCATACAGAATTGAGGAGCACTGTCTTGTTACATAACTATTATTTGCATTCCTTCCAAGTAATTCGTTTTTCTCCATGTTTGTTACCTTGATAGAAATGATAGGATAAGAGGAGCTGGTATCTCTTGAAGGTTGACTTCTCAGTAACCCTACACAGACAATAGGACAAAAAAATGTCAAGTAAGTTGTTATTTAGACTAAGAAGTCTTACCTGTATAGATCAGTTGCTTAAAATGATCATTACTGAAGGATACACACATTTGTAAATGTAAGAGGTGTCCATCATTTTCCATGCACTTGAATCTACATGGGCCACCGGCCTATTGTTTAAGTCCAACTTAATGATCCTAGGTACTTCCTAAGGACAGACTGAAAATTAAAAGCAATTCATCTTGTCCCATTCATGGGTCTAATCTGATTTGAGAAGTCCTTTCTCATTAAATGTGCTAAGCCAGCAGCCTTAAACAGAAGTCCTGGTTGAGGCATTGGTGCAAACGTAGAAAGCTGAGCTGTCCACAGAGAGCAGAAGGATGTAGGTATAAGCAATTATGTTAGTAGACCCTCCACTTTGTTATAAGTTCTTACATAACTGTTTATTCTCACGGAGAAAATAGACTCGTAATTCTCTTTAAATAATGATGGTGCCCCATAACGTGTACTCCCAGAGGAGCCAGGATAGAATAATGTTAATTATTAATGGAGGGAATACACAGGCAGGAGTCACCTCTTTGACCAGCCTCCCGCAACCCATTATTCCCTGAGATAGCTTATAGAATGGAATTTTCCCAAATGTGTAAAGACATCATTTAGTGATTATTTAATTACAATACCTCACTCAAGCCATTTGGGACAAGGTATGGCATACTATTTATTTTTAAATCATCATTTGTCTTAAAGAGGAATGCTCTCATTGTTATCTTCCTTGTACTTCTATTACTTTATTCACAGTTATAATTCTTCCTTAACGTCAACTGCTTGCATTTTCTTTCAGCTATCATAGACTTAAACTTTATAAAGATATTTTTAACTCTTAAAATACTCAAAGGTTGTTATTTTCATGCTGAAAAGGCATGTACCTTAGCTTAACAACTCTCTGGAATTTAATGTTGGTGTCTAACCATCCGATATAATAAAAGTCTAATGTGCTAAGTGTCTGGTCATCTGGTTGGCCATTCAACCAATCAAAGCGTAATGTGCTAAGGGTATGCTAAGGCTGCTCAACCACTCGCTATGACATGCACTGACCACCAGGGGGCAGATGCTCTGACCAGTAGGTTAGCTTGCTGCTGGGGTCTGGCCAATTGGGACTGAGTGAGACAGACTGGACATGCCCTGGAGCTCCTGTGGTCCTTCCTTGGCTGACCAACCTCCCGGGTCCTTCCCCGGCCCCAATTGTGCACCAGTGGGGACCCTCGGCCTGGCCTGCACCCTCTCACAATCCAAGACCCCTCAGGGGATGTCAGAGAGCTTGTTTTGGCCCAATCCTACAGGCCAGGCCGAGGGACCCCACTGGTGCACAAATTCATGCATTGGGCCTCTAGAGGTTTATAAGGAGGAATAAAATACAGTCCCTTCTTTAAGGAACATAGAGTTCACAGTGTATTTTATTCCTTCTTTTGCTTGTTGATTTACACAGTTCCTATTTATAATTGAAGGTTTTCCCTAAACAGAATGACTATGCTCTGACAGGAGGTAACTCAAGTGAAAACTTAAAGATTTTCAATTTCATCTGCTTTGTAAGTTTAAAAAAAACCACAAAAACACACTCTTATATTTTGCAAGGGTGAATAAAAATCATTGATTTAAGAATGCTATTTTATAATCAATCTGAAAATTAGTATTAGCAGGACAGAATTTAATAGGTTCATTGTATGGCCAAAATGAATTTAAAATATCCTCTCGATTGTTGTGTATATAATTTCAGGCCATATGGAGCTTGAGAAACCATTAATTGAAGATTACTGTTATTTTAGGTGTAGAAGTTTATTGTATCCACTCCAGGTTCTCATGTATTAGAAGTATTGATAGGTACTTTCAGAATCCATAGGATTTTGTGGACAAGGGTGATTACTTTAAATACAGTATGTTGAGATATTTAATATTTATTCCAACTTCTCTCCAAATGCCTGTGATTACTTCTGTTGGATTATATGCATCCAGTTCTCTTTTGTTACCACCAGGAAGAATGTTGACAGCATTAAATTAAGCAGAGTGAACATTAACTTGGTTCCCCTGATGTCCGGAAGAGAATCCAGGGGAGATTCAGGAAAGCAGCTGCTTTGAAAACTAAAATCAGACATTTACAAGGCAAAATAAATTGCCCTTTGTTTTTGTCCATCATTTTTTTCTAAGCCTGTAGATTTCTGAGACGGGTTATAACAAGTTTGTGAAATTTTCCCAAGGTTGCATTGTGAACAGCCATCTTTGTTTATTAAGCCCATTATTGACTTAGCTTATCCACCCACCTCCCTTGGGATGGTTTGGTTGTTGGCAACTGTGAAACTTGCTATTTTAACTTAGGCTGACTCTTCGTTATTTGAAGTCACTACCATGTGAACTGGAGAAATTATGTTCTTATTTGCATCTTAGGAAAAATACAATTTTCATTATTTCAGCAAATGCATCGATTGAGAGATGGCATATAAGAGATGGCTCAAGTATAAGAAGAGAATGTAAGTCCCATCAAACTATTGGTGCTGACCAAATTCTTTGATAATTGCTTGATATGGCCTTCACTCTGTCTCTTCACGGGGGTCTATGCTCTCTAGCAGTGAGACTTACTCATAATGCTGCAAATGCTGGGCTTTTCTGGGTCAGACCTCAGGTTGAGTTCTACAACTGAACTCTACTAGCTTTGTAACTTTGAGGAGTTAGTTATTCAACATTTCTAAGCCGTCAGTCTTGCATGTCTAAGACAGTGATAATAATCTGCTTCTTACTTTTGCAGTGAGGATTAAATGCATTAATGCATGTGAAAAATGCACATGCCTTTTTATCAAAGTGCTTGATATATGCCCTGGCCAGGACCTCAGTTGGTTGGAGTGTTTTCTGTACATCAAAAGGTGGTGGATTCTATTCCCAGTCGGGCACACACCTAGGTTGCAGATTCAATCCCTGGTCAAGGAACATATGGGAGGCAACTAGTTGCTGTTTCTCTCTCACATCAATGTTTCTCTCTCTCTCTTCCTCTCTCAAAATCAATAAAAACATATTCTCAGGTGATAATTAAAAAAGGTTACTGATATATAATAAATCAAGTTAAAGTTATTAGCCATCATTTGTGTCATCTGATTTACTTGCTTGAGCAAGTAAGATTAGTCTGTTGTTGCCTAGTAACTGTTTTGTGAAGACAAAATGATCGAATGCCTGTGAATTTAGAAGAACCCAAATGAACTTCAAAGTCAGCAGGAAGTTTCCTGGACAGAATGCTCTTCCTGCTACACTATTGTAAAGTATCTCCAAAATCAAAGGACATGAGAAACAGTCACCTTGTGTTGGCTTATTTAATGGGACTTTTGAGATTTATTTCTTACTAGAGGCCCTATGCACGAAATTTGTGCAAGAGTAGGCCCTTGCTGCCGTAGTGGCTGCCTCCACAGTGGCTGCCTCGGCCCTCGTAGCCCCAGCTTCGACTGGAAGTACGTCTGGATGGCTTTTCACTGTTTGGCCGTTTGGTCAATTTGCATATTATGCTTTTATTATTATAGATATCAGGTTTTTTTTCTGCCACTAGTAAAATTGATATCTTAAGTTTAGTTAGAATACTATCCTCACATAAAATGCTTAGATTAAGTAGTGCTTTTGAAGTTTTTTGACTCATTTTTTTGTAAGCATACAGTAATTTGTTCTCAATAATAACATCAACTAATATTTCTTTATACTGAGAAATGTTTTTTTCTTAACCTGATAACTTTCTTCATTGGAAAGAGTTTTCTAAGTATACAGCATTTAAGAGAGAAATCTGTAGAGATATTTTTAAAGAGTAGTATTTAATGTAAGCAAGCCTCAGGTAAGCATGTTATCTGCCATAGTCAGAACTGGTGTACGTCTATCACATGGGTAGGATTTCTTGGAATATTACAACATTGTCTTCAATATTGTCTGCTTCCCCAAAGCCTTGTGCATGGCACATGTTCTATAAATGTGTGTTTAGTGAAAAGTGAAAGAATGGGAACATAACATCATATATTGTTAGAAATTGTTTTAGCTGCCTTTAGGATTTAAACCATTAATAAAGATTATTGTAAAATGCATGATCATTTGAGGAATTGTGGATCTTAAAAGAGTCTTAAAGATCATTTACTTCAATATTATGTCCAATGAGTTAAAATGAAATAGAGCCAACACTCGTGGTCACTGCTTTACTTCTTCACTCCTCCCAAATGAAGAAGCATGAGAGAGGTGTGCTAAAAGGGAGCAGCAGGTGATAAACAAGAAAATTGGAGGATTGGCTATAAGAATGAAATGAAACAGAGGTAAAAAACAAGAGAGAGTGAGAGCATTAAAATGTACCCAAAAGAAAATAAAAGGTCTGTGTCAATGTCTACAAGGGAGGCTGGGTGTTTGTTCACCCTTCAGAGGCCCAGGCTGGGGAGGAGGGGATTGCAGAAGGCATCTGCCATGTGGCTCTGCTCCTCCAGGCTTCTGTACTCGGACCCTGCACTGTCCCCCATGCTTTCTTTTGACAATAGCTCTCTGCTGTTGACTTTCACATTTCAACCAAACCCCGCAATCACTTCTCTGAACTCCAGACTTGTATATTTAACTGCTTACTCTGTATGTTACTTTAGATACCTAGTAGAAATATTAAGCCTAACATGAATGAAGTTGAATGCTTGATTTCAAATCCTAATCCTGCTCCATCTTAAAATTGCTGCCACCATCCTCTCTGGGTTCATTCTGAAATGTAGCCATTCTGTTTGATGCTTCTTTTCATGACACTTCACATCCACTGTCTACACCTGCCTTGTCCCTTCCTCTAGGAGACTTACTGAATGGGGCCACTTCTCTGCACCACTGCTAGCTCATTGACATCCCCCGGTCATCTCAGCCCATCTCCTGCAGCTACTCCCTCTATGATCATCCCAACTTCACTCCCTTTGTTCTCTGACCTCCACAGCAGCTGGGGTGATCATTGTAGGGCATAAATGAGATGATATCAATATAATGTACCCACTCCCCCTTTCCAAACATCTCCCCACTCAGGATCATACAAAATGCTAGCTGCTTACATTGGTCCACTGACACTGTGCATCTTGTCACTTCTTCCTATTCCAACTTGATCTTCTCCCTTCTCCCCTCACTCTCTTCACTCCACTTTGGTCATTGCAGCCTTCTTTCTGTGCTTGGAGTGCCTCAGGCTCATTCTAAGCTTGGGGATTTTGCGAATTCTATTCTTGTTCCTTGCAAAGCTCATTCCCGATCTTTATATTCGTGTTTCATCTTGGATGCCCCAGATCATCTACATCTAAGCTAAAGTGATAGGGGGTGAGGTGTTCAGGGAAATAGTGTACTTATTTATGTGTCTGTGTACACATGTCTGGCTGCATGTCTTCTTTACTAGAATTTTCCTTGAGTGGAGGAGCCCATTTTGTTTATTTTAAGTGGAGTGTCTAGTCCATAGTAAGTGCTCAATATAAATATACGTTAAGTGACCGTGATTGTACTAGTAAAGTACTTGTTGAAAAATATATCAAAATAGTGAACATACCAAAAAAAAAAGGTTCCAAAATACATGGTCTTTCCCATTTTGTATATCTTAACTAACTAGATCTGTCCATTATTTATCCATGTTACTCTGTGTGTGGATATATAATGCTAAAACATTGGGAAAACTTTGCTTTTCTTATGTAGGGGAACTATTTCTGAATTGTTACACTGTGTGTTTCATAGTAGTGCAGAAAGTATCTATGGGCTAAATTCAATGACATTTTTATAAATTCCCAATTGATGGAGTCTAAACTAATGGTGCTTTGTTGTATAATTTGATAAAACTTTATTTTGCTGAAAAGCATGACAGTAAAAAAAAAACTATCTATAGGATTTTAAAAACATCTAAATATACATAAAAGTTTAAACCAACTTTCCTAAAAGAAAATACATTTTTATAGGTTTACTATCTCTTGAAGACTTGTGTTACAGATTTACTAGTAGTTCCTTGTGCATTCACTGATGATATGAACAGAGGCACTTAGAAGGGGGCCACATACATTTTAAGAAAATGGTTAAGTTTATTAAAATGCGATCAATTTTTTATCCTCTGGCCTTGGAAAGGCAGTTATTTTCTCTGGGAAAAGACACAGCAGCCATGGAAAGACACATTTTAACCCTAAATAGCTGTGAAAATGGTACTCATGTTAACAGCTCTTTAGAGTTTGAAATAGTTTCCCTATAGTTCTCAGTCCTTTTGTCCAATTTATTGCTATTTACCTAGTACCCTCTTGGCAGGGGTGGTGCTTTCAAAGGAAATAGTAAAAGTGAAGGCAATTTTAGGGCATAAAATTGCCCTAAAACCAGACTCCATTTTAGATTGCTTGTCGTTGTGTGTTTTCTGGGTGGAACTGACTGCATTTTGAGTTAACTGCTTCTGCCTGTCCTGGGGGCACAGAACTCTGAGCAGCAGCCAAAGCAGTTGGGAACAGTGGCAGACATTTGTTCATTCGTTCAGTCGACAATAAGTTATCGCACACCTTCTAGCTCACAGCTCCGTGCTGGTCACAGGGCTGCTCAGGAAAGAGTTAAAGGGGCCTTGCTATGTGCAGTCTCTAACTTAGGGAGGAACGGTCCCAGGTCACAAGGAGTACTAGTAAGTGCAGGTGGCTGAGAGCAAACAGGCAACAGAATGCCATTTTCAAAACACTTTTGTTTGGGAAGAGGAGGGACTTAAACAAATTTATGGTGATTATTTTCTGATACAAATGTTAGGACACAGACCCTGATTTTTTTTCCTGATTTCTTGATTGATTTATACTAAACTCATTGAATTTCAGTGTCCATTTAACTGTTTACTCTTCTAGAAAATAATAAATGAAACAAAATCTGGACTGTTTAAAAATATAGCATTTACATGATTAGAAGAATCACACTCATTTTTTTTTTTCTGTCAAAGCCTTCTTGGAAAATTATTTGATATTTACAGTCTTCGTTCTAATTTTAATTTGATGTAATTAATTCAATTTTAATAAATAGGACAGCACATTGCTTTGTTTTCTTTTCCTTTGAAATGTGAGATTATTTTTCTCTTCCCAAAGAAACAGCCTGTTTTGATGTGGACCACTTCTGAGGTGGCTCTGGACAGCTCTGAGCCCCTTACTCCAGGCCAGTCCACACCTGCCCAGGGCTCCCCACCTGTGCTTTCTCCTGGCCCCCAGTACAACCTCGCAAGGAGTGGCTGGGAAGAGACTGGGTGAAATTCACATCCCTTCCAGTGGGTATTTGTAACCCAAAGAAAACCTTAGTAAGTAGATATCTAGCTGAAGGGCCTTTATATTGTATCCAAGATATTAGTGGTAGAAATATATTTTGCATCCCCACAGCTGGTTTTTTAAAGTATATTTTATTGATTTTTTTACAGAGAGGAAGGGATCGGGATAGAGAGTTAGAAACATCGATGAGAGAGAAACATTGATCAGCTGCCTCCTGCACAGCCCCTACTGGGCATGTGCCCACAACCAAGGTACATGCCCTTGACCGGAATCGAACCTGGGACCCTTTAGTCCGCAGGCAGATGCTCTATCCACTGAGCCAAACTGGTTAGGCCCCCCACAGCTGTTTTTATCTCATTTCTTTGCTTTCAGCATCCCCTTCTGCTCGCTCCTTCTCCCCCTCTTTCCCTCCCAACTGGACACAAACATACTTTTTGGAACGTGATGAAAGCACATTTCAGATTTCTTATTGAAATGACCTACCAATGATTTGATCTGACATGATTCCAGGACCTCCATAAAGTTTTAATCCAAAGTTTAATGTATCAAAGAATTTTTTTTTTCAAATGGCACAACAGAATTGATATTAGGCTCCATTTAAATATTTATCTGTGTCTTCCATGAGTGATTGAAGGGACCTATACTATGAAATATCTCCTTTCAGGGCACTATCTACATAACTGACTTATTGTTTGATTCATTCAATACATTTTCTTTTGTGCCAGACACTATTTTAGGCATGTGGAGTACATCACTCAGCACAACAAAGATCCCTGCCTTGGAGGAGTTTACATTCTGACGGGGAGAAGCATTTTATACAATAAACATAACATATGAACAAAGTGATCGATGCGTTGAAGGAAGCAAGTACAACAGGCTAAAGGAAAATCAGGAGTATGGGTTGGAGATGGGGACAGGTTGCAGGATTAAATGAGGTGGACTTGGTGAGTCTCATTGAGAAGCTGAGATTTGAACAGACTGGTAGGAGGTGAGGAAGTTAGCATCTATTTGGGGGAAGAGCATTTCAGGAAGCTAGACCATGTTTGGGTGTTCAGGAACTGAAAGGAGGCTTGCGTGGCTTGACCAGAGGGTGTGATGGCATGATGTGGGAGAGGTACCAGGTGGCCAGAGCGTGTGGGCTCTGCTGGACTTTTTTAAGGACTTTGGCTCTTATGTGGTACAACAACAGTGAGCTACTATAGGGTTTTGTATGGAGAATGATGTTCAGACTTAGTGTTTAGATAGAAAACCCTGGCTGCTGTGGATCTGAAATAGACTTTGAATGAAAATAGACTTGGGGGTGGAGGCAAGAATAGAAGCAGAGACACCAGTTAGGAGACTACTGTGAGTTTGGATTCTCGGGATATTTTAGAGGTAGGGTCAGTAGAATTTTCCAATGGATGGGACGTGGGTGTGTGACGAAGTGCAGCCAACATAGGCTAGGGTTTTTGTTACAAGGAAGAAATAATAATCCAGGAGTCTAAGTCTAGGTCTAAGTATAAACAGCCAAAAAGAGCACAAGGTTTTAAAAACTTAAGCAGCGGAGGAAGGTGACAAGACAAATATCCCTGTCTCCTACTGCTGTTACTTGCCTCTTCTTGACTGGATTTCAGGATCCGAATCTTCAATGCCTGTGCCCTCATCATTCCTTCTGCTGGAAACTCTCTTCTCCAATATCTCCGCATAGTTGGCCTATTTCAGATCTAAATCCGCAGAGAGCTCTTCCCAGGCCGTGTTCCGTAATGCAGCTGTACTTCCCCAAACCTCTCCAGACTGGGACTCTGTTTTGTTGTCTTTATTGCACATATCGCCTTCACAAAGTATCCTATTTCTTTTCATGGTCCATCTTCCCCACTGGAATGTGAACTCTGTCAGTGCATAGACCTCGCTGGCTACCATGTCCCCAGTATCTAGAACAGTATCTAGCACACAGCAGGTAGTCATTATTGAGTGAAGAAGTCTTGATATCAAAGTAAACCAAGTAAGTGTTAGAAAAATTAAGACATGAAAAGAAATAACCTAATAAAGAGATGTCATCATAGGTCACTCAATATATGATGCATTGACAAATGAATTAAGAACAAGGAAAACTAAAAGAAACCCATGGAGTGGGAAGAATTGAAGATTGTAGAATTATTGAACTTCAGAGTTAAAGGGATCAGCCCAACACCATACTCAGGTAGAAATCTTGGCAGAATCTCATTGATCTTTCTCTGCACACCTCCATCAACATGAAGTACATTATCATATTTTTCAATCTTTGGATATTTTACCTATTAGAAAGCTATTTTTCATACCATGCATAAGAAGTTTTGGACTAGGCAGAGTGTATTGAGTATTTGGCCAGAAGAGGTATGGGCAGAGACCCAGAGCTAAGAGAAGTTGAGGACAATGAATAACCATGAACATGGAAGGAGTTGGACAGCAGATAGCTACCTCATATTTCTTTTAGGCAGGCACAGAAAGAAGGGTTGGAGAAGAGTGGTATTAGTTTTGCAGATAATAGACTGGAGCGGTACCTGACTCATTCTCTGTCAATAAAGCTGTCTGAGTTAAATATCCAGGCAAATCTGAAAATGCTGATCCCAGCAAGATTTTTTTAAAAAAAGTATCAAATTATAGTGAGAAATGTAATCACTTATACTTCTGGAGCTAATATAAATTTGAAGTAGGCGGCTAATCTTTGCTTGCCTGAGGAAGGAAGAGAAACACTTTTAGTTGGAACAGTAATAATTTTTGAAATATAATTCTGAAGTAATTTTCTTTGTAATGTGTAAAAGCCTGTGGATGGTTGGATGAATTTGGGATTAATGCAATTGGTGTCTTTAGAGTTTGGGGTTGAATGAAAAGACTGCCCCTGGATTTGAAGTCAGTCCATTGGACTCTCTCGGGCCCAAGGGGACTGACCCTTAGCCACGGAAAAACTTACCTCTGTAAACCCTGGATAGGTTAGTCTCCAAATGCTTGTTCTCTTTTACACTCTTCCAAATGCTGTAATTTATCTTGGAATGGACCATCGCCAGATTTTATTTTCTTCCCTGAAACCAGACAGCACTTTGTCTAATCAAAACCACTCAGAAGTTTGACAAACCTTAGTTGCAGCTACCCATGATAAACCTTTTATGTACAGCACTCGGAGTCCCTATGGGTGGTTTTAAGGATGGGTGTTTGCCTACAGAGAGAAACACCACTGTACAAACCAAGGGGGAATTCAAGGGTTTAATATTTTGATCAGAGAATTTTCGAACTAGCAGAGGAAAAAGTTGAGCTACTTTGTATGATCGAATGTATTTCGAGTAAATTGCACTGAAATCAAGTGCAGGGTATTTGTCTAAAGGAAATATCAAGCTATTGTAAATGTAAATATCCTTTCAGAATATCTAAACAGGGGAAGAACAAGAGAGAACCTAGAATTTATCTATATAAGAAGCTGGACATAGTGATGATTAGAAGATCCAAGATGGGGATAACTATGATGACCCAGCAATGAAATAAGATCTTTTGAATATGTTTGACTGATTCCCAGCGTTAGGTCAAGTTCACTGCCTTCTGGGCTTTATTCTTTCATTTACCAAATGAGCCGGGGATTGAGGACAGGTTGGGTGAGGAAATCTCTAAGGTGCACTCCAGTTTTAAGATTGGAATCATTTAGAAGATGTGAATTTAGTGGAATTCTTATGATTGTTTCTTACATTTGTTTAGTTGCAAGAAGTGCTGTAGACTTTTATAAGTAGGTTCAAATAAAAGTGAGATACATGGAGAGAAATAGTTTCTGCTCTGAAAATATGCACAATATGCACAAGATTTACCCAAAGAACATCTTGAGAACGTGGTTGGATTCTCACATTGGTATCGTTTGCTTAACCTTGCTTTTTTAATGTGTAGCTGTCCCTAGGTTTCCCCTGGTGGAAAGAGAAATAAAATCACTTTGGGGGAAATTGAAATCACTGCCTGCATAACTGTCTTGACATTGGCTTTCCAGATTCTGACTGTGGGAGCAACCTGGCCTTTCCTCCTTTTGCTCCCCAGTCTTTCCCTTTTCTTCCTTCTTGTGATTCCCCTCTCTCCCTCTTTACAACAGGATTATTCCTGGCTTCCAGCCCTTGTCCATCTTGTGGCTCCACTCCCATCTCTCTGGCTATCAAACTGCTCTTGATCCATTAAGCTCAGGTTTCTCCTTCGAAGAACTATGACCAATATTGCTCTCTTTCTGTACTGCTGTTTCACATGCTTTAGCACTGAATTTCGTCTCACCTTATAGTTTTATTTGTTGCCTTCTCTCCCTCCAACTGGTAATATACTTCTCTAATACACTGCACATCTATGTAGAGTATAGCTCAGTATTTGGCTGTTTTTCGGGGGGGGAGGGGGCTCTTGATGCTTATTCTCAGAGTTCTGAAAGCCAAAATGGCATTTTGAAATCTCAATGTTACTAGCTATGAGCCATTGGTATAAAGCGTAAGGATCAATTCCAATGATAGGATATCCTAACGCAGTTGTGTGTGTGAGTGAGTATACTTTATAAGTAGAAAGAACTCCAGTCTTTGTCGGACACTTTTCTCAGGTCAGTGCACAACTGGGCTCCACCTCCCCGGGTGCAATGGAAGACCAGCTGTTTTACAGTTGGCACCACTCTCTCTGGAAGTCCCCTGTGGAAGGAAGAAAAAGGAGGCAACATGGGGAAGGTGCTGCAGCAGACATGGCCAAATATGTCCCTCTGGGTCAGAAAGGCTCCTTTCTCAAACACTAGATTTTAGTTTTTTTAAATAATGATCACCTAGGGTAAGGATGGGGATTATGATGTGAATATTTTGAAAATATGGAGCTTCTTACTTTACAAATGTTCACATATTTTCTATCCCATTATTTCTTATGTACTAATAGTTAGGCTTAGCTAGTTTATGGTGCAATAACAAATAAATCTTGAAACCCTAAGGGATTAACAAAATAAGTATTTGTTTTTTCTCTCACTTCCCAAAGGATTGGGTGGTTTTCCCAGTGTCTCTTCATAAAGGGATTCGGGGACTCAGTGATGACCTTACAGTATATTTTAGAAAAATGTTTGTCTATCCCACTCCCATTTAATGATTATATAATCAGTTTCCTGATGAATAAAACAACTAACAGCATGAGTTCTCTTATTTATGCATGCCGATCAGCTATTCTTCCTGTTTCCCTCCCACCCCCAGAGGTTTTCTCATTTGTTTTATCCCTTCATTGTGAAGTAATAATTGCAGCAGAGACTTAGGGCTGAGCCTGGAACAGCAGGGCCTTCTGGATCACAGCATATGGGCGTGGAATCCTTAAGTGCAAGTTGTGCTCTGAGGAACCTAAAACTTGCGATAGCTGGTCATCTTTTCATCCCAACTCTAGAGCAGTAATACCTGAGAAAAATCAGTGCCACAGTAAATATTTGTTGAATAAATGAACTCACAGCACCCTTAGGTTTGTCTTTATCATAAAGCTATTTTTTTCCCATTGTTTTACCTGTGTAAAATATTCCCTAGCTTTTCCTATATTTGCAGTGAATGCTTTGAAACAAAGCTTTGAACTTCACCTACTGTAATTTGACATTAAAAATTGGAGAAAGGAATGTTTTCCAAATTCAGGAATTTACTCCCCCCTTTTTTTGTACTGATGTAACTTTTGAAATATAAGTAGAAACTTAGTGAAAACATCACATCAAATATGTAAACTGCAAAGATTTTAAGAAAGAGAAATAGATGAAAGAGATTGAAATGAATTAAAATCCATTTAGTGGCATTTTTCAAATATCACCTGAAGCACTCTGTATAGTCATTTCAGCCACTTTAAGTATACAGCCTCAGGCATAGTATAGTATAAGGACAATAAAGGTAAAATGTAAATTGTGGGCAAATGAGAAATGTGTTTGTTCATGGTTTAAATAGAATGTTTTTGGACAACTTTTCACTTGGATGGCCCTTCTTAAGTGGCAGTCTAGAGTTGAAACTGGGGCTTGCAAAACTGTAAATTAGGCAATCTACATTCACATCTTCATGATCCACAAATTACTTATTCATTTGCTAGAGTAAAGCAGATTCATGAAATCAATACGTTTGTTATTCATTTATGCCGTCTACTTTTTTTTTTTCCATTTGGAAGAATCTATAAAGCAAACTCTTAACATTTCATTGAGCTAAAAAATGAGAGCATATTTCAAGCAAATGTCTTCAGTTTTCTTCCTCTTTTGTTTCCATGTTGTATGAGGATCGCTCAAGGCTATGTTCTCCATTGGTGTCAGATCAGTGGGTGGTTATGTTCATGTCAGCGATAATGACTTTCTGCAAATATTTGTGAAAACAGGCTTGTGTAAAGTCGTCAGGGATGAGCTTAGGTGCTACACTTGTGAATTAAGCACTGGAAGTTCTTACGTATTTTAAGGAAATAAAATGTTGATTTGGAGGTCACAAATATAAAATTTAGGTCATATAATCTATTTCCATATAAAAATTATAGTTTCCATGATGAATTTCAGATCAAGATATTAATTTGCATCAATATTCATCCTACATTGAGACTGTTAGGGCCTCCAAACACTTGCCTCTTACATGCACTGAGGAAGATCTGCTGCGTTAATGCTAACTCTGCAGATGTGCTCTGGATTCTGTGTTATATACATTTACTTGAAATGTTTGTTCTTGGGTAATGAATGGCAGCTATGTTCTCTATGATGTGCTTGAATACTTTCACTTTTATGAAAAATATTACTGTCAGATTGTTCCTCAAAATGAAACCCCTTTCCTGAGGTAAAGCTGTGAACTTTCGAGTTTCACTAGGGAACAGGAAAAGCATGATGCTGACTGTGAGCTCAGCACACACCTGAGTTTGTGATGAAATTAAAACGAGAATTAATTTCAAGTCCGCCCCTGGTGAACCTGGAGATTTTGGGAAAACTTGGGTCTCTGTCACACACAGCCAAAATGACGGTCAAAATTCAGCCTAACTCTCATCATTATTTAGCCCTTTCATAGCCATTCTCTGAATTACTGTCTTAATATCTGTAGATCTGTGACAAGAACAAAATGTTGGTCTTAACATCTGAAATATTTGTTGGTATAATGAAGGGAAGTGGATATTTGAAATATTACTTTCTATTTTTAATTTATTTTGGTCATAATTAGCATTTAAAAAGTCTTATGCATGGTGCAGCTCATTGAAAGCCCAAAATGCACAAAATAAGTCAAGAAGAAGAAACAGCTGTCTTCAAGATGTCTAATGTTCTGAGGACTACATAGTGCCACAAAAGCCTACAATCTCACCACCTATATAAATTTCTCGGATTCTCCTTAGCATTGTCCAATTGTTCAAACTGCTTGTAGTTTCAATAGCTTCTGTTATTGTTTTTCTGGGGAAGGAAACTTGTTTTTTTCTTTTCTTTTTTAAATAACAGATTTAGTAGTCACTACCTGATTTGAATAAGTCAAGCCAGGAATATCCTGATAGTGCACCGAACGAGACCTGTGTGTATAATGTGAGTTCTTTCTTTTCAATTTTAGAATCAACCTTGTCCTATGTTAGGCAGCTGGAGGCAAGAGTCAGACAGCTGGAGGAAGAGAATCGCATGCTGCCCCAGGTGGGTGACTTCAAGAAGCTCATAGCTAGTCAGTGTCGTTTGAGTTGTAGCATTTTATTTGGAGTTTGAAGTTTCAATTACATTTTCTCCTTTAAATGATAGAAATCATTTTGTAAGTAGCCATTCATCAGTGTGGAGTGTGATTACTTTTCATAATGGCCATCATATTATGCAGGTTCTTAAACTGTGACAATAAAAGATGCAGATGTCTGAAATAAGAATGTAAAGTAATTTTGGAAGGAAGAAGAAAAGAAAAATGAAAGGAAATAGGAAGTACTTTGAGAGCACTGCTCATATACATTATGCATGTCATTGGTGAAGATAGAGAAGGGGCTTGTATTTAAATAAAAATTTTGCTAATTTGTGAGGTAGGGAAAGCTTAGGTAGATTGAAGCTGTCATGTTTTAATTAAATTAGCACGTTCTAAAGTTCTTTGTGATATAATTGAATCTTTCAGCACAACAAGGTGATGGCAGTAATTGACAGTTTTTACTTTGGGACCTCATTTCTTTTCCCTGGTGAATGTAAAGTGTGCTTTGTCTGGGGTTTACCGCCTGCCATATATTTTCCTTATAAAATCATTACCATGGGCCAAATTCTTGGTGAAATGATCTTGGTCCTTTGAGGAGGTGGTTCTTGGGAAATGTTCTGTGAGGAGTTGAGTGAATCTGATTCTAGGCTGCTTCCCTTTACAGACATGTAGACAGCAACATAATTGAATATTTCATAAAAGTGAACTTTTTAAGCATGTTCGCTATTGTTCTTTCCACATTTTGGTGATTATTTCTATTTCATAAGTGACTAAGGGAAAATTAAAACTCAAATAGCTAGTAATAGTAGTTTAAATGGAAATACAAAGACCGGTTACAGTGCAGAAGGAGATATAGAAAGCTTAGTACAAATATGCTTTGGGAAGACATTTTAGGTCTTTTCAAATCCTGTTTTGTTTTTTCAAATGACTTTTGGTGAGTAATGATGATTTGGACTATCAGGTTCTGCATGTGAGAATGCCTTTCTCTTCTTCCACTGGCCAACCATCTGGCTAGAAATCATGAACTTAAATTATCTCCCTTCTCAAACTACACATATGTTAAAACTCATGATGACAGAAAGGTTCATTTGTACCATGAAATAAAGTGTATGTAGAGTTTTTTCTTTGCTCTTCTATACTTTTCATTTTCAAATTTTCTTTGCCATTTTTTCTTTTTTATTGGATTCACTGTTAGGGTCCTGATCCAAAAGTGAAAAAAATATAATTAGTTGATTATGAACACTATCTATGGTTATACCATCTCAGAGGCAACTGGGGATGTAAATGAAGAGAGAGAGAGAGAGAGAGAGAGAGAGAGAGAGAGAGAGAGAGAGAGAGAAAAGATGTTTCTTAGTTTCCTGTGAATGGAAATGCTAGCTTCAACATCAAAATGCTAACATGTGTGTTATCTTATTGAAAAAGAGGGACTACAAATGTGAAAATGATTACAAGACTGATTTCTAAAAAGCTGCAAACGTGCGTGTTAGAGGCCTTGAAGGAAAATCAGAACCCTTCACCTACACTTGATGTGTGTATATTAAATACATAGTGCTCACACAGTTAAGAGTACTTTCCAGGTATAAAGTGTTCAAGCAAATGTTTTTAAATTTTAAAATTCTCTGCTATTTTCTATCGAAGATTAGGTGTTTTTTTTTCTCCACAAGAAGTAGCTAGGAAAGATCGTGTTTTATTGAATCTAAGGTGTTACTGAAGTGAGATGCCCCAGTATCATATGTACCATAAAGAGGGGAAAAATAAAAGATGTCAATTATTTCTAGTCAGATTCTTGCTAATATCAGAGATGGTAAAATGGAAAAATATATAGAATTAAACAGCTGTGTATGTGCCCAAATTACTTTAATGCAAAGAAAAAATACATTGTTTTAAATAATATGCAAAGAAAACAATAGCTCTCTCTCAGTTCAAAAGCAGTATTTCCATGAAATTTCTGTACTTGTTAGTGATGTTTTCATTTACAGCTAAAATACATACGATAGAATCACTAGTTACAGTTACTTGGTAGAAACACAACTGAAATGAACATAGACATTGAGAGTCATAAAAAGGAATCCTTGTGGAAGACTGGGATTTGGGCTGGCAAACACACAGGCTATGCAATTTTAGACATCACTGGGACTGTTACAAATAATTATGTGATTTCCCCGCAGAAACGATTTCTGATTGCATGATGTTAGCTGATTTGCAAGGTCAATTCAATGCAACAAGCTAAACATCACTGCATAAAATAGTCTCAGTATCGGAAAACTTGATTTTCAGTTTAAGAGCTTTCTCACTGTGCAGTTGATTAGAAGGAATTCTTTTTTGTTCCCAAGTTTTAAGAAATATGAACACTTGTCTTTGGGTAAATAGGAATAAGAATATAGTTGTCAATTGATATTCCAAGTATATCAAATATCTTTTGTGGCTGGGTCCAGCTTCTTTGCTGATAATTTAGTGTTTAGAATAATTATGTAAAGCATTTTCCTGGAGGATGAAATATCCATGCTCATTTTTATTCCTTATATAAAATTGCATATAATGAAAAGAAAGTCACAACTTTTCCCTAGCTATGCATATTTTAAAATAAGCAAAGTGAGTGTCATAAATGCTGTGGATTTCTCTCTGGTTAGATGCCAAGGCTTCCATTTCTTAATTTATACATGACAAGGTTCCACTCAGCTCTTAAATTTTGTAGGCCTGAGTGTAAATAAAGTTTGGATCCAGTCTTATACCCATGCAAAGTTACCAAGTCCTAGAATGAAAGGTTTATATGCAAGAACAGAGAGAAAACCGTAGTGAAGACTGAGTTGGTTCTACCCAGTGGTACAAAGGAGCCCACAGGAAGTGTAGATAGAATATTAATATGTTCCATGGCAGGCCATTGCCCAGGGAGCACAGAGCTCTTAGCTCTGCCATGGTTTCTAGAATATCCTACAAAACAATTGAGCTGTACCTTAAATCTAATTTGTGAACACAGTTACCAAAGGTGTCCTAAAATAAGAAGTCTCATTATGTTCAGAAAATGCAGTGGTATTTGATAGGTATTATTTGAGAAGGAAATGCCGTTTTTTAAAACTTTTTATTTTGATAGGAAGACAATATGAGATCTACCCTCTTAAAGATCTTTACAGGTACAATACAGTATTGTTTTCTATTGGTATGAGTTTGTCATTAGATCTCGAGAACTTATTCAACTTCCATAACTGAAATTATATTCATGTTGACTATCAACTCACCTTTCCCCCCAATCCCTGACAACCACCATTCTTTCTTTCAATGAATTTGACTATTTTAGATATCTCATATAAATGGACTCATGTGGAATTTGTCATTTTGTGACAGCTTATTTCACTTGGCATATTACCATGTGATCCAGCTACCTTACTTCTGGATATTATCCTAAAGAAATTAGACTCTCAAAAGAGATATCTGTATTTCCATGTTCACTGCAGTACTATTTACAACAGCCAAGATGTGGAAGCAACCTAACTGTCCATCAGCAGATGAATAAAGAAAATATGGTGTATACATACAATGGGATAGGAACTGGCCTTTAAAAAGGAGGAAATCCTGCAATATGTGACAACATGAATGATCCCTGAATGTGCTTCCTGAAAGTTGGTGCAAATGATCACTAACGATCACTTGAACTTGGGTATTTCTTAAACACATAAACATGTTTTAAAATTACACTTAAAAATATTTCAAAGAATTGCATCTAACCTCTTAAATACTAAAACTGCTCAGACTGGTCTGTGAACTCCATTCTGTGTATATTTAATGTGAGATGAGCCCTCAATGAAGTTTGTGTGTTAAATATAGCTGTTATATATTAAGTTTGACTTTTAAATCAAGTGAGGTAGAGTCATGCACAGTAAAATAAGTAGGAATTTATGAAATAAAAGACCCAATATGGTGTAAAATTATTGTAAGGAATTTTATATCAAATTTAAAAAAATATATTTTTTTATTTCAGAGAGGAAAGAAGAGGGAGAGAGAAACAGAAACATCAATGATGAGAGAGAATCATTGATTGGCAGCCTCCTGCATGACCCCTACTGGGGACTGAACTGGCAATCCAAGCATGTGCCCTGACTAGGAATTGAATCATGACCTCTTGGTTCATAGGTCGGCGCTCAATCACTGAGCCACACTGGCTGGTCAGAATTTATATATCAAATTTAAACGGAACATACCCATTACCTGAATACTTTTACACATAAACACAAACTTTCTGTGGATAAAGATCTTCAGAGTTGGATAAAGGCTTACATATTACATCGGGCATTCCTCCCTTTCAGTAAAGGCATAGAAGGTTCAGAGGGGAGGAGACAGCTGATTAAGGGCCAACTCACGCCAAGACGTAGGCCTGTTCAGTGTTCTCTCTAACACATACACAGTGCCTCCTTTAGTCA
The DNA here is from genome assembly GCA_026230045.1 of Corynorhinus townsendii. Taxonomy (NCBI): domain Eukaryota; kingdom Metazoa; phylum Chordata; class Mammalia; order Chiroptera; family Vespertilionidae; genus Corynorhinus; species Corynorhinus townsendii. The sequence goes on along the minus strand of JAPDVU010000007.1, from coordinate 136,261,673 downwards.
CTTCATAACACATATAAAATTCAATGTAATAAGTTATTAAATCTGTTTTTATCTTACTGTCAAATTCTTTTCTTACCATGTCTTAAAAATTAACATGGTGTCTGCTTAGCCATCTAAGATTTCTTAAACATTTATTCTGTTTCTGATTTAAGGGAAATATTCTATATTTCTTAAATTTGTAAAAATTCATTGTAGTCTTCACTCTGACACATTTTTTAAATATTTTAGAATCAAAGTTTGGTTGTGCAAACACATATACTCGAATTTGCATGAAAAATTCATACTTTACAGGATGTAGTCAGAGGGGGCAGGGAGTAGGCGGGTAGAGGCACAGACAGTTACAGTTACAGTAGTAGTTTTCAAGGTATATACCCATAAAGTTTCTTTTTAAAAAAATATATATTTTATTGATTTTTTTACAGAGAGGAAGGGAGAGGGATAGAAAGTTAGAAACATCGATGAGAGAGAAACATTGATCAGCTGCCTCCTGCACACCCCCTACTTGGGATGTTCCTGCAACCAAGGTACATGTCCTTGACTGGAATCGAACCTGGGACCTTTCAGTCCGCAGGCTGACGCTCTATCCACTGAGCCAAACTGGTCAGGGCTATACCCATAAAGTTTGATATTTTAGCCCAGATTCAGACACCTTACTTAGATCTCTCTGCTCATTCCATTGTCCTTTCCTTGATGGTCATGAGGATTTTTAATTCAGACCTTGTCAGTATGATTATGTACGGAATCTGCAATGAAATCTCTTAGCTAGGAAATAATTAATGTGGATGATACAGAAGACCATTCTGATGACTTCATTATAGATAATACTGTCTTTTGAAGACACTAGTCACTATTCAGACATAACAGTGAGGTAAAAACTATTTTACCTATTAAACAAAACTATTATCACTTCTTCTGTGTTGAGCTTCGATTTTGCATCATTGTAGGGCTCGAGACTGGAAACAACAAGTTTGCTGAGATGCCAAAGTCAATTAAGTACATTTGTTAAAAGTCCCATTAGGTAATCTGTTCCCTTCATCCAGTGTTCTGGCACCAGCATCTGTTTGGAAAGCACAGCTTACCTCCTCCGTGCCCCAGAAGCCCTCTCCAAACCAAACTACCTTCCTCTTGAGACCAGCATCTTAGGTTCCCAGGAGCAGCAAAGGTGCCTGCCTGCCTGCCTGCCTAGTGGCCTATGCCTGCCGCAGGGCTGCGGCTCAGCAAGTGGGCCCGAGAGCCATGGCAACTGGGAACACCATTGAAGGGGCCCCTTTCAGCAAGTGGTTCTAGTTCTGTTGTGCTGGCACACAAATAAGAGTCTAATTTTAGGAATGGGAGTGAAAACTCTGCCACTCCTGTAATTTGGTGACAGTGTGGCCTCACACTGCAGTCTTTCAGTGCATGGGGAGGAGGCAGTGCCATTCCAGAGCAGTCTCTGAACAAAGGGAAAGAACCTATTACTGTTGCCAGAAGTGCTGGGGGAAGGGGCACAGGAGCTAAAGAAATGGAATATTTCACTTCCATGGCAACCACCCCAGATCCCTGGTCAAGTCTCTGAAAAGCGTCCTCTGTCCTGTGCTTATGCAGATCATGGTGCTCAGGGCAGAGAGGGGCGGATTCCCTCTGACACATGGATTTCCCCAGGTGCTTTTTCCTTTTTGCCATGGAAATACTTACTATGGTTGTTCCCCTTTATCCTTTTCACATTTTTCTGACTTTGTTTTGCAAGTCATTTTTGTCTTCTGGGACCATAAGTACGGTATATGGCTCATATAGGGCTTGAATTGCTCTAAAAAAAGGAGCATAGGGTAAAGCTTCCCAGGATACTTAAAGCAAGTGGTGGTGTTCTTTGTTATTTTCATGGAAATTACCTTTCTGGCCCTCCTGAGGAGTAATATGTGCCAAAAAAAATTTTTTTTTGCATGGATAGGAATTTCTTGTTGCAAAACCTGAGTAGAATCTGGATGTTACTGATAAGAGAGAGAAAAAATTAAACCCATGAAGGATTAATTGCTGCTAGAATCACATTGGGGGGAAAATGGACTCCACCGGAGAAATCGTGGGTGTGGATTATAATTTTCTCTAAATCACCATGATTTATATAATTAAAGAAAAGATGGCTTTTAGGTATAGTTCTATAGAGTTTTCAGGGGATAGGTGGGAGCTACCCCAGGGGTGTGGGTGTAGTGGAATAAAAGAGGCAAATAGATTTGGAAAATAAATTTATGGGACTGGGGGGAGTCATGCTGGAGAACATAAATAAATGGAGACTGGATTAAGGGAAATATCAGAGAAAATATCAAAGAGTAAAATTCTAGGGAAATGTCTAAGGTGACATGGAAGGCTCTCACAGTGAGGTGATGCACAACATCGTCTGTGCTTCTCCTTATGCTGGAGGGCTTGTGTTTGAGGATCTGATACGTGATAAGTTTTCATTCTAGTGAGAGAAAATAGGTGAGCTGCAATGCATAGAAAATATAATTATGCCACTTATTAACTAGAATTATTGAATTTAAAAAGTAGTCAGTTATTATGGACATTGGTATCAATAAAATAATGTTTAACAGTGCTGCCTTTTGTATATCTACACTGGCATGTTAGTAATTCTATCACTAGTGGATGTTAAATTGTTTTGTGTTTTTTTGGTAGTAGCCATAAAAATAGCAGCATTCCTGTTACTTGTCCTTGGCAGAATTTGTCACACACAAAAAATGATGGGACTCCCTGAGCATCAAGTTTTGCTGTGCAGTCATCTCAAATAGAGTCACAGATGTATGAATGAGAAGCAATATGGAGGAATTTTGAGATGGAACTATAAGAGAAATTAATGGTGCTTTGTCAAAATGGTTTTCTATACTTTTTTTTGTTTTGTTTTTTAAATATACTTTATTGATTTTTTTACAGAGAGGAAGGGAGAGAGATAGAGAGTTAGAAACATCAATGAAAGAGAAACATTGATCAGCTGCCTCCTGCACGCCCCCTACTGGGGATGTGCCCACAACCCAGGTACATGCCCTTGACCAGAATCGAACCTGGGACCCTTCAGTCCACAGGCCGACGCTCTATCCACTGAGCCAAACCGGTTTTGGCTATATACTTTTTGTTTTTATTTTTAATCTAAATTAAAGTCAAAAGTTTAAAGAAAAGATAAATATGTAACAGTACTTTTCTAATTGGGTAAGGAAGAGAAAGTGGAAAATCTTGGATAGTGTTTGATTTCAGAATTAAGTTAAATGTAAATTCTATCGTACAGCCCATTCTATCTCTATTCCCTGCTGGAGATCACTATCTCCGTGGCTGATGTACCTAAGGCGGCATCTAAACCATGCCGTTCTCTTCTTCATTCTGGTTCAGACCTTTCCTACAGTGGCATGTAGGCATTTTTCATGTAAAAGTGCTTCTAGTTTCTTTCTTTGCTGTAGCCCGAGCAAAGTGAAGGTGCTTCTAACACATAAGAAACTACATATGGTGCCTCTTGATAATTGGTAATTACCTATATCCTCTAAATATAAAGTAGACAAGTATAAATGTACTAGAGCAGTGGTTGGCAAACTGTGGCTTGCGAGCCACATGTGGCTCTTTGGCCCATTGAGTGCGGCTCTTCCACAAAATACCACATGCGGGCGTGCACGTACAGAGCAATTGAAACTTTGTGACCCACACGCAAAAGTTGGTTTTCAGCTCTCAAAAGAAATTTCAATCGTTGTACTGTTGATATTTGGCTCTGTTGACTAATGAGTTTGCCGACCACTGTACTAGAGGCCCGGTGCACGAAATTCATGCACGGGGGGGGGGGGGGTGGCGGGGAGGGCATGTCCCTCAGCCCAGCCTGCACCCTTTCTAATCTGGGACCCCTCAAGGGATGTCCGACTGCCCATTTAGGCCCGATCCCGATAGGGCAGTCGGGCATCCCTCTCACAATCTAGGACTTCTGGCTCCCAACTGCTCGCCTGCCTGCCTTCCTGATTGCCCCTAACTGCTTCCGCCTGCCAGCCTGATCACCCCCTAACCACTCCCCTGCCAGCCTGATTGATGCCTAACTGCTCCCCTGCCAGCCTGTTTGCCCCTAACTGCCCTCCCCTGCAGGCATGGTGACCCCCAACTTTCCCCTGCAGGCCTTGGTCCCCCCACAACTGCCCTTCCCTGCAGCCCCGATTGCCCCTAACTTCCCTCCTCTGCCGGCCTGGTCACTCTTAACTGTCCTCCCCTGCAGGCCTGGTGCCTCCCAACTGCCGTCCCCTGCTGGCCATCTTGTGGCAGCTATCTTGTGTCCACATAGGGGCAGCCATCTTGTGTGTTGAAGTGATGGTCAATTTGCATATTGCTCTTTTATTAGATAGGATTATAGGCAGTATTTATATTGCCTAAATGTAAATATCTATAATAATAATAAAAGCATAACATGCTAATTAGACTGGATAGCTGAACGACTTTCCAGACATCCTTCCGATGAAGCCGCAGCAGTGGGGGCTGAGGCAGAGGTAGTTAGGGGCGATCAGGCAGGCAGGTGAGCAGTTAGAGGTGATCAAGCAAGCAGGTAGAGTGGTTAGGGGTGATCAGGCAGGCAGGCAAGAGTTTAGGGGTGATCAGGCAGGAAGGCAGAGGGGTTAGGGGCAATCAGGCAGCCAGGCGAGTGGTTAGGGGCGATCAGGTAGGCAGGCAGAGTGGTTAGGGGCGATCAGGCAAGCAGGCAGGTGAGCGGTTAGGAGCCAATGGTCCCCAATTGTGAGAGGGTGCAGACCGGGCTGAGGGAACCCCCCCCCCACCACCCCATGCATGAATTTCATGCACTGGGCCTCGAGTATTATACATAAAAGATGTAATGTAGACAAATAATTATATTCTTGGAAAAATAAGGCAGTTTAAATAAATTTCTCAGTGATTTGAGATTTTATTAAATTATATTTAAAAGGCTATCCTTGTGTAAAAAATAAGAAAAATATAACTGTCATTTTAGAAAGTGGGGACATGGTCAGCAGTGACTTTGGACTGCTGGTAACCAGTGGTTAAAGGAGGCCCTGTGACATGCTGGGGCAGACACTGATGGAGATCAGCGGCCCTGGGTGGTGGTGGATTAGCTGCTGGGCCAGGATGCCTCTGACCTTGTGTGGCCACTGTGCCTTGACTAAAGGAGAGGGTTGTCCTAGGTCAGTGGTCGGCAAACTCATTAGTCAACAGAGCAGCAAACCATGGCTCTTGAGCCGCATGTGGCTCACGAGCTGCAGTTTGCTGACCACTGTCCTAGGTGATGTGGCAGCTCTCAGTTCTGTAATCCATGACTATCTGGAGAAAGTCTGTGTTTATATATATGTGATGTCCACACAAGATCCAGGTGCCCTTTTTATTTTGATGTAAAATTTTTAAAAACTACAACTTAATACCATGCCTGTTCTTTTATTTACAGCTGCTGATTTATGTCATTGTGAGTTATTCTACCTCTTTGGGTTCTGATGTTAATAAAATCTCATCAGATAGCTATTACATTTATTTAAACCCCATACAGCCGGGGGTATATATCTTTGAGATTCATATCACATCAAATATGTGTATAGTGGAGCTCACGTGCTAGTCTAAGCCGTGTTAGCTTTCGTGTGTTTTGAGAGATAATGTGCATCCTCTGAAGGTTTATTTTTATTCATTATATAAAATTATGTGTAATGAACCAAAAGGCACTAGTTTTCCCTACCAATATACTTATCTAAGAATAAAACAAGTGTGATGAGTCCTTATGGCTTTCTCTTTGGCCAGGTGCTTTATTGGTTAAGTGTGGTTCTTTTCCAATCCTGAATATTCTGAGTCCAAGGATAAAAGAAAGCTCGGGGCCGTGTCTTGTCCCCATGCAAAGTTACCAGGTCCCAGAATGAGGGGGGTCTTTACTGAAGAACAGATAGAGAAACATGTGGAGGCTGAGTGGGTTCTCTCCAGTGGTAAGAGATGCGCTCACAGGAAGCACACGTGGAATATTGTCATTGCCTGTGGCTCTTCGCTCTGCCACAGTTTCTGTGGTATCCTACAAGCATCCTAGAGCTGGACTTTATATCCAGTTCATAAACACAGTATTTCAGAGAGCCCAAAATTATGAAGTCTTACTACTTTTTGAAAAGGAAATGCCTTTTAAAAGTTGGTGCAAATCACAGTTAAAGATCCCCTGAACTTAGGATATTTTCTTCTGAGTACATAAACTAATGTAAACCATTTTTTAAAATGACATGTAAAATACTTCAAATGATTTCATGTAATTAATGGAGACATGATATTTCAGAGAGAGAAAAAGTTAAATTATGAGATAATAACAGTATATAGGACATGTTAGAAAATTAACTTATTTACCTCTATACTGAAAGAATGTATAATCTTTATTTTAAAATGTAATATATTTTTCAGTAATTCCATTCAGAGATAAGCCAAAATAAATTACTGTGAGAAAAAAAGACCTGAGTTAGCATACATTAATTTTTACATTGACTAGACTGAGAATAACAAAGGAGTTGCCTTCATATAAATCGAAGTCTTTACTTGTGATACACAGAAGGAACAATGTCCGGAAAAAGAAAATATTTTTTTCAAAGGACTTCTGATTTATTGGATTCATTCTGTAGACTAAAGCATCTGAAATAATAGCCAGCAAGAAGTGGGCTAGGCCTTTCTTTAGATGTTGTGGATAATATAGAAAATGAAAGAGGAAGTATAGGTGCCCTGTGAGACAGTGACCAGGGTTGCTTTTACAGTTTATATGGAGCTTTTATATAGTATCTTTCAGATTGCGTGCCATTGAGCCTATATAACCTGGTAGCATGGTAACCTAAGAAGCTAATTAAAGTAAGTGTAGAGAAACAGTATGAAGAAAGAGCATCAGAAATATAGGCTTTGTCTTAATTGTTTTATAACTTAGGGTCCTTTGGTGGCTAGGTAATCATTCTTAGTATGAGAAGATTTGCAGGGGTGGGGAATGTCCGGCCCAAGGGCTATGTAAGGCCTGGAAAATCATTTGGTCTGGCCCTGCCAAGGCATCAGGGGTGAGTTAATTCAATCTTTAACCAAATACAGCAAGCTAATTTTTAAGTTGATAATTTTGGATGGCCCGAGAATGGTGTTATAAATATCCAAATGGCCCTTGACAGAAAAAAGGTTCCCACCCCTGATTTGGGTTTATGAGTTTATTCTAAAAATTCTACAAAGTAGTTTCTGTAGCAATAAGCAGTGTAGTATTTTGATAAGCAACCCACGCACATTTGTAAATGTGGCATTACTGAAAGTGATGGTAGCTTGTGTTTACTTAGGCCACACCGGTGTGGATTGGTGAAACAGGTGGAATCTGTTCTCTCAACCCCATGAACTTACCTTTGGGATGACCTATGTACCCTCCTCCAGTATATACTACTAGTAAGTCTGGCCCTCACTTGGGCTGTTGACTGGCTGCTGCAGTGATGTCTAGCCCCAGTAGCTCCCAACATTCTCTGGGCTGAGACAATCCCAACTATGCATGGGTTCTACTTTGCTCCAGGTCCAAAGCCTGTAGAGAAAGTACTTCATACCACAGGGTTCTAGGGTTAAGCTCAGACATGGAGGTGAGTAGGAAGTGTTACTATTAGTAAAGAGACAGTCAATTCAAAGATTGTTCCTCTGTTATGAAAGTGCTCCATTATCCTTAATGACTGTATTTACCTGGTCTAATTCTTTCCTTTGGGAGAACTTCGTGTCCTTAAACTTCTTAGTACCTCAAATATCTGTGATTGCAGGAGTATTCAATTGAGTCACACAAATGATTAGCAAGCCCTGTTTCAGAATTTTATCCTCTTTGAGATTTTTGGAGTTTTCATAATATAGGTTAACAGAGTAGAAGCAACTTTTGAACTATTTTTTTTAAAAAGAGAAAAATGAAAGAATAAGGAGGCAGCTAACCTATTTGTTAAAAGCTTTTATTTATTTTATTTTAAATTTCTGTATTGATTACAGTGTTACATATGTGTCCTTATTCCCCCATTACCCCCTCCCCCACCCCTCCCCTCATGCCCTCACCCCCTTGTTGTCTGTGTCCATTGGTTAGGCTTATATGCATGCATATAAGTCCTTTGGTTGATCTCTCCCCCTGACCCCCACCCTCCCCTACCTTCCCTCTGAGGTTTAATGGTCTGATCGATGTTTCTCTGTCTCTGGATCTATTTTTGTTCATCAGTTTATGTTGTTCATTATATTCCATAAATGAGTGAGATCATGTGATATTTATCTTTCTCTGCCTGGCTTATTTCACTTAGCATAATGCTCTCCAGTTCCATCCATGCTGTTGCAAATGGTAAGAACTCATTTTTTTTTTTACCATAGCGTAGTATTCCATTGTGTAGATGTACCACAGTTTTTTAATCCACTTATCTGCTGGTGGGCAGTTAGGCTGTTTCCAAATCTTAGACTAATTATTATTTTAGTAGTTTTGTTCATCTAGCTCACCGATTTTCAACCAGTATGCTGCATGAATTTTTAAAACATGCAATACCTGACTATTTAGTCAGGGGAACTGATCTCTTTTCCCTTAGATCAGTGGTCGGCAAAATGCATGCGGCTCTTTGGCCCCTTGAGTGTAGCTCTTCCACAAAATACCACGGCCTGGGCGAGTCTATTTTGAAGTGGCATTAGAAGAAGTTTAAATTTAAAAAATTTGGCTCTCAAAAGAAATTTCAATCGTTGTACTGTTGCTATTTGGCTCTGTTGACTAATGAGTTTGCCGACCACTGCCTTAGACTGTAAAAAAAAAAATTAAAATGACAACAACCAACACAATAGCCATCCAGTGTGAATGCCCTGACTTGAACCATGAATATATGGGTCATATATGGTCATGTTGCATAAGATGATTGTGTCTGATTGGTTAATTCTTGGTATCAGAAATCCTTATTTACAAGTATAGGAACCTGATTTTTTAAAAAGTTACTTTGGAAAAAGGGTAGGTAATTACTATTATTATTTTTGTAAATCAATATATATATATATATATAGATTGATATATATATATATACACATATACATATACATATATATACACACACACACACACACACACACACACACATATATATATATATATATATATATATATATATATATATATATAGATGTATGTATTGGTCAGATTGGCAAAATATATATTTTTTGGTGTGCCACAGAATTTCAGTGATAGTTTATGTGTGCCAAGAGATGAAAAGTTGAAAATTGCTGATGTAGCTGTTGCTCTTAGCAGTTATATTAGAAAAAAAAGAATGAATATAGAAATGTAAGGATCACAGAAGAAATGTAAATCTCATTTGGTATTCTCTTTTCTTCACCTAAAATGCCTCACTTGCAACAGAACAACTTGGGAGGCAGGAGTTCTAACGTTTGACAGATAACAAATAGTAAGCCCGGGACCAGATGGAGCCATCCCAGACTCACATACTGTAAGGGCTAGCTCTCAGATAGGAGGCTTTTCAGTAGCCAAGATGTGTCAGCTGTTCTGACACCCAAGGCAGGGGCGTCCTAATGCCAACAGAGTGGTTTTTAGATTTATTTAAACATTTTCATATGCTAGGAATTTAATATACACAACTATAGAAATTTCATAAAATGCACACTCAGAAACAAACGAATTCCAGTGAATTTATCCACAAATAATTGTGTGGGAATGATGGGTCTTTATACTTTGGGTGCCACGCTTCTGTTGCGTGCCAAAGGTTAGCTGAAGCTACAGTTAGAATTTGGATATCCTCTTCTGGCAAAGAGTTTTAGGCAAAGGGTGCTTTAGCAACTTGGCATTTTGAATTTGGTTATTTTGTTTGGGACCAGCCTCATTCCCTTTCCATTCCCTGTTCCTACCCCACTCCTATTTCATTACATGGTTCCTTGACCTGCAAAACACACATGCTATTGTCAGTGAGTTCTGTGAATGGCAAGACAGTTGGTGATGGCAGCGAGGTTCCTTCCCAACAGAGGAGGACTTTGCAGAGGTCTAAGACTTGAGCCTCTAAATGGTCACTTGGGAAGAAGGTGGCTCATGCGGCTGTTCGGCATCCACTTTTTTTTTTTTTTGAGGAGGAGGAAGAGGAGGAGGATTTTCTTGGTTAGGGAAACCAGTTATACTGCCTTTGGCACTTGAGAATGAGATCAAGATGGGCCTGAGAGCAGGTAAGGGCAGCTGCCACTCCAGTGTTTTCCACTTAAAATAAGTACCCTGCACAGGATCTTGATAGTAACATAGTTCTTCAGAATCAGGGGTGAGAATAGGATGGGTGGTTTCTCAGGGCTATAAATTGATGCCATAGTAATTTTAATAAGTAATAAGTAGGATGTTAGGAATAAATAAGAATTTCATTGGTCTTTAAACCAGTAGAAAATGCTTGATGTTAGCAGACTGATCTTTAATACCTTTTGCCTTATAAAATGACACATTTTATTTCAGATGTATCTTTTATGTTAATTTTGTTTGAGGACATCAATCCTACTTGTTTTAAGTGTTAAGAGTCTTAAGTCTTTTAGGATGCAAGGAGAGACATGGTAGGTCACGAAAAGGATAGTGTCCAATTCTTTTATTTTTACATGCTCTTCTTTTTTTCAAATGACGGGGTGGATGTTTGTTTTTGTCACAAGCTCTGACTGCAACTTGGGTATCAGCGGAGGTCCTGGCTTTGGGCCCCTGGCCCCTGTGGGTATCACTGATTTGTAGGTGAGAGAATGTCTACTAATGGGCAGAGGTGAGATTGGTGTCCATCTTTTGTTATCACTGGTCTAGCAATTATTTTTTTTCTGAGACCTGTCATGTGGCTAGTGTGTTTCTGTAGAAGCAAGATAGCTATGAAAATGGCACCACCATCCAAAACAAACCTCTGGCGTGGTATCTTTGGGTTCTGAATTTGGAATTAGCCAAGAAACTCGGTTTAGTTTCTAGTCCATCTGTTTTGCTATTCACTGGGAGACTTCATCGCTCTAAAGATTTTCTCAAGCATGGGAAAACTTCATCTTTTTATCAGTCGTCAGGATGTTTCTAGCCCTTAGATAAATAACATAGGGAAGAATATTTGTCTAATCGCTGTCTTTAAGCTGCTTGCCTCCTTCTCCAGAAACTTCCAGACCAATGCCATGTGCAGTGACCTTCTCATCCTCTCTACCAGGGGTTGGCACTTTTTTAGTAAAAGGCCCGATAGTATCTTCAAACTTGTGAACCACATGGTGCTGCAACTTTTCCTGCCAGCAACTGTAGCATGAGAACAGCTGAAAATAGCCACAGAGATGTGAATGTGTGTGACTGTGTTCTAATAAAACTTTATTTCCACAACAGGTGAAAGGGGCTGGATTTAACTCTGCAAGTAGTTTACTGACCTCTGCTCCATACTAGAATAATTTGTCAGTTATTTGGGTTATCTCAAAATATTGGTATTTTGTTTTTTTAAATTGGGGGGGGGGCTCATTGTTACATAAATTTTCATTTGTACGTAAAGAATTTACTACATATATGTACTTTTTTCAATACGTATTTTTTACTTTTTCATTGGTTTAAGTTCCTTTGTCCTATATCCGCAAACCTGCCCCTAACTTATCAGTGTCTTTGAAATGAGCTATGATGGAACCAGAGGAATCATTGAGCAAGAGGCAAAGGTATTTTTTCCTAACAAACCACTTAGCTTTGGGATAAAAATTTGTTGGAGATGAAGATGCTTGCATTTGACTTGAAAGGGCGAGTCCTCCCCTACAGGAAGGACAATAGGTGTGGCTCTACCAGCTAGAAACAGCACTTTTCTGAAACACACAGGAATGCTTACTGAAGCTGTACGTTAGTGATTGATTGATTCTATTGCTTTTGTGTCTTGACTGTTCTTTCGCGTCTCAGAGAGATCGCTGCTTAGATAATGTGGGGCAGGCTTGTCTCTAAAATGAACACCACGTGGCTGGCGGCTGGGGAAGAACATGAATTTCTATAGAGTCCTTCAAAGACAAGTGAAATTCTAAATCCATGTTTATCAGGGAATGAGGAGGAAATCCATTTCCAGCTTAGGCGGAGGTCAGCAATCAATTAATCATTCTTGTAATGAGGGCATTTTGTGAAAGAGTGAGAAATCAGATTACTGGTAAGAATTAAGTGAATTGTGTTTTTCCTTTATATTACTATTCTCCTTTTCCGTGATCTTTGTCCAATTGTGGTTTTAATTATGGCGTACGAGTGCGTGGAAAGGAAGGAGAGGAAGAGCCTTATCTGCAGGGTGCTTAGGAGAGCACGGAAGAGAACAAAGGCTCGTTCCAGTGTCCAGCGTGTTTCCCGGGCGGCAGGGTGGGACCTGTAGAAAAGCAAGAAGGATCCTCACTTGTCTTTTTGTCTTTGTCAGTAGGACTGATGGACACTGGAAGAGCCAAGGGGTAGAAGAGAGCTCGAATAGGGCCAAATGTGTTCGCAGTGCTTCGGTGGGGACTGATAGCCGAGCTCTCTGTGGCAATTACTGTTTTCCGAGAGCCTTGCCATCAAGTCTATTAGTCACCCTTCGCCGCCACCACATGAGGCTAATTGATAGACCTCTCCATTTCAGCGTTGAGGACAAGTGACTTGCTGAGGGTCAGGCAGTGAGTAGCTTATGGAGCTCATTAGTCTCTGGGTCTTTTTTCTCTTGAATAGGCAAAATACTTTCCACTTTCTTGTTAAGACATCTCTAGGCAGCCTTAACAACTGTGTGTTTTTTTTGTGTGTGTGTTTGTTTGTTTTTTTTTACTGGTTAACCTGGTTGTTTTCCAGGATGATACTTGTGCAAAATTTCTAATTTTAAAAAAGTTCCTTTTTAAAAATCTGCCTTTCCTAAAGTTGTACAATGTCACTTTTCAGAATTACTTAGTCAGCTTTTTGGAAAATTTTAAAGTTTAGTCAGGTCCTTTGTTTGGGTAATGCACTCAAAATACTGGCCCTGCTATTATTCTTAAGTCCTTCACCCAGAAACTTCAGGAAAGTGAAAATTTTTAACCGGGCAGATTTGGTTTGTGCCATTAGCTGTGGTCAAAGTTTCCGTGGAGGGGCTAGGTAAAGCTGTTTTGAATTTCAGTTATTTATGCGATCTTTCATCCCCAGAATCTAGGCGAGGCAAAAGCAGTGACCTCGCTATTTGAAATGAAAAAGTTTTACATTTATCGTTAGATTGGTACAGGGATATTCATTCAATGGGAAGTGATTCGTGGGCTTCCACTGGTTTTCTTAGTAACCAAAGCAACCTTAACAAACATGGAACGAGAGAAGGAAGTCTTGGCCATTCATTTACTACTTTACCCTTCAAATACTTTTCGTGTCTCTTATGTACAGATACTATTTTAGACAATAGCTGTATAGCCTTGAGTAAGAAATTTATGCAGCTTACATTTTAGTATGTGGATCATTATTTAAAAAAGCAAAAATATATAATGCCTGGGAGTGATAATCACTATGAAGAAAACAAAAGCAGGGTACAAAATTGGAGTGACTGGAGTGACAGGACCTTTTACATGGAGTTAGAACCCTCCCCCACCCTGAGGAAGTGACATCTGAGGGGATCTGAGGGAAGAAAGCAATATGGCTAGAAAAGGGTGTTACAGGCAGCAAGAACAGCAAGGACAAAGCTTTAGGTAGGAACAAACTAGTCATGTTTGAGGAAATGAGTAAGATGGCTAGTGTGGCTGGCACAGTGAGTGAGAAGGAGAGTAACCGGAGGTGAAGTTAGACACACAGTCAGGGAACAGACCCTGTGGGCTCGTTGACCAAGGTCAAGTGTTGGGATTTGGGTTTGACTTGATGGAAAGCCATAGGAGGAATGGGGCAAGGTTATGGTATCATCTGTTAACATTGCAAAGGTCACCATCAATGCTGGGTAGAGAAGACGAGGGCAGTGCTGCGAGAGCAGGGACCGGGGGACACTCATCGGGGAGCTAGCTTGGCTGACTCGGGGCTGACAGTGGCTGGCACTAAGGGGTGGGGTGGAGATGGTGAGGAGAGGCACTGGATTCACAATACAAAAGTGGAGCCCAGAGTGCTCTGTGACAGGCTGGGTGGGGAATATACGGGAAAGGGACGCCGTGTGGCTTCATAAGGTGGGCACTGAGGAACTGGAGGAACTATTCACATAGACTGTGCAGTGCATGGCAGCCCAGGGGTGGATCAGTGAGGTGGCTCTAGGAAGAATGAAGGGTGACTCCTTGGATTTTGAGCTAAGCAACTGTATGATAGGTGGTGCTGTGTGCTGAGACTAGGAAGACTGGGAGAACCGCTTAGGGGGTAAAGGGGAATCAAGCTGTTTGGGGCATGGTAAATGTGAGATGTTGGCCTCTCTGAGGAGATTTACATACAGAATTAGATAGGTACATCTGGACCTCAGAGGAGAGTTCAGGGTTAGAGGTAAAATTGTGGAAGAATAAGTGGCTAATGGACTGAATTGGGACTTCCAGTGAGAATGTTGAGAAAAAGAAGAGGTTTGTGGACTGTGCCCTGGGAGACTGAGATTTAAAGATGGGAAAGGAGCGGCACATTTAACATTTTTTAATCTTTCATATTTTATGGATGAGTTTTGAACTTCCTTTCTATGCTAAGTCTACAAAGTTGTTTTATATTTTAACTCTCTAGTAGGTTCTAGACATACCTTTTTGAGCATTATTTACTAAATGAGCATATATAAGTTTGAATCTGAAAATCGTGTTTTCCATCATAAGTTGTTAGTGACTTAAACCTACTTTTAAGTCACTTTCTTCCTTTCTTCCTAGTAAGAGCTGTTTGTGAAAACAGAGCTCATGCTTTCCCCCTGCTTCCTGTGTGCTCTGTTCTCACTGACGGGAGATTCCATTTATCCCGCTGGTGACTGTCTTGCTCCCGCTGCCCACATCATGTTGGCCATGGGTGTTTTCATAAACTGTCAGGATCATTGTATACGATCCAAGATACAGCTCCCAGCAAATGGCCTAGGAAGTGCAGTCTGACAGGTGGCTGTACTTGTATTATCAACACGTCTCCCCGGGAGGTGGCTGCCCTTGTATGAAGCTGACTCCGTCCCCCTGTCCACTTCTCTTATCTCGACCTTCCTATTTTGTGGGGGAGCTTTGTGTACTGGAAGAGTCCTTGATGAAACTGAAGGCCCTTCTTTGTGCTCAAGCCAGGGCACCAACCACCACCTTACCAGGTAGCATTTCGTAGTCAACTTGGCAAGCATTTATCTTACATGGCTGTTTAGTCCCAAGGGAGCAAGCTCTGTGCATGTCTTCCCCTGGGTTCTGAGGGAGTGCTGAGGTACTTAACACAAGCATGAATCGGCTCTGCTCTGCAGTGCAAATGCAGTGTTTGTTAGCATGACTTTTTTGCTTTTGTGTCTACACTGGCAATTCAGTTCTGTGCCTTCTTAGTCCTACTCATGCCCCCTCTTTCCCCTCATCTCCCTTTTTTTTTTATAAGCCCAAGTCCTAAAAGTATGCACATATGTGGTAAACTTGTACTACTGATTGTCAACCTGATGAAGCCATTTAGATGTACCCTTCTTCCTTTTCCTCTGCACATTTCTGTGCTCCTCACTGGGAGTTGGGTGGTTAATAGGAGGCTAGAATTAAGCACATAATCTCATTACTAGAGGCAAAAAGTGCGCACATCCTATTGTCCCATTTCCTAGCTATTGTTCAGCAGCTGTTGTTCACAGGCCCTCACTGTTCTTTGCCTGCTGTCACTCTGGCTACAGAGACGCAGGGTGTTTGCTGCCTTCGCCCTCTCAGGATATTAATTCTCTCCTTCCTGGGGGTGGCCGTCTATAATTCCTGTAAAAAGGCTAATCTCTGTAATTACTGTCATTTTTTTTCCTTGGAACTATATATGTCTTCAAGATTTACCTGCCCTCACTGAATTACAAAATTATTTTCCTTCCAAGAACATTATATTGTTTGATCAGATGTATTTTCATCATGGCATGAGGGTAAAGTTATTACAATTGAAATAGTTTGCACTCAGAAGAAACCCAGTTGTGTGGCTAGCCATGAAAAAGATAATTTGGGGCTTCATACATTGTTAATTCCCTCTTTGATCTTGATTTTAAAATCTGATGAAAGAGTTAGATATATTACTTTTCCTGGCACTTCCGACCCTGGTCAATAACATGACCATTTAGCTGGTACCCAGCCAGAAAGCTGGGAGCCATTCTGGATTCCTCTTTCAACCTCATTGCCTACATTCAGATAAACATTAGGGCTCATCCTGTCTTTTAATCCATCAATATCCTTTTATTTTTTTCTGCTGTTGTCCAATGTATGCCATGAGTAATCATTTTTCACTTGAACTTCTGTAATACCCTAATTGGACTTCATCTCAGCTAGTCTTGTCCCATCCAGATTATTCTCCACAGTGCTAGAGTGATCTATAAAACAGAAATCGGGTCTTGCCACTGCTCATGCCTCCGTATAGAATGAATTTCAAAGCCCTCTGATGATGTAGAAGGGTC
The DNA here is from genome assembly GCA_026230045.1 of Corynorhinus townsendii. NCBI lineage: Eukaryota > Metazoa > Chordata > Mammalia > Chiroptera > Vespertilionidae > Corynorhinus > Corynorhinus townsendii. The sequence continues at coordinate 136,245,237 of JAPDVU010000007.1, read as the reverse complement.
TTTGTGATCTGACTTCTGCCTTTCATGTCAGCCTCTGTCCTGCTTCGCTTGTCCCTCACATTCTAGGCTCAAGTCCCTCTGAATTGCTTCCATCTCCCTGAACAAGACAACTGTCTAAAACCCAGGTTCTCTGAATGGAAGCTCCTTACCACCTCTACTGTGAATCCACAGGCCTCAAACTTAGCTGTGATTTGGCATCATGAATGAGGAGTGATTAATATTGCCTGCTAATTTCCTTAGCTGGTAATGTCTGGATACTTATGGTTGCCTACCCTTAATGAAGCTGAGAATTATATCTCTTTTGAGATATATATATATTTTTTTTTCCACCATTTGATGTTTGCCATTACATAATGATTTGGATGGGATTCAGCATATACTTTGGATGTCCCAGTGATAAAGTCTATTTCTGCTTTTGGTCTGTACCATCTCTAGTGATCGTTTTAGTTACTGTTGTAACATATTTAATATATAGCTTTAGAAATAGATGGAAGTGATTCGAGATTTTTAGGGTAGATTTATTTTACTAGAATAAGGGTAACTGACTAATGAGATGGGGGCATGGTGAGGGTTTAATTTAATTTGTGTGGACTTGCCAAAAATGGGTCCTTACAAAACTGTCAGTGTCACATGTTTGAGGCCATTTTAGTGCTCTGGAGTGTGTTTTAGTTACTTGACAAAGAGTTGGTGACCTACTGATTACCAAGTATATAGGCACACAAGTAAAGCATTTACACAACTGTTTCTGTCACCATTGGTGTTGGTAATCCGTCGACATGTTCACTTTATTGAGCAGATGGGGTGCTAGTCATCCTGATTGAGAGAGAGTAAGTTAGGTGCAATGACCTTGAGGAGCTCCACAATATATATAATATTACTGCAAGATGTGAGAGGGCTTAGAGCTGTGTTATGAAAGGGTCTTGTCAGCTCATGTAAGGTGAGTAGTCGAGGTGACTAGACCCATCTGTTAAATAATGAAAACTAAAGTTTATGTGATCCTGACTCACTCCTCTGCGGAACCGTGAGCAAAGGGAGTTCTTGAAACACCTACTCCAGGACGAGAGAGAGAGAGAGAGACTATGACCATGAATGAGCAGAACCAGAGGTAAGACAGTGACTTCCTGGATCACACTAGTAGGGGTATAAGAAAAGCACAGGGTCCAGAAAAGTCTCACTGGAACCCAAACCCAAAGAGGAGAAAGAACAGGAAGTAGACTATTCTCTTGATGAAATAACTAGAGCCCTATTGTATTTCATTTATGTCATGACTCACAGTATTTCAAAGTGAGCTGTCAATAACTTTCAACATATTCCTTAGGCTACTTTGTAATATCCCAAGTTTCAAAATCCTTGGGATGTTGTTACAGATGCAACGTTTTCTAAGTGTCACCGCCCCACCACACTGATGGGCTGGAGTGGGGCAGTGACTCACACACTCTCCTCTGATCCTCCCAAGACCCTGGGCCACTCCAACCATCGTCCCCAGGGTGCCCTGGTCTCCTTGAAGGCCCTGGAGCTGCATGATTGGCACACGGAACAGGAGGAGACCGTTAGGGCCTAAACAAAAAGAAAGAAATCATTATGTAGTATAAATTATTGAGAATGGTACCAGGCCCACAGTTAGTGTCTGGATGGGTATTAACATGTGGAGGGAGCTCATGTTAGCTAGCCTTAATAATCTTTTAATTGACCGCATTTAGGAGAGTCCTAACATGTAACAGGAGCTTAGCAATGGAGAGCTGTTTTGACTAAGATAGGCTCTCCGGAGTCTTCCACCCACTGAGGAGACAAAACATGTGACAGACTGAAACCCTTAGCCTCCTGTGAAGGAGCGAATGGTCACTGTTCTGATCCAGATTTCTGCCTCTCTGGTTTGCCTCTGCCTGTCACACAATGCTCTCACCTGCTCCGAGCTGTTGTTTCATGGGTCAGGGCCCTCATTTCTCTTTCCTGGCCATTTTATTCTGTCCTGGTGTGTCTGCCTAAAGTTAAGTGCAGAATCTTTACCTGTTGTGTTGCTGAGAAAGCTTTATTTTCCTCCCATAATTTCCGCAAACCAGCTTCTGCCAATTTTATTCTCTGTGGGATGGTGTCTGGGTTTTCATGGGGGCAGCGTGCTGGATCTCTCCCCTCGGAGAGCCATCTGTTCTCTGGACCACTGCCCTGTACCTGCCCGTTTTGTATGCTGGTTCTGCTCGCATTGTTGCAGGAGGATGTTTTGGGTATTTTTAAATTCTGTTCCTTTCGTTAAAAAGAGTCATTTCCTATTCGGAGGTGGAAAGATGGATGTCTTTATACTTAGACCACATGAGGGCCGAAGCTTAAGAGAGAAAACTCTGAAATCGTCCAGTGCTCCAAATCATGTGGGTGACTTGTCCTCATATGCAAAATCTGCTACAGAGCCATCAACAGAAATTTTGCTTTGCAGGTTCCCAGCATCAGGCTTTCTCAGCTTCAGCACTCGTGCCATTAGGGCCTGGATAATTCCTTGTGTAGACTGTCCTGTGCTGCCAGGTGAGCAGCAGCGTCCTTAGCCTCTCTACCCACTAAATGCCCACGGAAACCCCATGGCGACAACTAAAAATGTCCCCCCTGGGGGGTCAAATCACTCCGAGAACTGCTGCTCAAATAAACAACATCTGGAAATAAATCGACAAATAAGTTATAAAATGTGTAGCAAAAACATTCAGGATGACAGGAAATACTTGTAGAGCAGCGATTTTCAACCGGTGTGCTATAAAATTTTTGAAAGCATGCAATACCTGACTTTTCCCCCTTAGATTGTCAAATAAAAATATGACAACAGCCAATACCTGATTATACCTATTTTTCTTTTGACCAGATCTGCAAAAAATGTTTTGTGTGTGTGTGCCACAGAATTTTAGTAATTAGTTTATGTGTGCCGTGAGAGTGATAAGGTTGAAAATCATTGTTATAGAGTGCCTAATGTGGACTAGGCACTGTTGTGAGAGACTTTTCATATAACTAGCCTCACTCAGAGAGTATTATTATACCATATTACCCACATTTTACAGACGAGGAAACTGAGGCACAGAGAGATCATGCACTTGCTAAGTGCCAGATGAAGAATCTGAACCTACGCAGTGTGACCCTGGAGTCAATGAGCTGGACTTACTGTGCTGCCCTCTCAACAAATCTGGGAATAGATACTCGCCTCACTTAGCATGGGGTATTACCTCTCGGAGGTGCTTAGCAAACATGATTTTAATGACTGGTTATCTGCAAACCCAGGAAATTATTTAATGTGTTAAGTCAGTACTGAGTAAATTCAGACTCTTTAATTAAATAAAAACTAAACTTTTCTTTGAAGACAATCAACTATTCTCTCTTAGAGCAAAGCAGAGAGTCTCTTAGCATTTCTAGGCCCATTTGCAGGAATCTTTTGGAAGAAGTTTGTCAAGGTGACCTTTAAAGTCTCTCATCTGGGCTTTGATTTGGGTGGTATTGGAGTTCTGCAAATGTCAGAATGAAGATTGGTAAAATGGAACAAAATATTATTTGCCTGATGAGAATGCACAACAATCCACTCTTGCCCTATGATAAGGAAATACTGAATTCCTCCTCTCAAACTAGGTATGTGTTCTGATGAGGTATAGTTTGACCTACCTCCAGGACTTATAAAAAATTAAACATCTTTAACTAACAGGAAACCACTTTAGTCGATCAATTTTCAGACTTCCATAGTGGGCTTCCTATAATAGATAACAGGGCTGGGCTCTAAAGTTTTTTACAAGTGCACTTGTCTGATCTATATTGAAATGGGAAGCCTGCATTTTATATAATAAAGTGTAACGACAGTACCGTTATTCTTGTTAAAGATGTTTTTAATGTACTCTGTAAGGCAAAAGAATGGAAGCTTCCAAAGTATTAATCAAAACAATGTTACTAAAATAGCCAAAAGACAACTTATTCACAATAGCTTCATCTTATCAGTCCTCTTAAAATTCATGGTGTGAATTGTAGTTATTTTACGCTGCGAGACTATAAGTAATACATTTTCTTTTTAAAAATTGAATGGCTCCATTTTTTCTTAATTCTTAAGAAGTTAGTGATTTTAAGGACAATATTAGAAAATGTCCTAAATCTCACTTTTTGTGGAAGACTTTCCAGAAATGTTGCATTACAAGGGATAGCAGAACCAAACATTTATCCTTTTCAGTGGTATGAAGGGATAACTCTTGTTCCCTGATCCAGGCTGTTTGCTCTCACCATAGAATTCGTGGTTTCTATAATGAGTACTTGCCTCCGGGTAAGTAACCTGTCATTTACCTCCCACACAGTCTTGATGCAGAGCATTACTTTGCTATTCTCATTTAGGATGGACTGCCTTGATACCTACAATAATTTGTTGATTACTTTACCTGTATAGAAAGTGGCTAATGAGTACTCAGATTTCTATGGAATGGTAGGGTTATTCAGGTATTCTTTTCCATAAATGTAGAATTTTTTAAAACTGCAGAAAACAAAGCTAAGCAAAATGGGATTATTCAGAAAATAGAAAGTGATTTTCTTAAGGTTGTTTGCAATTGTTCTCCCAGTTGATGGCCAGCATCTGGGTTTCCACCGTTTTGAGTTCCAAAGTTGCCAACAACAATTCCAAGCACCGAGTTACAGGAGGCTTAGTATGTTTTTATGAAGCTGTCTTCAGAAAATAGTGCGATTGATAATTGTAGAGCTTGCAAAGAGCTAAGCCTTCATTAGTACGTAAGTACCATTTAAGTATAGTTTACTTGAAGGTCAAAAATGATGGCCCGTCCAGGACAGACTTTTCCAAGACCAGAATTTTAAAAAACAAAAATTTTGTTGCCCACATGAGTAGGAAGTCAATACTCCTGATTCCAAAAGAGTACCTTTTCTTTTAAAATGGTTATATCACCAAGTAGTTTATTCTTTCACAAAAATCTGGCCCGTGTATATTGCCCCCACTTAGGAGATTAATAATACTATGCACTCTACATATAATGTTTAAAAAGAACCTCTTATGAGATCCTGAGGAAAGTATATTTCATATTTTATCTGCTTTTGAAAGTGGGAAAATATTGTACACTGTCTACATAGTAACTGAATGGCTGTTCTTTCCAACTGCTTCTAAATGGTTATAGATGTTACCTTAGATTTCATGTTATGATAAATTTTGTTGCAATGGCGAGGCATTGGTATTCAGTCTTACTATACATTAGGGAATATGACAACAGGAGTTCTTACTATACATTGGGGCATATGACAACAGGAATTCTTAGTTTTACCCAGTTGTTGAATCAGAAAAACCTAAGGTCTGAGAGATGTGGAAGTCACAGAGAGAACCAAATCCTGAATCGAGAACTCATTTGTAAAATACTGCATTACTCATAAGAATCGTCTCAGAAATTCAACTATGCCAGTTGGGTTGGGAAGTGAATTTTAAGCCATCATATTATAAATTACTGGATTTAATTATTTTGATGGTGAAAATAAAGTAGACACTGACATATGAAATTATTACAAAAGAGCAATGTTCAAATCAGTATTGCTCTGTTGAAATGATCATTATGGTTCAAGTGCAAATATGTAATTTTCTCATATGTGAGGAATATGTGTGGCTTATTTAATAGATAACTGCTACTATTTCATAGATTCAGGAAAGTGTGTGAGTAACAACTGCTGATCATCATTGCTACTCACTTCTTTATTCCGCCTCCAAAAGTTAGAGAAAAGTGAAAATTAGACCAGTACTATCACAGTAGAGCACCTACTTCTAGGAAAATGGATTGATGAGAACTAAAAAATTATTTTTTTGTCTCCTAAAATTAAATGTAGACACTGGAATCTAGGGACTATTTTGTGAATTTTCCGTATTTTATTTTTAAATGTTGCTATTCTTTAGGACAGTGGTTCTCAACCTTTCTAAGAATGCCGCGACCCTTTAATACAGTTCCTCATGTTGTGGTGACCCCAACCATAACATTATTTTCGTTGCTACTTCATAACTGTAATTTTGCTACTGTTAAGAATCATAATGTAAATATCTGTGTTTTCCGATGGTCTTAGGCGACCCATAGGTTGAGAACCGCTGCTGTAGAGCCTAAGACCATCGGAAAACACAGATATTTACATTACGATTCATAACAGTAGCAAAATTACAGTTATGAAGTAGCAACGAAAATAATGTTATGGTTGGGGTCACCACAACATGAGGAACTGTATTAAAGGGTCGCGGCATTAGAAAGGTTGAGAACCACTGTTTTAGTACATAGCATTCTTAATTGAAGGTTTTAGTGAAAGTTGGTAGGAAGGAGAAAGTATGTTCAAATAAGTTCATTTTGGTTCTGATCATTTTTAGTAGAATTACAGTTTGGCCATGGAAAAAACTGGGATTTAGGGAAATTTTTTAATTTTTATTTTAGTTATGTGATATCTCTAGTTCGAACGAGTACAGAAATTTAGGGATCAGCTTGACTTGACATTTTGACAACTATGACTATGTCCCAGGTAAAACAGTTACTGTGATGCAATAGTGACCCTTCACACATACATATAGGCTGCAGCAAAAGTGGGTTTATAGTTGTGAATACATGAAAGTTTATTCTTGTGTTAATTACTATATTTCCCATACAAACAAGTGTACACCCACTATTGCCCCACCCTGCATCTTTTAAATGTGCAGGAATTTTTTTGAGAATTGGATGCAGCATCAGTGTTTGAGTATTGTTAAGTATATCCACCCAACTTGTGTTTCTTAACAAAAGGGCACCGTGCTCCCAAATGCATTTCAAATAATTTCTGTTACGTCCTGAAGTTACACTGCTTTAAATACTTGGGAGACTTATGGTACTTCTGTTTGTCACAAGTAAAACCCACAAAACAAACTTGTCTATGTAGCTTCAATTTTTTCATTTTAGCATTATCATCTCCCACTTTTTGATACGTTGAGAATTAGTTAAAACGTTGCCAACATCTATTTTGAAAATCAGTATTAGCTCTCACCCACAGACTTCAGTTTATGTCCGCTTTTCCCCTGGTCACGGGTGCATGTTACAGCTTGCCATTGTGGTCATCGTGGTGCATTTCATTACGCGTCTTGTTCTAGCTGCTTTCTTGAGACTTGGGAAAGGGAATTTTTCTGAGTGATTGTACTATATTGTTCCAAATATAAGGCCACCCAGAATAGAAGGCAACCTCCAGCTAGAAACAGCTCAAATATGGAGAAAGGCTGGGGGCCCAGAGCCCGGCGGGTCTTGCAGTGGTGGCAAGGGTGCGGAGGAATAGGACGCTGCCTGCCCACTCTCCCGGTGAGTGAAGACAAGCCAGCTGCTGCATTTGCTTGTGTGTAACCCAGGTGGCTTGTGCTGCTCGAGGAAAGTTAATGCTGGGGGTAGAGAACAGTCTGTGTACGTGAAAGAAAGTTACTGTGGGTGTAAATCTGGGGAGGGACGTTGGGAGTAGTCTTTCATCTCCTAAACAGTCTTCCCTAGCGTTTTCCCCCCTGAACTTGAGGGTGAAAGTTGAGTGACTGGAGAACAAAGGTAGCCTGCACCTTAATGAAAAGGCATTTAAGAGTTCAGTGGCCATGAAAAGGAATTGTTAGACACTGTCGGATGTCTGTTGACCAGCCCAGGAAATTATTCCATGCCCTTTCCAGGTGACTGGGGCCCGGGAGACAGTGGTGCCCTATGTGATCCTCATGTACCTTGAAAACAAGCCTCCCTGAAATTGGGAGTCACGTGTCTTAATTTCATTAAGGCTTTCCTCTTTTTAAATTCCTTGTCTCCTGAGCCAGCCATGTTACAATTTAAATGGGCTCAATGTTACTAAAATATGTTGCACTCAGGAGCACGTTTAAAAAAAAAACTTCAGTGAAAACATATTAGTCAACTATGTATTGACTGAACCTAGATAATTCTCCAAATTTTGGTCTCATTCTACTGAGCACATAAAAATTTGTCCTTGTATTTTATGGGAACTAAATGTAATAGAATGGGTTGCTTGATTGTTACAATCTAGAAACCTGTTTAGCACCTGTTGGTGTACAACTTTACCAGGCACTTGGCTACCTTTGTGGCTTCACAAAAAACACATAGCCATGAGTCTTGATCCTCCCTGTGATGATTAGTCCATGGCTCACAAAGTGGATTTGAACTCTAATCCCCCAATTAGACGTTTCCCCCTACTGTAGCCTTTCTTTATTATTATTATTATCCTATTGTTTAAAGAAACTTCTTTAATAAAATATTTGTATTTCTGAATAGATAAGGGTAGAACAGGACTCTCCTTAAGTTTAAACAATGCTAAATTATCTAGAGGATTTGGTTAAGGGAAGGTGCTTTTCACTGATTTTAGAAATTTTCTTAAACTAAAATGGCCTGGAAGATGGAGGTCCCATTCCAAAACAAAAGCATGCAAGGATGGATATACCTTCCAGTTTGCCAGGTCTGGGAAGGGAACCTTTGAAAGAGAAGGACTGGGAGGAGGATAGCCCAGAGGGGGAAGGAGTATTGCCAGCCAAGTCAGATTACCAGTCAGAAGAAAGACAAAACTGCAGTGGGGGGTCCTAAATGAGAGGTTTGACGTGAACTCTGGGTAACCTCAGAAGCCTTTTCACATGAGTTCATGAGAGTGGTGATAGCAGGGAGAGAGAATGGCAGAGGACTAGAGCTTCCTTTATAATTCCTCTGTTTTGGAAACATTTGATCTCTTCAGAAGAGGAGGATGTCCAAAATGTGGTGGTGGAGTTGGAAGGAGGGTGTGCCCAATGAGCCAACTTCAAATAGTTTCCCTTTTATTATTTGTATCAGGTACTATGTCTGATTTGGTCTGAATTACAAATATAGGAAAACATACCTTATAAATATTTTTCCCCAGAGAGGGTTGGGACTGTTATAATTGGTTGCCCTGTGTCATCACCCGCTTATTAATTTAGTCATTAGTAGCAATGAAGGACAGAAACTGGAGAGGTCTCCTAAATGTCACACTTTATGGCTGTTCCTCCCTGTTGGCTAGAGAGGGTTGGGCAGGACCTGATGTGTTTCCATAACTCTCTGGGCAAGGAAAAGCACATGGTCTCCGTTGGCTTGTGAGGTGGTGAGGATAGCCTTCAAGGATGTAAGTAGCGACAGGGAAGAGAGAACATATTCCAAATTGCGTGCATAATAATTTTGTAAAAACCAATGGGAAGTGTCAGTTTCTTTAAAAATAGCATGGTTTCCATAAAGCCCAAACCTAAGACAGGCTGCACTCAGCTTTCCCTTCCCATCCCTGACATGCACAACATGGAAGCGCTTAGAGATGCTGGAAAAGAAAAGTTCCAAACCACACATGATGCTCCTTCTCCGGGGATTAGATTCATGGGATCCAAGAGAAACAGAGCAGTTATTAGTCTAGTAGGCATGAAAAAAATCTCTAGGTTTGTTGGACAGACATTAAAATCCCTCAGGCCCTCTGAGTGTAATGATCACCACACACAGGTGAAATTCCCATTTGACTGCTTTTTGTGGGAGTTTAGATAACTGCTACTCTTTTTCTTCCCTGATCCTTTAGTCTTTCTGCAAGCAATCCCTAGAAAAGGTTCGTTTGATTTCCCCCCGAGTTCCTGTATGGGTGATGGTGACTCTCACAGGCCAAATTAATCATGGCAGGTTCTGATTCCTCAGCAACTAAGTTACGGAGTCACTGAACTACAAATACGTAATCTGATCCATTTTGTTTTTCATATCCAAAAAGACCAGAAAATAAGAGGATTTTTTTTTTCTGAAAGAAAAGACTGAATTTGGTTAAATCTCTTTGGAATATGTTCCACTACAGGTCTTCGCTCAAAGAAGTGTTTTATAAGAGTTTTATAAGAATGTGATGTGTGTGCATTTTCTGAGACATATGGAATGAGGCATTTGTCTTGCTGAATGAGCATGTTAACTCAGCTGCAGAGTAACTCACAAATTCCCTACACTTGAGTATGTTTTTCAAAAAATCATTCCTGAAATGCTTAATGGTCATTCCTTAGGGGGCTTTGCTCTCTTTGGTAAATTAGAAATGACATCTGGACATGTGTAGAGATGGTTAACTTTTCTTGTGGTCAAACAGCAAGCACATTGCAATTAACAGGTGGACAGTATTATAGGACAGTTGGGGGGGGAGGGGGGCATATTTAACAAAATGGCTGATTCTCACTTGGCAGTGAAATTGAATGACATCTGTGCAGTTATAAACGACTTTTGTTTTAATAACAAAGTTGTTGATTTTCTACTAAGGGTTCTTTTAGGTTGTCATCAGGGGCTGATGGGAATAACAGTTCACCCAACTCTCCAGCTAGCTTCAGTGGACATACCACACCTCCTCAGCAGCCTGAACCCGTGGTACATTCTCTTAAGGTAACCGACTGTGTACAACCATTTATCAAGAAAGTCAGTTGTGTGATGGTTTGTTTGCTGTAGTCTAGTAGTCCTCACAGTCTTGTTTTAACCATATATACTTTATTTTTTACCCCTAATGGTGTAACTTTATCTTAAGTTTTGAACTATCATTTTAATTTTTTTTACCTAACAATGAGTTTGAGTGCTTATGGTTGAATTGCTAGTGTTATTTTGTTTTGAGTAATGTGATTCCTTTATCTGCATCGAGTTAAATTTGAAGTCTGATATGCATGTGTATTCATTGTGTAAAATAATGTTACAGGTATTTTATGTGCAATGTTTGTAGCATGGGTGTCTTCAAATAGAGGGAGTTCATAGTTGGCCAAAGGAAGGAAGGATACCATATTTTTCTTTCTTTATGCAAATGAAGCACAATGTGCAACTTACTAAAAGAAACTATTGAAACAAACAAAACGTACTCCCTCCTCCACTAAAAGAAATTAGGTCTTCAAACTCTAGTTAATATTCCTTTATAGAATATTACAAAATAGGTATGAGATCTTGCTCATAAAGCTATTTTATTTTTGGCTTTTACTTCAAATTCTGTAATGACTTCAAAAAAGACTTGGCTAAATTTTATCATTTAATTTTCTTTACCAATAATGAGCTTTCCAATAAATACCATAAGTAAAATTAATAATAAAAATACTTCAGAGTAGAAACAAATGCAATAAAAATTATCTTAAAATTGAGACAATTCCTTGAAACTTTCATTTTCCAAGTATAAAACACTGTCCTTTAAATCAATAATCCCTATCATGTAGCCTGATGAAGTATTCTGAGCACGAAGTAGGTAGAGTGCTTTAGCCTGCCACATGAGTTTCACAATTTTCCTAAAATTGTTTTGGATTCAGAAGGTCTATCCACAGACTGAAGATGCATTCTTTTGGAGTGGGCCACATTTTCCCTGGCATGTATAAAGCAAATAAATAGGTGAGAACTTCAAAATAGCTATTTGGAGTTGATTTAGTTTTAGCAGATTTAGCTCCCTCCTTTATATTTTACTGTCCCTTAGATCAGTAATCGGCAAATTCATTAGTCAACAGAGCCAAATATCAACAGTACAATGATTGAAATTTCTTTTGAGAGCCAAATTTTTTAAACAACTTCTTCTAACGCCACTTCTTCAAAAGAGACTCACCAGGCCGTGGTATTTGGTGGAAGAGCTCCACTCAAGGGGCCAAAGAGCCACATGTGGCTCACGAGCCGCAGTTTGCCGACGAGCTTGCGTCTCACAGGCATCAATTGGCTGCTGATGAGGGAAGGTAGCAGAACCACACTGGTGGCCAGTGGCAAGGCGCCTGGCATTTCCTGTGTTGGTTGGGATAACGCAAAGTGAGCAACTCATGGGCAGGCACAACAGAATGAGGTGGCCCTCCGTCTGGTGGGTGCTGGTTTATGGACTGGGGAACACTTGCTCTCTGCTTCCGCATTTGAATGCTGCTTAGCACGAACAGCATGCTAACCGTGCTGTAACGTTAGCATAAGCCAGGCCCTAGCTACCTGAAAAGCATTTTAGAGGTGAAAAAAGTGAGAGTGGCTTCAATCTTGCAGTGTTAGTGTCCGTACATACTCCCAAAGTAACACATTTTCCGATTGAAGGATGATGATTCAGCCTGCTGCCTTATTAAAGGGCAAGTGCAGTTTGAATCAGATCAGCTGAGTGGGTCGCCCTGCCGTCTTCCCCAGATTTCTCACTACAGCTGTGTAAGTATGGCCGAAAAGGAATGGGGCAGGCAGGGAAGAGCTCTTCAACTCTCTCTAAATTCATTCTCTAATTTTCATATAAAATTTTACCTCTAAGAGGAAGATGTTATATTATAATCAGGACACATAAGTCGGCTGGGTAATACTGAGCAACTATCTTAATAGTATCTTTAAAATAGAAGTATCTTTATTGGATAACTGGAGGCTTTTGAATATATAATATGTTCGCTTCCACGAGTTCACTGTGTCTGAAATAGAAATATGTGCAAACACAGCCTATGGGAAATGCATCCGAACACTATCTCAATGTTAAAAACATGTAATCAACATTTTGTTTTTAAAAGCCACCGATCTAGAGCATATTTATATCATAAGATTTTTTTCTGTTCTGAAAGGAATAATTAGGACAATGGCTCAGTTTCTCATCTTCTGATAGATTTCAAAAAAATTCTCTAGGATTTAATAACTGTGGTCATGGATGGGGGAAGAGTTTGAAGGCGGTGTGAGAAATTAGCTCACTTAAAATAACACCACATTTTTCTTGTTTTTAAAATTCATGCTAACTATTAATTGGAGCTTCACTTTATTTAGTAGAAATTAACTGATTTGAAGTACTCTTCTCTGAGGTGCATAATAAATCAAATTTGTAAGTAAATGAGCTTGTTCTTTCTATGAATATTCACTGAGCATAGTTAAGGATTTCCTCTAATGGATGTAAACTGACTCTAATTTGAGTTGAGTAAAAGGGTCAGGCTTTCATTCACTACTAGCATATGCTATGTTAAAGAAGCAATATCTACATAACAATGGCTAGAACTTTTGAGTTAACCAGAGGGTAGTTTGTAAATTAGATTCCTTATTGCAGCATGAACTCTAGTGAAAAATCCATGCAGTCGAAGTATATAAATTTAAAAGGAAGGCTCCCCTCATGCTTAAGTGATTTATTTTGGCTCAACTGTTCACTGGTGCTAATTCGCAGGTGACAGCTTTAGGTGTGGCCATTAGCACTGACTGGGAGGACAACAGAACAAGGAGTTTAGCAATGTCAGGGTGGATTCTATAGGCGCTCTTAGGAAAAGTATTTTTTTATGCTACATTAATGCTTTGATTTACAAGCTGACAGAAGAAAATAGCCAACTGCATTCAAAGCCCAAGATTTGTACTTTAGAAAGTATTGACATGAAAACGTAATAGACATTTTTAAAAGAATATTTTTTCACATTATTAAGCAGTAATTTTGAGAAATGGGATCTAAAATTGTTTAAAAGCATCTCATCCCCAGATACTTTGCTCTAATGAAAAATATTGAAAGTGTTGCTCAAATATTGTCACTATAAGGAGTCACTGTCTCTCATTGCTAATATCAAAGAACCATCCCCATATTCCTTTCCTAGCCACTAAGAATGCCCAGGCAAGAACTGTGAGGTCAGTAGTGTTAATATTAACAAAAATTCTTATGTATGTATTCCTGGGTTCTGACCAGTTTCACCATCACTGTCATCTTTTTAATCATCTTTTCTATAGGCCATGTCTACATATCATTTGGACTGTCTGGTGTATAATTAATTATATTGCTCATTTTTACAATGGAGCAAGAATTATTGACTCTCTAAATCATTGACAGGTTATCTTAATGACCCAATTAACTAAATGTATCTAATTATTTTAGACATTAATACATTCAATAGACTCTTAGTGATGCAATAGATTGCTTTTAATGGCCATCTGAAATCAAGTAGAATTGATTCCAGATAGGTTTCACAGTAATAAACTGTTTTAAAAGATTTTTGCCATCTATGTATCCATTCTGATATGCAGACATGGAGAAAACTAAAGGTTTTTACCAAGGAGCTGCTTGCTGGTTTTATTCTATAACTAACAAGGTTGTTTTCCATGTGAAATTTGCTTCTCTTTTTCAACTAATCCAGGTCTTGGATGTTCAGGAAACTGTAGATCGTCAACAGGGTAAAGAGTATGAACAGGACCTTAGTGAGACAGAAAAAGCTATAGGCAGAGAAATGTGCAATGTAAGTTTAATGTGCTTTGTTGTGTATTCTGTGTTCCAAGCCCCATCATGGCATAGTAATTGCTTTATGAATATCTACTTTTAAAAATGCTGGACAAGTGCCATAATTATGTGAAAATAAAATATTCAGGTAAGCAATAAGCCAATATATTTCAGAATTATGAAAAAGTTTCTAAATAATAGTCTGTTGTCTAAAATGTATTACGAGTTTTGATCGAATAAATGGGTTTCTGTTTCATACTTTTAAGAAGTTCCTTAGAGATCAGTGTTTAAAACCTGTGATAAAGAAAATAGACTTATTTGGATTTGTTTGTAAATATACTTGGGAGAAAGAATCATCATCTTAATAGGTAATATTTGCTGGGTTGTTCATGCATATTATATGTGTGCTTCATGTCATGCAAAGTAGTATCTTTACCTTTCAGTAATTGACACCTCTATCTATGAAATCATAGAGGAACACAGTAAAAAAAATGACATGCTACTTTCATGATACATATTCAATGTGATCATTATGTGGCTGACTAAATTCTAACTATTTCAGTAATATGCATAGATGTATCATTTAATCAAGAATATAATAGTGAAGGTTATTAGAAAGCTAAATAGATTACAGAGGAACACATTTGTTAAAAGCAAAAAAGTCACAGATTATATTAGTCACTCATTTTAATTGGCTTCATATATATAATATTTTTAACCTTAGATTCTTTGTCCATTAAGATATCAAAATTGCTTAGAAATACCTTTAAGCTTTCGGCCAGTGGTCGGCAACTGCGGCTGTTTGGCCCCTTGAGTGTGGCTGTCCACAAAATACCACAGCCTGGGCGAGTCTATTTTGAAGAAGTGGTGTTAGAAGAAGTTTAAGTTTAAGAAACTTGGCTCTCAAAAGAAATTTCAATCGTACTGTTGACTAATGAGTTTGCCGACCACTGCTTTAGGCTATTAGGACCAGGTGTTCTCAGACACTTATCAATCTCTTTGAGGTCTTGGAATCCAGTAAAAGTTACAAAGTCCCATGGGCATCTTATATGTGCTGGGGAAAGTGTTTTAGTCTCCTGCTTGTTTGTGTTGTGGCTATTTTTCTTTATTTCATGAATATCTGTTTTTGTCTGTTTTCAAAAGTCATTAGTTTTAGATGGCATGATTTCCTAAATGCGTCACTGTTTACCTTCTGTAGCTTTTCAGCCTGTCCTTAAGGTTTTCAGTTTGAATATTTCCCTCAGAGAAATTTCAGAATTTGGGCCACACACCTAGGAATGCCTGTTGCTTCTCATCCATTGTCTCTGGAATGAGAAAGTTCTGACAGAACTTTAGGAATTGAAGAACTCGAGGGGCCACCGAGGTCATCCCTCCGTGGGTCTCCACAGAGAAGTATGTGGAGATCCTTCATAATTCAAGATCTGGGTTTTACCCCAGACCATGGGCAATTTGGATAGCAACTTCTGGGTAAGAACCCCACACTTGCATTTTATGTTTAAAGAAATGAAGATCCCAAAATTTTAATTGCTCAACTTAAGGTACTTGCTCACATTGTTCGCTAAGGAACAGTTTAAGTGAGCAGGAGTAGACCCAGATCTCCTCCGAGGACTAGCTCTCTCCACTTCCCCAAGTAAAGCTAGGGACTCCTTTCCTCAAGAATGAAAAGCAATGCATCTTACATCTCCATGGTGCTTAATGCCGAAATTCTGTAAAGAAATGCCAGGATTGTCCCTTTTCTTGCCTCTTTTTAAATTTTTTAGATGAAAGATTTCTAGACATCAGAAATTTTATTTCTTAATCACAGCAGAGACCTACTCATGGGTTGTAACTTGATTAGTTTGTATAGATCTTTTTGTTTACCTATATTTAAAAAATGTCGGAAGATATTTATTTTCCTGGAGCCAAAAGCTTGCCCTCCTCATTTGCCTTTAAACATTCTCTAGAAACCTTTTCAAACTCTCAATTGTTGTGATGCCCATAATTTGAAAAAAATAAGCCAGCCCAAGTCTGACAGTATTCATATATTTGGAAAGTACTTGAAAGCCAAGGAAAAAAGTGATTTAAAATATTGGCATTGCCATTACAAAGCAAATACTGGAGAATAAAGAAAAATATGTTTAAGACATTTGCATAGAAACTCGCTAAGGTTGTGAAATCTATTAGATGAACTATGTGCTTTTATAATGATGTAACAGAGATACAGAACTTTCTCATGATGTAAGATCAGTTGTAAGACTCAGAGCTTAACAGAAGTTTTGCCTCAGCTTCTGGTAGTCCTCCTGAAGAGAAGTTGTTGACATCTATACAATGAAAGACTGTTGTTCACAGCACATCATGCTAATAGCATGAAGGGCTCTATTCTCTTTCCAAACTGTACCATAGAAATAAATAGACTGTTTTGTTTTGATCTTAGGTTTCTCTGTTTGACTCACAAATTCCCTGAGAACAGTTGAAATACTTGATTGGTCATCAACCTGTTCTCCTCTTAGTTAATAGGTCAATCATTGGCTTAGCTCAATTCTGCCTGCTCTGTGTTTCCTTTTACCACATAGCCCATTGCAGTCTACAGTTGAGTACTTGAAGACGGGTTGCGTTGAGTTGTAACCATCTAATTCTTTGTGTCTGTGACTGAGGTCTTGAGTTTAACCTCTACTTCTAAACAAGAAATTTAAAGCATGCTGGATAGATGTAATTATATTTACAATTTAAGGGCAAGAAAGAGATGCTACCTTGGCTTCCTGATTAGATGTTAGTACCTCTTTGCAGTCAAGTTATTAAGACTGAGACTCTTCTAATTCCCTTGTATACAGCTTGAGCCATCTATTGCTATGACATTCCTTTCCAATAGTTGAGGACCATAACAACAACTCTCCAAATGGGACAGGACATTTCTGTCACATAAGAGTCTCTGCTAGAACTGTGGTCGGCAAACTGCGGCTCTTTGGCCCCTCAATTGAGTGTGGCTCTTCCACAAAATACCACGGCCTGGGCGAGTCTATTTTGAAAAAGTGGCGTTAGAAGAAGTTTAAAAAATTTGGCTCTCAAAAGAAATTTCAGTCGTTGTACTGTTGATATTTGGCTCTGTTGACTAATGAGTTTGCCGACCACTGTCTAGAACATAGAGACTAATAGTTGCATTGGCTTACAAATGAAAGTAGACAGAATCCTGTATTATTCTTACTGGTTATCTCTGTAGTATCTGCTCTATTTAAAAGGAAAACAAACACAGTCTCTGAGTAATTAATGAACTAACTGGTTTTGTGTTCATGATATAGTCATGTAAATTTTTGTGGAATTAATCAATGTGAGCATAGTCTTTATAGTGAAACACCCTGGGAGGGTTTTGATTGTTACTGTGTGTATATGCATGTTTTCCAATTACTGTTAGTATATTAATATATCATTGGTGATTTCATTAGTTTTACCTTATACTTATGTTATTCCTCAGCTCCCCTTTACTACTGTCCCTCTAAAATAGCCCAATTTTGAGCATATTGTAATTGTATCCAGTTCAGTGGTTCTTGAATTTATTCTTATCTTTTCCCTGCATGTGGATGCTTTCTGTTTTGGCAATCTGAGAGATCGTACTGTTTTGTAGCTAAGATTTATGGTTGAAGCCCCAAAACTCTGCGGAGAGAAGCAGGGAAATTCACTAGTGGCCCCAAAGCTATCAGCTCAGGACTTAAATAGCTCAAAATCAAAGCTGCTTCATTTTCCTTTGATATCCCTTGTAATAGAAGTATAAGATAGGGACCAGGGTGATTTTGCTTAAGGATTCTTTAAGTCTAGATATGCATTAGAATCACATTGGGAGCTTTTAAAAAATACAGATGCCTGCGCCTCACTTCCACCAATGCAGTCAACCTCCCAGGGTGGGGGTTTCCTGTTTAGCGGGCAGCTAGAGTGAAGTCTCACTCAAATACCTAGACTGAGTTGTCACATCATTCTTTCATTTTGACCCGGGTTCCTGACAAACTCGATGGTCCAACAACTGGGTAATTCTTATTTTACTCCCTTTGTGGTTGAGCTCATTCATGTGGCTGTTGTGTTTCTTGTCTTCACATCCATCTTTCCCCTCTCATAGATCTCCCTTAAACACTCGCACGTCTTTGTGGAAGAGAACAATTAAGATGTTTTGTTTTCTTTTAAAGGTTGTGTGGAGGAAACTTGGAGATGCTGCAGGTTCGTGTCCTGGGATTAGACAGCACTTGTCTGGAAACCAGTACAAAGGACCAATGTGAGAAACACTCTTTTCAAACACAAGATCACCACTGCCAGAAATAGGTAACAGAAAAGGAGAAGAGTGGATTTCCGCAAACCTGAACTCATGGAGTGATTGCACATATTTCCCCTCTAAAAACCTTTAGTATAACTAGAGCTGTATTTTATGTCTCTCGCTTTGATGTCTACAGTAGTCAATTTCAAACAAAGGTAGCTTTGAAAATCACCATTTTGGTACCAATATTTTCATTAGAACTAAAACGTCTTTGACTCCTTAGATTATAATTGGGAAAAACGCATGATTGGAAGGGTACAGTAGAGCCTTGGTGGTTGATAGAGTTGACTCATTGCATTGAATGTGGGAGTTTCCTACCATGTTGTATTGAAAATAAGAAGAGGTAGGTGTCTTCCAGCTTCCCAAGTTTGAGACTTGAGTACCTAATTGTTATATTTTAGTCAACAAAATACTAGTTCCTGCTTCGTAATTTAGATGCAAGATAAGATAAGGTTTCTGGGGTTTTGTTTTCAGGTGCTAAAATATCACATAAATTCTCCTTAACAGCTGGTAGCAAGACTTTATATAGAGTGTTTATCAGAGAGTACCACTTATTTCAAGTGATCAAAATAAATATATCTTTTCTTTTAATCCTGATGTATTTTTCATGAAGACATGCCTTGGGGACATGTCCATATTAATTCAGTGTACCCATTGATGTTAATATTACCAATTTCAATTGAAGAACAAGCAAACATAATTTTTCTAAGTGTTTTCAGCTGTGAGATGTCAATTTCTACAATTTAGTTTCTAGACATGCTGTTATATTTAATAAACTTCATGTAAACTTTAAAATATTGCACTGCATTTATGAAAAGCTTTCTTTGTCTACAGCAGCTATCTAATGTTTTAAGAAACTGGCGCATGCCTTTCATTATTGAGGCTAAAAGCTTTGTTCAGGCTGCTTGAGGTTTGAAAAAGAGGTGTGCTAGCTTTGCTTAGTTTCTTATTTTTGGTATATATAATATTAGACTATGTGTATTGGAAATGCTATGATAGGTATTTTGTGTTTATTCAAATGCAATGACAGTTTCCTGTATGAATGTGCAAAAGGCCTGTGACAGAATGCTAAATTTTTACTGTGGTTTAAGATTATAAAAGTAGGAATGCAACAATTCCCAGTTTTCTGATTTCATCAAAATTACTCTATTGTTTTTAAATGGGCTCATTAGCTTAATAATTGTCATTGGTGAAGGAATTTCGCTACAGTTTTTAGAATGTTGTGATGAAAAACCAGTACTCTGCTTTCAGAAAACATTTATAGATTAATTTACTATAGAATAATCTCTAATTCTCGTAATTGGGTTACCATTTAAGGCTATCTTTCTTTTATATCTTTTAAGTATTACTACTTTGTAAGAGAAAATTGCTTGCTTTATTTACACCTTCTCTTGTTAGAAAAGCTTTCATCCTTAAGTTGTTGTATTCCTACACTCTGAAGACATTTAAAATAAGTTTTTGTGCCTGCAGAAGCTAATACAAGGAACACTGGTCTTTTGACAAAATACTTGTGTAAATTTTGATACTGTATTAAAACTATTTTTTTAAAGTTCTGCATAAAATTGAGTATCAAGTATGTGTTCATCTTAGCACTGGTAATAAATTATTTAATCTCACGGTGTTTTTTGTTTTTTTTCCTTCTTCAAATTGTTTTTCCTAAATGAGTTTTCTGTAGTCACTAAATACCATCATGCTCTTGTGTGGTGATGATGGTAATATAGAGGACTTATTATCTTAAATATAAAACAAAGGCATGTTTTTAAACATGCTCATGGGGGATTTGGTATTCAGATACAACTCACTATTCTCTATATAATGTTGTAAAAATTTTTAAATAGTTTAAAATTGGTTTGTTACAAAACCTTCATTTGTTATCTTAATTCATATAGGTTAAAATTAAACCTAACTTAACTCTATTATTTAATCAGAAGGAAATTTACTGGAAGGGAAATACTAAAGAAATTAAAAACAACCTCTTGTATTTTAGGAAGCAGTAATATAACCAATACATAAACTGGAAAGCACCTCCATGCATGATAAGACAACATACTTCTTAGAAATCACTATTAAGATTGTGGAATAAGGCTTCCTACATTTAGCATTAGCTCCAATTTTTAATGACATAGTAGATGTATATAGTCCAGGGTTTGAGTCTTGCCAATTGCCTACTATGATTATCAATAAAAATGAGTGGTACTGTTCTCCTACATGATCAGTGTATGATTTTATTTTCTCTAGAACAAATGTTAATTTCTTGGCAGAATATGCTTTTCCAGCTCTGAAGCTGTTAGGTAAGAATCTAAGTATTTTAAGTTTCTAGCTTGCTCAAACTTGTTGGTGGAAATCAACTATAGGAAGAAAGCTAGGAAAACCATGAATTGTTAGGTTTGATCGAGCAATTGAGTTGATACCCCTCCCCCCGGAACTGGCTTTTCAGGTGATTTCACTATGGACGTTCCCTTTGTGGTGAGCACATTCCCTTATCTCCCATCCGGGTATGCATAAAGAAGTCTCCACCCAGAAAAAAGCCACTGACTTCCATTACTGGGTGCTGGAGCCATCCAGGCTCAGCCACCTGGTGTGCGGATGATCGAATAAATTCGTCATCCCTCACCACTCTGGCCTCCTGCGTTCCTCCTTTGGCGACCTAACACAGATGTGTGGCGATGAACCAACATGCTACTGAACTGGGTAAAAAAAAAGTAAGATCAAGAAATGATCCACAATGGCAGCGGAGTACATGGAAGCTACACCCACCTCCTGCCAGGACCAAACTGGAATTACAGCTAAAGTACTGAACAATCAACCTGAGTAACCACAGGAGCCTTATAACCAAGAATTTACAGAAGCAGCCCCATCAACACTGGCAGGACGGGCAGAGATGCAGGTGGAAACATGAAAAGAGCTGTGCAGTTAAAATCCCAGAGGGATATCTCAGCTGCCTGGGCTCCCCGGCCCAGAGCTACAGAGCTGGGAAGAGGTAACCACATAACATCTGGCCGTAAAAATCAGAGATACTGTCTGGCCAGGGAGACAGGGTCTGCTAGAGACACTGTGTCCTCTTCTAGGACCAGTGCATAAAATCTCATGTGTCACACCCTAGTCTCTGGCAAAGGAAGGGGAGACGGGTTTGTGGATCTGGAAAGAGATGAAGGGATAGTCACCAGGAGCCTTTTGCTGAGTCCCTCTCCCACACTGCAGACACCATCTTTTTTGGGTGGAGCACTCCCCTCCTTAGGGCATCAGTTTGAGGGAGAAATAGCCCCACCATGAGATCCCCTGCCTGGGCCAGGCGCACTCAGAGTGTAAGTGACTGAACTGTGTGGCTTTTGGGTGGGGGCCATTCTCTCACTATCATGTGAACCTACCTGGCAGTGCCTCCCCGAAGTGGGAGATACACTAGCCCCACCCTCCAGGCCCCTGGTAGCCCCACTCTGCTGAGCTTGGGCTCCCAGCAGAATCTGAGACAGACTGAGCTGTGTGGCTTTAAGATGGGGGCCAATTTTCCCTCATCTGCCTGATCAGTGCCGAGCCTTCCCTTCACATGGCCTGATAAACTCTGCTGGCCTCTCCAAGACTTTGCCCCACCACCAAAGTCTATGGGCACCTTGCAGAAGAGCAGCTAGATTGGCACACCCTGGTACTTCTGCTAAGTGGCCTCAAACCTAGCACTGGCAGTGAGTTTGAACCTGTATCAATCTGATGAACACCACTTGCCCTGATCTGGCCCATCACTGAGAACCTACCTCATGCAACTTGGTACTGCCAGAGGCACTTTCGGTGACCACAAAAGACCCAGAGTAGCCACGGCAAAGTTGGAGAAATCACGGTACCTGATGTCAGACTCTACTATAAGACCATAGTAGTAAAAACAGCATGGTACTGGCATAAAAACAGACATGTTGACCAATGGTACAGAATAGAGAGCCTAGAAATAAACCCACGCTTTTATGGTCAATTAATGTTTAACAAAGTAGGCAAGAACAAGCAATGAGGCAAATGACAGTCTATTCAACAAATCATACTGGGAAAATTGGACAGATCTATGTGTGGGGGAAAAAAAACTAGCTCACCTTCTAGCACCATACACAAGAATAAACTCAAAATGAATAAAGACTTAAATGTAAGGCTTGAAATCATAAAAATTTTAGAAGAAAACAGGCAGTAAACCTCAGACATTTCTCGTAACCAGTTTTTCTGCTCCTTGGGCAAGGAAAATAAAAAATTAACAAATGTGACTACATCAAAGTAAAAAGTTTTGCACAGCAATTGAAACCATCAACAAAATGAAAAGATGACTCACTGAATAGGAGGACATATTAGCTAAATGATATATCTTTTAAGGGGTTAATATCCAAAATTTATAAAGAACTTATAAACACAACTCACAATAAAACAATCCAATTAAAAAATGGACAAGGGACTTGAATAGACACTTCTCCAAAGAGGGCATACAAAGAAATGCAAATTAAAACCACAATGAGATATCACCTCACACCGGTTAGAATGGCATTCATCAATAAATTAACAAGTGTTGGTGAGGATGTGGAGAAAAGGAAACCATGGTGGGAATGCAGGCTGGTACAGGCAGTGTGGAAAACACTATGGAGTTTCCTCAAAAAATTAAAAATGGAACTGCCTTATAATCAGCAATTCTAATTCTGGGAATATATGTGAAGAAACCCAAAACACGATTTAGAAAATAAATGCACCCCTATGCTCACTGCAGTGTTATTTACAATAGCCAAGATTTGAAAGCAGCTCAAGTGCCCAGCAGTAGATGAGTGGATAAAAAGGCTGTGATACATTTACACAATGGATTACTACTTGGCCATAAAAAAAGGAAATACTATCTTTTGTGAAAGCATGAATGGACCAGGAAAACATTAAGTGAAATAAGCCAGTCAGAGAAAGTTAAATACCATATGATTTCACTTTTGTGTGGAATCTAATGGACAAAATTAAACTAACAAACACAATAGAAGCAGACTTACAGCTGGGGGTAAAAGGGGTTGTTGGGGGACTGGGTGAAAAGGGTGAAGAGATTAACTAAAATAAAACAAAAACAAAAACTCACAGACACAGATAACAGTATGGTGATTACCAGAGGGAAAGGGGATTTGGGGGAGGTAGCAGAGGATAAATGGTGACAAAGGAGACTTGATTTTGGGTGGTGAACACACAATATATAGATGATGTATTATAGAATAGTACACTTGAAACCTGTATAATTTTATTAACCAATGTGCCCCGCCTGAATAAAGTCTAAAAATAAAAAAATTGAATAGTTAAATAAGACATCAAATGATAGAGACAAATAAAATGTAAATACAACATACCAATTTTTTTATATATATATTTTATTGATTTTTTTTACGGAGAGGAAAGGAGAGGTATAGAGAGTTAGAAACATTGATGAGAGAGAGACATCGATTCAGCTGCCTCCTGCACACTCCCCACCAGGGATGTGCCCGCAACCAAGGTACATGCCCCTGACCGGAATCGAACCCGGGACCCTTCAGTCCGCAGGCCGACACCCTATCCACTGAGCCAAACCGGTTAGGGCTCCAATTTTTTTTTTTTATATGCAGCAAAAGCAGTACTAAGAGGTAAGTTTATACCTTTCCAGGCCTACCTCAAAAAACAAGAAAAATCCTAAATAATATAATATTGCTCCTTAAAGAACTGAAAAAAGAAGAACAAACAAAACCCAAAGTCAGTAGAAGGAAGGAAATAATTAAAAATTAGACTGGAAATACATAATGCAGAGAACAAAACAATAGTAGGGGGAAAAAAATGAAACAAAGAGCTTGTTTTTTGAAAAGATAAAATTGATAAACCCCTGGCTAGATTCGCTAAGGAGAAAGGAGGCTACTTAAAAAATAAAATAAAATCAGAAATGAAAAAGTTACAAGGGACACCACAGAAATACTGAGGATTGTACAAGGATAAAGTATACAGCCTTCCTGAATCATGAAGAAGTGGAAAAATGTAAATAGACTGATTTCTAGGGAGAAAATCAAAACAGTAATAAAAAACTTCACAACACAGAAGTCCAGGATCAGATGGCTTCACTAGTGAATTCTACCAAATGTTCGAAGAAGATGTAATACCATTTTTTTCTCTAACTCTTCCAAAAAGTTGAGAAAGAGGGACTACTTTCTAACTCATTTTAAAAAGCCAACATTACCCTGATAACAAAACCAGGCAAGGGCAACACTCCAAAAAAGAATATTTGCCTGGCTATTGTGGTTCAGTGGTTAAGCATCAAGCTATGAACCAAGAGGTCACTGGTTCGACTCCTGGCCAGGGCACATGCCCTGGTTGCAGGCTCAATCCCCAATAGGGGGTATGCAGGAGGCAGCAGTTGATGTTTCTATCTCTCTATTCCTTGCCTTTCCTCTCTCTAAAAAAATCAATAAAAACATATTAAATATAAATATATAAAAATTATAGGCCAATATCTCTGATGACATAGATGAACAAATATTAAACAAATTACTAGCAAATCAAATAACAATTTAGAAAAAAAATCACATATCATGGTCAGGTGGGATTCATTCCAGAGATGCAAGGATGTTTCAGTATCCTCAAATCAATCAATGTGCTACACCACATTAACAAAATAAAAGATGAAGATCATATGATCCCATAATAGATGAAGAAAAAGCATTTGACAAGATACAACATCCATTTATGATAAAAAGAAAAAACCTCTCAATAAAATGGCTATAAAAGGAAAGAACCTCAACATAAAGTCATATATGACAAGGCCTAGGTTAACATATTCAATGGTGAAAAGGCTAAAGCTTTTCCTCTAAGATCAGGAAAATGACAAGAATGCCCACTCTAGAGGTTGGGGTGGTGGGGGGGGGGGCTGTAAGAGATCAACTGAAGGACTTGTATGCATGCATATAAGCATAACCAATGGATACAAGACACTGGGTGGGTGGCGGGGGGGCGGGCAGGTGAAGGCATGTACTGGGGGGTAGGGGAGGTCAATGGGGGGAATAAAAGGAGACATATGTACTACTATTTGTAATACTTCAAACTATATATATATATGTGTGTGTGTGTATGTATATATATATATATATATATATATAATAAACAAAACAAAAAGAAACAGAAATAAAAGGCATCTAAATTGGGAATGAAGAATTAAAATTGTCACTTTATAAGTGACATGATTCTATATATATTAGAAAACCCTAAAGACTTCACACACACCTATTAGAAACAATAAACAGTAAACTTGCAGGATACAAAATCAATATATAATGATCTGTTGCATTCCTATATACTAACAATAAAATATACTTACAATCGCAACAACAACAAAAAATCCCTAGGAATAAACTTATCAAAAGAGGTGAAGGACCTGCACACTGAAAACTTCAAGACATTGTTGAAAGAAATATAAGAAAAAACAATGAAATGGAAGATATCCTGTATTCATGGATTGGAAGAATTAACATTGTTAATTGCTCATATATTTTGAAACAATATATAGATTTCATGCAATCCCTATCAAATACCAGTGGCATTTCTCACTGAAATATAACAAAAAATCCTCAAATTTGTGTGGAACCACAAAACACTCCAAATAGCCAAAGCAATTTTTAGGAATAAGAACAAAGCCAAAGGTTATCACACACCCTAAATTAAAACTGATTATAAAACTACATTAATCAAAACAGTATAGTATCAGCTAAAAAAAAACAGACACAGAGACCAATGAAAATAGAATTAAGAGCCTAGGAATAAACCCACACAGCCCTACTCGGTTTGGCTCAGTGGATAGAGTGTCAGCCTGAGGACTGAAAAGTCCTGGGTTCTATTCTGGTCAAGGGCATATGCCCAGGTTGCGGGCTCAATCCCCAGTGGGGGCCATGCAGGAGGAAGCCAATCAATGATACTCTCTCATCATTGATGTTTCTATCTCTCCCTCTTCCTTCCTCTCTGAAATCAATAAAAATACAAAATAAATGAAAAAATAAACCCACACATATCAACAACTAATATCGTACAGAGGAGCCAAGAATATATAATAGAGAAAGAAAAGCTTCTTCAGTAAGACTGCAAAAGAATGAAACTAGGCTGCTATCCGACATCATATAAAAATATTAACTCAAAATGTGTTAAGGACTTGCATATAAGACTAGGAACAGTAAGATACACAGAAGAAAACATAGGCTCTTAATGTATGGACCTTGGTGTCAGTGGGGTCTTTGACCACAAGGCAAGAGAAATAAAAGCAAAAATAAATGAATGGAACTACATCAAACTAAAAAGCTTCTGCACAACAATAAGCCCATTAATAAAACAAAAAGGCAACCAATTCAATGGGAGAAGTTACTTGTAAACCATAGCTCTGATAAGGGGCTAATATCCAAAATATATAAAGAACCCATATGACTCAACAACAAAATTACAAACAATCTGATTTAAAAATGGGCAGACTAGTTGAATGGACACTTTGCCAAGGAAGACACATAGACATACAAATGGCCAACAGTTTTGTGAGAAAACCCACAAAATCACTATCTAAAAGAAATGAAATCAAAACCACAAGAGATACTACCTCATACCTGTTAGGATGTCTATTACCAATAAGAAAAGAAGTAAGTTTTGGAGGAGATGTGGAGAAAAGGGAACCCTTGTACACTGCTGTTGGCAGTGTAAATTGGTACAGCCACTATGGGAAACAGAACGGAGGTTCTTCAAATTATTAATCATAGTGCTACCAGCAATCCCTCTTCTGGGTATTTACTCAGAAAATTTGAACACTTATTCATAAAGATATACATATCCCTACCTTCAATGCAACATTATTTACAATAGCTAAGACATAGGAACAACCCAAGTGTCCTTTGACAGATAATTGGGTAAAGAACATGTGGTACATATATACAATGGAGTACTCCTCAGCCATAAAAATATGAAGGACGTATGATTTCACTCACATGTGTGATATAAAACATAAAAGCAAAATAACAAAATTCCAAACTTACAGATAAGACAACAGAATGGTGGCTACCAGAGGGGAAAGGGGCTGGGGAGAAGATAAAGAGGGTAGAAGGGACCAAATGTAACACGACAGAAGGAGACTGACTTTGGGTGGTGAGCACATAATAGAGTATACAGATACACTGTACACCTGAATTTTATACAATGCTATTAACTTCTTTTATCCCGATACATTTTAATAAATAAATTTAAAAATTTCTCTATAGCTTTACACAATTAGACAATATATTAGATTTAGCTAGATGAAATTGTCAATATTTGACCATTTTTAACCTATACAAGAGCAATTTCATGTGGTACAACCTCATATAATAAGCAGATTTTGGGGGGTGGGGTGGGAATGAGAGAGTCCATATAGCAGAAGTTAGAGAAGAGATTATCATCATGTCCAGCTGAAGCCAATGTAAAATATGCTGTGCTAAGTGCAGCATTGAATACAGGCCCTTAGACTTAGGGAGGAACACTCTGGGCCAGTAGGGTCAACATTTAACTCTATAATTAGCTCCATGAGTTTGAATAACTTAACCTTTCTGAGCCTCAGTTTCCTGACATGCCAAATGGAGATACTATCTATCTTGCTGAGTTTTTTAAGGTTCTTTTTAAAAATATGGTGGTGTTTTGGTTTGTTTTCTTTTGGGTGTGTGTGTGTGTTTTATTTGTTTTTTTGTTTTTGTTTTTTTAGAGTGGGGGGAGGAAGGAGGAGAGAGAGAAAGGAAAAAAAAAACATGGATGAGAGAGAACCATCAACCAGCTGCTTATTGCACACCTCCACCTGGGAATGGAGCCTGAAACCCAGGCATGTGTCCTGACAGGGAATTGAGCTATTGACTTTTCAATGCATGGGGTGACTCTCAACCACCTGAGCCACACAGGCCAGAGCCTCCACAGTTCCAAAGTTCAATGGTCTTGATGCTCCACAAGGGATAATAGCAAGTCCTACAAGACGGGACCCTAGACCAGTGGTCGGCAAACTCATTAGTCAACAGGGCCAAATATCAACAGTACAATGATTGAAATTTCTTTTGAGAGCCAAATTTTTTAAACTTAAACTTTTTCTAACACCACTTCTTCAAAATAGACTCACCCAGGCCATGGTATTTTGTGGAAGAGCCACACTCAAGGGGCCAAAGAGCCGCATGTGGCTCGCGAGCCGCAGTTTGCCGACCACTGCCCTAGACCCATGGGCTGTGGCAATTTATAACCACATCAATACTGAGGGGCCTGTCCACCACATAAAGAGATTCTAGCTGCATTATGTA
The DNA here is from genome assembly GCA_026230045.1 of Corynorhinus townsendii. NCBI lineage: Eukaryota > Metazoa > Chordata > Mammalia > Chiroptera > Vespertilionidae > Corynorhinus > Corynorhinus townsendii. The sequence goes on along the minus strand of JAPDVU010000007.1, from coordinate 136,216,554 downwards.
TATTTCAAGCTCTGTTCTTTATACATCATCTAGCCTACCACAAGCTTTGTTATGGGGTTCACAGTTGGTGATTGTGAAAATGGAAAAAAAAGGACATTTATCTGATTCTCACATAGGAATAGTATGTTTGAAAAACAAAACTCCTTAATTCTGTATTTGTTTTTATGTCAGTGAAACCATTTGAGAATAAATACTTTTATTTCAAATTGGTGGAATGAGTACCTGCTGCAGCTTTCTCCTCTTGCCTCAATCCCTAAAAACGATTGAAAAGTTATTTTGGTAAATCTATAATTCCACTTGACATAAGAAATTGTGTGCCCTATTGACCAGCAATTATGATGATTCTTGAAAGAGAGACAATGTTTGCTTCAAGAATGGATCCACAATCAAGTACACAATGGAGAGTACTGTTGAGAAGTAAGTATGGCTACAAGGATGCTCCAAACAAGCGACCTTGGATCCCTGCACTGCATGGGATTCTGAGGTAACGGACAATAGCCAGGCATTGTGACTCCTACACATAACCTCTCACTCCTTGGGTCAGATAGAGGACAAGAGAGATTATCTTCCCAAAGCAGTGAGTAAGGATATTTGAATTGGAGACACGGGAGCAAAGTCTTCAGGTTAGTAACACCTAGAACAAGCATGTTAAACTCAAAGGCTAACATGGGCCAAATAAACAAGGTTTAAGTTTATGTGGGCCACAAAAAACAAAAGCTTCAATTTTCATAGAAACGTAGGTTTATTTTAATAGAGACATGCTGAATACAAACGGCTGAAATAAATGAGTAATCGTTAACATAAAATAATAGAACATTTTAATTAAAAAATTAATATTTTTGGCAGACGGGGGAATCCAAGATGGCGGCATAGGTAAACACCTAAACTGCTGCCTCCGACAACAATTTAAACTGCAACTAAAAGATAAAACGTCTATCACCCACAACCACGGGAAAGCTGGCTGAGTGGAAGTTCTACAACTAGAAGGAAAGAGAAAAGAGCATTGAGACGTGCACGAGCGCTGAAAAGCTGAGGTACGGAGGCGCGGGATCCGGGCTGGCGGCGGGCGACTGGGTGCGTTGCTTTTTTCAACCCGAAGGGAGACAAGCCCCCGACTACTCTGAAATCCAGTCTCTGGGGAGACGCGGGGGACCCAAACTCCTACGGGGAGAAGCTGGACTGTCTGCCAGTGAGAGTGGCTTGCTAGCAGAGCTGCGCGCAGGAATAATTGTTTACGGCACTGGGGCACAGGATTCCAGGACACGGTCGGGACACAGAGCGGGCTTACTAGCAGCCATTGCTGTTTGCCACGCCCTAACCTAGTGATGCCCTGAGACCCCGCCCCACACAACCTACAAACCCACCCAAGCTCCAAGCAGCTCAATTAGCATAAGAAAGCCTGCCCTATTGCAGCTTAACCTAGAAAACTTGCAGCCCCGGGTCAGACAGCTCCAAAACCTCCAAACCCCAAGCAAAGAGGAGAAAACTGCAGCTCTCACTGTAGCTCCTGCTGAGTGGCCTCAGACAGTAGCTGACCTGCACCCCATTGGACATCCAGAAGCCAGTGTACCTAGTGGTCAGTGTGAGACAACAGATTTCAACTCCTCACATCCATAAGTGACACATTCAAGAGGCAGACTCAGTGAGCACCAAAGCCCCACTGAAACAAGTCCTGCCCCATAACCGCAGCACTTCTTCCATTATAGACACAGGGAGTGCTCACAGCTAATTGGCCTGGAGGTCAATTCCTCCCAGCGTACCAACAGCAATTCAGGCTTAACTACACCAAGACTTTGCACTCAGCCCACAAAGGGGTGTACCAAGAGCATCCACATCAGGTGATTGGGGAGGCTGAGCTACTGCCCCCTATAGGTCACCTACCACACAAAGCCACTCCATCAACACAGGGAAGAAGCCAAAATGCAGAAACAAAGAAACATGTCACGAATGAAAGAAACGGAGGAAAGCAAACTACTGGATGACATAGAGTTCAGAATCACATTTATAAGGTTACTCAAGAATCTTCTAAAAACTGCCGAGAAACTTGATGACACTTCTGAGGAGCTTAGTGAGACCTTCAAGGACCTTAATGAGAATGCCAAAAAAATGGAAAAGGACCAGTCAGAAATGAAGCATACACTGTCTGAAATAAAGAATATACAGAAACTCAACTGTAGATCAACATACCCCAAGAATCAAACCAAAGATCTGAAATATGTGGAAACAAAAAACATCCAACCAGAAAAACAAAAAGAAAAAAGAATCCAAAAATATGAAGATAATGTAAGGAGCCTCTGGGACAACTTTAAGCGAAACAACATCCGAATTTTTGGGGTGCCAGAAGAAGGGAGAGAGCAAAATATTGAAAACCTATTAGAAGAAATAATGACAGAAAACTTTCCCTACCTGGTGAAAGAAATAGACTTACAAGTTCAGGAAGCGCACAGAACCCCATACAAGAGGAACCCAAAGAGGACCACACCAAGACACATCATAATTAAAATGCCAAGGGCAAAAGACAAAGAGAGAATATTAAAAGCAGCAAGAGAAAAACAGTTAATTACCTACAAGGGAGTACCCATACGACTGTCAGCTGATTTCTCGGCAGAAACTATGCAGGCCAGAAGGGAGTGGCAAGAAATATTCAAAGTGATGAACAGCAAGAACCTACAACCAAGATTACTCTACCCAGCAAAGCTATCATTCAGAGTTGAAGGTCAGATAAAGAGCTTCACAGACAAGAAAAAGCTAAAGGAGTTCATCGCCACCAAACCAGGATTACATGAAATGCTGAAGGGTATTCTTTAAGAAGAAGAAGAAGAAGAAAAAGGTAAAGATAAAAATTATGAACAACAAAATGACATCAAATACATACCTACCAACAAGTGAATCTAAAAATCAAGTGAATAAAAAATCTGAAGAACAGAATGGACTGGTGAATATAATAGAATCAGGGACATAGAAAGGGAGTGGACTGACGATTCTCAGGGGAAGCAAGTGTGAGGGTTGCGGGAAGAGATTGGACAAAATTCTTACTCCTATGGATGAAGACAGTGGCGGGGGGTAAGGGCATGGGGTGGGGTGGGGAATCAGGTGGAGGGGAGCTATGGGGGGAAAAAAAGTGTAACACCTGTAATAATCTGAACAATAAAGATTTAATTAAGAAAAAAAAAAAATTTAATATTTTTTCTTGAACATTAACTTGCCAGACACTGAATAAGTGCACAAATTAATAAGCATAACACAAATACACCTATTTCTCTTGTTCTCCAAAAGTGAAATATTTCCTGTTGCACACACCAAACAAGTCAGTACAAGACTAATGGCATGGCAATCGGCTGCTAAAATATTCACTGCTAGTATTAGTGGAGAGAAATGGTGGGCCTGCATGTAAGGCGTGTAAGGGAAATGAATACAACATGATTAATCAGTCATTAGTGAATGTTGTAGTTCATTATTGATAATTGTATATAACAGGATATTGTAAAAATTAAGTTACATATTTTTTATTAAAATGTTTCTTACATATCATTACATTGGCTGGCCTGCAAAAATATTGATGGGGCTGCAAGTTTGACATGCTTGACCTAGAAGAATGGAGACTCTGTGCCCAAATCATTAGGTACTGACACAGTCTGCCCAAAAGTTGTCCCACTATCTCCTTTATATTTAATGAAGCAAAGCTGAAATATCTCCCAAACCCAGCATCCTGTCCTGCTTGTCCTACAGGCAAGTTGTAAAATAAACACAGCAGTCTAATAAGGAAATTTCAATCCTAAAATGAGTGTACAACCAAATATCACCCAACATTGGAGGGAAGCCACAACTATGAATCAAAAGCACAAAACTCAACAAAGAAAAGAATATATACCAAGTAAAAGAATTAAGAAGACTTCAGAAGTACAGCCAATATTTTCAGAAAGCTGGTAAATATTGCATTCATTAAAAAGAATTTTATATCTCGGGAATAAAATGCTAGTGTAAAAAAACTCAATACATTAGCTATGTAGCAGAAAGGACACCTCTGAGAGCAATTTAGTGAGATTGAGGCCAAGAAACTTTGCCAGAATTTAGCAGAGCTTTTAAAGTCTGGAAGTTAAGAAAAACGGAGGCTTTGTCCTAAAGATTTCACTATGCTTTCTCTCTCACATACTCTCTACCATTTCCCTTAGTCCTTCCCTCCTTCTCTATCCTAATGATTTTTAATTGCCACATTCTACGAGTTTCAATGTCAAAGGCTACCTAGAACCCTTTGGAAATAAGGATAAATAAGTGAAGTATAGTTTCTTTTTTTTTTTTGAGGTTTAATACTGTCCCTTTAAAACACAGATCTTCTCATTTTGCAATAGAGTTTCTCATCGTTTTGATGCCCAAGTTCTAATTCCATTTCGTCTTACTACCAAGAAGCCTTTTTTCTATCCGAGGCCCTTCATTTTTCTAGATCCTGTTCTAAAGTGGTAGCATACAGTACAGAACATCACAACTGCCATGGCAACAGATTCATCTGCTAATCAGCAATGCAGTTTTATAGAAGCACAAAAGGCCTGAATTTGTCCTTTGATTCTAAGAACCATTGTTGGGTATAGGCCAAGCTGCATGAATTTCATATAGCATTTCAGAAAGGCCTTACAAAAAGCTGTTTTCCCTGCAAGAATCTAGTTTGGTAAGAATGTGTTTCTTATAGGCCAGAAAACATGTTTCTAGGGTGTTTTTCACCCACACCTAAACCTTCCAATAAATAGTGAAAACACTGATTGGCTACCAGGATTCATTTTCCCCTTCCTCCTCTTGTAGAAAGGCTTTTTTTTTTTTTTTTTTGCTTTAGAAATACACCCTCTTTCACACTGTCTAAGAGATTCAGGAGAAGCTGTTTCCAATTTCAGAACTGAATCCTGATTAGTCTAAAGCCTAGACTCAAGTCTGCCTTGGTATTCTCCTCCACTTGCCAATGATTGGTTCAGGAAAGGAATCTTAAACCAGTCAGTACATGGTCCAATAGTGGCAGCATGGCCTATAAAGCTCATTTAAGCTCTTAAGGGAGAAATGTTATGGGTAGAAATAAGGTTTGCTTCTCTCTCCTGTTCAACGTGCTAAGATAGATTTGTCTGTTACTTGCAGCCATAAGCTTTCATTAGCAAAGTCATCCTGTGCACGAATTCATGCACCAGGCCTCCATAAGTTTCAGAAATGACTCTTTCTAAATTAGGTAGCAGGAGAAATGACCAGCAGAACAAGTAAGAACCTTAAAAATATTTATCACGCGTAAGTACACTTACTTTTTATTACAATTCTATCATCATCATTATTTTATTTAAAAAAAAACTCTGAATATTTAGCTAGTGGTAGAAGCTTTCTGATTTACTTGATTGGACAATAAATGATTTTATGTCTGATAATTTTTAAGATCAGCAAAGATGTGATAAGCTACAACCGGCTTGCTCCTGATAAGCAGAGTAGAATCTTCCTAATTTGTGCAAGCTGCATGGAAGTTGAAAGATGCCAAATAAAAATCATTCAGTCTCGCAGCTGCACAGTACATTAAAACATATGGCACTTCACATCAAATGAGAGTGTCAGTGAGTAAATAAAGCCTTAGAAGATCCTAGGATAAGGAAAATATTTATTAAAATAAGAACTATTTTTCATGAATTGAAGCAATGAACAAAATGGGAAAATAGAAAACAAGGTAACAAAGAATGACGTGGTTTAAGTCAAATATTAACAATTAACCCCGTGTCTTATAAAGCAGAGCATTTTGTGAATGCAAGTCAACAGTAATGTGTCATGTCAAGTCACAGAAAAGCATTCAACTCATTCAAATCCCTGGCATTTGGCCGTCTTAACTGAACAGTTTATTTATTCTCATGCCAATTAAGTGGCTTTAACTACCTCTCTGGGTATTATTTGTCCTTTCATAATGATACAAAAATAGCAGAGTAAAGCAGATTCTTACAAACAGGAATGAATATAAATACGTGTGGTGTCTTTCACTAATGAAAGCCAGCAGTGTTTGTTACTGAAACAGGGTCCACTGTTAATGCTGATGTATGTTAACTTTCATTTTGGTCAAGGATCTACCGAGAGTTGCTGGAGTAGAAATCGTTTTTCATTCACACTAGTATTTCAGCACTAGCATAGAAAGTGAGCCATGTTTGGATGCTGCTGTCAGAGTCAGTACACAGCCTAAAATCCTGTGTGGTGCTTCTACAAAAGGAGGTTCCTGCCTCATGAATTTTTTAGGCATTTTCCATGAATTCCTAAAAATATATCTATCTGTATGAAAACATCCACATACCAATGAGGTTACAGAATTCCAGTATTTCACCATTGTTTCCCCTTGGATACACATAGAAACATTCTCTCTACAACAGTTCTCAACTAGGAGCAATTTTGCCCCAGGGGACATTTGGTAAGCTCTGGAGGCATTCTGGGTTGTCACAGAATAGGTGAGTACTACTGGCACCTCCTGGATTGAAGCCAGGGATGGTGCTAAACATCTTCCAATGCATAGGACAGACCCCTACAATTAAGAATTCTCCATCTCCAGATCAATAGTACTAAGATTGAGAGACTGATCTAAAAAAACCAACTGTATATAACAGGTAAAGGGAAGTGTAGGAGCCTGGCAGGTGTGGGACTGTGACTTCAGAAAGGAGACGGGGAGGGGGTCAACGAGTTATATTTTATAAAGTTGTACTTTTTTCCTATGAGTACTAGCAACATTCAAAGTGCTTGAATGTACCTGAGACAATGTGAGGTTCAGAGAAGACAAAGCAGGAGCCTGCACCATGATAAATGGAGCAGGAACAAGTAGTCTATAAGGCTCTCTCACAGTCTTGATAATCTAGGATCAAAGCCCTGGAATACTATTATAAATTGTTCTTGAAGCTTCTCCTTTAACAAACTGGATGCTCTTGTGATTGCTGAGAATGCAAATCAGAAATACCACCTTTCCCCAGAAATGTCCGATTACATTTTTCAAACGTTCTTTATATGAAGTTTACGGAAGGTCTACTTTCTTACAAGGAAAGGATAGACAAGCCTTCGAGTCTTTCTCTCTTTCTATCAAGATCTCATTTTTGTTCTGTTTTGTCCTATTTTGTTTCCCGCTTCCTGCTGATGGATTCTTGGAACGTAAAAAATAAATATGTAGTCTGTGTTTGGTCTCAGTGAATAAAGACATATTAGTAAAATTTTTATTCTTAACTAAAATGAACCCTCAGGTTATCAGGATGGTCTATGTTCTCCATAGATGTTATAAAACTGCTCAAAATAAATATATTTACTTTAGTTTTAGACATATGCCAACCCTTTGTAATTCAGAATAAAGGACGTGGTCATAAAAATCAAGCTTGGAAAAGTGGCACAGCTCTAACAGGATGATATAGATGAACCTAGGCTGTCTCTTAAGCTGAGTCTTTGTTCTTAAGCAGTATCACTGCTCACTTGATTCATACTTTGTGGATTAATACTAATCCACTAATGCTTTTTATACCCTATTATAGCACTTGGCATCATCAATTAAAAAAAAAAAATAGAACCATCAGTTTCTGCTACATGCCAAGAATTTGATCAGGCACTGAAAACACCACCACCACCACCACCACCAACAAAACACAGTTCAATGGTAAAATCTTAAATATAACTTTGGGTTATGAAAGTGAGAAAGAACTGATAGGTGTGCCTTCCCACCATGGCTGAAGAAGTGTAAAAATAATTCTACATCCAGAACTAATGCAGAAAAAAGTAATGACACAATGCAACATGCACCAAGTTCTGATCAATGAGCAGCACCCACGGAAGGCATGCTGGGTAAAAAGTGCCCGCAGCGCACATTTTTCACCAGAAAGCCTTGCACATTGCCCTCTTTCGGGCCTCCTCCAGTAGACAGATCAGCACATTCTGCAACCTCCAGCGAGCATCTTCAGGCAACATCTCTTTCCTAACAGATGATTCTCAGCTGCAAGCACTGTTTCAATCCAATCAGCATTTCTACAGTCCAAAGCCTATATTGTCAACCAGCCGAACTAAGTAATGGATCTCTTCTGGACCAGCCAGCTCAGTATAAACTGTAATAATGCCACTTGAAGGGGTATACTTCTTCTTTAAACAAACAAACAAAAAATTAACTTGGAATTTTCAGAAAAGTTATTCTATTGGACACTAGCAAAGGCTCCAGGATGTACTTATTTGGGTGTACAACACATCAAGGAAGAGTGCAATAAAATATAAATCGCCACTATTAAAATTCAGATAGGCTGGGTCTCATCTTGCCCCAACTATCAACATCACCCTTTCAACATGTATTTTCTAGTAACAGAAAAGCCACTTTATTGTCCACAGGGAGGCTCATGACAGAAACACGAGAACCATCTTTGCACTAGCACTTTCCAGTAGTCTCTCTGGACATCCATTCAGTTTCCTAACAGTTTTCAGATTCACTCTTTTCTTCTATCTGCTGCTGCTAAGTCTCAGAGACATCTCACACCTCCTCGTATCTCCTCTATCCATTATCCACACAGTAGTTAAGTATAACCTTTTAGAAAATTATATTTTTAAAATAATCAGCCAAGTCAGGAGAATAAACATAAAACTTCCATCTTGCCATGCATGCTTCAGATAGGTAGACGAAAGATAGATAATGACAGGTAGACAGGCAGAAGATGGATAGAGGGACAGGAAGGACAGGATAGACAGATCATTGTGAAACACTTTAGGATATAGACTCATAGCAATAGCCATGTAACAAACTCTCTTTCAGCTTAGGAAGTAAAATATTTCAAGTAATTGAAATCCTTATGTGTTTCTTTCCCTGTCTCCTTCCCTTCTTTAGCCCAGAGATAACATTGTCTTCAATCTGGTATTCATCATTCCCATGCATGAATTTTTACATCTATGACTACTTGTATATGTATAAATAAACTTGTACATGTATGAATATACAAGAGAGGCTAGGAAATGAGTGCAATTAACCCTGGGACAACATGGGCTTGGGTTGCATGGGTCCACTCATATGCAGATTTTTTTCAGTAAATATTTCTGAAAATATTTTGGAGATATGCAACAATTTGAAAAAACTGGCAGACAAACCATGCAGCATAGAAATACCAAAGGAAACAAAGAAAAAATTATGCTTTTCATGAATGTATAAGATACATGTAGATACCAGTCTATCTACATGTTTATATTTTATGGTTTACTACCATAAAATATAAACAAATCTATCATACAACATCAAAATTTATCAAAGCTTATACACTTACAGACCATACATGGTGCTATTCACAGCTGGGAGAAACAAACTTAAAGATGTAGATTGAACCATAACAATATAAAATTAACTGTAGTGCATATTGTAATACTGTAATAATTTTGTAGCTACCTCTTGTATTAATTACAATAGGCTACCTATATCAAGCAATCATATTGCTGCTTCTTCATATGATTTTTTTCACATTGTCTTTTCATTTTGATATCTAGTGTTAGTAATACATATAACATCCACAGTGTTTTATATAATATTGGTATCAATAAATACAGTACTATCAATTTATTTTTTCTTTCTTCTGATTTTACAAAAACACATTTGTTCCTCTAGCGAGCAAACTGCGGCTCGCAAGCCACATGCAGCTCTTTGGCCCCTTGAGTGTGGCTCTTCCACAAAATACCACGGCCTGGGCGAGTCTATTTTGAAGAAGTGGCGTTAGAAGTTTAAAAAATTTGGCTCTCAAAAGAAATTTCAATCATTGTACTGTTGATATTTGGCTCTGTTGACTAATGAGTTTGCCGACCACTGCTCTAGCTTATTGCATTGCAAGAATACAGTATATAATATATATAGCATTATTCTTGAGCCTTAAGGTATAATGTTGTTTGCCCTGTTAGGTTTTGGACTTATTTGGGAGCTATTACCCCTTTTTCTTTCCTATTTTTCCATTTTGGGATGGGAATGTCTCACCATTGCATTTTGGAAGCATGTAACATGTTTGGTTTCACAGCTGATGAGGAATTTGATGCTAGATCAAGTTAAGACATCTGGAGTTGTTGGAATGGAATTAATGTAATCTTCACGTGAGAAGGACGTGAATTTGGGGGGCTAGCGATGAAATGTTATGGACTGCATGTCTGTGTCCTCCCAAAAGTCATATGTTGAAACCCTACCCCCAAGGGGATGATATTAAGAAGTAGAGTCTTTGAGAGGTAATTAGGATTAGATGGGGTCATGAGGGTGAAGTCAATATGAAGCTGATATTTAGTGAGAATCAGAGTCAAATGTTGAGTAAATCCTAATGGTGTCTAAGTCTGGATTCCAGCTATCCCACAGCCACTGCCAACACAGTCGGTGAGATCTGGCTATGTGACTCAAACACTTTCTTTTTCTTGGCTTTAGACTACTTTATGTCATTTGAACCTACCATATCACTTGAATTAGGAGAGCTAAGAATTATGACTTCCTCTCCCCTGTCCAGTGACAGGGCTGGAAATGTTGCAGTGACAGTGGACAATTTAAGAAAGGGCAATAAAGGCATCTCCTCCCAATATACCTGATGTCACACACTGCTACATTTTATTAAGAATTATTAAAAATTATTAATGTATGGCAATAAAAATATTTTTGTTCAGTTTAAAAAATATACTTCATACGTGTTCTGCCAATATAAACAAGCCTAAAAATAAACCTGCAAAGAATTAAAACAGATTAGCAAGCCAACACAAAAGGGTCTGGCTTGACACCCACTTTTCCCACCATCTCTCCATCCAGACACAGTTCTCCACAGAAGAATGCTTCTGATGACTGTGCTCGTCAAGATTCAGAACCCCAACTGCTTAGTAAATGTTCTTCAGGATCATAAATGGAGGTATTTCATTTCTTGTAAGTCTCCAATAGCGACAGCTAACTTTAAAATCAAGCACACGCCTATTCCCTTGGGTTGTCTAGACTTTTTATTTATTTTAGTATCTCTAAACTCTGACACATATTAAAGATAATTTTTTTGGTATGTGACCTTTGTTCTCCCCCAAGGTTGGAAGGAAAGGCTTAAACAATTTTAACCTAATAGACATCTGAAATTTAGATAGTGAACCAGCTTTTAAACTCACAGAAACGAATCCCTTGGTTGCATTTATATCACAGGCAATTAATTTGGCTGAAACAAATATTCTTTGATGACCATCAAGCATAAAACTTAGTAATTTTAATATGATAGAATTATTATCGACTGGAGAATATTATGCAAAATTGGTATAACCAAGCAAGATCAAAAAGGCTCTCTGATTATAAAACATCAAAGGTTTCAGGCAAGTCCCTCCTCAGAGACAAGCCTAAAATACTGGAAGGCCCATTTATACCATTACATTAAGGAATAATTTTAATGATGATAGGCAGAGGTAGAAGGCAGAATTCTAGACTTGCCCTGAATCAATTCCCTGAAGTGCTTAGTTACAGAAATGGCTCACACTCAGTCCCTGCCATTCGAGCAGGAGCACATTGTTTTTACTAATAAATGCATGGTATTGGGAAAAGCATATGATCTGTAGTTAGTGCCAGTTTGGCCAATTACGAGACACAGAACACTTCTGATTATGGCTCTTGTAAAGATTCAGAACCCTGACTCCAGGTTATTTCATTTCTGAACATTCTTCTCATTTGTGGATACATTTTTGTAAAAATTGAAGGGACAGTATATGGAGAAACCATACAAATGTATAACCATAAATTGATAAACCATAAATTTCTGCCTCAATCTTGCTGTTACTGTTACCTAGGCTATATACTTTTTTTTCTGAAGTTATAGGTAGAAACAACTTTTAAAACATTTTACTGGAATTAAATTAGTTAAAACAGTATTCTGGAACTTTGTTTTAATAGAAGTCAGTATTTTAAACATACACACATATACACACATAGAATATGTTCAAACAAAGTAGCAAAATCCCTGTGTACAATTTAAGTCTATTCTCAAATACATGCACAAAATATTTTTGCCAAGCAACTAGTTTAGTCATAGCTAAGGGCAATGGATGACAGGGCAGATAACAGACCAACAAACAAGAAAGCTTGGGAAGAAAGGCTCCAGAAGGAGATGCTTTGAAGAATAAGGGTTTTGAAAAGCTACAAAATATTGGGAGCCCAGAAGGTTGTGTGTGTACATTTAGAAAAGACAGGAGACCACTAGTGTGGATTAGATTTAATATTTTATTTTTATTTTATAATTTTTAAAATTTTTTTAACTTTTATTTTTTACATGTGTCCTTATTCCCCCAATATCCCCCACCCCCACTTATGCCCCACCCCCCTGTTGTCTGTGTCCATTGATTAGGTTCATATGCATGCACACAAGTCCCTTGGTTAATCTCTCCACCTTACCCCCACCCTCCCCTACCTTACCTGAGGTATGACGTTCTGATCGATGTTTCTCAGCCTCTGGATCTGTTCTTGTTCATCAGTCTATGCCATTCATTATATTCCACAAATGAGTGAGATCATGTGATATTTATCTTTCTCTGCCTGGCTTATTTCACTCAACATAATATTCTCCATCTCCATCCATGTTGTTGCAAATGGTAGGAACTCCTTCTTTTTTACTGCAGCATAGTATTCCATTGTGATGTACCACAGATTTTTAATCCACTCATCTGCTGATGGGCACTTAGGCTGTTTCCAAATCCTAGTTATGGCGAATTGTGCTGCTATGAACATAGGGGTGCATATATCCTTTCTGATTCGTGTTTCTAGTTTATTGGGATATATTCCTAGAAGTGGGATCACTGGGTCAAATGGGAGAGGCCCTAAATGCTCACCGTCTTTGCGTTGCACACAAGCGGGAAGGGAAGGCTAGGGCAGAGTTGTAACTTTCCTGGCTAACTATTGAAGGCGTGTCCAAACTCACCAACACAGCTCACCCCACACCGGGAGATTTTATCTCCAGCCATCTACAGAAATCTTTGTCCAATCACCAGTTGATCACCAAGTTAACGGAACAGGGAATTCAGTGGCCAAAATGATAAAGAATAAAGATTGAGGCTGGCACGGCTGCGGGGAGGTCTAGGTTGTCAGCAGCGGCTGCCCTGGGGGGACAGTAGACGGGCTCCAAATGAGAGGCGAGGGGTGGCGGCGGTGACCTTCAGCGGGGCCCAAGGTGGAAGGCCCCGGGGCTGGGCTCGCAGGTCCTCGGGGAGCGGGAGGCCTAGCCCACCACGAGGATGGAGGATCGGGAGGAAGAGGGCGAGGGAGAGATCCAGGAGCATGCCCCATAACTGGTTCTCCAAGTGGGAGCAGCAGTGCCTGGCCGAGGCCAAGCAGGGTGAGCAGCTACCCCTGGAGCTGCAGGCGGCTGCAGCCGGAGCGCAGCCCGAGCACCAGCCACAGAAGCCGTGGCACCTCTTCCAGAACTTGGCCACCGCCGTGGCCTGGCTCTGCAAAGACCGAGTGTGTCAGCACGAGGACATTCTCTCTGGGTCCCCTTCCAAAACGCAGCCACCGCAGTCACCAACCTCTACAAAGAGAGCGTGGACGCCCAACAGCGAAGTGTTGATCTTGGGATTCAGATTGGCTGTCAGCCACGCCATAAGGATGCGTTGGCGTGGGTTAAAAAAGCACAGAACTATTTGTAGAGAAGATTTGATCAGCTTCCTGTGTGGCAAAGTTCCTCCACCACGAAACTCTAGAGCTCCCCAAGGCTGACGGTAGTGGGTAGTGTCCCCTAAGCGAGCTACTTCCAGGGAAACCAGCTCATCTGTAGAGACTGATTTGCAACCCTTCCCGGAAGCCATAGCTCTGCATGGTTAAGCTGTTTAAACGTTTTTCTTTGGAAAATGGTTAAGAGTGTGCCTGTGGATCCATGTTCATATTTAGGTTTAGGTCCTGATATATGCTCTTTTAATCTTCTTTCCCATTATACTAACTACTTGCTCTAGAAATGTTTAAATTGAATGGAAACTAAGAACATATATGGCAATTCCATTTCAAACTGGCTGTCAATTTCTTTTTGTAGCTTTATATAAACTTTGTCAGGGAGGCAAAAACACAAATTACTTACTTTAGTTCAAGAGGCCAAATATATTGACTTTCAATTACAATCCTTATGACTTTTGAAGGAAACTTCTCTTTGTTTCCTTCCAAAATAATTTTCAGGCTACAGAGAGTTTCATTTAAAAATCTTTGTCACATGAAACAATTTCTCTTAAGGTTATGGTGACCACTAGTATGGTTTAGATTTAGCATTTTATTTTTATTTTATAATTTTTTAATTAAATTTTTTTTTAATTTTAATTTTTTACATATGTGTCCTTATTCCCCCATAACTCCCCTCCCCACTTGGGCCTAGAGCAAAGAATATCCTTACATGATATTATTCTACAATGTCATTATAATTTTAGATATTTTACAACAGCATATTGTACAATTATCCCAAACAAACTTACAAACTAATTCTTTGAATGGTTGGCAGTAATTTAAAAAAAAAAAAAGGACATGAAAGGATTTAATCCCTTTCAGAAGGAATTAAGGCACTGGGAAGGCACTTGAGCATCCTATATTGGCCCCTCTTGCCTTTTGTGCCAAGAGGGACCCTCTTCTCACAATCCAACTGCCCTCAGCTGTTACCTGAGCTTTCTGTTCATGCTGAACTTGAAGCCTCGTGGTGGCTGGTACCATGGATCTATCTCACGCCCAATTGTGTAAGCTGGGCCCTCACTGGAGAAGAAACCCTAGTTCCCCAAGATATGTGATCAGCACCGGGACCCCGCCAGCAGGCCAGGGGTTCCCAAGGCAGGTGCTGGGCATGGAGGCCACAGGGGCATAGGCTACCAAGGAGACAGAACCTCACCTCACATCACCCTGCTTGGCCCCGGAGGATGGCTGGTTAGCCAGAGATGGGTAAGATTCCTCAGGGAAGGAACAACAACCTAAGACAGGCACAGTCACAGAGGGGCCATCAGGAGAGAACTTGGGGGGGCAACAGAAGTGGGGCACAGACCCTCACCCCCCAACATTGCAGGGGCTTGAACACTTGCCCCTTCTGAGGGAGGTCTCCTGCCCCCATGGCTGCTTCGTGCTTCACACACCCAGATCAGATTGGGATCCAGGACCCAGGCAACAGAAAGAGACTTGGCCCAGCTCAGATCGGGACCCAGGTAACAGACAAGAGACTTGGCCGACAGCAGCTGCCCTATATCTAAATTCAGCCTAGCATTAGGAATGCTCAGGGCCTACTCAAGAATGCAAATAATCCTTCCCACTAATATTTACAGAGTAAACTAAGATTGTTGGTAGAGTATTAAATTTGACAGTAAAATAGTAATCAAGTTTTCAGATTAATTTAAATAGGCTAATTGAAATAAGTGACTATTCAAGTAAATTTAATTGTACTGGACAAAAAGCTGTTCTTAAAGTAATAACTAAAATTTCTATTGGTAGTTCATCTCATGGTAAAATTCCTGAACATGCAATGAACCTAAAGCAGTCATATTTTTGGGCAAAAAAAAAAAATTTTAAATTTAAAGTTATCAAGACTGCATTAAAAAATTTTACAAAAACCTCCATTAATCAAAAAAAAAGGGGGGAGGGATAGTAGGGTAATCATGTAAGGAAAAATATCCTATAAGTAAATTACATCTAGAAAATTTTTACTTTACAAAATTAATTTTCATTTGTAATGCTAACAGCAAGACACCCATGAAAAACACACATGGTGTTTAAATAAGACAAAGGAAAATCGTTTGGGCAAAAATAAAAAGGATCCCAAATCAATTATATAGAAAAGATTCCTTTATTAACTTTTGGTCGAGAATATGTTTGTATATTTTCAGAAAACAACTCCAAGACCATATGGATTCCTGCAACAGAGAGGAATTGACAGGTCTGCTCCAACCACGAAGACAAGAGGAAAAACAGTCCAGAGATGGATGACGCTGACAACGCCTTGCCACGTGAGCAGTCAGCAGCTGTGCACCGCTGCAGGTTGTCTAGGACCAAACCAGAGAGGGTCAGACCTGTGTGGCCATCATGTGCCCACCATCCAGATATCATTGCTGACATGTACACATAAGGAACTGTTAGACATTGAAACGGGGACTCAGAACTGTTGGACATTGAAATTGGAACTCAAACATTTTTTTTTGTTAGTCTATGTTCATTTCTAGTCTGCAGAGGCAAAATTTTTTAAAGGAAAGAAATGGGGGGAAAATAGATACAGAGGCAAAGAAGCATTGAACAGACTGTCAAACTACATTGGGAAGGCAGGGGAGGTTGGGCGAGGGGGGCTGTAAGAGATCAACCAAAGGACTTGTAAGCATGCATATAAGCATAACCAATGGATACAAGACACTGGGGGGGGGAGGGTGGGCAGGTGAAGGCATGTACTGGGGGGTAGGGGAAGCTGGGGGGGAGGTCAATGGCGGGGGGAAAAGGAGACATATGTACTACTATTTGTAATACTTCAAACAATAAAAAAATAAATAATAAATAATAAAAAATTAAAAATAAAGAAAAAAAGAACATATATGGGCAATTTTTTAAATGTTAGCTAGCCCATTCTAAAAAATATTTTCAGAAAGTTAGAGATTATTGATTTTACAGTAACATAGTCTTTTGCTGCATTGATTAGAATTTATTGCTTTACACTTATATTGTACACGTTTTCTTACTCTTCTGAGGCAAAGAGGAAGTTCTTGTGTTTTAAGAATTCTAGCAGAGTAATCATTTCCTGGAGGAGCCTGGTCAATGACAGGCTGTAAGGCAGGCAATTGTTGGGATAGCTCTCATGGGAACTACTTTTGACACCCTAAGTTCATGTGCCTGTAGAAGGTGAGAGGTGATGACTCAAGTGGGAGTGGATAGATGGAAGAATAATCGACTTCCCTTATGTCTATTGTCCCTTCGGTCCTTGGCTTTGTTAGTCAGAGTGCCAGAGGACAGGTCCACTTCATTGATTATTGCTACCATCTCCCCAGGCCAGACCTGCCATAAAAAAGGCATTCTTGGGCGAGGGCTTTTAAGTATTACTGGAGAAGCCTGGGTATGTACGTAGTCAATGAGTCTGGTGTTGCTTGTTCTCTAATACAGACTTTCAAATAGAACCTGGAGAAATACTTCTATAGGACACCATTTAATACTGCTATAAAAATAAAACAACAAAATAATAAGACTTGGTTGAAGCCAAGGTGAAACATGGATTGTGCCAGTGACTGAGCATATAGAAGTGATTAGTGAGTCCTGTTAAAAGTTAACATTTGGGCCATAGTGTAGGTCATTCAAAAAAAAGTAAGCTGGTAATAAAAATAGTGAGATAAATATAGACAAAGGGCTTCTAATCCTTAAAATTTTAATGCCCTTTCTTTGTGGCAAACTTGTTTCTTTATCTTAAAACTAGAACATGGAATTTGAAAAAGTGTTTGTTTCCCCCCATTGTGATTGTGAGATTGTTTAGGATAAATTAAAAATAAAAAAAAATATTGCAGGGGGAAAAAAGAATAAAGATTGTACAAAATAGTTCAGAAAAGCCAATAAATGAACAATAACAACTACAATAAGAAGCAACCAAAAGTGAAGCGGGGGAAGGAGAAAATGACTTTCAAATTTGCACTATCAGACTATTCAAATGTAATTTTTTTCAACAAAAATTACAAGGCATGTAATAACACAAGAAATTATACACCATACAAAATTTAAAAAGAAACTCTCCCCAAAGAAGCACAGACATTGGACTTACTAGACAAAAATTTAAAATATAGTTATTTTAAATATGTTCAAAAACTAAATAAAACCATGCCCAATCAAGGAAAGAAAATCATGAGAATGATAGCTCACCAAATTGAGAAATAGGTATACACTAACAATGGACAACCGGAAAAGAAAATTAAGAAAATAATTCCATTTACAATAGGATTGAAAAAAATAAAATACTTAGGAATAATCTAATCAAGATGATGAAAGACTTATACACTGAAAACTATAAAACATTGCTGAAACAAACTAAAGAAGATACAAATAAATGAAAAGGCAGGACATGTTCATGGATTGAAAACTTAATACTGTTAAGATGTCCACATTGCTCTAGCTGATTTGGCTCAGTGGATAGAGTGTTGGCCTGCAGACTGAAGAGTCCCAGGTTCAATTCTGGTCAAGGGCACATGTCTGGGTTGTGGGCTTGATCCCGAGAAGGAGGCAGCCAATCAATGATTCTCACTCATGACTGATGTTTCTAACTCTCTCTCCCTCTCCCTTCTTCCCTGAAATAAATTTAAAAATATACATATATATATTTTAAAAATGATGTCCAAATTACCCAAAGTGATCTACAGACTCAATGCAATCCCTCTCAAAATCCCAATAACATGTTTTGCAAAAACAGAAAATTTATCCTATGTTCACAGATGACAAGATCTTATATATAGAAAACCCTAAAGAATCCACAAAATAATTAGTATAGCTAGTAAATGAGTCAGCAAGATTGTAGGATACAAGATCAACATAAAGATCAGTTGTATTTCTACATGCTAGCAACAAGCAATCCTAAAATGTAAACAAGAAAACAATTCATTTACTAAGGCATCAAAAAGAAAACTATTTAAAAACAAATTTGACCAAGAAGTTAACCAAGTTTAAAAATAAATTTAAGCAAGCCTTGGGCACTGTAAACTACAAAATATTGCTGAAATTCTTTTTTTTTTAAATAAATCTTTATTGTTCAGATTATTACAGGTGTTCCTCTTTTATTTTTCCCCATAGCTCCCCTCCACCTGATTCCCCACCCCACCCCAGGCTCTTACCCCCCGCCACTGTCTTCATCCATAGGAGTAAGATTTTTGTCCAATCTCTTCCTGCACCCCTCCCACCTGCTTCCCCTGAGAATCGTCAGTCCACTCCCTTTCTATGTCCCTGATTCTATTATATTCACCCGTCCATTCTGTTCTTCAGATTTTTCATTCACTTGATTTTTAGATTCACTTGTTGGTAGGTATGTATTTGATGTCATTTTGTTGTTCATAATTTTTATATTTACCTTTTTCTTCTTCTTCCTCTTCTTAAAGGATATCCTTCAGCATTTCGTGTAATCCTGGTTTGGTGGCGATGAACTCCTTTAGCTTTTTCTTGTCTGTGAAGCTCTTTATCTGCCCTTCGAATCTGAATGATAGCTTTGCTGGGTAGAGTAATCTTGGTTGTAGGTTCTTGCTGTTCATCACTTTGAATATTTCTTGCCACTCCCTTCTGGCCTGCATAGTTTCTGCCGAGAAATCAGCTGACAGTTGTATGGGTACTCCCTTGTAGGTAATTAACTGTTTTTCTCTTGCTGCTTTTAATATTCTCTCTTTGTCTTTTGCCCTTGGCATTTTAATTATGATGTGTCTTGGTGTGGTCCTATTTGGGTTCCTCTTGTATGGGATTCTGTGTGCTTCCTGAACTTGTAAGTCTATTTCTTTCACCAGGTAGGGAAAGTTTTCTGTCATTATTTCTTCTAATAGGTTTTCAATATTTTGCTGTCTCCCTTCTGGCACCCCAAAAATTCGGATGTTGGTTCGCTTGAAGTTGTCCCAGAGGCTCCTTACACTATCTTCATATTTTTGGATTCTTTTTTCTTTTTGTTTTTCTGGTTGGATGTTTTTTGTTTCCACATATTTCAGATCTTTGGTTTGATTCTTGGGGTATGTTGATCTACAGTTGAGTTTCTGTATATTCTTTATTTCAGACAGTGTATGCTTCATTTCTGACTGATCTTTTTCCATTTTTTTGGCATTCTCATTAAGCTCCTTGAAGGTCTCATCAAGTTTCTCAGCGGTTTTAAGAAGATTCTTGAGTAACCTTATAAATGTGATTCTGAACTCTATGTCATCCAGTAGTTTGCTTTCCTCCGTTTCTTTCATTCGTGACATATTTCTTTGTTTCTGCATTTTGGCTGCTTCCCTGTGTTGATGGAGTGGCTTTGTGTGGTAGGTGACCTATAGGGGGCAGTAGCTCAGCCTCCCCAATCACCTGATGTGGATGCTCTTGGTACACCCCTTTGTGGGCTGAGTGCAAAGTCTTGGTGTAGTTAAGCCTGAATTGCTGTTAGTACGCTGGGAGGAATTGACCTCCAGGCCAATTAGCTGTGAGCACTCCCTGTGTCTATAATGGAAGAACTGCTGCACTGAAGACACGCTTATGGGGCAGGACTTGTTTCAGTGAGGCTTTGGTGCTCACTGAGTCTGCCTCTTGAATGTGTCACTTATGGATGTGAGGAGTTGAAATCTGGTGTCTCACACTGACCACTAGGTACACTGGCTTCTGGATGTCCAATGGGGTGCAGGTCAGCTACTGTCTGATGCCACTCAGCAGGAGCTACAGTGAGAGCTGCAGTTTTCTCCTCTTTGCTTGGGGTTTGGAGGTTTTGGAGCTGTCTGACCCAGGCTGCAAGTTTTCTAGGTTAAGCTGCGATAGGGCAGGCTTTTCTTATGCTAACTCGGCTGCTTGGAGCTTGGGTGGGTTTATAGGTTGTGTGGGGCGGGGTCTCAGGGCGTCACTAGGTTAGGGTGTGGCAAACAGCAATGGCTGCTAGTTAGCCGGCTCTGTATCCCGGAAGGCGATGGTGTCCTGGAGCCCCGTGCCCCAGTGCCTTAAACTATTGTTCCTGCGTGCAGCTCTGCAAGCAAGCCACTCTCACTGGCAGACAGTCCAGCTTCTCCCCCTAGGAGTTTGGGTCCCCCGTGTCTCCCCAGAGACTGGATTTCAGAGTAATCGGGGGCTTGTCTCCGTTGGGGTTGAAAAAAGCAACGCACCCAGTCGCCCGCCGCCAGCCCGGATCACACACCTCTGTACCTCAGCTTTTCAGCGCTCGTGCACATCTCAATGCTCTTTTCTCTTTCCTTCTAGTTGTAGAACTTCCACTCAGCCAGCTTTCCCGTGGTTCTGGGTGATAGACGTTTTGTCTTTTAGTTGCAGTTTTGAAATTCTTTAAACAAATGAAAAGACATTCCTTGTTCATTAATTGTAAGACTTAATATTTAATGATAATCTGCAAATCCACAAATTCAGTGCAATCCCTATTAAATGGCAAAATTCCTTTTTTACAGAAATGGACAAACTGATCCTAAAAAATTCAGGGGCCCAGAATATCCAAAACAAGCTTTAAAAAGAAAAACAAAGTTGGAGGACTCACATTTTTCAATTTCAAGGCATTCTATAGTAGAGAATGAAAACAGTATAGTATTAGCCTAAGAAAAGACATGTAGGTCAATGGGATATAATTGAGTATCCAGAATGGAATCCATAGAATTGATTTCAACAAGGGTGCTAAGATCATTTAACGAGGAAAGAATAGTTTTTAAAAAATGAAGCTGGGATAACTGGATACCCACCAGCATAAAGAAGAGTTTAGAATCTTACATCAAACAGTACACAAAAATTAACTAAAAATAAATGTAAGACCTAAATATAAAGGCTAAAACTATAAAATTCTTAAAAGGAAGTAGCGCTATAAATCTTTGTGACCCTGGGTTAGGCAACAGTTTCTTAAACATGACATTAAAAGCATAAGCAACCAAAGGAAAAAGTAAACTGAACATCATCAAACTTAAAAAATTGTGCGCATTGAAGGAAGCTTATTAAGTCAGGGAAAAGATGACCCACAAAATGGAATAAAAAATATTTGCAAATAATATATTTGAGTAGGGTCTAATGTCTAGAATATATAAAGAACTCTTACAACTTAATAAGAACAAACAATGTGATTTAAAAATGGGCAGAGTTTCTGAATAGCCATTTCTTTAAAGAATATATGCAAATGACCAATAAGCACATAAAAAGATGCTCATCAGGGAAATGAAAATCAAATAATAAGCTAACTACCTCACACTCACTAGGATGGATAAAAACAGGAAACAATAACTGTTGGCAATGATACAGATAAACTGAACCTCTCATACATCACTGATGGTAATGTAAAATGGTGCAACTGCTATGAAAAACAAGTTGGCAGTTCCTAAAAACTTGAACATAGAGTTAACATATTAGCCAGCAATTCCATTTCTAGAAAAATAAAAGCATACATCTATGCAAAAATCTGTACATGAGTGATCATAGCAGCATTATTCATAATAGCCACAATGTAAAAATAACCTTGGTGTCCATCTACCAGTGAATGAATAAATACAATGTGGTATATCCAAATAGTGAAATATTTTCAGCCCTAAAAAGGACTGAAGTACTAATACATGCTATAACATGAATAAATCTTGAAAACATTATGCTAAATGAAAGAAGCCAGACATAACATACCACATATTGTCTGATTTCATTGAGTTGAAATATTCAGAATAAGCAAATCCATTGCATAGATTAGTCTGGAGGCAGGAATGAATGGGAGTGACTGCTAATGAATACAAGATTACTTTTGGGGTGTTAAAAATATGCTAGAATTTGATAGTAGTGATGGTTGTACAACTTTGTAAATATACAAAAAATTACTGAATTGAATGCTTTATTATTATTAAACAATACATTTTGTTATGTATTATCTCAATTTAAAAATTCTAATATTGTTTAAAAATTAAACATTAAAGCTAAATGTACATGGCTGTAAAAAAAAAAAAAAAAAGGAACTCTTACCCTTTGCAACAGCATGGATGGACCTGGAGATTATTATGCTAAGTGAAATAAGCTAGTCAGAGATAGGCATATACCATATGATTTCACTTATATGTGGAATCTAATGAACAAAATAAACTGATGAATGAAATAGAACCAGAGGCATGGATACATGAGACAGATTGATGGAGATCAGGCGGGCAAGGAGTGACTGGATAAAAGAAGATGAAGAGACTAGCCAAAGCATAGCGCATGGACACAGACAACAGAGTGGTGAAGGCCAGTGGAGGGGTGGTGGGGCTGGGTACAGGTGGGCAAAGGCGGGGGGAATGAGAGACATCTATAATAGTGTCAACAATAAAAAACTTCAAATAAAAATAAAACGGTTGTCTAATATTAAGGAGATAAAAATGTTCTGAAATTCTTTTATAGTATGGTTGCAAAGGTAGCACATTATGGACTAGAAGTTTTACTAAATACTTCTTTATATACCTTTACATGACAATTGTTATAGAAACTATACATCCATATCTATCATTTTTTATATTAGTTCTTTATTTATACCCTGTCTTATCCCTACAATTTAAGAAAACCTCAAGAATAGACCTTATTGTGTTTGATTCAGTTAATCCATCAGACACTCATTGGTAGAGAAGAGTTTGAATTGTAGTTTATGTTTAAATGTTACAGAAATGTGTCTAAGAATATTAGCATTGCCCTATTCAAACACAACAACAGTATAAGAGGCAGAATCCTGTTAGAAGACTTTTGTATTTTTGTGACAAAACTTTATTATCAAGAAGTCATAACACTTCTGGAAAAGGACTCTATCGATGAGAATTAATCTAAGGACCAGCATTTGCTTAATTAAGTGTAACCATTCATATGAATTAAATTTTACTCTAATAATGCCAGAGAACATATTTTCAAAATGTTATTTCACAAGGTCATTACAATTCATATTACAGACATTGAACATTTGAACATCTTGGATTCTTACAAGTCTCCTGGGAATATGTCCTCCTCAACCAAAAAAATCATATGAGCAACTCAGTACAACTATTGCAAGATCTCTCTTTCTCCATGGTGAATCTTATCCAAAGTTACTTGCTTAGTTTCAATTACTTTATACACTCAAGCAGAAGCTCAAACAGATGCTACTGTACATATAATTAGCCTTTGTAAAAGATCCTGTGGCTTCTCCCCTCTATCAGACTTCTTGCTCATTGCCTGATTCCTCAAACACATCAGGTAACTGATTGCTAGGCAACTAAGCAATACCATCCAGAGAATTCTCCTACCCATCTCAACAGATGCCATCACATTTAGATACAAGAGTTCAAAGCTTCAGAATTTGTTTATGTGACCCAATAAGTCAGTGTCATCTGGTGGTGCATTTGTGATGAGTAAAACATAAAGGTGGATGGATCACATAAAAAATGCTCATATTGAGACACTTTAATATGGCACTTCATAATTGTATGGTACAGTCTACAAATAAAAAATTTTGGAAAACATGTAAATAAAATGTAGCATTTAAAAAAATTTATCTTTATTGTTGAAAGTGAAGCATTTTTAAAACCTCTTCACTGCTGACACAAAAGCTAAACCAAGGTAGGTTTTTGCTTTACTTGCTTACAAAGGTTTTATTTTAGATAAATATTGTGTTCTGTTAATACTTCCTGTGGTAAATAAACATATTTTTAAAACATGGTATCAGCTTTAAAGACCGCAAAATGTTTTCATAAAATTGTGATTTTTTTCTGACTGCTCCTAAATCTATCAAATTTAGCTGCTACCTCTGATTTGATTTTATTGTTTATTTAATCTAGGTTCACCTTCTGTGCACAGTTAATCAACTATTTTACAATTGTTTTTGATAAGTCAGGTCTCTTTATATCTATCAAATGATATTCAGATCAAAGAGAATTAAATAAAAACATGTTTGGGTAGTCATCTTTTGGTAAGTTATTATAGCAATCCTTTACAAAAGATTGTTAGGATCTGTTAAGTATGAAAGAATCCTTTTCTACATCAAATAAGCAACCATAAAATATATTAAATGATGACATCTGAGAGAAAGATGACAAGTTCAGTATTTAATTTTTCTTCCTTTAGAATTCCTTCCCATATCATAAGGAGTGTGTTTGTAAAGCACTTGGTTGTCTCAAATATCTAGGTTTCAACTCAACTAGAAGTTACCCAAGTTAGATGAGTGAGGTTTGGACTTTTTCAAAAGAGGGGATCAAGTCAGTAGTGCCCCACTGTGAAGAGCTGACTTTTAATCACAAAGAATGAATTAACCAGATCTGGAAACCTTATGTAGGTGCAAAATAAGAAAGAAAAAAAAAAACTTAATATTAAAAGGAAAGTATAAATGACTTTCTGGTTGAACAAAGACTAAGTTACTAATTACATATTTACTATGAAAAATGACTGTGATGACTAACACTTGCCTAATAAGGGCAATGTGCAATGCTAGTTGATTTATATTTTAAAAATTTCCTTGAAACAGCCATATTTTATGTTTGTATCTTATTCTAGGGAAGAAGAAACGAAAGTTCAGTGAGGCGAATACCTCGGGATTAGAACCATGGCCTGTGACTCACAAGTCAGTAGTTTTGCATCTACACTTCTAACCTGATAGGCCAGAACATGCACTTTAGGAATTCTTATGATGAGCTTCTCCTTTTATTTAAAAACTAAGACAATGTGGCGTTTTTTCAATGTTTACTATAATCTAGGTGGGAGAGAAGTTAAATTGCATATTATAGCGGATACCGGAGTTAATCAGGCATCACCACCATATCAAAACATACTGAAATAGTCTGAAAACTAACACATTGCTCATATCAAGGGCTTCTTGCTTCTCTGTAAATAGATTCACGAAGGGAAAATCAAATCAGAGACGATCAAAATAAACTCCAACAGCCAAGCAATCTCATAAAATCATAAACCTGACTGTGCACATTGTGCCTGTGGTTTTGTGCCACCATATTCAAATCTTGTTTGTATTCCAAACAAAACTTACTTCAGGGAGCTGAGATCACTTCTTTTCTGACTATATCCCCATCAATATTCAGAGTTTATGAAGCCTCTATAGAAAACAATGTGAATCCAGTTTCTTCAAGATAGACCCACCTTGATTTAAAAGTGTTTGCATTAGCATACATATTCATTGAATTAATAAGTCTGCATTGGAAGATTACCTAGATTTAAAAATTGCTGATTCTTTGGGAAAGCCAGAGTTAAAATTATTTCTCCTGGGTTATTCTTTCAGTAAATCAACCACTGAAAGCACTTTCAAACAAAGCTTTCTTTCTTTCTCTTTCTATAGAAAACCTGATGTAAGCTATAACTAGAATAGTGATGATCTACATTGAAATGGGGAAGAAAAAATGCTCAACTGATTTTCTAAAGAGCATTTTCTTACAATCAAAGAAAATCATTATCATGTGACTTCACTCTTACAGTCATATGGGCTCATCATAAATCTCCAGAATCCTAATCATTCAGAGTGAATGCAGTTACTTCTGAATTTTGTGACACTTCTAAGGTACCATGGGAAAAAGCTTTAAAACAGTGGTTCTCAACCTGTCTAATGCCGCGACCCTTTAATACAGTTCCTCATGTTGTGGTGACCCCCAACCATAAAATTATTTTCGTTGCTACTTCATAACTGTAATTTTGCTACTGAATCGTAATGTAAATATCTGTGTCTTCCAATGGTTGTGACCCACAGGTTGAGAACTGCTAGCAGAGTCGCCTAAAACCATCGGAAAACACAGATATTTACATTATGATTCATAACAGTAGCAAAATTACAGTTATGAAGTAGCAACAAAAATAATTTTATGGTTGGGGGTCACCACAACATGAGGAACTGTATTGAAGGGTCGCGGCATCAGAAAGTTTGAGAACCACTGCTTTAAAATAAGGAAAAAATTTAAGGTGCAGTGTAAGAACATATATAAAAAAGCTGTCCTTTACAGGTCACAGCCAGACATTTGTTATTATCATATGGGATTTGGTTGACATGCATTTGATAGATATTGAGAATATTTTAGTCCAATTAATTCTGCAAAATTTCATCAATAGCTCTCATTTTAAACTAGATTTCTAAGTAGGTAGGCTAATTGGCTTAGATATGCAAGCAGTGAATCAGACTGTGTTTCAAAAGAAACACATTTAAAATAAATGAAAACAAAAAACAAACAAAAAAGAGCACACATTTAATAAATATATTTAAAAATTCGTATAGGAAAATACATTGAGTAAAGTTGCATAATTCTGGACTTTGCTATCAAATTGGAGTTACAAGGGGAGCACTTAAAAGAGGAGATACTTACAAGAGATGAGATAGGAAGTGGTCTTGGAGTCTAGAGTATCTAGATAAACCCAAACACTTTACTGTTCTTTTGGCAATTAATCATGTACTGCCCATAATATATTTCTAGGCTGTTTTATTGACCTTTGATTTAGTTCATGTGTTTTTTAATTGTTCCTATTTTTTGCTTGTAATAGTTAGGGAGGCAATAGGCTGTTAAAATAAAAAGGACAAGCTCTATTGTAAGACCGGGCAGAAATGCCAGTTCTATTGCTTAATAACTGTGTGACCTTGGATAAGTTCATTAAAATCTTTAGGTCTTAGTTTGCTTTGAGGTTGAGTAGGGATAATAGCTACATCTACTAAATAGGGTTTTTGTGATGATTAAATTTTATAATATATGTGTGTGTGTGTGTGTGTGTGTGTGTGTGTGTGTGTGTGTGTGTGTATATATATTCATTCCTTGGCACAGTGTCAGACACCAAACAACATATATTATTGTGCTGATGGTCTCAAAATTATGAGCACTAATAATAGTATCGTCTTGACCTCAAGCTATAAGCATGTTGGAAACAGGGATTTCTTTCTAATCAATCCACCCTCAAATTTATTGCACATAATAGAAACTCCAAAAAGTTTGGTTGATTTATGGAGTCCAATAATATTGCTATTATAACACTTCAGAAGCAAGAACTACAAGCCAATCATAAAATACGAGGGCAAAAAGATATCTGCTTAAGTAATATTAATTAGGATACTCCTAGTAGCAATTCATTCTGGATAAAACTTTAGAACTTGACATGACCAAATCAAGAAGTCAAATAGCCCCTGAGAGCAACAAATGATTTGAGTATTTTAATTTATCTCATTTAGTTCAAGATTTCTTGCTTAGGGATTTCATAATTGACCATGCCTTTAGCACATTTTCAAATTTATAGTAGGTAACATTTCAATACTCTCAATATAAAATTACATTTTATGTACAGAATGCATTTTATATAGTTAAAGATTGGTAGTCAGTTAACTTCTACCATTATTTTAAAGTAAAATAATAAATCAGGTATATATAAAGTTCAGAATACATATACAGACCATGTGTGATACAATACTAGAAAATACAAAGAATTATTGATGAATTTAAGTTCTGGAAATGAAAATACGTAACATTCGGTATGTTTTCTATACCAGATTTATTTGAAAAAATGTTTAAAGTTGATCCTTGTCTTCAATCAATTTCAATGTATTTTGGAATCATGGGAGATTACTGAACCTTCAACTAATTCTATTTACTCATTCTTGCACTAAACTTCCATGTGTCTAGGGTTCAGAAAGGGGTTCTAAAAAATCACACACAGATTAATAAGATGCCAGGATGCCCGAGTTCAAGGAATTCACAATTTGTGGAGAAAATAGATGCATGAATATAAAGTAATAACACACTTGTTAAGTACCAAAAGCAGTGTCATATAGGATGGGTTATGTGGACTTCTGTCACTAGAGAGGACAAAATGGCAGTGAGCTATTAGTGAAAGCTTTAAAAACAGGGTGGCATTGCCCAGCCAGCGTGGCTCAGAGGAACAAATTTAAAGATAGTGGGGAAGAAAGTTGAGAGCATTTATGGTGGGTAGCTCCTATTTTTCTTCTGAGATCGGGTCATTTGCTGCGATGTGGGCAGGATATGTGAGTGGTAAAGGGCACGGTATCAAAAGGACGCTATCCAAAGGGCCAAGATCACCCTTGTGTTCTGAGTTACACAAATTCCGCTTAATGAGTGGTAAACACAAGTTTAAAGAATTATATTCCTGTACACTATCCATGAAGCATTAAAAGTAAAACTCTGGAATGACTGGCAATTTTATTTTCATTCTGTCTATAATCTGAAAATTAAAAGCAGTTTATTTTTGTGTTGTCTATCTTGTCTTCAAATAAAGTTAAATATTCTCAAAGTTTTCAAGCTTACACACTTTTTTTAATCACCCAAGGATTTTATACACATACACACACACACACACACACACACACACACACACACACACACACACACACACACACACACACACACACACACACTAGAGGTCTGATGCACAAAATTCATGCAAGAGTAGGCCTTACTTCCCAAGCTGCTGGCATGGGCTCCACAGCCGTTGGCAGGCACCTGGGATCCAGGCTTCCTTAGCAGGTCATCTGGAAAGATGTCCAGAAGGACCTCTGGTCTAATTAGCATATTATGCTTTTATTATTATAATTAGTTGATTTTAGAGAGAGGAAGGGAGAGATAGAAACTTTGATGTAAGTTAGAAACATTAATCAGTTGCTTTTCATATGCATCCTGACCAGGGATTGAACATGCAGGCCAAGTATGTGCCCTGACCAGGAATAGAACCTGCAACCTTTTTGGTGTATGGGACAATGCTCCAAACAACTGAGCAACCCAGCCAAGACAAACACTGTCATAACACCAAATTTACTTGCATTCTGTATACAAAGGGTTGTCAAAGTTTATGAAATATTTGCTTTATATTACCTATAAACCATCATCAAACAAAAAATATAAATTTAGCTATGAATGGGAGGGAGGATGACAAATTAACTTACTCCATGTCCGAATTCTCCACTTTTCATTCAAGACTGGATTTAGTCAAGACTGGGACTGCCATATAAGGATATCTCAAAATCCATAATTCTGCTTTTCTCTACTTCCAGATGTTGGAGTTGTCACATTGGTGCAGCTGCAGAATTTCTGCTTTTCTGTGCCCTCTCTGCAAGCCTTTGGCAGGTGGACACAGAGATAACAGCATTTCCACTCTTGGGAGTCACATTGCTAATATTCCCTGGTAACTGTGAATGAATGACTTCATCTTTCAGCCATGCCTGATTCTGCTACAGATATGCAGACCTTGCCTTTGTATAGAGTAAACCCATATGTGATTTAATGAGAAAAATATTAGTAAATCTGTTATATTTGGTGTCATTTCAAGAAGATGTCAAGAAATCAGAGATCTGTGGTCATTTGCTTATTAAGTGCATATAAAATGGATGTGTTTGCTTTTGAAGTTAAACAATCATGTTGCAAAATAATCTGTGTAAATCTCATCCCTCTTTCCTACACCTGCTAACCTGAAAATCAATAGCATTGACTTCCTGACATTTAAAATGGATATGTACATATTTACCAGCCCTAAATCAAGCAGGTATGTAGGTTAAAATAAAGCACACAGGCTCAGTGTAAGTAGGAATAAGCTAATCAATAGGAAACAAAAGTATTTTGGTGGCAGCAAAAAACTCAGACCCAGGAATGTAGCATATTACATAAGAATGGAATTTGGTGTCCAATAACAGACAAACTGAGCAAACTCTTGGCATTAGCAGCCTCTAGCTATGTGATTTAAGTTACTAAACCAGCCTAAAATTCAGTTCCCTCACCTGGTATAAGAAGATAATGAGACCTAGTCAATATGATGGCTATGTGGATTAAATGAGATACATTTATGTAACAGTTGTCTTATATTTACCTCACACACAGTTCATATGCTTACTCAACAACTCTTAGTTATCTTTTTGCATTCTCACACTTTGAAAACTTGGTTCAGAGGCCATAACGTGTTTACTGAATGTATATTTTGCACTACAAATTGAACCAAGAACTCCCTTGCATAATCTGGGTAAAATGGTTCTAGATAAAACTTGTAACAATGTGGGACATGTTATTTACATTTTACAGATGATGACACCAAGTTCAGAGAAGTTCAGTAATTCATAAGAGGTCACACACCTAATAGCTAAACTAAGATTCTTGACCTCAAAAACAAAGAGTGAAGTTCAATATAATCTCAGCAATAGATCAAACATATATTTTGGACTGCATTAATTTCCATATGACAACCCTTGTCCTTAAGAAACAGTGAGTGAGAAACCTCAGGGTCTTGCTCTTTAGCACATTCAATCCCACCTGTGCCTTGAGTTTGTAAAATTCCTCAAAAATTATGAATTGAGCTATCATATGATGCAGCAATACCTCTTCTGGGTATCTACCCAGAAAATTTGAAAAAAATATATATATACCCATAGCCAAGACATGGAAACAACCTGTCTTTTGATGGATGAATAAAGAAGATGTGGTACATATATACAATGGAATACTATTCAGCCATAAAAAGATGAAATATTGCCATTTGTGACAACATGGGTAAATTTTGAGAGTATTGTTCTAAATGAAATAAGTTAGATGGAAAAAGACAGGAACCACAGGATGTCACTCATATGTGGGGTATAAAACAAAAAGCAACAAATGAACAAATAAAATGAACATATGAATGAACAAAAAAAACAAACTCTCAGATTCAGACAATAGAATGGTGGTTACCAGAGGGGAAGGGTGTGTGGGGAGGACAAATAGGGTAAAGGAAATCAAATACAAGGTGACAGAAAGAGACTAGGCTTCAGGTGGTGAGCACACATCAGAGTACTCAGATATCGTATTATGAAGTTACACACCCGGAATTTATGTAATGTTACTAACCAATGTTACCTCAATAAATTTAATAAAATAAAAAAGTTAACCAGGCAGTATAGACTCTAAGGTAAATCTGATTATGTCCCAAATTCCATAGACCAGCACTTCAGAGACCATTAAGTCCCAATTTCTCTATCAACTACCATCACTCTTTCTGAATATATGACCAAAATTTGGAAGGACCATGATCCTCCTACTAATGCATATACAAAATATTTCTATTAAAATACCTAACAAGAATGAGATATAGTATGCAAATGCTTATGTCTCTCACCCTCATGGCTTCTGCTTTTTAAACTAAAAGTGAAGGATAACTGGCTAATTGAGCAGAGCAGATCACAAAATAAAGACTTCACCCCAACAAAACATTCAGCCTGGCAATAACCAGAAATACTCAACACAAATGCTTATTGAAAAGCTGAAAATTCCAGAAAGACACCTTTGTTGTTTATTAGCTAATGACCATAACTACCATTGATTGTGGATTTGTTACATGCCAGACACTGTAAATGCACCCAACTACTAAGATGAAACTGATGCTGTAATGCTGTATGACTCCAAAACTGATACTCTCCCAGGAGTCAAGGTCACCTGCACTACTTAGTCATCTAATTAACTGACAGGAAATGCTTCTCATTCACTCTTGACAATGCCACAACTAACATCTGCATAGATGGTTGATTGTTTTCATTTATAAGTAATTCTATAATGATATTGCTATGATATATTATGTCATTTCATCTGTATCCCAATTCTCCTTTTTAAGATAAAGCATCAAGATATTTTGCTCTGGATTCTACTTCACCACACTAAAAGCACAGTGCCATGAATTCATTAACTTCTAGAAATTAAACATAAAAGCCACAATATTCTTCTATTCTTGTATACATATCACTTCCTACATAACCAAATTATAACCATGTCTGTGATAAACATCACCAATATTTGCCAATTACCTACTCCTAGAAGAAATAATAAAATCAAGCAAATGCATTCTAACACAAGAAGGAAATTTACTAGAGCATAAAGCAATTATCTAACTTGGCATTTGACCAGAATCCTCAGGTTAACCAGAATTCAATAAGGAAGTTTACCCTTACAAAATGACCTTGACTTTGTAATCATCTTGGTCTATCTTTAAAGTTTCTGGGAAAATGTACTTGATTTAAAAAACAAATAAAACCCCCCTGAGGTTTCTAATGCTCTGCCAGTGCATTAGAAATAACCCAAACTAACCGCTGTTGGCATTTTTCAATCAAGGACTTATCATCTAGAATCTTCAATGAGATGGAAAATATTTTTTGAGCTCAGGACAATCTTCAAAATGAAGTAATAGAAAAGAAATGAAATAAACTAGCAATAAGAATGAAAAGCTCCATAATTAATATTTTGGTTGAAATATTAAGTCAAATGAATAGAAAGTCCATGAAATAATTGCCACTGAAACAATGAAAGTTACTTCACCATTTTTGTTGCAAATTTGATGTACATCAATTTATTTGACCATGAGCTATCACTACTAATTATTAAGTAAATTTAAAATATTGAATTGATTATGCTGTGTTCCAGATATATTGGAGATATATGTTCAGTCCATCAGGAAGCACTTATAGAGTCCTTATTTTATGCAAATACTGTTCAGAGGATACAGAGTGAAGCATGTTAAACAGCCTGCCCTCAAAGAGCACACAGCCCAGTGAGACACATATATATGAATATGGCCCAGTCTCTTCCAACCTAACCAGCTGTATCTTACAAGCAAAAACAATAAAATAAAGTACATGAATTCTAAAACTTACATTTATTACCATCCACAAAACAATGTTCTTTAATCTGGGGGTAACACACACAGAAATGAGATCACTCACACACTTCCATATGTACTTGCTTTGGTCTCAAAAACTTAAATATTATCTATTTTTTTAAATGTAAAGGGATATACACCAAATATTAACATTATATTTACATGCAGCCAATCCTGTTGACAACATGATGCATGCCCCTTTTCTGGGGACAAAAGGCCATTCACAAATAGCATATTTAATTATAGTGTCCAGTTGTAGTTAATGGCAAAGAAGTAAAATACATTGAAATGTTGTTTACGTACATGAAGGTATAATTTTATACTGTATGTGTGGGTTCACATGAAATATGCAAAATGAAAGGAGGACATTATTTTATATATGTTGCATTACATGTATGTATATATTTAGATAAAGTAGATAAAAAGTTTTCATAAGCAGTTAGAATTATGGGTTTGTGTGTTTTATGTTTGATAAAAAGAAAGTATGAAAATATGTTTGCTATAAAATATGTTTAAAAATTTTGCATTGCTTCTGAATGGTCCCTTTCTCCTCCTTTTCCATTGTATCTACCAGTCATTTAATCAAGAATTCCTAGCTTGTATTAAAACTGAGACTTCTAGCCATGTTCTTTCTGGAAAAAATAAGGTGGGGCAGCCAAAATAAGAGACTTAGTCCTCTTGAATGAGCCCAGGTCCTCTTGAATGAGCCCAGGTACTTTCAGTGAGACAGACAGATGGCTATACATCATGGTTTGCAAACACTGACTGCATGAACATCTCTAGAAGAATCTAGAATACTCATCATGAAAACTCAGGTAATATTGTTGCTGTGGACTGAATTGTGCTTCCCCCAATTCATATGCTGAAGCCCTAATCTTCAATGTGAGGATATTTGGAGCTGGGACCTTTGGGATGTATCAGGTTTAAGTTAGGTCATGAGGGTGGGTCCCGTGTCATGGAATTAGTGCACTTTTAATAAGGTACACCGAAGAGCTTGTCCTATGTGAAGATACAGAGAGAGGATGATCATCTATAAGTCAGATAGAAAGTCTTCACCAAAATTTGATCATGCTAGCACCTTGATTTTGGATGCCAAACTGTGAGAAATTAATTTTTACAGCCTATGGTATTTTATTATGGCAGCCCAAGTAGACAAATACAATTTTTAAATTAATTATTAATTTGAAATAAAATAGTTATGCCATAAATTGCTGAGCCATAAATCTTTATGTTTTTGAATTGGGAGATTAAAGAGAATACAAGTATGTTTAAAATGTATTCACCAACTTTCTGATTATTCAGCTTCCTGTGGATATAAAAAAACAAAATTTTCTATATGTGCAAATAAAAATGAATATATTTACCCATACCAAAGAAAAAGAGAAGTGAATCTGAGACTATATCACATATACATCATAAAGGTTTAAACATTATAAAGAATTTCAGTTACCGCCCTGTTGGTGTGATTTAATGGTTGAGATGCGACCTATGAACCAAGAGGTCACTGGTTTGATTCCTGGTCAGGGCACATGCCCAGTTTGCGAGCTCAATACCCAGTGGGGGGCATGCAGGAGGCAAGTGATTGATGTTTCTCTTTCATAGATGTTTCTCTCTCTCCCTCTCCTTTTCTCTCTAAAATAAATAGAAACATAGGTACAAAAGAATTTCATTTACCAAAATTCCTTCAGAAATAAGTAACCCTTCTATAATCCTGAATGTCTATGGAAGAACTGAATTTCCTACAGAAATTCTATAGAATCTTTACCTTTCTTCTAGTCATGATGCTAGAAAGAGCCTAATGGATGTGCTGACATCCATTTGTCTGATTCCTCAAGATCCATTCTTGTATTAAACCAGCAGTCAGTAAAACACATTTACCACATTATCTCAGCCCTTCAAAGAACTGCTTTCACTGAGGCACAACTTAATGTAATGTTCTCTGCCTCTATTGAAGGTTGATACAAGAACCATTAATTTGGGCAACGTTTCTTTATGTTTGAAGATTTTATTCACAGATGTTCTCTGTGTAAAGACTCAGGGAACAAATTTCCTTTTATTTTTAAAGAAAATAATTGTCCTCACATCTTCCTATTATAAAAATAATACAAATAAAAGTTGTTAAACTGCATTTCTCTTTTTTTTTCTTAACATCTAAAAACTTAAAGCCAAATCTCATTGCTGTTATCTTGTTTTTGCTTAATCCAAGATATGCAATTCATTTAAATAGGGTGCAAAAAATCCTCTACTCTTGAGACATATAACTCAGTGTAACTCTTAATAATATGAGTTAGAATTTTTTCAAGACACACAATACATTTACTGAAATAAAGTAATTTCCTTTTCTCAGGAATTAAACCTTATTATATGTTATCACAGCTTTTCACTGATGAATTTGGAAGTAACCAGAAGTCACATGCAACTATTTATTTCTATAACGGCATTTCAAATGCTGCATCATCTGGAAGTGATTTACAGTTAACTGGCAGATATTGAGCTAATTGGAGGCAAAGTGCAAAATGCACTACAGATTCAGTACAATCTAGATAATAAGTCCATTTCACTAAACTTATGACTTAAGGCATGTTGCATAGTGCCTCACAAGTCAGGCAATGCAATTCTTAAAAATAACTGGGAGAGGGGATCTTCCATTAGCTATGTGTGAGAAAATTAAAAATATATTCGGACCCATGCAGATCTGTTCTTCCCTATTTCTCCTACCCCACTTCTTTCTAGCAATGCCATGCTATGCTAGTGTGGGGTAACCTGTTCATTTAACCTGTTCATTTGGAATTTCTCCACTTAAAGGAGCTATTTGAATGATCCCCAATGATTTTCATTGAATTCCAATTCAAGATTAGGAGTGAGATAACTCAAGTATTATTTATTCATGATATCTAATCTGAAAATTGGTTTGAAATCAGAAGGTGGAAATGATACAAAAGAACATTAGCTAAAACTCACATTTTATCAGATAACCACATAAGCATCTTTTAAATCTTGGTACATTTGACTTATTCATTCTGATAAAAGTAGCAGGTGTAGAGTTATCATGAGAAGGAATACCCAAAGCAGGAATTAATTCATGGCACCAACTGACAAAGCTCAATCACCTAGACCAGACCCTAGAATCAACTTGGACTAATTCAGTGGTCGGCAAACTCATTAGTCAACAGAGCAGCAAACTGCGGCTCACTAGCCGCAGTTTGCTGACCACTGGGCTAACTAGTTCTGTTGTCTTAACTTAGCTATATTAACATACCATTTTTCTTTATAGACTTGAGACCTTTTAAGTATTAACTATGGAAGTTATAACAAATTAGTGGAAACTCTGATAAGCTTGGCAGATTGAACATATTTATCTTCTGCCTCTGAGAATACCACCAAAATGAAAATAAATCATAAAAATGGATAAAACACAAGGAAAAGTACATGAAAGTCAACTGGAGCACATAAGATACATCATTAAAGATGTGGAAGATGAAAATAAATTCACAAGTGGTAACTGTCCCATTTGAGGGAGACACTTGAAACCAATTCCAAGCAGAGAACCCCCGAGATTCCATAATTGAAGGTGCAGGTCCTTGTGCCCATAGATATAAAGGCAGAAGTAGAGGATGGGTCAGAAAAAGGGAGGATTTGTTGGAAGTCTTTAAAAGGGAAATTTTGATCATTATATCTGTCCCTTTACCATAGAAAATTTGAATTAAGTTTCTGAAAATTCTGAAGTTAAGAACCTGTGGATTTGAGGCTGCATGGGTAGGGCAGGGATATTGTGACATTCTGAAAACAGAAAAAGTAACTGAATCACACATCCTGAAAGGAGGCTTGCCCTCCAGTTCTCATACTCCACCACCAGAACGCTAACAATCAAGTTTGCACACGTATCTTGGGCAGTGGGTTAGCAGAGTCGTCCAAGGAGTATGATTAGAACTAGAAAACATACATATATCTAATAACACCTTAAAATTATACAATGTTATATGTCAATTATATTTCAATAAAACTAGGAAAAATCCCATATCTACAGATACTGACTTTGGGCTTTTCCCAATGAAATGGTCAAGTCCTTACCAAACAGTGCTATAATAAGATTACAAACCTGTACAAGGAGAATAATTACTTTTTAAGCACTTCCCTCTTAAGGAGGTGCATTATAAAATATTTGTGAAATGTCCTTTAATGAAAAATAGGAAAGAAAAGAAACATTAAAAGGGCATCTTGGAGAAGCAGAGAAAATATTAAGACTTTATCACTAATGGTCTTAGAGATGAGAAGTTATGAAATCATGATGTAAAAACAGATTGCTATAAAACAGAAACAGAGAAGAAAATGTAATTGGACATCAGAAATAAAAAAATTCAAAAGATGAGCTTGAAGTTAAAAGGGAAAGAAATTAGCAGAAACATAGAACCAAAATGAAAGTAACTGAAAACCAGAGGCAAAAAAAAAAAAAGGAAATCATACAATCATTCCAGGTGTTCCAGCATTCAACTAATTAGAGTTTTAACATCCAGAATCAAAGCATAGAAAAAGTAGCGGGAATAAATTATCAAAGAAATATCATAAGAAAATTGCCCAAAAATTGAGTTTCTAGACAAAAAAGCTCCTTCAAGTGTCTAGCACAATGAATGAAAAAGATCCAAACCAAGGTGATCGTCATGACAGAAAAGGCAAACAAAGATCATAAAAGCATTAGAGGAAACGAAAATGGACCACAAAGAATCAGTAATCAGAATAATATGAAACTATAGTAGCAACACTGAAAACCAAAAAACAATGAAGGAATAGTTTCAACATTTTAATCTAAGGGAACACAATTTCCAACACAGAATTTTATACATACCAAACCAAATTTTATACAAGAGGCTTTTTGTCCTCTCCCACCTTCCTCCTATATAGCCTGCTTTGAGTACATGTGATGTCAGAGATCCAACGCACAGTTTTTGACCATCAGAAGGCAAGTCCTGCACGACCATGATGTCACAGAGATAAGGAGCCACAATCCCTGAGGACTTCTGTAGCTACCAAACTGCACAGAACTAGCTTTCCACTAGCACATTAGCAAAATGTTAACTGATTGCGTGTTTAAGCCATTTTTGTTTTGGTGTCTTTTATAAGAGGCCAAGTGCAATTTATACCAATACACACAAATACAGGAAACCGGCTTTATCAGATTACTGAGGCCAAGAAAATTCTTAGTGTGAGGAGAAGTACAACATGAAAACAATATATCTCAGTGACAGAGGGCAACCAATCCACACTGGAGCAGGAAGACAGAGGCACCTCCCAGAGAAAATCAAACTGATAGATTAACTGATTATCTTTGACATATGAAGAAGGGGGCTGTAACTCTGTCAGTGAATTTACACATAAAATAAACACATGCTCACACGAGGCAACTATTAACTCCAATCAAAAGCAAAATTTGTATGGATAGTAAAATAATTGTATCACCTGTAATTTCAGTAGTGAACAATATTTAAAGAGTCATCATTTATAAGATAAAATTAGTAGTGCTCAACTGGAGGCAATTTTGTCCTCTTACAGAAGATATTTGACAATTTCTAGAGATAGTTTTGGTTATCTCCACTAGAATGCATTACTGGCATCTGGTGGGTAGAAGCCAGGGATGCTGCTAAACACCCTCCAGTGCCCAGGACAATAGAGAATTATCCAGCCCCAAGTGTTGATAGTGCCGATACTGAGAAACGTTGCGTAATGGTTATAACAGTGATTTAAACAAAAATTATAATTTTGAGAAGATATAGAAGTATAGCTGTTTGGTGTGTGTGTATGTGCATAAAAGAGAGTTACTTTAAGAGAGGTAAAGCCTATCTGTCTTACCAAAAATCAAGTTATAATATCTACAATTTGAAGGTCAGAAAGAGATGTTTAAATACATTGTTTAGAAATATGCAGGCAAATATCTGTCCCAATAACTAAAAATGAAGAAGTTGGCTGCTGCTGTACAGTGGGATACAGAACGCAGTTTGTTGTTATAAGCTGCTTAGAACTATTTGAATTTTAAAACTATATTCATTACATTTATACTAAACTAATATTTAAAGATTGGAAGATGTAAAAATGTGAATTAGGGAGCCATATTTTGATACAAGGATTGTAAACAGTACATAGTAAACAATATTTTCATTTGTTAATGGTGTATTTGCTAGGAAAGTATCACAGATCTAAATAATGCTCACAAAAAAAGGGCTTTCTCTTCTCACCTTAAGAAACTAAGTAAGTGAACAAATGCTCAAGGATGTATTCAGATTAGACCCACCTCTAAAATTTGCAAGACACAAAGCAAGAAAGAGGACAGATGAAGCCCACATACCAGGTCTAAATGTTTAAATGTTATAAACCAAGCAAACTGTTAAATAAAAATGCTTTTCTTCTTACTTTGACAAATCTACCTTCCTAATTTTAAAAATTGAAA
Organism: Corynorhinus townsendii; assembly: GCA_026230045.1. Taxonomy (NCBI): domain Eukaryota; kingdom Metazoa; phylum Chordata; class Mammalia; order Chiroptera; family Vespertilionidae; genus Corynorhinus; species Corynorhinus townsendii. The sequence goes on along the minus strand of JAPDVU010000007.1, from coordinate 136,176,910 downwards.
AATATTTATAAACTATGTTTTTATGTGATTGAAATTAGGCAAAATATCAAATATTATATTTAATCAATATTATATATTTCTGGGCATTCTCTTGTTGAGCTGGCAATGTTTAGAGATGTAATAGACAAAAGATACTTAGTTTACACATTATATTCCAAAATATTTTTGCTTTTATTTAATCAAAATCATGAATTGGTTTTTTTATAAGTAATATTATAGTGTTATTTTGTTCTACTGACTGGAATGATCTATGAATTAAAATATTAAATGTTAGTGTATTCAAAGCATCCAAATTTTGAGTATTATTTTCATCAAAAATATAAATTAAGTAAAAATAAATAATTAAAAAATCATCATAGTGATGTGGCTTAACATTATGTATTTTCTCAGCTGCCATGCCAATGCTGCCAGTTTTGTACTATTTTTAAGTGCCTCTAGAACCAGGAACTGGAACATGGAGCAAGAGAGAATGGATACTCAGAACTGCAAGGAATGGTACTTTGTCATGTAAGAATCTGACATTTTTCCATGTGAGAGGAAGACGGAAAATTAATTTTTTCTTTTACTTAAGAACTTTTGATACTCAGATCATTTCTTCACTTTGAAGGAATATTCACCTCTGATTTTGACAGTTATCTGACACACACATCTTCAAGGCATGCTGACACTGTCACTTTTTGTTTCAAAGACATGGTGTAAGAGATGGAGAGAAGCATTTCCTTGGAGACTGACTGGTGTGTTCCAAAAGAGGATGTCAGGTTCACTGCCTAGGCTACCAGAGCCCTGATAACAGCACTGCCCACGTGTCCTTGAATAGAATTGTGAGTTTGTGTTCTTATGATGCACATGTCCTTTATAACGTAGGTCTTAGGGCAGGGGCCACTCTTTCCCAGTTATGAGCAGTACTGATAAGGATGCCACATCTTTATCTCCTTACTTCCACCTCACCCCACTGACCTTCAGTCCATGTGAATTTGGCTTGTACTTGATAAACCTACTGAAAATGCGTTCTTGATATTCATTCCTCAGTAGCATCCTAAGCAATGGATCCAATAGAAAGCTACCCAGACAAAATATCTCTGTCTCACCTCCGTTAACTCCTCCCAACTCCTTAAAACTCATTTTTTCTAGGCTTTCATGGCAATACTCTTCTATTTTTCCTACTCTCTCCATGCTCACCCTGTGTGTTTCCCTGGCTGAAACAGGTTAATAATACCAGGTTAAAGGTCAGTAAACTATATAATATGTATGCATATAAGGATAAATTGGTCGGTAGATTGATGGATGGATAGGCAGGAGGGTGAAACAAGAGAATGAGGTGAACTGGAACACCAGGTTTTGTCCTCTGGTTGGTTGACTGCTGTGTGTGTGTTTATGTGTGTACATGTTACATTTGTTTTTGATAATTCAGTATTTTGGCCTCATATAAAAAATAGAGTACATAACTAGGGATAAAACTCAGGACCAAAACATTCTATCTACTGAGCCAAACCAGCTAGGGCAGCATGCATTTTTTTAAACAAAATTTTCTATTTTCCTCTCTGTCCCTTCCTATGCCCTACTTAATAGAGTGCATATGATATACATTAACATTTTTTTTATTCATAACAACTTGAGTGAGAAAGAACTTAAGAATTCCCCTTTTCTTAGGCAGAGAAATTATCTAATTACACACTGAACTTACAATACTAAGTTCAGATAATTATTTAATTAAGATGCCAAACAAATTACTATACTATTTTAAACTCCAGTGTTTCATTACTTGGTTTTACATGTTGGATTTAGTTAGTGCTTATTAAAAGACTTTATTATTCTACTATAATCATCATGAGAATACAATTTATACAATTAAAATGCTATATTTATGATCCAATATAGGATTTCCTCCTATTAAGCCCCAAATTTATGGGTTTCTAGTAAAATATGCAAATAAACACAACTTTTTTGAGGACATTGAAACTCTGTATTTTCTCCTACTTTCTTATTCTGCCTCTAACTAACCAGACATTGTAGTTAAAATGGAGAGGAATAATTAAAAATCAGGTTTTTTTCAGAGAAATCTGTTTTTCCTACCTTTTGTCTGAGTTTTGCTCAGCTCTCTTTCCAGATCCTTGGGTTTCTTATTTTCTTACGGAAATTGCATCCTGGCCTCAAAGGCATCAGCAACCACTCAGGGATTTTTTTAGGAAGAGTATGAACTTCATTAAATCAATCAAATGATTGAAGTCGCTTGGCTTTACCTTCCCCCTCCTCCTCACCCACAGTGATTGCCCTTTGCTTTACTAAATCGACTGAATCTGTGTCTCTAGGCAGTGAAATTTCAACTCATCGAAAAAAAAATCGAATTGGTTACCGTCAAAACTTCATGTTGAAATTTGGGGCTAAAAAAAGACCATATACTCTGTACTCTTTTATTTTTTTCTTCTTCCTGTTATTGTTGAAAAAACTAGCTCAGACTAATAATTTGCATTTAGATATTTGGAATACAATCTGAGGGGCCCTGAAATTTTAAAAACAATCTTCATTGAAGCCTGTTTGGTCACATTTGAGTCACATCTTCCAAAAAAGCCAAAATTCACTTAGAAAATTTTGTTAATGAGCTCTTCTTACATCCCACAAACCTGTTTTTAGCATTCTTGGTCATATCTTAAAATGCCTCGAGCTCATCCACATTTTTTCTACATACAATCTAAGTATATTTATACCTAATCTGTTTATTTTTTAAAAAAGACCCATTCAACAAATAAAATTTGCTGATTCTCTTCTAGGTACATAAAAGAACAATAAATGACATTCTCATTAATTATAATATGAATGATTCACATTAGTTGAGCTTATTAGATTTAGCACATCCAAGCAACACTAGGAGGTGGGCATATCTGTTATCTTCATTTTGCAGTAAGGGAACTAAGGCACAGAGAACTAAGTAATTCCCCGTATTAGTCCCTCCCAGGATGCTGTAACAAAAACTATAGGTTGGGTGGCTTATACACCAGAAATTTATTTTCTCACAATTCCGGACACTAGAAGTCCAGGATCAAGATTCCAGCTGACCCGGTGTCAGGGAGGGCTCTCTTCCCGACTTGGAAAATGCTGCTCTGGTGGCACTTCCCCTGTGGACACCAACCCTAGGGGGTCAGGGCCTCAACCCCTCCACCTCCCCTAAGCCTCCTTCCTTAGAGGTCCCACCTTCACACACGGCCACACTGGGGGTCAGGGCCCCAACAAATGAATTTTAAGGAGACACACACATTCTGTCCATCACATTCCCTAAAGTGATACAGTTAATAAGTTGTAAATCCACGACTGAAACCCCAGCAGCGACTCCAGAGCCTGGGCTCTTAACCATATTCACCGGACGCGCGTGCGTGTACACACACACACACACACACACACACACCACACACACACACACACACACACACACACCACACACACACACACACACACACACACACACACACACACACACACACACACACACACACAGTTTTTATATTGGGGGGAAGAGATTAGGAAATAAAGCAGCCCCTGTACTACGTTCTACTCAGGGACGGCTTCTTTCTTGGTCCACCAGGTTAAGAAAAACTTGGAGAAAATAAACTTTGTCTGGGAAACTCCGTTGCTGTGTATGAGGTGGTGGGAGGAAAGGACAAAAAGCGTGAAGTCCCCCCACACCTTCAGTCGGTCTCTTACCCGCTGTCAGCCTCAGGACGGTGACCAGGAGCCCCGGGCAGAGAAGCGCCACAGTCAGTCCCTCTTGTTGGGAGCACCCACGGCCACGAGGTGATGGAGAACGACCAGCCAGAACACCCACCCGGGGGCCAGCAAAAATGGCGATGGGCTGGCTTTTCTGTGATCATGCTGATCAGCTGGGCTGGGCTGCCGCCTCCATCAGAGCACGAGCTGCAGGTGGGGGCCCAGGTGAAGCTGACAGCGCAGGCTCAGGTCACAGCGCCGGCTCCCTCAGCACAGTGCCACGTGAGAACTACCAGAGCAGCACCCCGATCTGGCTCAGTGGGTGCGCATCCACCAGGCGCCAGGAAGTTGCCAGTTCGATTCCAGTAGGGAACGTGCCCGGGTTGCGCTCCGTCTCCAATAAGGGGCGTGCGCATGGTTCTCTCTCTCTCTGTCCCTCTCCCTTCCTCTCCCTCTACAAATCAATAAAAATATTTCTAAAAATCTTGGATTCTAGATTGTAATCAAATGTAAAAAATGAAAATGGAAAAAGAAAAAGGAAAAAACTATCAGTGCAATCAATCACATCCTTCTTTTTAGATTTACATTCTTAACATTCTTCTCTTTCCAGATTTTCCTGAGAAAGAGACTATTGTATACAATTTTGCCTAACTTCCCACTATCCCACTTTTACTCTTTCATAAATTCATAAATGTTCTACAGGAGTCACATTAAATTCCTTTGCAGCATGTCACTGGATATGGGCCATAGATAATGCCCCAACTGGATGTTTCATTTTTCAACATCGTGAACATTGCATCACAGTTTCTCAAACTGACTGCAATCATTATCATTAGCGACTTCATTTCTTTATTACAAGTATAAAATTGCCTTTATTTTTGTACATTTACTCAATCTTAAAATAAAAGCTTACCTATATACCAATTCTCTAATTTGTGGAAAACATTGAACAATACACAAATAAGTTTAGTTCCCTGTACCATTATTGAAAAGCCAACACATTCATTGACCATTATTATAAGGTTAAATCAAATCACTCTTCATGCTCTATAAATGTGATTGGCTATCTTCATTTCCTTTGGTGGTTTTGACCTTCATAATCTTGAGACATATTTAATATAATTGCCATTGACTAAGCAGCTGAAATTCAAAAAAATTTTGAGGTCCTTTTATTATATCCTGTAAAAAAAAAAAAAGGAAATGGTAATAGAGAAAGCAATAGATTGAATTTCATCAAGAAGAATTTGGGGTAAGTATATTTCCTGATAGGCATTATTTAAATTATAGAAGTTATAAAGTATCCTCTTATAGGATGTTAAAAACTTCCCACCCCCCTTAATATGTAATGATCTACATAGCATCCAAAGAACCAGAGAATTGGTTGTTGGTGTTAGGATACACCACAGAACCCTTTAAAATGAAGTTCGATATCAAGTAAAAGTGTTGAAGTATCACCACAGCTATCCTATAGTTATTGTTGTCCAACCTGTCTAGGCCACTGTCATCTCCCACCTCTCAACAATCTCTTTTGCCCAGAGCAGTCAGAGTGACCACTTAAAAGCATAAATCACCTGCTCAAAATACCCTTCCCATGTGCTAAGGATACAAACGCTTTACTTTACCATGGTGTAAGAAGACCTGGCTTTCTAAGGATGAGTCTATCAGACATTCTCTACCTATTTAAACTGTGTTTCTTTAGCTCCTCTCCTCTTCCCTCCTTTTTAGCCATAATGCACAAATCCTCCCTCAGGGCCTTCAGACCTTCTCTTCCTTCAGCATAGAATGTTTGTCCTCAGATTCCCTCCCTCCCCATGTCCTTCAGGACTCTGCTCAGATATCACAGCATCATCAAGACCTTCCTCATCACTGCCATGAAAAACAACCACCTTTTGCCAACATGTCTCCTTGTTTCTATTTTCTTTAAAATGAAAACTTAAGGTGCAAGATAGTCCCTAACCTGTCTCAATCTAGGACACAGGTCTGTGCTCACAGGCACTTTGTTTTGTCCCCTACTATATCTCCAGCTCCTGGACAAAACTTGTTACACACAGGAATGAGTGCATATTATGTGACAATAATATTAGGCAATAGTGGAGGTAGGCTGTTTTATTGTCCCTATGTCATATATTTGGACTTATAACACAGTGACAATCCTATGTAATAAAGAGGTAATATGCAAATTGACCATCACTCCAATACACAAGATGGCTGCCCCCACGAGGATACAAGATGGTCACCACAAGATGGCCGGCAGGGGAGGGCAGTTGTGGGCAATCAGGCCAGCAGGGGAGGACAGTTGGGGGTGATCAGGCCTTCAGGGGAGGGCAGTTAGGGGTGACTGGTCTGGCAGAGGAGAACAGTTGGGGCAACCAGGCCTGCAGGGGAGGGCAGGGGGGGGGGGGGGCTAGGCCTGCAGGGGAGGGTAGTTGGAAGGGGCAAGGCCTGCAGGGGAGGGCAGTTAGGGGTGACTAGGCCAGCAGGGGAGGGCAGTTGGGGGTGACCAGGCCTGCAGGGGCGGGCAGTTAGGGGCAACTGGGATGGTAGAGGAGCAGTTAGGCGTTGATCAGGCTGGCAGTGGAGTGGTTAGGGGGTGATCAGGCTGGCAGGCAGGCGAGTGGTTGGGAGCCAGCAGTCCTGGATTGGAGAGGGTGCAGGCTGGGCTGAGAGACACACACCCCCCATGCACGAATTTTGTGCACTGAGCTTCTAGGGTATTATGAGACCTGACCAGTATTTCTCAAAGCGTCATATGGGGACCAGCTACATCACCTGAATTTGTTATTGTTAAGAGCAAGATTCTAGGCTCTATCTTAAACAGAAAAATCAGAATCTCTGAAACTGAGGACTGGAAAATAAACTTCCTTTGGGAATCTTTGAAATTGCTGCCTTAGAGAATACATTTCAAAAGAAAGTCCTTCAAAAGGAAGTCTCTTCATAATCTTAGTCCCAAACCCCATCTTTATTTTCTTCACTCGGGACATAGCCTTTGCTAAATCCTGACACAACCAACTCTATGATTTCCCCTAAAGACATCCCACCATACACACTTCACTCTGCTTCTTTGCTTATTTCAGAAGTTATCCCTTGAATGTTTTCCAGACCCCATAAGTACCTATTGAAATCCTATTCATCCTTAGAAAGCCAGATCAAATGCTCTTTTCTTCATAAGGTCTATCTGGAAAAAATAAGTGCTCTTATAACCCTGTATTGTCAGTACTATATGCAGGGTGGGGCAAAGGTAGATTTACAGTTGTTCATGTGGAATATAATATAATAATTAATGAATAATAATATAAGAATACATTGTGTTTCATGAACTAATAATGGTAAACCTACTTTTGCTCCACCCTATATATAAATTTATGTATCATCTATACTATAAAGCCAGAAATTCAATTATCAATATTTTGTATGACAATTCAAGTGGCTAGATTAATTTATATAGATTTGGAGTGAATTTTTCAAGTCTTTTATTTAACACTGGCATGACCTAAATTTTTTAGAGTCCATGAACATTAGGTAAAGAATACAGTGTCATGTGTCCATTGCAGTGCTGAGGCACAACTCAGTATTTTTGAATACGGTAGAAAAGATGCCACATCACCCAACATTGAGCTACTGAGCTTAGACATCCAGATACTAAAGAATTTGCATCTCGTTCAAAATAATTTCTCTCTTTTAAGAAGTTATTCCTCTGAAAAGTGAAACTTTTCTTCCAGTTCAGACAGTGAAGATTTGCTTGCTTTCAACTGAGCAAAAAGTGAAAATATTCAATATTAGAAAAAAAATTCTGCTAATGCAAACCATTGGAAAATTTAATAAGTATTATTGCTCCTACTTTTTCCCCTGAAGAGATTCAACACAATTATTGCTAGAATTTGTCCTAGATTTTTAGTCAGCTGCTGCAAGAGAAAAATAATACTGTCAACTGAGTTAATTAAAACTTGTGTTAATAAATGGCAGCAGAGTGAAACAAAAAATGGTCAATAGTTTTTAGTATTTCTCATTGGCAGCAATTACATTTATTTTTAAACATATGTAACCCCAAGTGACCCTGCATGTAATTTTCAGGTTGGGTTCTTGTTCCAGAAAAGACCCATTAAGTTACTTCCTGCTATCTCACAGCATGTCAATCCGGACAGCCCGTGGAAACGAGCTTTCCGTGGTAGGACCTCCTGCCTCCTTAGATGATATCATATTTCTAGGTATACTGTATTTCCCCTCGGTTTCCCTTTTGTCATTTCAGAGGTGGGATTCTGTTTACTTGCTCTTTTTTTTTGTTTTTTCCTTCAAATACTCATGGTCTTAGTCCGATAGGGCTATAATAACAAAATATCACAGACTGAGTGGCTAAAACAATAGACATGTTTCTTCACTCAGAACTGGAGTCCACAAATCCAAGATCAAGGCACCATCAGGGTTGGCTTCTGGTGAGAGCTCTCTTCCTGGCTTGCAGACAGCCGCCTTTTCACTGTGTCCTCACACAGCCTTTCTCTTTGTGTGAAAGGTGAGAGAGTGAGCTCTCCTGTCCCTTCTTCTCTTTATAATGCTATCAGATAGGGCTCCACCCTTATGACCTAATTTTGCCTTAATTCCCTCCTTAAAGATCCTATCTCCAAATACAATCACCTTGGAGGCCACAGTGCAACATATGAACTTTGGAGGAAACAAATCAATCCATAACACTCACTATTTGTTTTATGTAGAATACTAGAAATAAGTTTCCTATATAATAAGCACCCCAAACAAGTTCTATCTCAGCTTGAAAGTATTCCTTTTATAAACCTAGCATCTTCAGCAAAAACCCAATGATAGCATAAAATTGTATGTTCCTTACCTTTGCTGTTGTCAATTCCCTCCCTACCCAGTGCTTACCCCTTTCCTACTCTACCAGACCATCACTCTGAAAGCAGCAGCTATAGCTACTCCATAGTTTTTGATGAGCTCTGGTTTAATCCATCTCTAAACATTTGTTAATTACTATACATTCAGCTGTCTGATGAACTCTTGTCAGATTCTGCTCCCTTATTTTGGTTCATCCCAGCCTGTGTTTCATGTGGGCATGCAACATCCACAGCACCTAGCATAGTGTAGAGTACACAGTAGATGCTCAGTAAATAGCTGGTTGTTCTGTATCCTGTTCAGCTTATGTAAGCAAGTTATTTATGAATATTTTAATTAGCTTCCTCTCGCAGCTCTCAGCTATCAGAAAAGAAGAATATTCTATTTTCGGACATCTATCACAGCGCATTGGAAATAGCAAACACTCAAAAAAGTGTGGAATGAAGATCTGCCCTTATTATCCGCATCTTTAAGCAGCAGGCTAAACAGACAAGGAAAATGGGAAATGCTGGTCAGTGAGTGGGGCCTTGCGTAGTTTGGAATGTATACAAATTCTTTGAGAGAGGCAGTAGGAGTTCCTCTGTTGAAGAGACTGAAGAAGAAAAAAGTACGGGGACCAGTCAAAGGCTGCAAAGGAAGCTGGTGAAAAATTATAGCACAGGCTCCAGGTTCCATGATTTCTAATTCTGTGAAAGGAAAAGTCCGCTGCTTAATTGCAGAAACAAAACAAAACAAAACAACTCTCTAATGAGAACAGAATTACCAATAGTTTAGGGTTAACCCTCACATTTAAATGACAATGTTGTGTATAAAGACGTCCTCATCAATAGGACCAAGTCTTCTTAATTTTATGTTACAATTAAAACATTTTTAAATTCTTAGGTTTCTCATATATATTAATTGATTCTTGAAATTTGTATTCTGTCCAAATAGCTTTCAGAAGTCTAAAAGGATCAGGATCCCCATCTTTATGTACAATTGCCATGTCAGCTATAATATGAATTTTCTAAGCACTGTATGTGTTAACAGTTGCATGAAGGGTAAATTCAAGCAGAAAGTAGTCCTTAAAAAGATGTCCTCAAGTATGATAATTTAAAAATGTATCCAAGTCTATGTGTGTGTGTGTGTGTGCGTGTGTGTGGAGGGGGTGGGGGGACTACCAAAATCAGCCCACTTTAGCACCAGTTTAGCAACTGCTCCAAGCCACCTATAAGTCTAATATGTAACTAATAGCCACAGTGTTGATAACCAGCTGTTAGTGTAAACAGTGTGGAAAGGCCAGGCTACCCATACCTTGATGAAACTGTCATCAAGGCTGTCTTGTGAGTACTCTGGCCGCTCAACCCATTCATCTCTATTTCTCCTGGTGTTATACTTTTCCCCTATCTCACCCATGTCCTGTTGGTCTCTTTACTCTTCTTTCATCCATCAAACACTGCTCTTGGGAAAAGTTCTGTTATACCTTAGTACGAATCTGAATCAAAAGGTTCCCTGTCTCAGAGACATTTACACCTAACTCTCTTTTCTCATATAGAAGAAACAGTTTTCCTATATGATACTAATTTCTGCACCAGAGAGGAGTTGATGATACTTTCTTCACATTAATAGAAGCAACATCATTTCAAACACTGTTTTCAGTGAAAATATAAATCTCAACCCTCTTCTTCAGTGAAACCTTTCCAGAAATCTCCAACCTGCTGAGATCACTCTACCCAAAGATTCCGGCAGACTCTGAAAGAACAGAGCACTTTTACTAAAAATGGAAAATGTAACCCCTGGTTCTGGCCTCCTATTTCTCTGGGTCAGTGACGCTCCTGGGCACCGAGCATCAGTGCTTTGTGAAACACTAACACCAGCAGGAAAAGTTAAGAAAACTTCTCAGTCACTAAAACTTTCAGGAGGACGGAGGCATTTTTGATTTTATCTCTGAGACAACACTAAAGACTCCTTTCTTAAATAGAGGCTTCAAAATGTGAAGAAAACTGAGTATATAAAATTCCTTAGCAGCATATTACCGGACTATTATGGATCATAGACCAACTAGATGCTTCATTTTTCATTGTGGTGATTATTGTTTCACAGAAAAGAATTAAGGTTTTATACTCTCTTAGAGAGGTTGCAAAAGAGACTTTGACAAAGAAGAAAACAGATTTGTTTTCCCTTAGCTCCGTGGTCGTCAAACTGCGGCTCGCGAGCCACATGCGGTTCTTTGGCCCCTTGAGTGTGGCTCTTCCACAAAATACCACGGCCTGGGCGAGTCTATTTTGAAGAAGTGGCGTTAGAAGAAGTTTAATTTTAAAAAATTTGGCTCTCAAAAGAAATTTCAATCGTTGTACTGTTGACATTTGTCTCTGTTGACTAATGAGTTTGCCGACCGCTGCCTTAGCTTATTTTGGCTATTTTTTTTTTTTTTTTGCTTATGTCAAGATCAAACTATATCTGCAAAGAAAAAAAAGACATATTGAATGTTTTCCTACTCTTCAAGTATAAGAAATTTATGACCAAATCTGGTTTAGAGCCAAAGGAATGAAATGTTGTGAACATCAGTTTCAGCCACTGCAATTTTACCAGTTTTTCATTTTGTATGAGGGTCCATCATGCCCCTCCAGTCCTATGTAACACAAGTTCAATTCTTAAAATAAGAATACAAATCCAGAGGCTGAGGGCTAGTAAGGTAAGACAGAACTTACTGGCGTTGCTATAGCAACATGCAAACATCTGTGTAGTCTTGAACAACTACATCCACATGTTTTAAAAAAAGTTTATTAATAGTCCTAGATAAAGTCACCATTGTGAGACTTTCATAAACAAAAGACATGGGGAACTGCATTATCTGCCTTTCTAAGTACCCGGAGATCATATGAGACATTAAACAAACCTGGCTTTTGTCCCTACACATTTTACAGATGCAGTTGCAATTCCAGTGTAAATCCTTTACAAACCAGTTTATGGTAAGAAGCTCTCTATCTTAAAGATAAAAGTATAATCATTTCTTAGAAAACAATACAGTCCACTCAAATCTGGCAAGCTTCTAGCACATTGAGCTGTACAATGTGATTGCCTTTGAGTTTCTTTGAGAAATGTGTAGAGGTGGACTGGCTTATAATTTCAGACTGGAAAATGGTGTGTTATCTACTTCTAATATAGTTTCCATATAAAGAAAAAAGGTTTTCAACAATTAGAGGCTGATGGAGTGTTGATTTTTTTCAGTTAGTTTTATAGTAATTCACATTCAAAAGCATACTAGTAACTGATGGTTAAAGTGAAATGCTATTAAGATATGTTATTAAAAACTGTATGTATTATAACATTTTGTATAATATATTATAGAAACTAAAAATCTTATTAAATTTATTAGACCTGTAAAATAAAGTTTCTTGTTCTTATCATCTGACTTAGTTAATATTTAAATATACAGTTTCCTATAACCATTTTATATTACTGCTATAGACTCAATGAATAGAATGTAGTTTACAACTTAGAATTTATTTTTTTTAACCCAGTGCATCCTTGGCAAAATATAGACCAGAAATAAATTCCGTTTTAAAAGTAAATTTATTTACAACATAGATGTCATATAAACTACTGGCGAAGAGTCATCCTCATTACCAGAGGAGACTGTTTTGTAATGATGCACATTTGAGTGATAGCAGAAGGTTTTTCTCTAGGAAAAATACTTCCCTTCTGTCTTAGGCACTCATTCATTTATAATCTCTCAACTTAACATTGATTGAGGTTGGTAATTATGCTATGTATCTACTGAATGAAAAGTGACATAATAATAACAATATAATTTAATGAATTTGATAAACAAAATGCGTGTGATGTCCTGAGGATATGAGAGAATGTTTTAACCTACCCAGGTTAGAAATAGGGAGGATGGGGGGAAAATATGAGAGTTTTTAAGAGATGGATTATGAAAGATGAGCAAGCATTCTCCAGTTAAAAAGAAAGAGAAGGTATTATAGGTGTTCACAACAGGATAGGAAAAGATTAAAAGCACATCTGAAACTTTTTATCAATTGAATGACTGCCCATTTCTCCCTATCCCTGGCCCCTGGTCACCACTGTTTATCCTCTGCTTCTGTGTATTTCATTCTCTTAGGTACCTCATCTCAGTAGGAATATGCAGTATTTTTCCTACTGTGACCAGTTTATTTCATTTGGCAAAATCTCCTCCAGGTTCATTGTGACAACTCAATATCAACCCTTTCGCCCCCGCAACTAAACAAGTGACTTGAATACACATTTCTTTGTAAAAAGAAATATAAAAACGGCCAGCAAGTATATGAAAAGATGCTCAGCATTACTAATCTACAGGGAAATACAAATTAAAACCACAGTTAGGATGGCTATTATTAAAACAACAAAAGATAAAACGTTTTGGCAAGGACCTGGAGAAATTGAAATCCTTTTTATGTTTAATGGCTATTTTCATTGTGGATTATCTTTCATATCTTTTCCTAATTTCTACTAGATTTAAAAAAATTTTCCCCTGTAATTTTAAGTTTATTATGTATTATGGATATTAAATCTTTATAAGTGGTATATCATGAAAATATTTCCTCCAAATTTATCAAATTTCTTTGATTTTGCTCATGATTTTTTGCTGTATTTGAAATTTTTTTTTAGCCCTAGCCAGTTTAGCTCAGTGGATAGAGCATCAGCCTGCAGACTGAAGGGTCCCGGGTTCCATTCTGGTTAAGGGTACATGCCTCAGTTGTGGGCTCGATCCCCGTGTGGGGTATGCAGGAGGCAGCCGATCAATGATTCTTTCTCATTATTGATGTTTCTATCTCTCTTTGCCTCTCTGAAATCAACAATACATATAAGTAAAATAAAATAAAATAAAAATGTTTCATATAGTTAAATTTATCAAGTACTTTTTCTCATGGCCTCTGATTTTACAACTGTTGGACCACTAGACTCTACGCTGTTGGGCAGAAGTAAGTACTTTTCTTGACAGCTTGACCCAAACTATGTGGCAGACGGAGAGCAGTACCCAAGTAAAAATATGCTTGGCAGACTACAGCAGCAAATACCTGTTAGGAACACTCTGAGACTGGGGAGCACAGGCTCCTCTCTTCCTAACCCACACCTCTTCTAGTCCCTGGGTTTATTCCGTTCTTCACAAGTGCAGATTTCCAGACCCACATCCCATTTGTGCCAAATGGCAGAATAGTATTTACACAGCTGTGCAAAGAGATTCATCGTCCCCAGAGCAGAACTTCAATGGGGAGTAACACCTACCCAGAATTTATGTTGATGCTTTTATTACCTGAAGTGTTACAAAAACAAACAGCCCATAAAACCAGCATCTTTGGTGCTTTCACACTAACTGAAATGAGCTGAAAATGCTTTCAATTCTGATTCATCCAGGCTCCATTTTCACATCCCTTGCTCACTTTTATGTCCTCAAAAATCGCCTTCAGAAGAAAAAACGGTACCACATTAATTCTTTAATTCTGTAATAACTTGCATCCATCTTCTCTTTTCTTTTTTCTTTTTTTTAATAAATCTTTATTGTTCAGATTATTACAGGTGTTCCTCTTTTATTTTTCCCCATAGCTCCCCTCCACCTGATTCCCCACCCCACCCCATGCCCTTACCCCCCGCCACTGTCTTCATCTTTAGGAGTAAGATTTTTGTCCAATCTCTTCCCGCACCCCTCACACCTGCTTCCCCTGAGAATCGTCAGTCCACTCCCTTTCTATGTCCCTGATTCTATTATATTCACCCGTCCATTCTGTTCTTCAGATTTTTCATTCACTTGATTTTTAGATTCACTTGTTGGTAGGTATGTTTTTGATGTCATTTTGTTGTTCATAATTTTTGTCTTTATCTTTTTCTTCTTCTTCCTCTTCTTAAAGGATACCCTTCAGCATTTCGTGTAATCCTGGTTTGGTGGTGATGAACTCCTTTAGCTTTCTCTTGTCTGTGAAGCTCTTTATCTGACTTTCAACTCTGAATGATAGCTTTGCTGGGTAGAGTAAACTTGGTTGTAGGTTCTTGCTGTTCATCACTTTGAATATTTCTTGCCACTCCCTTCTGGCCTGCATAGTTTCTGTTGAGAAATCAGCTGACAGTCATATGGGTACTCCCTTGTAGGTAATTAACCGTTTTTCTCTTGCTGCTTTTAATATTCTCTCTTTGTCTTTTGCCCTTGGCATTTTAATTATGATGTGTCTTGGTGTGGTCCTCTTTGGATTCCTCTTGTATGGGGTTCTGTGCACTTCCTGAACTTTTTCTTTCACCAGGTAGGGAAAGTTTTCTGTCATTATTTCTTCTAATAGGTTTTCAATATTTTGCTCTCTCCCTTCTTCTGGCACCCCAAAAATTCAGATGTTGGTTCGCTTGAAGTTGTCCCAGAGGCTCCTTACACTATCTTCATATGTTTGGATTCTTTTTTCTTTTTGTTTTTCTGGTTGGATGTTTTTTGTTTCCACATATTTCAGATCTTTGGTTTGATTCTTGGGGTACGTTGATCTACAGTTGAGTTTCTGTATATTCTTTATTTTAGACAGTGTATGCTTCATTTCTGACTGGTCCTTTTCCATTTTTTTGGCATTCTCATTAAGGTCCTTGAAGGTCTCACTAAGCTCCTCAGAAGTGTCATCAAGTTTCTTGGCGGTTTTTAGAAGATTCTTGAGTAACCTTATAAATGTGGTTCTGAACTCTATGTCGTCCAGTAGTTTGCTTTCCTCCGTTTCTTTCATTCGTGACATGTTTCTTTGTTTCCGCATCTTGGCTGCTTCCCTGTGTTGATGGAGTGGCTTTGTGTGGTAGGTGACCTATAGGGGGCAGTAGTTCAGCCTCCCCAATCTCCTGATGTGGACGCTCTTGGTACACCCCTTTGCAGGCTGAGTGCAAAGTCTTGGTGCAGTTAAGCCTTAATTGCTGTTGGTACGCTGGGAGGAATTGACCTCCAGGCCAATTAGCTGTGAGCACTCCCTGTGTCTATAATGGAAGAACTGCTGCACTGAAGACACGCTTATGGGGCAGGACTTGTTTCAGTGAGGCTTTGGTGCTCACTGAGTCCGCCTCTTGAATGTGTCACTTATGGATGTGAGGAGTTGAAATCTGGTGTCTCACACTGACCACTAGGTACACTGGCTTCTGGATCTTCAATGGGGTGCAGGTCAGCTACTGTCTGAGGCCACTCAGCAGGAGCTACAGTGAGAGCTGCAGTTTTCTCCTTTTTGCTTGGGGTTTGGAGGTTTTGGAGCTGTCTGATCCAGGCTGCAAGTTTGCTAGGTTAAGCTGTGATAGGGCAGGCCTTTCTTATGCTAACTGAGCTGCTTGGAGCTTGGGTGGGTTTGTAGGGTGGGGCCTCAGGGTGTCACTAGGTTAGGACGTGGCAAACAGCAATGGCTGCTAGTTAGCCGGCTCTGAGTCTCCAAGGGCATCCTCGAGTCCCGTGCCCCAGTGCCGTAAACAATTATTCCTGCGTGCAGCTCTGCAAGCAAGCCACCCTCTCTGGCAGACAGTCCAGCTTCTCCCCGTAGGAGTTTGGGTCCCCTGCGTCTCCCCAGAGACTGGATTTCAGAGTAATCGGGGGCTTGTCTCTGTTGGGGTTGAAAAAAGCAACACACCCAGTCGCCTGCAGCCAGCCCAGATCACACGCCTCCGTACCTCAGCTTTTCAGCGCTCGTGCACTTCTCAATGCTCTTTTCTCTTTCCTTCTAGTTGTAGAACTTCCACTCAGCCAGCTTTCCTGTGGTTCTGGGTGATAGACGTTTTGTCTTTTAGTTGCAGTTTAAATTGTTGTAGGAGGCAGCAGTTTAGGTGTTTACCTATGCCGCCATCTTGGATTCTCTCTCCCATCTTCTCTTTTCTATTCCTACTGTTGCTTCCATGTTCAGGCTCTCATATCTGATATCTGAAAGCTGAAAGAGATACTTGAAGCTCTCTTTACCTCCTACCTGACTTGTAATGGTTAATGCATTCTGAGGAGTGAAATTTGGTGCGTGCGTGCGTGTGTGTGTGTGTGTGTGTGTGTAAACACTCTGACCTTTAGACTCATTGGCATTTCTTCTCTCCCTTCATCTCTAGATTAATGCCATAAATAACAACAAAAAAGTGAGAAATGATTGTGCAACAAAGCAAGTCAGGTAAGAAGATACTTAATGGAAAATTCAAAACTTTTAATCAATATAATCAACAATATGCCCATTATAGTAAGCAGAAATAGAAATAGACTGACTTCACCTTGCATCTTTTCAAATCTCATAAAGAGGAAAATTATGCTGCAGTATATAAATTTTTAGTAAGAAATTTGGATAAAATGATATTTTTCTTTGTTCATATATCTATTTTGCCATAGTTTAAATGCCAAAAATTTTCATAAACTTCAATATTCTTTATCTAATGAAATTTTACAGGGCTTTTATTTTTTTCACTGTAGATACCAACCAGCATATATGTCTCTATTTTGCATTCAAAAAAGAAAACACAGGTTAAGGAATGAAAATGAATTAACTAAATATATTTTTGTCAAAAGAAAGAAAAACAAATAACTATTAAGTACCTAGTACATTCCTGACGTGTGTGTGTTCTATAATTCTTGTAATAATCCCATGAGGTAAATATATTTATCTCCAATCTATAAATTACAGTGTTGATATGCATTAATAGTAATTAGCTTTCCCAAAGTCAAACAACAAATCAGCAACAAACTAAGACTGTAACCCAATTTCTCTGATTCCAAAGTGATTTGTCTAATTTGAGAGTAGAGAGAGTAAAACACTGCAAGCACATAGAACAGTATTGGGCTCATCACAGGTGTTCAATAAATATTTTTGAATGCCTGAACAGAGAAAATAATCTAGAAATTTCCTGAAATATGCTAAGAGCTTAAAATTCTGGTTTTCTTCCCTTTTTACATTGTCTAAAACCTCAGCCTCCAAATACCATTGCCTAGTTGATTGTGGAGTCTTTAATTCTGTAATAACTTGCATCCATCTTCTCTTTTCTATTCCTACTGTTGCTTCCATGTTCAGGCTCTCAGAACATCATCCCTTTGTCATAATATCTTCCTAACTGGACTCTCTACCTTTAGCACTCATCCCTTCAATCCATCTTAATTAATCTGTCTAGACTTCAAGCAAAAGAGAAAAATCACAAAGGAAAAGCAATTCAACTGTTTTAAAATTGTTGAACTTCCTAATAGATATAATTGAAAACTTAAGGCCACAAAAGTGCACTAGAAAGAATGAATATCGAATTTAACTTTTACAAAGAGCTAATATTTACATGATGTGGAAAACTCACATGGATTGATAAGTACATTTTAGGTCAGAGAGAACATGATGAACAATATCCAAGTAGACAATTTTTTTAAAAATCTAAATGCAGATAACCAATAAATACTTTAAATTCTGCAACTAATTTGATTTACCTTCTACTGCATGTATTGCCCTTTACCTTTGTCCTCTCTTCCCTTCTGCCTTTCCCTCCTCCTCTTGCCTTATTTTCTAAGCCTCTGGTTTTGGCCTTCTCTCATTCTACACAATCTCCTTTGGTGATTTCATCCACTCAATATTTTCAAATGTCATGTATGCAATTGGCTTTAAAACCTTGTTTCTCTCCTGAGTTTGCAAGTACATAAAACTCAATGTACTTGAAGCTCTCTTTACCTCCTACCTGAACTCTCTCATAAGTGTAGGTTTCTCTACCTATAGCAATTTGTCATTCTCCAACCCTTCCTCCATAAGGGTGACAAAAAGAATTTATATTGCACCTGTCATCTACTTAAAATCCTTCAACAATATTATGGTTGCATACAGGACAATATCGAGATGCTAAAATGGGCACACAAGGCCCTTCATCATTTGAGTCCTATCTTAGCCCTGGAACTGAGCTTCCCTCCCACTGACCTCCAGTTGTTCCTAATGACTGGCCATTCCCAGAATTTACCAGACCTCAATGCCCTTGTACAAGCTCTTCCCGATGTCTGTAATTCCTTCTGCATTCACATACCTGGTTAAAATGGACACATTCTCAAGATTTGGAACAGCATAACCCATCAGGAGTTCACCATTATCATGCTTTCATGATACTCAGATGCTATAGCAACGGTTACCCACTTGTTTTATTTCATCTTTGTCTATTGTAAGGTCCGAGGTGCAGGAAATGGGATTCGGAGACCAAGGCATGTTAAAGAGGAGGTTTATCCCTTACTAACGAGTGATATTCATTACAGAGGAGGTAGAAAGACCAGGATTACAGGAGGGGGAGGAGAAGGAGGAGGAGCCAGCCAGACTGCCTTGCAGACTGGTGAGACAGCAACATGTGCAGCAGTGAAAGCGCCTTTTGAGGGGAGGAACAGGAAGGGGTGGGGCCCAGGGCACTTGGCACACACTGATTGGTGGTTCAATGTCTTGGGGATATCCTGGCGGAGACACCAGTTACATCATAACTCCGCCCACCACTTGGGGGAAGGAAGGATCTATCATCTATTTCCACTAAAATGTAACTATCTTTAGGCAAAGAATCATCTCTATGTTGTACTGCTTTTAAAAGAGGAAAAAAATTACATATAATAAATTACTCATTTCAGTTGTTTTAAAGTAGAAAAACCTGGACACTATAATTTATTATCAAACAATAAAGAAAGACTTAAGATGTAATACATCCACCATAGACACTGATATGATGACTGATAAAAACGATTTTAACACGGAAAATATATATCACACTAGTTCTGGCATAAAATGGAAGACATAATTCTATCTACACCTTGTACAGCACTTTATTTTTATAAAGAGTGACTATATGGAAAAACTAAAAAATTAAATTATTTTCTATAATTGGGTGGTGGAATTTCAGACAACATCCTTCTTTTTTATTTATGTCTGGGTTACTGTATACTATTTGCAAGATGAAATAAAAAAGAAAAAATGCTTAATAAAGCAGCATAAAAACCTACTTCCTGGGGGTGGAGTGGGGAGATTATAAACTGTTTGGTTGTAAAGACCCATTCTTCCTTATATGGCAGTTCTCAAAACATTTGTGGGGTCCCTAAGTCAGTAAACCCAGGAAAATTACTTCCTCCTCTTCAAAGCCACACATTTAATGGCAGATTGACTTGTCAATATCCAAAAATCTATAATGTTGTAGAGTCACCTCCCCACAATTAAGGCCAGGGAAACAAAACAAACAAAAAATCCATTTAGAAGGTTCTGGTATAAACTGTGTTCAATCCAGAGCACACTTGGGCATCTCTTTCATATTGATGTTACTCTTTTAAAAATGTCCTTCCTTCCTTCATTACTGTCCAAAGAGAGTAATTCAGGAAACATTTCTGAGATGCTGAGCAGGGAGATATTGACCGGCTCAGGTTGGCCCCAGGTCTGTGTCTCATGTTTCTGCTGCCACAGCCAACCCAGCTTCTGCCCAGGCTACCAGCACAAGCAGAGCTGGAAAATTGTACCTTTGGCAGCCATCCCATGGGGTGAAATCCAATACACTGTCTAGAGAGGGAAGCCAAAATTAACTCTGACTTGTCATTGCTTTTCACCAACTCATTTAGACAACTAAAGCACTCTACTGGACCAAAGAGTGACAGTTATTCAACAAATATTTGTTAAGAGCCCACTGTGTGCAAGGCCTTATGTTGAGCATTGATTATTCAATTTAGTTGAAATGAAAGAGCATGAGTCAATGACCGCTGACTATCATGTACATTGCCAAACTACTTCTTCATATGCAGGCAGAGAGCTCTTCCAGGAATGTCAGAGCTGAAACACTCTCATAAAGCTATTCTCTGCCCTAAGGTAAACCCATTCTGGGCAAAGGATGATCTGGCTTATTTCTTTTCACTCAGCCTGTGCTCCGAGGAACCTGGGGTTCCCAGGAGCAGGTGAAACTCTCTTTAAGCCCAGCTCTACTTTCACTTGATATATATAATGGACTCCTTCCATTTGGACATGAAGTTTGCAACTCAACACACAATACATAGGCACACATACACCTGGATCTAGGTAATTTCCTGAAACTATCTTTAGGGATCACTATCTTTTAAAAATATAAGTCCATTGCAGAATTACTCATAGTGACCAAGACATGGAAACAGGAAGCAACAAAAGAACAAGCAAGAAAAACAAACAGAGAGAAACCAAGATGGCGACATAGGTAAACACCTAAACTGCTGCCTCACACAACAATTTCAAAACTACAACTAAAAGACAAAACGGACACAATCCAGAACCACAGGAAGGCTGGCTGAATGGAAATTCTACAACTAGAAGGAAAGAGAAAAGCACACTGAGACTCAGAGGAGCTGCAGGAGGCAGAGGTACTGAGATGCGTGCGCAGAAAGGACTGGCAACTGAGTGTGCAGCTGGCTTTCTCAAGTGGGAGGGAAACAAAAGCTCCTGACTGTGCTGAACTCCAGTTCCAGGCAAGACTCTGGGGACTCAGACTCATACGAGGTGAAACTGGACTGTCAGGAAAGAGAAAAGCACACCGAGATGCAGAGGAGCTGTAGAAGGCAGAGGTACCAAGGCGTGCGTGTGGAGAGGGTGGGCAACTGAGTACGCAGCTGGCTTTCTCGAGTGGGAAGGAGACAAAAACTCCTGACTGCACTGAACTCCAGTTCCGGGTGAGACTCTGGGGACCCAGACTCATTGGGGGAGAAACTGGATTGTCTGGCAGCAGGCGGAACTCAAGGGCGGCTTTCTCTCAGAGGTGCTTGCAGTGATTACCATGGGACACTGTGACACAGGGGCCTATTAGGGCAGGGATGATGAGAAACCATTGTTGTCTGCTCCACCATGAGACTGCCCCATCCAAGCTGAGCACAGAAGCTTTTGCAAGTCTTGTCTCATAAGGGTGTCTCCAGCACAGAAGTTCTCCCAGTGTAGACACAGCCAATTGGCCTGGAGGTCAATTCCTCCCAGTGATACCAACAACAATCAAGGCTTAACTACAACAAGACTGTGCACACAGCCCACAAAGGGGTGCACCAAGAGTGTCCACCTCAGGTAACTGGGAGGCTGAGCCACTGGGCCCTATAGGACACCTAGCACACAATGCCACTCTATCAACTCAGGGAAACAGCCAAAATGCAGAGACAAAGAAACAGATCACAAAGGAAAGAAATGGAGGAAAGCAAACGACTGGATGTAGAGTTCAAAACCATGGTTATTAGGTTTTTCAAGAATTTTCTAGAAAAGCCCAATAAATTTAGCGAGACCCTCAAGAATATGAAAAAGGACCAACTAGAAATTAAGCATACACTGACTGAAATAAAAAATATTATACAGAGATCTAACAGCAGACTAGAGTATCGCAAGAATCAAGTCAAAGATTTGAAATACAAAGAAGCAAAATTACTCAACCGGAAAAACAAAAAGAAAAAAGAATCCAAACATATGAAGATAGTGTAAGGAGCCTCTGGGACAACTTCAAGCATACCAACATCAGAATTATGGGGGTGCCAGAAGAAGAGAGAGAGCAAGATACTGAAAACCTATTTGAAGAAATAATGACAGAAAACTTCCCCCACCTGGTGAAAGAAATAGACTTACAAGTCCAGGAAACATAGAGAATCCCAAACAAAAGGAATCCAAAGAGGACCACACCAAGACACATCATAATTAAAATGCCAAGAGCAAAAGACAAAGAGAGAATATTAAAAGCAGCAGGAGAAAAACAGTTAGTTACTTACAAAGGAGCACCCATACGACTGTCAGCGGATTTCTCAACAGAAACTATGCAGGCCAGACGGGAATGACAAGAAATATTCAAAGTGATGAATAGCAAGAACCTACAACCAAGATTACTCTACCCAGCAAAGCTATCATTCAGAATTGAAGGGCAGATAAAGAGCTTCACAGACAAGAAAAAGCTAAAGGAGTTTATCACCACCAAACCAGTATTATATGAAATGCTGAAAGGTATTCTTTAAGAAGAGGAAGAAGAAGAAAAAGGTAAAGATAAAAATTATGAACAACAAATACGTATCTATCAACAAGTGAATCCAAAACTCAAGTGAATAAGAAATCTGATGAACAGAATAAACTGGTGAATATAATAGAATCAGGGGCATAGAAAGGGAGTGGACTGACAATTCTCGGGGGGAAAGGGGTGTGGGGGGTGTGGGAAGAGACTGGTCAAAAATCGTACACCTATGGATGATGAAGGTGGGGGGTAAGGGCAGAGGGTGGGGTGGGAACCGAGTGGAGGGGAGCAATGGGGGAAAAAAAGAGGAACAATTATAATAATCTGAACAATAAAGATTTGTTAAATTAAAAAAAGAAAAACAAGCAAACAAAAACACTTAGATACAGACCAC
Organism: Corynorhinus townsendii; assembly: GCA_026230045.1. Taxonomy (NCBI): domain Eukaryota; kingdom Metazoa; phylum Chordata; class Mammalia; order Chiroptera; family Vespertilionidae; genus Corynorhinus; species Corynorhinus townsendii. The sequence goes on along the minus strand of JAPDVU010000007.1, from coordinate 136,154,073 downwards.
AATATGATGGTTACCAGAGGGAAGAGGCGTAGGAGGTTGTAAAGGGTAAAGGGGGTGAAATATATGGTGACAGAAGAAGATTTGACTTTGGGTGGCAGGCACACAATGCAATATACAGATAACGTATCATAGAAATGTGCACTTGAAACCTATATAATGTTATTCACCAATGACACTCTAATAAATTTAATTAAAAAACATAGGCCTAGCTCTCTACCTCCCCCCCCCCACACATATATCTTTTACATTTAACATTAGAGATTTTTTTATACCTTATCCAAATCTTCACAGTACAACTTAATATATTTGTTCTTTTTATGCTTTTAGTCAATACTACATGTTGGTCATCACAATGCTTATTGTAAAAGCTGTTTATACCCTTAAATGCAAGTAGCTATGAAGTCTTCCATTGGACTCTTTTTGTCCAGGTCAAGTACTTGCAAATTCCAGAATGGGTCCAATTTTCAGCTTTTCAGTCTTCTCTGAGCTCATTTTACTTTAGGCTCTCTCTATACTCAATATGGTAGAGTAAAACTCATAAGATTGAGTCAGAAAAACGATGCAAGTTTTGATACAAATTTAATGTGAGGCATTTGGCAATTCAAAACCTCTGTGGCCTCAGCTTTCTGCTAAGTAAAATTGGAACAGAGAAAAACTCCTGAGATTCTTTTAATTCTCTTCTGATTAGCTGTGAATACCTGGAGGCTATGTACCTACCTATAGACAGCATCCTCTAAGACCAATAATTTAGCCATCTCCTAAATAACACCAAATTCTCTTAGTAAAATCCATTATCTCTATGCTCAAATAGGACTTCAAAGTTATTACCTCTGGAAGAGAAAGAGGTAAAGTTGGCTTCAATACACATTTGGGAATATATGACTTATCGCACCTTCTCTAAAAGCTGTTTGAGAAAGCTGCAATGCCACTAGAGAACTGGGCTAGCACTTGGTATATTACAGATACTCAAATCCACATTTGTTCTTTGTGTGATAAACCCAAAAGAGAGACAGAGACAAGGAGGTAATAGGCAAAAGTGAAAACAGCTTATGACATAACAGATATGTATGTTCGCTGATGTTTCCCAATGACATAAAAGGGGCCCTATTGAATGACTAGGAAAAGAAATGTAAAGCTAAGATTTTAAATGTAACTTACCAATTTTGTGAAGGGTAGATCTTCTTCTTACTAGTACTTCTCATCCTCTAGAACCAGAGACACAAATCTTCCAAATAAATAGACTTGTACAAAAAATAATCTAATTACCTTATCTATACAATTTATAGTGACAAATGCATACTGCCTAGAGTAGGGCCCCATTTTAGATGGCCAGATACCAAATAAATCTAGACATTTAGAGGTGTGAAAGATAAGACACCAAATTGTCACCTCAAAATAATACAATACAAAACACCATCACCAATACAGACAGGTGTAAAAAATCATCTCAGAGCAATGTTTCGGTATAAAAAAGATCCAATTTTAATTGAGTATAGGTCAAACAAACTTTTCAGTTGCCGTAATAAAAAGAGACCTATTTGTAGCTTTTAAACAGGAGGCAAAGTTTACAAATTCTTTTATTAGAAATATTTTTTTATTGATTTCAGAGAGAAAGGGAGAGGAAGAGAGAAATGGAAACACCAATGATTACAGAGCATGACCCACCTATATTGGGGATCAAGCCTGCAACCCAGGCATGTGCTCCAACCAAGAATCGAACCCTGACCTCTTGGTTCATAGGTCGATGCTCAACCATTGAGCGTAGCCAGTCAGGCTACAACTTCTTTCAAATAAGTACAACTTCTGGTTGAGCTTATCAAAGATCATTTATATGAAACTCCGCAGGTATGAAGGTCTACAACGTAAGAAATTATAGGCATTTTCTTGTCTTGGCTTCTTTGGAATGGCAAGAATTCGAGTGTAGTTAGCAGGGATAAAAGTGTGTTTTTCTTTGGAACAATCATATCATGACATTTTTCTTTATAAATATCAAACCTGGATCATTTTGAGGATGCTTTATATTTTCCTGGCCTCTTCGTATTTTTTGGCCTCTTACAAACCTGTGGTCAGGTAAACACAAGTACATAGCAGGGCAGGCATTTGCTAACTGGTAATTATAGAATTGCTACAGGGCCAGGACAGAACCCCATGATGAAGTCAGAGAGCTTAATCTTTACATGAGAGACGTCCACTACACAGTAAAAAATATTACCACAAGGACAGTACAGAGAGGTGCATAAGCCTGGAAAGTAGAAACAATACTTTTTACTAGAATTCTGGTTTCACCATAAGGCATGTGGAGCAACATTATTTAAGAATGGAATTCCTTTATCACAGCCCTAAAATACTTGTTGTTTACTTTTCCCAATGGCATTAAAGTAGGTCTGTCTAAATAAATTAGGAGGCATGAAGCACTTGTGCACTGCTCTCCATGTATGGGATCACTGAGCTGTCATCATTGGGCACTGCCTTGCTAGGCATGAATAATCTTATGTCAATGTCTGGTCTAGGGCTGCATCGTGTTTAGTGCCCTTAGTATGATGGCCTGCTTGCGTTATCCTGGTGGCTAACACAAGCCCTGTGGATTCTTTTCATTCCCTTGCTACTGTTTAGCATAACATCTGCATGACAACGTAACAAGAAAAAACAAGAATAGAAGGGGAATATAATAAAAAGGCCAAAAAAAAGTTATATGTTTACTAGTATATAGAACTCAACTACCACCAAGACTTGTCAAAACAGAAGACAAACTTCAGGCACTTACAGTGGTGCTAACTGGCTATTATCTATTGGTCACAGTTCAGTGGAAATGGGAAAAAGGAACTTGGAAGACCAACATCAATCCATCCCTCAAAAGCACAATATTCTCTAGTTGGCATTATAAAAATAAGAAAGCCAGAGCTAAGGAGCTGTTTTTTGTTATCTCTTTTGATTTCTCCAGGATGACCATGAGGTTTACAAGAGCTTTGTAAGAACTTGTAGAAACTCTCTGACACTCCCTTCCTCCTGCACCCATTGGCTGCTAAGCATCCTGGAACCACATATACTCCTCACCATGATCCCCGTCTGCTTGTCTATCTCCACTTAGCTAAACAGAAATTCAGACTCAGCTAGATGTACAAAATGGAGCCAAGCTATAGCGAAGCACTGATCAATGTCTAGGCCCTCAGGGCAGGTGGCTTGGGTTTGGATCCCAGCTCTGCATCTACTGGCCATGTAGTTTTGAATACATAATTCAAACTTAAACTTTAGTTTCCTCGTCTGTACAACCGTCATGATAGGGTTCAGTAGAGTATTATCAAGCAGTAAATTTCTAATGGTTAACCACTGCTATCATTGATGAAAGGTTCTCACAGTGTGAAGAAATTATTTTCCAAAGATTTTTTAAAGTAATTAAATCAAAGCTGAGAGGGTTCTGATAAAACCTGCGCCACTCACATTGTGAAAGTAGCCTGTATGTCATCTTTTTTTTTTTCAATGTAGCTATTTAAAGTGAAGATGAAAAAACTAAACAACAACAACAAAACAAAAACAACAAGAAAATTGAGGACTTTAGGGGCAGGTAAAAAGAGATTTTCCCAGCACTAAGGAGAGGAAATAAAATTCAGAAGCTGAGTTTATGTCACTCAGCAATAACAATATTTTCAGACTGTTTTAGGCAAATCACTCGAATTATCCAGAACACTGAAGTCATTTGAAAACAAAACTATCTTTAGATTCACCTTAAAGAGTTGTTATGAGAACAAAATAAAGTATATGCCGTTTATCAAAATGAACAATGCTTTACAAGCTCATGGTAGAAATAGTATTAAAGCCATTCATTCCTCGATGATTAGACAAATAAAAGAAAAAGCTAAGCAAGGGTTTTCAGAAGGAAAGGAACTTAAGTTGGCCAGGTCCCTGAAGAGACCCTGCTGGCTCTCTGTCCTTTAACATTTGCAACTCATTTGAGATTAAAGACCTTCTGTTCTTTACAGCCACCTGGAAGCATCACTCTGGCATCGACACTGTTCACATTTGAGCTTAGCTAGGTGTGCCACACTAATTGCCACAGTTGCAGGCTTTTAGTGTTTTATACAAAATTATTATTGCTTTGCTTGCTTTCATAATTACATGTTTTCCAAATTGTAATTTCAGAGTTTATTCAGTAAAATTATATATAAAAACAAACCTAGTGCATGCATCCGTCAACAAAAACTGAACAAGTGAGAAAAACAAAGGACTCAGAAGATTTCTATAGACCCCTGAGGTGGTAACAAGAGCATATAAAGCAAATGGTTTTGCCAGTAAATGACTAATCTGGCACAGTGATTCTTACTCTGGTGTCCTGAAAATTTAATGAAGTTTTCCAGATTTCTCATCTACTCTCAGTGCTTACTTGTGGATATATACTGGACACAGTGCTCTTTTGTTGAAAAAACAGTGGGATATGAGAAAAATAACAGAACCAAAAAGAAACCAGAAGGAATCAGTAAACAATATGGGAATAGGTTTAGGTTATTTGATTATAATCAAGTCATCTATACTAATAAAAGAGAAACAAGCAAATTACCCATCACTCTGCTACACCCACCAGCCATGCCCACCAGCCAATCAGGAGCGAGTATGCAAATTAGCCCAACCAAGATGGTGGCCAGCCACAGAATGAGCAGGAGGCTTGGGTTTCTCTGGCGATGGAGGAAGCCAAGCTTTCTGCCAACTCTGGCTGGCCCTGGCCTCTGCTCAAGGCTACAAAGTTTCAATTATAGAAGACAAATAAATCCCAACAAAAATGGCTGCGGCCACAGAGCGAGCAGGAGGCTTGGGTTTCCCCGGCATTTGGGGGAAGCCAAATTTCCTGGCCTGCCCTGACCTCTGCTCAAAGCTACAAAGTTTCAATTATAGAAGATAAATAAATCCCAGATCCCAGGGCCTCTACTTGGGTCACCAGGGGGTGTGGCTGGTCTGCAAACCACCACAGGCCCCTCGCCCAGGCCATCCCATGCCCCAAGGGAACCCCCACCCTGATCCGGGACACCCTTCAGGGCAAACCAGCCGGCCCCACTCGTGCACCAGGCCTCTATCCTAATAAAAGAGTAATATGCAAACTGACCATCACTCCACCACACAAGATGGCTGCCCCTATGTGGTCAAAGATCCTGTCCCCATGTGGGCACAAGATGGCTGCCACAAGATGGCCAGCAGGGTAGGGCAGTTGGGAGGGACCAGGCTTGCAAGACGTGGAAGTTGGGGGTGATCATGCCTGCAGGGGAGGGCAGTTAGGGGTGACCAGGCCAGCAGAGGAGGGTAGTTGATGTCGACCAGGCCTGTAGGGAAGGGCAGTTGGGGGGGACCCAGGCCTGCAAGGGAGGGAAGTTAGGGGCAATCAGGCTGGCAGGGGAGCAGTTAGGCATCAATCAGGCTGGCAGGGGAGTGGTTAGGGGGTGATCAGGCTGGCAGGCAGAAGCAGTTATGGGCAATCAGGCAGAGGCATGAGAGCAGTTGGGAGCCAGCAGTCCTGGATTGTGAGAGGAATGTCCGACTGTCCGTTTAGGCCTGATTCCGGTAGGATATCCCTCAAGGGGTCCCATATTGGAGAGGGTGGAGGCTGGGCTGAGGGACACACCCCCCATGCATGAATTTCATGCACCAGGCCTCTAGTTGATTATAATACGTCAAACACCTGGTCATGACGCATAATATTAGAACTCAAGCTCATCTTTTAAAATTAAAAAATGTACAATAGAAAATTAAATTCTATGCTGGGCCAAATCAATGAGCAATCCTTCTATATATATGCTAACTAGTATATATGCTTAGCTACATAAATAATATTTTGTTAGGGAGCTAAGTATTTGCCAGTCAGTAAACTCAGTGCCTTTACTATCTACTAATTTTGTACATATATTCTAAGCACATTATTCCCCTTTAATAACTGCTTTTGGTATTGACATATTTCTTGGATCTGTCATTATTTTATTACTAGAGGCCCGGTGCACGAAATACGTGCACGGGGGTGTGTGTCCCTCAGCCCAGCCTGCACCCTCTCTAATATGGGAGCCCTTAAGGGATGTCTGACTGCCTGTTTAGGTCTGATTCTACTGGGATTGGGCTTAAACGGCAATCAGACATCCCTCTCACAATCCAGGATTGTTGGCTCCCAACTGCTCGCCTGCCTGCCTTCCTGATTGCCCCTAACCACTTCTGCCTGCCAGCCTGATCACCTCCTAACCACTCCCCTGACAGCCTGATTGATGCCTAATTGCTCCCCTGCCAGCCTGATTGCCCCTAACTGCCCTCCCCTGCAGGCCTGGTCACCCCTAACTGCCCTCCCCTGCTGGCCTGATGACCCACAACTGCCCTCCCTTGCAGGCCTGGTCCCTCCCAACTGCCCTACCCTGCTGGACATCTTGTGGTGGCCATCTTATGTATACATGGGGGTGGCCATCTTTGACCACATAGGGGCAGCCATCTTGTGTGTTGGAGTGATGGTCAATTTGCATATTACTATTTTATTAGATAGGATTCTCATAAAAGTCTTTGGTGGCTAACACAGTCAGTACATTTCTTATATTAACTACCCACTATGTGACAAAGCTGTTGTTATTGCAATTTGAGGCAGGCAGCATTTGTAGGTCATTTATTACCTGTTGCTGGTTCAAGCAGATGTTTGGGCTCCATTGGTTCAGTCAGTATCATCCCCAATCCCACTCCTCACTGGCGCAATGTGTTTCCCAAGAGATATGACACAGGATCCGAACTAGCCAAATGTGCATCCTTTGGGACTTCTGTACCAAATACTCAACTGTTCCCTATCCCTCTAGGCTGAACAATATAGAATTCAAAAAGCCCTGAGACCTTACCCAGGACAGTCAAGCAGTCCTCCTTGTTTCCTTCCCCCTGAGGCCTCACCTTTGGGCTTTGCTGGCCTTACAGCCTCTATTGCAACCATTCAACTCTGCCACTGCAGCACAAACTGGCAATAGACAATATATAAAGAGAACATAGAGCTGTGTTTCAATAAAACTTTATTTAAAAACAAAACAAGAAATGGGCAGGATTTGGCCTGCAAGTCATAGTATGGCATCCCCTGATCTGGAGGGAAGACACATAATTATAAGACAACAAATTTATGGCCACAATGCAAGGATGCACAAGTCTCAATGAGCACACAAGAGAAGGGTACCTTCTTTAGCTCTGTCATTAGTTATTCATGCCATTGGTTAGCTCTTCCTACAAGGTGGCAGAAAGAACAAGAAATTTAATGGTAGAAAAAAAAATCTAAAATTAATAATATTTGATGAGAGTTTCATTTCTGAACTTTCTCTGCCTTATAGAATCCTTGGTTTCAGGAAGTTAAGCAGAAAAAATACCTAGTTTATTGTCAAGTCATTTCATTCATCTAGTAACCTATATTCTTCAGTTAAATTGAAAACAAATATAAGTGATTCTATCTATTTGCCAGGATTCTCAAAATTTAGTCTATTCTTTGCAGATCAAGGCAACAAGATCTCAAGAACTAACTATAATAGAGTACTCTGACATATTGGAGAACTGAATTTTGGCTATAGAATGATCTTACATAGAAATCAAAATATATTCAGGAAGAAATGTGGTAATGCTACCAAACAGTAAAAACATTTTAAAAAAATGTATTTTTATTGATTTCAGAGAGGAAGAGAGAGATAGAAACATCACTGATAAAAGGGTATCATTGATTGGCTGCCTCCTGCACGCCCCCTACTGGGGACCAAGCCCACAACCCGGGGATGTGCCCTTGACCGGAATCAAACCTGGGACCCTTGAGTCCACAGCTGATGCTCTATACACTGAGCCAAGCTGGCTAGGGCTAAAAACATTTTTTGAAGATGCTTACATGCAAAATCTTTATGTTATTTTTTTACCCTCACTTGAGGACATTTTTCATTGATTTTTAGAGATAGGGGAAGGTGGAGAGAGAGGGAGAGAGAGAGAGAGAGAGAGAGAGAGAGAGAGAGAGAGAGAGAGAGAGAGAGAGGAGAGGGAAACATTGATTGGTTGCCTCCAGCATGCACCCTGACTGGGAATTGAACCCGCAACCTAAGCATGTAACCTGACCAGAAATTGAACTCTTGACCTCAACTGAACCACACCAGCCACGAGAAAACCTTGTATTTTCAAACTGAGCAACTTTGGCTCATTAAAATGAGAACCTTGGAGAGAATAAGATTTGGAAAACAAATTACAATGGTAAATACAATTGCTAACTGCTTTTGGCTTTGTACAATTACACTGGCAAAACAGTTTGCCCCAGTGGCTGTCAGAACTGTCTGAAGTGTGGGCATATGAGACTTTGCACAGTGTTGTGTACATACTTCCCAGATGCTCCAGCCTACTCTCAAGCTGCCCCCTCCCCCACCTGTCATCCCTGAGTCTATGGAATGCAGGAATAACGATTAAGACTGTCTCAACTGCAATGAAAACATATATGGAATCTACTATATAGTATTCCTTTTTATGTATTTTCCTGTACTCCCCAGATAAAACTGCAGCTTCTCTCAGAAAGACACTCAATGCCCATGACCTAGAGATGGCTTGTCTAGTCTCAGGGAAAAACTGAACTGTTGCTTTTCTACTTTCTCTGTAGATCCCTCTCTCGGAGGACTTGTCAATTCATTGCTAGTCAATACCCTTTATTTAAGTGAAGAAAGAGATAAAATTAAGCCAGATCAGTCTCATTTTAATTACTTGCTAACCACTCTAATGAAGGTTGCTAATAGATAAGACAGAAATCACTGCCTAAATGGATATACTTAATGCCTCTGGATTTCATTGCCCATATTAGCTTACTATCTCTGAGGAATATAATCATAAAACGGATATACACTTCACCTCTACAGATTCTCAGGAGGTGGCTGGGAGCTTCAAGGATCATTTGAATCTTCTTGGTAAACAGATAACTCTCAAGTTTGTATAGTCTGTGCCTGCAATGCCATGTACCAAACAGGGCTCAAAAATACCTGCTGCTGAGGAGTTAGGGATTCATTACAACCTTCTAAGCAAAACAAACAAATAAATAATAGATAAAACCTCTTCATACTTTTTCATCCTTCAACACCTCCTCAGAAAGAGTTTAGCTGGATTAAAAAAAAAGTAAGAATTTAAATAAGAATTCCTAAAAGTAAAATGGTGCCTCTTATTTTGTCTTCTGCTGCTAACTTCCTTCAGACCCACCATAACTTTAGAAAAAATTATGAGGGTCATTTCTAAAGCTGGTAAAAATATTGGCTGATGTGCCAACTCTGTTTCTTTAAGGGCTAAAGTTCTTTTTAATGCATACCATGAAGAAGGTGGTAGTTGGTTAAAATGTAAAAAAAGCTAAATCAGAAAACCTATCAGGCACCCAATTCTTTCTCCTGGGATTGCTTCCTTTCCTAAATATTAGTATTGCTTAAACTCACAATTTTGCATTTTCTGCATCCTTCTGCTTTGCTTCCAGTACCACATCTAACAGATAATGACATCTTTCTTGCTAACAGAAAAAAAATAAATTAAATTAGGAACCAGAAATATATCAACTCTGTTGATAGAAAATTTCTTACTAAATAATGATGCCCAGAGTATCATGACAGGTATTTAATTCCTTATGCTAAAACAACCCCTCATCCATGTCTCTGTAACACCAACTCTGGAAATCAAGCCCCACGTCCTACCTCACTGAGGCTGTCCTCAGACGCACCTGCAGAGGAGGGGCCCTTGACTTTACTCCCACAGCTGGGAGCCTGGAACCAAAAGTCACACCCCTCCATTCTCCACCTGAAGACAATTGTCAGCCAATAGAAACACAGAAAGAATAGTGCTCCCTATGCAGGAGGCATATTTCTTAATTCCAGGAGACTGGGAATTCAGCTTCAGTTTTGCTGCTATTGGGAGGATTCAATAAACAAACAAAAACAAAATAAAAGGATATAAATAAATACCCTCATGAGACTCAATTTCACATTTTCACCAATCTGCTTGTAGAAAGGAGAACTAGAGATGGTAAAGAAAGACCACTTTAAGCAAAAGAATGAGATTGTCATGATTCCAAGGTTTATGTCGGGACAAAGGGAACAGCATGCACAAAAGAATGGAGATAACAGAGAACTAGATGACATGGAGCTTGAAAGAAATCCAGCTTAGTTGGGGCTGGGAAGAAGAGGACATGGCAAGAGATAAAATATGAAAGAAAATGAACAAGTCCTCTATGTGAAGAAGTTGGTTTCCCTGATGGCGATGGGAAGCCATGGAAGTGTTCAGCAGGGAAGTGATATGATTGGACCTACCTTTTGGAAGGTTTACTCTGCAGAAGGGACAGCATATTGAACAGGAGCAAATCAGCAGGTGGGCAGAACCATTGACCGAATATGAAATTGTAACTTCTTTTTCCATCCTCTAGTTCTGAGAGAGAAAGATTTTGATAATATAGTAATACAGAAAGTTATGCCAAGGAGCCACTCAGTGCTAATATCCCTCCCACCACCCTCCCTCCTCCCCCCCCCCCCCCCCCAAATAATGTGTCTTGTTTATGGACTGAAACATCTGAAATACCTAAAAGAGGTTCTTCATCTCTGACATGGTAAGGATCTACAGACACTCAGACAGGATGGAAATGAAAGGCATATCAGAACCTCACAGGATTTGAAGCACTTGAGGTGAGGGTGCAGGAGAAGAGCCAAAGGGATGGTTGGAAGAGGAAAGAGATGACAAGATCAGATGTGGAAGTGATTATCAATTTTCCCTCTGATGCCAATTCTCTGTGAACTGAAAGGTGATCATAATCCTATATAATAAAAGCCTAATATGCAAATTGTCTCCTTTGATGGTGGTTCGACTGGGAGTTCGACCACTCACCATGTCGTGTGCTGACCACCAGGGAGCGGCATGGAACATGGCAGGTGTTGGCCACATGGCACTGGCAGCAGGCGGCAGTGGAGGCGCTGCCAGCCCCATGTGGCCCAACGAGAGCGGGACCATGGTGGGATGGTGGAGCAGGTGAGCGGGCGGCAACAGGTCAAGGCGGGTGCAACAAGCTGCGGGTGGCGGGTGGTGGGGCTGCCAACCTGCTCCCAGGTGCTGAGGGAGTAAGGGCAAATAGCAATATTAAAGTATTTCTTCTAGTTATTTCCCTTTCGATGTGAACGAGTCCGTGCACCGGGCCACTAGTAGAAACATAAAGAAATGCTGTCACATATCTTATGTATGCTTGCTCCTCCCAGTTTGGCTACCATTAAGATTTTCTGCCTAATAATCTGTTCTCTCTTCCAAATTTTGGATGCTTGAGTAAGGAGATACATAGTAATCTTGAAAGAAATGTTGAGATTCAGATTAGGGTATTAGTAAGAAGAAGAATGTGAATCTATTTTAGAACATTTTTTATTAAATTCCATAGAACTTGGTGATTAACCGAATGTGTGGAGATTGAGAGAAATAAGTGGTAACCATGCCATCTATATCTCTGATGTACGCTGTGGGTTCTTCAGTTAAGAAGGCAAAACACTAAATTTGTGGAGTCAAATTTGTGGAAGAGCGTGATAAATGTTTCCTTGACTATACTAAAATAGAAATATCCATGAGGCAACAGAGTCAAGATATCAAAGCGACGATCTGATGTATGGGATGGTGTCCAAGTGTGAAGAATCAGATGAAAGTACAAATCTTAAAAACAATCACATATGTAAGAAGCCATATGATATATATAAAATTAGGGATGACAGAGCCAATGGAATGGCTCAGCTTACTCAGGGAAGTTGAGTAGAATGAGAAGAGAGGGGAGGAGTGGGGAGGGGAGAAAAAAAAGAGGAGAAGAAAGGGGTAGGGGATGAAGCCTACGGAATAATCCTGAGGAACACCAACATTTTAGGGATTGGCAGAAGAGTAAGAAACATGCTAGAGACTGAAGAAAGAAGTACCAGAGAGAAGTAGTAGGAAAGCAAGGTAGCATGGCATCCCAAAATCCAGGGAGGAGTCTTCTCAAGAAGGAAAGTCTACTGAGAATTGTGAAATTCTCACTAGTCAGATAAGGACTGACTGTCTATTGAATTTATCAAAAAAGAGGTCATTGACCTTGGCAAGAGAAATTTCAATAAGCTTGGAGGAGTAGAAGTCATATTGTAGGAGGTTGAAGAGTGAATGAGAGATAAGAAGGCAGCAAGTACCAGGAACTATTTTTCCAGGTGTTTGTGGGGTTTGGGGTACATATATAAGCACACACTGAATGATTAATTAATACTTATGAAATGTTATATTGTGTTTCAATCCAAGTTATTACATGTGTATTATATTGTTTGTATTTGTAACACATAAAGCAGCTGAAAAACCTCAAAAGAAAAGATAGATTTGTTGATCATAACACTGGATAAATTCAGTTTTAAAATAAGCAATCACATTCCCAATGTTCACACAGGCTATAAAAGTAGAGGAGGGGAAGGAAGAAGAAGGAGGAACTGAAGAGGCTTACTTCCTCCTTTTTTTAGACAAATATTTGGCTCTCTTCCCCTGTCTGCTGAGTTGAAGTAGGGGATAAATGAGACTAAATGCCCTGAGAGTCCCATTCCAGTCTGGAATCTAGATGCATTGATTGAAGTCTTAAGGCAGGGCCTGGGAGTTTTAACTCAATGGCATCACATCCTGAGGGGTCTCCAGTCTTGTTCTCAGATACCATAAAAGGAATCAAGGGTTCCCCAGTCTACGTGGCTCAGTGGTTAAACATTGACCTATAAACCCGGAGGTCACGGTTTAATTCCTACCATGGCATATGCCTGGGTTGTGAGCTTGATCCCCAGTGGGGGGCATGCAGGAGGCAGCTGATCAATGATTCTCTCTCATCATTGACGTTTCTTTCTCTCTCTTTTCCTCTCCCTTCCTCTCTGAAATCAATAAAAAAAATATTTTTAAAAAAAGAAGCAAGGGTCTATAGGTTCTCCTTCTAGTCATTACAATGATTTTTGCCTTTTAGGGAGACCATAGTTGTAAAAAGCATAAGATGAAATAAATTAAGACACACCAGCTTGTGAAGGCTCACAGAATACTATGTTTTAAAGGTTTCCTCTCTGATTATCTGCAACAGAATGGAAGACTATTTATCCTGTCATCATTCACATCCCTACTGTCTTTATTGCTGCCTCTGCTGTTATAATTGGCTGCCTAAGACTCCCACTTATTATTAGAGTACAAAGAGAGACATTTATATTCAAACATGGACTGGAATCATGTATAATGCTATTTTTCTGTCTATATGGATCTTTTCTTCCCCATCAGCAACTTGCAATTATGTCCACACAAGGCCAAGCATCTTAGTGATGAACAGAAGACTCAGTGACTCCACCAGCTGCTTCGTTTATACTGTGACCCCATCAGCAAGCATCTGGACCTTGGCTGAAACTTGCCCTTCCCCATCTTTTGCTGGTTGCTATGTAGACATAGTTCCCGTGTGTTTAGAAACAAAACTAATGAGTTGTATTTCCCTCATTTCTCTGTAAAATGTGTAAGACCCTGACACAAGGCAAAGTGGAATACATTTTTAAATAAAAGAGAAAGGGTTTTGTTTTTTCTCTGGTTTTCCCCATCATACTGTTCTATCCCTAGACATGACATCATTACAAAAGTATCCCTTCCATATTAGTCCTAGACTTTTTCATGATAAAGGGCAGAGGTACACTTAGTGATATAAAATCTTCAGGTTAGAGAAGTTAAGTGACTAGCTTAAAACCACGGAGCTGTAAGTGGCAAAATTTAAAAAAATGAACAAGAAAAGCAGAGACCCAACTGTAATTTCTCTTCCCCACAGGGCCATTATACTCCAGATCTCCCCATTGGAAATGCAGAGGCCTTCACTCTGAGTACATTACAGTTCCGTTTCTCCCTCTGGCCATCCTGCTTTCTTCAATCCCAGTGTGGTTCCTAAGAGCACTGTTCCCTCAATAAACTTCCTTTGCAAAAATAAAAAAATCTCAATCTGAATATTTTCCTCAGGGAATGCAACTTGCAGCACAGAGTATTATTTTACAAAAATATACATTTAAATTTTTAAGGAAGTATGTTGCTATAGCGATCCCCTCCTCTTTATACAAAACATCCTCACCCTGGATACTTCCAGCCCCATGGCTATTGCAGAGTAAATATCGAGGAAAGAGGTTGAGGAAGGAGAACTGGTTTACGATGAATGAATGTCTTCTGAGTCACATGCAAAATGCCAAGAAAATCACTGTAAGATTTGAAAGCAGTGAAGATCATAGTCATGGCTGAAAAGATGAAGATAATCTGTGACATATGCATGACAGTGACATTTAATTAAAGAACTATTTCGTTCATGCTGAGCAGAACTTGATTGGACAATAACCTTTTGACTTCATTAGGCTCTGGGAAGCTAAGAAGGAGCAGAGAAAGGATAAGGCAAGAACAAGCTCATTAGTGGAACAGGGGGATAGGCAGAGAGCTGAGTAAGCAGGCACTAACATCAGCAGATGTCTTTTCTTTGAATTCCTACCTTCTTCTTCTTCAGGAATACGTGCATTTTGTAGATTAGCAAATTTTATTTCTATCTTTAGTAAATGTTAAATAATTTTTTTCAGGTTCCAAATAAATAATAATGGCTTCATGTGCTCACAAGCTAATGCTGACTTTCTTTATTGAAGTATGATTGTTTCCCATAGTTTACTTAGATTTGTTGTACTAAAAATTTATGACAAAAACTTGATGTTGTAAAATATTTTAAGGGAAATGTTTTCTCTTTTTATTTGAGGTGGGGTAAGTCAGTATAGAGATGCACCGAGGGCAGTGCAAGGTAGTGAGGGAAAGCCCGGGCTGGAACAACACTAAGATGTATGTTACGTCCAGCTCTGAAGTCTAGGACAAGGCACTTCACCTCTCTAGACCTTACTTTCATCAATGAGTCATAGGAATGGATGATTACTGTTTCCTTCCTCCAAAATGCTATGAGTATGGTGTTATAAGATAACTAAAAAGTCCTCCTAGAAAAGCTTCCTAACTTTGTGTATATCTAATCCTTAAGGATTTTCTTTTGAGGAGAAGTGATCATTGTAAAGAAAATGAATAGCATAACACATGGGATATGGAACATTTAAGCTAAAGATAAGGGGGATAACATTTTGCTACAATCAATAGGTACTTAAAAGACACAAGTCTGGTAAAGAACACCATGGGTTGCTATTGGCCTCCTCTCAGACAGACCCTGGTGGCATGTTGCACTGCCTTATAAAGGCCGAACAGCTGCAGGCACCAGCTCTGCTTCAAATGCTTGGGGTGAGAGCGCAAGAACACACTGGCTTTTCCTCTCCACAAAAAAAATAAGCTTTGCAGATTCAGAGTCCGTGGGTTGACACTATTTCCAGCCTCCTTCCTTCAGCCTACCTTCCCCAGTGGACACATAGCCCTGAAGTTCAATGACAAGGGGTGGAGGGCAGACATTAAAGAAGAAGGAAAGGGGAAATCCTCTAGTTGAGCAAAGAGATTTTGAAGTCAAAGAACCCAAGCCTTTCAGACAACTGAGGAAGATTGTGGTTCAGACTTTCAGTCAAGCTTCAAGTAAAAATAAGGCCAATCCCTGGGCTTCTCTTGACCTCCTCTCAGACACAGGTGGTGTTATAAAGGCCAAACAACTTCAGGCACCAGCTCTGCTTCAAATGCTTGGGATGAGCGCACAAGAATATACTCCCCTTCCCCCTTAGCACTGTGTCAATGAAGATGTTTTCCTTTCTCATACCCTACCCCCGAATTTTAAAATGTATCACATTTCTTCCTGCAAGAGGCATCCATATGATTTGCAAGAAAACCAAACAGAATGGCATTCAAGATTCAACTTGAAAAATTCAGCATTTCTTAAAACTGGGGTAAAGAATCTTACTTTGTATTCAGAAAGCCCCATGCAGACACCCAGATCTTTTCTATAACTAACTGATGTGCCGAATTGTACCAGAGGATACCACAATTTGTAACAGCAACTGCAACAACCCTTGCTATAAAAAAGTTTCAGTTCCTACTGTACTCCCTACCTTTTTATGTACCACCACCACCACCAACAGCTCTTCCACTATATCCTTCACTGACCACGGATTTTGTTACTGCAGAGTGTCAAGGCTTTATGTCCATAGGGATTGGAGAAATGTATTTGATGTTTTTTAAACCAATCAATTAAGCTAAGAATCCCTGCCAAAATAATTTTGACTTAAAATAATGGTATCACTTAAAATATATATTTTTTCTGATTAAAAAAGTATTAGATACTTATAGAAAATTTAGAATATACAACTGAGTATAAGGAAGAATACACATGCATCAAGTACCCTGTCATGAAGAGGTTATATTTTGGCACCTTAAATCATTCAAAACACTGCTGTCCTAAAAGTTTACAATGATTTTTTGATATCTGAAACAAAAAATTTGTGCACAGCAAAGGAAACCATCAACAAAATGAAAAGACAACTCACTGAATGGGAGGACATATTAGCTAAATGATACATATGATAAGGGGTTAATATCCAAATGTTATAAAGAACTTATAAAACTCAACATAAAAACAAACAAACAATCCAATTTAAAAATGGGCAAAGGACCTGGACACTTTTCCAAAGAGGACATACAGATGGCCAATAGACATATGACAAGATGCTTGATATCACTAATCCTCAGAGAAAAAGAAATTAAAACCACAATGAGGTATCACCTCACACTTGTCAGAATGGCTATCATCAATAAATAACAAACAACAAGTGTTGGTAAGAATGTGGAGAAAAGGGAACCCTCAAGCACTGTTGGAGGGAGTGCATATTGGTGCAGCCACTGTGGAAAGCAGTATGAAGTTACCTAAAAAAAAAAGAAAATAGAACTGCCTTATGACCCAGAGATTCCACTTCTGGGAATATACTAGGATCTGAAGAAACCCAAAATACTGATTTGAAAGAAGATATGCATCCTTTGTTCATGGCTGTGTTATTTACAACTAGAGGCCCAATGCATGAAATTCGTGCAAGGGACTTGGCCTCCCGCTGCCATGGCTTCGTCTGGAAGGTCATGAGAAAGGACCTCTGGTCTAATTAGCATATTATGCTTTTATTATTATAGACTAGAGGGAGGCCTGGTGCATGAAATTCATGAACAGGTATGGTTCCTAGGCCTGGCTGACGATCAGGGTCATCTTCCCCAGCTGCCCGCAGCCGGCCCTGCCCCCCACTGTCACCCACCCCTGGTTCCCCGTTCACCATTGGGTGATCAGTGCCTGAGAACCAGGGAAAAGGACTGAGAGGTTAGCTGTTCCCGCCTGCTCACCGGCCCCACCTCTGCTGTGGGTGGCCATCAGGTGATCGAAGCCTGTCGGTCCGGGAAAGGGACCAATAGGTGGTCAGTGCACCTCAGTGACTGGTCCAGTTGTCGTTCTAGTCATTCTGCTGTTAGGGTCAATTTGCATATTACCCTTTTATTATATAGGACTAGAGGCCCAGTGCATGAAATTCGTGCACGGGAGTGTGTGTCCCTCAGCCCAGCCTGCACCCTCTCCAATATGGGACCCCTCGAGGGATGTCCGACTGCCCAATCTGGATGGCAGTCGGACATCCCTCTCACAATCCAGGACTGCTGGCTCCCAACTGCTTGCCTGCCTGCCTGCCTGATTGCCCCTAACCACTTCTGCCTGCCAGCCTGATCAACCCCTAACCACTCCCCTGCCAACCTGATTGCCCCTAACTGCCCTCCCCTGCAGGCCTGGTCACCCCTAACTGTCCTACCTTGCAGGCCTGGTCACCCTTAACTGCCCTTCCCTACAGGCCTGGTACCCTTCCCCCCCAAACTGCTCTTCCCTGTAGGCCTGGGTCCCCCACAACTGCCCTTCCCTACAGGCCTGGTCGCCCCCAACTTCCTTCCTCTGCCAGCCTGGTCACCCCTAACTGCCCTCCCCTGCAGGCTTGATTGCCCCCAACTGCCCTCCCTTGAAGACCTGGTCCCTCCCAACTGCCCTCCCCTGCTGGCCATCTTGTGGTGGCCATCTTGTGTCCACATGGGGGCAGCCATCTTTGACCACATAGGGGCAGCCATCTTGTGTGCTGGAGTGATGGTCAATCTGCATATTACTCTTTTATTAGATAGGATAGAGGCCTGGTGCATGGGTGGGGGCTGGCTGGCCTGCTCTGAAGAATGCCCCAGATCGGGGTGGGGACTCCCAGCTGGTCTGAGTGAGGGGCCACTAGCGTTTTGCAGGCCAGCCACACCTCCAAAGGGGTGGGGGTGGTCCCCACTGTGGGGTGGGGCCGGTCTAGGTGAGGGGCCATGGGAGGTTTGCAGGCCAGCCACACCCCCAGTTGGGGTGGGGGGTCCCCGCTGAGGGGCGGGGCCAGCCTGGATGAGGGGCCATGGGCAGTTTGCAGGCTGGCCATGTCTCCAGTTTTGTCAGAAAGGATGTCTGGAATGATGTCCAGTCTATCTGGTCTAATTAGCATATTAACCTTTTATTAGTATAGACTAGAGGCCCGATGCATAAAGCTTTGTGCAAGAATGGGCCTTCCTTCCCCTGGCTGCTGGCACTGCCTTCACTCAGGCCAAAGCTGCCTTACCACCTTTGCTCCAGCCCAGAGCCGCCTTTCCACTTTCCTATGCTGCCCAGAGGACCGAAGTGGCTGGGGTGGTGCAGAATGCCTGCATCGTCACCATGGCGATGACGCAAGCATTCCACTCTCAGCCGCTTGGCACCTGTGTATGCAAATTAACCCATCATCTTTGTTGGGTTAATTTGCATACTTGCTCCTGATTGGCTGGTGGGAGTTGTGAAAGTATGGTCTATTTGTACCTTTCTCTTTTATTAATGTAGACTAGAGGCCTGGTGTATGAAATTCGTGCACGGGGGGTTATCCCCTCAGCCCAGCCTGCACCCTCTCAATCTGGGACCCCTTGGGGGATGTTGGATATCCCTCTAACAATCCTGGACTGCTGGCTCCTAATCGCTCACCTGCCTGCCTAACTGGTTGCCCCTAACTGCCCCCCCTGCTGGCCTGGTCACCCCTCATGGTCACCCTGCTGGCCTGGTTGCCCCACGCAGCCTGCTGTTCATTTGTTTGGTCATCCTTCACTAACCACCCTGCTGGCCTGGTCACCCTACACAGCCTGCTTGTTCAGTTGTTTGGTCATCCCTCACTAACCCTCCCCTGCAGGTCTGGTTGTAGGCAGCCATCTTGTGAGGGTGTGAGGGTTAATTTGCATATTACCTCTTTATTATATAGGATAGCCAAGATTTGGAAGCAACCCAAGTGCCCATCAATAGATAAGTGGGGGAAAAATCTGGTACATTTACACAATGAAATATTACTTAGTCATAAAAAAGAAGAAAATCTTACCTTTTGCTATAGCACGTATGGACCAGGAGAATACTATGCTAAGTGAAAGAGACTCTTTTGGCATTAGGGGGCTTTAGGATCTAAATGACTTTTAGAGGCTTCTCTCTGAGATTCTCTGAGGTCATTTGCTATTCCACTGGAATAATTTGGCTTTTACATATTTCATATGGATTTACTATAAAATTACACAATGCATTTTATATTTAAATACATCTATCTCAAAAAAAGTTAAATATGCCCAATACTTTGAAAAACTAAATCAAAATTAGCTTTATAGGAAATCAACATAATGCATTTAATTATATATAATGCAGTCTTTATATTCCTATTTTCCCTTTAAATTCTATTTAATTTGATGACTTTAAAATTAATAAACTATTATCATAGAATAGATCCATTATGCTTCACATTAAATGATAATAGGGATGCCCTATAAGAAATCCTCTGCTTTTTCACAAGTAAAATAAATATGTGTACTTTTAGGTCATTTATTCACATGGTAATGTAGTTAGAATATTTTTCTATATCTGTTAAAAAATCTACCTCATTTAAAAATAAAATTTGTGCAATATATTGTGTTATTTGTAGGACTAATAATCAACAGATACTTCAATTGCTTCCAGGTGTTTTGTATGTGTGTGTGGTTTTTACAAATGTGTTGTGATGGATGGTCCATGTTTTGCTCTTATTTCTATAGGGCTGAGCTACTTTTTCATACTAACTTGTGAATTCTTTAATAAAATAAAACTATCCCATTCTTGGATGCTTTTTCAATTACTTTTCTCCAGTTTGTCATTTGTGTTTGACTTCAATTTTTTGTTTTGACTGAAGGATTTAATCTTTATGTCCTTAAGTTTATCAGTCTCCCTTTATGACTTTCCAATTTTGTGTCATGCTTAGAAGACCTTCACTAAAGCAATATCCTAAAGTCTTATTTTATTACTTTTATAATTTGATTTTTTAAAATATTGTGATGTTTGATCTATCTGAAATTCATTTTAGTATAAGAAGTAAAGTAGAGACCTCATTCTAGTTCTCCAAATGTTAAGCCTATTTATTGAACATCATTTATCAAATAACCTCTTCCCTCTCCTATTTATTGGAATTCTACCTTTATCATATATTAAATCTTCATATATTTTGAGTTCTATTTCCACATTTTTCAGTCTATTCTTAGATCAATAATAAAATTTTGCAAGACCTTTAGATTTATAATTCATGTAAATATTTGTTTGCTTATTTTTGCACATTACTCTTCTTATTTATAATCTTTCATTTTAATCTTACCATATATTTTTCCAAGTGAAATTTAGTATCATTTCATAATTTTTCTTAAGAGCAATCTTTCTGGTATTTTGAAAGGACTGTATTAAATGTACAAATTGGAGAAAAATATTTTTATGACATAGATTATTCTTGTCCAAAGTGTATCTTTCTTATTATTTAATACTTCCTTATTATTCTTAGAAAATATTCAGTTTTTTCACTCAAATTCTACCATTGATTATTATTCCCAGATAGTGTATATTAAATATTTTATTCCCTTTTTAAAATTTTAATGTTTTATTTAACCCAATGTGTCTAAATGTCAATTTCAACATGTAATAAACATAAAACATTGATAATGAGATTTAAATTATTTTTCATAATAAGTATTTATAATTCAACATGTATTTTATACATTTTACAAAGTTCATTTTGAACTGATTAGTTTTTTCTGATCTGCATAATTATTTCTTCATTATTATAATTAATTAACTTAATAGGAACGTATATCAATTTAAACAGTTCTTTACCTAGTTTTCACATTCCTTCACTGTGCAGATTTAGTTCTTGACTTCATGGATATTTAAATATATACCTTTGTAATACTACTTTCCTCCCTCCCTCTCTCCCTCCCTCCCTCCTTCCCTCTTTCTCTCTCTTTCTTTCTTTCTCTCTTTCTTTTTTTGTTAATTCTCACCAGAGAATATTTTCCTATTGGTTTTCAGGGAGAGTGAAAGAGAGAGGGAAAGAAAGAGGGAAACATCAATGTGAGATAAACATATCCATTGGTTGCCTCTTGCATATGCCCCAACCAGAGTCCAGGCTGGGGAGAAGCCTGCAACCAAGGTACATGCCTTGACTGGAATCGAACCTGGGACCCTTTGGTCTGTAGGTCTACACTCTAGCCACTGAGTCCTTCCTCCCTCCCTCCCTCCCTCCCTCCCTCCCTCCCTCCTTCCCTTCCTCCTTCCCTCCCTCCTTCCCTCCCTCCCTCCTTTCTTTCTTTCTTTCTTTCTTTCTTTCTTTCTTTCTTTCTTTCTTTCTTTCTTTCTTTCTTTCTTTCTTTCTTTCTTTCTTTCTTTCAATTTATTAGATTAACATTGGTTAATGACATTATATGAGTCTTCGGTGTACAACATTATAATTTGGCATCTTTATATCCTGTTATGTGCTCAACACTTGAAGACTAGTTTTATTCCCATAAAGGAAGAAAAAAAAATAATTACCTCATTGATATTCTCTGTTGACCTTATTTAAAACTGAAGCCCCACAGATATTCATCTTCATTATGTGCTTAACTTTTCTCCAGAATACTTTTCATCATCTAAAAATTGTACACATATTTTACTTATTTTTTATTTTTATTTATAAAAATATTTTTATTGATTTCAGAGAAGAAGGAAGAGGTAGAGAGAGATAGAAACATCAATGATAAGGGAGAATCATTGATCGGCTTCCTCCTGCCTGCCCCCCACTAGGGATCAAGCCCAAAACCCCGGTATGTGCCCTTGATCAGAATTGAACCCAGGACCCTTCAGTCCACAGACCAATGCTCTATTCACTGAGCCAAACCAGCCAGGGCTATTTTACTTATTATGTGCTTATGTTCATATATTTCCCAACTATAATATAAACTCTACTGGATTTAGAAACAGACACACATATTTATGCTTCCTACTTAAATATAATATCATTTTGTCAGATATACCAAATGTATCTTATAAGGATTCCATAAATTGTATAGCTTAATACAATATTTGGATCTTGAAACAAAGAGAGAGGACCCAAATAAAATCAGAAATGAAAGAGGTGAAGTAACAACAGACCCCACAGAAATATAAAGGATCATAAAAAAATACTATAGACAACTCTAGTCCAACAATCTGGACAACCTAGATGAAATGGACATATTCTTAGAAAAATACAAGCTTCTAAAACTCAGTCAGGAAGAAAAAAAAACACCTGAATAGGCCGATAACTAACCATGAAATTGAAGCAGTAATCAAAAAGCTTCCAGCAAACAAAAGCCCTGCTCTGAATGGCTTTTTAGAGGAGTTCTACCAAAAATTCAAAGGAGAACTTAAACCTATCCTCTTCAGACTATTCCAAAAAATTCAAGAGGAAGGCATACTTTCAATTTCTTTCTATAAATCCAGCATTACCCTAATCCCAAAACCAGATAAAGACACTACAAAAAAAAGAGAATTACAGGCCAATATCCCTGATGAACATAGATGCTAAAACCCTGAACAAAATTCTAGCAAACCAGATTCAGCATGGTGTAGAAAGATCATATACCATGACCAAGTGGGATTTATTCCAGGGATGCAAGGCTGGTACAATATCCACAAATCAATAAACATGATACATCACATAAACAAATTGAGAGACAAAAATCACATAATCATATAATTAATGCAGAAAGGCATTTGAAAAAGCCCAATATCCTTTTCTGATAAAAATGCTCAGCAAAGTAGAAATAGAGGGATCATACCTCCACATAATAAAAGCCTTATATGACCAACCTACAGCAAACATCATATTCAATGGGCAAAAACTAAAAACCTTTCCCCTAAGAACCGGAACAAGACAGGGATGCCCACTTTCACCACTCCTGTTTGACATAGAAACCATCAATAAAACAACAAGAAAGCCCACTGCATGGGAGAACATATTTGCCAATGCTCTCTCTGATAAGCGTTTAATATCCAAAATTTACAGGGAACTCATACAACTTAACAAAAGGAAAATAAACAATCCAATCAAAAAATGGGCAAAGGATCTAAATAGACACTTTTTGAAAGAGGACATACAGAAGGTTGAGAGACATATGAAAACATGCTCAGTCACTAATCATCTGAGAGATGCAAATCAAAATGACAATGAGGTATCATCTCACACCTGTCAGAATAGCTATCATTAATAAATCAACAAATGACAAGTGCTGGAGAGGATGTGGAGAAAAAGGAACCCTCGTGCACTGCTGGTGGGAATGTAGACTGGTAAAGCCACTGTGGAGAACAGTATGGAGATTCCTCAAAAAAATTAAAACTGGAACTCCCATTCGACCTAGTAATCCCATTTCTGGGAATATATTTCAAGAAATCAGAAACACCAATCAGAAAGTAAATATGCACCTGTATGTTCATAGTAGCATAATTTATAATAGCTAAGATTTGGAAATAGCCTAAGTGCCCATCAGCAGATGAGTGGATTAAAAAGCTGTGGTACATCTACACAATGGAAGACTACACTGCTATTAAATAGAAGGAACTGTTACTATTTGCAACAGCATGGATAGACCTGGAGAGCATTATGCTAAGGGAAATACCGAGTAAGCCAGTTGGAGAAAGATAAATATCACAAGTTCTCACTCATATGTGGGATATAATGAACAACATAAACTGATGAACAAAAACAGATCCAGAGACAAGGAAACACTGAACAGACCGTCTAACCTCAGAGAAAAGTCAGGGGAAGAAGTTTAAGAGATCAACCAAAGGACTTGTATGCATGCATATTAGCATAACAATGGACACAGACACTAGGGTGGTGAGGGCTTGTCTTGGCGAGGTGGGAGTAGGGGGGTCAATTGGGGAAAAAGAAGACATATGTAATACTTTAAACAATCCTATCTAAAAAAGAGGGGATATGCAAATTGACCATCACAAAGATGGCAGTGCGCATAAACACAAGATGGTGGCACCCAGTCACCTCAGCCCCACCGGAGTTCCCCCGTCCTTTCACAGAAAATGGGTTGCCTCAAAAGTTGGTTAAGCTTCTTAGGACAAAAGGCATTCAAAATCTTTGAAAAGGAAATTCCAATATTTATAAAAATTTGGACTAGACAATTCAAGGTTATTTCCTCTAAAACCTTCTATGATTTTGTGATATTAATATTCTGAATTCACATAGTACCAGCTGTATTGTATGTAAGCAGATATTATTTAAAAGAATGGCCATTTTTATTAAAACAACTCATAAAACCACACTGTATGTCAGGGACATTCTGTGTGATTTTCCTAATGGCTGGAGTTAATGTCCCTAAACTGGCAGTTGGACATCTCCCGAGGGGTCCTAGATTGGAGAGGGTGCAGGCCGGGCTGAGGGACACCCCCCACCCCTGTGCATGAATTTCATGCACTGGGCCTCTAGTAAAAAATAAAAAATAAAATAAAAAAGATTTGGAATATTTGAAATTTGGATTACACATACAGAAGTGTATATATGTGTATAAGTGTGTGTATAGGGTGAGGCAAAAGTAAGTATATAGTTATGAGTACATGAAACAGTTTATTCTTCTAGTATTATTTATTCATTATTTTATTATTTTCCATACAAACAACTATAAACCTACTTTTCCCCATATGTATATATGTATAATATGTACATATACACATTACATATATACTAGCATATATTTACATATATATATGTTTGTTGTGTGTGTGTGTAATGACTAAACTTGGAATATATGAGAAATTAGAGAGCAACCTCTTATGAAAGCATAGCATGTTGTTCACCCACTCAAATATAGAAACTCTATTAGTACATACATGTGGTCTACATCTGTTTATCTCACATAGCATTTGGTGAAGAGCAGTTACTCAATATATTCTGGTTTCCTTTCTATCAGTCTAAGAAACAGATTGCCTTCAAGAAGCTCCTATCTCTTAGAGAGTTTTATGTTTATACTAGAGACCCAGTGCACAAAATTCTTGCACTCGGAGCGGGGAGGGGTCCCTCATCCTGGCCTGTACCCTCTTGCACTTCAGGAACCCTAGGAGAATGTCCAACTGATGGCTTAGGCCCACTCTCTGGGGAGCAGGCCTAAGCTGTCAGTCGGACATCCTTAGCGCTGCTGCGGAGAGGCAGGAGAGGCTCCCGCCACCGCCACTGCACTCGCCAGCCATGAGCCTGGCTGTGGCTGAGCGCTGCTTCCCCTATGCGAGCACATTGACCACCAGGGGGGCAGCTCCTGCATTGAGTGTCTGGCCCCTGGTGGTCAGTGCACAGCATAGCAAGCAGTTGAGCGGCCTTAGCATATCATTAGCATATTACACTTTGATTGCTTGAATGGATGACTAGATGATCGGATACTTAGCATATTAGGCTTTTATTATATAGGATACTCATTATAGGACTCAAGAGGGAATAGATAGAATATTTTTCAAAAATACTGTTTATCTGACTAGTCAAACTTTATTTTGATCTTGAGCAAGTCTGCTATAGATTCTTACAGATACATGCATAAATTAATCACTGAACCAATCAAATATATCAGATAAAGTTCCATTACCTGGTTATTTCATTTAAAGAAATGGAAAGTTAATGAGATGACTAAGTCTTTTAATGAATGAAATAAAGGTATCCATAAATATTTATTGAAAATTTGCTTCCATTTATTACTATGTCATTCTTTACCTGAATTCAATTTCTTTATCTATTGAAGGGAAATTCACTGGATTAATTTGACTTAAGTGAATAATATCAGGTGCTTGTAAAATTAATGTGTTTATAAACACTCTGTATTGAATATACAGAGATGCGAATATGTTGATTGGTACATCAGACAGGTGTTTAAACAGAGGGTTCTTGATCCACACTCTCAGTTCCATCAGTTTTTCAGAAGATGGTCAGATTCTGTGGAGTTGACTCATACTAACCAAACTCAGAAACTGATTCTGATTATTGAGGCAAATATATTCAGTTTGGATAGAACTTAACTATTCCCCAAATAAAATGGCTCCAAACCAAAAACATTCATGCTCTTCATGATATCACGTTGCTTCTAGGTTCAAACGACTGGTTCTTTCACCATTCATATACATGTTTTACATTGACTGCTGATTAGTTGGAGAAACATCATGCTTTCTATTTGGATTTAAAATACATCTCTATAGTACACATTAACAAAATGTTTTTTAAAGTGATCCACTCCAAATTTACTCTTTCATTCATTTATTGAACATTAAATATCTACTATATGACAGAACTTGTGCCAGATCCTGATGACATAGCAACAAAAATAATCCCTACTTTAAGAAGGTCACAGTCCAGAGGGGAAGACAGACATAAAAACATAAGTTACAATATGGTGTGACAAATGCTCTGACAGGATGCTTCAGAAGCATATTGTACTTGTCTCATCTAATTGGGTTTCTGTCCATTCCACATGTTTCAGTTGAAGAGGCATTTGGGAGGAGAAATGAGAAACAATGGAAAAAGTAAACACTAATTCTACCTTTCATTATAAAAATGTAGTGTTTGAGGCAAGGGGAACTATTACCCACACACTTTATACTAAACTACAGCCACCCTTCTTCCCAACGGAAATAGTGGACTTTAAAGCAGACATGCTCATATTCAATGAGTCATTTCTCCAGGTCAGTGTAACCTAGCTGAAGGTCATCATCAATTCTGATAGGTCCTACTAAGAACCAAGATTCATACCTTCATGATGAGAGCAAAATTACCTTGTGGAATTACACCCATGAATTGTCCAGTCCAGCCGTCTTGGACCGAGTTCTGGTGACACTCTAAGATCTCAATGCCAAAGATTGAGGAGCTATACAAATTGTTCATAATGTTTTCTTCAAAACTATATGGCATCTAGAACAATGTGAGGACAAGAGAAAAAAATAAGTGATCAGTGAAAGGTCGACACTTGTAAGCCACACATGGCACATGGCCAATGTTCATAATTGGCTGAGACAAAGCCAGCAACCAAGAGCTAGAGTAAGGACTCCAAAGGCAAGGTGCAATGAAATGATAAAACACATTTAATATCTGAGAATATATTTGGGCTGAAACTGAACTTCTGCCTATCTTTCTGAACTAGACATAAATGAACAGTTTAATTCGAAAAGGTGTTGTTCTACCAAATGTCTTACCAGGGTCACAACATTCTTTTGGATTTAACCTTTTCCCCTTCTTGAAATAGTTGGGAACTATGCACCGTTATTATTCAATAACTACTAAAAAGAATAGAGCAGCAATAATTCTCTTGAATTTCAGAGCTTCAATGTAACATTTCTTCCTACCATCATTAGATATACTTACTTACTCATCAGTAGACTGTGTCCTCATTCTAAAGTATTGCCTTTGTAAGCACAAGAGGTCCCAAAGGAGAGTATCAATGGTTATTGACTTCAAACCACTGACTCAGCAAATGACATTCATCTGCTAAGGAGTAAAGGTTGAGAAACTGGCACAAGGTCAGTTTCTCTTTAAAACTTACATATGCACCCTCTGCTGTCAATTCACTTACATTTGCCCCAGGCAATTGACTAGCAGTCTTTCTCATAAATTCTCAATAATAATTGGGAAGCTGAATTATTTCCCAATTTGTGTGATTTTAAGAATTCTGATGATGCTAAATCTCAAGAGAATGTTATGTATTTTTTTTTTTTGCAAAATAAAAAAGTAGTGTTCCTAGTTATTTAAACTTAGCTATATTACTCAACTTTAAATAACCCTTATATTATTTGAAGGACAGAAATGCTAAATAAATGGGAAAATGCTAATTATACAATGTTGCATTAAAAATGGAAATTATTTTGGTTTATCTACAAAAGACTAATTTTAAAATTATTTTAATAAATTCTAGGTGGATAAAAGACAGAGCTTCCTAGACACTTGGATCCCATGAAAGCTATTCATCTATATAGCCATATTTGTCTAAAATCTAGATATTTTAAACAACAAAGAATTAAAGGCTACTGCATATAAATTCTTCATTTATTCAAGAGATACCTCTTTTCTTTTTAAAATAACCACCTCTCTGAAAAGCTAGGTTCATGAATGTATCTGTCCTCCCCAAAATGAAATGTTTAATGAAGACAGTTATGTATCTGAAAATTTTAGACCATAAGACTATTAGTTCCTTGAGTGCAGTGATTTTTAAAAAAAATATATTTTATTGATTTTTTACAGAGAGGAAGGAAGAGGGATAGAGTTAGAAACATCGATGATAGAGAAACATCGATCAGCTGCCTCCTGCACACTCCCCACTGGGGATGTGCCGGCAACCAAGGTACATGCCCTTGACTGGAATTGAACCTGGGACCTTTCAGTCTGCAGGCCGACGCTCTATCCACTGAGCCAAACCGGTTTTGGCTGAGTGCAGTGATTTTGTTTTAATTCTCTTTTATTTTATAATCTAGCACAGTTCCTGGCACATAGTTGGATGCTCAATAAATATTTGTCAAGTAAGAGAGTCAAAGAAATGTTCTTTTTGTTCACTATTTTTGATAGAGTTAATAATGTTAGCCAACAATTCCTGAGTGCTTATGTGCCAGGCACTGTGACCACTTAACACATATCAACTATTTTAATTCTCCCAATGATTGTATGACATTTGGGCTATTATTATTCCTGCTAGAGGCCTGGTGCATGAAATTCGTGCACTCGGGGGTGGGGGTTCCCTCAGCCTGGCCTGCACCCTCTCACAGTCCGGGAGCCCTCAGGGGATGTCCGACTGATGGCTTAGGCTGGTTCCCCTTGGGGAGTTGGGCCTAAGCCATCAGTCAGACATCCTTAGCTGCCGCAGAGGCGGGAGAGGGTCCTGCCACAGCCACTGCGCTCCCCAGCTGTGAGCTCAGCTTCTGGCTGAGTGGTGCTCCCCCTGTGGGAGCACAATGACCACCAGGGGGCAGCTCCTGCATTGAGCATCTGCCCTCTGGTGGTCAGTGTGTATCATAGTGACTGGTCTTCCACTATTTGGTTGATTTGCATATTAGTCTTTATTATATAGGATTTTACAGATGGGGTAATTGAAAGCCCTTGAGGTAAGATAATTTGCCCAAGATACACTTTACTATATAGTAGAGCCAGGATTCAAACTGGGCAACTGGCCTCAGCCCTCTCACACAACCATGATACTGCAGTATCCTAGCTTTCAAAATTTATAAGATATCAAAAATTGAAGCAGACTCCAAATATTTTCAGTAGTGTCTAGTTACCCATTAAAAGTAGGTCTAGTTTGCTCTTGTGACCTTAAATAATTTTAAAATTAGATATTGTATATTCTGGAGCTGGTTTAAAATAAATAAAATATTAAATCAGTCAAAACAGTTATTCTAAAGTTTAAATAGTTGTAAAATATATTTACTAAATTCAATGTCACTTTTGTTTTGTTTTAAAAGTAAGTCATTTTACTTAACCAGATTTTAAAAAATAGATCATTTTCTAAAGGCAAATAAAAATAGAATGCATTGTAAGACCGAGGGAATAAAATGTACTGAAATATATAAATGCAAAGCAACATAAAATGTTTCAAAGATTCAGTCCACTAATATCTATCTATATATATCTGGTATGTCTGCAGAGGCCATAGCAGACAGTAAAGTGAGGTCACTGAAGTTATGTGACTAGATTTTAGTTCCCACCCTTGTCTCCACCCAAGTTGATTGATTTTCATGAGATGAAGGGTGCCTGCAAGAAGGTAGTTTTTGATGCAATAGAACCTGGAAGAGAGATGAGAAATACAAATACCTTGAGCCCCCTGACCCCAACAAGCCCCACGAATAGCCCTTGAGCCAAATCAGAGCTGGAGCTTTCTTTCCAGTTCTATGATGACACAGAATTGGTACTGAGGGCTATTCTGACAACTCCAGATTTTGAGGATCATGTGCTAGGACTCAGGGCAGGAGCCTGAAATCAGAAAAGCAGTAGCAGAAGATGCCATGGATAACGGTAGTGATTAATGTTTATGGAGCACATGACACAAGTCAGGCACTCTCCAACTACTCCAATGCAGTTTCTTACTTACTCTTAAAACAGCCTCCACTTCCCAGATAATAACAGATGTTTAGAGAAGCTAAGCAACTTGCCCAAGGTCACACAGCTAAATGGTGGCACTAGGATTCGAACACAGGGAGTGCAGTACCAGAGCCCTCTCTCCTAAAAAGAAAAATCAGGTGGAAGAATGGATTCCTGGTGGACAGGGCTTTTATGGACCCCACAAAAATAATCCCCAGGGATCCCCAAGAATACTCTAGGGGTAGTGGAGTGGCAATGATAAGGGGATTTTCCAGGATGCTGAGTTCCTGCTGGAGCTGGTCAGACAATGTCTCAGCAGGATTTAGGTATACATTCTAACGTGAACTCATTATTTCCAAAGATTGATGAGACCTGTGGGTATTTGGGCAATACATAGTTCATGTATTTTATATTTTGTGGGGAAAGCATGCAGACATTAGCAGTAATTAGTCAACACTGCTGTATATGTACAACATTTCAGTACTGAAGCAGTGAGCTCAAGAGAAAACAGAGCAATAGGATTCATCTACGCTAAGGATCTGACATGAAAGGAATGGGAGCAAGTGCTTAGTCAATAAAGCATTTGTACAAAAGTAATGAGAAAATCTAACAGAGAATGCCCAGTGAAATTCAGTTAGCCATTGACATTAAAAGGAATTAAAGGCAGTCCCTTGCAAGTCTGACCAGACTGTGCTCAAAAATTCCATCTGTAAATCATTTTTCCGTGGGAAGCATGTCCCTTGGAGAAAAGGTTAAGGAAGGTGATTGAATATTGGGCCAGCCCATCTACAGAAATCTATTTAACTTATAAAGTATCTGAAATACAGTTTCAGAAGCACTTTGAAGCTCACTGCTATGTACAACAATCTTTCTTTTCCACTTTAAGTCACATTTGGTACAGGGAAGAACTTAAGTATAAATAAGTAAAAGATTTCTGTGGGAAGATGCATTTGGAAATCCAACTCAGTCATGCCCCACACATATTTCTTTCCAGTCTTTTGGATAGTGAGTTTGAAAGATTATCATGCTCCTAAGTGAGGGTAGATGAAATACTAGGGCAATGACTGAAGGGAAAGTGAGTTCTTTTGTCTTTGTGTGTTAAAAAGGAGAAAACAACCTGCTTAGCCAAGTTGATCAGCCAAGTTTTAAGACTATTGCAATAAGAATGTAGAGTTGGAGAGAGGCAGGTTATCAATGACAGAATCTGAGCACCTGGACCAAACTTCATGCCCCTGGACCGTTTAGTTCTGTGATAGTAAATTAAACATCCGATTTTATTTATTAGTTTGTTTTGATCACTATATTTGCAAACCAAAGGCTCCCAACTAGTAAAGGATGCTCTCAGGGTTTTAAGAAACTGGGTGGGACTGATGGTGGTGCGAGTGAAAAACGGGACAGTTTGGGGAGGCAGAGCAGTACCTTGAGTGATAATCCAGTCTTCAAATGGCACTTAGAGGCTGGTAAGAGAAGCAACAGGAAGAGCTAGGAAAAGTTACACTCAGTGGCATGTGGGTAGAGTCTCCTTGTCATACATCCCTCACTTTCCCCCTTTTCACCACCTGCACGCCCCAGGATAAATAGGCATTAGGAGAAAGGGAGAACAGGTCTAGGTCAGGGGTCAGTATGCTGTAGGGAGGGGTTCTGCAAACACTCCAAGTTTGCAGCTGTAGCAATAAAGCAGATAAAGAAAAGTTCTTGGTAAGAAAAGTTTCCCTTGCAGCTATTTTTATTACAGAGATTTTTTATTACAAGGGCCCATAGGATTTCATCATTTGTAATTCAGCTACTGAAAGGAAAAAAAAAAGAGGCATATGTGTAACCCTATTTAGATGGTCATGTTATTAAAAAGGTGAAATAAAGCTTTTCACCCAAATAGCTAAAGAAGACAGTAAGATTTCAAGATCTGGTTTTCATCGACTAATTAGATAACCAAATTTTGAGTCACTGACAGCCCAAAAGTCCCCAGAAAGCATTTGAACATCACAGAGGAGAACCCTTACTTTCTAGAACTCCAGAAAGGAAATAAAGACTCAGTCACGGTTTCTTACAACCCAACAGGAAGCCAGCAACTATCAGCATGGATGAAAGGATATCAGCAGCACAGATTAATTAAATCTGTAGCATTAAGAACAGTTCTATAGTAATTATTTGGAAGCATTTTTGCAACTATAACAAAGTGGCCCTGGATAGGTAGGTAAGTTCCTCTAAAATCTAAGCTTTAGAAACATCCATCAAAGAAAATAAATTTAAGGAAAGATGGAAATTTTTCAAAGACCTCTATAGTGATGGCTCAGTATAAAATTAGTACTTAGACACAAATAGGAAAGGAGCAATTTAAATAGTTAGAGAGGCTTCATGTTAGTATAACCTATGAAGGAATTTTCCAACACCAGAGACAGTGAACTAGCCAAGAGGAGAGCCCATATCTTCACAACAGGGGAGAAAACACAATAAAAATGGTATTTTCCAGGATTAAACTTAATAGATTTATCAAATTTACTACAGGGCCTTACTTTTTTAATAAGAATGGCGATCCTCTGAAATTACAAATTAAATCTCTTCTATATGGAGACGATGCAGCATTTTTAAAGGGAACGTGTGATATGTGTAAAGAAGTTCATTTTTAAAGGGAACATGTGATATATGAGAAGTTCATGAGTCTCTGTGTTTAAGTGCTAATTTGATTTGGGAAACTTTTATGCACTTAATAATTACCCCCTTTCTCCTTGTTAATTGGTTCCCTATCCTCACCAGCACCTCCCAGCAGAGAAGTAAAATAAATGTCTTTAGCACTATGTTTAGAATGGTTAACACCTCCTGTGAAGTTAAACTGCCCTTCACCATAGGAGCAGCAGGAGGAAGTTACAACTTTGGCACTCTTTGGCTGGTAGGAAAGAACCCCTGGCTTAAAAGGCACACATTACTTTATTAAATTTCAGGCAATGGTTTTGGGTTAAATCAAACCTAACTGCGAAGCTCACCACACAAAAGAATAAAGTAGTAGGAAGAGGGCAAAATTATTTGTTAGTTATCTAAAAAGAGATAAGAAAACTGAACTCGGTGAGGTCATACAGTCATAATTACAAAAAGACATATTTTCACTGCCGTAAAGGTTAATAATAAAAATACTTAAAAACGAGTGTTTGTGATGCCAGCAAGATGGCAGAATGGGAGTTTTATATTGACATCTCCCCATAAGGTATTGATTTTGACTACCACTCCTGGATGACAGTACTATGGTGGGAGTCAAACATTCATCAGGTTAAGTTTTAGCACATCATTAGATCAAAAAGTAATATAGACTCGTTGGGGAGAGTGAAAAAGCAGTTTCACTGTACCTGTGTCACCCCTCCCTCAGGGTGGCATAGCTCAGTGCCAAGAGAGACCTCCTCAGCCCTCAATCCCTCCCAGTGGGAATGTGAGAGCCTGAGTAAGTGCCTGGCTTTCCTCATTGTGTGGGACACTGCCTAAGGGCCCTACTTCTTTCTCAGCCCAGCCAGGAAACTGAGGAGCTCAGAATGGCTGGGAGAGGCTAGGATCAGGGAGGAGCAGCAAGGACTTAGAGCAACCAGACCTTGAAACTCAACAAAGGACCAACATGTATTTTACTGCTTTGCAGACTCCATCAAGAAGCCTGCCCCGTGAGCCACAGAACAATGCCTTATTTGTGAACCCCTCAACTGGCCCATGGGTGCTCCCAATGCTCTGCACCTCACACCCCTCCCCCTCTGTAATGCCCCCATGGCCAACTCCCTGAGTGCACCACCACAAACTGAGAATGTGAGCCTTTGCAGGTGGCTAGTGAGCATGTGCAGAAAGCCAACCTGACTGCAGGATTGGAAAAATACACACAAACTTGAGCATTTCAGGGCACTTCCCGGGGAAAAGCAAAAGGAGGCACTCAGCACTCACACTGGCTTTTCAGGATCCAGAGAAGGCATACAATCTTAAGAATCCTTGCCTCTCATCCTCCTCAAGAAGGAATTATAGGGGTGGAGCAAGGACCCTTGTGATTATGTTGTATTCACTCAGCTAGGGCACGATAATTTCCCTAGTTCAAGATCCTTAACTCTTGCTGTGTAAGGTAACATATTCACAGGTTCCAGGGATTTGGAGGTGCATGTAATTTGGGTTCAACATTTTACTTACCACAAATAACAATCATTACAAGAATTGATTTGGTATTTATAAAATAATTCAATTAATGCAAAAGGAGACAGTAAAGGTGAAATGAAGGAAATAAAAAGATGAAGCATACAGAAAACCAAAACCAAAATGGCAGATGAAAAAGCCAACTATATCAACAATGACATTAAATGTGAGTGAATTAAGAAATCTGGTCAAAAGTGAGAATGTTACATTAGATTTTAAAAAAGACATATACTATCCATAGAAATCACTCTTTAGATTTAAAAATACAAATAAATGAAAAAATAATGGAAAAAGACATGTGTGAATAGCAACCATAAGAGGGTAGGAGTGACTATACCAATATCAAACAAATTATAATTTTAAAAAATGTTAATAGAAATAAAGAATGATTTACAATGACAAAAGGATCAATTCATCAGGAAGACATACAATTATAAACATACTAGAGGCCTGCTGCACGAAGATTCATGCAATAGGCCTTCCTTCCCCTGGCTGCCAGCACTGGTTTTCCTCCAGCACCCGGGACCCAGGCCTTCGCTCTGGCCACTGCCTTCCATCTTCACTCCAGCCAGAGCCTTCAGTCTTTGCTCCAGCTGGAGCACTGCTCCTGTAGCTCCCTCTGCCCCCCGCTCTCCCCTTCATAACAGGCATCCCACCCCGCCCGGCTGCTCTGCACCTGCATGTGTGCTGCCCAGAGGCCCGGAGCAGCTGGAGGACGGGCCACCGCCATCTTTGTTGGGTTAATTTGCATACTCACTCCTGATTGGCTGGTGGGTGTCGTGAAGTGATGATCAATTTGCATATTTCTCTTTTCTTAGTGTAGATATACACCCAAGAACAGAGCCTCAAATACGTAAAGCAAAAATTAACATAATTGAAGGAAGGAATAGATCATTCAACAATAGTTGAAGACCTCAATAACCTATTTTTAATAACCAATATAACAACTATTCAGAAGATCAACAAGGATATATAAGACTTCAATAAGTATTTAAAGCAATTCTTAAAGAATTATAAGCAATTCTTATATAGTAAAAGGTTAATATGCAAATCAACTGGACGGCTGAACAACCAGTTGCTATGATGTGCACTGAGCACCAGGGGGCAGACACTCAACACAGCCAAGCTGAAGGCTGGAGAGTGCAGAGGCCTGCCTCTGTGGCAGTGCTAAGGATGTCCAGCAGATGGCTTAGGCCTGCTCCCAGCGGGCTCCCAGACTGCAAAAGGGCGCAGGCCAGGCTGATGGACCTCCGACCCCAAGTGTATGAATATCGTGCACCAGCCTCTAGCATTAATATAATTAATGATTATATTAATAGATGCAGAAAAAACATTTTTGACAAAATATTACACCCCTTCATTTATAAAAACACTCAGAAAATACAAATAGAAAGAAGCATACGCAACCTAACAAGGGGCATCTACTAAATAACCACAAATATTACCCCCAATGGTGAAAGACTGAAAGCTTTCCCCTTAAAATCAGGAATAAGACAAGGATGTCCACTCTTGCCACATCAAGTCAAAATAGTACTGGAATTTCTACCGAGGGCAATTAGGCAAGAATAAGAAATAAACGTTATCCAGATTGGAAAGGAAGAAGTAAAATATCTCTATTTGCAGGTGTCATATTCTTGTATATAGAAAAATATAAGAAATCCACAAAAATATTATAACTAAGAATTAATCCAGCATATTGCAGGATACAAATTCAATGTAGAAACAGAATTGTATTTCTATACACCTGCAATGAACAATGTGACAATGAATACTAAGAAAAATATTTTATTTGCAATAGCATCATAAAGAATAAAATATTTAGGAATAAATTTAACAAAAGAAGTATAAAAGATACACTGAAAGTATAAAATATAATAGAAAGAAATTCGAAAAGACCTGAATAAATGGAAAGACATTCAATGATCATAGATTGGAAGACAATATTAAGTGAAAATAGTCCCCAAATTGATCTGTGAATTCAATGAATCTCTGTCAAAATCTCAACTCTCTTTTTGTAAAAATTGAGAAACTGATCCTATTATTCATATGGAATTTCAAGAGACCCAGCATAACCAAAACAACTTTGAAAATTAAGAACAAAGTTAGAGAAATCATATTTTATGAATTTAAAACTTACAGCAAAGCTTTACTAGGTATAATAAAAAAAGACTATGTGCCACTGGTCTGAGGATAGACATATACATCAAGGAACTAGAATTGGGAGTCCAGAAATCAATCCTTATATTTATGTTCAACTGATTTTCTATGAGGATGCCAAGACAATTCCAAGAGGCAAGAGGAATCTTTTCACAGTTAATGCAAACATTCTAAAATGGTGGGGTTGAACAACTCTGTAACATCCCTAAAAACCATTGAATTGTACACTTAAAATGTTGGTGAATATTTTGGTATGTAAATTGTTCCTCAATAAAGATGTTTAAAAATCAACTGGATAACTTCAGATATAAAAATGTTCTTTTTAGATTTTAAAGACAAGTACAGTGTCTTTACTCATGGAGAAAAGAGGGATGATTAAATACTTCAGACTTCTGATAGTTAAAATCCTATATTCAAATGTGAGTCTCATTTCAAGATTGAGAAATTGAGGACAACTCTGGTCAAGTTCCTTGTGAGCCATCCAGTTCCCAAAAGATTTTGCTCAGTGCCAGTGTTTATGTGACAGAGAAAGCCAAGAAAGAATCACTTAAGTCACTGTGGGAAGCAAAGGGCAAAGATTAGAAGCTGGCATTCTTGGTCTGTTTCAGACCAGCACACATTGGGAGGCATTTAATACTGAACATTTATTAAAAGCAATCAGTTCACTGGGCCAGAGAGAATCCTAAGCTATTCGTGGTCTCCAGCTCCCTGGTCTGAAAAATTGGAGTGAATATCAGTTCATTCTACTTGAGGCTGGCTTAAGCATTTCTCTGAATTTGTGAAACTGAAAACATATTTGAATCACTTGACACCATTATTCATCCATAGCACGAACATAAGTGTTCTCGGTATATTTTTCCTTGAAGTTGAGTAATGTAAAAGTAAACTCCTAACATATTCTAGGGAGATTCACCTTTGTATGAACCAAATACATTTTGTGAGTTTGTTGTGATCACCTTATCTCTAAGCCCCACCAACTCTGAGCTTTGTATAATAGTGGTAGTACTGTGCTACCGAAAGCTGAAATCTTGCTTTCCTCCGATGTTCCAATTGCAGAGAGTACAAAGAAACAAATTCTCTGGAATCGTGCCACAACAGCACGCTGCCGGGCAGTCTGAGGGTAATATGCATAGGCCAGTGAAGGCTGCATAATTGCCCATGTGCTATTTTTAGATCACTGTCATGAGTTAGGCCATTGGCACTGATAAGTCATTACAATGTGCTTAGATACATATTAAAAGTGATTAACTGTCATGGCCTTAGTGACATAGTATCATATCTCAAATTGTGAAGGTTGAGAGTTTCTCCCAGTGCTCACATCGATAGTGCTGTTTAATCACTCTCACATCACTCTGTTATTTGGAGAGGTGACAGAAGAAGGAATGCACAGGGAAATAAAGTCACTTAGATCACCGAGCGGTGCCAAAATCTATACCAGGCAAGTGATTGCCAAAGGTTCTATGGACTCATTCTGATAAAAACGAGAGTGCCTTTATTTCTGTTCTAACCAGCTTGCTGATATATGCTTCTCTGACACCTATAATAGGCATGGTAATATTTATTTCCTTCATAGACTTTCCTCCTCTGGCTATTAAAACAAAGCTTCACTGAAAAATCAATATAAAGTTCATTATCTGAGAGATAAATTGTCAATGGTATTACATCACCAATGAGCAAAGCTGTGAGTATGTCACACTCCTGGGCTCCCAGCCTCTCTGATACCCTCATTCTGAGTTTCCCTCATCCTTAGAACCCCCTCGCCTCCTATTGCATCTTCTCCCTGTAAGCTGTAGGACTTTTAGACATAAGCCCTTTTCTTTTAAGTGTGCATGCGTTCCCAGTTTCCCTGAAATAACTCAGAGCTCTGGATAGTGGTGAAGGAAAGAGGTAGTGAAATGCCCAAATAATGTTAGAAAGAAAAAAATGTCAAAAGTGTCCTGGAGAGATCTGAAGACCTCTGTTACCACCAGGAGTCTATTTGCAGCTCCCTAACTAGTTAGTCTTCAAATTAGGGATTGACGGGAGTGGTCAATTTCAGCACAACCACCTAACATTTTACCTTGACCTCATGTTTCCCTTCGTTGAGCTTATACCAGGCTTTACAAGACTCTTCAAACTACCATTTTTAAATGGCTTCAATGTTTTTAAACCACCTAAAGTTGGGAGAACTAGAATATACTGGTACTTGACACATTGTGGCTCTGGGCTAAAATTAGCTTCCTTAAAGTATGTGCTATTCTAGATAGGTTCATTTTAACTCCTCAGGCTTTAAGGAACTCTCTTTGTAGACTAAGAAGGGGAAGGAGACAACAGCACCTAACCACAGTTGATCCCCCATCCTTCAGCATCAAAATACTTTCCAATAAGGAACACTGCCATAGACTTGACCTCCATGTGCTCTTTTCCTTGATGCACTGAGTGTCTCTACTTTTTCAAAACCTTCTCCCATCGACCGTATTTAAATAACTTTCACATAAACAAACCTGATGATGTTTTAATTTCATGTTAGAAATGAGGCTTAGGATGAAAACCTTCTACCTCTTACTCTTTTGAAAATGTTCTCAAGTTACCAAATCAGAATGTTGTTTTCTGAAATAAAACAATGTTTTCTGAGTTTTATTATTTGTAAGCTATGTGTTACAAACCATGTTGATAAGGGAAGAGAGAAAACTATTTTGAGGAAGATAAAGACTAGCACTCTATAAAGCACAAAGTTGGTGACCTTGCAGCTTTGCTGAGACCAGATTTAGGGAATATTGGCATTTCCTGGACAAGTTAGAGGGCTATTGGGAGATCTGGTTAGAAACCATTTAATGGTTCTTTGAGACTCAAGAGAGACTTTAGCAATTATCTCCAATCTCAATTTCCAGAGAGGTCCTATAAAATCAGGCCCCCTTTAAATGCTTCCAGGGGATTTATCTCTGTTCTTTTCATGAATAAATGGAGAAAAGGTGCCTGGGAGACTGGCAGCTCAAGTAGCACAAAAGCTTTATCAAGCTCAGAGGCAAAAACTTTTTTTGCTAATGTGCCAAAGACTGGAGAAACATAAAAGCCAGTTCCTCCCCAAACATAAGACAGCGAGCTGGGCAGCTGAGTGGATGGGGAGGTATCCTGGCATGCATGCATTCACAATAGAGGAGGGTTAATGTATTTTTCATTCCTTCAGCTTGTATCCCTGCTGGAAAGAGCCCGAGGCAGCTTTGTTTATGCTTTATTCCTTAACTGTAAAAGCATGTCAAGTGGGAGATGTCAGCCAGGATCAAAATATAGAATCAGTTTGCCTGAGCAACATTGGATAGTTTACCCCCCGTGCTCAGTTCCCCTTCCTAAAAAGCAAGCACAAAAATACAAGAGAGAGGGAAGGAGAGAGGGAAAAGGAAAGGCTGGGGAGAAAAGGAAGGAGATGAGAAGGAGTTGGGTGAGGATTCTTCCTAGTAACTGCTATTGAAAGCCAGTGTTGCTTACCTACAAATCATGAAGGAAGAAAACACCATTCTATTCTATTTATTTAATTTTACTTCCAGTTTCTTTTCATTATAACAGTATGTTGTTACTTTCAGGAAAAACTTCTTATTTCTGTTTATGTAGATGTATTTCTGGGTACAAGTCCAACACAGAAGTCCTGACCTAAGATCTGGGAACCGAGATTATATGGGCGTTCCAGCCTGGGTTACTATATGAGGTCTGGGAGGGCCATTTTTTACATCTTTCTGTGTCATATTAATATCTTATAGGAATCTCATGAGAAGAGAACAGCTGAGAAAGGAATAAAATATTATGGATGTTGATTTAATGGGCAGCCAGGGAATTTGGCTCTCCAACCATGTCACCTGCTTTAGCACAAGCTGTAACAAGGAAGTGGGCGAGCTTGAGTACCTTCTCAGACTAGGTATCACTAAGTCTGCAACAACAAATGTGACCTCAATCTCATGTGTACATGGAACTTTACAGTTCACAAAAATTATATAAATGTATAAATGCATACACTTTTACACACACATATCCTATATAATAAAAGTCTAATATGCCAATCAACCAAACGGCAGAACGACTGGTGGAATGACCGGTTGGTATGATGTGCACCGACTACTAGGGGGCAGACACTCAATGCAGGAGCTGCCCCTAGCCCACAGGCCCCAGGTCAGCCAAGGTGGATGCCAGCCAAGTTGGATGTCCCTATTGTCCTGCCAGTCGCTCTGTATATCAGCCCTAATCGTTGACCCTACCCATATATGAATTTCATGCACCGGGCCTCTAGTAAATATATAAGTATTATATATATTCCATCCCTCATTTAAGCCTCATAAAAACTCTGTAAAGTAGTGATCCTCATTTCTTATTGTACAGATAAGAAAGACGGGGCTCAAAGAAGTAACGTGATTTGTCTAATGCCAGGAAGACCGTAAGGGGTAAAGCTGGCACAAGGACTCAGATCCGATGATGTCAAGCCTGGTGCACTTTGCATTTGCATTATACAGGAGAAACTGAGGCACTGAAAGAGGTTCGGTGATATATCGAAGGACACATGGCTGGTAGGAAGCAGAACTCAAACAGATTGCGCTGAAGTGATTGAACCATTTTAGGGAGGGAGAATGGGAGTGATGCGTGAGGTTTGGTAGACAATCCCCCCTCCATGACACAGCCATCCTTTAGAAAATTGGAAGGAACTCAAGAGGCCTTAGACGAGCAGAAGGAAGAGAAAATGCAATTGCTCACTTTTTTCCTCCTCACAGCTTCTTTACACAGCCTTGAAGGAAGTTCTTCCCAGGATTTTTAACATCTCACAGGTAAGGGTGAATAAACTCTAACCCCCATGATGGTCTCAAATGCTGCTCTTCCTCACTAGCATCAGAAAGGGGGTTGGAGGCCTTAGCCGTGGCAGAGAGTGTCATAGAGCTCCCTCAGCTTAACCCAGGTTAGCAGTCGTAGCTGTTAGAATGCACACATACCCATTTCAGCTACAAGACATAAAGGGGCGGGGGGGAGAGAGAGTCGGGGGGATTACAGATTTCATTTAAGGTTTAGGATTTCATTTAATTTATTAGCCTTCATGGATAGACATACTCATAACCAAGGTGCTATTTCCAGGATTTGACAAATTAATTTTGTGGTTGCCAGATTTCATTCATTTTTAGAAAAAGTAATTACAATCCTATGTGGAGTTTCCAAATTTAAAGCCCAATTCAAGTTTTTACTCTATCCATGCTAAAAATGAAATCCTAAACCTTTTGAGGGCTGAGGGGAAAATGTGCAGGCATGAAACTCACATTTTTACACATTTTTATTTTCCCTCTATAAAATGGGAACCATGGAACCCACTGAACTACTGGGGAGAGGGAGGGGGAGGCATCGGAATATCACAGAATCCTGGCCCTCAGGTGAGATTAGCCTAAGGCAGCGGTTGGCAAACTGCGGCTCACGAGCCACATGAGGCTCTTTGGCCCCTTGAGTTTTTAGCAAAGGCCAGCTTAGGAGTA
This sequence comes from Corynorhinus townsendii, assembly GCA_026230045.1. Taxonomy (NCBI): domain Eukaryota; kingdom Metazoa; phylum Chordata; class Mammalia; order Chiroptera; family Vespertilionidae; genus Corynorhinus; species Corynorhinus townsendii. The sequence goes on along the minus strand of JAPDVU010000007.1, from coordinate 136,111,922 downwards.
CCCTAATTAAGTTAACAACAATGTACCTACCTATATAGTTTAAGTTTAAAAAATTTGGCTCTCAAAAGAAATTTCAATCATTGTACTGTTGATATTTGGCTCTGTTGACTAATGAGTTTGCCAACCACTGGCCTAAGAAAAGGAATCTGAGATTGCTAGTTTTGGAAGCTGGAAGACTTTCATGAGACAGAATTGCCTAATGGTAAAAAGCCCTGTGAGGAGCCTTAATTTCTCTGATTTTTCAGTCTCTTTGCCTGTGTAACTGAACTGACAGTACCTTCCTCCTACTATTGTAGATAGAATTAATTAAAATGATTTATGTTAGTTACAGAGACCCTTAAACATTTTAAGTGTCCAATAAAGTTCAGCTATTGTTATTCATATCACTATGGTTCCTGTGAGAAGACGGAATTTATATTTGTAAGAAACAACATACTCTGTGAAGTCTAATACATAAGAAATAAAAGCAACTGTTCAGAAAGAGGGTATGTGAGGGGCCATCATGATTTGATTGTTATAAACTCAAAATACCTGGTACATGTTTTGTATAATTCAGCTTCCCTCACAGCTGAGAATTTAGGCTGGTAAACAGATTGTGTTCGCTGTGGATGCTATGCTTGCAGGAAAAGGACCAAGCTCTCTGGAGAGAACTTATTGGTAATTTCTGTGAGCAAAAACAACTAGAGGGACCTGCTCAATGTCTTCTGGAATGCAAACTGTGGCATTTGGAGATGTAGTGACTTGGTTTGAGAGGCATTGTGAAGCATTAACAGGCTCAGAAACAGTGGCCTCTCCTTGGGCCCTGTCCTGGGTTACAGTCTTGTGAAAAGATAACTGGAGCAAGGGAAGGAAGGGGTCTGAGGTGACCTCTCCAAAGTCACACAACTAACAGGTTAAGTTGTCAGGCATCAGTGGCAAGTGCTCTGATTTCAGAACCTGTTGGGCTACACTGCCACTGGACTTTTGAGACATGCTTTATGTTTTCATTTTCATTTTTAATAGATAAATATGAGGAAAGTCAAGTTCTTATGTCATCTTACAGTAGCAAAGAGAAATGAGCAATTATCCTGTTGTGAATTTGGGGTGCTCTCATGATGTAGGAATTACTTCACAGAATAATTCTACAGGTAATTACTGGTAGGAATCCTCAAGGGATGCTGCTCTCCCCAGGCTGTGTGAGAATCCTCGCAGAAGTGGGTTGACAACTTGGTGTCATTCAGAAGTTTTCACTTCTTGTTTGTTTGTTTTGTTTTTAAGTTTAAAGAATTTATGAGGAAAGATGGATCTCTATTAAGAGTTTAAAACTATTAACCAACACTTGAACTAAGTGTAGAGTTAGACCATTATGCCCGCAAATGTGATGTACCAACAGTGGCAGCATGGCTGCCTAACAAAGAAATAGTCTATGTTATTCACATTATTTGCTATAACATCACTTTGTCAAAGTAAAGGGAATTTTGTTTCTCAAAAAAAATTATGTATGGAAACACACAATCTTGGTTGCTTACTTACCGTGGGAAGTAATTCTAGAAGTATTAGAGGCCCGTTGCACGAAATGCGTGCTCTCGGGGCGGGGGTCCCTCAGCCCGGCCTGCACCCTCTCAAAGTCCTAGCGCCCGAGATCAGTTTCCCCAAAGAGGTAGGCCTGTCCGCCCGGCTGGGGCTCCACGATGGATTGCCCCCCGCAGAGGGAGGTCCCGCCCACCCACTGCAGCTGCCAGTCAGTGGCTAGGCCTTTCTCTGAAGGGCGATCATGGGGTGATGGCGGCCTCCTCCCCTGCCCCCCCAATTGCATTGCACCCGCCTTGGCTGGCCTGCTGCCAGTGGGTGTCATAGCATGGTCGTCCAGATGGTTGTTCTGCTGTTTGGCAGTTCGATCGGTTTGCATATTATGCTTTTATTATTATAGATTACACTCTTCCTGCAAGTTCCTCTCTTCTTGCCCATAGAAACAAAAGAATAGATTTTTCAACACGAAGTAGCCATGGAAAATTTTTCAATGATTTCCTGTCATATTTCCTGATGCATAAGAGCAAAATAATGTATAAAATTGTATTGATTAAGATCAAGCATGAAATATGCAGTAAAATTGTATCACCATTTTCAAAACTGACAAAACCAGAGCAGCTTGGTAAATGGATTTACTTGAGTTCTGTAAAACCTTGACATTCTTCTGCCCCTCCCAAAGTAACTGAAACTTGTATTCTTCCCTTCCAGTCCTGGGAGGGGACATGTGTGACAAGGAGAAAACGGATCACCCCACACTTTCTCCCTTTAGAAAACAGCAAACAAAAGTGCCAGGTACCATTCCTAGTGCCATCGTCTAGGGGGCATCTCAAAATTATGGGAATATCAGTCAAAGCAGTTTGGGCAAACATGCTTCCTATTTCCAGAGCCAGTAGAGAGATGCCATGCCAACCTTTGATGGGGTTATGTGGTAAGGACAGCATCATCTCCAGAGAGTTGCATTGCAGGGCATGGCCTTCCCATACTGCCAATACGTGTGCAAGCTGCTCACTGATTGAAAAACTCTTGAGGGTCTCAGCTTTGACATCTTCTAAGCAAAAGATACCCTTGGTTACATTCGAGTTCTTTTTTCTCTCTGCCATATGTCAAGTAGTCGTAGGTATTGCTGGTTTTCCTGGTAGGTCTGCACCCATAAAAAGAACTTAATCTTCACCCCCTGAAATTTGATCTCAAGAACAAAGCAATTTTTCTTTATAAATATTAGTGCTGCTTCTTGAAATACAGATTGTTTCGCTGGGAAGGGGAATTTCAGGTCCTGTCCCATAGACCCTTGGGTTCTCCTGGAATCTCAAGGGCATTTTATGAACTAACAGTCTTCGTTTTGTGTTGTCATATTTCATTCAGCACTTAACTCTGCCTCTTGCCTTCCTGGCCAATTATTGCTTCACAGTCTAATTTCACACTTTCATAGCCCTTCTTCTGCAATCACACAATTATTTATTTAACCCTGATAGAATTTCCAGGAAACAGGCTAGCATTGTCCTAATTTTTCAGGAAGGATAATGGAGTGGTGACTGTGCATATGGTTAAAGGTGTGTATGAGGAGAGGAGGAAGCACTGTGCTTATTCAAGGTCAATTCAGAACTTGGAACTAGAATATATAGCCTTTCTCAGTCATTTACTATGTCTCTCTCTCTCTCTATATATATATATATCTCAACAGAAGGAGCTATGTAAAACACAGGCTAAAAAAATTATTCTATATGGCCACATACCTTAGAAAATCACCAGAGACATACATAGTTATCTACAGATGATACATGTTTACCTACATATAAACTTTTTCTCCTAAACTTATTTTATTTTTAATTTTCTTCGAAGACATTGATGGGTGAAAAGCAAATTGATAATAAGTCACTGTAGGATTCCATTGTGCCATCATTAATTCTCCTGTGGTTTAGGCTTAGTGTGTTTCTTTTCAATTTTTGTTGTTGTTTGTTTTTATTTTTGTTTCTTGATATTACAGAGATAGAATATGGAGTGATAGCTTTATTGCATTTCTAAAAGTTAATTGGATTAATAATTGTCAGGCATCTTCTTTATCTTTCCTCCTATCCCTAAATTCAGACAAACCCTATTATATAAAGTAATTATACTAATTATGTCTTGATTCTGCAATCACTTTTGACTTCCAACTTGATTTGTTCTCAATTTCTTGAAAATATCTTAGGTAAAAGTTATTATACATGATATATTATCCAGTATATACACTGAGTGGCCAGATTATTATGATCTCTGAATGCATAATAATCTGGCCACTCAGTGTATATCCTATATAATAAAAGGCTAATATGCAAATTGTCCCCTCGACCAGGAGTTCGACCAGCAGGCAGGCCAGTCAACCACCCATGTCCTCTCCCCTTGGCCAGGCTGGCCGGACTCCACCCATGCATGAATTCATGCACTGGGCCTCTAATATACAGAGGCCCGGTGCATGAATGTGTGTGTGTGTATGTGTATATATCTATCTATATCTATATCTATATCTATATCTATATATATTACACACACTGAGTGGCCAGATTATTATGTGTTCAGAGATCATAATTATCTGGCCACACAGTGTATTTTAATGTTACTATTTCTTTGACCTTTGCTCTCCATGATAGGCAAACATGAGCAGCTAATTGTATTGAGTTGAGTCATGCATAGTTTATCTCAGAAGCAGAAAGACTACTCCCAAGGAAATGAAATGACAGTGGAGGACAAAGGCCTTGTCAAACAATCCAAAGAATGTATTTCTTTTTAAAATTATACATTGAAAGTGATTAATTAGATTAACAGAGAAATGGTACTCAAAGAAAACTACATACCCTCATTTCCGTCCCATAAAAATGATCACCTATATTTCCATTATCCTGTATCTATGTCACCTCAATTTTCATTAGAAAGAGAAGAAGCATAATGGCACACAGGTCGTATAAAGGACTACTGAAGAGGAAGAAGGAGCTTGAGAATACATAGCAATCTCCCTCTGACTCTTTCACAGAAAGTATTTTCACAAACAGGTAGAGTAGACATTTAATCTGCTTCACCAAGCAGGCCCTCTTACTTCTACTAGCCTGTCTCAATGCCAAAATGTTTATACACTAGAAACTAGGGCATTTCCCCTGCCATCTGTTGCATACAAGTATAGAGAACAATAATTCTCAACAATTCCATCTGAATTCATCAAGCACAGCCTTTCCAGTTTGATACCTACCTAATGATAGGACTCTTTAGAAATGGATGTGAGACAGGTCAATATGATTGGCTATCAGTGTTTTTAATTGTCACTAATCAAAATTAAGGTCCTGTTCTCCCACAGAGACTGTGAAACGGGGCACTATCTTTCTTGATTCCATTTCAAGGGCTGGCTCCCAGGTTCTTGAAAAAGACATTCTTGCATAATAGAAGATCTCCACCCAAAGGGGAAGAGAAAATAATTTACAATTGCAAGCTTTTAAAGTAAATGCTCTAAGAAAAGAGAGGTCAGCCACCTATAGCTGGGAAGAATCCTGTTAAGGATAGTCAAGCTGGGGGGAATGTTAAGGCCCTCCTGCCAACCATGCTTCACCACCTTTTCCGTTTGTAAGCAATATAACCGATAAGCAGAAAGAATCTCAGAACCAGTATCTGTTCTGATTCAGCATGAGGTGTACCTGGTACGAGTGGGTGGGAACAGGAGTTATATGATGATCATGAGGGGGAAAACCCTTAAAGAAAGAGAAAATAATCTGCCTCTGTGGTATCCAATTACACCTTCTCAGCTATTGCACTGAAAATAGAACCATGCTTGGCAATTATGGAAGAGTTAGCTTGGAAACAGGACGTATTTACACTAAAAGCCAAGTCAGCAAACAATGGCATAGAATTATTCCACCCCCTTGCATTGCCTTCCACCCCAGAGTCTGACATGCTGACTGCACACCTCCTGCTCCCCAGTCTGGGAATCCCGGGGACTGCAGGGGATCCAGCCGCAATTCACTGCAGACCAAGACTAGAGAAACAAAACATTAAATCCGGTAACAAAACAGGGAAAGCTTTCAAGGAACCAAGAGCAACTAACTATGTAGGTCATCAGCTGCTCAGACTCTTGTGCAAGAATTGCTGCAGTTAAAGTTTCCTCTAAAAAATATCCAATGGGAAAAATCAAGTAGCATATTTGAAATTGACATGGCGAAGCAAAACTGGTGTGGATGATGTGGGTGGAGTCCATAGATCACATTGCTGCTGCAGCCACCTACAATGTGCACTGATATGTGGATTCCTAGCAGAGAAGTTTCCCTCAGATGCACCATCACCTCTCTGGGGACAGGTGACCCCACCCTCTCAGCTGCAGCCCTTCTACGGTTGCAGTTTTTTTGCAACATTCCTGCTTTCCGTTTGGAGAGAGCAAGTCTGTTCATTAGTCTTGGTGCTCTGAGCTTCTGCTTATTGAGACTAATTAGCTCCCTGCCTCTGGTGAGAAAAGGACTTGAGGATCAGAATCACCCCTCTCTTCTTCCCCTCTCCCACCATTTTTTTTTTTTTGTAAATGGATGTCTAATTTCTTTATCTCCCTTTATTTTTCACAGAGCTCTGGAGAATGACATGGCTGACGATTCAGCAATTTTGATGTCCTGGAAAACTTAATGAGGAGAGGGAGACACTACTATTCATTAAGGTGACTGACTCAGCTTCTGTGAAACTGAGGGTCTGAGATGCAGGTTGCATTTCATTGTGTGAATGACCACCAGCCTCAAAGCAGAGCTGGTGCTGTTGAGGGTCTCTGTCTCCCTCACTTCTGTGTGGCTTTGCCTCCCACCTCCTCTTACAACAGGCAATGAGCTTTTCCCCTGTCCCCCTGCCTTCCCTCCATTCCTCCAGATCTGGATGAAGCCCATTAACTCCTTTGCCTCCTGGGCTATTCAGCAAGTTAATGACTGAGCTGCAGGGAACCCTGGAAGCCTCAAACCTCACTTCCACTGACAGCGAGAGTGCGGGGGGGGGGGGGGGGCATGTTTTAGCATAATTAATCCTGCAATTCCAAAATGGACAATTCATCTTACTCGTTAGAATTTCTGAAGATTTTAAAGAGATTGCATCAGCATCTCCTAAAATCCCTTTTGTTTCACTGACAGCTTTAAGATATCGTCTTCCTTGGCTGCAAAATTATGGATGTCATTTTTAATGATCGATGTTATTTGTCATCCCAGAGGATGGTCTCTGGTGAGAATTACAAAAACGCCTTTATGAGACAGGGCCAGGAGACCCAGAATAAATCAGCAAATGGTTTTATGGCAATCCCAGTGGCAGAGCTGAAGTAATCCGTGGAAAGTGACACCAGGCTGTAAATAACACTCCCGTCCGCATCACCCCGACCTACTGCTCATTGGTTTGCATCGCTTCTAACAGAACATGCCTTCAGTTATGGGGGAACACTCTGTGAATCATTATCTATTGGATAATGGCCTTCAGCCTCAGTAAGCAGCTGTGCGACTTATTTCACATTGATTAACCTCTCTGAGCCTCAGTTTCCTCAAATGAAAGGTGATCTCTCTTTTAGTGCAAAGATTCCGTGCTGCTGTGGTACGTCCTTGATTTGAAGGAACTCAGTGGTTCAGTAACTGTAATCTCTACTACCCAGAATGAAAGCTGGCTGAGCACCACAGATGCTGAAATCGTTTAATGCCAGAATCTATACCATAATGTCCTCCAGAAAACATTGCTCCAGTCGTTCTCAACCTCCCTAATGCCCTTTAATACAGTTCCTCATGTTGTGGTGACCCCCAACCATAAAATTATTTTCGTTGCTACTTCATAACTGTAATTTTGCTACTGTTAAGAATCGTAATGTAAATATCTGTGTTTTCTGATGGTCTTAGGCTCTACAGCAGCGGTTCTCAACCTGTGGGTTGTGACCCACAGGTTGAGAACCGCTAGCAGGGTCGGCATAAGAAAGGTTGAGAACCACTGCATTACTCCGTGATCAGGTTAATCACCAATCCCCTGCCTAGTTAAGGGAGCCTGACAAACACTACTTATCCTCATTAAGTTAGTTTGGTTTCCCAGACACCCAGAAATCAAAGACTAACCCCCCAAGTTACATTTTTTTTTTTTAAAGAAACTCATAAATAAAATATCTGGGGCCCAACCACACATAGCTACCAAAAGAATATTTTTTGCTCATTTATATGTGGAATCTAGCAAACAAAATAAACTGACAAACAAAATAGATCCAGAGACATGGAAGCATGCAACAGGCAAAGAATTTCAGAGGGGATTGGGAAGAAGAACTGGGAAGAGATTACCCAAAGACCTTATGTGCCCAACCCATGGACACAGACAATAGCGCAGTAAAGGCCTGGGGAGGAGGCTAGAGCAGGGAGGAGGGGTCAATGGGAGGGGAAAGAAGGGACATCTGTAATATTTCAACAACACAGATAATTTATTAAAAAAGAACGCTTTTTGACATTCCTTTATGATGAGAATGTACAATTGGGTTTGAGGAGGTGGGTCAGACCCATCACATCCCTGTGCAGGCCTGCCTGCCCATGACATCTGTGGGGTCTGGGATAAGGGAACAAAACATCACTGTATTGTCAGCATTTGTGCTCTTCATTGTCCTCTAAAGCCTGGGACTCATAGCTGGGGCCTCTCCACCCACACCTAAAAGCTGTCCTGTGTCTGTCTGGTGCTTGATGGATCACAGTGAGTTTACTCCTAAGGAGTTGCTTCACTCATGCCTGGCATGTTAGTCTGCGTCCTCCAAGAATCAAATGTAAAATAAATAAAATAAAATAATATAATAATAAAAAAAAATGGAGCCACCTTCAAATAGAGTCGGAGCTGCCATCCCATAAGAACTGCCTTGCACATCTTATGCCTCAAACCTTTGCAATGTTAAAACAGGGCAAAATAGTCTTTGGATTGGGCCCAATGCAACATCAGGTTCCAAAGAGTTATTTATAAAAGTAACAAGAAAGTAGGTATGACTACTGGACTGATGCTACTGGACTGAATTAGCGTCACCATGTTAGCTTATCTGCACCAACAGAAATGTCTTCCTTCTACAGATCTAATTGCTCTCTTTCCCTTTCTCATAGGTAATTGTTGCCTTTGTCTCCTAATCAGAACACTATTTGGGTTTCTGCCTGAATCAGTGATTCACAAATAGCTATTCTTTTTCTTTTTCTTTTAATCTCATATATATACTTGTTGCCTTTCACTTTGAAAGGCCTTTTACTTTTAGGTTAATACAAAAATAGCAAGACAGGACTTAATGTTTAAGAAAATTATTAGGGGAAATGCTGAGGAGAGAAAAACGGGAAAAATCAGACGCGTTCAGGAGAACTTTCAGACATCGGTGCAGGTCTGACTCCAAGGAAGAAGGCTGATTTGTAGTGTCTTACACCATGGGGCAGTTCTAAGGAATGTTGGTGAGGCCACTACTCAAGGCAGTCTCCAGAGAACCACCTCTCCCAGAAGAGCACCTGCCCAAGTGTCCCTGCATCACTCAGACCCTGACAGGTAGCAGGTGGGAAGTGTGGCATTGGTGTGAAGGCTTTGAAAAATAAGAAAAAATTGTGACAATTCAAGAATATGGAAAATAGTGCAATACTGCCACATCACTACAGAATTAACAGATAGCACATGGAAACAAAAGATTCAGTATTTTCAGTAGGTGGAGCAGACTCAAACACAACCTACTTATCCTGTATCAGTTGTCGGCAAACTGCGACTCGTGAGCCACATGCGGCTCGCGAGCCGTGGTTTGCCGCTCTATTGACTAATGAGTTTGCTGACCACTGACCTAGACTCTCGATTCCAATAATTACAGGCTGTTGTTGTTCCTTGTGATTAAGCCCCTATCCCAGTGGTCAGCAAACTCATTAATCAACAGAGCGGCAAACTGCAGCTCGCGAGCTACATGTCGCTTGCGAGCTGCGGTTTGCTGACCACTGTCCTATATAATAAAAGCCTAATATGCTAAGTGTCCTGTCATCTGGTCGTCTGTTCAACCAATCAAAGCATAATATGCTAATGATATGCGAAGGCTGCTCAACTGCTTGCTGTGATGTGCACTGATCACCAGAGGGCAGACACTCCAACTGGTAAGTTAGCTTGCTGCTGGAGTCCAGCTGATCAGGACAGAGTGAGACGGGCCAGATGTGCTCTGGAGACCTCCCATGGCCCCTCCCCCCCAGCTGGCCCCTTCACCCGGCCAGCACTGCCCATGATGGGCCCCATTCGGGGCGGGCTGGCCGCACCCCATTGGTGCATGAATTTGTGCAGTAGGCCTCTAGTAAAAAAATAAAAGGCAATCCTCTGTTGTAAAATAATTACAGATTTAAGAGTGACATAGTAGAAAAAAATGTATCTAATAAAATCACAGATAAAATATGTGATGCTTATTTCTATCAAGTTAACAAAAGTCTAAGAGAAGAAAATCAGAAATGAAGCATATTTTTAAATACATTTAAAAATTTTATATAACTAACAACAACCATATGGAAAATTAAAATGTAATGAGAATTTAAGGAAATAAAATGTGTATTTATTGTAACATATCAGACAAACAGCAGCTACTAAATTTAAAAGCTCATGCAGATTATAATAAAATTAACACAATTAGAAAATGATCAGAGGACCCAGGTTAGCAATATACAAAGGAAGAAATAAAAATGATAATCAGATGAGGAAAATAAAATCTGTCTCATCGTGTAACCAAAGTGAAAATAAAAATAGCATAAACATTAAAATAACATTTACTGCCTAACAAATTGATAATTAAAAATTATAGTTACCAGTATTAATAAAGGTGTGAGGCAGCAAATGCTCTTATGTGATATTTGAGGAAATGTATGTTGATTTGATCTTCCCGTAAAACATTTTTGAAATAATACCTTAGATGTACACATACACTTTCTTCCAAAAAATTCACTTCCAGAAATTTATTAAAAGGAAATAATCAAGGATGTGCAAATATTTATCTATAAAATCTTCATTCAAACATCAGTCATTATAGTGAAAATTTCCAAAAAACCTAAATGTCAAAATAGGGGATTGGTTAATAAATTATGGTACATTCATATAATGTAGCCATGAAAATGATCATGCTCTAGAAGAATATTAAATGGTGTGGAAATATTGTGGTTCATTAAGTACCATAATGTAAGTCAGTAAGAAAAGTAAGCAGCATGCAGGGGAAATAATATGAACACATAATACCGTTTTGTTATGAAAGATACATTATATATAATAATAATAATCTTTCATATGGAAAACAGATTAAGAATGTAACATGATCATTTTACTGTTGAGGTTTGGGATTATGGAAGATTTTTGTGCATTTTTTCAAGTTTTCTATAATGAACATATTATCAAAATTTTAAAAATAATTAAAAAACCAATTAAAAATAAAATTCAAGAATGGTATAAACTTGGATGTCTCAATAAGGTTGGAAATGAAGACAAATCATTGGACAGAGAGGAAAATGTAAATTCTATGCCAGCAACAAGTGGATATTGTTAGCCCAATGGTGTCCAAGAGGAAGTTACTGATCTGCCAGCTTTCAGAAAGTCCTACTGGGCTCACTAGCCTCATAGAAATTTGTCCTGACTATTTTATGAACATCCTATTCCAGTAAACATTTTTTGACCAACTTCTCCCTTTAGAAAATGTGGTTTGCTCAACTCCTCTTCTCTGCCTGTGTCTAACTATAATAATTAAAGAGAGTAAGTGGAGGCACTTGGAAGGTAAGAGATATTAACTCAGAGAATTCAGACTTGTAAACGTTGTCATAATCTGAAAATAATGTGTCTGGTGAAGAGATGTAGCATGGGGTTGAGAACGTCTGATTGCATATGATTGCCTTCTAGACAAGAATTCCGACACTCACCTAGGCCAATTGACTATCTAGAGATATTATTTGGAGATATTATTTTCTTTCAATTGACTGTCTAGAAATAATAACTCCAAACTCATGGACTATATAGGCAAAAATATTATCACTGATGCTAATAGTAATAGTAAGAGTGAAAATTAGCTTTGATGAAACATCTTTAAGTCTATGAACTATGCTCAGCACTTTGTAAGTATGATATAATTAAATTCTCCAAAAGATTCTCTAAGGTAAGTACTATTATTGTCCAAATTCAAATATGAAGAAATTCTGCGAAGCTCAAAATGAATCATGGCCAGTCTGTCTAAATGCAAATCCTCTGGGAAAACATTGTCTTTTTATTTGAAAGTTTTCTACTACCTAGCTCAAAAGTTACTCCTGGTTTGTGCTTCCTTGTTTGTCTTTTGACCCCATTCCAATTATTACTCAATGAATCTTTTTTGTCACCTACACATACTTAACAGGGGTGCCTCTGTAGTCTCACCCAATAACTTCTGGGAAATTTGGGTGACCCAACATGGGCTCACTCTGAAGTCTTTCTTTTAATCCTTTTGTCTCTCTGGGGATAACTGCTACCCTCAGAGCTACTGGAGGGCAGAGCTTGTGCCTGCAGCTGCCACTGCTGCACATGGCCTCCATGGGACGACTGCTCTACTCACCAGCTCTTGGTATTCTTCAAGTTGAAAGACCTTGCACGTAGTAAAGCATGTAGCCTTCATCTCATGTCTCAAGGGGCTAAACCATATTGTATTTTGCATACTTGCAGAAGAAAATGTTCTCTTGTTAAGGCTCAGACATAGACTTCAGGAGTGTTGCTGGACTGGAAGAGGCAGCAGTTTGCATTCTCTTCCTTCCATTTTCTCTGGCATGCCACCCTTCCTAGTCAGGTTGCTTTCCACTTACCTGCCAAGCCAATCGGCTCCTTCAGGATAGCCTGGGCACTCAAGGGGTCCTCAAACTTTTTAAACAGGGGGCCAGTTCACTGTCCCTCAGACCACTGGAGGGCCGGACTATAGTTAAAAAAAAACAACTATGAACAAATTCCTATGCACATTGCCGGCCTGGGACGAGTCGGCTACTAAGGAGGACAGGCAGTGGTACCCGGTGGGCCAGATTAATATCCTCAGCGGGCCGCATGTGGCCCGCGGGCCATAGTTTGAAGACCCCTGGTAGAGCTCCACTTCATTGGACACAGCCAGACTGAACCTTGGCTTAGGCTCAGCTAGAAATTTTCTCACAAGTTAAAATCTCTCTCTCTTTAAAGCTAAAGGTATACCATTTTGTACATACAAACATCTAGAGAAAAGAAATGCAGTTCAAGAATCAAATTACTGCTAGAAAAGAAGCTAAAGACAATATGGGATCTAGTTGACTCCACCTAATCCAATTGTCCAACTGTCTCCATTGTGAAATTTTAAAAAAAGTTAATTTCAGAGAGGTAAGGGAAATGGAGCTCGAGTTAGAAACATCAAAGATGAGAGAGAATCATGGATTTGCTGCTTCCTACATACCCCACACTGGGGATAGAGCCCACAACCCAGGCATGTGCCCTGACCGGAAATCAAACCATGACCTCCTGGTTCATAGGTCGATGCTCAACCACTGAGCCATGCCAGCCAGGCACCATTGTGACATTTTTTAATTTTAATAGCCATTCTACTTTTTATTCTACTTACTTTCATTGACATTTATTTTCTATTCAAAGGTATTATTGAAAAGGTAAGAGGACTCTGTGAAAGGGCATTATATAAATGTTGTGAATTCACTGATGTGACTCTTCTAAGCAGTAGATAGCATTGACAATGACAATATAATTGAATTTTAATCACTATAATATTTCCCTCTATATTGCTTTGTACCCCTTTACAAGTGAAGAACAAATTAATATAATCACTTGCTTTAATTCAGTATCCACTTAATTGGTGAGTTAAGATTTTTCTTTGTTTTGTTTTTTAAAATTTCTTTATTGATTAAGGTATTGCATATGGGTCCTTATTCCCCATTACCCTCACCTTCCATTCATGACCCCACCCCTCTGTTGTCTGTGTCCATTGGTTAGGCTTATATGCATGCATATAAGTCCTTTGATTGATCTCTCCCCTTTACCCCTACTCTCCCCTACCTTCCCTGAGGTTTGCCATTCTGATTGATGTTTCTCTGTCTCTGGATCTATTTTTGTTCATCAGTTTATGTTGTTCATAATATTCCACAAATGAGTGAGATCACGTGATATTTATCTTTCTCTGCCTGGCTTATTTCACTTAGCATAATGCTCTCCATCTCCATCCATGTTGTTGCAAATGGTAGGAACTCCTTCTTTTTTACCGCAGCGTAGTATTCCATTGTGTAGATGAACACAGTTTTTTAATCCACTCATCTGCTGATGAGCACTTAGGCTGTTTCCAAATCTTAGCTGTGGTGAATTGTGCTGCTATGAACATAGGGGTACATATATCCTTTCTGATTTGTGTTTCTAGTTTCTTGGGATATATTCCTAGAAGTGGGAACACTGGGTCAAATGGGAGTTCCATTTTTAGTTTTTTGAGGAAACTCCATACTGTTCTCCACAGTGGCTGCACCAGTCTGCATTCCCACCAATAGTGCATGAGGGTTCCTCTTTCTCGACATCCTTGCCAGCACTTGTCATTTGTTGATTTGTTGATAATAGCCATTCTGACAGGTGTGAGATGGTACCGCATTGTTGTTTTGATTTGCATTTCTCTGATGATTAGTGACTTTGAGCAGGTTTTCATATGTCTCTTTGCCTTCCTTCTGTCTTCTTTTGAAAAGTGTCTATTTAGATAAAAAAAATTGGGTTGTTTATATCTTTTAGTTAAGCTGCATGAGTTCCCTGTAAATGTTGGAGATTAAACCCTTATCATTGATATCATTGGCAAATATGTTCTCCCATGCAGTGGGCTTTCTTGTTTTATTGATGGTCTCCTTTGCTGTGCAAAAGCTTTTTATTTTGATGCAGTCCCATTTGTTTATTTTCTCTTTAGTTTCCATTGCCCTAGGGGAGGTATCAGTGAAGAAATTACTTCGGCATATGTCAAAGATTTTTCTACCTGTGGATTCATCTAGTATTTTTATGATTTCCTGTCATATGTTTAAGTCTTTTATCCATTTTGAGTTTATTTTTGTGTATGGTGTAAGTTGGTGGTCTAGTTTCATTTTTTGCATGTATCTGTCCAATTTTCCCAACACCATTTACTGAAGAGACTGTCTTGACTCCATTGTATGTTTATGCCTCCTTTGTCAAATATTAATTGAGCATAGTGATTTGGGTTGATTTCTGGGTTCTCTATTCTATTTCATTGATCTGTATGTCTGTTCTTGTGCCAGTACCAGGCAGTTTTGAGAACAGTGACTTTGTTCTCAATACAGCTTGAAGTCTGGTATTGAGATCCCACCTACTTTGTTCTTCTTTCTCAGGATTCCTGTGGCTATTCAGGGTCTTTTTTTATTCCAGATGAATTTTTGGAGAGTTTTTTCTAAGTCTGTGAAATATGCCATTGGTATTTTAATGGGGAGTGCATTGAATCTATGGATTGCTTTGGGTAGTATGGACATTTTAATGATGTTGATTCTACCAATCCATGAACATGGTATATTCTTCCATCTGTTTATGTCTTTATCTCTTTTTTCAGTGTCCTGTAGTTTTCTGCGTATAGGTCTTTAATCTCCTTAGTTAAGTATATTCCCAGGCATCTTAATTTTTTTGGCGTGATGGTAAATGGGATTTTTTTCTTAGTCTCTCTTTCTGTAAGTTCACTATTGGTGTATAGAAATGCCATAGATATCTTGGTGTTAATTTTGTATCTTGCTACACTGCCAAATTCATTTATTAAGTCTATTAGTTTTTTGATGGAGTCTTAAGGGTTTTTTATGTACAATATCATGTCATCTGCAAATAAGGACAGTTTTACTTCTTCTTTTCTAATTGGATACCTTTTATTTCTTCTTCTTGTCTAATTGCAAGAGCTGATACTTCCAGTACTATGTTGAACAGGAGTGGTGAGAGTGGGCATCCCTGTCTTATTCCTGTTCTTAGGGGAAATGGTTTTAGTTTTTGCCCATTGAGTATGATGTTAGCTGTGAGTTTATCATATATAGCTTTTATTATGTTGAGGTATGATCCTTCTATTCCTACCTTGTTGAGAGTTTTTATCAAGAAAGGGTGTTGGATTTTGCCAAATGCTTTTTCTGCATCAATTGATATGACTATGTGATTTTTATCTCTCAATTTGTTTATGTGATGTACTACATTGATTGATTTGCGGATATTGTACTATCCTTGCATTCCTGGGATAAATCCTACTTGGTCATGGTGTATGATCTTTCTGATGTAGTGCTGGATCTTATTTGCTAGAATTTTGTTGGCATCTATGTTCATGAGGGATATTGGCCTGTAATTCTCTTTCATTGTGTTGTCATTATCTGGTTTTGGTATTAGGGTGATGCTGACTTCATAGAATGAGCTTGGAAGTGTTCCTTCCTCTTGAATTTTTTGGAATAGTCTGAGGAGGATAGGTTTTAGTTCTTCCTTGAATGTTTCTAAAACTCCCCTGTGAAGCCGTCTGGCCCTGGGCTTTTGTTCGCTGGAAGCTTTTTGATGACTGTTTCAATTTCTTCCATAGTTATTGGCCTATTGAGATGTTTAGATTCTTCCTGATTGAGTTTTGGAAGGTTATATTTTCTAGGAATATGTCCATTTCCTCCAGGTTGTGCAGTTTATTGGAATAGAGTTGTTCATAGTATTTTTTAACAATCCTTTGGATTTCGGTGGGTTCTGTTGTTATTTCACCTCTTTCATTTCTGATTTTGTTTATTTGGGTCCTCTCTCTTTGCTTCTTGGTGAGCCTGGCTAGAAGTTCATCAATCTTGTTTATCCTTTCAAAGAAACATCTCTTGGTTTTGTTGATCTTTTGTATTGTTTGGTCTCAATGTCATTTATCTCTGCTCTGATCTTTATTATTTCCTTCCTTCTACTTACACTGGGCTTTTCATGTTGCTTTCTTTCTAACTCTTTGAGTTGTAGGGTTAGGTAATTTATTACCATTGTTTCTTATTTATTTATTTATTTATTTTTTGCATTAGGCTTGTAGAGCTATGAATTTCCCTCTCAAGACTGCTTTCGATGTGTCCCATAGATTTTGGAATGTTGTGTTTTCATTGTCGTTAGTTGCCATGATGTTTTTATTTCTTCCTTGATCTCTCTGGTAACCCAGTCATTGTTTAATAGCATGCTGTTTAGTCTCCATGTGTTTGATTTTTTTTTATTGTTTTTATTGTAGTTGTTTTCCAGTTTTATGCCACTGTGATCTGAGAAGATGCTTGATATGATTTCTATCTCCTTGAATTTGAAGAGACTTTGCCTGTGACCCAATATATGGTCTATCTTTGAAAATGACCCATGTGCATTTGAGAAGAATGTATATTCTGTGGGTTTGGGGTGAAATGTTCTGAATATGTCAATTAATTTCATCTGATCTAGTGAGTCATTTAGGATTGATGTTTCTTTGCTGATTTTTTGCTTAGAGGATTTGTCCAATGGTGATAGTGGGGTATTAAAGTCTCCTACTATGATTGTATTGCTGTCAATCTCTCCTTTGATATCCTCCAGGAGATTTTTTATGTATTTGGGTTCTCCTGTATTGGGTGCATATATGTTTACCAGGGTTATTTCTTATTGTTGTATTTCTCCCTTTAGTATTATGAAGTGGCCTTCCTTATCTCTTGTTATGTCCTTCACTTTGAGATCTGATTTGTCAGATGTTAAGTATTGCTACCCCAGCTTTTTTTTTCATTTCCATTTGCCTGAAAAATCTTTTTCCATCCCTTCACCCTTAGTGTGTGTGTGTCTTTTTTTCTGAGGTGGATTTCTTGTAGACAGCACATATATGGGTCATGTTTTCTTATCCAATCCATTACCCTATGTCTTTTGATTGGGGCATTAAATCCATTTACATTTAAAGTTATTATTGATAGGTACTTATTTGTCACCGTTTTTATTCTTTACCCCTGTGTTCCTTCTTCGCTTCCAATTTCTTTCTTTTTTTCAGCAGACCCTTTAGCATTTCTTACATTGCTGGTTTGGTGGTAATACATTCCCTTAGTCCTTTTTTGTCTGTGAAGCTCCTGATTTCACCTTCAGTTTTGATTGATAGCCTTGCTGGGTACAGTATTCTTGGATTTAGACCCTTCCTTTGTATGACTTTGTATATTTCATTCCATTCTCTTCTGGCCTGATGAGTTTCTATTGAGAAATCAATCGCTAGTCTGATGGGGGTTCCTTTGTATGTAACTTTCTGTCTCTCTCTGGCTGCTTTTAAGATTCTTACTTTGTTGTTGGTGTTTGCCAGTTTAATTATAATTTGCCTTGGCATTGGTCTTTTGGGGTTCATTTTCCTTGGGACTCTGTGAGCTTCTTGAATTTGTGTGGGTTTTTTTCTTCCCTATATCATAGAAGTTTTCAGTCATTATTTCTTCAAACAGGTTTTCTATTCCTTACTCAGTTTCCTCTCCTTCTGGAACCTCTATTATGCGGGTGTTGTTTTGTTTCATGTTGTTCCAAAGTTCCCTTAGGCTCTCCTCCTGCTTTTTAATTTTTTTTCCTAGAAGCTGCTCTACTTGGGTATTTTTTCCTACCTTGTCTTGTAGCTCACTGATGCAGTCCTCTGCTTCTTCTAGTCTGCTCTTGATGCTCTCTATTGAGTTCTTTACAGCAGCGATGTCATTTTTCATTTCATCTTGGTTCTTCTTCATTTCCTCTTGGTTCTTACACATATTGTAGAATTTGTCTTCCATTCTTTTCAGCCACCTTATGACCATTTCTCTGAATTCTTTCTCTGACAGGTTTCTTGCCTCCATTTTGTTTACTTCCTTTTCTGGTGATGCCTGCTTTTCTTTCATATGCGGGCTGTTTTTTTGTCTCCCCAGGGTTTCTCTTCTTCGGGTGTCTGGTTATATAGTTCTCTCTCTCCTTTCCATGGTGGAGTGTAGAGCTCCTCTGAATTCACGTGTTTGTGCCAATTGGGGATTGGTGCTCTGGGGTTCACAGCTGTTAGGGGGGTGCCACAGTTGTAGATTTTCAGGCTTCTGATAACATCCACTTTCCCCTTCAAGATGGCACAGTGTCTGCATCCAAGCTAGTGGGTCCAGGAGGGAAACAAGCAGCAGTGGGGGCTGCCTTGTCAGGGGAGCCCCATCCAGAAGATCCCACCTTCTCTTGGAGTATAGCTGTCCCTTAACTCACCAACAGACACTCCTCGTGCAACCCTCAGCTGTTCTTTCTATCTGTTCTGGAACAGGGTTTGGGACATGTTGATCTATTCTGCCACCATTTTTTTTTCTCCCCGGTGAGTTAAGGGTTTTAAAACACATCCAAGAGCATTTAGAATTTTAGAAAAAATTTAAAAAGTCGAAAATACCCTGGAGCCTACATAATATTGATGCACCTCAGGGCGTTGAAACCTATGAGCCACAGGCCAAATTGGACCAACTGCCTGCTTTAGTATAGCTAAGAGCAATTTTTACATTTTTATTTTTTATTATTATTATTTTTAAATAAATCTTTACTGTTCAGATTAACAATTGTTCCTCTTTCCCCCATCCCCATAGCTCCCCTCCACCCAATTCCCACCCCACCCTCTGCTCTTACCATCCCCCCACTGTCCTCATCCATAGGTGTATTATTTTTGTCCAGTCTCTTCCCGCACCCCCCACACCCCTTTGCCCCTGAGAATTGTCAGTCCACTCCCTTTCTATGCCCCTGATTCTATTATATTCACCAGTTTATTCTGTTCATCAGATTTTTTATTCACTTGATTTTTAGATTCACTTGTTGATAGCAATGAATTTTTTATTCATAATTCTTATCTTTACCTTTTTCTTTTTCTTGCTCTTCTTAAATAATACGTTTCAGCATTTCATATAATACTGGTTTGGTGGTGATGAACTCCTTTAGCTTTTTCTCATCTGTGAAGCTCTTTATCTGACCTTCAATTCTGAATGATAGCTTTGCTGGGTAGAGTAATCTTGGTTGTAGGTTCTTGCTATTCATCACTTTGAATATTTCTTGTCACTCCCGTCTGGCCTGCATAGTTTCTGTTGAGAAATCAGCTGACAGTCATATAGGTGCTCCCTTGTAGGTAACTAACTGTTTTTCTCTTGCTGCTTTTAATATTCTCTCTTTGTCTTTTGCTCTTGGCACTTTAATTATGATGTGTCTTGGTGTGGTCCTCTTTGGATTCCTTTTGTTTGGTGTTCTGTGCACTTCCTGGACTTGTAAGTCTATTTCTTTCACCAGGTGGGGGAGGTTTTTGGTCATTATTTCTTCAAATAGGTTTTCAGTATCTTGTTCTCTCTCTTCTTCTGGCACCCCCATAATTCTGATGTTGATATGCTTGAAGTTGTCCCAGAGGCTCCTTACACTATCTTCATATTTTTGGATTCTTTTTGCTTTTTCAGTTGAGTGTTTTTTGCTTCTTTGTATTTCATATCTTTGACTTGATTCTTGCGGTCCTCTAGTCTGCTGTTGGATCTCTGAATAATATTTTTTATTTCAGTCAGTGTATGTTTAATTTTTAGTTGGTCCTTTTTCATATCCTCATGGGTCTCACTAAATTTATTGGCCCTTTTTAAAAAATTCTTGAAAAACCTTATAACTGTGGTTTTGAACTCTATATCCAGTCATTTGCTTTCCTCCATTTCTTTCATTTGTGATCTGTTTCTTTGTCTCTGCATTTTGGCTGCTTCCCTGAGTTGATAGAGTGGCATTGTGTGCTAGGTGTCCTATAGGGCCCAGTGGCTCAGCCTCCCCAGTTACCTGAGATGGACACTCTTGGTTCACCCCTTTGTAGGCTGTGTGCACAGTCTTGTTGTAGTTAAGCCTTGATTGTTGTTGGTATCACTGGGGGAATTGACCTCCAGTCCTATTGGCTGTGACGATCTGATGGGAGAACTTCTGTGCTGGAGACACCCTTATGAGACAAGACTTGCTTTAGTGGGGCTTTGGTGCTGAGTCTGCTCCCTGAGTGTATCCCTTATTGATCTGAGGAGTTGTAATTTGGATGGTCCCACTCTGACCCCTGGGTACACTGGTTCTTGGGTCTCCAATGAGGTGCTAATTTAGCCTCTGCCTGAGGCCACCCAGCAGGAGCTAAGGAGAGATCTGCAGATCCCTCTTCTTTGTTTGGGTTTTGGTGGTGCCTAGATGAGTCCCAGCTGTGAAGCAATGCAAGCTGATGTGGAGCCTTGGGCCTTCTTTTGGATGTTTTGGGTCTCACTGACTCAGCTGCAGTTTGTTAGGTAAGTTTAAAATTCTAAGGACCAGGCCATTCATATGCAAAAGCCTCTGTGCTCAGCTTGGATGGGGCTGAGTCTCAGGGCAGAGCAAACAGCATAGGCTTCCTGGGGTGGGATCTCAAGGCAGAGCAAACAGTGATGGCTTCCCATCAGCCCTGCCCTAAGAAGCCCCTGGTTCTCAATGTCCCGTGGTAATTGCTTTAAGCACCTCTGAGAGAAAGCTGCCCTCGAGTTCCATCCACTGCCAGACAGTACAGTTTCTCCCTGTATGAGTCTGGGTTCCCAGAGTCTTGCCCAGAACTGGAGTTCAGAGCAGTTGGGGACTTTTGTCTCCCTCCCAATTGAGAAAGCCAGCTACGTACTCAGTTGCCAGCCCTCTCGGCGAGCGTGCCTCCTGTAAGTCTCAGTGTACTTTTCTCTTTCCTTCTAGTTGTAGAATTTCCACTCAGCCAGCCTTCCTGTGGTTCTGGATGATGTCCGTTTTGTCTTTTAGTGGTAGTTTTGAAATTGTTGTGCAAGGAAGCAGTCTAGGTGTTTACCTATGCTGCCATCTTGGTTTCTCTCCTCCAATTTTTACATTTTTAAAGAGTTGAAAATAAAGAACATTATTGCATGAATTTTTATAACAAATTATAAAAATTCAAATTTTGGTGTCAGTAAAGTTTTATTGGAACACAGAAAAGCTCATGTGTTTTCAAATTATCTGTGGAATCTTTTGGCCCTCAGCAGCAGAATTGAGTAGTTGTGACAGAGGCATATTATTCATAAAGCATGAAATATTTATTATTTGGCTCTTCACAGAAAAGTTTGTAATCCTGATCTGTCTGATTGATTTTTATACTTGTAATCTGATGTAAAGAAACAGAAAATAAAAACATGTGGACAAAATAGCCTTCAAAATATTTCAGCTGGAAAATGAGGTGAAAAAGATACTTATATATCTATATTATAACATTTATACACATTTTTAGAAAACTTTGGCAGATAGAGAGATGCAAGGTAAAATATATAACAATATTACAAGGAGTATTTACTTTGAATTCTGACAAAAACTAGAAGCAAAACCTGGCTTTAGTACTTACTAGCTGTGCAACATTAAACTCATTTCTTACCACTCTGAGTCTGATTTCTCAACTGTGAAATGAGAATGAAAATACCTATCATTTAAATCAGAGTGAGGATTATAAATAATGTGAGTCATGGTTTCATGACCGAAATCTACTAGACTCTCAGTGACTAATATATATAGTGCTGTGGTTTTGGTCAACCTTCCCCAGTAACAAACATCCTTGAGAGAGGTCTTCAAAAAGAAAGATTGAAAGGGTACGCTTCCCAGTTGATTATTTGCAATAACTTTCAAGACATTTTACTGCAACCATCCACCCACATGTATAGGTATATATTCTGCTTGGAGAAGTCACCTTGAAGAGTATAGGAGAGAAAGTTTGAAGGATTTCAGAAATCTAAACAGAAAAGCAAAACAAAGAAAGAATTAACCAATGCAAATTAGTGGCTCAAAGTTGACAGCCTATGAAAGCAATACAATGGCAAGGATTCTGAGCTCTGGAATTAAGAAGACCAGGGTTGAGGTACCATCTCTGTTACCACGTGTCATTAAGGAGCTCACTTAAATGCCTCTATTCCCTCATCTACAAATGGAGAGACATATTGGTACCTACCACAATGAAACGTTTGAGGACTGAAAAAGGTAATGCCAAGTGCTTGGGATGGTGGCTGGCATACAGTAAGCATTCTACTCTTTCACTCATTCAACATATAGTTATCGGCATAGTTATTTACCAGACACTATGGCCAATGTTAAGGAGAAACTAGTAAACAAGACAGTTGTGGTATCTGCTCTCATGGATTTTATAACTACTGGGAATAGGGAAGCAAGACAGTATACTAGTAATTGAACTAGTCATAAGCAATTCTATGAAAGAAGCAAATAGTGCTGGAATTCAGAATGAGGAAATGGTGTGCATTAGCTAGAACATTTCATTCACACTTCTCTAAGGAGATGACATTCTCTTTAAGCATGAGAGAACCCAGGCACAGGAATAGAAGACTATGGGAACTTTTCCTTGAAAGGAAACTAGGAAATTGGTTGAAGTATGGTGAGCAGGGGAGAAAGTGATAGAAGATGAAGTAAGAGGGACAGTCAGGAGCTGGATGATATAGGATCTTTGAAACCATCATGAGGAGGTGCACTTTGTTCCTAGTGTGAAGGAAAGCATTTAAATGACTTCAAACAGAGTAGTAACATAACCTGATTTATACTTTTAAAGGGATGCTAAGTGAATGAAGGAGGACAAGAAAGGAAGCAGGGGGCCATTTGGGGACAACTGCAGGTGTCCAGGAAAGAGATATGTCACTGTCCTCAAGTGAGTTCAGAGCACAGGAGGAGTGAGGATAACCTGAGGAGTTGGAATGGGCAGGACACTGATGGATTGGATATAAAAGTGAGGGAGTGGGAAGTGTCAGGATGACTCCAGGTTTGAGACTTATTTTCTGAAATTTGGAAAATAGATTTGAAGATGAAATTAAAGAGTCCATATAGATGTGTTCCTGAAGTTCTCCAATGTGTAGAGGTTGGGTGGAGGAAGAGATACCATTTAAGGTGGCTAAGAGAGAGAGAAAATTCAATAAGCGTGATACTGAGGAGTCAAAAAAAGGAGAGTAGAGGACTTCAAAAAGAAGATGGTGATAAGTTATTATAAACTGTCATCATCATTATTCTTATTATGAAGGAAACATTTTTATGAGGCTCAACTCCTCTGGCCTAAGCAGTCATCTCTTTTAAAGTCGGCCCCTTCAGTTGGTGTCTATCACATCACCATACTCACTGTATTTAAAGAATTTGTCATAGCTGTTAAATATGTTAAATTATTTACAGTCAGGCTCTTGTACTTAAATGTTCCATGAAGGCAGGAATCTTGTCTATCTTTGCTTTCACTGCATTTCCAGTGCTTAGAAGAGTGTTTGACAGATAAAATATGCTCCATTAATATAGTCTTTGTATTATTGGTACCTCCTTCTTTTCTCTCTCTTCATCTCTGTTCTTCCCTTAATGGTCTTTTTTCAAGTCTCTTGTCAGGCTCATTTAATGCACTATATTCAAATGGTATTTTAAAACATTTATAGCATTTGGCTCTTCATTCTGCCTTATGAGGATGCTAAGAGAGATATCCCATCTCTGTTTTACAGAGAAGACAGCGGAATCATTAAAAGGAAACTGGACTTGGACCCAGGAATCCTGACTTCACATATAGGTTCATGCTCCTGTTAGCTATGTAATTCTAAGCAACTTCCTAAATTGTTCTAAACATAAATTTCCTCATCTGCAAAATGAGGATAATAATACTATACCAACCTCAAAAGTTTATCATGAGGACAAATGAAATCATATGTATACAGCACAGGGCAAGGATGTAATTGTGTTAAAGAGCAGGTGGGTGTGTGTAATAGTAGTAATAGTAGCAGTAACAGTAATTTTTGGATATAGTTGAAAGCAATTTCACATTCCAGTGAAGAAGAAATTTAAGCCTTGAAATTGGTATATTGGCCAAATCCTTCAACAACAAAAACTATTCAAAATAAAAATCCCCATAAAAGAAAATCTTCTCAAGCTTCCAACAGCCACTTGCTTATTATCTGAACTTCACTTATCACAATGGACTGTGGCATTATAAGAGGTTTTGCAAAGCACTCCCTGGAAGTCTACCTGACCCAATTTCATGAATTAGAGAGAGTTACAGTATCTGGCATACTATTAGGGAATCAGACCATGTTTGAAATAGACTTGGTGTTTATGTTGAGCTATCATTAGCTCAAATTACACCACCTCACAAATTAATGTAAAATATTTTGTCTTCTTTCAAACACGAACTTGCTATAGCACTTGAAATTCTTAAAGAAAGCTCAGGAAGGAAGTTTCCAGATCTTGAGGTATGACTTATACTTAGAGACAGCAGAGATCACTCCATGAAACCTCTGGGTTCAGAGACCTGGGCCACAGTCTGAAATGATGCTCATAGAGATCATTTTGTTGCAAAAATATTACCAAGCACACACTAAAGGACATTTAATAATGTGACATGCTCTGCCATTTCCTTATTTTAGAGCACTTCTCTGCCTCCTGTCCATATAAAAGAAGAATAAATCTTTACTCATCCTTCACATACTTCCTTGGTTTGTTCATACCTGACATTCTGGCCCTTGAGCCATTACATCAGGGAAGTACTATGTCTTTACACTGTCTTCTGAGAGTGTCCGGGAAGGTTTTCTTTTTCTGCAAACCAGATTTTGGCTTTTGCACCTATAAGATTCTAAGCTTCTTGAGGTCAGGAACTCTAAATCAGCTTGCTCTTGCTGCTTGAAGAAACCACATAAAAACTTCGTAGCTTAAAACTTCAGCACATGAATCTATAAGCCACTGAACCATTCAGATCTCAGCTGGACCCTGTCAGGAGCTCTGCTCTGAAAGTTCACTAGCAATGAGCTGGGGCCCTTTTATCTCCCAATGTACTCTCTCATTCCTCAGCACTGAGTGCCCAGGCAGCATTTCAAAAGAACAAGGAATGAGTGCATGGTCTCTTGAAGCCTAGGCTTGGTACCTACTAGTACATCATTATTTTTTCATTCTGTTGGCCTAAGCAAATATCAAGGCCAAGTTTGATTCAAGGGGTGGAAAAATATTCTCCACTTATGGAAGAGGAGGTCCTATTGCAAAGGGTGTAGATACAGAGAAAAGTGGGAAGAGAGGTCAATTTAGCAATTAAACTACTACAAACTATAACTGGTTTGTGACTATAGCTCTAGTGCCAAGCCCACCCAGTGTTTAGGCCATAGAAAGGGCTCAGTAAATAATTACTGAAGGAGTGATGAGATGTTGTATTTGGGCCTGAGCCCTGATCCTTTTCTTATTTCTCACTGAGATCCCTGATTGTATCACAGATTTAAACGCCTCGGTGTTCTCTTCCCTTCTTCCTATCTTTGTTCTCTAGTCATCCCTGATGTCAACTAGAGCACTGCCAACATAATCAGGACAATACTGAGTTATATCACTATCAAAGAAAAATATAATGAAAGCATTTCCATTCTGAGGAGGTTGGAAACAAACTGCCTCCTTGCTTTGCTTTTAGAAATTGAGGAGAGAATTAAACAACTTCTGCAAGCTGATATTTTATGAGGCTAGAGGGAAAAGCTATTCTGTTACACATACACACCAAACAAATTTTTAGATTTTTACATATATTATCTTGTTTAACCATCACAACACTTTAGACGTTAATTTCCCCATTGTAGAGGATCAGAGGTGCAAAATAATAATAAAAAGCAGCAGAGCCGACTCCAGGTCATTCCCTTTCTTCTACAGCACCTGCCCTCTCAGGTCTAATAACAAGTCAGTCTTCAAGCAGCCTGAAACAGGGATGGCCACGAAACCTGGGATGAGGATGTTAAATTGTGAATTCTTATCCTTGAGGCAAGCCAACTCCAGCCCTCTTTGGTGGACAACGTAGCTAAAAATTCTGCAGAAGATAGCTTTACCTCTGCCTCCTCTGTAGCCAAGATAAGAGCAGGGATGACAAAGAATGAGCCCTGATGGCCGTTTGGCCAACAATGAGTTAAGGACAAAATTTTTTCCTTACGAGATGCTTATGCCCCAGTAACTAGTCATAGAGTCATTTGAAGATGAAAATCACTTCCCTTTGGTCACAAAATAGTATATTTTGTTCAAGGTATTGATGAAATTCTCTTTCCCTTAAACTTAGCCCCAAATAGCAACAAGTTCTGAGATTTCTATTATAATAACCTCCAAAGGCCCATTCAAATTCTCTGTAGGAACTAGAATTCCGGTTCATCAATTCTTCTTAAAGTAAAAATTACATGACAAGATGTCATAAATACTGAACTGGAGGTCTGATTTTAATACCAAGTCTTATGTAACTGAGCAAAATTCTTTTTATCTTTGGATACCATTCTCTTTATATGGCAAATCCAAACTCAAAATCTATTCTTATTCGACTGGACCTACACCCCAAGTGTTCATCACCTCTAGACATCTCATCTGACTAATTAGTTGATTTTCATAGATGTCCATGATTTAGATCCTAAGACCACAACCCTCTAGAATGTATTAGCATTCATTGCTGATTTATGGCTATATCTATTAGTCCACAAGGGGTTGCAAAGTGGTAAGTTTCTACTTTATAATGCCTTCTAAATTCACCAGCTCTTATGATTGTGGAATTAAGAACTTTTCCTCACCAAATTAGACTGAATTATAATAAAAACATCTCTCTTTATTCCATCTTTTTAAAAAGTTATCTTTACTGTTTAAAGTATTATAGATATCCCCTTTTTGCCTCCATTGACCCCTTCCATGCCCCCTCCCCGCCCCCAGGCCTTTACAGCACTATTGTCTGTGTCCATGGGTTATGCATACGGTATACGTATATAAATTCTTTGATTAATCTTCTCCTGCCCCCCCTTCCCATCTTAAACTAAATATCCTGACACAATCCTATAAAGTTCTCTCTTTATGAACAGACCTAGATGCCACTGATAGTATAATCAGCGGAAAGTAATTAGAATTACTCCTACCACCACTAATCCCATTGTGACAAAATTGTTTACTTCCTTTGAATTAAGCAGATGCAAACACCCCAGAGCCTTACTATGCAACTAATTCTGTTGAAAAGTAAATTAATCTGTTTTTCTGCTTTATGTCTATAAAATGAATGAGGTTATGCTAGAAATCTGAAACTCAATTATTCCACTTTTAGACGGTGCTGCAACATTTTCACAAGGAAATACATTGTCATTCTAATAGATAACTTTCTATATGAGAGGAAATTCTCTAACAGTAAATGTTTGGGCTAAAGATGGTGTATCTAGTTGTTATGTATGTAGCAACATCTTCCGCAGAACCATGGGAAAACAAGAACCATTGAACTTAAAGGTATGTTAACTGAGATTATCCAGCCTGAAAAACAGTACGAAGAAAAAAGAAATCCTCAGAGATCATCAAGTTTACAAACAAGCTCATAATAGGGGTCTCAGAAGAAGAGAAAAAAAAAGGGCAAAGAGAATACTTGAAGAAGTAATGGGCTAAAATACTTCAAACTTGATGAAAAACATTAATTCATATTTTCAGGAAGCTCAACAAACTCCATGCATGATCATAAAAATCAAGCTTTCAAAACCAAAGACAAAGAAAGAATCTTGAAAGTAGCAAGAGAGAAGCTACTCATTAATAGCTGACTTCTCATCATAAACCATGCATGCCAGAAGGCAGTGGGGTGACATATTCAAAATGAAGAAAGAAAGACTATCAACCAAGAATTCTATATCCAGCAAAAGTATATTTTTACACATTAATAAGAAATTAAGATTTCCCCAGATAAACAAAAACTGAGATAAGTCATCAATAGAAAACCTGATTTACAAAAAACACTAAAGGGATTCCTTCAGGCTGAAAGGAAGAATAGTAGACTGTAATTTGAATTAGCATGAAGAAATAAAGAGCAACAGTAAAGGTAACTACATAGATAAGTATAAAGGACAGCATAAGAGTGTTTTCCCCCTACCTTAAAAAACAATTGCATAAAGCAGTAATTTTAAATCTAAGCAAACAATGTAGAAAGATTCAAAAGTTAATAAATGCACAGTTGGTTAGCTCAGATTTTATGCCTCCAAAGTATGTGTGCAAAATAATACCTATGCATGTACATATGTAAATACCTTAATATTTATATGTAAAAAAGGATTTTTTAAAATAAATCTTTATTCAGATTATTACAACTGTTTCTCCTTTTTCCCCCCATAGCTCCCCTCCACCCCGTTCCCACCCCACCTTCTGCCCTTACCTCCCCCACACTGTCCTCATCCATAGGTGTCTGATTTTTGTCCAGTCTCTTCCTGCACCCCCTCCATACCCCTTTCACCCTGAGAATTATCATTCCACTCCCTTTCTATGGCCTGATTCTATTCACCAGTTTGTTCTGTTCCTCAGGTTTTTAATTCACTTGATTTTTAGGTTCACGTGTTGATAGATATGTATTTGTTGTTCATAATTTTTATCTTACTTTTTTCTTCTTCCTCTTCTTAAAGAATACCTTTAAGCGTTTCATATAATACTGGTTTGGTGGTGATGAACTCCTTTAGCTTTTTCTTATCTGTGAAGCTCTTTATCTGACCTTCAATTCTGAATGATAGCTTTGCTGGGTAGAGTAAACTTGGTTGTAGGTTCTTGCTATTCACCACTTTGTAGATTTCTTGCCACTCCTGTCTGGCCTGTATAGTTTCTGTTGAAAAATCAGCTGACAATCGTATGGGTGCTCCCTTGTAGGTAATTACCTGTTTTCCTCTTGCTGCTTTTAATATTCTCTATTTGTCTTTTGCTCTTGGCATTTTAATTATGATGTGTCTTGGTGTGGTCCTCTTTGGATTCCTTTTGTTTGGTGTTCTGTGTACTTCCTGGACTTGTAAGTCTATTTCTTTCACCAGGTGGGGGAAGTTTTCTGTCATTATTTCTTCAAATAGGTTTTCAGTATCTTGCTCTCTCTCTTCTTCTGGAACCCCCATAATTCTGATGTTGGTGCGCTTGAAATTGTCCCAGAGGCTCCTTACACTATCTTCAACTTTTTGGAATTTTTTTCTTTTTGCTTTTTCGGTTGAGTGTTTTTTTGCTTCTTTGTATTTCAAATCTTTGACTTGATTCTTGCGTTCCTCTAGTCTGTTGTTGGGTCTCTGTATAAAATTGTTTATTTCAGTCAGTGTATGTTTAATTTCTAGTTGGTCCTTTTTCATATCTTTGAGGGTCTCATTATATTTATCGGCCTTTTCTAGGATATTCTTGAAAAGCCTTATAACCGTGGTTTTGAATTCTATATCCAGTCATTTGTTTTCTCCATTTCTTTTGTTTGTGATCTGTTTCTTTGTCTCTGCATTTTCATGGCTTCCCTGAGTTGGTAGGGTAGCTTTGTGTGCTAGGTTTCCTAATATGGCCCAGTGGGTCGGTCTCCCAGTTACCTGAGGTGGACACTCTTGGTGCACCCCTTTGTGGACTGTGTGTACAGCCTTGTTGTAGTTAAGTCTTGATTGTTGTTGGTATCACTGGGAGGAATTGACCTCCAGGCCCGTTGGCTGTGAGGATCAGCTGTGTCTACGCTGGGAGAAGTTCAGTGCTGGAGACAACCTTATAGGATTAGACTTGCCAAATTGCAAAAGCCTCTGTGTTCAGCTAGGATGGGGTGGAGTCTCCGGGCGGAGCAGACAGTCTTGGCTTCCAGTCAGCCCTGCCCTTGTGCTTGCGCGTACGCTCTGCCTTCCCTGGCTCCCAAGCTTCTGCCCGAGAGTCCAGATTCCCCCCACAAGAGCATGGGTCCCCAGGGGCTCGCCTGGACCTGGGGTTCAGTGCAGTCAGGAGCTACCGATTCCCTTCTGCTAGGGAGAGCCTGTGGTAACCTCCTCAGTCTTTGTGCACACTTGGGCACGCGCGGCTCCAGATCCCCTTCCCCGGGTGTCCGAATCTCCGAGTGCCTTTCTCTCTACCTGACAGTCCAGACTCCCTCTGTATGAGCCTGGGTTCACAGGGTTTCGCCCAGAACTGGGGTTCAGTGCAGTCAGAACTGGGGTTCAGTGCAGTCGAGGGCTTCCTTCCCTCTCCCACTAGAGAAAATCAGCCAGGCTCTCAGCCACCCTTCCTATCAGTGCACACAAAGACCCTTTGCTGTACCTCAACCCTTTGCTGTTCCTCCAATTCTCTGTGAGCTTTTCTCTTTCCTTCTAGTTGTAGAATTTCCACTCAGCCACCTTTCCTGTGGTTCTGGATGGTGTTTGTTCTGTCTTTTAGTTGTAGTTTTGAAATTGTTGTGTGAGGCAGCAGTTTAGGTACTTACCTATGCCGCCATCTTTTCGGAAGCGTAAAAAAGGATTTTTTTGCAGAAAGAGTGAAGTGTCATTCCTTTTATTTCCAGTCAATTAATAGCCATTTACTGAGTTTACTGAGGATACAGAAAGAAATAAAGAGGCCCTTGCTGCAATAACTTCACTGAATTACCTTAGTATGAATTACATTGGTATGAATTACTTTAGCATGTTAACTGTGAAGAAAACAATGAAAGAACGGCTACTCTAGACGTTTATGTGAGCTCAACCTTCCAACACAAGAACAGCCAACACAGAAGCCTCATGCATCATAGGACCTCTGTGTTCCTAATCTGTACACCTTTTAACACGTTCTTTCTCTAAGTACTAGTACAAACTCTCACTTGCTCCTTGGTTAATCCTCTATCTGACTCTGAAAAAAACATATCTGTCTGTCTTTGATCACCCCATTTTTCCAGGTGTCACTACTGACTTTAACCCAGTTTCTCTACTGCAGCACTATTTTGGACCAGGTAATCGTAGGGACTGTCCTGTGCACTGTAAAATGTTAGGCTGCATCTCTGGCCTCTACTCACTAATGGCAATAGCAACCCCCTCCCCATGTGACAACCAAAATATCTCCAGACATTGCATATGTCCCCTGGGCTAAGAACCACTTCTTAGTCTGACATTTACTCTATGGCTCTTGCTGGCTTGGACTGCTTAGAAGGCTGCCTTTTCTGAACCATGCCTCTCTAATTCTATCCCCAGGAACAGTGCACACCCACTCCAGCACCAGGGTGCTTGTGAGGGATTGGGTTAAATTCCTCATAAAACAGTTTTCAGTGTTCTTCTTCAAAAACATATAATTAGCTCTATCTAGCCACAATAGGCTATAGCATATCTCTTTCTATTCCCAGAGAAAGGGTCTTGATGTATTATTTATTCCTGGATTCAAACAATGTCAGTACTGGGTTCCTGTGTAGAGGAAGTCGGACAGGTCATGGAGGGCTTCTGATCATTAAATGTATGACTGCTCCGGTCTCGAGTCTGCTCTCCTCCACCTTTTATACAAGCACCAGTGACAAGGCCGCATTAAATTGGGGATGCCACCTTGGCTGAAAAGAATGACAGTGGATAGGAACAGCTCTCAGGCCCAAATTGAACTGTTCTGGTTCTAAATCTGGAATACACCTGAAGAGCTTTCAGTCCACCAGGAGCAAGATAACTGTAAGGAATAGACTATAGAAAAATGACACAAAGCAAATAGTTTGTGGATGAACTATGTTGCCTAAGAACTTTCCTATTAGGAGAGGCAGCCTATTCATGATAACTCTGAAGAAAACATTGTATTGTTACTGCCCTGTGGAGGGCCAATTCTTGTCAAAACTGTGAAGTGAATTGTACTGGAACTCTCTATGACAGATATTCTGTTCACCTGCCTTGGGCTAAAAAGAGAATTGGTAGGTTCACATTGTTGGGAACACCAAGGGGTGGGCCAGGGTCAGGCACAGAGTGATCACCAGGTCTCTCCCTCCCTCTCTCTCTTCATTACTTCCATGTTTGTTTCATTTTAAGACATACTCTTTCCTTGTGATAGACAGTCATCATAAGCATCTGTTTTTTGATGATAATACCAATTCCAAAAAAGGACCTTGGTAGGCTCTCCATGAGTTACATCGGTACCTCCAGACCAGAGTCTACATGTTATGCTGTTTCCTACTATATTCTGCCACAGTCTGAACACATAGGATTATGGTAACCATATCCAGAAAAACAACAAAAATAAATGTCATCAAATTGGGAGAGGGGAATACAATATTAAACAGTTGATGGGGATTTGCTTAATCTAAAACAAATAACGATTTTGCTGCTTTACCTTCTATGAGGTTATTTTTGACCCCTTAAAATTGTATACAGTTTCTTGTTTAAGGAAGAAAATGATGACAATGACAACAATGACATGGTAATGATGTAGGGATATCAGTGCCATCTCTCTTTTAGGCACTCCGAAAAATTCACTAAAGGAAGATAAACATGCTCATACACATACACACTCAACTCAAAATTTAAAAGAATCTTAAAATTATCTGCACCAGCCTTCTAATTTTATTTTATTTTTAAAAAGTATATATTTTTTTATTGATTTCAGAGAAGAAGGGAGAGGGAGAGAGAAATAGAAGCATTGATGATGAAAGAGAATCATTGATCTGCTGCCTCCTGCATGCCCCCTACCAGGGATTGAGCCCACAACCCAGGCATGTGCCTTTGACTGGAATCAAACCCAGGACTCTTCAATCCACAGGCTGACGCTCTATCCACTAAGCCAAACCAGTCAGGGCCCAACCTTCTAATTTTATATACAAGGAAACTAGAACTCAGAAAAGTAAAATGACTTGCTCAATTTCATACTAAGTCTTCTGACTCTTAGTTTGGGCCACTTTTCCATGTCCAGTGGTGGAGATTTCCTCAGGAAGACAGCTCAGTATCAGAAAATGCCCAATGTATTATAATAACATTCCTCCCATGACTATCAATTTGTGCTTGTTTCAAGAGTCATAAAACTGTTTGCAGGTTGATGATCTTCTGGAGATAGTCTCAGAGCTATGTCCTCCATTATCTGTATCGAAAATAATAAATAATATTTTTTTCCCCCAGAATGGTCACCTGCACCATGAGAAATAAGGCCACTGAAATCTTAAGCATTTTTTTTTTATAGTGCTTCCCAAACTAGTTCTAGATTGTCAGGTCAGAATTACTCAGGGTGCTTATTCAAACTACATATTTGTGGGCCATGAACCAGAGATACCAGATTTTCTGGCTATGAATCCTGTTTTGAAAAAACGAATCAGGTGTTTCTTCTGCACATGAACATTTAAGAACCACTGATTTTAAGCACCAGCCTTTCCTGGAGGGTTCCAAGAAGAACCCGAATAAAATCAGCAACTTCGTGACCAAAAAAGTTCTTTGTACTTCTCGGTTCTGATTCTTAGCTTAGGCTGAGAGCCATCACATCGCACTAGGAAATCTGAGAGGCTCTCAAGATGCATCATAAGCCACACTGGAAGGCCTAGACAAAGAGTTATGATTCCATCACCTTTTGATTTTGCATGTGGGATCCAACAGAGCATTGGAACTCGTGTACTCTGTGTCCCTAGAGGCCCTCAGCTCACGTATGCCTCACCTGCTGCCAAGAGGACCACCTGAAGAAGTAAACGGCAGACACTGTGGCTCAGCGTCTGCCCTGCTCCGTGGTGATTCCCTCCATCTGCGGTTTCCCAAAGAATGACACTGACACTCCAGAGGCCATTTACCATGCTTATACTTTTCACTGCGATTCTGGGGGGGGGGGGGTTCAGTCTTTTGATTTTTGCTAGCAATAGGAGTACAAGGAGAATACTCTGGAGAACACAGAAAGTCCTTACCTCTTCTGGCAACATTTTACCAAAAAAAGCAAACATTCAGGAAGAACACCAGGTACTTGCTCCTTGAAAACAGACAACTCTTTCATATGAAAGGCATCTATTTCTTTTTATTCTAAGACTGAATTTTCAAGGTATAGATGTCTTTATAGCCTCATAGTACCAGGCCCGCCTGATGCAGAATGTGAAGTGTCCCAATCGTTTGATGCCATGCATCTGTGATGCCAGTAGGGGCTCGAAAGCAAAGAAGGACAGAGAAGAACTGCCTCTAACTGTCTGTATTAAAAGTCCCCATCCAGCTATTTAAACTAAACTGAACCTTGTAGTATTATCATGGACCATTACATATTACCTAACCAAAATCTGCAGTGACTCTCTTCTAACAGAATCAAATCCATATAAAAAAGGCACATTTACTAAAATAGAAGCCTGAACTATCCTTATTCTCCAATCTCCTGAATAAATAAAACCTGAAGTTAAATCTAATTTATATCTAGTCTAAATTCAACCTAACATGTTCAAACTTTTTACAACATAGTACCAAATTACATTACAATGAAAACCTACTCCAGAGGAACTATCGAAATAGAAGCTGACCATCAACGGTAGCTTTCAGTTCTAGAGGGAGATGTGGTATCAAACATGGGAAATCTCAACTAAAGTGTGGCCCTACGGAACAGGCCCAGAGGCATGCCCCTATGTTATGAAACTCTGGATCTGATTGCTACAGATTTGTGTCACTCAAGTGGTTAAGGCTGGGCCTAACTGGGGTAGGACGGATGTATTTCCTCCCTTAGTGAGTAACTCTACCTAGAATTGAGCTCATATGTAGGTCTGTTCATAGAGACAGCTGAGAGGATCTGGGGAAGATAAAGGTATAGACTAAGAAAGAAGTGGATGATAACAAGGGAGCCACCTTACAGGATGTGATTCCATGTAACATGCTGGTGGGATCAGTCAGATGAAGAAAGTTTCCCATTTCATTCCAGTTGGAAAATAATTTTCTTCCTTAATCATAAGACTTGTTTTTGAACTCTCCGCCAACTATCTGCAATCAAGGTGTCTCAGAACTGAAGGTGCAGTGGAATTCTGTGGCCAGGTTGAGACACCTGCCACTGGCAACGGCACAAGGACCTAGAGCGCTTGGCCTGAAGAGCTGCCCATTAAGCAGTTGAACATGGGAGCCGGAACCATCCAGCTGGAAACATCTCCTCCCAGTTCTCTTAAACACAGAGACACCTGGGTTCCCCGTTGATGCTGACACTTAAAGAAGATCCTGTCTTTAAAAAATAGCATGGCTATGGGTCAGAGAAAGATAAGCATCACATGATCTCACTCATAGGTGGAATCTAATGAACAAAATAAACTGATAAAATAGTTCCAGAGACATAGAAGCATGGAACAGACTGAGGAATCTCAGAAGGAAGGCTGGGTGGGGAGGCTGGATGGGGAGAGATTAACTGGGGAATTTATATGCATATAAATTGGACACAGACAATAATGTGGTGAGGCCAGAGAGGGGTGGGTATGGGAATGGAGGGGGTCAATGGGAAAAAAGGGGGACATCTGTAATACTTTCAACAATAAAGATAAATTAAACAAAAAAGTAATGGTTATTAATCACAAAAATGATCTCATTTACTTTTATTCTAGAAATATTTGAATACTTATTAACACTTAATATTTAATGCTTATATGTACCTCCCACAGTATGGGAATCTAGTAACTGTTGTTTAAATCTTAATATAAGAAAATGCTGCAAAACAAGCTAAATTAAACTCTATTTTTGCCCTAAATGTGTGCACAATCCATTATGAATAACATTTTACAATACAAATGGTTGAAATAAAGAGGGGCCCAATCTAGGGAACCTGAGTTTGTAAAAGGCAGTTAAAGCATAAATGTGTTTCTAAATATCTAGCGCTCAGTCCCCAGAGTCTCTTTTTCTGCTTTATGTGGGAGGACCAGAAAGCTTTGCAGGTGCAGGGGAGCATTTTCTATCTGGATCCAGTCTTTGGCTGTTATTTCTTCTCTGTCTTTTGAGTATTACTGAGGATATGGAAGAGGCAGGGGAGAGACAGAAGGAGGGAAACGGTCAATGAATCCATCAATATATTTTTAAGTATTTATTTTTATTCTGAAATGTGCACTTTACCATGAGATCCAAGCATGTACTTTTCCATACATTTTTTCAGATTCTTCACAATCACCCTATGAGATAGGTATACTTCTTATATCCATCTTATAACTTAGGCTTAGATATGCTATGTACCTTGGCCAACACTACTTAGGTAAGAAGTGGTACAGTTGGTACATAAGTCTAGCTTTGCTTACCTCCAAAAGAGTACTCCTAAATATTATCACATATTATCTCCTGCTGTAGCTTGCTACCTACCAAGTACTTTGTACTGATATGGTGTTAGGAGTGGGGTAGAAGTGGAGAGTAATTCCAGTTTGAACCAAAAATTATAGAATTCAGTTATTCAGGCCTGTAAAACTGATGGGGTGGGCAAACTAGACATACACTTTTATGAGGTGACAGAGAGCTAATTTGCCATTTTGAAAAGCCGCTAGTTAAATTCACATTCCCACAAAATGTTTGTACAAATTCACAAGGCTCATGTATCCACTGTAGTCCATCCAGACTCAGGCAGGGCCCCTGGACTTAGATTAAGAACATCATTGCTAAGGCAAGAATGAACCAGTCACAGCAAGACTGACAATTAGCCAAGTCTTATGCATAGTGTGGTGTCTTCTGCTCGCTTTTGCCTGCTGCCCCAGCTGCCATGTACTCTAATCCTATGGTAGTGGAAGAGTGGAGGGTGAGAAGGGGAAAGATTAAACTCGTATGAGGAATAAGAATTCAATGCAGGCTGCTTTTGTGTAACAGAGAAAACCCCATATATACGAAAGAGAGTGCCAAATCCTACCTTACTTAGTTCTAATTGGGTGACAGGCTTGAGAAGTGGCAGTGCAGCCTGCCATCATAGAGTAATTAATATGACCTGCCGGGTACTTCCAAGAAAAATTTCATGTGGAGAGAGAGACAGGAGCCTTCACAATAATATTTGTTCTGTGTATACACAAAACAAACACCCCCCCCCCCCATATTATTATTTTACTTAATTAATTGATTGGTGAATGAAATATTTTATTATTTAGAAAACATTAAAGGATGATTGAAAAGTCAAGAAGGCTTAACTTAGCAGTGACAAGAGAGGCTCATTGCAGGTGAGAAGACTGGAATGTAAAGAGATGGAGCCTCTAGTTGGATCAAAGAGCAAAAGCATTACTTTAAATATGAAGTGACTTTTCTATCTTCTATTAAATCCTTTTATTTTCTCTTTTGTAGTGGCCCCACTGAATTCTAATGAAGCTATACAAAATGTATTTCTCAACAGATTGCTTCTTCAAAACCGTAAGTGTAATGTGTAAGAGCCTCCTATTGTTTATTATAATTCAAACAACTGTCATAATAAAATGTTGGTTGCTTCATGAGACATAGGAGTCCCTTTAGATTGTGAAAGAAATAGTAATTAAAGAAGATCCCCACTGGATGCCATTGCTCTTTCACTCGTGATTGAAGTTTTTCTGTAGGAAATCAGAACTGACATAATAAGTTAACACTTGCATATAAAGTGTCAGTATGCTATTATGCTATGAGTATTTAATTTTAAATGCTGGTTGCAAAAAAAATAAGACTGTAGTATTTTTTTAAGCATTAGCTCTTTTTTTAAAAAATATATATTTTATTGATTTTTTTACAGAGAGGAAAAGAGAGTGATAGAGAGTTAGAAACATCGATGAGAGAGAAACATCAATCAGCTGCCTCCTGCACACCCCCTACTGGGGATGTGCCCGCAACCAAGGTACATGCCCTTGACCAGGAATCGAATACAGGACCCCTCAGTCCGCAAGCCGACACTTCATCCACTGAGCCAAACCCATCAGGGCGAGCATTAGCTCTTAATATTAAAGTGAAAATAATGTATAGCTTCATATGTACTTTCTTATGTATAGCTACATATAAATTATGTGCATGCTATAAAGTTTTATTTAATATTTTTCTGGATTTCTGTGGTCTTGGGGGCATTTCTGATGTTGTGTTTAATGAGTTCATATAATAAGCTAGAAACTGGACACATTGCCACGAAAATCGTTTTCGGCGGAAGAGTTTACAATGCAAATCACAGCTGTGATAGAACACAACATGGCAGCACAAGGGAAGAATTCTGTCACCCCTGTTGTTTATTAGTTTCAGGGATTTTGCTTTTGGTGTTATCAGTTTCGTTCCTTTGCTTTTGGTCACTAGAAAGGTTAATCTAAATCCAATCCCAATAAAATTTTTTAGACATATTTTGCTTCTTCATCTGCTGCATTAAATAATTTGAATTGTTATTTTACAGTAGAGATTTTTTTAAAAATCGATTTTAAGACCACAATAATCAACTTATTCATCAAAAAAATATATATATCTTTGGAAACCTACTGCATTCCAGGCATCGTTTTGGCACTTGGGCCACATTGACGGACCAAAAAAGGCCACTGGCCTCATGAGCTTATATTCTACATCCAACCTAATAAATAAAAAGCAAATGATATGGTAGTGTGTAAAAAGGCGATTACTATGGGGAACATGGAGCACAGAAAGAGGAAACAAGACTGGGGGTGAGGCTGGAATCTTATACAGGTTGATATGGGGAGGCCTCCTTTATGACATGTAAGGAAAGATGAAAGGAGTCCAAGTGGTTTTTTTGGTTTTGAGTAGACTTCGTGAATTAACCTAAGATAGATAAGCTTTCAACCTTCTGGGCATTCTTTCTCTTTATTTTCCACTCCGATTATTTTTCTTAAAAGAGAAGACGTACTAGTAATCAAGAGGAACCAAGTAGGTACCAATCACACCGGGTAACCAAAGTCATCCCCTACTCTTTTTCCCCTTGTAGTCTGTCCTTCTGCTGTGATGAACTGAACGATGTTCAGAATGTGATTCTTTGAACAATACCAGCAAGACACAACACGTGGTTAAGGAAGAAAATGATGACAATGACAACAATGACAAATTTAATTAAATTTGCCACTGCTGCTGCTCATGTCTATTAAGTGAGATGCTAGCAAGTGGTTCCTGACATTAGAGCAGTAAATACAGGAGGGAAAACGTGTACAATAATCCACACATAGGGAGCTCTTCATTGGAAGGGAAAGAAACTGACTGATTCTTAGTGCCTGCTCTCAGTCCCTTAATGACACCAAACTGTTGCAAGTAAATTTCCTGAATAATTTTAAGACAAAGAATATAGAAGGGAAGAGCACACACACACAAATCAGTCTCTTTGTTCTCTTTGCTAGCCTGCCTGGAATTTTAACCACCAACTGAACCAATTTGACTTCTTTGCTTTATAAAAATCTCTTTTTAAGCCCAATTCTTCCTCGTGAGTTGAATACAGTTTATCTGATAGAAATGCCAATTTTGAGTTGTAACATGGAAAAAGATGTGTTCATTAGTCATAGAACCTTGGCTCCAAATCGCACCATCTTCCCTTTGGGAGCTACAGAAACTTTGCTCAAGATAAAAGAAATCAGGGTCCCTGCTGTGAGTCGAAGAGCAGCCCCATGAGGAAAAAGTGAATGTATATTTATCTGCAAAGATGTCTCTTTATAAAAGCCTCATGCGAAGATTTTAAGAATAGTTATACCAACTGAGGAAAAAATGAGAACTATGTTTGACTTTACCCACCAAAGGAAAAGATAATTTTAGGTAATTTTTAACTTAGTATAAGTAAATCTCTGTTTGACAGTAAATGAAAATTAACTGTATTGAAAATAGATGATTCATTCCAAACTTTACATGAAAGATTTGGTAACATAAGCAAATGTAAAAAGGAAACAAAAGCCCTTAATTCATGGCTGTGCTGCATTTTTGTTTTGTTTTGCTTTTATTGTGGTTGATCTGGAATTTCCTTACTTCTGTTCCTGTGGCTTGATAGTCACTTGATAAAGGCAGCCTGAATATTAAGTTTTAAACATTCCTGAATTTATACTATAATTCTTTTAAAACTATGTATTAAGTATACAAAAGGAGGGCACTGGAATGGGGATTAATCAATCAGGTAAGGAAAATAAGAACCAAAACAAACCAAAAAAACAACCCCACAGAAATTCTAAGG
Organism: Corynorhinus townsendii; assembly: GCA_026230045.1. Classification (NCBI taxonomy): domain Eukaryota; kingdom Metazoa; phylum Chordata; class Mammalia; order Chiroptera; family Vespertilionidae; genus Corynorhinus; species Corynorhinus townsendii. The sequence continues at coordinate 136,071,758 of JAPDVU010000007.1, read as the reverse complement.
TACCAGCCATGGTGGTTAATGATGTTTACATGACTGAACTTGGGAATCTGCCTTTGGACTTCCTGAGAGCCAGGTAAAAGGCCAAACATGGTAAGTTTACACTCATGGTGAGCAGTGTGGTGGGAAACTCACCATTTAATTACATGAGACGAAGATTTTCCAATTATAACTTCTAGACTTAATTTTTCATTTCGGATTGCATTAGAAGAAATCCTGTTTGGCCAATGGATATTCTGCTGGGATTTACAGGAAACTCTTTGTCATTTCATGAGATGGTACCTGGTTAAATATATAATGCAACCAAATGAAGGTGATTCTATGAGGCAAGCTTATAGGGAAAATTCTTGATATCTAATTTATGACAGTTATTAAAAAATATTTCCAATTTAAAAAATGTTGTTATTAATTTCAGAGAAAGGAAGGGAGAGGGAGAGAGAGATAGAAACACTGATGAGAGAGAGAAGCATTGATCAGCTGCTTCCTCCATGCTGCCTCCCACTGGGGATTGAGCCCGAAACTAGGGCATGAGGAATGGATCTGGTGACCTGCTGGTACATGGGACAAAAGGCAACCAACTGAGCCACGCCAGAAGGGTTTAATGACAGTTTTAAATTACCAAAAGCAGAGAGCAGATTTTATTTTTCTTAGATGGAACTTTTCTCAGTCAGGCTTTTGTTAGGAGTTAGATGGTAGAAATTAGATTATACTCTCCAACCAAAGACTGAAAGCAAATTTCTATCCTGATTGTGTATTGAAGAAAACTTGGAACCCTGGTACACTGCGGTGGGAATACAAACTGGTGCAGCCACTGTGGAAACCAGTATGGAGTTTCCTCCAAATAATTCATTTACATTTAAAATAATTGTTGAAGAGGTCACTAGTTCAATTACCAGTCAAGGCACATGCCCTGGTTGCAGGCTTGATCCCAAGTAGGGGGCATGCAGAGGCAGCCAATCAATGTTTCTATTTCTCACTCCCTCTCTCTAAAAAAAACAAAATCAATAAACACATATTAAAAATAAAGTAATTGTTGATAAGTATGTACTTATTATCATTTAAAATTAAAAAAAAATTCTCCTCTATTCCTTTTTTTATTCTTTTGAGCTCTTCCCTTGTGATTTGATATTTTTTTTGGTGTTTTCCTTGGGTTCCTTTCTATTTCTTCTTTGTATATCTTTTGTTGGTTTTTGGTTTGTGGTTACTATAAGGTTCATGTACATCATTCCATACCTACAGCAGTCTATTTTAGGCTGATAGGCATTTAAGTTTAAATATATTATAAAGATTACATTTCATACTCCCCTCCATGATTTATGTTATTAATGTCATGTTTTAGATCATGTTGTATGTATCTCCTAACTACTTATTGCAGTTTGAATGGAGTTTAATACTTTTCCTTTCAACTTCCATAATAGGTTTTTATGTTTGATTCGCTGTCTTTATGTTTGGCTATATTGGTGATATTTTTTCCCTTTCTCATATTTTCTTATTTATGGTTATGGCCAGTCTGTTTCTGCTTAAAGAAGACCCTTCAATATTTATTGTAAAGCTGTTTTTATGATGATGGAAGCTTTTAGTATTTACTTGTAAGGGAAATTCTCTATCCTTCAATTCTGAATGATAACCTTGCTAGGTAAATTATTCTAGGTTCTAGGTTCCTTTCTTTCAGCACTTAAAAAATACCCCACTATTCTCTTTTGACCTACAAAGTTTCTCCTTAGAAATAAGCTGATAGACTTATGAGGTTTCCTTTGTATATAATTCATTTTTTCCTCTTACTTCCTTAAAGATTGTTTCATCTTTAACTTTTGCCATTTTAATTACAATATGTCTTGGTGTGGGTCTCTCTGGGTTCATCTTGTTTGGAACTCTCTGTGCTTTCTGGACCTTTATGTCTATTTGCATTCCTAGGTTAAGAAAGTTTTGAGCCATTATTTTTTTAAATAAAGTTTCTGATTCTATTTCTTCATCTCTGGGATCCCCATAATGTGACTGTTTAAATGCTTGATGTTATCCCAGAGGTCCCTTAAACTATCCTCACTTTATAACAATCTTTTTTTTTTCCTGCTGTTCTGATTAATTATTTCCACTAGTCTGTCTTCCAGGTCACTGATCTGTTTTTCTGTATTAGCTAATTTGCTGTTGATTCCTTCATTTCAGGTATTGTATTCCTCAGGTCTTCTTGGTTGACACCAGGTCTACCTGTAGATTGAACATCTTAAGGGCAGGGACCTTGTTTTCATCATTTTGTCATATTTCTTCAGGTACAAGCCCTTCAACTAGAAAAGACAATTCAATTGACAGTTCTATTTTGGAAAGGTCAGAAGGCCAAAGAAAAAAAAATAAAAAGTATCAAAATGTCTATTCTTCTCTTTTTAATGAAAATTCAGCAGAGGCTGAAAATGTTCACAAATGTTTAGTGCCTTGCCAATCCGGAAATGAAACACAGTGTTTTGCAAAGAATATAATTAATTGAAATTACTATTGTTTTGCTAAAGTTCTTGAAAAAATTTTAATTTTATTTTATTTCAATAAAACTACCTGATATCACCCTTGCCAATTTCACTCAGTGGTGAATACAACAGTCCACTGACCAAAGGGTCTCAGTTCAATTCCCGGCCAAGGGCACAGACCTTAATGGAATTTCTATCCCCAGCCCCTGGTCAGGGTACGTGTGGGAGGCAACCAACTATGTGTCTCTCTCACATCAATGTTTTTATCTGTCTTCCTCCCCCACACTGCCTCCCTTCCACTTCTTTCTAAAAATCAATAGAAAAAATATCCTAGGGTTAGGATTAACAACAATAATAAAAACAAACAAACAAACAAAATGCCTGATACCAAATATTTTTACCTTATTGCCATTCATCTGCCACTTACTAGTGAATTGAAATACCCCAATATTTTCAATGTCTTCCAAATGAAATCTCTAAAGTACTGTGAGGTTCTTCCCCTGTTGGATAGACTGCTTTGTACAATTCACATTTTATCTATGAAATTCATTTTCTGCATAAAGGCTGTGATCAGACTCTATAATCTAGTTCCCACCTTAGCCAGGTTCCTTAATATGGCCTTCAATCAGAATTATTTTATCTTTTTGTGCTTTAAGCTTCTGCAGATAGGCATAGGGATCTAAGCTGTCTTTCTTAAGCTGTCACTTGTCATTTAAATGTAAAAACTTTTCTTCAGTTGTCTTATCAAACCTTGATACAGAAAATCCCCTGTACTACTTCCCTAACTAAAAAAGACTAATTACATTTTTCAGACCATTTCTTAAAGGAACCTTCCCAAATATAATAGTCATGATCTGCAGAAAATTTAGGGTGAATGTGATAGGTTAGGTCCAGGAAAAATATTGAAACCCCCAAAATTTCCTGAAATAAAATCTCCCCTTTATAAATAAAGTCAAATAAGTTCAGTAAATATGACCTATTTTTAAATATTTTTTAAAATTGATTTTAGAGAGAGGGGAAGGGAGAGAGAAAGAGAGATAGATAGGTAGAGAGAGAGAGAGAGAGAGAGAGAGAGAGAGAGAGAGAACATCATTTGGCTGCCTCCTATAGGCCCCCTCACTGGGGATGGAGCCTGCACCCAGGCATGTGTCCTAACCGGGGATCAAACCAATGACCTTTTGGGTACATGGGACAACATCCAACCAACTGAGCCACACCAGCCAGGGCCAATACAACCTATTTTTAAATGTATGCTTCCCTGAGGGGATAATCTGAAGCATGTTCTACTGTTCATTATAAAATATTATTTAGTTTTCCAGGAATAAGCATATTTACTAGTATGAGACCACAAAAGGAAGTCAAATTAGTTAGCCTAGTTACTACAATTCATCAGTCTCCTTCATGGCATGTTCATTTCCAAATATTGTAAAATAAAGATCTAGAGAAATTTTAAGTAATATTCTCAATCATATGCCTCTTTCTTCCTTAAACATTTCTCTATCCAAGTTCTTCAGAATGACAAAATGGTACAGATTAAGACAAGACATTCTACATATCTTTCCAACTGGTCTAGATTTCCAAATTGGGATAAAGAGTCAGATTTTTCAAATTTGTTTACTCACTGATATCATCTATAATATCTGAACACTCAATATTTATTAGTTTCTTCAACTGCCATACACTAAAATCAGATACAAAAGAGGGATAATTACTGCTTTCCAAGGCACATGGGCTTTTATCTAAAGAAAGGTACTGGGATAGGCTTTTCAGATAGAGGACCAACAAAATCCTCATCTCAAATAAGACTGGGTGATGTTGGTCCTAGTTATTAGCAGTTCTTAACATTTTTTTTTTCTGTGAAATGTACCTACAAAATTGCTTCCACTCAGTTGCTTTGAGGTCCCCCATTCTCTTTTCACATATCCTCAGTCAGCTTTGCCTCTCTTGTCATTTAATATTTAAAAAATATACAAAGGTATTTACCAAACTGTTCCTCAAAATGCCAAACATTCCCACACGAAAGCCTTTCCATTAGCTATACATGTTACTTGGAACCATCTCTTACACCTTCTGCAATCTGCTGGTAACTTTTAAAGCTTTACATTTGGACTATTGCAGACTACCAATTTATAGTAAACACCAGTCTCCTGTCCTGTTTTAATGTTCTGAATAAGCTTTATAATTGATGTGTTCCTTTTTAAAAAAAATTTAATTGGAGACCCTATTATGAGAACCTTGACTGTCTGCCTCACTTGCTTATCATTATATGCAAAAGTACCTAGAACAGTATCTAACTGTATTTCAGATGCTAAATAAATGTTTGTTTGGATGAAAATATACATATATTATCGCAGATACATTTCACAATGTAGTCTGCTTAAATAACTAATCCTTATAATTGTATGATGGAAACTTATTTTGATTTCAGTTTGGTCTTGTGATTAGCAAGGATTGGCAAACAATTGTGAAACGATATACTATGTGCTATAAGACAACTGGCATTTTGCCATTGTGAACACCAATATTTGCTCCGTCTTCAGATCAGAACAATTTTCTTGTGGTCTGCATGTAACTTTGAGAAAGACTGTCAACTTGATTACTGGAAAGTGTCCCCTGAAATGAAAATAGCATCACAGCACAAAATTCTGTCCCTGCAGCTGAAATGGCCTGGATGTTTGCCTACCAGCAGCTGATGCCAGACAACCTTTCACTCCACCAGACAGGCAGCTAGCCAGGGGAAGCTGTGACTGCTGTCAAACACTATATATAGTGGAAAAGATAAAAGGATTAGGTGTTCAGGGGAAAAGAGAGAAGGGATTCAACTGTATTCCTGAAATATCTGGAAGGTTTTTTTTAGACTTTTGGGGACTGAATAGGGAAGTAATTAGTTGGCAATGTGTGGGTTGCAAAGCATGCAAAAGGAGGGTGGAGAACAATTGAGCATCCTTTATAAAAGTCCTTCTCTATACTGAGCTCTCAAGACAGTGCAGGGCAATCGTAACAATACTTACAGTACATAGCACCATGTTCCCCAGCTGGGGCGATTAATATGTGGTAGCAACACGTATGACAAGACACATTTTATTTCTGCCAACAAACAAAGACGTTTCTACTTTGTCTGCTGACTACCTAAGCCTTTTATTTTGCACAATATACCTGGAGCTGACAGATAGATGCTGAACTGCAGTCAATCTTTTCAATAGGTTTCTTCAACTGGCAGGTGGCCTATCTGTGGCATGTATCAAATGTAAAAAATTCTATGTTTGGTGGCAAATAAGCAAGCATGATGGGGAGGGGACCGGGGATCATTTGCCTGCCATGGTGTTCACAGCATGTATTTAAGCAATGAGCTATATATAATGGGAAAAACACAGGGATTCTGTCCTCAAGGAACTTTCAAACAAATCTAATATATATTACACAGTAGAAATGCAGGAAAATTTATCTTTAAACAGTGCTTCTTTTTAAAGACTTTGAGGTGTTATACTAGTGTTAATTTCAAGAGACATGATGAGATGATAAAATGAACCCCTATGGAGCTCATTTATAATAAAGTTTTTGTAACTTCTTCCTCAAAAAATAGGAAACAAGGACTAGTTCTTAGATAAGAAAGAAGCATGGTTTTATATTTTAAATCCTGAGAGGGTGTTTACTAAAGGACAAAAGGTGGGTGGCCCCGTGCTATAGATAATGCTCCTGGTTATTGCTGAAAGTATTCCTTGTAAAACTGAGTGGGCTGAAGCCGAAGTTTGGCTATAGCCCTCCTGTTCATGCCAGCTCAGCCCACCTGAGCCCATGCCCACTACATCCAGAAATGAAGACGTTTGAGCTCTTTCTGATCCATTGGAATCTATGCAACATATCCGTGGTTTTCTACTAAATTTTTATCACTGACGTGAATAAAGAAATAGATCCATTGGAGTTGTAAACATCATTCAAATATTCATGGAGTTAGTGGGCCAGCTGCTTGCTAACACATATACCAGATATAAAGTGAGTTCTTGTCCCTGGTTATCAGGCAAATGGACTCTTTAGTGAAATGGCAAAATGTAATAGGCAATTTCTGAAATTTGATTAGAAAGTGATGATGATGCTAGCTAGTGTTATCTATTAAGAGAGTATTATATTCTTTCTACACTTTACCTATGTTACATCCTTGAATTATCCTAATCATTCCATTAGGTGCATTTTTTTACTATGCTTGAACAAACGAGTTCTTAGATGAAGCAATTTGTCCAAGACCCCACAAATACTAAGTGGTGTTGCAGGGAATTGAATTAGGTTTTTCTGACTCTGAAGCCTTTTGATGTTTGATAGAGCAGATTATTATCCCAAAGACCAGGCTTATGCTATCCAACAATTTATCCTGAGCATCTGCTATTTTCTCAGCATGATTCTCTGTACTCTGGTGAAATAATACCCGGAAATGTTTGACTTTGCCTTCAGATGTTTACAGTCCTAAGAGACAAGTCAAATAAACATGAGTAAAACAATTAGAGAATAATTCAAAAGGAAGTAATTAAGTGCTGATAAAATAAAACCGAGTGCCAGCCTGGGATCACATACAGAGTCCTAATTTGGTATCAGACACATAGATTCAATTGCAGCTCTGCCACTTATTTCTATAAGTCTTTAGGCAAATTACTTAACTTTGATCTCCTCATAGTGTGATACTATCTGTTGTGGGACTTTGTCTTCTGTCTTTGCTGCACTGGAACCTAAGTCCCGTGAACAATCAAACAGAAAGGTACTTCACTCCGTGTCTCTTCCAAACAAACATAAGAGCACACGCAGTTGCCTGGGCTCCCCTCTGGGAGGTGAGAACATTAAAGACAGACCTGGAGCCAAGAGTGCTTCCCAAATGGCCTTCACACGAGAGGGTTCCAGCCCTTCCTAAGAAGCAGCGAGGTAAGCACCCTGGTTCAGAGAAGCAGCAAGAGCAGCCAAGGAAGAGCAGCAGGGCCAGGGGGTTGGTGAGAGGCAGCAGTGCCCAGCAGAGCAGGGGAAGGCATCAACAGGCCCATCCTAAACCTTTGCAGGGCTGGGGGCAAGAGAATAAATGGAGTCAACATAACATCTATCTGAATATTTTAGATATTTTAAATACAGCTACTAGACTGCCAAACAAAATCCTACCTTATGTGATCCTCAGCTTGATAGCACAGAGAACTATTGATCACCCCTGGCTGGTGGCCTTCGTTCATGATCTTTTATTTCCTAACCAGGCTCTATCCAGCCTCTCCGTGGCCTCACAGATGCCATGTGGACACACCAGACTGAGTGCCTACATTCCCGCTATCATCTCCATGAACAGCTCCACTTGGCTACCCCTGAGGCCGAGGGGTGTGTTTTATGACAGTGTGATGTACTCTCAAAATGACCGAATTGGGTAGGTAAGAGCTGGCAGGAAATGCTGCTTCTGTAGCAGGCAGAATCCTGCAGGGAGGATAAGTTACAACTACAAAGAGGAAGAGAGCTAGCTCCTTGCAGAAATTCTTCCTGAACGTAAAGGATTGGCACGTATGTGTGTGTGTGTGTGTGTATTCCACCTGAGAATATGTTTTTCTTGATTGAGAGAGAGAGAGAGAGAGAGAGAGAGAGAGAGAGAGAGAGAGAGATCATTTGTCTCCCATTTGTGCCCAGACTAGGGATGGAACCTACAACCTAGGTATGTGTCCTGACTAGTAATAGAACCCCCAACCTTCTGCTGTACAGGATGACATTCCAATCAACTGAGCCACCAAGCAGCATAAATATTTTTGAAGACACAACTCCTACAAAGTTCTTCCTACCTAATCCAAAATTATAACTGCATCCTCAGCACCTAACTTCAGACATGATACATAACAAGTAAGCATTTGTTAAATAAGTGCATAGCAGCAAAACTATGTGCTAGAGCCAAAACCATCTGAATCCAGAAAGAATGCTTTTAATCAAATCAGAATTAGTGAAAGAATACATGAATGAAGTATTTTTCAATGGAAAATTGGACTACTGTCATTATCACTATTATATTGTGAGTAAATAAGCAAACTCAAGTCAAGAATTAAAATACTGATGGCTTAAGATAGAAATTTAAAGATAAGATAAAAATGTAGAAATTGTCCTAGTTGTATATGGAATCTGTGAGAAGTTCTTTGAGAGATGGGTTTTTCAGGTCATTGTCCTCTGCAAGAGCAGGAAAAGCCTAAGGAACAGTATGCATAAGATCTCTATTAGTTTCTTCCAGCACTGAGGTAACTCAAAAATAACAGGATACACTTTATTTAGATTATGTAAATTTATAAATGCTATGGTCAGTCATAGTTATGAGCATACTCGTCTTTCCTATCTATAGTTGATAAAAGCTCACTTTTTGATAAATTTGATATTAGAGAAATTTAAGCAATTCTTTCTTTTATCACATTAAAAAAAGATAAAATGGAACCAGGTTTATATGTTTAATATTCAAAAAGAATCCTAGGTTATCTCTTTCAGGAACTTGTTCTACCTTATCCTGGAAGGAATTTATATAAGAAGGGCCTGGGAAAATGGGAGACAGGGAACTTAGATACTTTTTTAAAAGTTACCCTCTCCACTAAGCATTTCTCCCTGAAAGCTTCTGAGTCTGGAAGTAGATAGTATCCTTTACTTCATATATGTTTAAGATTAAGTTTTATTGAGATTCCTAATCACTAGGATTTCAAATGACACTTTAAAAATTAAGAAATTCTTTCATATCCCAAAATGACTTCTCACAAAAACATTCTTTGTCATTAAGAAGATTGACTCTGAGAAGCCATGATGAAGGATGGGCATTAGCCGAAGCTCTTAGTAAAAAGAGTAAATGGGGTTAATTCCCTGATCCTATGTTTTCTTTAGTATGTTCAAATAAACCACCCATCTTTTAGTCCTATGAGATTTCCCCTATACAAATACTGCTGAAGCCCTGGCTGTCCCAACCTGAATAATTTTTGCCTACTCTACTTAGTACATGGGCTAGGTTTCTTGGTGTCCCTTTGCCTACTGCATGTCTAACTTTTCTTTGTACTTTCCATTCCTTATTAAAATATAATTGAATTGGTCATGGATGCTGGCTGACCAAGAACTTTTCTATTTATCTTCTCCCAGTGCCTACAAAATCAAACAATTGAAAAACATTATTTCTGTCAGTTACCACTAGATGGAGGCACAAATGTTTAAGTGCTCAATACATGCTCCATGTTTGCATTTCCTGAAGGGTAATGGTACCAAGTAACACATACTGTTGGGTTCTTACTTGTCTATAAATCCTACTGCCTTGGATAATGCTGAATCTGTTTTAACTCATGTTAAGGGTACTCATGTACTGTTTTAACTCATGATATATATGAGTTAAACATTTACACATACATAGAGGCCCGATGCACGAAAATTCATGCACTGGGAGGGGGGTCACTCAGCCCGGCCTGTACCCTCTCACAGTCCGGGAGCCCTTGGGGGATGTCCGACTGATGGCTTGGTCCCGCTCCCCTACTAAATTTAGGGGAGCGGGCCTAAGCCATCAGTCGGACATCCTTACCACTGCTACAGAGGCAGGAGAGACTCCTGCCACTGCCACTGTGCTTGCCAGCCATGAGCCCAGCTCAGTGCTTTTGGCTGAGCAGCGCCCCCCCCCCCCCCCCCCCCCGCCGTGGGAATGCACTGACCGCCAGGGAGCAGCTCCTGCATTGAGCATCTGCCCCCTGGTGATCAGTGTGCATCACAGCAACTGGTCGTTCTACTGTTTGGTTGATTTGCATATTACCCTTTTATTATATAGGATGGAGAGAGGTATAAACATTATGCATTTTTATATTAGTTATTTAATATAAACATACCTTATAGGCTATTAATAATGAGGTAAATGCTTCTATGACTTAGCCATAGTCAAACAAAATTCATTTCATATTTTCTTATTTGCAAGGCCTTTAATATTTGACAAAATGTAATAATGTTAGCTGAAATTGAGACTAAAGTAAGGGATGTATCTAGGCAAAAGTAGATGATACTTATATTCAGAGCAAGATGTCCCCTTTCTGCTCCTCTCTGCTTATTACAGGGTCCTCATGCTTTTTTGCTCCTAGTACATATCTATAAATATGTACTTTCAAAATACATCTGACAGTCTTATTCACATTGAAATCTAAATGATAAGTATGTGCTATGCATTACCTCACACAGGGAAATTGTTTTTGAACAGAGCCTGTAATACTAAATTTAAGTCTTTAACAAAAGAATTTCAAATATTAGCAAATTGATAGAGAGAACCTGAATAGTTTTTTCTTGATTCCTGAAATCACTCACAAAGGAGGAAAGCCAGCCCATACTGAAATAATGCAGGAAGGTTCTAATTGATTTCCTACCTTTCACAGTTTCATTTGGTGTGATGCAGAAACATTGTCCCTAGACTTGTGATGACTTGGAGAAGGGTATTATCTGCATTTCTCAGCGTGAAGGCGCAGCTGGCAAGAAATACTGCACCAACTGCAGTCCTTCAAGAAGAGAAAGAGATGAGTCCTTGGGGCCAGCCAGACATTTGGTTCCATGAAGGGGATAACTGAAATTGGGTAAGGACTGAGAATGAAGGAAATGGAGAATGGAAATAGAAGAAAGACTGATATCCCTTACGGATTTGTAGGGGCAACTTATTCACATTTCTGTCCCCCAAAATCTTAGGCTATAAAGTGAAATTTACATTATGAAGAGTTAGAGTATTATCAAGAGACATTCTCACTAATTGCTCTATCTCTAAATATTTGGAATGCTTATTTTTTTTTTCTCTTTATCTAGTCCAGGGTACTCATTTAGGAAATATTACTAAGTTTCCAGAAAGACAATTCCACCAGGAAATGAAAACTTGAAGTTTTGTTAAATTTACCACCAAAAAATTTCTGGCCCTCTAATTCTCTAGGGAGAAGCCTTTAACTATAGATAGATGCCTACTAATGTTTCCGGCTAGAAATTCTTTGGAGAGGAGGAAAGGGGAAAGGGAGAATCCAGTGGTTCTTTTTCCCATTTGCTAGGAAAATGTAAATGCTCACTCACTGAGTTTAACCCAGCACCAGTCCTATATATACACCATGTAATTGTTCTTAAGTTGTATGATTTATTATTACTTTTCAATTATTGACAATTTGTTTGATAGGTTCCTGTCTCCTTTCTCATAGCAAATGTTTCAAATAATAGACCAGCTTCTGGAAGGCAAGTAGAACCATTCACCCAAGACTTACAGATCCCTATGGGCATTGGCATAACTGGTCACATGAAAGGCTGTGGGTGTATGGACACACAGGAAATAACAGGTTCATATATGTCATAGGAATTCCCAGGGGAAAAGGGTAGTCATGAAATTCCCTAGGATAACTGTATTTTACTCATCCACATACTCACTAAAAATTGAATGAACACTTGCAAAGGGCAGGTGTTAAACACAAAATAGTCAAAGCTCTTCTAGGGATCACACACAGTGTGAGAGATGCACACAGATGTTAAAAGATAGATTGTTATAATATGCATGAGTTCAATTAAAGAACAGTCAACTATATTATAAGAAGTTACAAAAGGGGGAACTAATTTAATTTTGGGAAGCCATTTAAGGCATATCTAGAAGTTGATATTAAAGGTAAGACTTCTAAAATGACTAGGAGTAGTCAATTTACAGGTGTCTTAGGCAGGGGTAACAGAATGTGCGAGGGTTGTCCATCTGATAAACTCAACTTTTGCTCACCGAGGAGATGATGTCCCTCTCTTTTGGATCCTACCTGTACACATTTAGCTGCTGTTTCCATTGAGTCCAAACAAGATATAGAGGTCATAGTTAAATTAGAATAATTCAAAGAGAGTTTAGAATATATAAACATGGGCAGATTATAGGGGAACATAAAGGATTTTGCAGTTAACCTGGGGTTTGCAACCATGGAACTCTTACCAGCCTCAGACCCAAAAGGATGAGCCATAAGCATGTGACAGAAGTTGGTAGTGAGTATTGTGTAGAAAAGGCCACCTTGAGCAGAGCAATGACTTTGAGTTCAAGGACCCAGCTAGCCTGAGTTGGTTCCATAGTTTCTTGATGCATTCCCATATAGTGCAGCCTCCTCAGACAGAGACAGACTAAATGGAAGGTGATGGAGACAGACTAAACGGAAGGTGATGGAGAGAGACTAAATGGAAGATGGTGGAGACAGACTAAATGGAAGGTGATGGAGAGAGACTGAATGGAATGTGGAGACAGACTAAATGGAAGGCGATGGAGACAGACTAAATGGAAGGTGGTGGAGACAGACTAAATGGAAGGCGGTGGAGACAGACTAAATGGAAGGTGGTGGAGACAGACTAAATGGAAGGCGGTGGAGACAGACTAAATGGAAGGCGGTGGAGACAGACTAAATGGAAGGTGGTGGAGACAGACTAAATGGAAGGTGATGGAGACAGACTAAATGGAATGTGGAGACAGACTAAATGGAAGGCGGTGGAGACAGACTAAATGGAAGGTGATAGAGACAGACTAAATGGAAGGTGATGGAGACAGACTAAATGGAATGTGGAGACAGACTAAATGGAAGGCGATGGAGACAGACTAAATGGAAGGTGGTGGAGACAGACTAAATGGAAGGTGATGGAGACAGACTAAATGGAATGTGGAGACAGACTAAATGGAAGGCGATGGAGACAGACTAAATGGAAGGTGATGGAGACAGACTAAACGGAAGGTGATGGAGACAGACTAAATGGAAGATGGTGGAGACAGACTAAATGGAAGATGATGGAGAGAGACTGAATGGAATGTGGAGACAGACTAAATGGAAGGTGATGGAGACAGACTAAATGGAAGGCGATGGAGACAGACTAAATGGAAGGTGATGGAGACAGACTAAATGGAAGGTGGTGGAGACAGACTAAATGGAAGGTGGTGGAGACAGACTAAATGGAAGGCGATGGAGACAGACTAAACGGAAGGTGATGGAGAGAGACTAAATGGAAGATGGTGGAGACAGACTAAATGGAAGATGATGGAGAGAGACTGAATGGAATGTGGAGACAGACTAAATGGAAGGTGATGGAGACAGACTAAATGGAAGGCGATGGAGACAGACTAAATGGAAGGTGGTGGAGACAGACTAAATGGAAGGTGGTGGAGACAGACTAAATGGAAGGCGGTGGAGACAGACTAAATGGAAGGTGATGGAGACAGACTAAATGGAAGGTGGTGGAGACAGACTAAATGGAAGGTGATAGAGAGTGGATCTGAAGGAGAACATGAAAACTTCCTGTCACACTTGGCCATTTCTAGGATGAAGACAGGATGTCAGGAAGGAATCCATCATATTCTGATGAAGCAAAACAAAAACAACAATAACAAAAACCCACCACCAACAACACACACACAAAACAAAACAAAAAATCCTACCAGCAATCCATCCCCACTTCCATTCTTTTAGTGAGATTCCTCATTTCCATTATTTCTCAGTCTACTTGGATGAATCTGCTTCCCATAACAACATGGTTTCCATATTTGCTTTCAAGCACATACCCTGGGAAAATAGACATGATATTGTTCTATTTCTGTGCAGGAATCTCTACACCTTGCTTGCCTGTTCTTCTAAATCTTTGTTCATAGTAGGGACCATGGATATTTTCCTGCACGATATGGCATGGGATTATTACTCTACAGCGTGCAGGCGAGTCACCTTGGAAGCTTGTTGAAAGGCAGAATCCTGCCCTCAGAGGTTTAAATCCACAGGTCTGGTCTGGGACCCTGGAATCTGTATTTAAAATGAGCATCCATGATGATTCTGATGCATGTGATCCAAGGAACACATGTTGAATTCTGGTATAGCTGCTACAACAAAGATAATGCATTACTGAATTGGTAGATTTCTCAAAACACTGATGAATATACCAATATTTTTTAAAAATAGAAATTTGGGAACCAAAAATTTAGAACAAAAGCAGGAAAAAAATTCAGTTATTTACTTAACTTACAAGTAAAGCTAAAAATGAATGGAGTCATTATATTTAATCATGAATTTCTAGTGAAATCATTTACAAAAGTTTTACCTTTTTCTATGACTGATCTTTTGGAAATAATGGTTCATAGTGTTTTCACTTTACATTTATCTAAGCACCAACCCTCAGGGTCACCTAATGACTTTTACACCAATGCTTAAATGCATTGGGTAGCTCATGCCTTCAAAGAAACTTGCAAATTGTTTTATGTTGTTATAAAATTTTAAAGGTGAATAAGCATTCTCTATATGTCAGTTTTGTACATTAAGATTTTCTATCAGGTTTTACTATAGAACAGAAGGTAAAAATTTTTGTGTGTAAATAGCTAAATAGTAGATATTTTAGTTATGTTTCCCAAATAGTTTCAGTCTCACCATTATTCAGTCTTGCTGTTGTCATGTGAAAGCAGCCAGAGGCCATACACAAATGAGTGTGACTATCTTTCAATAAAACTTTGTTTGTGGTCAGCAAACATTGAATTTCATATCATTTTCATGGATCATGAGATATCCTTCTTTATTTTTTTTCAACCATATAAAAATGTAAAGACCATTCTTACCTCACAGGCCATGCAAAAACAGAGAGTAGGTTATAATTTGCTGACCCCTGATTTTGAGCAATCTTACAGATTATATTAATTACAACATACAGATTTTTTTCCTTATCCCTAAATATAAGGCACAAAAGAATGTAGGTCTTCAAGCAATCACAATAAATTACATTTTACAATTGTATCTTAAAGAAAAGTTAAGAAAAGCCCGGCAGCATGGCTCAGTGGTTGAGCATTGACCTATGAACCAGGAGGTCATGATTTGATTCCCTGTCAGGGCATATGCCTGAGTTGCAGACTCGATCCCTAGTATGGGCCATGTAGGAGACAGCCGATCAATGATTCTTTCTCATCATTGATGTTTCTATCTCTCTCTCCCTCTCTCTTCCCCTCTGAAATCAATTAAACAAACAAACAAACAAACAAGGTAAGAAAAAAGACAAATCACATAAACCTAGGGTTGAGCCCTAGCTGCTAGCTTAATCTCCACAGACAGTGTCATCTTGGGCACATTATTTCTCCTTCCTAAGCTTCTCTTTCTTCACCTCTTAAATAGATTCACCTCCTCACTTTAGAGAATTACTATGAAAATGAGAAAAGGTGATATAACTACTCAGCACCATGCCTGGCACCGGGAAGATGCTCCTTTAAAATGAGCCTATTTTTCTTTGGTTAAAATAAAGGTAACAGCTGCACTTTCCATGTCATGATTGTAATACTGATTTTCAAAATCCTGATATTCACTTATAACGGCAGTTCGTAATACTGGCTGCATGATGGAACCTTCTGGGAAGGTTTTTAAATGTTTGATGAGAGAGCCACACAACTTGAAACAATTGAATCAGTATCCCTGAGGAGAGGGGCCACCCAAGCCGCAGTATTTTGAAAGCTTCCCAATGTGTAGCCATGACTGAAAACCGCAACCTTTTACGTTGCTATTTTTAAAAACTGAAACATTGGTACTTTTATTGTGGTCATGAAACGTTTGAGACATTGGTCAGCAGCTTTTGGTTATTTTTATCTCTGTCTCTAATAACCTCTTCTCCCGCTTCCTGCCCAGCCCCCCTTCATGACATCGTCAATGCAAGCCATTCCTGCTCCTCTTGGTCACCTGTTATCCTACCTCCCACAAAAGTCCTGGGAGGGACTCCTCTGGCTGGAGCACAGGCAAATGCCTCACCTTCACTTCTTTGGAGACAGCAAGCAAAACAATCAAATCTGCTAAAACCAGACTCTTTGGCCAGAGTAGACAAGTTACCCAGAGGCAAATGTAGTGACAACTCCACCGGGGGAACTCAATGACTGGAAGATATTTGAGGCAAATTGGACTGACCACACTCCGAGTGATCTCATTCATGCCAGGATGGAGAGGAATGGAGTCCAAATAAACAGCGGAGCCCGGAGGTGCCACTTAGTGTCTAGTAATTTATATTTAAATGACATGTTTGTTTGACTCCCATTTCTTATAACTTGAATTACATACATTTTATTCAAAAGTTACCATTTGGGCAGCATTAAGTAATGAAATTTGATAATTTGTTAAATAAATTGTGTTCACTTTTTAAATAAAATGCCAATATTGCAATATCATTGGGGGGAAAATAAAGCAGTTCTGTCATCTTCCCCAGCATTGGTATCACTACTTCCATCCCCTCCCGATGCCTGTGCCACTTTACAGGATCTCTTCCTGGCACACTTACTGGCATTGCAGGTGAGCACCAGGACCTAGAAGCTCCACGACCTAGAACTCTCTCAATGAGCACTAATGCCCCACCCACACTGGCCCAGTTACACCTGCCTCTCAGGGTTAACAGTGCCCTCTCTCAGGGACGGTAGACAGGTGAGGCAAGGGCTCAGATAATAAAGCATGTTTGATTGACACCAGATCAATAAACCTTGAATTCAGTGGCTCCGAAGGTGAGACGAAGAGCTAGACTCTGTTAAATGTAAACCAGTAGTGGCAGAGCACTGCCATGAAATGAAAGTTAATATTATCTCAGAATCCTGACAGCCATCTGGCACATGTGATGAGTTTTAATATTAGATAAAATCTGGACACCTTTCATGGACACCTTTAAAGGAAGCCACATTTTCCCCCTTCAGGCTTATTTCTTCTAAGATAAATGCATGGACTACAGAGAACAACCACACATTTCTTTTTTCCTTCTACTTTTCCCCATCCTATCTTTTAGAGCTCAATAGTCTCTCCATTTCACAAGTTGTTGTTTTTTCTAAAAGAATTGGGCACATTTTAAAAAATAATCCATGAATTAAAAAATTCATAGTTGGGTATGTCTCTAGTCGCAGTAAGACAAATTACAAATTTGAAATAAACATGCAACGTCCTTTTGATCACTTGGAAGCTAAGAATGATTGTGCAAAGGCGACATTTGGTTGAGCAGGAATTCTGTGCCCGCTGCTGAGAGCAGGGCTTGTCATAAACATGTAAACATCTAATGAAGATGTATTTGCTCACACATGGTCTCTACTGGGGTCCCACAATCCTGCTGTTCTTAATACATTTTCTTGAGGATAAAAAAGCTACTTTAAAAGCTATAGAAAAAAAGCTATAGATAAATCTTCATCTCAGAAAAACGACTTGATTTCTGCTCTCCATATTCCACAAAAAAAGTGCATTCTTGAGACTATAAAAACCTTAGTATTATATTTATAAATTCAATGCATTAAAAGAAGTCATTTAGAAAAAAGTTCAAGCATTTGTGGTCTCGCTATTTTTGAGTGACATATGCTTTCTGATGTGGAATCTGCCAAGATAGGCAAATCCCCCACAGAACTTCAAAAACAACTATTTAAAGCAACTACAAAAATATGGCAAACTCATGAAAATTTCTTTTTCTGAAACCAAGGAAAAGACTACGATCTGTTCCCCTCTTTAGGCCCAGGGTGGGGATACCCATGAAAAAGGGAAGAAAATGCTCTCTTACTTTGCCCTTGTACCCTCAATGGGAGGTCACTGAGAAACATTTAAGTGCCCACATTTTGAATATGCGCACTTCCACCCACCTCAGTGTCTCCGGGATTGTCTCAGAGAACACACCAGCTAATTAGCCACAGCTATGGGCTCCTGGGCCTTGGACCATCATGGCATGGGCTGTCTCACAGGAACCTGAGTGTACTGCAGAGGCCCTACAAGTGAACTGGTATGTCTGTCAGCCTCCCAGGTTTCCATAGTACCACCAGCATCTCAGAGACTCAGAACTCATAGTCCTGTGCCCCATCTGGAGTTGGGGAAAGACATATCCCCAAAATAGCAATAGCTGCTGATGAAACCAAAGCTTAATGGACCATAGCCATACTGCCTCATACTGGTATGTGAGAAAAACATAGCTCATTTCATGGCTGCCCAAAGGGAGACTTAAAGGATTACAGATTTCAGTAGTTTAGTAACCAGCAGGTGGGGGGGGGGGGGGTGGGGGGGGGACACCACACACCAAACTCATTTCTTACCACCTTATTAGAGAAAAAAAGAGAAAAGCTGAAGTCTGTACATTTTTTATTAAATATCAAAGTAGAGATAAAATTGCCTTTTGAAGTCTTCTCCTAGCGAATGTTATTAGAAAGTATGTCCTTGGTCTAGGAAAGTAGCCATTTCAAATTCTGATGTCACCATAATATCACACAGGGAAAGTTCACAAAGCTGTGAACAAGGCCCACCTTCTCACCGTGTAAAATGGTCGTTCCACACAGTTGTTCTACCAATGTATGAATCACTGCATGTATTTCCACAAGACAGATGATGACTGAACCTGTGCAAGCTCCACATTGATAAAATAAAGAGCAAATAATGAGATTTCAAGTTACTTGCCCAATGCCCTATTATCAAAGTTGGATTTGAATCAAGACCGCTTGGTGCTTAAAGCTCACTCTCTTCCACTCTATACAGTACTTACATACATCACAACTATACTTCTCCACCCTGATAGTAAGTAAAAACTACTGGAAAAAAATGCTATTTTTTTAAAGAGAAAAGTTCAATGTTTCATCCTGGATTGGACCAGAAACTAAATTATGTTAACCTTCAGAATGCAGAACTGTCTTTGTACCTAACTGTTTATATAGCTTCAAATCTGTCTTCTGGTCCACAGTGTTCAAGATCATTCAAATAGCAAATGTTGAAGAATAAATGTCACACTGTTTTTTAACTTTGCATTGTCAAATTGCAAATAGGCAATTCTTCATAAAATTTTTAGACACAGATAAAAATAAACTCCTAATACAAATATAAATGAGGAAATTACAAAACAAATCGTAACATACTTAGAACTTAAAGACCTATGAAAATCAAACGCATAATATAAAAAATGGGTAAAGTCTTAATCAGAGGTAAGGTACAATCTTAAATGCACCCATTATATAATAAAAATACTAAAAAAATAAGTTAGACATTCAACTCAGAGTTAGAAAAATAACAGAATAAACCTAGAGAAAATACTAAATTTTTACATAAAAACAGAAATAATTAAAAACATAGAAAAACACCAAAGAAATTAATAAAACCAAAAGTTTTATTAATACTTATAAAATACAGATATTTCTAGTAAAATGAGAAAAGGTACAAATAATCAATGTATGGTTTAAAAACTTGAACTTAGGTATCTACAAAGTAAAGATTAAAAATAAAAATGATGTGAATGATTCATATCCATAAATTTGACAACTTAGATGAAATAAACAATTAAAATACATAAGCATTTGTTAAATTGACTTTAGAAGAATTTTAAGTAATAAAGATGAGTCAATAATCAATAAAGAAATGTAATAAGTTGTTCAAATTCCATAGCCATAGTTCATAGTTCATCCACAACCACCTATCCAACCTGTTGCGCACACACACATACATACACACACATAACCTTACCAAAAGGCTTAGGCCACAAAACTCTAAGAAAACATTTCCCAAACCTCAACTTCTAAGAAACAGATGAAGTTTATATAATATGAAGACTACAAAACAAAAGGAAGATTTCCGACCTTCTCTACAATGAATATGTAATCCAGAATCAGAATTGTGCAAAAGATATAAATTTAAACACACTGAAATAGCAGTAAACCTTCTAATTAGGAGCCAATCAAATTTATCATAGTAAAACAAAACAAAACAAAAAAAAAAACTCGTGAATACATAAGTGGAAAAATGATTGTCTCATTCAAGATAAAAATTGTTAGCAAATAAGAGATAGTAAAGAACGTCCTTAATTTGACAGAAGAAATCTACTCAAAATCCACATTTTATGGCAAATATCACAAAATATTATGTTACTTCAGCTGGAAGATTGATATATTATGGGTATCTGTTGTATTTTCTACATTTTTATTTATGCTTACATTTTTTTCTTCATAAAATTTTAATTAAACTAGAGGCTCGGTGCATGAAATTCATACACTTGGGGGGAGGTCCCTCAGCCCAGCCTGCACCCTCTCCCAGAGGCTCCCACCACTGCCACTGCACTCACTAGCCATGAGCCTGGCTTCTGGCTGAGTGGCGCTCCCGCTGTGGAAGCCCACTGACCACCAGGGGGACAGTTCCTGCGTTGTGTGGGATCAGACCGAAACCAGCTCTCTGACATCCCCCGAGGGGTCCCAGATTGCGAGAGGGTGCAGGCCAGACTGAGGGACCCCACTGGTGCATGATCAGGACTGGGGAGGGACACGGGAGGTTGGCCAGCTGGGGAGGGACTGCAGGAGGGCTCCAGGGTGTGTCCAGCCCATCTCACTCAGTCCCTATCAGCCAGACCCCAGCAGCAAGCTAACCTACCAGTCAGAGTGTCTGCCCCCCTGGTGGTCAGTGCACATCATAGCAAGTGGTTGAGTGAGGGGCCTTAATATATCATTAGCATATTACACTTTGATTGGTTGAACGGATGACTGGATGACCAAACACTTAGCATATTAGGCTTTTATTATATAGGATATAGATTTTGGAGAAAAGGAAAAAAGAAAGGAGGCTGAATAATCCTATTAATATTAACAAAAGTTTTGATATCTGCAAGGATCCTAGAAATCCATGAGCAAAAAGTAAGATTTTATCCAACTGTTTATCCAGCACTGATTGAGGAGCAGGAGACACTCAAAGGCCTGTCCTTTGAGATGTTAATTATAAAAGGACTAGTGGCCCAGAGCATGGACTCATGCACATTGAAAGGAAATTAATTAGAAGAGATATTTTAATATCACTAGTCACCCTTTCCCTATAATATAAGTGTCAGAGATGAAATAAAATTAGTAAAATGTATATGAAAATAATATATAAATTGATTAATAAATAAATAATAACATGATATAACAACAAAAACATGATATAAAAACATATAAAAACAACATTGATAAAAACAATGACTGATAAATTGATTAAACTTATTCTAATATCTCCCCGTATACCAATTAAGAGTAAAAACACTTTCAGTGTGTGCTCCACTAATTTCCCTTGTGATGAAGTATTTCCAACTTTAACTTTAATGTCACATGCTCTTCGAACTTGAGAGAAAGCAACATATAACTGATCATATCCCAAAACGGGTTCAGGTAGGAATATTCCTACTCTGTCTAGATTGGTGCCAGTGAGAGCTTTATATGCATCACACATGCGCAAGTCAACGTTTATTTTTAAATAGCCCGTGCGCATCATATGTACTGGATGGTCAGATGTATGTATGGTCAGTCACTTAGCATTTTATATATATAGATGGGAATCATATTTATCAGATTTTGTTGTTATGATTGATTTCATCAAATGAGTGAAAGCTCTTAAGACAAATGACTGCTAATGACATTCTCCACAACCAATTTCTGACTATTGCGTTTGCCTCCCAAATACCCCAATATGTATAGAGACTGTCTTAGAGAGCAAACATAAATTCAATTCTATGAGAAGTAATACTGATTGCCTTTTGTAAATCCTTAGATTGGGCTAGTTTACATGTTAGTTCCCTCTGACTTTGGTTAGCCTCTATCAGTTTCTCCAAAAATGGCCAAACTGTGTGCCCTGGAAGAAAAAATAATTCTGGGGTAGCAAAGCTGAGAACAAGATTCTCTTCTGTGCTCAAATGCTATACTGTGAGGTTCTGCCAAGGGGCTGATTTGCTCCTAGTATCAATCCTTTTTCTCTTTTCATCACCAATAAAGCCTACTTGAGAGAAAGTGACCAAACTTTGCTTAATATAACCCTTAACTTATTGGGATGTGCTTGGACATAACAACTGGTTCCATGTATGTTAATGCAGCACCCCCTACACCTTTTTACCTCCATAATCATAACAGAATTGATTCCTATTCTGAAGAACTTTTCCAACTCCCATGATTTTTATTTTGTTTTATTAAATTGCCTCCTAAAACATGCATGAGTTTGAGAAGAAAAGCCATGAAGACATAATCCCTCATGTTATGGGTTAATTTAGCAATCACAAGAAGTATTATATCTCTAGTTTTATGCTTTTCTCAATCTTGGGTTCTCATAGCAATTGTTGATAAATGTAAACTGCCATCAGAAAATTGTTAGTTAGAGATATCCTAGAAGCTGTTGGACTGTACTGGAAAGAACTCATTTTGAGGGTTAGAATTCCCATAAGAATAGACAGTCTTTCTTTATGGAAATTCTCTATCCCATAATTCCTGTGTTTTCCTTTTTTTTTTTTTTTTTTTTTTGGAGGATAGGGCAGAAGTTGGCTATAAACTCCAAATGACTTTCTGAATAAATACTAATAATAAAGGCTATTCCCTTGCTTATTCCATTGAAACCATCTCATACTGATTCATCTTATTTATCTTCAGAGTAATTTCTTTCTCAGAGAGCAATAAGGTCCTAATGCTCAAATACGTAAACCAGTCATGTGGAAATAAATGGTTCCAAACATAAGTCCTTTCTGTGTCTCGGAGAGGAAATGTACTAAATGCTGCTCAGCCATCTTGGAGGTGTTACTCCATACAGAGCTCCATTTTAGGAATATTTACATGAGAAATAGCCCAAGTTCAATCATAAAATGGCAATGTTACCTCAGGCACACAGGCTGTGTTTGCTAGTTTTCAATATAACAGTTATTTATTTCTCTGAGTGTTTGGAGGAAAAAAAGAATAACAAGAAAAGAGTACAATTTCTGTTATACCTATTTCTATACCATCAATCAAGGTGTATTATTGTTATGTGTCTCTCTGGAGGAATCAATACTAATAAACTCCTGCCCCTTAACTCTCCTCATCCATTGAAGTCTCACAACAGAATCTGGTATGGGAATCAGACTTTTCTGCCAGGATATTATGTGTATGAATATTTGTAATATACATACAGTATTTGCAGTGTCATACATCCTTAGATACACAAAGGTTTACTTTATTATTGTTATTGTTAATCCTCACTTGAGGATATTTTTCCAATGATTTTAAGAGAGTGAGTGAGAGAGAGGCAGACAGAAAGAGAGAGAAACATCGATGTGAGAGAGACACATTGATTGGCTGCCTTCCGCACATGCCTCGACCTGGGCTAGGATCCTGCAACCAAGGTACATGCCCTTGACCAGAATTGAACCTAGGACCCTTCAGTCCATGTGCTGACGCTCTATCCACTGACCTAAATCAGTAGGGCCACAAGAGTTTACTTCAAAAGGGACTATGCATTATGTAAACAAAGGTGCAGTGACTAATTCTATTTAAACAGAATTGTACTGATTGTGGTGTGAGGAATAGAGTGTATTGAATTCACTTAACATAGAAGGCAAGATTAAGAGTTAGGCGTTGGACAGTGTTTAAGTTAAGGAGGATCTCACAGAATACAAGGAAGATCTGAGGGAAAGACCTGAGGGAAAAAGAAACTAACACTAAATACGAAGACAACAAAATTACAAGTGTTTACCATTAAACTTCTGTCTATGAAAGTTGTCATAGTTTCAACCCAGACCAGTTGTAGAGAAAAAGCCATGTTTATAGTCTGATAGAGGTTGGAATTGCCACTTGTATAACTGACTAGCAGTTGCTGGGACAAAATTTCCCACCCAATACCAAGCCTGCACTATGGCTGTCAGGTGATCAGTTTTGATTCAGCAGTCCTTATTAGGTGTATGCTGAAAACCATGATAAAATATTAAAGTAAATCAGAATATCAGTGACAAAATTTAGTGAGACTTCAAATATGCAGGTTCTAGGAGAATGCTCTTAGGTATGTACCAAAAAAATATTGCTGCTATAACCATATGTAAAGACTTACATTATACAAATATATCAAAACCAAGAAAATGCATTAATTGATATAAATACTTCTCAAAGGGTATAAAATGTTTTTAACCCATTAGATGTTTTGATTTGCCAAATATTTCAAGTATAATATGACAAATTGTGTTGGACACTAAGCAGACACAAGTATATAGAAGCTATCTTTTATGAAAGCATACTATTAACAAAAGTATAAAATTCTATATGGATTGTAAAGTGGAAGAAATTATTTATACATAAGGAGTTTGGCAGGTCAAAGAAAATAAAGATGGAAGGGCCAGGCATAAGTAAAGAATGGCACATAATATGAGATACCTAGAATGTAGTTTGATTGGTGTAGTTAGTGGGAATCTGACAAAGGAATAATATAAGAAGAGGCTGGTGAGGTAGGACTGGACTGAATTATTTGTGAAAATTCAATTCCCTAAATTGAAAATCTTATTCTTAACACAGTGGGCAATGAAGAGTCATTGATGATTTTTAAACACAGAGAGTACCATATATTAAAAATACTATGAATAGTACCAATACAGTAATAGAACAATACCAAAGGTAGTACCAATAATAAGAGTAGTAGCAATAATAACTTCAGTGTTGCCTATTTGTAATAACTATACAATATAGAAAATAATGTTGAAATAAATCCCATAACAAAACATTAAATCTTTAAGAAGTTTATGCCCTGAGGCTTAAAAGTACATCTTATTTTTTTCTTCCTTTTCCTTCTTACACTGATAGGAAAATAGCATGTGTTAGGGCTAAGCTGAAAAATTTCTCTAGTCCTGAAGCAAGTATTTAACTTGAACGGTACATATTGGTAAGGCCAAGAAAATTCAAAGAATAAGGCATAATGAATAATGAGTATTAATTAGTGTCATTGCTATCTTTTCTGGAAACAGCTCATGCTGAGGAAGCAATGGTATGGTGTAGGCTGAATGTATGCCAACAGCTTTCTTGAATTTCACCAGCTTATATATTTTTTTAAAAATTGAACATCATTTTATTTTATTCAAGAACATTGATCAGAGAAAACAGCTTTGCTTAATGAGATAATATTGCATTGGAGTGTTGGCTTCTGTGTGACTGTCTGCATTTGGAAGGGACTGTTCCCACTTGCTCTGTTTTTTGACATGAAATGAGCTTGGAGATGAATCAGCCATGTGGTGTGTGAGCCCCCAATATCATATGTTGCCTTTAGTTACTGTCAACGGGAGTCTCTCTTTTTTAATCTACTCATACCATTTGCCTCACATTAATATAGGAACTCTGTAGCACTGCAGAGCCAGAAAATGGTAGCTATTGATTGTAAAACAAGATTCGCTCTGTCTGCAAAAGTTCCTCCTGGCCAGTTTGGTGCTCATCTGTGCAATCCTGTCACAGCAAATGCACTGGACAACCTTCCACATCCCAAATTACATAATCTCTCTCCGTGGGTCAAAATCTAAAACAGCTTGAAATGCACGAACGTGCCTGAGGCCAATAGCAAATTTTCAGTTTTTGTTTTTTTCTTTTCAATTTAATATAAAATTACAGGTACATCATTAGATTTTCTTGGAGTTAAAAAATGCATATGCTATTAAAACGTTGTCAGGATGTTTTTCTTCTTTTCATTGCTATTGTTATCAATGTTATCATTGCTACTTAAAAGCTATTGCCTTTGATTTTCATAAAAATCAAGTATTCCCACCAAATTCAGTCTGTTTTGTGAATGATTCAAGAACTATTTTTAGAGCTGCTGCATATAGCCATTCTCCCTGCCTCCCTTAATGCATTGATAAGGAGCTTCATCTTAAGTAGAGTGTGACTTTATTCTTACTCTCATAGTCTCTGACAATCTTCAGTCTTGAAAAGCCCGTTGACACATGCAAATAGAGGTACACAACAGCTCGGAGTGCCAAGCAAGACTACTGTAGTCTCATCTCATTGTTGCTACTTGTGAATGTTTTAGTTTAAATTTAATCCCTAATCCAATGTCTCTTCCTCCTGCTTTGTCAAACAGAATTCTACCTAATCATCATTTAAATAGTTTTGTTTATCCATGGAAATATAGAAAGTTTGCAGAAGTACATCTGAAGCAGCAGCTGTACTCTTCCGGTTTTTACGTGCTTAGGTAATAATGTACAGTCTGAAGAAATGTACAGTCTATTCTCAATTCTCAGTTTAAGTGGATTTAGGAAGCTAGACTATGCTCAAGTAGCAAATCATCTAAGAAATCATCTTGAACTCTGTCATTTGGAATTCTGGATGTGGTGCCTGCCACCAAACAAGCCCACTTCAGACACAGCCTGAATTTAAGGCTGGAGAGAGGACTCTGAGAAACTGGGGGCTGAGGTCATTACCAGGCACTGGTGCTTCTGGGAGGTATGGATATTCTGATGGGAGGATGGGAATGTAAAGGGGGTATGGGCCTTTGGAAAATGATCCCATGGATTCACATATGCAGACTTATGGGACAATGGGTCCAATGCACCAATGACAGCTGGAGTGTGGCCCTGGCAAAAGGAATGTAGGGGGTCAGGCATTTAGCGGTGCAGTGGGGCCTCCATATTCACCAGTTGGATGTCCTTGTGAAAGTTGATGAACTTTGTGTGTTAGTCAATAGAAAATGTAAATTATGGATTTTATTTTTTTTACTATTACCCATCAGAACACTGTTTTCGAACATTAGGGGCACTTAAGTCCCAAGTTGAATCATATTTTGATATTAGCCTAAACAAGGTCCATCTTAAAATCTAAAACAATACCGATGTTAACTCTCCTCGATTCACCTCTAATTTTGAATTCCCCTTGTGCTTTCTTTCTCATGGTGGAATAATACTGCCACAGACTTACTAGTACATAGCATTCTGTTCTTTTAAAGGACTTCACACCTACTGTCTACTATGTTCCTGGTTTTATAGCAACTTCTGAGGATAGATGAATAAAATGCTGCGTTTGCCCTCAAAGTCCTCATTAAATGTTAGTGTGTCAGATCCTGGAGTGTAAAGAAATAATTGTAATTTAGCATAAAATGTGATAATAACTGAATATACAAGTTAGTAATTAATAATAATTATTGTGGTTATATTTATGGAGCCATCACTGTACAATAATCACTCCTCTATCTTATTTTTATTGTATCCTAATAATACTCAATGATGAAAGCATTGTTACTTTAAATACGAGGCCTCAGCTGAAGAAATAACTTATCTAAGGTAATATAGCTACTAAAAGATGATGTTAGGATTTGACCCCAGGTGACTGACTCCAGAGCACAAAGTAAAAGGCCTCAAAACAGAAAAGGGGGCAGTTTTCATCTCTTCCCAGAGGAGTGATTTATCTCTTGCTTGGGAGGGCTTTGAAAATGAAAAGGAGTTATCAATATTAAGAGGTATGAGACCAAGTAGCTGGGGGAAAATGTTTTAGTAAGAGGAAACAGCTTGAGAAAAAGCACAGAAACAGGAGAGAATCTTGAAACTATAAATTGTTCAAAAATTCTCAGTCTGAAAGTATGAGGGAATAAAGAGCGAAAGATGCAGCTGGAGAAGGGAGCTACTGAATGAAGCTGCGGAGCCTTGCATGCCATTCTGAGGAGCTTAGATTTAAGACTGAAGGCTACAGGGCAAGAGGGAAGTTGGTCTGGGGAGGAGTGAAGTGCTCACAATTTCATTGGGAAAAATGCCATGGTTGCAATGAAGAGAATAAATAGGAATGCAGGAAGATCCCAGACAAGAAGATAGTATGGGGCCTGCTGTGCTCTCCAGCCCAGAGAAGACTGAGGCCTGCAGGGTGTGTTGCAGTGTTGATAAAGGGAAGGGGACAGATGCAAGGGAAAGCCCAGAGGAGAGCCACGGGTTTGGGTAGTAATTTGATAGTGAGGAAGTTGGAGTAGATGAGTCTGACTTCAGGATTCTCTTGGGTGACTGGGTAGATTGTGGTACATCGCAAATAATTAACAATGGGTGAAATCACTTTTATTGAAGACACAGAAATTGCAGATTTCTTTTGAAAATGGAGCAAAAACAATGAACTCTTTTAAGTTATTTTGAAAGTCAAATCAAATACAACTTTGCTGACATTGTAATTCAATAGCTAGGAAACTGTTACAAAACTGCAAGAAAAAAACATCATCATTATGCCAAAATAATTCCTTTTGCATTGCATTAGTCATCATTATATAACAGCATTTTCCACTCCTCTTAAGAGCTTTACATGAGATAACACTAATTCTTAGCTTCTTTATCTACAAAAGAAAGACACAGTGTCTGTAATACCGCAATCATCTACTGCAGAGCTTGCAACCTTGGCGCTAGAAGTGATTCCTTTTCTGTCCATGGAACCCCAGTCCCTCCTGAGGACAGAGCCAGCTTTGAATAAAACACCAAACATGGTCATATCCGCTTTCAAAGAGCCCTTCTATGGCAGTTTGTGGAAAACAATGTAAAAATCAGTACTCCATGAAACTCAGGAATTCTCCAGGAGTGTCTATCAAGTGCTTTCTGATTATAAGCTACTTTCAGTTCATTTTGTTTCTGAAAAAAGTTTGGGATGAATGCTTATCATTACTTGGAAGAATCAATCATAAGAACACGTACCCCTTACCTTATTCAGAGACATGAGAAGGGGTACTTAATTGATTTTACAGGTATAGACCCTTAATAGATATAGGAAATTTAGAGGGATCTTGCAATGATCCAGTTAAGAAGAGTGTTAAAAATGTATTTGGGGCCGAAACCGGTTTGGCTCAGTGGATGGAGCGTCGGCCTGCGGACTGAAGGGTCCCGGGCTCGATTCCAGTCAAGGGCATGTACCTTGGTTGCAGGCACATCCCCAGTGGGGGGTGTGCAGGAGGCAGCGGGTCGATGTTTCTCTCTCATCGATGTTTCTAGCTCTCTATCCCTCTTCCTTCCTCTCTGTAAAAAATCAATAAAAATATATTTTAAAAAAATGTATTTGGGGGTAGGGAAGGAGAAGAGAGGGATAAATCATAAAAATAGCCAAACAGAAATCCCATACATTCTACTTAAAGGATGAGTAATATCTTACCCCTTCCAAACAAATTTCTAATATGTATGCTTTCACAAGTTTCCCAAGCACTAATAATGCTAATCCTAACCCTAGTCCACCAATTCTAATATTATAGAGCTCCAAAGTTATCAGGCTTGAAACACTGATTTAATCAATCAAGTAAGGAAGTATTTCATCAATTCAAATAATGTTGCTCAATAAAATGATTAGATTACAATAGATGTTCATAGCCATAAACCCAAAGTGACATAGCCCCAAGTTGTTTCTATAGCAGATTAAAGCCTAGTGATGTGTATGTGGTTCTTTACCCAGTGTGTTTAAACACTCATATTTCCTCTAAGGAACAAAACACACTCCACAGGAAAACTTATTGTAATCTATATATATATATAAAAGCCTAAGTGACCATTGCAACTGAACGGATGACCTAACAGGCTGCGTGGGGCAACCAGGCCTGCGGGGGGGGGAGGCAGTTGGGGGCCACCAGGCTGGCAGGAGGGGTCAGTGATGGGTGACCAGGCCAGCAGAGAGGGGCAGTGAGAGGTGACCAGGCCATTGGGGGGGGCAGTAAGGGGCAACCAGGCAGGCAGGCAGGTGAGCAGTTAGGAGCCAGTGGTCCCAGATTGTGAGAGGGATGTCCGATTGCCAGTTTAGGCCACATCCCCTGAGGGGTCCTGGATTGGAGAGGGTGCAGGCTGGGCTGAGGGGAAACCCCCCCACCGAGGCACGTATTTCGTGCACCAGGCCTCTAGTAGATGAATAAAAAATAATAGACAAGGCAGTTCTGCTTAAAGACTTTGCCCTGCCACCAGTAGGATGCAAGGAGTATATCCCAAATGCCATCAGTCCAGCTCAGAATTATAGGAGCCTCTTTTTAACAAGATACTTAGGTTTGGAAAAATAAACCCTTATCAGTCAAAATGCAATACAGATGGAAACTAGATTCCAGACTTCTGTGAAAATATAAAATGTTTCGTTATATGCAAGAGAACACAAGGAAATTGATCTTAAGAGAAATTTTATAAGAAATTAAGAATCTTTTGGACTGTGTTAAGTCTGTGAATATATTCATGGCATTTATGTGAGGCATTTATAGTTTTTAGCAAATAATAAGCACACAGGAGGGAAGATCCTTTTATTTCCAGAATAATTTGTTGGATTAAAAGCTTTACATATCTTAAAATATTTCCATTCTAAATTCCTCAGGCAAAATTTCATTTGCATGTGTAATACAACATTTAGCAATATAAAAATAAAACCAACCCCCAATGAAGAAGAAATCTCACACATATTCAAAGGATAATGAACCAGTTGTACCACCCAGTAGTAATACATCTGGATAAACGATTAAAATTTCTCAGATTCTTCATTGAGCCAAAAATGAGTCAATTATAGGAAAGAGAGGGTATAGTCTGCTGGGATGGTACAAAAAAGCAGCAACCTTGCCAGCCTGTCACTGCCGCCATGGCAGAGCAGCCATAAACGTTGGCGGGGATGTGACATGTCTTGCAATAATAAGCTGTCTCCTGCAAGGTAGACAGCGATATACACGTTGTACGTCTAGCCTGAGTTGTGAACAACGGAGTGCAAAAAGCTGGTTTATGTGCACCTAAGGATATTTACCTCTGTCAAGTAGTTTGGGCTGGTTTCCCATGGGGCCCGATTTTAAAAGATCTAGAATTGGTAACTTGTTTTGATAACTTTGATCTTAATTTAACAGTTGTGCTTTTCAAAAAACAATCCAAGAAGATTAATACTTTGGACTCCTGATGTGCTGATACTTAAACATTTTGCCAGAAGGAGGACTGCAAATTAGCATAATTAAGGAGGTGACTTCTATGCTCTGATATTAGTCTAGAAACAACATACTATATTTCACATATTAAAATTTACAAAGCATATTAATATACATTATTTCCTGTGTTGTTTGAAGATAAAAGAGAATAGTAGAGTATAGAGAATAAAAGCATTGAACAGAGAAGCAAGGTACCCAGATTCTAGGAATAGTCATGTCATCACAGGTAGAAATCTGGGTTCTTGGAAAAGTCACCTTATCTTTTAAGGTCTGCTTCCTCTTCTGTAAAAAAGGAGAGCATTAGATAGAAGATAAGTAATGCCCCATGTACTTCTAACATTTTGTTATTCATGGAAGGACAGACATAACTCTCACTGGGTGAATTTCTTTGCTCTACACTGACAAGAACAGAAGGCTAAGGGAGTTTAAGTAATGTGGCTAAAAGCATATGTCTAATAAGTGTCAACCCCAGTCTGACTCTAGACATTTGGAGGGAGCCTCTGATAAACTATCCCACTCCTTCATGGAACCATTAAGAAGGTCAGCAGCCAATGTCCATAGCCCTTACCTAGCGTTGCTAGAGTTAGCAAATAAAAATATAGGATGCCTAGTTAAATTTGAATTTGGGATAAGCAACAAATTTTACTTTAATATAAGTATGCCCCACATAATATGTTAGCTATACTTACATTTTAACAGTATTTGTTATTTATGTAAAGTTCAAATTCAACTGAGTATACTGCATTTTATTTTATTTTTTAAATATACTTTTATTGATTTTAGAGAGGAAGGGAGAGGGATAGAGAGAGACAGAAACATCAATGATGAGAGAGAATCATTGATCAGCTGCCTCCTGCACGCCCCTGCTGGGGATCAAGCCTACAACCCACGCATGTGCCCCTGACTGGAATCGAACCTGGGACCCTTCAGTCCACAGGCCGATGCTCTATCCACTGAGCCAAACCGGCTAGGGCAGTATACTGCATTTTATCTGGCCACTCTACCCTTGCTCCATGAAGGAATGGGATGGAGGGTCAAGGTACTCCCTGCTCTAAAATCCATGTGGGCGTCTTGAGCCAGAGTTTCTTGGGCACCAACATTTATCCATTGCATAGCATCTCCTCCTGTCAGAACGCTGGTGCTCCAGAAAGAAGGAGCAGTTCCCCCTTTCCTAGGGAACTGCTGCCTCGGAAGATCTGTTTGTCCACCCTTCTTCCGCCAGTCCTATTTCTGAACATTTGAATCATGTTTGTGGCCTCCCTCTATTACCACCAGATTCCTCCTTGTGATTCACCCTTTGTCTGACACTGCAGTTGTCTCTGTGCTGTAGTCTAAACACTGACCTGTTTTCCATTCCTCCAGATAAGATTTTTAATTCTGGACTCTTAGCATATGTTTTGGAAACAAAAGGGTTCTGGCCATCACAGTTAGAACTTAGACTGTACTCCTGGTACAGAAACTCTCCAGAAATTGTCTTCCTGCCGCTTCCTCCTGCCAAGACTTTTTAAGCTTCCAAAAAATACCCCTCACTCTCAGTTTGGTATCCTGTTACTTCCACCTTGCTTCAGAGCTAACATCATATAGAACAGCTAAGCTAGAGTACGGAATAAGAATTAGTCTGGAACCTATGCTTTTATGTAAAATGGCCCATACCTTCACAGTTGGCTAGAACTGTGCTGTCCAAAATGGTAGCCACCAGCCACTTGTAGTGATTTAACTTTAAATTACATAAAATTAAGAATTCAGTTCATCAGTCACAAGAACCACATTTTAAGTGCTCAATAATTGCCCAGCTGGCATGGCTCAGTGGTTGAGCATTGATCTATAAACTAGGAGGTCACAGTTACATTCCAGGTCAGGGCATGTGTCCTGCTTGTGGGCTTGATCCCCAGTGTGGGGCATGCAGGAGGCAGCTGATTGGTGATTCTCTCTCATCATTGATGTTTCTTTCTCTCGCTCTCCCCCTCTTCCTTCTCTCAGAAATCAATAAAAATTTATTTAAAAAAATAAGTTCATGAAACATTTTCATTGACACAGAAAGTTTGAAGATGGTTACTCTAGAGTCTAGAGTGGTCGGCAAACTGCAGCTCGTGAGCCACATGCTGCTCTTTGGCCCCTTGAGTGTGGCTCTTCCACAAAATACTACGGCCTGGGCAAGTCTATTTTGAAGAAGTGGCGTTAGAAGAAGTTTAAGTTTAAAAAATTTGGCTCTCAAAAGAAATTTCAATTGTTGTACTGTTGATATTTGGCTCTCATTGACTAATGAGTTTGCCAACCACTGCTCTAGACCAAGGGTCAACTCACTTGTTTTGTAAAAGGACAAATAATATCTTTTAGGCTCAGGGCCATATGTTCTCTATCTTATATTCCTTTTTGTATTTTTAAAACAATGCTTTAAAAAGTAAAAACTATCCCTCACTGTGGTCATACAAATATTGTCCACTTGCCAGATTTAGCCCACAAGTCATAATTTGTCAACACCTCCTCTAGGCCATTCCTTCTCACTGGAATAGTCAATGTACCCACCTTCCTATTTTTCTTTTTATCAGCAAATTTATCTCCTTAATGGTCTTACTTCCCCTGGCTCTGATCACTCCACCTCAAGTCCTCAACTTGCCTTAACTTTAATTATATTCATTTGTGTTTGGAATCACACAAAATAATATTCCCTACAGGTTTCTCCCTGTGAAAGGATTGATGGCTTTCCAACTATTTTTACCCTAGTAATGTTTGTATCTCAAATACCAGATAACCCTCCCCATGCCTTCTATTCCACTGTCTCACTCCCCTGAATACTGCCCCAAGCACACATGACAAAATATTTTCATGAGTATTTTCATAGTATTATGAAATATGTGAAAATGCTTCATAAATTTTTTTGGTGCAATATCATTTGATGAGAATATGAATTATGTATGATGTTTTTCATATATTCCATAATCTATGTAATATATAATCATTAAATTTCTTGCCAAACTGAAATTGAAAATTGGGGGCGGTATTCTATTCTTTCACATTGCTTTAGGTTTTTTTCTTACATTCTGTTTTCTCTTCAAAGAAAAGAAAATTGGGTAAACAGGGGAGAACTAGGAGATAGGAGGTTAAAACCTACCTTTGCTTTAGGAGTGCAATAGACAATATGGGTTTAATAGAAGGATATTATATTCATATTATAAAAGTTGTATGTATATTGTAAAAGTTATCAATCCATAAATGATAGCCACAGTCAGCTAATTAAAGTGAAATAACTGATTTTTAGATATTACTTACTTCAACCTACTTTTTCTCTCCTGTTTGGAAGAATGAATGAGGACTCTGGCTGCATTCGACTCTAGACCAACATAGATGTGCTTTTAAAGAAAAGACAACTGACTGATTGTCAGACAAAACCATTATATTTTCAAAATCTAGATTTCTGTCTTTCATGTTTGAACTTGAACTAAGTATATTTTACTTTTTAAGGCACCTGAGAAAGATAGGATTATTGCATTGCACTACAACTGTTCCATAGACAATTCAGTTTATTTCCACAAGATCTGCTTGTATGTGCAACTCTCTTAACATTTCTTCCTTCATGTGGAAAGATACACCCACATTCATTCAGGGATTTAATTTGAAAATCCATTCCATTTAACATGCAGCATGATCTCAATATTTAACAGCTGTGTTAACAGGAATTGATATACTGAAGAGTTCTACTAAAAGCTAGAAATATGATATCTTGTCTC
The DNA here is from genome assembly GCA_026230045.1 of Corynorhinus townsendii. Classification (NCBI taxonomy): domain Eukaryota; kingdom Metazoa; phylum Chordata; class Mammalia; order Chiroptera; family Vespertilionidae; genus Corynorhinus; species Corynorhinus townsendii. Next base: position 136,037,000 of record JAPDVU010000007.1, on the reverse strand, counting down.
TACAAAATGTGAGAAGGTACAAAAATATACTGAGATATAAAGTGTAATGAAGCTGAAAAGTAAAAATCTTAAAAATCAATTAGCTGGCATCCAATGTTTGAGAGAATGCCTGCCTTGGATACATTTTGAATTTCTTGTAAAAAAAAGATCTTAGTTTTGTCATTTGGTTCAATCTCTAAGTAGAATGATAGACAGAGTCTTAGGATACAATTTAGTAAAACAGGGTACCACATTTTTCAAGGTGCAAGAAAAATCATAATGGATATATTACCAATCTTGGATTGCCTTCATTAATTGGTTTTCATTATGTGAATTCTGATGCCAGAACTGCACTTGTTATTGACACATTAAAACATCCAGGGCGTGGCAACCTCATTTTCTAAAAGTCAGTCAGGAGAGGGACAGCCCCGGGTAGAAGGTGGATTCTGTAAGAGTGGGCAAAGTGGCCCAATGCAGCAGCTTCTCTGCAGGCAGGGACCCAGCCCGCTGCAGCACCACGACACAGGGACACAGGACACCACACTGACAGCCTGGGCCTGTGCTGCCGAGAGAGAGTGACAAGTCACTGTTATATTTCCACATGAGTAAGACCACTTTCCAGTTCTTTTGCAAAGAGCTGACAGATCTGATTATAGAGACAGGCTGCCCATCCGCACAAGAAATGGATGTGCACAAGGAAATTGCTATCGTTTTTGAAGCCCTGCTGTAAACTGGGAATGCTGATTTCTTCCACACAGAGGAAGGGCAAGGTGGCTAAAGGTCGTCAGGACAGGTGAGACTAATCTTTATTTAGAGAATTCAGTAGTGACTGAATTGGGAGGTTGTTTCTGTATTGGGAGGTTGTTTTAAAACAACAAAACCATCAAAATTCATTTCAGACAATGAGTAGAATCCTGGGCAGAATGTAAAATAGAACTTCAAAAATAAGAGCTGTCATTTGATACTGGGTGACGCTTAATGTTGTAGATGAACAATATAGTCAGTTGCCAAAAGGTTCTACATCTACCTGCAACCTAACTACCAGTTTATTGAATGCCTCTCAGATCTAAGTTAGCAGAAACTCACCAGCGTGGTAAGAACTAACTGACACTATATTACATTGTGATTTAGTGAGACCAGGCTGACTTGATTAAGGTAACTCCTGAGTGTTCATGAGACATTCAAACTGAGAAGAAAAGCAATGAGCAATGATTTGTCAACTTGAATATTTTGTGATTATAAAAGTATATTGGAATGGACAAGAATGACAGAATATCAAATGCACATAGAAGGCTGGTCATTTGCATGGAATCAAAAATAGAAAAGAGGATTGGCAGAATGGGGATTTATAAATATTGTTCTACAATATCCAGGAGAAATGCTGTGCTGACTCTAATCAACTGCTATGATCCACTGGGCAGAAGAAGCTTCCAGTGGAAAAGCGAAATAGGTTATGTTCCCCAATGCTTCCCAAACTGTGTTCCCTGGAGCCCAAGTCATTTAACCAAATGCACACACACACACACACAAAAAAACAAAAACAAAACAAATAAAACAAAACAAAACGTTCATCATCTAGTTAACTTTAGAAAACACTGTGTGCTGCATACTCCACTTGGGGATGGATAATGGACATTAGCATATCATGAGCTCTAGGAAAATTTCTGAATAAAAAAATAATAGTGAATTTTGTTTAACCAAGAATTTTTCAAACTTATTTAATCAGATTGCCAATATCAAATGGCTATCAGCTTTCCATGAAAGTATGATGTGTGACACGTTACAGTTGAAATTATTCTTTATAAACCAGTTCCTCTGCCCTAACTGCATGCTTAGCAAACACTCCTATGCCTGTGATGTGGGCGTTGGTATGACGATACCTATCTGCAAAGTAATGCCCAGGGAGAAGGCCTGCCCTACACTCTGGGCTAGATATGTCCTACTGTTCAGGGCCTCTGCCCCCAGGAGAATTGCTGAGACCCTGACGCAGAATTCTTGATTTATTTTCAGATTTCCTCTGTCTCTGTGCAATTTTTTCACTGTTTCCTTAGGAAAACTAAGCACACTTAGAAAGGGGTGAAGAGAGAAGGAGACATTTCATCAATTCATGCTAACAGTTAAAAAAAAAAAAAAAAACAACCCTCACAGCCTATTAAGACCTTATTTATGAGGGAGGAGCAAATGGGAAGGAGAAGCAATAAAAGTTACAAATTGCCTGTGTTTGTTCTCTAGACTCAGTGGTGTATCCTAATGCAGCATTTCCCACTACATGTCTCAACTGCTAACAGAGAGCTATGCCCAACTAATTGCAACTTATAATAAAATGCAGAAGTGTGTGAATTACAGCCTGGTGGTTAGACTCAGTGGAGTTGGCACACTTTTTTTTTTTTTTTTTAAGGGTTAGATAGTAAATGTTTTGGGCTTTGTGGGGCCAAGAATCAAAATTGGGGATATTATGTAGGTACTCACATAATGATTTAAAAAGTAATCAATTAAAAATGTAAAATCTATTCTTAGCATGGGCAGTTAAAACAGCAAAAACAAAGACAGGCAGCTGGTCAAATTTAACCCACAGACCGTAGTTTGCCAGTACCTGGTTTTAGAGCATGGGCCCTGGTATCAAGCAGAGAGAAACAATAGTCCTATACATCAGACGTTCAAAGAAGCATTTGAGAAATTCCAAGTTCTGAGTCCACAAATCCATGAGGCAGGGATGATAACAAGATGAACTGCATTCAGAACTGCTCAGTTCCAATCCCAGAGGATGGGAGCAGTGTCTGCTGCCCCCCGACGGATGCCCTGAGAATTGCTGCTTGAAAGCTTATAGCTCTTCTGATGATGGGGTGTTTGGGGGTGGGGAGAGCTGAGAGAGGAGAGCAGACTCTGAAAGACAGAAAGTCATCAAGGACTTTGGCCTGCTAACCAAGGCTGTTCTGTGAAATATCAGTTCAGACATGTGAGAAGATCCAGGCACCACAGTCATCCCAGGTGGCTTACAGCTTGTGGAGGGACCAAGAGCTCTCACACTAAGAAGAAAAATAAGCCCAGCCAGTGTTGCTCAGTGGTTGAGCATTGACCCATGAACAAGAAGGTCACGGTTTGATTCCCAGTCAGGGCTCATGCTTGGGTTGTGGGCTTGATTCCCAGTGTGGGGTGTGCAGGAGGCAGTTGATCAATGATTCTCTCTCATCATTGATGTTTCTCTCTCTCTCTCCCTCTCCCTTCCTTTCTGAAATAAATCAATATATATGTATATGAAAAATCAACCCTGAGGACTCAATGAAACCTGCACCACATCCTTCCCCATGGTAAATAGAGGAAGGCCCTGTAGGAGGATAAATATGAGAGAAAAACTGAGACAAAGACAGGTTTGGTTCAGAGGTTTGAATTATGAGTTTCAGAATGAATATACAGAGGAAATGGAATGGAAAGACTAATAAACAATAAAGTCAAATCCGGGAGAAACCAAGATGGCGGCAAAGGTAAACACCTAAACTGCTGCCTCACACAACCATTTCAAAACTATAACTAAAAGACAAAATGGACATCACCCAGAACCACAGGAAGACTGGCTGAGTGGAAATTCTACAACTAGAAGGAAAGAGAAAAGCACACTGAGACTCAGAGGAGCTGCAGGAGGCAGAGGTACTGAGACGAGTACAGAGAGGACTGGCAACTGAGTGTGCGGCTGGCTTTCTCAAGTGGGAGGGAGACAAAAGCTCCCAACTGCACTGAACTCCAGTTCCAGGAGAGACTCTGGGGACCCAGACTCATTCAGGGGGAAACTGGACTGTCTGGCAGCAGGCAGAACTCCAGGGCAGCTTTCTCTCAGAGGTGCTTGCAGTGATTACCACAGGACACTGAGACACAGGGGCCTATTAGGACAGGGCTGATGGGAAACCAATGCTGTCTACTCCGCCCTGAGACTCTGCCCCATTCAAACTGAGCACAGAGGCTTTTGCAAGTCTTGTCCCATAAGGGTGTCTCCAGCACAGAAGTTCTTCCAGCGTAGGCACAGCTGATCCTCACAGCCAATTGACCTGGAGGTCAATTCCTCCCAGTGATACCAACAACAATCAAGGCTTAACTACAACAAGGCTGTGCACACAGCCTACAAAGGGGTGCACCAAGAGTGTCCACTTCAGGTAATTGGGGAGGCTGAGCCACTGGGCCCTATAGGACACCTAGCACACAAAGCTACTCTATCAACTCAGGGAAGCAGCCAAAATGCGGAGACAAAGAAACAGATCACAAATGAAAGAAATGGAGGAAAGCAAATGACTGGATATAAAGTTCAAAACCACGGTTATAAGGTTTTTCAAGAATTTCCTAGAAAAGGCTGATAAATTTAGCGAGACCCTTGAGGATATGAAAAAGGACCAACTAGAAATTAAGCATACACTGACTGAAATAAAAACTTATACAGAGATCTAACAGCAGACTAGAGGATCGCAAGAATCAAGTCAAAGATCTGAAATACAAAGAGGCAAAAAACACTCAACCAGAAAAGCAAAAAGCAAAAAAAAATCCAAAAAGTTGAAGATAGTGTAAGGAGCTTCTGGGACAACTTCAAGCGTATCAATATCAGAATTATGGGGGTGCCAGAAGAAGAGAGAGAACAAGATACTGAAAACCTATTTGAAGAAATAATGACAGAAAACTTCCCCCACCTGGTGAAAGAAATAGACTTATAAGTCCACAAAGCGCAGAGAACCCCAAACAAAAGGAATCCAAAGAGGACCACACCAAGAGACATCATAATTAAAATGCCAAGAGCAAAAGACAAAGAGAGATTATTAAAAGCAGTAAGAGAAAAACAGTTAGTTACTTACAAGGGAGCACCTATATGACTGTCAGCTGATTTCTCAACAGAAACTATGCAGGCCAGATGGGAGTGACAAGAAATCTACAAAGTGATGAATAGCAAGAACCTACAACCAAGATTACTCTACCCAGCAAAGCTATCATTCAGAATTGAAGGTCAGATAAAGAGCTTCACGGATAAGAAAAAGCTAAAGGAGTTCCTCACCATCAAACCAGTATTATATGAAATACTGAAAGGTATTCTTTAAGAAGAGGAAGAAGACGAAAATTGAAAGTTAAAAATTATGAACAACAGATATATATCTATCAACAAGTGAATCTAAAAATCAAGTGAATAAAAAATCTGATGAACAGAATAAACTGGTGAATATAATAGAATCAGGGGCATAGAAAGGGAGTGAAAGGGAGTGGGACAATTCTTGGGGGGAAAGGGGTGTGGGGGGTGTGGGAAGAGACTGGACAAAAATCGTACACCTATGAATGAGGACAGTGGGGGGTGGTAAGGGCAGAGGGTGGGGTGGGAACGGAGTGGAGGGAAGCTATGGGGGAAAAAGAGGAACAATTGTAATAATCTTAACAATAAAGATTTATTAAATTTTAAAAAAAGAAAAAAATAAAGTCAAATCCTATGTATGAATAAAAACCTAAGTCTGAAATTTGTATATAGCATTAGTGCAAAACAAACCTGCACTAAGGCATATGGTGGTGAAGTTTTAAAAATCTAAATAGAAGAGAAAAAGTTAACAGCTGCTCTAAAAAAATAAAAACTTATCTCCTTGTATATGAGGATCAAATTGACAGGAGAATTTTTATGAGTAACACTAGTCTCCAGATAACCATGGAATCTTATTTTCAAGGGTCTGAGAAAAACAATTTACAACTAGTATACAAGTGTGAGAACAAAATAAAAATATGCATGAGGATACCTAGGACTAAGAATATTTACTTAGACATTTTGTGGAAAAAACAAACAGCTAAGTGGTCAACTCTGCAAAACAAAACAAAAACAAAAACAAAAATTCAGAGAGAGGAAGGCATGTGGATAAAAAAGAAAATTTAAAGACAAAAGCTGGGTTTTAGACCAAAAAAAAAAGAAAAAGGATAGAGGATGAGAATAAAAACCAATAGCTAAGCCTAAAAATTGCTGTTGCATAAGATATGACATAAAAATCTACACATTGGATGAAAATCACAATTATTTTAGTCTAAAAGTTGGTAATAATGGAAGGAGTGTGACTAACCAAAAAGAGAATAGCTTTTAATTATCCATCTCAGTTTAAATAAATCATCATTCAAATTTCTATGATCCAGTGAGTATAAAACTTCATCCTGACACATGGTTCATCTGCTTCATGAAACTATCTAAAGGTCAATGCTAATCCCAGAGTTCACGTCATCCTGTAAAGCAGAAGATGGTCCACACCCTCCCAAAATCCTGATGGGAGTTGCAAGGGAGACATGTTCAACTTCCCAATACTCATTGTGAGCTGGGCTGGAAATGAGATTACTATTTTTGCTAGACTGTAGGCAAGCAAAGTTTTAGGTTTAAATTAGCAGCAACTAAGACCAGAGAGAGTGGTCTCCTTATATATTTTCTCAGAGATTGTCTTTATTTTTATACAGCTTTTAAAATATAGTAATGGAATGTGGATGAAGAGGACAGACAGTCCACCTTTACTATTTACTATCACATCACTCACCTTTAACCTTAGAGATGTAATAGGTGTACAGGACCATTTGCTGAAACATCATTAGATTTACTCATCATTAGCCTTTGCATTAACCAGAAGACATTCTAATTTTTAGAATCAAACCAGCTGTAGCAATAAAATCAATAAAAATCATAACTTTCTAAAAACAGGAGTCCAACAATGAATTCTTAATAATATCAAATCCTTTTTATATAGACAGTCTTTGAGAAATAAATGCATATCTTGCTCACCAAGAGAGGACAAGATACATTTATAAGAAAATGTAATCCTCACCAAGGATATGGTTTTATTGACTTTGGAGAGATAGGAAGGGAAAGAAACAGAGAGGAACATTGATGTGACAGAGAAACATCCATCATATGCACCCTGACCAGGGATCGAACCTGCAACCTAGGTATGTACTAGTACTCTGACTGGGAATTGAACCACAACATTTTGGTGTATAGGAAAACATTCCAACCATCAGAGCCACCTGGCCAGGGCAGGACAAAATATTTTTTAAAGAAGAATTAGCAAATACTAAAAAAATTTTCTCAGGGCAACGTTTTTCGGGTCCCCATAAGAAGTTAAGTCAAGGTTAGAGGAGTCTGGGATCAGAAGCAAAGGATAGCAAATGTCACCCACTCACACCTCCCTTTTCATGAAGTAACCCTTCTACCATGGTTCAGATCTCCACTTTTCTCAATTGCAAAACAGAGAGATGTCCATGCCTGTGTGGCCCCCCGTGTTCTTCCCATTTCTATCAGTAGGCAAAATGGAGCTCTCTTCCTTTTATCCCCCTCATCTCTCTCCACCTTCATCTCTATTCAGAAGAGGTTTTCTAATATCATGGTGAGCACAGATTATGCTATGAGATGTTGTTATCTCCTCTGTAAGAAAGACGTTTCCTTTTCTTATGGCTTAATTATGCTTTTACTATGTTGAAGAATGTGAACAATGAGGGGGGATTATGCTTGGTGATGTAGACACAGCATAAAACGGATTTGTCAGATTTAGCACAAGTAAGTGGAGGCTAGAGCAGGACTCATGGGGGAGAAATAGTAAAAGAAACAGGAAGTCCAAGAGAAAGAAAATACCATGGCTCATAGTCCTAACTCTGGATGCCAGTTCCTTTCCTGAAGCTACTGGAAAGACCTGGTTATCGGTGGTGATGAACTGTGCCCTTTTCTTTTCAATATTTTAACCAGAATGTTAGACTGTATGAGTACGGCTCATGTTGATCACAAAAGTTCCTGCATTTTCTCAGCTATTTTACTACTGAAATGCCGTTAGGGCTCAATCAATGCAATGGCACTTGCCTTGTCAACATTTTATGATCTTTGTCTCCTTCCTCTTTATTTCTGTTTCCTCAAGACTCAGAACAAATGCCTTTCTGTACTGTAAAGAATCCATGGTTCCAAAAAAGTACATAAAGAGATTTGATCAGTTTAATCAGACTTCCTCTTCTTTTCAGCAAATGAGGGGCATGTCAGCAAGCAGGCTGTTAGATTTGGTTTTGGCAATTTCTTTTTATTGTAGTAATGACATTTTAAATTCTGACTACAAAAATAAACATGACCATTATAGAAATTTGAAAACTATAGAAAAGACTGAAGAAAAAATTAAAATCCCCCATAATCCTACCACTCAAAAATTATTATTCAATGTGTTTTTAATATTTTTATTCATATATATATAAATAATATCAGTGTGTCTATATAATTTAACTCCATTATGTTTCACTAAATATATCTTTGTCTTTTTCTTACATTTTATTTAAATTTATTTTATTGCTCAGTGTTCCATTTGTATGTACTATTTTTTACTGAACTAGCTATTTAGTACAGAACATTTTAATTTTCATTATAAACACCACTACGGAAAGTGCCCTTCATTTTATTTACCTGAAGCAAACACCATTCACACTTTTTAAACTGCTCTTACCAAGTCTCTAGGGAGCTAGACTGCTGCCATTGCCACCTCCAAGCAACAGCACTCTAGGTGAAAATAGTGCACAGAGAATATCAAACGGTTCCTTCTGAAACTGGAGGTGCTATTATGCAGGAGGGAAAGAGGGGCAAATATATAGGCTCTGGTTTTCAAAGTCATAGTTGATAATCAGGTACTGGGCAAGCACCCAGCAACTGTGATGGATAGTTGAATAGTAGCATAGTCAATTCTGAATAATCTTTATAAGAGAAGGGAACTTTGAGTGAGATTAGAAAAGAAAAAAAAGATGGAGGATGAATAATCCGAACAGCAATCCAATAAAAATGAAAAATCATTGGTATTTGATTTGAGGATAGATAACATTTTTGGAGCAATAAGAATAATTCTCTATATTCAGGGTTTAAATGATAATTTATATTGGCACTGCTTGAGCTCACACAATATTGAACACCATTATGCAAAATTGGTCAGAGACAAGGAAGTTGGCCTAGGATTAAATTTGTGCACCCAGGTACTATGTACCATGGATCATCAACATGCAGAAATGCCAGAGCTGCTGAGTAATGCAATGTTGATACATGGCCACACAGCATTTTAATTGAGGCTGAGAAGAGAAATGGATGTCCTAATAAGTAGAGTTCTGAAAAAGAAGTCAGCATTGAAGACAATCATCACAAAAGAAAAAGTGCAATCTCTAATGCATGTTGTGTATAAGAAAGAGTTTGCTTAAATCATTTAAAATCCAGAATATTTTATTTAATCTAGAGGGGAATCCAGAGTCCTTGTTTAAAAAAACCCATGTTCTCCTAAGCACCCTCTTCCTTTTCCTTTTGAGGGCTCTAGAGGTTGGCCTACCTTATTCCTTTTCCATGGCGACTGCCCATTGCTCCCATATGTGATTTCTTTTTTCCTCAACGGTGAACTGATAAATGTTTAACAAAAACTCTTCAGGAAAAAATATACATATGTACCTTCTGATACATAAAATCCTTTATCAAAATAAAGAATCTGTAGTGCACAATTTACAAATAATAAAAATAATATTACACACAATTCTATATAACCAGATGATTCTCACAGAATGTTCTGGTCAATTTTTGCCAAATTCAGGTGTCCATAGCCAATTTGTTATTGTAATTGACAAGTGTAGTTCTGACTCAAATGTTGGATGATATTTTCATTTACATTAAGGACTGACATGAAAGTGAAACAAAGAATATGTATAAGAACCACACTTGCTCATCAGTGATGTGAGTGGCTTTTTGTTGTTGTTGCCAAATGGGATAATAGTTTTCGAATGCTGAAATATTTTATGTACTACTCACAAAGTAATAGATGCAGGTATAGCATACTTTTAATTTTGAAATGCATTATAAACATTTCAGCATTGTTTTCATAACTTTAGACTAGATATCAGCAAACTTGGGTTCCTGGACTAAATCTGGGAGGACTCCACACTGGTGAATAGTTTGATACACAGGTGCAAAAAAAGTTTGCCAATTTCTGGTTTAGATGATCAATAAAACAACAAATTGAGCCTTGATGTGTAACATTTTTTGTCTTTGTGGTATGAGTACTCCCACATAGCTAATTTCAAGCCACTAAACTGACCATGATAATGGGAGGAGATGCACAATAATGCATTATTCTATATTTCTACCAAGAAAACAGTCATAAGTAATCTTGAGCATATAATAATAGTAACATGTAGTAAAATAATTAGAATGTGGTGAGTTTTAAGTATTTATTACCTTTGCTTTTAATATAATTTATGTAATCATTAATTTATATTATTTAATTTTTAACAAGACTCTATGTGTAACTACTAGTTTTCATAACTCATGGCAATCTACCCGCAGGCTCTGGTGAGCCACTAGGAGCCACCTGTGGCACACCTCTCATTTTATTATCACTGACCCCACCTCACAATACAATACCCCTGTGTTCCTGTCCCTCAACTTAATCCACCATTTTGGAGCTTTATTAGGGAAGGACAGACTTTAGATATGTTAAACAAGAAAACACAGACAGTTATTTAAAGGTCTTTTTCTACTCTTTCTCTATATTTAATTCTCTGCAGTTAAATAAAACTGGAAAACTCAAAGTTTACAAGAAAACAAAAAAAGAGTTAAAGATGAATTTTTAAACACTAACAATAAAAGATCTCTCTACATTGTAAAGAAACATAACTTACCACTATATTTGGCCATTTGATCTGAAGGAGTTGGGAGTAAGGTGAGTGGATTAAAGTGATAGAACTGGAGATAAACAGCCAAAGAGCTAAGTGCTGAAATTTGATGTGTATTGGGGTTGGGGACATTGCGGAAGGGAGTGAGCAGGAGTAGCCAGAATGCATGGCTGAGACTGGGATGTGTCTACAAGAGCTAACCTTCCCCATCTTGCCAGATCAGGAACAAAGTGAGAAGTTGGACAAAAGAAGGAAAATGGATTGGAAGAACAAATTAAAAATAGTAGCAATTCAGAAGTAAAGCAAGATATGTTAGTAACTGGCCTTGGCTCCATAACATCATGGTAAAAGTGAACAAAACTCAAACACTAAAAAACAGCTGTGTTGCTAGTTACCATTATTTTACCAAAGCAATTACAGTGGGTGAAGTGATGTTTATTCTCACTTTCATAATCAATGAAATATGTTTAGGCCTCACTGATGCTCTATCTTCCTCCCTCCTAATTTAATAGGAGTTTTCTTCAAGAGTGCATTGTATAAAGCCTTAGTTCCATAAGTTATTTGGTGTTTTTGTGAAAAAAGATATTCTGTGATTAAATAGATTTGGGCAATGTTGAAAATTATGTCTTTCCCCTGTAGACTCACAAATATATATAGTAGTAAAAATAAACATTCTGAGAAGTCTGGCACTTAAAACAACAGCAACAAAACTAGTTGTGTTTTCCAGAATATACTCTGGAAAATACTGAGCTAGACCCTTAAACAAAGCTGGCCTATGGAACTAACCTCACTTGACTAGATACACTGTACTCTATGACAATGCAGGTCCATAGGCAAGTACTTCCCCACCACAATATGTCTCCCTCTTACTTGACATATATATATATATATATATATATATATATATATATATATATATATATATATATAAATATAAATACTAGAGAGGCCCAATGCATGAAATTCATGCAAGAGTAGATCTTCCTTCCCCCGGCTGCCAGCACTGGCTTCTCTCTGGCACCTGGCACCTGGGCTTCCCTCCGGCTGCCAATAGGCATCCAGGACTTGGGTTTCCCTTGCAGCCCTGGCTTCAGCCAGAAGGTCATCCGGAAGGACATCTGGTCTAATTGGCATATTATGCTTTTATTATCATAGACTAGAGGCCCAGTGCACAAAATTTGTGCACTTAGGCAGGGTGGGGGGCATCATGCGTCCATCAGCCCAACTTGCACCCTCTCTCAGTTTGGGAGCCCTCAGGGGATGTCTGACTGACTGCTTAGGCTCGCTCCCTGCTTCTGGATGAGCCACGCTTCCCCTGTGGGAGTGCACTGACCACCAGGGGACAGCTCCTGCATTGAATGTCTGCCCCCTGGTGGTCAGTGTGTGTCATAGCCACCAGTCGTTCTGCCATTCAGTCAATTTGCATAGTAGCCTTTTATTATATAGGATTATATTTGCATATGTATGTTATATTTATATGTAAGTATTATATTATATATGTATCTATGTTATATGATATATGTTATATATATGTCATATTATATATGTTATATATATTTATGTAATCAAGAGGAATATAAATGTAAATATATATAAATATTTTCTTACAATTGGTGTTTTATAAATTAATATCTGAGAGGAGAGTCATATTTGAGGCAAAGTGGGATAATGTGACACTGAATATGAGGCATGGTGGAGAATACATGAGTCATAATAATATGTGGACCCTAATAATTGACTCAGGGATATAATTAAATTAAATGAGATATGAATCTGAGTCAGCAATATCATCTTCAAATATGAAAGGTGACACTGTCAACCAAAACAGATATTTAAGTTGTTTGCATTTAAAATTGAGATACGGCCCCTGAAAACATTGCCTGATCCAAAATTTAATATTGGTGAGCTTCCTCCCTAATAAGAGGGACCTTTGATAGGTAAATTACTCATACTCCCTTTGAGAATCATCATGAATGATCATCCCAGAACAACCCATATACAGACATGCCACCTGTCAGGTCCTACAAGGCCTGTCTTCAACAGGTACAGAACTCTAGACATATGGCATTTGTCACAAATAAATGTTTCACCATTTAAATGTGGGACTTACACACTCCTGAGTCCAAAACAGCAGGAAGTCAATTATGAAGTGAAGGGTTAAGGGGAGTAGCTCTAAAAATCTATAGATAGTAATTGTGGTGAAAATAACCTAGAGAAATATAAATGCTAACCAATTCAAATCCTTATATTGAAGGTCTTCCCCAGTGACCATGGCCTAAAATTAATAAAGTTAATGTCTGCTTTGAAAATATGCAAAAATCACTTTAGTGATTCCTCTGGGTCCTATGAGAATTAAATGAGATATATAGTTATGTCACCTCATTAAAGATATGTCAAAGAGCAGGAACCTGACAATTTTCTAAAATACTCTATCTGACTTCCTAATGCTTGAATAAACATCACATGACCTCATTACAGATAAGATTTAATGTCCACATGTCCCTCATAAATTTAACAAAAGTTAATATTATAGTAATCTGTAAAAGATGAATCCTCCTATCTAATAAAGAGGTAATATGCAAATTGACCATCACTTAAACACACAAGATGGCCGCCCCCATGTAGTCAAAGATGGCCAACCCCATGTGGCCACAAGATGGTCACCACAAGATGGTCAGAAGGAGAGGGCAGTTGTGGGTGATCAGGCCCACAGGGAAGGGCAGTTGGGAGGGACCAGGCCTGAAAGGGAGGGAAGTTGGGGGCAACCAGGCCTGCAGGGGAAGGCATTTAGGGGTGAATAGGCTAACAGAGGAGGGCAGTTGGGGCAACTAGGCCAGCAGGGGAAGACAATTGGGGGGGACCAGGCCTGCAGGGGAGAGCATTTAAGGGTAACCGGGCCAGCAGGGGAGGGCAGTTAGGGGCAACCAGGCCTCCAGGGGAGGGCAGTTGGGAGTGACCAGGCCTACAGGGGAGGGCAGTTGGGGGTGACTGGACCTGCAGGGGAGGACAGTTAGGGGCAACCAGGCCTGCATGGGAGGGCAGTTGGGAGCCAACAGGCCTACAGGGGAGGGCAGTTGGGGGTGACCAGGCTGGCAGGGGAGGGCAGTTAGGGGTGACCCAGCTGGCAAGGGAGGGAAGTTAGGGGTGACCGGGCCAGCAGGGAAGGGCAGTTAGGGGCAATCGGGCTGGCAGGGGAGCAGTAAAGCGTCAATCAGGCAGGCAGAGGAGTAGTAGGGGTTAATCAGGCTGGCAGGCAGAAGCGGTTAGGGGGATCAGGCAGGCAGGCAAGCGGTTGGGAGCCAGTAGTCCCAGATTGTGAGAGGGATGTCCCAGATTGGAGAGGGTGCAGGCTGGGCTGAGGGACACACACCCCCATGCATGAATTTCATGCACTGGGCTTCTAGTATAATGATAATGGCTAACATTCATCAAATACTTATTATATGATAGGCTCTCAAATGGATTCATTTGTTTAATCATCACAAAATCCAATGAGCTGGCCAGTTTATGGAACTGAAGAGTAAACTAAGACAGAGAGGTTAATGAATTTACCTAGCTGCTAAGTAATAGAGTCAGGATTTAATCCCAAACTGTCTCTCTTCAAACTCCACATTCTTTTTTTTTTTTTTTAATATGTATTTTATTGATTTTTTACAGAGAGGAAGGGAGAGAGATAGAGAGTTAGAAACATCGATGAGAGAGGAACATCGATCAGCTGCCTCCTGCACGTCCCCTACTGGGGATGTGCCCGCAGCCCAGGTACATGCCCTTGACCGGAATCGAACCTGGGACCTTTCAGTCCGCAGGCCGACGCTCTATCCACTGAGCCAAACCAGTTTCGACGAAACTCCACATTCCTAAACCACTGCTCCATACAACCTCTCCAATGATTTATTTTTCTGAATGCAAAATTGATATACTGGTTTCAACCAAAAGGGAAGGTTTCTGAGCACAAGAAGATGAAAAAATAGAAAGCCGTGAAGTAGGGAAAAAGAGCTGGCATAGTAAGCTGTTGTTCACCAAAACAAAGCTGCTCCCCTTCATACAACTATTTTCACCACGTGGTTGGGTCTTTGACCCTTTAGGAATTAGCCAGCTAGACTACATTGGGCCATGTTTAAGAAGGCTTCTTTATTCAGAGAAGTGTGTGAATATTGCTTACTACTAACAAATTCTTCTGACCAGACCAGACCTTCCATAGACACTCAGTAATGATTTTTTTTTTAATGTAGGTTATAATGTGGAATTATGCATCTAACCACATTTGTTTATAACCGGATTAAATTTGACTTGCTAATAAATATGCTTTCAACTGGCCAGGAAAGGTAGGCAATCAAAGTATTCATTGAGGATTGAAAACATGCTTGAGTATCAGTATCACTTACATGTGGAATCATAAAAAACACACACAATCAAACTGAGAGTAGAAAAGTGATACCAGGGGCTGGGGGTGGGGAAAATAGGGAGACATTGGTAAAAGGGTGCAAACTTTCATCTATTTGATGAATAAAGTCTGAAGATCTAATGTATAACATGGTTACTATAGTTGATAATGCTGTATTGTATAATTGAAATTTGCTAAGAGGATAGAACTTAAATGCCCTAAAAGAAAGAAAGAAAGAAAGAAAGATAATTAGGTGAGGTGATGGATGTGTTAATTAACTAGATGGGGGAATACTTTCACAATGTATTCATATATCAAATCATCATGGTGTACACTTTAAATATCATGCAATTCTGTTTGTCAGTTATTGCTCCAAAACAGCTGAAATTAAAAAGAAGAAAAAGTCTGAATATCAAAATGTAGAAATACAGGAGCCCCATTGTTTTAAAGAGATAGTAGCACGCTTGCTGACTTTGTAATAGCTAACAGTGCATAGGCTGCTCTCAGAGAGTAATTGGCTTCATGGCCCCAGCAATTCTCAATAATATCTTCAGGAAATCTTAAGGAGTCTTAGACTAGGACCTTATGCTACTGGAGAAAAAAATAATGGGTGCTTTATGGAATAAATAAATAAAATATCTTATTTATTCAAAAACATGATCCAGTCTGATAAAATATGCTTTGGAGTAAACAATCACAATGAAAGTTGTCATTTTTCAAAGGGCTGAGAAATGAGATTATTAAATCAGGGGAAAATGCCTTAGGAGACTTTGATGCAAACTCTCAGATTTGAAAAACATACATGGAAAATAGAGAAGATTATCAATATCTTCTCTCTGACAGAAAGCAGAAGCAATGTCACCTATCTGACAGACTGCATTTTAAATTGATATTTCATGACCTCATTTCAAACAGCTTCTATTATCATCTTCCCAAGTTGGAGCCCTGATTTCTAACAATGCAGCTGTTAACACTTATTTATGTCAATGTGACCCTGTGGCTGAAAGATGAGTTTATGTGGCACATCAACTTAACATTTGCATACTCAGACACAATATTAGCAGTGAGTTCAACACTGAATCATGATCAAGTTTTGATAAGAAATGCAACTCATTCTAGGTATACTTAGGAAGTGTACCTGGAGGAATATGAATATGTATAAATATATTATTCATATTCCCCAGGTTTATACAGGGTTACACTGGGAAAAAGAGCTCAAAGCTATATTCTATAAATCATAAAGAGAAATATAATAAAAAACACACAAATAAAAATAGACCCATCATCGACCAACTTAGAGCTCACGTGAGATTGTCACCTGAGCCCTCAGGCCAGATTTGTACTGTAGAATATAAAATAGGAATGGAAAATAAGAGAAAGAGTAGAATAGAAATAAGAAAAAGGGTAGAAAACAATGCTGATTGTAGGTCCAAATCCCAAATGCTTGGGTAAATAAATGTGAAAATAAGAGTCCTGCAAACTCATTTAAATTGTGAAGTAAACACATAATTAAAAACACTATATATCAGAGGGAAGGTGGGGGTGGCTGAGTAGGAAGAGATTAACCAAAGAATTTGTATGCATATATGCATGACCCATAGACACAGACAATAGTGTGGTGAAGGCCTGGGGGGTGGTGGGGGTGGGCCAGCAGGGGTCAACGGTGGGGAAAAAAAAAGGAACATATGTAATATTTTCAACAATAAAGATAAAAAACCACTTTATATAAATTTATATCTGTATGAATCATATATTACACTATATATGATTTATGATTTGATATGATATGGTATGATATAAATAATATTGACCATTTCCTATAAGAATAGCAAGAAATGCCAGAATCTGCCTATAAGCTAATTTGCAATATTAACTTATTTCAAAGAGAATCAGAAAGAGGTTCCTTAGTTTGGAGAGTCCATAAGCACATTCACTTTGTTTATCACCCCAGGAGAGAGGAAATCATAAATAGTCCAAATTGCTTAGAGAGCAAGTGACGTTTTTCAAATTTTTAATGGGCTTGTGGTGTTGATTCTTCACTTACTTCATAGAAGTATATATGCTCTTGATAAATGCTTATTGAAAGAGAGAAAGGGAGGAAGGAGTAAGGGAGAGAGGGGGGGAAGGAGGAAAGAAGGATGGGGGAGAAGAATAGGAAGGAAGGAAGGAAGGAAGGAAGGAAGGAAGGAAGGAAGGAAGGAAGGAAGGAAGGAAGGAAGGAAGGAAGGAAGGAAGGAATTTAACAAATGGTACAGATAATAAATGACAGGGAGTTTCCAGGTAGGAGGGGACCAAATAGTGATCTCTCTGCTCACTATTATTATTGCAGAGCCTAGAAAAGATATCAGACACCTTAGATCACATGTTTTATGGCTCTCACTTAGAAAATACATGATCAAAGCCTACTTATCATGTCACAATGTCTGTCCATTTTTTTTTTTATAATAGTAACAAGAGATAAAATTCTGAGGGACTATCTGGTCTATGCTTCTACTTTAGAGGCAAACTGTGGCTGTGATTTCAGTTCTACTACACAGCCACACATCATCTTAATAAGAATACTGAGCTAACAAAAAACACACGAGAGTGGTGTTATAAATTCTAATGATTTTATAAAATTTTAGATGATAAAATATCATTTAATTTTGAAGGAATCTCTTTTTTGTTTGAAGTATTTTGAATTTCTGGAGAAAGGTATTGCATGAATAGAAATTACAATAAGTTTTAAGTTACAATTTATAGTTCTAGGTCCATATATTCCCAGAGGTATTTCATTTTATCTTTTCTTTCTTCTTTTTTTTGGTCACATTTGGGGTGTATTATTCTTATATGGGTCTAAATAAGGATGTTTAGTAGGAAGAAAAAGAACCCCATCCTATATAATAATGAGGTAATATGCAAATTTACCATCACCCCCTTGCACAAGATGGCTGCCTCCATGTGGTCAAAGATGGCCGCCACAAGATGACTGGCAGGGGAGGGCAGTTGGGGGCAAGTGGGCTGGCAGGGGAGAGCAGTTGGGGGTGACCAGGCCGGCAGGGGAGGGCAGTTGGGGGCAATCAGGCTGGCAGGGGAACAGTTAGGCATCAATTAGGCTGGCAGGGGAGTGGTTATGGGGTGATCAGGCTGGCAGGCAGGCAAGCAGTTGGGAGCCAGCAGTCCCAGATTGTGAGAGGGATGTCCAACTGCTGGTGTGAGACTTCCCTGAAAAAACATAGGATTATTCTTGCCCTCTCCAAATCCACTCCTCACCACCAGCCACAGGTGCTCCAGGCAGCAGCTTCAGCAACTCCTTCCCCACTGCCCCCATGTTTGTCTTGATGCTCCTCCAAGCAAGCTGGATGCCAGCTCTGAAGATCCAGCCAGCTGCACCCAGCCCTGAGTCCCACCCACACCACAGCCCTGAGTAGGTCAGCCTGGCTTCCAAAGGCAGAGCACGGCATCCCACCACGGGCTCAGCCTCCCTGCCTCTCCTCCCTACCCACCACCCCCCACTCCCAGCTCTGGAGGAAGACCAAATCAGGGATGCTTAGGGCAGTGGGGGTTGGATTGGGGGTATAGATCTTGAGATGACTCACATTCCACTGGAGGGGAGAAAGGGGCTGGGCAGTGAATGGGATCGGACCTAAACCAGCAGTTGGATATCCCCCAAGGGGTCCCAGATTGCAGAGGGGGCAGGGACCCCCCCTTCCACTCCCCCCCCCATGCATGAATTTTGTACACTGGGCCTCTAGTTAATGATAATGTAAATAAAAGTGGGGTTATAATGAAAATATAGAGCTGTAATAGTGTGAGTGGGATTTAATGACTCATTTCTAATAGCTGGATTCCTGGGATGTTCATTATCATCTAGGACTCTCCATCTCCCTTTCTCTCACAAGCTGTGTGATCTTAGAGGCTTCACATGGGTTGTATCTTCTTTCTTAGCACAGTGCTCTACAAGTTCCCCAATTCCTATTTTCTCGAATCATCAGCCATAAGACTGGGCTGCTGGAAAGTTAAATCTGGTACGAACTCCTTACAGAGTTAGCACTCAGACTACCTAATCACAGTGTTTTAGATTCTTGCAACCCATCCCATGTATGGTCCATGGATCAACAATAGCATTAATATCACTGGAGAGCTTGTTAGCAAAGCAGAATCTCTGGTCCCACCCTAAAATTACTGAATGTGAATCTGCATTTTAACAAGATCCCCAGGTAATTCATATGCACATAAAGTTTGAGAAGCACTGCCTTAACTTTAACTACAAAGAGGGAACAGGCAGATGTTTATCCCCTGTACAATATCCAAGAGGTCACCTGCTAAATAATAATAAATGAGGACTGAATGCAATGGCGTATCTTGGATTGACATGGAACAGAAAAAGAACGTTAGTGGTAAAATTGGTACAATATGAATCACGTCTTATGCCGAGGTTACATTTGTAGTTTGGGTAAATGAAACATGGTCACTTGAGATGTTAACATTAGGAGAAGCTTACTGAGGTGTAACTCTGTACAATCTTTACAATTCTTATGTAAATTTAAAATTTATACTTGTTTCAAAATGAAAGCTTAAAAATTATAGCTGTGTGGCAAACAATCATAAAAATCTCAGTGGCATATAATACAACTTTTCTTTATCTCAAAGTTTACTAATCTGTGCAAGGCCCAGCTTGTCTCAGGAGGGCTCCCTCAGGAGCTAGAGAGCTCTGCTGACCTGAGCTTGGCTCTTTCACTTGTGTGGGGATCAATTGTCTGTTGGCATAGAGACAATGGCTTTGTCTGAGGCAACAGGGGCGCCAGGGAACTGTCCTTCATGTCTTTCACAAGCATGGCCATTATCATGGCCACAGAAGAAGTCAATAATGAGCAGTTGAAAATACACAATTTATCTTGATGCTAGGATTATAATTATGGGCCACATTAAGGTACAAAGCTTGCCCCATTATAAGGGGTGGAAAATGGGTGTTGTCTCTGATTTTAGAGGAATAGCAACACCACCTGGCAAAGGGTGTGGATACAGGGAAGTTTAAATAATGGAGGTTGTTGTGTTGTTGTAGTCTTCCTTATAATCTGATGAAATATGAATCATCAATGTCTTCAATTTTATATAATAAAATGATATATAATCTAAGTATTACAACTCCAATCTCATCCTCTAGCACAAATAAAAAAAATTCAGTGCTAATAGTCCAATCCTTATTTCATATTTTAAAGGTTATATTCTCTAAGAAGAGGAAGAAGAAGAAAAAGGTAAAGATAAACAAATTATGAACAACAAAGTGGCAATAAATACATATCTATCAACAAGTGAAGCTAAAAATCAAATGAATAAAAAACTTGATGAACAGAACAAACTGGTAAATGTAATAGAATCAGGGGTATGGAAAGGGAGCAGACTGACAATTCTCTGGGGGAAGGGAATGTGTGGAGTGCGGAAAGAGATTGGACAAAGAGTTTACACACTATGGGCGAGGTCAGCAGTGTGGGGGAGAGGCCTGGAGTGGGGTGGGAACTGGGTGGAGGGGAGCTAAAGGGGGAAAAAAGAGGAACATCTGTAATAATCTGAACAATAAAGATTAAAAAAAAGAAAAGCACCTAATTTTTCCAATAAACTTTATATTATTATATATATTATCCTATATAATAATAGAGGAATATGCAAATTGTCCTGGATGCCATAGTGTCACGACTGCTCAGCAGGTGGCATGCACAGCAGGCATGGGTGGGCGAGGCCTTGCAGTATCGGG
Source organism: Corynorhinus townsendii (assembly GCA_026230045.1). NCBI lineage: Eukaryota > Metazoa > Chordata > Mammalia > Chiroptera > Vespertilionidae > Corynorhinus > Corynorhinus townsendii. The sequence goes on along the minus strand of JAPDVU010000007.1, from coordinate 136,016,250 downwards.
GATGGTGGTGGGGACAGGGCCATGGTGGGGGTTAGGCAGGCATGCGCAAAGGGAGGCCTTGGCTGTGGGCTCACCCCTGGGGGTCTGCGTGCCTCCACCACAGCCCGGCCCAGGGTCTGCAGGTCTCCCCCGGCTCTGGCCTACATCTTGGGGCAATCCATCGAGGAGCCCCAGATGGGTGGGCAGGGCCTACCTCTTTGGGGCGATGGATCACAGGGCTCCCGCACTGTGACGGGGCACAGGCCAGGCTGGGGGACTCCCCCCCCCACCCTGAGTGCATGAATTCATGCACCTTGAAAGGAACTGTGGGCCATGAGGCTGCGGTAAGCACAAAAGCAGGTCTCAGCCCATCAACCACGCCCCCACCTGGCCTCTCCTGCTGCAGCCCTTGGTCCCCTGTCTGACAGCAGTCCCGCTTTCGCTGTCACCGCTCCCACACCCTGCTCGAACCCACTGACAGCGTGGAGTGATTGGGGCTGGCACCAGCAGTGGTTGCAAGTGGTGGCTGCTGACCCAATTGCCCCTCAGGAGCAGGGGGAGGTGGATAAGCCTTCAGGGTTGATCAGGGCTGGTAGCCTCCACTCGCACCCTCTGATGGCACCAAGTGATCGGAACCGGTGCCAGGCACTGGCAGCGGGTGCAAGCAGCAGCTCTGGTGCCGGCTGCAGGTGCGAGTGGGGCCGGTGCTGGCAGTGGGTGCAAGAGGTGCTCTGGTGCCAGCAGCAGGTGCGAGCACTGGGTGGGACTGTGGCGGGGGGGGGGGGGGTGCAAAGAATTTTCAGTAACCACCAGAGGCCCGCCCCAGTGACAGCAACCAGGGCCCCGCCTTGGTCTGGCACCCCTGCTCACTGGCTCCACCATCCCACTGTGGCCAACACCTGCCATGTTCCACACACACTCCCTGGTGGCCAGCGCATGTCATAGCGATCGGTTGTTCAGTTGTTCCAGTTGTTCCACCGTTCAGTCTATTTGCATATTAGCCTTTTATTATATAGGATATTTTTACAATAATCTCTATATTATTATATTGAGATTGATTAGTGCTACTTTACTGTAAAATTTAGTGAACATTTATAATTAATGTCTTCAGTTGTACCCTGGGAACACATTCGTGGTTTATTAAAATTGACATCTGTTTAAATAACCTTAGCAAGAGTTGCTTTGAAAAGTTAACAGAAAAGAAGAGAAACTTTCAGAAACTATCACACCAAGTCAGTTGCTATTACATAGAAAAACTTTGAAGCAGAGCATGATGGGTAAAAAGCAAAATAACAAAATCTCCCAAATTATTTATATGTGTATCATTATGTCTCCTTTGTTGGAGTCCAAAAATATACCAGGGTGATAGAATTGGTTTTGTTAAATGTGCCATGCTATTGGGTCAGTGTTCCTATTTGAGTCAGATGTGATTCTGCAACTTGTTAAGAATATTGCAGTCATATTGCTTATTGTAATGAATAAAACAGTGATGTTTTATGCACACACACACTATATATACATATATACATATATATATATATATATATATATATATATATATATATATATGGTATAGTGATGAATATAGGCAATTTAATGATATAGAGAGAGCAAAGTACAATCCCCAGTGTGTAATCTCTCCTTTCTTTGAAATTGAAAAGGTAGGTGTATGTTTCAGTATTGAATATAAGGAATACCCTTTTTGAATCTGTAGAAATTTCTAACCCTAAATAAAAACTTGATGAAGCACACATACCTAAGTTTGTACATATAAGCAGATGTTTGTACAGAGAGAGATTAAAAATATATTTATTAATTCAATTAACATTTATTACGTAATTACTGTGTGCCAAATGTTCTAGGTGTTGGTATCACTGGTATTCTTTGTAATGTTTAATAGAATTTATCAGTGAGGTTATTTGGCTGGAAGTTTTCTGAATGAAAATGTTTTTCAACTACAAATTCAACTCAGGTTGTTTCTTCTTGAGACTTGGTAGTTTGCATTTTTTAAAGAAATTTGTCTATTTCATCTAAGTTTTCAAATTGTTTGGTGAAATGTTGCTTATAAATTTTCCTTTGTATCCCTTGCAGGTCCGTAGGATCTATGACATTGCTCTCTTTCTCTTCTTGGTATTGGTAACATCTCTCCTTTTTCCTGATCAACGTGGCTGAAGGCTTGATCAAGTTTATTGATCTCAAAGAACCTGCTTTCGGTGTCAGTGCTTTTTCTCGCTTGTTTTTCAGTTTTCTGTGTTTTAAATTTCTGTTTTTATCTTTGTCATTTCTTTTCTCCTGCTTACTTTGGGCTAAATTTGCTCTATTTTTCCTAATGTCTTAAGAAGGAAGCTTAGGTAATTAATCTGAGACTCGTCTTTGGTTTTTACTAATGTAAGTGTTTAAAGCTGTATATTTCCTCTAGCACTACCTTAGTTGCATCCCAAGAATTTTGTACGTCTTGTTTTCCATTTTATTCAGTTCCCAATACTTTCTATTTTTCCTTTTGATTTGTTCCTTGATCCAAGTGTTATTTGCAGTGTATTGTTTTATTTTGTTTGGGATTTTTCCAGATCTCTTTCTCTTATCCTATACAATAAAAGGGCAATATGCAAATTGACCCTAATGGGGGAATGACAGGTTGCTATGATGCACACTGACCACCAGGGGGCATACACTCAACACAGGAGCTGCCCCCTGATGGTCAGTGTACTCCCACAGGGGGAGCTCTGCTCAGACACAAGCCAGGCTGACGGCTGTGAGTGCAGCGGTGGTAGCAGTAGCCTCCCCTGCCTCTGCAGCAGCGCTAAGGATGTCTGACTGATGGCTTAGGCCCACTTCCCCAGGGAGTGGGCCTAAGCCATCAGTCAGACATCCCCCAAGGGCTCCCAGGCTGCCAGAGGGATGTCTGACTGCCAGTTTAGGCCTGATCCCCCAAAGTGAGCCTAAGCCAGCAGGTGGACATCCCCTGAGGCATCCCAGACTGCAAGAGGGCACAGGCTGGGCTGAGGGACACCCCCCCCCCCCAACTGCACAAATTTTTATGCACTGGGCCTCTAGTATAATATAACTCCATGTTTGTTATATAATGGATTTGAATGATCTGAATACTTTTTATTGAGACATGCATTATGCCAATGATACGGTCTATCTTGGAAAAAGTTCTCTGTGCATTTGAAAAGAATGCATGTCTTGCTATTATTGAGTGGAGGGTTCTAAAAATATCTATTAGGTTAAGTTCATAGTGTTGCTCAAGTTTTCTATATCCTTACTTATTTTTGTCTTCTTTCTATCAAGTATGAAATATCTTAGTATAATTTGGGACGCAGGACATTTCAATATGAACTAGATGTTAGATAATAGGTAGAAATTGTGTTTAATGTTGGTATTATGACTGTGTACACATGAAAATTTTTCTCTTTTTTAGAAGTATATGCTAAAGCATTTAGTATGAATTTTAAGTGTAATAGAAATGATAAAGAAAAGCACTGGAAAGAAAAACATAAGGGTTATGAGAGTTAACTAGCCTTACCAGATATTAAAATTTACCATTAGCCTTCAATAAACAAAACACTCTCATTTTAATTTTTCATGTTGGTTAAGCTATAAAATAGAGTAAGGTTGATTTTGAGATTAATAATACATATTGTAAAGTGGATTAAGATATCTTGGCTATCAGGAAAATAGCCAAGATATTTTAGCTATCAGATTCTGTCACTAAAGCAGTGAAATCATATTTGCGATTATAGCTCAGTTATTGCTGTGGAAGGTTGCAAAGCCCTGGCCTATTATTGGCTGTATGTAAAGTACAACATAGAGAATATAGTTAATAGTTTTGTAATAACTATGTATGGTGTCAGATAGGTACCAGACTTATTGTGGTGATCACTCTGAAAGTTATATAAATGTCGTCTAATCACTATGTTGTACACCTGAAAAAATTGCATGTCAACTATAATTGAGATATTCTTTTTAAAAATGTTTAGCTTTGCTTCTAATTCAAAAATGTGTGTTAATAGCTCTTGCCAAGCTCTTGGCAAAACTCAAATATCCTTTGCGCCAAAGAGCAATTGAAATGACACTGAGGCTTGGGCTCTGAATTCTGATGATGGGGATCACCTTCTAGTTCCACATAACAGCAATATTAGTCCAGAAATCCCAAGGTCAGGTGTAGCAGAGTTGACAGTTAGGAATGAGTCCAATGTGAAATATTTCTATCACAAAATAATTGACACTATAAACAAAGCCATATATCATTTAATTATTCAACAGTCTACCCTTCACACTACTGCCCTCACATTCTGCATCACCTTGTCACTGTATTGACTATAAAAGAAAGCCATTTAGAATCTATCCTCACTGTCTCATCTATAAAATACCCTACTTGTAGATCCTAAGCTCCAGGGATAAACCCATGACCTTCACCTCCTCGTTCACCTGGAACAAAGCTATTTGTTTTTATTCCTCTATTCCAATATTATCTTCCTCTTGGAAGTCTTTCCAGATTTTTCCCCTCTCTACTTCCTCTAGCTGGGAGAGGTGGAGGGGGCCCACTTGTGTGCCTCTGGCACCCCTATGCTCCTTCAATGTTGATGCTTATTTTTTATTATTTCAAACATTTGCATTTTTCCTTCAAATGTATCTTATCTCCAGCTAGGGGTTGTGTGTTTGTTTTAAAATCCATATTGCCTAATGCAGGCTTGCTATAAAAAAGATTCGAAATTATTATTGAATAAATTGAATACAGTGTGAAACTGGAGAATAATAATTCATGGCAAGATTAAAATTCACCTAAAATTGAAATGTATTCCCTATTCTATATCTTTCTTTAAAATGACTCATATACCTGTTACTTTGGGGAAAAAATTGTAGAAATATACACCAAGTAGTGTCATCCAGACATGCATATGAAAAGTAAAAAAATTCTATTCATGAGCCAGATGTCTCATCTATTCAATGCCAAACATCTGGATGTTTATCTAATCAGCGATGATTGGATAATTTTGTTTTAGTTTTTCATCTGGGTGTTTAGTATCATGCAAATACATTTTATATTTCTAATATAATAAAACATGTTTATACACACACAAAAGAAAAATATGCATGTGTGTAGTAAAATATCAGCTGGTTCCATTTTAATTTTTATGTTTTTATTTCTGTAATTCTGTCTATTGAGATGTTATATAAAGGAGACATCCATATCTTCCATACATCCCTATAATTTAGGCATTCTCATCCACATTTTATAAATGAGGTTAGGTGTGTTGTTCCGAGGCATACAAGACTATGGAGATCTATGATTTGAAGCTACATCTTTCTGACTTTCACATCCACAGTGCTAACATCTATATCATACTGATTTTGGGCTTATGACTGCAGATCATCTCAATACAGATCAATTTTTAATACAGCAATTATTATCAAAGCACACATTGAAAGTCTCTTAGCATCTTCTCATGATAATCTCCATGATCCATCTTAATATTTATAAATGCTTCATTCATACATCCCCTGAATAAAATCTTCACCTAAAATATAGTCTTATTGTTGACATGATAGGTGTAAGGAGCCTCTTCTCCATCGAGACATGATGATAGATTTTAAAGCTACCAGGATGGCCTCTCAAATAAAAGCCAACACAGGAAAGAGAGAGGGGGAGGTAGTACTATAAGCCCAACAAAAAACTTCTCAATTATATCAAAATACCAACATAGTATCTCCATTCAGGTATTTCTTGGATATTAATTCTAAGTGACAGTAAGAGATATGCTCAGAAAGAGTTCAATATAAAATAAGCTTGTGAAATCCTGGATTTGGCAAACCTAAAGTTAATTGAACAAAGGATTTTCCAAAGCTTTTAGTATGCTAAAGTGTGTGTGTTATAAATTTGCATGGGGCAGAGTATCTTATGTAACATTTCCTAAATGTTTGTGATCATGAAACCCTTTTTTTCAAGGAGTATCCTGTGTGACCCATGCCAATAGAATGCACTTTTTCAAAGAACTGGAACATCTACAGCTGCCAACTAAATTTTGCAATCACTTTCCCTGGCATTCAACAAGACTTAGGGCTTTGGCTACTACAGCTGTGGAACAACATGGAAGACTTATAGCAAAGTTCTGTAATGACCCTGTATGGATGATGTCACATCTGTATATATAAAAGCCTAAGTGACCATTAAGACCAGTCGACCGAACAACCAGTCGCTATGACGTGCACTGACCACCAGGGGGCAGATGCTCAACACAGGAGCTGACCCCTGGTGGTCAGTGTGCTCCCACAGCAAACCTCCCATGGCCAGCCAACCTTCTGCTGTCCCTCCCCCCAGCCAGCCGGCTCCAAACAGCCCTGATCGGGACCGGGCAAGAAAGCTCTGATGGGCCCCGATCGCCAGCCAGGCCGAGGGACCCCACCCATGCACAAATTTGTGTACCGGGCCTCCATTCCATATAATAAAAGGCTAAAATGCAAATCGAACAGCAGAATGACTGGTCGCTATGATGCGTTCTGACCACCAGGGGGCAGACGCTCAACACAGGAGCTGCCCCCTGGTGGTCAGTGTGCACCCACATGGGGAGCGCCACTCAGCCAGAAGCCGGGCTCACAGCTAGCAAGTGCCGTGGTGGTGGTGGGAGCTTCTCCCGCCGCGGCAGCACTAAGGATGTCCGACTGCTGGCTTAGGCCTACTCCCCAGGGAGAAGGCCTAAGCCATCAGTCGGACATCCTATGAGGGCTCCCAGACTGCAAAAGGGTGTAGGCCGGGCTGAAGGAGCCCCCGCCCAAACCGAGTGCATGAATTTTGTGCACTGGGCCTCTAGTATATTATAAAAGAGCATAAGTTCCTTAAACAGAGTGCAGCTCTATAGAAAGAACTAGATCAAAAATATGTTAATATTCATCCATGACTCCTTTGAAACATGTTGTGCTATATCTCCTGTACACTGATTGTCTCAGGGAAGTAAGATTAGTGTATAATCTAATGTAAATATTTTTAAAATACTAACCCTGTGATGTAGCAATATTCCAGATACTTTCAGAAAAAGGGTTGAAACCTAAGAAGAATGAGAATGAAAGAATCATTAGGAAATAAGAAGAATTTAAAATTTCAAATGAAAGTTATTTTACTTAATCACCCCCAAGACCCTTCACTATTTTTTACTTGACATTGGTCTATGCAGATTTCAAGTTTCTATATGCTCATTTCATTCGTGTTCTACATCCCCATGCACTTTTCTTTTAACTTGTGGCTGACTCCAGTATTTCTGTTAATACAACAGACTAGATGAGATTAAGCTACTTAGTCTATCTGTCAAGTATTTGAGTTAATTGCATTTTCCCTCTAAAACATTTCCTATTCATTGGCACTATTTTAGAGTCTCCATAGAAAGCAATATTCTTTGTAAAGATTTTTATCTACAAAGTACTCAATCAAGAGTGAGAGCTGCATAGTTGGAGGGATTGGATTCTGACTCTATGGCTTCCTGACTGTTGTGACCTTGAGAAAGTTCCTCAGTTCTCTAGCCCAATGTCCTTTCACTTACACTACCTTATATGATCCTAATTCATAGAATAGGTGTGGAGGTTAAAGAAGATAAAGCATGCAAAGCACGGGATCCCACAGAGTACATTCTCAATAAAACCTAGCTGTTGTGATGCTGCTGAAAGTGATGTTAAATCAATATCACTAGAAGAAATATTAGATTAGAGTCAGTCATTGGCAAACCTCCATGTGTGTATGCAAAAATCAGCTGGTGTGCTTGGACCCTGGGCCCACAGCCCCATGGAGGCTGACTCAGGAGGGAGGAGAAGTGATTCTGCCAGGCAGGCCTCGAGCAACACTGAGAAGCACTGGACTGGTGGACTCCATATCCATTGCATAGCTAACCCACTGTGACCCTGAATGCTCCCTTTGCCTGTCTAGGTGTTTGCATTTTGCCTGTCCCTTGCTCTGCTCTTGCTCTCTGGCATGGCAGACAGGAGACTTGCAGGTTTGAGGAGAGAGTGGAGCCACCAGTGTCTCCCAATGTCTGCCCTGAGAGCTGCAGGTTCTCAGAACAGCACTCCTGTCTCTCATTTTTTAGCAGAAATTTTTTTTTTCTGTAATCAGAGTGGCTCTGGTTGCTTGCTAAAGAATATAGCCCTCTGAGACTGATACATAAAGGGAGTACAGCAAAGGAATGAATAAGAATCATACGTATACGCACATTCAAGATAGTTTGCCTGTGATATAAAACTCCATTTGATACCACTACCTATAATATTTGGACAACAGTTTCAATTCTCCACTTTTTGTTTAAGGGTTGGTGTGCCAGTCAGAGAAAATGGCACTTCACACATTTTCCTGGAAAGTGAAAGCCAGAGTACTTTTTCATTTTGCAAATAAACTCTTATTCTAGCCCACCCACCCCCCTCCTTCTTTTTTTTTTGCACAAACTACTTTTCCTGACAATTCCCTTTGAATTTTGATGAACTCATTTAGGATCAACTGTATTTTTTCCCTCCTGGATATTCAGAGGGGGTGAAAAGTAGACATTGACAAAAATGGGTGCCTCGGGCAAAGACCAGTACAGGAATGCAAGACCTGATCGCTGTTGCCTCCTGCAGCTTGTTCTGTGAACCTTCAGTTGGAGTCCAACCATGAGAAGAAGAGCAGGAAACCTGGCCTTCCTTTAACAGCTACAAGCCAGGAGAATGTAAAGTGGACCGTGCTCACAGGCCCCTTGCTCAGGGGTAGCAATGGGACTTTTCACATTGGTTCCCAGCCAGGAGGGTATTAGAGCCCGGACAGGGAAGACATCATCCCTTTGCTACGAAGAAAACCAAAGGCTGTGAGGGAAAAACATCTTTGAAATATTGCCCCCTGAAGAATGAGTAATGACATCTTAGTATTAGCATTTGTACTGAGGTATGTTTTTTTCAGGCTTTGTCTCAGGATATACTTTGAGCAGTACATGTTCCTGATTTCCAGGGGACTGAGCACCTTGTATGAAAAAAACACTAATTGAGCAGGTCTTGAGGGCCCAGTCCATTCCACAGCAATGAGCTATCATGGCTGTACAATCATGGAACATGGGAAGCTTATCAAATTATTTTTATGTGACATAAATTATTTCTGATCAAAGCCAGCTCTAGAATAAAGCCAGATTATACACCTTCTATGGCTTCTGTGAAGCAGGCTGGCAAGGAGAGCTGTGGGGTCTTTGTACTAAATATGAGCTCAAACTGGGCCCACGCCTGACTCTAAAAGCCAGTTGCAGCTGAAGTTTAAGAATTTCAGCATTAATGCTGTGTTATTTTCCTAAACGAAACAGCTGTCAAGCTCTGCCCCCAGCGAATATACACATGAAAGAAAGTCTTTCTGGTACAATGGTTACTTTCTTCAATAGATTATCACCATGTCACAAAACAATGTTTTCCTATGCACTTACAAAAATGATATTTTTCACATTCACATGCTAACTTCAAATCTGTCAGATCTCTATGTTCACTGCTCAGGTGTCAAATAAAAGTGATTTGTCGGTAGAGATCCTTTATTTCTGAGTTTCTTAAATTTCAGGCACGTATTCTGAGAGATTGCTTAGTATACTCACATCCCACATTGTCCCTGTGACACAAATCAAAAGGTCTATATCTGTATCAAGCAAGAAGACAGATTTCATGTTTATTGCAAATCTCATTTTAATTAATACATTTGAAAAGGGCTTTATATTACTTTGTGTGTTTTTTGTTGTTGTTAATCTTCACTTGAGGATATCTTTCCCATTGATTTTTAGAGAGAGTAGAAGGGAGGAAGGGAGGGGGAAGGAAAGAGAAAGAGAGAGAGAGAGAGAGATCAATGTAAGAAAAACACATCCATTGATTGCCTCCCACATGTGCCCCAACTAAGGCCAGAGATCTAACCTGCAACCTAGGTACTTGCCATTGACTGCGCATCGAACCTGAGACACTTGGGTGCATAGGCCAATGCTTTAAGCATTGAGAAGCACGGGCCAGAGCTATTACTTTGTATCTTTGCTAAATATTTCCCAGAGAACTCTCCATTTTGATCAACAAGAAAGCCTATTTTTACTTGTAAAAAATACATTTTCCTAATTGATTACTTGGTTTGAGGCTTGGTTAGGGCATCTTTCAAAATATTATCGAGGGCTCAAGCAGAAGGCTGATGTGCTTAGAGAAATATTTGTAAATAAATAAAACTCTTGTACAACCTTTCGTGCAGGTTTTTAAATGGACTCACAAAACCCTGGTATGTTATCTACTTGACATGTTTTAGACCAAATATTTAAAAATCAAAACTGTCTAACTTAAGAAAAGAGCTTAATCAAGGAAGTCAGGGCATTTTTCAGTTCTTTGCTTTGAATAAAAGTGTTAATTCAAAATGACAGCATTTTTTTTTTTAAGGAATAGACAAAGAAAGATAATGCACTATTACACTAAAAGATATTTCTATTCCAAATGCCAATTTTTCTCTCTAGGTATTCTTTACAATTCCATTATAAATAAAAGCAACAGTTGTTCCTCATATTCCTGAGTGACCCACAGAGGGACAAATGACGGGGTAGAATGGGGCTTTAAGCTCCAATTGCACCAAGCACATGGGGAATGTGGAAGTGATGACATCCTCAGCAGGTAAATGGAGTTTATATGTAGAAGCTCCCCTCAGCAATCACCACTCTGTTGTCCATATCCATGAGTTGAGTTTTTTCTCTCTTTTTTCTCAATCCTTCCACATACCTCCACCCATCTCCCTAACACCCCCCTCAACAGTTGTCAGACTGCTCTCTGTCTATGAGTTTGTCTCTATTTTGCTTGATAGTTCATTTTATTTATTAGATTCCACACATGAGTGGAATCATATGTATTCATTTCTTAATTAATGCATCTGCATAAATAATAAATTTTGTTTCAATTGTCTTTATCCTTCCAAGTTTTCTCTCAGACCCTGCTTGATATACACTTGCTGAGTGATCCAAAGAAATTTAGTAGATCTAATATGTTTCTACATTCCAAGCTTTAAAAATCAAGAGCTACACTACGTAATTTCTGAAAGCCCCTTCAGTTGTATATAAATGCAGATTTAAATGATAGTGCTTGCTGTCATACTTTATGTTATCTCATGTAATCCACATGAGAATTCCACAGCGGAGGCCCAGACATTATCAACTTTTTATGTAATGGGAACCTGAGGCTCAGGAAGACTTTACAATTTAGTCACAGCTAAGTAAAGGTGACAGCCAGAAGACACCAGAGCCCACAATCTTCCTCATTACACTTCCCCATTCCTATTGTAAAGATAAGAGTTCTGAAAAAGTAAGGTCAAATAGTTGACTATAGTAGCTGCTCACATGATAGCTATTACACAATAGACTAATGCCTCACTACTGGACAGTATGGCCTCCAGACCAGCTGCATCAGCGCTACCTGGGTGCTTTTAGAAATGCAGAATCTCAGCCTCCATCCCCAGACCTACTTTTAAATTCTGCATTTTAACAAGATGCATACATGATTCACTTGCACATTAGAGTCTGGAAAGCACTGTCCTAAAGGACATTTAAGAAAAAATAGAGACATGCAGGGAAGACAATGGACACATATTACCTTATTTTAAGAAGTGAACAATGTCATTCTTTTTTAAAAATATATTTTTTATTGATCTGAGAGAGAGAGAGAGAGAGAGAGAGAGAGAGAGAGAGAGAGAGAGACATCAATGATGAGAGAGAATCATTGATTGGCTGCCTCCTACATGACCCACACTGGGGATCAAATTCACAACCCGGGCATATTCCTAATGCGTATTGAACCATGACCTACTGGTTCATAGGTCAACACTGAACAACTGAGTTATGCCAGGCGGGCAACAATGTCATTCTTTAAAAATATTTTTCCCTTGGGCTTTCAACCTAATTGTATATTGGATAAACAATAAAACAGCCAAGTGTATATATAAATAAAATGAAAGTAGTGTGCAAAACTCAAAGCATATACTCAACAATGTAGTCAAGCTAGACTAGTCATCTTAGTGCCTGGGAGTTATTTTTCCCCCTTTAACCTGTATCTGGATATTCAAATAACTAAAAATGAGGCCAAATTTTAAATCAATTTATTATTGCTATTCACACAGCACCCGGTATAGAAAAGATAAAAATAAAAGCAGTAATTGCCAATTAATATGTTTTTTTAAATATACATTTTTATTGATTTCAGAGAGGAAGGGAGAGAGATAGAAACATCAATGATGAGAGAGAATCATTGATGGGCTACCTCCTGCACGCCCCTTACTGAGGAGGATTGAGCCCGCAACCTGGGCATGTACCCTTGGCCGGAATCGAACCTGGGACCCTTTAGTCTGCAGGCCAACGCTCTATCCACTGAGCCAAACTGGCGAGGGCAATACGTTTTTTGTTAACACTACTTAGGTAGTATTCTTTCCCTCTCATATTCAAATATCATGGGTCCTAGCTACATATAGAAAGTCTGCTATATTTATTGGTTTTCTGTTTAAGTGCCATGGAAAATATAGCAAGGGAACTATACACATGTTTTTAAATGTTGCAATGTTTAGCAGTGATACTATAGTATTAGTACAGTGAAACAGATTAAGATATCTATATTTATTTTATATTAATGAAAACATATAGAAACCTAGTGCATTTTTGTGCTGTGCCAGCACGGCTAGGATTGGTGGGCCTGAGGAGGGGCAGTGAAGGATTAAAGCAGACAGACAAGAGAATACAGCTGGGGCTACATTGGATCACTATGCCTGGATGAGGAAACAGTGACCCAGCCTGTAAGCCGAAGCTTTATTTTATAGTCAGAGCACACAAAGCAAAACAAGAGAAGTGGTCAACATGTTTACAATGTTCTTGTGAGTTTCACCTTGTTTTGGAAGCATTTGCTGCACTTCCCACAGCCCATTAGCTACCTAGGAAGGAACTAGGGAGGACTATAAAGTCAAGCTTAATTATGCTAGGAGGGCTCTGCCTTCCAAGCTGGGACTTGTTTGTGGCCCTGCCACTAGTCAGTCCGAGGCTGACTCTATAGCCGCTCCCTACATATTTTTATATCATTGTCTGGGAAAAGGTCAGCCAGATGCAGTGCAAACAAAACGTGTGTCAGGTAAATCATACCTCTGACAGTTTATCCATATTTCCTTTCCTTTGAAAGTACCTGATTAAACCTAACTTTTATGAGAGTTAGGCCATTAGATCCTGAAACATGTTTTTTTTTTTTTTTTAATTTCTTTATTGATTAATGTATCACATATTTGTCCTCATCCCCCCATTCCCATCCCAAACCCCTGTGCCTGTCTTAGGTTGTTCCTTCCCTGAGGAATCTTACTCGTCTCTGGCTAACCAGCCATCCTCCGGGGCCTAGCAGGGTGATGTGAGGTTCAGTTCTGTCTCCTTGGGGTAGCCTATGCCCCCGTGGCCTCCATGACCAGCACCTGCCTTGGGATCCCCTCGCCTGCTGGGGGGTCCTGGCACTAATTACATATCTTGGGGAACCCAGATTTCTTCTCCAGGGAGGGCCCAGCTCACCCCACTGGGCGAGAGACAGGTCCATGGTACCAGCCACCATGGGGCTTCAACCTCAGCATGAACAGAAAGCACAGGCAACTGCTGTGGGCAATTGGATTGTGAGAAGAGGGTCCCTCTTGGCCAAAAGGGCAAGAGAGGCCAATATATAATGCTTAGGTGCCTTCCCAGGGTCCCCTCTACACAGTGGAAGGGGTTAAATCCTTTCATGTCCTTTAATAGTTTTAAAAATATCCTTAGTTTTCTTGCTGCTGCATTTGATTCTGATTCCAGTAGCAAAAATGGGCTTTCCAGTCAGCTCCAATGCTGCAATTCTCCCTGATCAATATGCCTCAAGCTGCTTTATTTGTTCTCTCAGCTCTTAAAACTCACTCTTTAATAGGAATCAAACCCACAAAATACAGTTCTTCCTAGTTCAGGTGATATGTTTTGTGTGCTTGGCATAAATAATATACTCAGATTCTTAAGGGTCATTGAAGAAAATGATTGAACCATGATGCAGAAAACAGACCTCTCATCTTGTTTTTCCTTATTACCAGAGGAGGGCATTTACATGACATAAAATCATGTGAGAAAATATAATGAGTATCAAAGCAGCCCATATGATTTAATCACCTGCTATATATATGAGTCTGCTGGGATGCTTGGTGGAGATAAGAAAATTGAACTATCAGCAGAAGTATTAATTTACAACTAAATTATTATTCTCACTATATATCTAACTATCACTAAAGATTTCTCTGTGTTCCAAATTCAGATTCTTCTCAAATATTTTAAAATGTCACAAATCATAAAAATTAGTTTGACCGTGCACTATAGTTTAGTTATTGATTCTTTATGAAGGTACTTCTCCAGTCATTGACTATATGCATAATTTGTTTATTTTTCATTGTGTAATTAGTCTAGCTTGAAATTCTAATGTAGATCTGGGGCATATCTTGGGAATATGAGTATTAGGCTACATATTGACTAATTTAGGCAGAAAGTTAACTCCTTAACTCATGAAGCTTAATGGAAATTAAATTGGAAATTGTTCACGGTGTAAGAATGCTTTTCCAGATTAGTTTTGGTCTAAAGGACAGTAATGTCAAGGTTAGTTACAATCAGGAGTACAATGTTCAAGGAAAATATTGGGTCAAGAATAGGAATACTGGCCCTAGATGGTTTGGCTCAATGGATAGAGTGTAGACCTGCAGACTGCACATTTGATTCTAGTCAAGTCCGGGTTGTAGGCTTGATTCCCAGTAGGGGGCATGCAGGAGGCAGCTAATCAATGATTCTCTCTCATCATTGATGTTTCTATCTCCTCTCCTTCTCCCTTCCTCTCTGAAATCAATAAAAAAATATTTTAAAAAAAGAATAGGAATACTGGCCTTGTGATGCAGAAAAGTCAAGAATAGATAATCAGAACCATGGATAGCTCCCTTGAGAGCCTTGTAACAAAGATATTACTGAGGTATCCAATATTCAAGATTAAAATCTAACTGTTGGTTACTGAGAATGTTCTGGCTTACAAAAATTTACCTTCTGTATATTTCAACTATTGTCACAGAGGCCTTTATAGTCCTTACATAAAAGAGGTGGTTCCTTTTACATAGCACCATACATACTCTCAGCCTCCTTGTCTTCAGGTAATTCAGAATCCCTATAGCTACCTGACAGTGGACCAATATCTGACTCAATCACCACCCCCACACAGTGACCTGTAATAAGTAGTGAGATCTAAATATGATATTTTGAAGTTTGATAGAATTTTTTTCAAATACAGTTATAAACTCCCTCTCATTTCAATCCCCTTAAGAAAGTTAAAAGACATGGTTTTATGCCTATTTGACACATGCAGAACAAGCATGCTGGGAAGTTCAATGGTTAGCCCCAAATCACAAGCCAGTGAGGACAGTCAAAATAAAAATCTAGACTTCTGTTCTTCTAAACCCACACTATCATATAAATTCAGCTTAAAGAAATATGCAATATAGAATTTAAATGTATCAAAATAATTTTTATAATTAATCTAATTATGACTATAATATCTGTAGGTTTCTGAGATTATTTCCCCCCTTCCATTCAGGGTTAATGCCTTAAAATATCTTCTGCTCAGTGGCACTTCAGTTTTGTTTCTCTCCCAAATCTGTCAGCAGCCCAAACTCAAGGGGGTACATGGAGAAGAAAAAAAAACTATCCCCACTTTACCCCAAATACTTACATTTTGTTCCTTTTTTAAAAGACAGAATCATTGCCTTTATATGGATGCCTATCTAGGGACTATATTTCCCAGTTTATGTTCATCTAGGCCAGTGGTCGGCAAACTCATTAGTCAACAGAGCGACAAACCGCGGCTCGCGAGCCGCAGTTTGCCGACCACTGATCTAGGGGATGCCAATGACTACTTTTCTCAGTGGAATGGAAAGGGGTACAATGTGCATATTAATTCTTATCCAAAGCAGTAAAGAATTGGACAGACAGGTTTTCCCTTGGTCTCCTTTCCCATTCCCAAGGAAGGTTGATTGGTGAAATGTAGGGGGCTTAGTTCCTTAGATCATAATTACATTAGGAAGGCTTTTTTACCTGACTACAGTGAGCAAAAAAAAATAAGTGTTTATTGCATTGAGTCACTGAGGTTTGAGAACAGCTAGCATCACCATATTTTAGGCAGTTTCTAAACTTTATCTTTTAGCACAGTGATTCCCAACAACAGGCAATTTTGCCCCTCAAGGGATATTTGGTAACATGCAGATATCATAACTGAGGTGGAGGAGGCTTGTGCTCCTGGAATCTAAAATGAGTAAAAATCAGGGATGCTGCTTAACAGATTATGATGCAGAAGACCTCCAGCCCCTATTCCCTGAGGAAAGAATTTACCAGGAATATAGGGCAGAACACGGTGTGTAGGAGAGTATACCAGAGAGAGGGATCAGGAAATGTCAATAAATGAGAACACTAAATCCTGACATTTTTTTTGTTTGTTTTGGTTTTTATTTATTTTTTAAATCCTCACACAAGGAGATTTTTCCATTGATTTTTAGAGGTAGTATGAGGGAGGGAGACAGAAAGAGAGAAACATTGATGTGGGAGAGACACATTGATTTGTTGCCTCCTACACATACTCAACCAGGGCTGGAAATTGAGCCTAATTGATTTGAGGGAGGAAGGAAGAGGGAGAGAGAAATAGAAACATCAATGATGAGAGATAATCACTGATGAGCTGCCTCCTACATGACCCCACCACGGATTGATGTTTATAGGACCATGCTCAACCACTGAGCAACACTGGTTGGCTAAATCCTGCCATTTTGAAATTGGTTTCACCTTATCTGTGGAATGGGGGACATGTTCAATACTCAACCTGAGATCAGAAGTAACATGCTGTCCTTAAGTATGTGTACTCCTCTTCCTCTTTTTGCCATTGGATGTAAACAGCTCAATGCCCATGTCCTCATTGTCCCATTGTCCCACTAGTACTAGATTTGAGCCTGAGAGTCATCAAGCCAACCAATTCCAGAGTTTTTTCATTGCTTGCCCAGGCACTTCCTATCTGTGACCTAACCTGTCTGAGAAGCTCACAGAAGCCTGTGCCCCTGCTGCTTAAAAAAAAAAAAAGTGAAAAACAGGACAGGTCATGTTTGTCAGATAGACTACTTTAACAAACAGGTCTTATTCACTGCCATCATGTGTGTTATGGTTTTAGCATTTTAGAGTATAGGAAACACAGATAAAAAATCTGCAGGACTTACTATGCAACTTTAAGTTTGGTTTTCTTAACTTATGTGGCTCCTTTTTAATTAAGAAAATGATCATATTCATTAATTTTCTGTCTCCATCTATTCATATATCATTTGCTTAAAGTACCATTATTGAACAAAAAATTGAATGACACACGGGACTTATTAGCTTAAAATAAATAGCTATAATTTAATCACTTATGTTTGGCAGTATGGAGACTGCCTACACTCTTCTAGAGTTGTTTTATGGCATTTTACATCAAACTCAGAACAAGAAATATTAGGCACCTTGACAAAAGCTGGGAAATCTCTTAAAGGCATAATACAGAACAAATATATTAAAGCGTTCAAGAGCTTTAATTCATTTTAAATATATGTTTTGGACAAACAGAATGTAGTATTTCCCAGGATGCATTATTTCAATGTACAGAACTGAAAAAAAGCACTACATTAAATAATTTGAATAAATCATAAAGAGGTAAATGGAACAACCAAAGAATGATTTTCTCCCATTTATTCTTACCCATAAATAAGATATTCACTTCAGAAATAAACTCAATAGGGAATAATTACATGCTGATAGTTTATTTTCAAGTGGATGCAAAATTATCATTGTACATTTTCTGAACATTTGTAGTAATATAATAAGTGGTTATTGTTTTTTAGAACACAGAAACCAAAGTCCTTGTACTTGTAAAGCACTCAGGATTTGATGCCTTTTTTTTTTTTTTTTTGGTGATTTTGGAGGCAAAAGCCTGAGGGATAAATTTGAAAGAAAGCTGAGTGATGAGAAGCATAATATGCCCGTAACTGATGAAGCCCTGGATGATTTTAATTAATAAAGTGGATATGGGTGGACATGTCCCTTATTCTTTGGGAGTTATGCAATGACTGGCTTTGGACCAGCAAGTAGCTTGTGGCACAGAAATGAGAGGTGACACCTACCAATCAGAACAGTAACAATTACACGAGGTAGTTATGGAGGTTGGAACAGAGGGGTATGTTAGAGAAGAATCTGAGAATAAATTAATATGTGGTCAGGAACCCAGTATTGATTTGAAACTCCAAGTATTCCAGCTACAAATGAAAATTTTTTATTGTCATCTCAGTTTCTGGGGAAAATGATGTTATTTCTCAGAATTGCTATTTCTAGTTTAAGTACTGCAGTGAGACCATTATAACAACAAAATCTCTGTCAGAACCAAAACACACTGGACCCAAACAAAAGAGAGGTGTAGGCTCACTTCCTAACTAAAGCAATAAAAATCACCTCTCCGAAGATTACAGTTTTTTTTTTATATATATATTTTATTGAGTTTTTCACAGAGAGGAAGGGAGAGGGATAAAGAGTTAGAAACATCAATGAGAGAGACACATCGATCAGCTGCCTCCTGCACATCCCTGATGTGCCCACAACCAAGGTACATGCCCTTGACCGGAATTGAACCTGGGGCCTTTCAGTCCGCAGGCCGACGCTCTATCCAGTGAGCCAAGCTGGCTAGGGCAATTACAGTGTTTTGACTTTGAACAAGCAACCTCATGTTCTATCTCTTTATCAATGGCACTCATCTGTTCTCTTTCTCATCTTCAAAAGGATATTATATACAGACAATAGAAAGAAAGGGAGGTAGGAGACAGCTGAACAGATAAAATGTATAGGTAAATCAATTTTTTGGATATTCGCTATGATATATAAATACATAACAGGTACATATAATTACATAAAAATTATTTATGCAGTATAAATCTTCAGCTCAGACATTTTTCTGCATTCACACAAACCACTAAATTAGGACATGGTCTTAATAGTAAATTTTAATTAACTCATTCATTCCACAAAACAATATTGAGTCCATTCATGGTGTAGGGAATCCAAAGAAGCATAGGACATGGCTCTTAAGTAGTTCATGTTTAATCAATAACACATAGCATTGTGAAACATTATGTAAATGCAACAATAGATTCAAATGATTAATACTGCTTGAGTGGATCAAACTTTACAGAACACAATGAACTAGGACTTGAAGAATGATCAGGAGTTCCCTGCTCAGATAAGAAAAAAAAATCAGCACAAGCATAAGAAGTAGATATATACAACATGGGGCAAAGGTAGGTTTATATTTGTTCCTATGGAAAATAATACAATAAAAATAAATAATAATACAAAATTAAACTGTGTTTTGTGTACTCACAGCTGCAAACCTACTTTGCCTCACCCTGTATGTCTGAGACATGTGGTAGTATATCAGCTTAGTTTTTCTAGAAGTATAGCTTAAGGCAAAAATTTCTATGTTAGTTCTTTATTGGTGAGCGAAATCCCAAGGAGGCAGGCAGGAAGGAAATAGAGAATGAGGTATTGAAGGAAGGAGAGTAAATAGAACAAAGTATTATTGAGCTGGTCACTTCTTAAAATCCAGCAGGACTTGCTTGTTTGATCTAGGAGGTCTGCCTTCTGAGAGGGCATATTTAATACTGCATTTTAAGTCTTTCCAGGAGGAGCATTAAGAATACATTCACCATCTCCCAATTCCCATCCATCAAAAGTTCAATTTCAGGGTTGCATATGCATAGGTGCCAAGCGTACCCTGTGGCAATTCACACCTCTGTGTAAACTAGGGAGCCTCAAGGGCAGAGGCAAGAGATGCAGAGGGCAGGCACGGGACAAGGTGCCATCATGCAAGGTGAGTTACCACAGAATGTGGGATAAAATGAGGGGCCATGGACTAGGGGCAGATGAGGTCAAGAGGAGTTAAAATGGCAATGAACCAAGAATATTAGAATACAGGAGAAAGACAGAGAATGGGTATAGGAGGTTTAGGTTCTAACAGCTGTTTATGTTATTCTGAATCTTTTACTAAATGAATTTGGGCCACTGAAAACCTTCCTAGCTAAGAAACAAAGAGATTGGATTGAGTCATTTCTAAGGCCCTTTCTGGTTCTAAAACTTCATAGTTATTTTTCAACTAATCTCCAGCACTAAAAAAGCAATTCAAAGTAATATTGTATATGTCCTTATCTTTTTATATAAAAGGTAAAGTAACATAAAGCTCCCCCGCCGCGCCCCCCCCACCCCAATGCACACAAACACCTAGTAACTACATGTTTTTATTGGGTTTAGATGGGTAGGTTTTCTAAAGACGTGTCATGTTTCATCTGAAATTATACACTGAACTATATACAAGCTGAAAATGAGCAAAAGGTTGAGTAAACAAATGTGAGTTAAAAAATAAATTAAAGAAAACAACTATGAATTTTCTCCTGGCCAGGAACAGAGATACCCTGGCCAGGAAGCAAGTCATCAAACCTGGTAAGAATTGAAAGGCTCTTGGTAGAAACAGTTTAGGGAACAAAAAAATTAGAAACTTCATAAGGATCAGTCTGGGCAATGTGGATTGCAGAAGCATACAGAACTTTACATACTAATAAAATTGCCAAAGACCACACCCATCAATCACAGAGATCCCAGAACTGCAGGACAAGACAGACATTCCTAGGATATACCCAGTGAACTAATGGAGCTAAAGTCCTAAGATTTTTAGATTTTTGTTTTGGATATACCTAGAACTTCCATCTTTGTCTTTTTGCTGTGTAAAAAAATTTTTTAAAGTTCTTTAATTTACCTTCTCATATGGGATAGATAATTTAGCATCTAAAATTTGAGGTGGACATAATTGAAGAATATAATTCTTCAATAAGTTTGGCCTTGTGCAAAAATTTAATACATCAAGTTCTCATTTCCTTCACTTAAACATCAGCATTTGGAAACTTTTTCAGCACTATACAATAACTACTACTTTCAATCTGATAATAAACATATTGTCTCCTGATATTTATCTTTAATGCTTATGATAAAGCTATGTACTCCCCATATAACACTATATTTGGTGGGTGTTGAAACTTTTTTCTTTTTCCCAAGAGAACTGTGATTTTTAAATATTTTATAGGATATATGAAATATTAAGGAATATCTTCTGACATTAATCTTTTGCAAGTAAAGTAGCTCCTATAGAATTTAATTTTTAATGTATATTTGCAACATTTCCATTTATAATTTGATTTTTCTTCTGCATGTCCAGCACTATGGTGCAATGTACTGTTGGTGATGAGGATATTTGAGAACAATACAAATTTAATTAAACATCCTCCTTAAGAATTACGGGAAAAATGACTTTGGAACTTCAAAGTCTCTTTGAGAAAATAAAAGGAGAGTTCACCTTTTGTCTATAGACATAGGTTTAATTAACTAGTGTACCAAAGTGTAGATTACACTTTTAATTAAACATGTTCAAAGACAACAGAGATTTTAGCCATCAAACAACAACCAAGACTCAAAAGCAATAACTGAACCTACCTTATTCACCACATCATTATTACCCAACACTGGAGGAAATGCCTTGAGACTGAAGGTTCAAGTTTCAAAATTAATTTAGTTTTCTTAACTGTTAAGAAGTACTTTTAGGAAATGTTTATTGAATGCATGTATAGAATGATAATGTATAAGTATACAAAGAGGTTATTTCACTCATTTTATTCAACTGATATATTTATTAATTATTGAATGGCTATAAGGCATTTGCATTATTTATTGATGTAAAGCAAATTAACACGAATTCAACAGCCTTAAACCACATACATTTATTATCTCACAGTTTCTTTAGGTCAGGCGTTCCAACATAGTTTTGCTGGGTTCTCTGCTTCATTGTTTCTTACTAGGCTACAATCAAGGCATTGACCAGGGCTGGGGTCTCATCTGAGACGTGACTGGGGAAACTCATGTAATTATGAACAGGAGTCAGATCTTTATGAGCTGCCAGATAAAGGCCTTAGCAACTTGGTGGCTATGGACCAGAGACTGCCCTTATTTCCTTGCCGCGTGGGTCTATCCATATGGCAGCATGCTTTATCCAAGCGAGCAATGGGAAGAGTCCATTGTCAGAGTCTGCTAGCAAGATGGACATTACCATCTTCCATCATGGAAATGACACCTCATCCCCTTTGCCATAAGTCACACGTCTTGTCCACAATCAAGGAGAGTGGATCAAAATGCCATGGGACAGGACAGCCATCTTAAAGTCTGTCCGGGACAGCATTGTTCCAGGTCTGCAGACAGAGTAGTGAACAAGAAAGACAAATCCTTGTTCTTGTGGCAAACATAAAACACAACAAAAATGCCATTGATACCTTGGTAGCCTTTCCTTACCTGTATCACTTTTGGTTGACAATAATTTTATATATATGGAGAGAGAGAGAGAGAGAGAGAGAGAGAGAGAGAGAGAGAGAGAGAGAGAGAGAGAGAGATGTTCTGCTAAGATTCTACAATGAACTGAAAGGGATGTAGAAACTTAACTATGAGATTATTAAAGTCATCCAAACATGAAGTAATGAGATTCTGTCTTAGCCTGGGAACAGTAGTAGAATGGAACCGCAAATGTGTAAGATACTATTGACTTGCTACTCCTAGAAAAGGGAGAATAAAAAATAAAAGCAGCAAGGATGACTTCAAAGTGTTCAGCCTTCACATCTGGGAGAATAATGATGTCTATAAGTATACCCTAAAAAACTTATTTAAGAAGGAAAATAATGAATTTGCTTTAGACATAATAGGTTGAAGGTAAAATAAAAACTTCAGGTGACATTTTTCTCCAAAAAGTATGAGAGGCAGAAGTTTCAAAGAGAGATCAGAGTTGCAGAAATAGAAAATTGCCTTCCAAAAATAAACTTTGATTGAGTGGAAAAATCTGCTTCATCCAACTTGAAGAGTATGTAATGGGAAGGATATTTCTTTGAAAAGAAATAATACATTTTGATGTTAGAAGAGTCTTTAAGAATGATCTTGGTTTTATCTGCTTCAAATCAAAAACATGAAAAACCTGAGATTTTGAGACCTCTTTTTATGTCCTGTTATCTTTCCGCTCTGGGCCTTTGCTGCTGCCAGCCCATTGGCACACATTTCCCTCTGGTCACCTTGCCGAAATACTGTGTACGGGTCCAACGCCTTGTTTCTAGCTCTGGTACTAACTACCGATCATGAAACACAGGCCAGTTGCTTTACCCCTCTCAGGGGCATAGTATTTCTACATGCTATTCCCTTTATCCTTTTTATGTATGTTATAAATGTCATAAATTGATTTTCTAATTGTTTCACACTTAGCTTTTTTGAGTTAAGAGAGACCTCAAATTTTAAGGAAAATGAGCATTGATATATCAACTCTTAAGTATCACAGCACTTTGCAAATATGGGGATGTGCCAAATATTCAGTAAATATTTAATAATTTGACTGTATATAAAATATTTGTTTGTTTATTGGGTATTTGCCTTCACTATAATAGAAGATCCATAAGGGCAGAGATTGCTGTCTGTTTTGTTCCCTTTTGTATTCCTCTTGCTACCAGGGCACTTGGCACATATTGGCAATCAATATATATTTATTGAATAAATGACTTAATATATTCCTTCATTCATTTAGGTTAGTTCCATTAAAGGGAAATAATATTTAGACAAACTGGGTAACCATGCACTGGTTTAATTATTCTGATGATTCAGGAAAAATTATATTTTTAAGTTTTTTTGTTATTATGGCAGGACCTCCAGGGTATTATGCTAAGTGAAATAAGTCAGAGTAAGATAAATAATTTCACTTATAGGTGGAATTGAAACAACAACAACAAAATAACTATATCACAACTATTTTTTAACCACTCTATGGGAAGCAAGCAGTTTTCACTGTTATGCCTCTGAGGTGAAAACTGAGAGGCGAACAAATGATGAGGCGAAAGTGAAAACCAGCCTCACAGGAGACAGCACTGCGTCATGACAAGAAAGCAAACCTCAGATACATACTAGTCTGAATGGCAACAGATGGCTGTATCAGCAAAGACTTTTAAAACTATGAACACACTGAAGAGAATAAAAATTCTCAAGATTCCATATTTAATATTTATTTATGTGATTTTCTCATAGTTGAAGAGAAATGTAACTTCTTTGTATGAGCCCCAAACCATCAAATGCAGAAATGGCCTTGTCAGATCTGCATCCACAATTTTCCTAACACCACAGATACATAAGCGCTCCACGCTCACCGGCATTACAGGTACAGTAATAACAGTAATGGTAATATTCAATGTTCCAACACGTCCAGTTAAAGACTAGAGGACTCAGTCTTTACCCTCAAGCTGCTGTTTGCTTGTCAGCCAGTTGCATAATATGAAATTTCTTAACACTTAACTCTCCCAACTCTTTCAAAAGTTCAACTGCTTCATTTATTGTCTGAGATTCCTTTAATGGGAAAAATCTGTGATTAAAGGTAAAGATAATAATGTTGCATTATGTTTCAGGTAAACTCAGATTGATGCTTTCTTTCAGAGCTTCATTTTTTTAAATTTGGGGTTGAGATTGCAGCATTTGAAAGAATGTAAATAACACCTGGAGTCAATAAAGGAGAAGAATGGCCTTGAGAGAGAAAAGAAGGCAGCATAGTTCCTGTAGGTACAATGTAAGCCAAGTGGCTGAAACCAAGAACAAATGATTTCATGATACAACCTTAGCCTGACTATCTTTGTGATAGGATGAAGGGAAATATACACAAGATTGCTTTTGCTTCAAGGCTTCCACACCCCAGTGATGTGGTCCTTAATGATATTTCTACATGTATTAGTGTGTGTGTGTGTGTGTGTGTGTGTGTGTGTGTGTGTGTGAGAGAGAGAGAGAGAGAGAGAGAGAGACAGAGAGAGAGAGAGAGAGAGAGAGAGAGAGAGAGAGGGAGAGAGAGAGAGAGACTCATCAACCAGTGAATTCCTACTTATGTATCAAATCATAATATATATTCCAGTTTGATATGACAACCTAACTTTTTAATTTTTTTAGAGAGAGGGGAAGGGAGAGGGAGAGAGAGAAGCATCAAGGTGAGAGCGATACATGATTGGCTGCCTTTTGCACACCCTACGGCTGGGGGTTGAGCCCACAATCCAGGTATGTGCCCTGAGCAGGAATCGACCAGCAACCTTTTGGCACCCGGATGATGCCAATGAGCCACACTGGCCAGGGCAATCACCTGGCTTCTTTGTCTTGAGAACCTCAAGGTTCACACCTGGCAAGCCTATTGTTCCTGGAGCTCTTGGAGAGAGCCCCAAGCTTTCTCAGCAGGAACACTCAAGAGAATTATCCACATAAGGATGACTTGTCCTTTCAAATACTATTTTTTTAAATTGATGAGTTTGTGACATTCTTAAAAATGTTTTCTAGTATCTTAAATATAAAATATGGAGCATAACTTAAGTCATTTTATGATTAAACTAGAGGCCCAGTGCATGAAATTCATGCACAGGGGGAGGGTGTCCCTCAGCTCAGCCAGTACCCTCTCCAATCTGCGACCCCGAGAGGGATGTCCAACTGCCCATTTAAGGAGAGGGCAGTTGGACATCCCTCTCACAATCCAGGACTGCTGGCTCCCAACCACTCGCCTGCCTTTGCCTGATTGCCCCTAACTGCTTCTGCCTGCCAGCCTGATCACCCCCTAACCACACCCTGCCAACCTGATCGATGCCTAACTGCTCCCCAGCCAGCCCAATTGCCCCTAACTGCCCTCCCCTGCCAGCCTGGTTGCCCCAAACTGCCCTCCCCTGCTGGCCTGGTCACCCCTAACTTCCCTCCCCTTGAGGCCTGCACCCCCCCCAACTGCCCTCCCCTGTAAGTCTGTTCCCCGCCCCCTGCAACTGCCCTCCTCTGACAGCCCGGTCACCCCTAACTGGCTTCCCTACTGGTCTGGTCACCACCAACTTCCCTCCCCTGCAGGCCTGGTCCCCCCCAACTGCCCTCCCCTGCAGGCCTGGTCCCCCCCAACTGCCTCCCATGTAGGCCTGGTCCCCACCCCAAAATGCCCTCCCCTGCAGGCCTGGTTCCCTCCCAACTGCTCTCCCCTGGAGGCCTTCCCCCCAACTGCCCTCCCCTGTAGTCCTGGTCTCCCCCAACTGCCCTCTCTTACTGGCCTGGTCACCCCCAACTGCCCTCCCCTGCAGGCCTGGGTCCCCCCCAATTGCCCTCCACTGCAGGCCTGGTCCCCCCCAACTGCCCTCTCTTATTGGCCTGGTCCCCCACAACTGTCTCCCATGTAGGCCTGGTCCCCACCCCAACTGCCCTCCCCTGCAGGCCTGGTTCCCTCCCAAGTGCTCTCCCCTGGAGGCCTTCCCCCCAACTGCCCTCCCTTGCTGGCCTGGTCACCCCCAACTGCCCACAACTGCCCTCCCCTGCAGGCCATCTTGTGGTGGCCATCTTGTGTCTTGGAGTGATGGTCAATTTGCATATTACTCTTTTCTTAGATAGGATCATTTTAATAAACACTCATTATAGTACTGTAGATTGTTGAGGGATGTAGAATGATTAGCCCCTGCATTAAATGGCTCCAGACTGTTGAACATTGCTTGTCTGTATCTATTTTATAGCTGCCTGCCTTTTCTCTCAATATTAGGCTATGGTTTGTCAGTGTGTACCCCTTTGAGACATTGTAACTAGCTACTTAAATGCCTTATGAGCTGAGAAGAAAGACAATGAAACTTTCTGAAAGCAAATGTTGAAAGGAGTCAATAAAATCTAATGAGAATCTCAAGACTTCTTCCTAGAATATAGTTCTGGGAATTAAATGTACAAATTGTCTGGCATGAAGGATAAAACATGATGTAACTTAAATCTGAGATTATTCTTGAGGTTGTAGCATGTCTAAAAAATAAATAAATTTGGCAATAGTCCAACAATATTTTGATCAAAGCAATCTGTTTAAATATACCAGGGGAAAAGCCCAAAGTTTCCACAAACATGTGATTATTTTAGTGCTATCCAGTGATACTTTTTATTCTTACTCCTTTCAGAATTTTCTGATTTGATAAAGTGGTGCCAAAATCTAGAAACCATTTGGGATTGAGATGGGGATAACCAAGTCAATTCCATGGTTATGCTCTTCCTGGGTAAATGGTAATATGATTTACCCACAAAAAACAGTGAACTTGAACATTACCAACATTAGCACTCATACTGAAAGTGGACATGGCAGGAGAAAAGTTGGGCAAATCCAGGGAAGGACCCAGCAATATGAATCCTAATTAATCAATTGATTAATTGAACTAAATATTTATTTCAAACTTAATGCATGCTGAGCACTGTTCTAGATGTTGTCATTATAGTGGGGAACAAACTAGACAAATATCCCTTCCCTCGTGGAACTTACAGTTGAAAGGACAATACTCAAAGTAAGATGGATATGTCCCCTCTATATTGCAGGAGAACCCTACTTAACAGTTGGAGGTAGAATGCAGAAGGTTTACTATCCCTGAAATCCATGTTGGACATCCAAGTGACAATCCAGAAGGCTGGGTTTAATTAAGGTAGGATTCTGATATGATAGGAAAGCTGGACTAGAACATCTTACTCCTCTCTTTCTCTCCCTCTCTCTCTCTCTCTCTCTCTCTCTCTCTCTCTCTCTCTCTCTCTCTCTCCAGTCACAATAAATTACCACAAATATGATGGCTTAAAACAACCTCAATATATTATCTCACAATTCTGGAGGCCAGAAATCTGAAAGTAAAGTGTTGGTAGGGCCATGCTCCCTATGAAGTTTGTAGGGGAGAATCCATTCTTGCCTCTTCCAGCTTCTGCTTACTTCAGGCATACCTTGACTTGTGGCAGTGTAACTCCAATTTCTATCTTCAGATGCCTTCCCCTCATCTCTCTATGTCTCTCCTCTGGGTGTCTTTAATAGGAGCTATTATGAAAATGTAGCTATTTATTTATTTTAAGTAATTAAAATTAAATACAACTAAAATTTCACTTATTCAGTTATTCTAGCCACACTTCAAGTGCTCAGTGGTCTCATATGGCTAGTGGCTATTCTATTAGATAGCACAGATATATAATACTTCCCTGATGGCAGAAATATCTATTGGACAACACTGTGCTAGAATGAGTCAGCTTCTTGTATGAATCAACTCCATTCACTTACAATTTGGGAGGGTGTTTCTTTGGCTGAGCCTAAGTTATGCATCAACCTACTGTACAGAACATATCAATAGGGAGCAATACCCAGACTACATATAATATGAAAGACATAATTTCCCCAAAGGGAACTGCAGTTCTAATACCAGAAGAAGCAGGAATGGAATCTTGGTGGACAAAGAAATACAAATGTACATTACCTATACCTGTTCTTGCATGCTCATATATTCACTGTCATTTTAATGTGAGCATGAGGATGGCACTGCCAGATACTCTTCATTTATCACTCAGCTAATTAGAACAGAAGGCAACCTCTTTAAAACATCCATTCTCTAGACAAGCATCTGGGCTGGGGCATGCAGGGCTCTTTGATGCCATGCCAAAAATCCTGGCAGGTAAGGCAGAAACAGGAAGAGCCCGGGAATCATTTGGCTGGTCTCTTTATGTCTGAATTTTACTTTCCTTTAAGTCCAGTCTGGTGATAAAGCAAATGAATATTCTTATCAAGTTTGGGAAGGCTAGCACTGCGGCTTCAAAGGGTCACTTTTTATTATGTGGCGAGCAGCCTTCAGCTTCAGCAGGGAAAGAGGAGGGAAGCACGTGTGTGTTTTTTTGTTTGTTTTGTTTTTTTTTGGTCCGTACATAGCACCACCAATAATTTCATTTTCACTATTGTCCAATATTTCTAGCTTGATTTATGATTGCAGATCATATCTCACAGTTTCTTGTGGTCTCATGGTAATGTGCATGCCGGAAAAATATCTAAACCTTAAATTGGTTGTAGCATGAATTTCACCAGCAACCTGCCAAGGAAGAACTCAGCGCATCTCTCTCTACCAAGGTTTAGCCAAAAATCCCCAAAACATACACACACGCACAAAACAGGCATCAGAGGCATAAGGTAAGAGCTAAAAATGGAGATTGGGATGATAATCAAGAGTCCTGGACTTTGGCTTTTATTGTGAGCTTTAGATCCAGTTTATGTAAAAGGAAAGAATTGAATTAGGTAATCTTCAGGATCTTTTTGGTCCCTAAAATCCTCTCATTCTGATTGTGCTAAAACCTGACCATTCTGTCTGTCACCTCACCTCCCCCGCCCCCACTAAACTATCCTCCCTCAATTTCTTCTGTCTGTTGGGTTAATAGCACCAGACCATTTGAGAGCAAGTTAATCACACTAACCTTCATCCATCCTGGAAGAGACAGTGATTCATTTGGCTGGAGCAGATACATATGCCACATAGGACGTTGCTGTTGCTACCAGCAGGTCTTCTGCCTGCACCACCATCAAAGGGCTTACAAAGTATCTGACTCACTGACCGAGTCCCACATTACAGCACAGAGCAAAGAACCCACTTTACAGCAAAGAAGGTAGGCAGGAGACACATCTCTGTAAGATCCACTGGCCCTATCACAAATCTCAGCAACCACAGGCTGCTATCCTGACATAGCAATAGAAAGGCCTATTGATGGCATAGCTGAGACTCCAACTCAAACATCAAACTGTTGAAATGGGGTGCCATTCTCCAGTGTTCATTATACCCTGTAAAGAATGGCCATCGAATGATGTCATGTCCTCAGTAGGTAGAATATGTGGGTCCAGGGAAAATAAGGTGGGCCACTGGGGAAAATTTTGCTTCCCTTCCTACAAATCTGTTCACTGCTGGCTTGGAGCAAATGTTACATTTTAAAATATGGCTGCTACCCGGGCATCTCAGGATCCATATTATGTCCAAGGACCTGCAGGCAAGAAAACTCACTATTCTGGCAGAGCTGATCATTAGAAAAAGAGAAGGCTATGCTCTAGTCGGTTTGGCTCAGTGGTTGGAGCCTTGGCCCACAGGCTGAGGGTCGTGGGTTCAATTCCAGTCAAGTAATACCTCAGGTGCAGGTTTGATCTCTGACTAGGTTGGGACCAATGTTTCTCTCCCTCTATCTCTCCCTTTCCCTTCCACTCTAAAGTCAATGTAAAAAATATCCTTGGATGAGGATTAACAACAAAAAAATTTTAATTAAAAAAAGAAGAAGAAAAGGTTGTTTTATGTAATGGGGGAAAGGAAGGATGTATTTGACACTCAGGCAATCCACTTAGCACTCTCTAGATACTTACTCGTCCAGTTTTGATGTTCAGTAGACAAATGTAACAGCCACAGACTGAGAAGAACTTGGTGACCAGAAGCTCAGATGCCTCAGAAGTGAGATTCTGGGTCACATCAGCAGGCATGCCATTATAGAGCACAGCAGAGGCTCCAGTTGATGGTGAGGAGAAGATTGAATGGGTAAAGAAGAAAGACATGATGAATATTATTTGTGATCTTAAAAAAAAGCTGCAGTAACAGAGTCCGTATTCATTTCCCTGACATTCCTATTATAAATTTCCAGAGGAAAAGAGGTGTGCCAATATATTGGAGTAATTGTTCCAAGATACACAGGAAGGAGGAGCTCTAATCAGAACAAGGGGGGACTGTAGAAGTAGACACTGTACTGCACCCATAGACCCAACCTTCAGTACTAAAGGCCATTTTCTTTATTGCTGAATACTGGGCACTACTGAGAGCCCTCAGTAGTCAGCCCTATCCAGGAATTTCCCTCAGCCAGATGTTATATGCATTTTCTAAGAACAGCCTGTATGTCTGGTCAATGGAGGGTGCCCTGGAAACCTATTCTAGCTTCTGAGCTCCCAGTGGATTCCCCAGTTTCTCTCTCTGCCCAATCCTGCTTCCTTCCTTTCCCCTGTGCATGTCAATCCCAAGACAATTCTCTAATAATATTTCTGCACATAGATCTCAGTCTCTGAATCAATGTCCTAGGTGCCCAACCTTATGTAGAGAAATCATTGTTCCCTCATTAGAAATTACTTAGCATTTGATCTATATCTCTTTCAGGCTCATCATCCATTCAATATTCACTGAAAAGCAGTAAGTGCCAGAAACAGTGATAAACCTTGGTGACTACTCCCTACATCTGTGTTACAACCTCTGTCTTCTTATACTAGGTATCTCTGGTCTAATCTATTTGAAAGGTTTTCCACACTTTGGCTGGCATCTGTTTTAGTCAGTTCCTGAAGGACAGAAACTATATCGTCATATCTGCATCATTTCCAGAATGGTAATGAAAGACAGATAAAAATCAAAGGGAATTAGCAAGTGTTGTATAAATCACTGTTTGCTAGATGGTTTTAAGTTTATCACTTGATCTACTAAAAACTATGCTACAATATTTATTTTTTTTCTTTTATACATGTAAAAACTAAGGCATAGAATGAAAAATAACTTGCCAGAGACCCATCCTCCCCCTCCAAAAAAATAAAAGGAAAAGTCAGGTTTGGGATCCAGAATAAAATAATTATGTGGTCTGGCTCTCCTGGGAAGTGGTACAGTAGAAAAGCTTCACTTTCTAATTTTCATTATCTTATATTTATTTTTATTACTTTGACTTTGCTCCATTACATCCATTGTGGTGGCTGCCTTTATCTCTTATTATTGTTATCTTGCTCACCTTTCCCATAAACAGCCTCTTCTTCATTATATCTGCCCCAAAGGTAAAGCCACTAAAAAAAAATGAGTTTTAACAAGCAATCCTTATCCTGACAAATAGTTCTCTCTTCTTGTTACCAAGAAAGATAGACTAGAGTTGAGCAAATCTAAATAAGGTGTTAAAATGGGATGTTTCTGATTTCCTGCTCTGGGGAATAGCTCAAGGTACATTTTGGAAATATGCCTTCATTATGGAAAGTGGCAGCCAGCCATGCTGACAAAGGTCCTTTAGCTTTCACTTTCTTTGATACATGCTAATGTCTGAAATCATGACTTCCATATTCTGTTGGCTCAGTGCTCTCTGTCTCTAATGTTCTGCACAAGAAATTAGCACAGTCAAAGCATGTGGCAGTTTACTCTATCACTGCTTTGCTGGCTATTTTTAAGAAACAACCGAATAAAACATTTTAGTTCAATAAGAAAAGCCAATGGCAAATCTCTTCCATTCTCTTATTTTCCTAACATGTAAATGAAACAAGAAAGGAAGAGCTATAAGGAAAATCAAAATTAACTGCCCATTGGGTCAGGTACTTAGCATATGTTATATATTTTTTTATCCTCACAGCAACTATTAAACCCATTTTAAAAATGAGGAATCTGAGGTTTGGAAAGGTTACTTTCTACATGTCACTTGCTATGGCACATACTTAGTATGATTTTTACCATTAGGCTTTTCACAATCTTTGGGGTCTAAAACTCAGGAGAATAGAAGTCTGAAGGGACTTTCTGGTGGATTGAATGTGGGGACTGAGGAGAAGGAGGGCATTAAAGAGGGATTCAGGGCAGCATTTCCCAAGGAGCCTGTGTGGATGGCAGGTCACGCACAGGCATCAGAAGTCAGTTTGGACATTATCAGGAGTTCAAGTGAGTTTGGGCTTTATTAGGATTTCTTGGGCTTTAAGTGCTAACATTACAGTAATTCTCCAAGTAAGTGATGGTATGTAGAATTTCAAAACTTATTTAACCTTGGATCATGGAGCATCTCAAAGGCCCAGTTATAACAGCTCTCACTTTGAAAATTCCTGTCCTGTGTTGCCAAGAAATTCACTAAAAAGTACAAGAAGAAAATATTTCATATGTAAGCTTTGAGTAAAAGGCAAACTTACTATTGTTGTTGTTTTTTTAACAACAAAAAAACCATGTTTTTTCCTAATTTTTTATTACTTTTGCAATTTTGACTTTTAACAACTGTGATAATAATTAGGATGTTTATATATATTCCAGCTTTCTCTTTCCTAGCTCTGCCTTTGTGTGATTTACTTGGACCAATAGTATGGAGATACATGGACTGCGTCATTCAAGGCAGAAGTTTTCAAAATCTCTAGGGACTTTGTCATGTTCTCTTTCTGTCTGTCATGCTGACCATGTGCCAGACCAGGGCTTCTCTGTTGGGATGATTTTCCGAACTGAGGAAAAGAGACCAGAGCTCCAGCCAGTGCTGGATGGATAGTGTGAGACAGATAGACAGACAGACAGATATCGTTTGTTCTGAGACACTGAAATGTAGTCTATCCTGACTATTATAATGACTTAGGTAGCGTGGTGTGGTGTGCAAACATCACACAGAAATAAGAAATCACAGTGTCAAGTTCTCATTTGTTACTTGCCAGTTTGATAAATAGCTGTGAAATTCATTCAACCTCTTCAGAGTCTCTGTTTGGGAAAATAATATGTGCCTTCCTGGCAGAATTGTTCTCAGGATCAAATAAAAATATCCAAGGGTATGATTTGTAAGCTATAAAGTACATTGGACATGAAAGGTATTATTCTTTTTAAGTTTTAGATATAATGAAAAATCTATTCAAAAAACAATTATTGGCATATTGCATTTATATTCCTATGGTTTCTATCAATTTTACTACTAGTAGCCAGAGAACACAATTTACATCCTTATTTAGTTTACTTATATTCTACTTGTCTCAAAGCTTAATAAGAACCAATCATATTATTTAGTTACCTTCAATTATAACAAATAGAAGTGCCATTTACACTTTTAAATCTTATCTAGCTATTGATTATTCAATTATACAGGCACAAATAATTATAGAAAGAACTTGTATGTTCCAAATACATCTTTATCATTTTTCTGAATTGAACTGATTTTCCTAATTCCCACTATACACTAATTGTGAGTCAATTTCCCCTAATAGCTGCATTCACTGAGAAATAGATTACTTATCCCAGGGTAGAGACAAAGATTGGAAATGCATGACCCCGTCTCTCCTGGGTAGCCACTATGATAATCTAGTCCTAATTTACTGACGTAGAAAAAGGAGTAGTCTCTAATAATACAGACATATATTTCTTCTGGGAGTGCTTTATTGTCAGAAAGAACACAATGCCATGTTCCCTTTAAGATTGCTTCTTTTCACTCTCTCCATCACTCTTCTAGCTCATTGATGATGGAAGGTCTGAAAACCAAACATGATGGAGAGCTGGTAAAGGAATTGAGGATTTTAGCCTGGGATGGGGTTGGGGAAGACTTAGGGGAGTCTCATAGTTAGAGGCAGAATAAAAACCTGTAAATGAAGGTTAGGGATCATAGTTAACACACTAAGTGGAGAAACACATTCAACTAGAGCTTGCTGAAAGTGGCAACGGCCCTGCTTTCCCTTGATTCCCTAGATACTGCTCTTTCCTGACTCTCCCTTTGTCTGAGGTGATGCTACTCAAAGTGACGTCTGCCATGAGCTAAGAGCTTGCACTAAACTGAGTCTCATGCTGCTTCCTTTGTGGAGAAAGTCTTGCTACTTGAAGTTTTTACTTTATCATGTGTAATGAGAGCTGAACAAAACATGGTGCTTAGTGACCTAGAACATTTATATTTTCGGTGAAAGCTCTCTATCTTATAGAGGGCTTAACGAAATCGGATCTGATTTGTGGACTACACTTTTGTCTTGTTCTAAGGTTTCCTATTCCTTTCCTTCCCCCTACCCACAACCTCAAGTATGCAATCTTTTTCTTTTTATTCATTTTTATTCTTTTTTTTTTTTTTTTAGGGAGAGAGGGATAGACAGATAGAAACATTGATGAGAGAGAGGAACATCATGAATTGGCTGCCTCCTGCATGTCCCTACTGGGGATTGAGCCTGCAACCTGGACATGTGCCCTGCCTGGGAATCAAACCTGTAATCTCTTGGTTCCTGGGTCGACACTCAACCACTGAGCCACACCAGCCGGGCAAGTATACAATCTTCAAAGTTTTTTCACCCTTCTCTTATAAGCAAATTAATTATATACATCCAGGATATTATGAACAGTTCTAATTTTAAATATTCTATTTTCTTTTCCACAACTACAATGATAAAGTGTCAAAAGAAGCATACTGATATTTTTTCTTGAAAATACCATAAAAACAAGCTATCCTTTTGCCTTCTCACTAAAGAATATTAGAAAAGCATGATTATAATGATATATACATTTTTTCACTCTATCAGTGAAGAAAAGATTGTCAAAGAAATGTCTAAGCATGTCAATTCATGTCATCAGCAGTAGGATAGTGCCCATTGTTAGGACAGTGGGCCCTTTTTTATTCCTCTCAAATCTTGATGAATAGGCAGCTCCTTTGAATTCAGTAGCCCTGTTTAAAAATTAAGTTTAATTTCCACCCCTAATCCGTGAGGATTAAGGCTATCATGGGCACAGCTAGACCACTTCTCTCTGCCAGGGAGGTTGACCAGAAGTGGCTAGATAGTAGTTGATAGACAGCCCTCCCACTAATATTCCTCTGATCCCTTCTTAGAACTTGAATAAAGGAATCAGAACCCATTAGCATGAATGGATAACAGAATGTCAATTCCAAAAGCAAGATCTTTTCTTGGTTCTAAATGTATGCACAGACTCAAACAAACACAATAACAACAACAACAAAAAAGGAAGTATTTCTTCCAGGTCTGGGTAGGATGCATTCATAGGGAAGAAAACAGTATTGTACATCCCATAACCTTATGTATATTGCCTTTAAAATTTATTTGATAGAGGCCTAAAGTATGAGAGATATCTCAGTCTGATCAAACTTGAAAGAATCCTAAATAGATTTAATTATGCAAATTACCTGCTAATGAAATTTAATGTTTGAACATTTCTAAAGAAAGAAGACTTTTTGGCCAATGCTTATTTGTCCTCATTTTCATCCCTGCTATCTGGCTCCCAAGTAGTTACAACCATTGCAAAGCATTGGAGGAAAATCAGAGATGAGAATAAGGGAAAAGTCAATGTATTTTTCTGCTTTTTTTTTGCCTCCTGTGTATCTTTCAGCAGTGACTATATCACTTCCATGGCTCCTCAATACAGTCCCACTCTTCTGTGGCTCATCTCCCTTCAGTCAAACCTCATTCCAGCTGAGCTTCTGGCTCTCACAGGATAGCCCTCCCTTCCAGATTCTGGAAAGAGTATCCTCTTAGCCTTACAATGGTGGCTACTTCTTCCTAATGCTAATCCTGGTGATGCTTCCAGAGGGTTTTCCTTTCTATGATCACTCATGTAATCAATTAACTGTTTTAAATTTCCTTCTATTAAAAAACATAGAGTGGTTTTAATATCCTGGGTGGGCCCTAGCTGATAGAGAGAATGTTAATTTTTAAAAATCAGCCTTAAAAACTAAAATAAATGATGGCAGAGAAAAAAATCAACATTAGAGTGATCATTTAGACAAATATTCAGGAATGTGACCTCGCTTCTTAATAGCAGCTTTATCTGTAGAGAAATGGGTGAAGCAGAAATTCACATTCTCCTTGTCTTGATTCAGTAATGCTTTTAAAGCTACTGTCAGATTATAATTTTCAAATTCATGTAGACTTGTCTCCACAAGGAAAGTGTACTATCCAGTAAATATGAATGGTCTATTCTAGCTTATACTCCTGCTAGGACACGTAGGACCTCAAGCAATTGGGCAGTAATGAAGGACCGCAGCAGGTTAAAGACTAGAAATTTTGCCTCCCCAGTATCATCCTCCTGGACTGAATTCCAAGATCCTTCCTTCTTTCTTCATTGTACCTTCCATTAAGTTTAGATTAATTTTCATTCTTCTGAAGCAAAATCAAAGTTATAATCTAGCTAATTCTCATTTCTGGGCATATGAAACAGGATAAACCCAACCAGGTACACACAACACTCTAGCCAAGCACATGGAAAGGGCAGGAGACAGAGGGTGGGCAGAAGTGATGTCATAAAATGCAATGGATGAAGGGAGCTGCTTATTTCATGATTAAGAATGACTAGCAAGAGGTCAATTTGAATCCCTCACAGGCAAGGACATCTGCATCTGTTATACTCATGGTGTCTGGCACATAGTAGTATTTCAATAAATTTTGAAAGACTGGATAAAAGGAAGAATGAGTGTGTGAAGGCAGGTATACGAGAGGGAGGGAGGGAGGAAGGGAAGGAGGGAGAGAGAGAGAGAAAGAGAGAGAGAGAGAGAGAATCAAAGAAGGAAGAATAGGAATGAATGAGAGAGAAAGGGAAGGGAAAAAACAAAAAAAAATTGTTATTGGTGGATTTATAATCATTTTAGCAAAATTATACTAACTAAATTCACAAAGGGACAAATTCAGAAAACTAAAAAATCTAGGGACTTCATTTTACATATAAAATCAGATTATTTTCCCAAGTTTAAGGTTCTATGATGATCATAGATGTTGACAGTTTAGCCCTCCA
Organism: Corynorhinus townsendii; assembly: GCA_026230045.1. Taxonomy (NCBI): domain Eukaryota; kingdom Metazoa; phylum Chordata; class Mammalia; order Chiroptera; family Vespertilionidae; genus Corynorhinus; species Corynorhinus townsendii. The sequence goes on along the minus strand of JAPDVU010000007.1, from coordinate 135,978,848 downwards.
GGGAAATTCAAAAACTAGGAATTGTTCACTCAGCTGTGACACCATTGACAAAGATCTAAAAAAGACTAGAACATTTGATGAAGAAGAAAAAAATAACTAGATTCATGAAGACTTTGATGTGATCAACAATACTTTCTGATATACAGAAAGCATATGTCAGAGAGCTGGACAAAATCAGCTCCCATGAGGCTGAAGTCAGCAGCTCTGAAACCTTCTGGCCACTTCACCGTGGCTTGCTTTGACTGCTTGTTAGTGATCTCCAAGGAATCCTATATAATAAAAGTCCAGCAACCGAACACTAGAACGACCTGAATGACTGGAATGACCAAAATGATTGGAATGATTGGGGCCCCTCACCCTGGCCGTCCCCATCCCCAAGCAGGGCCCCCCACCCTGATTGGGGGCATGGCAGGCCAGCAAACCACTCGCAGCCCCTCTTCCCGGCCGGTCCGCCCCCGATTGGCCAACACCCCTAAATTACTGCCTGGCTCCCTGGTGCATGTACATTTAGTAAAAGCACACACACAAAAATAATTATCAGTCTGTCCCCAACCAGAGTCTCCAGAGGGCTCTGCTAATTCTGCAGCCAATGTGTGAAATTCTCCCTCCATGGCCTACAGCTCCAAGAGACCTTCCAAGTTAGTAAAAAAGGCGACCTAAGCATTAACAGGATGGCGGCCCTTTACTGAGTAATGCAGAGAGGCTGGGTGGGAGTTTTGTGAAATTGCGGTGCCTTGCAGGTGAGCTTTCAATCTCTCTTCAAAAGGGGCAGCAAAGAGTAACCACAGGCTGCCAGGAGCAACAGCGAAGGAAAAGCAAATTCAAAAACGGAAAAACTTTAAAAATATATATATTTTATTGATTTTTTACAGAGAGGAAGGGAGAGGGATAGAGTTATAAACATTGATGAGAGAGAAAAATCAATCAACTCCCTCCTGCACACACACTGGGGATGTGCCCACAACCAAGCTATATGCCCTTGACCAGAATTGAACCTGGGACCCTTGAGTCTGCAGGCTGACACTATCCACTGAGCCAAACCGGTTAGGGCAAAAACAGAAAAAACTTTTAAACAAACAGGCATGAAGATCATATTGGGAAACTGAGGGCAGAGCCCCAGGAAGAATGCAAAAATCATTAAAGGGCCATCATCCATCTTGATATACATTTGCAAACAACACATAAGCAACTTCATGTCATGGCACGTGAAATGCAAAAACAGTTCTGTTGTGGGTTTTCTTTTGGTCATCCTTACAGTCTAAGTAGATCCAGCGAGGGGAAAGCTGCAGCTTCCAACATTAGACCCCATGGCTGGCCCTGCCTGATGGGCCCCCATCGGGGCAGGCCCACCAGACACCACCCATGCATGAATTTGTGCACTGGGCTTCTAGTCTATGTATAACAGTTGATGCAAGCATAGTTTTTCCAGCATGTGTATATGTTAAGGGAAGGATCGCTGATCCATTTCCTCTTTACTTCAAGTTGCTGCAAAAGCAACAGCAGCCTTCTTCAGCTGCCTGAAGTTTGAAAAAGTGATTTTAGTTTTGTTTTTATTTCTAAGGAGCTTGGTGCCTTTGTGAAGGAAGTTAAAAGCATTTGAATAAATCTTCTTAAATCATTGTCATTTTAAAAGTCAACACATTGGGAAATCTGAGTTGTACAACATGTCAACTTTAGAAGAGCTACATTTGCAACTCTCTAGTCAGCCAGCACAGTTATTTCACACGCCTGCTATTGTGTTGTATCAAGCTCATTAACCTGCAGACAGGTTAAAGCCTTCTGCAAAAAACCTCACTTACAATAGTAACTGTGGTACTGAATGCTCTGAGCTTGTATGTCTGTCCACTGCGTGAAAATTATTTTAGAGAATAGTGTTGTATATATTTCTCTCTAAAAATAAATTTGATGTAGGCAATTCTTGTTCTTCTTTATGTTTTAATCCCATCTAACATGGGGCTCAATTTACTCAAGTGTTTAAGAGCATAAACTTTATGGTTGGAGAGCCTACATTTGCCACTCACCAAGCTTAACAACGTTGGCCAATTTACCAAGTGTATCTGTACCTTAGTTCTCTCAATAGTAAAATGATAATAGTAATACTATATACATAAGTTAGTGTATCATTGGGAACATTAAATGAGTTGAAGCATGTAAATTTCTTTTAACAATGGCTGGTACATAGTAAACATTCAAGAAGCATCAGATATAATAACAATACTTATTGTTATTAATACTTGACACTATTTTTGTCAATCCTTAGCTGCTATTCTCCCAGTCTTCCCATATCCTAAGTTGCCAATTTGCTCTAAATTTTCTTAACTCTCCCTTAGCTCTATCCTAATTTATCAGACATTTCCAAATATTTTTATATTTTAATGCAGTACACATACATATAGCTCTTCTCTGACCTCCCTCTCTCTCGCACAAAATTTTTTACAAATTATCTTTAATGCATATGATAGAATTGACATGTCCGAGTCTATCCTAGGCTAGTCTAATCTAGTCTACACTAAAAATTAATAATAGTCATAATCCATTAAACTGGTTTCATAGCCTAGAAATAGATCATGGCACACGATTGAAAAATAATTTTCTAGAGGACAGTGGTTAATCAGACAAACTGCTATATTATTAAAGAACAAAATTAAGTAACAACCCTACAAGAACAGATGTGCCTGCAGAGACTGAAAATGACTTAACCTAAAACAGATGAGTGGGAATTAAGGAAAAGCAGGAGACACATTGCACTAAAACAGATTCGTATCTGTTTCCTAAATTCATGTTAAATGTATTCCATTCAGATGGCCAATAGAAATGAAAAAAATGCTCAACATCACATCATCAGAGAAATGAAAGTAAAATCCACTATGAAATATCACCACACACCTGTCAGAATGGCTATCATCAATAAATAAAAAAAACAAGTATGGGTGCAGATGTGGAGAAAGGGCTCTGGGGCACTGTTGATGGGAAGGCAGATTGGTGCAGCCACTATGGAAAACAATATGCACATTTCTCAAAAACCTAAAAATAGATCTACCATATGACCTAGCAATTCCACTTTTGGGTATTTATAAACAAAAACACTAATTTGAAAAGATATATGCATCCCTATGTTCTTTGCAGCATTATTGACAACAGCCACGATATGGAAGCAACCTAGGTATTCATCAATAGATGAATGGTAGTGTGCTTGTGTGTGTGTATACGTGTGTGTGTGTGTGTGTGTGTGTGTGTGTGTGTGTGTATATATATATATATATATATATATATATATATATATATATAACTCAGCAATAAAGAAGAAAATCTTGCCATTTGTGACAATATAATACAGGGTATTATGCTAAGTGAAATAAAGCAGAGAAAGATAAATACCATATGATTTCACTTATATGTGAATATAAATAAAAACAAATGAACAACCAAAACAAAATAAAAATAGACTAAAAGAAACAAAGATCAAACTGGTGTTTGCCAGTGGGTGGGGGTTGGGTAAAAAAGGTGAAGAAGAATATAGTCAAGAATATTGTGATGCCAGAAGATTACTAGACTTAGTGTGGTGATGACACTGTAAGGTATATAAATGTCAAATTACAATATTGAATACCTGAAACTAACATGTCTACCAACTATACTCACATTTAATAATAATAATAACAACAACAATAATAATTATGCTGCATCTACAGGGTAAAGTTAGAGAATGAATTAGTTAATTTTATTTAGAAAATAAGCCAAAGTGTTATTTGCTTCTATGACAGTCAAAAAGGAATTTTTAATTTTGCCACCAATTTGTGCTAATAACCTTTTTTTTTTTTTTTTTTTTGCAGTCTAGAGAAGGCTGTGGACTGCATCCAGGATAATGTTTTTAAGTACATGCAAAAATGGGATTAAAACATAAGCCACTTATATTAAAATACTGACCTATTTATGGGGCCCATGAAGGTCCCTGGAACCCAGGTTAAAAACCATATATATACAGGCAGACACATGCACAGTCACACACATGTTGATTTATTTTCCTATCCTGCTCAAACACTTCCTTTGAAGAGGTAAATAATAGAGCTTACTCTTTAATAAATCAGATGTGGTCTATTAAAATTTAAACCATTAACAGTTGTACTTTTTGTTATCTTTTTTTTTTTGATGTTAGGGTAATATGCTCAGGTTTGAATGTAAAACCACATTTATGCAGAATACATCTCACTAGTAGCACTATAAAATCAATCATGTTATCTTAAGCAATCTATTTATTATGTCAATGCAAAATGAGCTTTAAACATGCAAACTTTATCTTCAGAATACTAGTTCTTTAAATAAATATTTAAATCAATACAAAAAAATGATAGAAAGAAAGGAAAATGAAAGAGAGAAAGGGAAGGGAAGGGAAGGGAAGGGAAGGGAAGGGAAGGGAAGGGAAGGGAAGGGAAAGGAAAAGAAAGGTAAAGGGAGGGTGAGCCACCTGTTCTGGTTCCAAAAAGTGAAAAAGGACGTGGGCTTGGATTTAGCCATGACTAAGAAACAATTAGGATTGCAATTGGAAGTCCACCTGAATTCAGTTGAAATAAATACTACTAGAAATATTACTAGAAGTTTTCAAAATAGTCTTTTGGTTTTCTATGTTCAAATAAGCTTTTTCCCCCTCTTCATGTTATTTTATTTTATCATTATATAATTTTGATTTTCCCTTGCTAGAAAATGTTTAAGTTACTTGTATATCGAGGTCATCTTGTTTCTGAAATACCAATCAATCACAAATGTTGCTCAAATGAAGTTCTCTCTACTCTGATGAATCTTTCCTACAAGATCAATCTTGCTAACTTGCTAGAAACACATGAATGACAGACATTTCTGAGTGATAGAGACTGGAATTGAGATAAACAGAAGCAGATGTTAAAATATAAAAAATAATAAAACTTTTAAGACATTATCCAACTGCAGCTTCCAGTTGCTGGATGTGGCAATTCGACACATTCATTTCCATGACATTCCTAAGGGAAGTTAGATAATCCTAAAGCACAGATTTGTTTCAGAATGAGAAAAATCAACCCAACAATTCTCTCTACTTCCATATTTATAGTCGATTACATGAAATATTCAAGCAGGAAATTATCCCAGGACCTAAATCATCCATAAATAATTCAAATTGTAAACTACTGGCAGATTCACGAAAACACTGCTTTTATTTGTGAAACAATTGAGAAATTGAATGTAGAAAAGCACTTGTATGTGGGAATACACCCACAGTGTTTTACAATAAAGCCTGTCATACTTTCATGTTCCCAGATGTTGGTCCCAACAGACAGGCTCAGAAACTGATGTTCTATATAGAGTCATTAGCAAGTTAGAGGAGATGCCTTACTTAGCATAAAGACATCTAATAGAGTTTCAAGTGTAAGATGGCATTTACAGTAATAATTTTATGATACTGTTAAAAAAAGAGAAAATGGTTTATTTTGAACAGTAGGCTAATGGATTAATGTCAGCTTATGAAAGGGACTCACCAAGTGCCTAACAGCCACCTGTTATTCTGCTTGGTGCTTTAGAGGAGAAAGGTGAGCTAAAATACGGTCCTAACCACAAAGAAGCCCCACTACACAGCGAGAGATGGATACACTTTGTTTTAAGTGAAACAAAGTATATCCATATAACAGACAAAATAAAACCATATGATGTATAGCAGCTTGCATTGTAAATTATATTATAATTAAATACCATATTTAAAAAAAATTATCACAGCTTTTTGAAAAGCTACTTGTGTTATGATCAAACCTTTCATTTTATAATCTTTTTTTTTTTTTTACTATCACCTAAGGTGGGAGAAAGACTAGGAACATAAATTTAGTTGTCTTCATGTCAAATATTTTGCATAACCTCAAAACAGCTATATACATAGTTAAAAGTTTTTAATTGAAAGGAATACAGAAATCCAGGTGAATGAAGTTTCATTAAGCCATATTGGGTTATGGTTAATTAGACCAAAAGTCATGGGGAGTCTGGTTTTGTAACCATGGAGAGATTTATAGATTTAAGCCTTATAATCCATAATGATGAAATCATCTATTAAACAAATATTTATTGAGAGTGTGTCCTAAACATTTGGGATACAGAGATGAGTTAAATACATAGGTCACCATGAAATATGCAATCATATACATTAGTACAAAATAAGTATTATAGTAAATATGTTATATTTTGGATATTAGGGGAGCCACAGGAAAGCACAACTAACCCTTCAAGGGGGCAGGGTAGGCAGGAAAATAGAGCAGATTTCATTGAGGTGGTGATATTTGAGGTGAGTTCTAAAGTATAATTTAGGAACTGAATTCTAAGATGAGTCAAAAATATATCTAGAGACACAGTAGAAATGGCATGACAGGACATCAAGTTTCAGCTCCAACATGTAAAGAGCTTGGAACATCTCACTCACATTACAATAGAAAGAGCTAGAAAACTGAAAATCAGTGACATTTCTTGGACCCATCAGAGATCCAAGGTCTCAGGGAAAAGTGCCACCCCTAAATATGGAGAAATAAGAGCATCCAAAGAGTCAGGATTGAGATTTGCTTACCAGGAGAAGTCACTGAAGCCATAACTTGGTAGCAACACTTACATAGTAATCTTGATGAACTTGTTGGAGACTGAGTGTGGACTGGCTTTAGAGTAACAATCTTGGTGTTGCAATTTAGGGGAGCCTCAAACTTTTGTGGGCTTAACTCCATAAATCCTACTAGATTCCCACAGTGAAAATAATTTTTTTTTTCTTCTGGCTCTGGGAGGGTAGGGGAGAAGGGAATATTTGTGAAGTGAGCCTAGAACCTCCTCTATAACAAAAGCGTACTCTCTAAGTGAAAAGGTTTGACCAGAGCCTTATTTCAAATATAAGGAGGGAATTCCTCCCAGTTCAGCCCCCTCTAGCCTCTTGTCTCAACTAAGGGGAAAATTTAGTCAAAAGGGATCAGGGCTTCAAGGAAATAAATTTATTCCTATTCAAACCAATAGAATGTTGCTGCGAATGAAAGAAGTAGGAAGTAGGGGAAAAGGAAAACTATACTTCTTGAGAAACACTTGTAAAGATTGAGCCCCTTGAGCCCACTAAAACTCTGAGATGTAACAAGAAGATTATAGAACATTTTTTTCCTTCCACTGGATCATCAGAGATCCAGTGGATTCTCTGTGGATTCCAGTATAATAACAGTGGATTACATCTGAAAGAGTTGTACTTGGGGATGAAGATGAGTACTTGGGGAATCCCAGTCAAGAAGAGATAAAAACATGGGCATAAGATAAGTTAAAGCCTCTAGTACCTGCAGCTACTGCATTAATTAAATACCATAAGTTCTCATTTAATATCAATACATTCTGTGACTTTAAGTAAAAGGATATATAAGAAAACCAATTTTACCATAGGCTAACTGAAATAAACAAGAGCTAAATTCATAAGGCATCTTATCAACATTATAATGAAATGACCTTGAATGCAAAGACATTATTCTAGAACCTGCTATACAGCCCAACTTCTATCCAGATTAAAATAAAACCTCACACAAAAGTCCCATTTACACTAGCTTCTATTATCTGAAAAAACATGTTCAGGTTCTAAGGAAAAAAATTACAAGGCATGCCAAAAGGCAAGAAAAGCAAAGTCTAAATAAACAAAGGAATCATCAGAACTAGATCCAGATGTGACTTAGATGTAGGAATTATCAAGAGAATTTAGAATAACTATTAATTGTTGGAGAATTGAATAGAAAAAATGAGCAAAATATAAGAACAGATGGGTAATGTAAGCAGAGAGAAGGAAACTCTAAGAAAGAATAAAAGAAAATGCTAGACATAAAAACACTATAACAAAAATGAAGAATGTCTTTGATAGAAACACCAGTAGGCTTGATAGAAACAAGGAAAGAATCAGTAACCTTGAAGATTGGTCAATAGAAACTTCCCAGATTATAAAGTTCAGAGAAAAAAATCATTTTAAGAAAACAGAATGAAGTATTCATGAATTCTGAGATAATATCAAAAGTGTAACATATACATAATTATAATGCCAGGAGGAGAATAAATAAAGAAGTTAACAGAAATATATTTGAAGTAATAATGACAGAGTTTTCCAAAATTAAAGACAGAAACCAAACTAGAGATCAAGAAGCTCAAAAAATTCAAAGCAGGATAAAAAACAATGTCACTTGGGCATATTATATTAAAATTGCAGGGAAAAAAAAGAGACAAATTATGAAAGAAGCAAAGGGGGAACCAAATTTATAGCAGAACAGAGATAAAAATTACAGTGGTGATCTCATCATCAATTATGCAAACAAAAGAGAATGTTGAAAGAAAAAAAAAAGCCCACCAACCTAGAATTATATTTCCAGTGAAATTATCTTTCAAACACAAACTGAAGGAATTTACTGACAGGAGACCTGTCCTGCAAGAAGTGTTAAAAGAACTTCCTCAGGCAAAAGAAAAATAATATCCATCAGAAAACTGAATATACAAATAAAATGAAGAGGTAGAACTGGTGGAAAGCCTCAGGTGGCATTGTCATAAGAGGACTCTGAACTTGCCCCCTATCCATGAACAAACTCAAATATTCACACATAGAGAGCAATTACTCCTATGAGAAAACGGAGGGCTGGATGAACAGCCCGCAGGGAGATCGGGAACTCTATGGGCCAGAGGAGCCTATGAGTACCATTGTTATGTCCCCTCCATCTTCTTTAGGGCCTGCAGGAACTCTGTTCAGGAGCTCTGGCCTACCTGCCAGATCCCAGCCGCATTTGTCTACGTTTCCTGGAACCTTGAGCCTCTGAACAAAGGGACCTCTCAGGAGCAACAAGGTATCATCACAGGCACCTGGCAGGCAGGCCAGTACCCCAGGTATCCTCAGTGCCTTCCGTGCTCCAACCAGCTTTCCAAAACTACCAGGAACAGAAAGTTTACCCAGAAGTCGTTACCTCACGAGACCACTTTCTGTACAACAAGCAGGAGAGAGAAGGCTGGGGAGCTGTGCTAAGTCTCCAGGGACTGCAGAGGAGCCCGCTGTTTATATCCCCCTCTACCTCCATGGGGTGGGCACGGGCTCTATGCAGGGGCAAGGTCACTGCAGCATGTTCCCAACACTTAGAGCCTATTTCTGCCAGGAACAAAGGCAGCAAACAGGATCAATAGGGCATGACTTACACACACCTGATCTGACCTAGAGCCCCTCCAGCTCAGTGGGCCAGTGCCCCAGATGTGGATGTCTTAGGCACCGGCTTGGCTCCTACTGGCCTGTTGAGGCCACACAACATACAGCCCTACACAGAGGCCACTTCAACATAAGAAAATTTTTAAAGACTGGGAGTGATAGCTATTTTATCTAATTCATATAAACATAGAATGTCATATAAAATAAAAAGACTGAAGAATCTCAAATGAGCAATTAAAGTCTCCAAAAACAAAGCAAACAAAAAACCCTTAAGAAAATGAAGATATGTAATTTGCCTGGCCAACAATTCAAAGAAATGATCATAAGGACCTTTAGGAAACTTGAGAGTGGAATAGAGGAACTTAGGGAGAATTCAACAAAGAGTTAAAAAGAAGTACTAGCATAATAAAGAAGCATCTTTTTATTGCCTATTGATTATCATTATCTGAAATTTCTACATCACCTTAAGTTGAATATATTCCCAGATGAATCAATTCTCACCATAGAGCAGAAGAAGCCAAGCTGTCCCTCGGAAAGATAACTATTTGTTTATTGAGTGATTTATTTTAAAAATAAATGTATGGTCTCTTTCCCTTGCATCTGATTGCCAAGTAATTAAATTGTGAAGGGATATATTGTGGGTGAGGAAGAGAATTATGAAGAACAATAGCAAATTCTTGGCCCAACATTTCTTTTTTAGCATTTGACTTATGCCATCAGGCCCTGTAAAGATTCTTGTAGCAGTGCATTTCAAAATTTCTAGTTATGCTTTGGCTTTGATGTCTTAAGATAGTAACATTATAATGAAATGACCTTGAATGAAATGACCTTGAATAAGCAAAATCAAATTATAAAAACTTTGTAGAAATGTTTACTACTTTGGTTTTGGATAGGATTTTGTTTACTTGTTCAGAAGAAAGATTTGTGAATCTTTAATTATTAATTTGAAATGCTATACATATATTGACACATTGGTAAGGCATGCGACTCTCATCCTTTATATCAGGTTTAAATAATATTTTTAGACCCAAAATATTTGTATTTGATGTGAAAAAAATAGTATTGAAAATCCTTTCTGGAATCTTTTAAACTGATTGAGGCTGTAATTCATGTTGTAATCAACGAATATGGGCTTGTACAGACAGCAGCCTTGGAAGAATTCTTTTAATTTAGAATCATCACACCTACAAATGAATTACTTGAGGACTAAATGTATATCATGGTATGACTAATACATGGTTTGCTAAATATTCAACTTATGAGTGTGTGTATGGATAGATAACTTTATTAAATAGTAAACATACTTGTTTACATATTATTTTCAATCACTCTTTACTAATCAGGTCCTGATGATTCCATTGTGGTCCTGTTTGTCTCACTGTAGAATGTACTGGTTTGATATCATCTCAAGAAACTTTTCCGCGTTTCACCCTGTTAGATGTTAGGTTGGGAGAGCGATTGCAGATTATATTCAGTTTCTTTCTGCCGTTCTCAACTATATTTCTAAGGTTCTATCTATAATTTTGCCTTATTTTCTTGTTTTAAAGGTGTGTGAGATGCTAGAAATGAAGAAATTCTCTCTCCTCCAATACACATTCAGCAAAACAGGCTATGGCTGCCCTAGAAAGTAATCATCGCTCTGTGCTATTCAGGCATTCCAGATCTCACTTTCACATTTTTGGGCAAAAGGAATGACGTCTAGGTTGAATGTTCTGAAAACAATGGGCTGCAATATTAATGAAACATTACATTAATGTTCCCTCCAAGCTTATCATCATCATCATCATCATCATCATCATCAGGTTTTTGCTGTTTACCTGATTCATTCCAATGTATGTGTGAGATGACATCTATAGAGTTTTTCAAACCAGAGAGCCAAGTTATATTAATATTCATAAGAGCTATGAAATGAAGAATTGTGAAAATAAGATCTCAGATCTTTAATATCTGTACCAGAATTCCTTCCTTCTTCACACTCAGTTATTTTCCCTATCCATAGATCCCAATTCTTCCTCTGAATATGGTGCCTCTCTTTTACCTCTTACAAATATCTTACAAAGTAGCTCTTTGGCCCCAGACATAAAATCTAATAATTTTACAACATTCATCTCTTATATACTGTTTAGTAATTCCACCTAAAAAGATAGTAAAATAATCTCTTATAGGTAACATGTTAATGGAGGTATGTTTTTGGAATTGTTGACTTTAAGCTATGTCTATCTCTGAAAACTAAAATGTATTATAAATTTAAGTAAAATTATATATTTTGGAAGAGAGAGACCATAGTAAGTCTAATGTGGATAATGACAATAATTAACAATCCTTGATCTATAGAATATCTCCTTAATGTATAATAAACCAGGAAAGTAGCTCAATGTCTTAATTTTCCTCTTGTTAAATAGTCCCTTGGCTTCACATGACATTAAATCTCTATAATAAGAAATTTTAGCTCCAATATAAAGAAGATAATTAAAAATAATAATGAGATGCAGATAAAGTATTGCTATTTTAGCAAAGACACCTAATGTTCTTCCAAATTTTTATACTTTACAAGGATTGTACTCTATATAGGACTTACACTGGATGATTTTAATTATATAGAATAGATGCTGAGGTTAAATGTGAAAGAGTGGAACAGCATAGCATAATTAGTTATTAACACTAATTTAGTTCTCACTCTGTGAGATGTACAATACAAAAGAAATAGAAAGTCAGATGCAGGCTTCCTTGCAAACTAATCATCTACTGGGGAGAGAGAACTCACTGCAGTGAGCACCAGTCCTGCCTAGACACCAAACAGGCTAATGTCATTAAACTTTATAGTTGCATAACACGTTGTGATGCACAATCTGTTCTCATACATGGTATTTCTTACTACTTCTTAGGATACTATGTTGGTGAAAAGCATGGACTGGTTTCAGATAAAACTGGTTCTAAATTCTGTTCTGCCTCTTGAGTTGAAGATTCAAACATCTCCATGCTTTAATTTCCTCATTTGCATAGTGAGGCTAATAACATGACCTTCAATGCTGCTTTGAAGAGTTAAAGGAAATGACATGTGATGATCCTTGTACAATGGTGACCATATAGTAGGGGACCAATAAATTTTATTTATTTTGAAGATGAGGAAACTAAGCCCTTTCTAGGAACTAGGTCCTAAGTCTCCTGAACAAGATCAAGACTATTCATTATACCGCACTGCTGGGGTCATCATGTGTGCTCAGCGTTCTGAAGAACTTCTTAATTCCAAGCCCATTTCAAGGTTCTCTACTTTGTGAGTTATGAGGTTTGAAATTCTAATCAAATGTATTTTAAATAACAGCTAGTTCCAATGTCTCTCTGGGTATGTGCATTGTTATCCAATTGTATGTTTCTTTAGCTGATCAAATACTTTGAAGGAAGCTACAGTATTTTTAAAGATCAAATGCTCACCTGGGAATATGTGAGATTCTGAAGGTTTAATAGCAATAAGATATTGCTAAATAGAAAAGTAGAAAAGCAGAAGTGTTTTTCAAATATCGGATGAGTTTATGAAAATAAATATATTTCTCTGAGTTATAGCAGTCATGTTTAAACATCATAGGAGCTACAATAATGTAAAGTAATTTATTTCAACTACTGGTATCACAAATGATAAAAGTGAGACTCAAAATGTGAAGGTAAAGGTCTAAGGCTCTATAGCTAGTTATCAGTCAAAGGAGTCATAATCCCATCTCTTGCTATTTCTTTTTCATTGTATGATGCATAATGCACAACTCACTTTGAAAATTTTGCCTAGAAGAATTTCCTTATAAATCTAATTATGAGAGGATTACAAGGCTCAGAGATTGAGATAGCTTAATGTCAACTCATTGATCTGGTGCAGATTCATAATGAACATAATTAATATATAATTACAGAATTGTCAGATACCATTATTAGGTCCTTTCATTTAAAATATTTGTGGAAAAAATACCTTATTTTTCCTTTAATATATAGAGATAGCCCAACAAACCTCACTTTTTATACCTCTTTTTAAAATTCCAGAGAGAGATTCCATTTTCTCCCAGCATCATTCAATGAAGAATAAGTTTTAACCAATGAGAAATTAAAGTGGCTTTATTCTAGCCTCCTTGATGTCCCCTGTCCGGAATCTCCCCACATACCAGAACCACATAGGACCTGAAATCAAATTACAGTTTACATAGGTGTCATGTTGTAAGCAATTTATATAATTAAACAGTTGAATTGTCATTGCTTTGTTTTTGTTAAAAACAAATTGGTGGCTGGATTACTTCAAGAAGCATGTGTTACAAGTCTAGAAAACTGAAGAGAACTTAGACGCAAATAAAAATCACAACATCTGTTTGGTCCGAAGAGCCCTTCGTCCTGTGAAACAGGGTGCAGCTGGAAAGAGGGCTGCCCCCACACCCTTCATGCCATGCACATTCGTGGGGAACCTGGTGCTAAACCATTCATAGATGACCTGCTTCTGCGTCAGGGTTTCGTACGTACGCTGTGATCTATTGAAAGTCAGCCCTCCACACAAGACACAAGGGTTTGTCTCGCTCCGGGCCTCTCTCTCTCCTTCACCTCCTCTCACAACTCCGCTGGGGCCCCTGGGCCCTAGGTTGGGGGTGGGTGATGGCAGATGTGGCCCCTTTCCCAGAGGGGCTGAGGCCCGGCTCCCTTCTCCCCATTTTTTCCTCCCCCCTAAAAAGAAAAAGAAAACATTACAACATCTGCACTCTGCATTTTAATGCATGCCATCTTGTAATTAATTGGTTGGATATTTACTTTGTGCATTTTATTGAAAGTAGCCAGGATATAAAAATGAATAAATAGAGATTGGGCTATAAAGAAAAGAATATAGAATAGAAACATAAATGTTTTTTAAAGACTTGCTTTGGAATCCATATCTTAAATATTCATATTCAAATTCTTATTTTAACTGAGTTGTTTTACATGTAAACTACAGGCCCAGGGCATGAGATTCATGCACTGGTGGGGGGCGTGACCTGTGGGGATTTGGCTCACTATGGGAGCACCGCTCGTTCTGGTCAGCCCAGCAACTGTGCACCTGCCCTCTGAGCAGCTGCTCCCGTTGTGGGAGCACTGCTTATCCCAGTCAGGTGAGTGGCACTCCCACTGTGGGAACACACTGACTACCAGGGGGCAGCTCCTGTGTTGAGTATCTGCTCCCCTGGTGGTCAGTGTGCATCATAGCAACTGGTGAATCTGTCATTCTGGTCATTCTGCAGTTCGGTCACTGGGCTTTTATTATATAGGATTATTATTTCTATTTGACAATTTGATTTTATAATTGTGATAAGACTGCCTCCTTTTTGATTCTTAGTTTTATTATCCATAAAGTTGAGATTGTGATAGTTCTGACATCAATGACATTCTTGACAAAATGAAAAAACACACACACACACATAGACACTTCTCAAAAGTGGACATATAGAAGGCCAAGAGACATGAAAAAATGAGCACTAATCATCTGAGAGATGCAAATCAAAATGGCAATGAGGTACCATCTCACACCTGTCAGAATGGCTATCATCAACAAATCAACAAAGGACAAGTGCTGGTGAGGATGTGGAGAAAAAGGAACCCTTGTGCACTGCTGGTGGGAATGCAGACTGGTGCAGCCACTGTGGAGAACAGTATGGAGTTTCCTCAAATGCAACTCCCATTTGACCCAGTAATCCCACTTCTAGGAATATACCCAAGAAACCAGAAACACCAATCAGAAAAGCATATATGCACCCCTATGTTGATAGCACCACAATTTACAATAGCTAAGATTTAGAAACAGCCTAAGTACCTATCAGCAGATGAGTGGATTAAAATACAGTGGTACATCTACACAATAGAATACTACACTGCTGTAAAAAAGAAAGAACTCTTACCATTTGCAACAGCATGGATGGATCTAGAGAGCATTATGCTAAATGAAATAAGCCAGTCAGAGAAGGATAAGTATCACATGATCTCACTTAAGTATCACATGATTCCACAAATGAACAACATAAACTGATAAACAAAAATAAATTCAGAGACATAGAAAGATCAGACAGACTATCAAATCTCAAAGGAAAGGCAGGGAAGGGTGGGGGTTGAGGGTAAGAGATCAGCCAAAGGACTTGTATGCATGCATGTAAGTATAACCCATGGACACAGACAGTAGGGGAGTGAGGAAATGTGCTGGGGGGTGGGAGCAGCTGGGAAGTGGTCAATGGGTGAAAAAGGAGTCATATGTAATACTTTCAACAATACAGAATTTAAACTTATAAAAAGAATAAAAATATACAATTATTATAAACTAGAGGCCTGATGCATGAAATTCGTACATGGTGGGGGCGGGGGGGTCCCCACAGCCCAGCCTTCACCCTCTCCAATCTGGGATCCTTCTCACAATCCAGGACTGCAGTGTCCCAACTGCTCACCTGCCTGCCTGCCTGATTGCCCCTAACCACTTCTGCCTGCCAGCCTGATCGCCCCCTAACCACTCCCCTGCCAGCCTGATTGATGCCTAACTACTCCCTTGCCAGCCTGATCACCCCTAACTACCCTCTCCTGCCATCCTGGTTGCCCCTGTCCTCCCCTGCAGGCCTGGTCCCCCCCCCCAAACTGCCCTCCCCTGCTGGCCTGGTTACCCTTAACTGCCCTCCCTTGCCAGCCTGGTCGCCCCTAACTGCCCTTCTCTGCTGGCTTGATCCCCTCAACTGCCCTCCCTTGCAGGCCTGGTCACCCCCAACTGCCCTCCCCTGCTGACCTGGTCACCCCTAACTGCCTTCCCCTGCAGGCCTGGTTGCCCCCAACTGCCATCCCCTGCAGGCCAACTGCTCTCCCCTGCTGGCTTGTCCCCCCCAACTGCTCTCCCCTGCCAGCCATCTTGTGGCAGCCATCTTGTGTCCACCTGGGGGCAGCCATCTTGTGTGTTGGAGTATCTGTCAATTTGCATATTACTCTTTTATTAGATAGAATTAAAAAACACACAGAGAAAACCAACTATATGTATACGTATTTGAAAATATTTTGTATGTTTTCAAAATATATCAGTATATATTCATGACTATATTCTATCAAGGCCAACTGGATACAATATCTAGTTTTATATTCAACTGTTAAAATCTACAGCACCCAATCTTCATCATCTAACATACCAAGGCTTCCATAAAGAGCTCATTCATTTATCTCGGGCCAATGAAAATGCCTTTCACTTTTCTACCTCCTGTAGCATGTTACTTACAACATTGATCATTATTTGTCTTTGCATTTTCCAGCAAGTGCTACCTTGGTGCCTGGCACTCATTCAATAAATAGTAATAATGTTGCTTTCAAGCTAAGGGAATCTAGACTATTCTGTAGCTATCATTGTACAACATATTGCAGAGAGCCAAATAAATTGGCTGATCAGATTATTTAAAACTCCACTTCTAAGAAAATGTAGAGGAGGTTCAATTCTTAGTCACCTCTACATCCACCAATGTTTCCTATCTTTCCAAAAGAATGGAAGCAGGAAACATCACTGATTAATCAAGGAATGGGTTGGTTGTTGTATAACTTTCCTTGCCCTCTTCCTGAAAGTGTAACTTGGCAGCAGCTTCAATTCTTACTGTGTATTGAACACATGTTGAAATGACTCAATTTTTGAATGTATGAAGCTAAGCTTGGCTTTCATTTCTCTACACCTGATCATCTACATCCACTAAACAGAATGATGGTAGTTACCATCTGCCTTCTTGTAAGGACATTTGAGATTATCTTTGCAAAGTATTTTGAGTCATTAAGAGAGACATACCCCAAACCTATACTGCTATTTTCTCTTCCTAAATTTCAGTGTTCAACTTAAAATTTAATTTTTTGTCATTCTTGGGGACAGTATCACATCTAGCAAAAAAGTTTTTAGTAACATGTTATCAAGTCCCTATGCTCTTTTGTTGAAAGAGAAGGAAGACACCTAAATATGTTGAAATATTTACCTCATTTCAATAAAGTACAAATATCTAAGATGTTGTCTCTGAAAATATAACAGGTAAACAGCACAACACTCTTAGAAGATAAAGTCATTCAAAACAGGAGTTATTTTGTGGCAGTAGCTCTCTACTCCTTTATTACTGACTAGAGGCCTGATGCATGAAGATTTGTGCAAGAATGTGTCTTCCTTCCCCTGGCTGCCAGCACTGCCATAATTCCAGCTGGAGCCACGTTTCTGCCTTCCCATGCTGCCCAGAAGCCCAGAGCTGCTGGGGCGGTGCAGAACGCCTGCATTGTCACCATGGCGATGATGCAAGCATCCTGCCCCGCCCCTGGCTGCTTGGCGCCTGCGTATGCAAATTAACCTGCCATCTTTGTTGGGTTAATTTGCATACTCACTCCTGATTGACTGGTGGGTGTTGCAAAGGTACAGTCAATTTGCATCTTTCTCTTTTATTACTGTAGATATGGAGGTTCTTGCTCTCAGCCTAACCATTTGACACTTGGGCTTTTTGGGAGAGAGTAAACTTTTTCAAATGCTTTGCTATCTTGAGTTATACAGATAAGAAATGAAACAAGCAATTTTACTGTCACTATTACTGCTATTTCTATTATGATGCAGATACTTATGCTTCTTGGCTTTCTAACAACACCCCTCATTGTGATTTCCTTCTCCAACTATTCTTTTTAATAAGAAGTCTAATCTTATAAAACTACTTCTGAACATGCTTCTTCACTACTCAAAAACCATCACTGACCCTGATTACCTGTATATAAAACTCAAATATCTTAAACTGGCCTCCAAAACCCTCCATAATTTGGCCCTAACCAAGCTTTCTAGCCATAACTCTCATTTTCCTCTTTGGATAAATTGGTGGTCTACACCAACTATTCTACTCAATACTCCTATTTAACCTGTTGTTTAATTTTGCATTTTCTTTATTTTTGTATTTTTTGCTGTTTCCTACCATAATTTGCTCTTTTCTACCATAATTATGTTCAAAATCCTATCTTTTTCAACCACCCTAGGTGGAAAAGTAGTCCCTAAGTTTTTGAAGGTTCAGTACTACTCTGAGGTATAACTACTATTGTTAATATTACTATTGTTTTTATATATGCCTTATATCTCTCATTATATTGAAAGTTTCATAATCCATTCTTATGATCCTCTCAAGATGATATGTCTAGTCTGGGCTCAAATCCAAATATATATTTACTTGAAGATACCTAACACCATTTACTATACCACTATAATTAGTATTGAAGGTCATTAATGAGAAATTTTAAGTATGTTATTTCATTAATTTCATAAATCATCACAATGATAATTTAAGGTCATTAACTTTATTATTATTTTTTTAAAGAAAACAAGAATCAGAAAAAATGAAGTGACTTGCCAAGGTGATGGTGTTATCATCATAATTAGCTAGTTATTAATATTAATAATGGGAAGAGAGCAAAGGGGAGGCCAGACATTATAAACATGGTCATCTGGGCAGCTGCATCTTCACACTCCCCAGGGAACCGCAGGTCCATCCTTTGCTAATGACTGGGGGAAGGGGTTCGACAAATGGGGAGATGGGCACTTGTGCGGTGAAGTCAGGGTGACATAGGGAAGGTACTTGCCTGTCAGTCTAGCCTGGGGAATAAAGATCATTGGCTAGAAGGATGGAGCCAAAGCAAGCGTATGCAATCCTGAAGTGTTCATTGGTTAAGCTCTCAGTTACAATCTCCAAAGAATTCTCTCTCTCTTGCTTGCTCCTGTTCTCTTGCTTCACTCCTGCTGCCTTGCACTCTCCTGTTCCATGACCCACAACTGGACTGGACTTTAATATGGAGCAGAAACTCTGAGCAGTGGCTTTAATTCTTCCCCTGCTGAAGACAAGATTAGACTTTTTCCATGGAGAGACAGAGGGAGATGGGATCTTGAAAGAGAACCCCCTTAATTTTACATCATCAATAAAGCTTTCCACAATATATTCTCTTTGTGTGTGTGTGTGTGGGTGGGGGAGGGGTGGAGAGGGGCGTTAGGAAATTATTTTCCCAGCAGCACCCCAAGAACTGCACTTCTACTGGTAACAGGTAGAAGGCACTCTACCGATAACAATAGAGTCCAAGTGTCTGGCAAAGGGCTTTGAACAGGTTTATTTCACATTAGGAACTTCATGCTACTAAGGCTTAGGCAAGAATTCTAATATTAAAATCAAAAAAGTAAAATCATTTGTACAAAGCCTGGCAGGCTAGTTTATGAGAATAGAGTCCCAAAACTCTCCAGACAACTTGAGTATGAGAAATAACCAGAAATTGAAATTTTCAGGAATAATCCCTTAACACAATTGTATGCATGTGTTATATTTTCTGTCAAATTTGAGATACGCTTCAGACAATGAGAGAGATGGATTTCCTACTCAATAGACAGCTTGAAGTTGATATATTTAGGATTTGCTGTAGACCAACTTGTAAGGGAGAAAAAGGTTGTGTTCCATTTGCTTTTGTGTCATTTGCTGGGGCATGGCCTGACCTACATGAGCCCCTCCACAATTTCTCAGTCTACCTCATATGTCCCACTGGAAGTCCATGTTCAGATTCAATTTCTGTCCCAATCTCAATAAAAGCTGGCCCTCTGGGCTTATAATTATGTCACCTATCTTAGACCTGGTAGCTGGGTTGTGATTGCTAACTCTGATATTATTCTCATGTCCCTTTTGCTATCAGGATATGTATTGGTACATCAGGAACTGATTTCCCGAGAGAGAGAGATTAGATGTAGACATGGGAAGTGCAAACAGAAGCCAAGTGCAAGATTGCCAAAGGTGTAAACAGCTAGACTGTATTAGAGCAAAAATGCTGTCCAGACGGGTTTACCAGAGAAATAGGATAAAAATAATTCTAGGATGCAGCAATCAGAGTTGGTGCTAAATGATTACGTAAAGGATTAAGCAGATGGGAAGAGCTGGGTCAGAGACATCCAGGACTAGGGGAGTAGGATGAGAACCTAGGAGGATCAAGGCAAGCATGATCTTTGAGGGTCCAAGGAATGTTCGCAAGCCACTAAAATGATGCCATAGTCAAAGTTTGCTAATGTAAAAGCTTATCCCACCTTTCTTGTCGCCTCTGTTTTTTTCTCTTAAAGTAATCGTCTTTACAAATGTCTCTTTTATTTCATTCATTCATTCATTCATTCAAAACATAACCATATGATGGCTTTCATTCAATCATTCATCCATTTAGCAGTGCCAGTCATAAGAGAGTTTTCACTCCAGCCAGTAAGACAGACAGAAATAAGATAATCATACAAGTAGTTGAATAATAATAACTTTGAAAAACTCTATGAAGGAAAAGAACATGGAAGCTCCATGAGGAAGAATCATCGAAGATGAAACTGAAGGTGAGATGTTAACTGCCTCTAGGAGGGAGACTGTGTCTCAGGCAAAGGAAACAGGGAAAACCGTGGTATATTTGAGGAGCAAAAAGAAGTTGTGTCACTGGGGCATAGCAAGGGATAAGAATGGCATGAGGAAAGATCAGCAAGCCAATGCAGAGCCCTGCAGGGAGGTCACGTGCTGCTGTTTGGCGCTTTTGTGGGCTCTGGGGTCTGCTGGTGCTCAGTGCGGCCAGGCAGCGGGGGCTGGGCAGGGCTTCCCTTGTCAGTGGGTTGTGTAGAATATATTGCCAGGCTCTTATCTTCTGTTCACCATGGCTTCTTCTGCTATCCAGGTGAAAGATATGTGCTTCAGGCCAGGCTTTTGAGCCTATTCTCAGGCCTCGAGCAAAATAATCCATCCCAGAATTTCCTCTTTCCCCACCAAAGAAGAAGGATCATTCCCTGGAGGAAATTCAGAAGAAATTATAAGCTGCAGAAGAAAGACGCAAGTCCCATGAAGCCAAGGTCTTGAAGCAGCTTGCTGAGAAACGAGAGCTTGAGAAAGAAGTGCTTCAGAAAGCAATAGAAGAGAACTTCAGGAAAATGGCAGAAGAGAAACTGACCCATAGAATGGAAGCCAACAAAAAGAATGGAGAGGTGCATTGAAACACTGGGGAAGAAAAAAGAATCCAAAGATCCTGCTGATGAGACTGAAACTGACTAATTCATCTT
The DNA here is from genome assembly GCA_026230045.1 of Corynorhinus townsendii. Lineage (NCBI taxonomy): Eukaryota > Metazoa > Chordata > Mammalia > Chiroptera > Vespertilionidae > Corynorhinus > Corynorhinus townsendii. The sequence continues at coordinate 135,957,594 of JAPDVU010000007.1, read as the reverse complement.
GAGAACTAACTTTATCCCCCTCCCCTTCCTAAGTATCCAAAGACTGTACTGGCCAGTGTCATTTTATTTTTGCCCTCCTGACAAATATTCTAGAAGCTGATGTAGCACCATAGGTAAATCCAGAATGTATGATGATGTTTTAGGGGACAAAGGGGAGAAACTGAAAATGTTTTACTCTTTTTCTAAAGTGTTGAGATCTTTCTAAAGTAGCTAGCTTTCTTGTATCTTTTCTATATCAGTACACTTGGTGTGCTGGGTCAGTGGTTAGCACTGTATTGGCTCTGTGAAAACATGTTTGTGGAAAGAGCATGTAGTGGCTTCTTTTAAATTGTTAGATGCTGAATATCAGTTCACTTTTAAATCCCAATTTTGTTTCGATCTTACCAGATGCTACTGTACTTGAAAGGTTAATAAAACTACACAGTGCTGTTAACAAAGAGAAAGGAAGAAAGACAGACAGAAAGAAAAAGAAAATATTAGAAAGGCAAACAGAAACTAATAACACATAATATCTATATATATAAAAGCCTAAGTGACTGTCACAACCGAAACAACCGGATGACTGAACAGGCTGCGTGGGGTGACCAGGCCAGCAGTGGGGGTTAGTGAGGGATGGCCAAACGACTGAGCAGCAGGCTGCATGGGGTGACCAGGCCAGCAGAGGGGGGCAGTGAGGGGCGAGCAGGCTGGCGGGGGGGGGGGCGAGCAATAAGGGGCGACCAGGTCGGTGGGGGTGTGGGCTGTTGGGGGAAACCAGACCGGCAGAGGGGGAAGTTGGGGGTGACCAGGCCATCAAGGGGGGCAGTTAGGGATGATCAGGTAGGCAGGCAGGTGAGTAGTTAGGAGCCAGTGGTCCTGAATTGTGAGAGGGATGTCCAACTGCCCATTTAGGCCTGATCCTGGTGGTTGGACATCCCTCAAAGGGTCCCAGATTGGAGAGGGTGCAGGCTGGGCTGAGGGACACCCCCTGCCCCCATGCACAGATTTCATGCACCGGGCCTCTAGTAAATAATTAAAAGTATAGAACTAAAACTTATAGAATGCTTAATGTGTGCCAAGTACTGTTCTAACAAGTTTTCTTGCAATATTATTGCAAATGCATATCTCTCTCTCTCATCTGTAGATTGATTAGATAGATAGATAGATTCACTTAATTAAACAAGTCCAGCCTAACTGGTGTGGCTCAGTGGTTAAATGTTAACCCATGAATGAGGAGGTCAGAGTTTGATTCCAGGTCAAGGCACATTCCCAATAGGGACATGCAGGAGGCAGCTGATCAATGATTCTCTCTCATCATTGATGTTTCTATCTCTCTCTCCCTCTCCCTTCCTCTCTGAAATCAATAAAAACATATTTAAAAAATTAAAGCCAAACCAAAATAAAACATAAAACAAGTCCACAAGGCAGATATTACTACTATTATCCTAATTTCCAGATGAAAAAATCTGAGACTCAGGTAATTTAAGTAACTCCTCAACTCATTCAGCTAGAAAAAGGTACAACTAAAATTTTAATCTGGGCCATTTAGCTCCATAAGCTATACCTATAACCCTTAGTAATGAATGCTTTTATATAGTTCCTGTAGAATATAGTAAGCATTTAAATTTAATCCTAAAAGCAATAGTAAGTACACCAAGAGGCATTAATAGCAAAGTGGGATCATTAAGCTTCATGATAAAACATAATTTGGGCTGGTAGATGGAAATGGATTGAAGAATGACATCAATCAGCAGGTAGTTGCAGCAGGTAGAATATTCTGTATCTAACACAGTCTTAAATTTCCTTATCACCTAACTGGATGTGATGTTTGAGATCAGCTGATCACCCACTTCAACTGTTTAGCCAAGAAGATGCAGAGCCCAGAGCTATTTCCTCAGAGCCACAATTTTATACTGCTGCTCTTCTTATATAACTGTAAGCAGTTTGGAGGATTGGAAAATCATTAAATATTCCAATATTTCTTATTATAGGCTGAGTAGTTGCCAGTAAGAATCAGGTCAATTTTACTTGGCATTCTTTCCTGAAATCAGCAGACACTTACATAACTTAAACCAATTTTGACCAAATTTTAACTCTGTGGTATAGTCAGGGGGTCAAGTTCTCATAAATTCAAAAGATAATGATAGTATTATTTTAACGTTTACTGAACACTTTCTGTATGTGGTAGGAATATAGCTTTGAGACATTTGAAAACGGACTTATTATATCTATACTACGGGCCCAGTGTGTGAATTGGTGTACCTTGAAAGGAACTGTGGGCCACAGGGCTGCAGTGGGCACAGGGCCGGGTCTTGGCCCATCCTCCATGCCCCCACCTGGCCCCTCCCAGAGCGGTCCCTGGTCCTCTGTCTGCTGGCAGCCCCCATCAGCACTGCTCCCACACGCTGATGCTGCTGGCCCTGCTCGCATCCACTGGCGCAGAGTGATTGGGGCTGGCACCAGCAGCAGGTGCGAGAGGCGGCTGCCAGCTCTGATTGCCCCTCAGGAGCACGGGGAGGTAGAGAAGCCCTGAGGGACAATTGGGACCGCTGGGTGCCGGCAGGGGGTGCAAGCGGGCTAGCGTCTTCAGCAGGTGCGGGCGCCAGCAGCAGTTGCCTGGGTGCCAGCAGCAGGTGCGAATGCCCAGTGGGACCGCAGCATGTGGGAGCAAAGTAACCACCAGAGGCTCACCCCGATGACAGCGACCAGCACCCTGCCTTGGTCTGGTGCCCCCGCTCACCTGCTCCACCATCCCGCCATGGCCGATGCCTGCCATGTTCCACACTCTGCCACCTGCTGCTGATGCCTGCCATATTCCATGCGTGCCCCATGGTGGTCAGCACACATCATAGCAACCAGTTGTATGGTAGTTCTGTGGTTCCGTGGTTCGGTCTATTTGCACATTAGGGTATTATATAGATGGGTCAATATGACTTTAACATTAATAAAAGCTATTGACTTAATTGCATAATGGTCAGATTGTGCTATCTAATTGAAAATGACACAGGAGGCTGTACCCATAGGAATTTTGAGTGTCTGTATGCTGTGTTTTGATTTTCCTCCCTGCTTTGCAATATTTTTAATAAAATGCAACTGCAAGAAGAAAACCTCATATTGTCTCTCAAGTGCTTTGAAGTTCTCTAAATTTCACAATTAACGCAATATTTATTGGTTTTTAATAACTCTTTGGGGAGAACAATTAGGCACCTGAAAGATATTCTGTTAAAACTGACCTTTTCTTGTTTCTTAGTTATAGCGGAGTTGAGAACTTTTGGGTTAGTAAATATTAGTAAAGGTTTTACATTTCATTAGGTTCATCCTGTTCCCAAAAGCCTTTCACCTCAGGAAACCAATTGTTCTCTCTTTTGAACTAAAATGTTGGTATGATGAGGCTGATTTTGTGAACATCTGTGATGTATTTCATTTCCATAACCAACTGTGGTATTTTGAGAGCTAATGCTGTTAGGTGTGACATTTGAGACTAATTCTCTTCGACTGCAATAAGAGATTTTTTTTGGCATGAATTAGTAATGTAGTTCCACCTACATTGCATTAAGTGAAGATGAGATGTATTAATTTCTAAGTAATTCAATTTATGTATATAATCAGTAAAATAAAATGAAACACACTTTCCTTGTAGAAATGTACTTTTGTGTAACCTTGAGTGTTCTACCAACAGTTGTTACCTGAAATCAATGTGGATGGTTGTATAAAGCAGAATGTGAGTGGGGTACTTAGAACTTGAAACAACAAAATTATCATCTTAAATGTATATGCTACTTTACACTTTCCACAGTTCTTTTTTATCCCATATGCTACTTGAAGGAAAAGTACAAATAATGCTAACATTGTAGGTTAGTTTTTAGTATTATCCTTACAAGGACTATTACAGTGGAACTACTTTGTGATGAAGTTTTACCCCTGTGAGTAGTATACTATAATTTAAGACTATTACATGGAATGATGTAAAATTCATCCACATTAAAAGGTAATTAGCTTTTGTCTTATAGTTTTAAATGGGAACTTGAAGCACGAATTTAGTTCCTGTCTTGCTGGGAATGCAATTGGCTACCATGAAAAATGGAAAATTTCCCCTGCATCACATTTTCACTCCTAGAGACAATGAAAGCTGGGAACAGCATTCATACATTGGAATATATATATATATATATATATATATATATATATATATATATATGGCTTTACTAAAGAAGGCTGATCCACAGTTGGAATGAGCTGACTGTAGAATATCCTATAATAGGTAATACTTGTTTATTCTTCCACCTTCTTCTTGTAACTATTCTTCATTTTTATTTTTTAGAAAGGAAAAGCATCACAGTTGTTTAATGGTTCTTTAAATAGAGAATGTAGCTACTTCTTAGGATGTATAATGCATAAAAATAACAGAAGGCATGAAACAAAAAATCCAAAAAGCTCAGTGTGCTTTGTACAATATAATTATTAAAATAAACAAACAAGGACAAACAAAAATAAATAAGGAAAAAAACAAAAACCACAATCAGTATATCACAGTCAAACTGCTGAAGACCAACAATAAAAAAATAATGAAAGTACTCTATCTGGTTTGGCTCAGTGGATAGAGCGCTGACCTGCAGACTGAAGGGTCCCAGGTTCGATTCTGGTCAAGTGGCAGGTGCCTGGGTTGCAGGCTCAGTTCCCAGTGGGAGGCGTGCAGGAGGCAGTCAATCAGTGATTCTCTCTCATTATTGATGTTTCTATCTCTCTCTTCCTCTTCTTTCCTCTCTGAAATCAATAAAAAATATTAAAAAAATATTGAAAGTGTCTAGGGAAAAGTCACATTATAGAGAGAACAAAGGCAATAATATAAGTGATAGAAAAATAAAACAGAAAGAAATGACTGGTGAAAATGATGAAAGCATCATTGAGTTGTGGGACAACTTAAAGCAATCTAAAAATTTGTAATTGGAAGCCCAAAGGGGAAGAAATTCTTTGAAAAAATAATGGTTAGGTTTTTTCCAGATTTGATAAACCCATAGGTCCAAGATGCTCAGTGAACCACAAACACTAGAAATATGAAGAAATTTACACAGGGCTATCCATAAAAAAAAATTGATTAAAACCAATTAAAAAAAGAAAATCTTTAAAAGAAACCAGAGGGGGAAAGACAATTATATACAAAAGAACAAAGATATAAATTACTGCAGACTTTTCTCTGGAAACAATGCAAGGGTGAGAACAGTGGAGCAACATCTTTATGCAACAAAAGAAAAAATCCTGTCATCACGATTTTACATGCAGTATTACTCTTAAAACTGAGGTAAGTGATATCAACAGGAACAGCAGAACAAGGGCTTCCAAACTCCAACTTGCATAAAAGTAATGAAAACACTAACAAAATTAGTCAACATCAACTTTATAGATCTCTGGAAATTTATATATATATATATATATATATATATATATATGTGTGTGTGTGTGTGTGTGTGTGTGTGTAATAATATATATCAACTTTATAGATCTCTGGAAATTAATATATATATGTGTATGTAATTATACATATATGTGTGTGTGTATGTATGTGTGTGTGTGTGTGTGTGTGTGTGTGTGTGTGTATACATGCTTACGTGTTCATTTTCCTGCAGCAGGGTTGAGCAAACTGTGGCCTGTGGGTCAAATTCATCTGACAGGAAATTTCTCCTGAGAGGACACATGTTTGATAAGATTGATACTCACTAAGAAAACCAAATCTACAGTGATGGGACCATGACATACTGCCCTTGTCAGGGAGTGGGACATTACAGATGAAACTTTCTTTTTTTCTTAGCATTTTCTGTTGGTTTATTAGCTATCTGGGAGAAAACTCATGAGCTCCTGAGCGGCTGCCAGATCCTGTGTTTAGAATGATAGAGGTATCTCTGACTACGATTGAAAATTCTTAGAGAGTGCCGAGATCAAGAGTTCAGTTCAAGGTGATTTTTCCCAACCAGCCTTTACCTGGTAGACAGGCCACAGGTAGGCTCTCTATGTAAAAGAACAGCGCCCCAGCAATCCTTTGGAGCTGTTTGGCAGCTGAAAACTGGAACTGCAATGGCAAATTCTCCCAAACAGAGGACTTGCAAAATTATATATTTGCCATGTTATTTTTTAAAGACCATAAAAATGGGTCACACAGAACAATCCAATGCTTTGTTGTTGTAGTTGTTGTTATTGTTTGGTTAATCCTTACCTGAGGATATCTTCCCATTTTTTTAGAGAGAGTGGAAAGGAGAGGGAGAGACAGAGAGACACATTGATGTGAGAGAGATACATTGATTGATTGGTTGCCTCCTGCACACACCTGGTACCTGCAACTGAGGTATGTGCCCTTGACTAGAATCTAACCCCAGGACCCTTCAGTCGACAGGTGGACACTATATCTTCTGAGCCAAACCAGCTAGGGTCTGCCAATTCGTTTGAATTGGTTTGTTAGGGTATGGCATATCATGACTAATCACATCAATAATAATATAGCATACTTAATAACTATTTTAGTCATAAAAATTAAAATTCAATTCCAGATTCAAAGTCCAAAAGTCATTTTATTTTTAAACCTCAAGAAGAATATGAACATCAGATTGAAAAAACAGAGATATCTTTTGGGACTAGTCACACTGCAACAATATTTTTGAGAGAATTATTGCTGCAAATTCTATTTTTATAATGTGATCAATGCATGTTCATGAATGTGGCTCAGAATTAATTAAAATTTTTTTGTTGAATAGCTTTTGGGTAGTAGTTTCCTCTTTTTGTCCATTAAGAACTAATTTTAAGTCGAAGTGATCATATACAGAGGTAAAAATATTTTAACCAAATAGTATATAGTAATGACCTCATTATGATGATATGTTTGTCAAAACTCTAAAGTCATAAAACAAATCCCAAATATAATGAAAGCCCAGCGACCGAATGGCAGAATGACCATACGACCGGTTGATCAGTTGCTATGAGGCACACTGACCAGCAGGGTGCAGATGCTCAATGCAGGAGCTACCCCCTGGTGGTCAGTGTACTTCCACAGTGGGAGCGCTGCTCAGCTGACCCCTGCAGGCCATGCCCCCACCAGTGCATGAATCCCATGCACTGGGCCTCTAGTTTATGTATAAAGAGAGTTTAACACACTTGCTTGATTAAATGAGCATTAGTATTATACTGCCATGAAATTCGTGCACTGGTAGGGTCCCTAGCAGCTGCCAGCTGCTGGCTGGATACTCCCTCCCTTCCCCTGGTCACCTGCTGTCACCACCACAAACGGCTGGGGCCTCCTTCTCTTCCCCCAGTCTCCCTGTCTTCTCCCAGATGAATTCCCGGTTGAGGGGACAATTTGCATACTATGCTTTTATTATATAGGATTTTCCAACTTTAAGTTTAAGTGAAACACAAAAACACTGGAATTAAAATCAGAAGCACTGACTGACCATGGTCACTGAAACTGCAGAAAGCATATAAGGGGGAACTACTGTATAAACTAAGACGCTAACTGTGTGCATGTATCTTCAGTCTCTACTACATTATTCACATAATGGCAGCACTGTCTTGACTTCTAAAAAGCATACCTGGGCTTGCAATGGTATTTATTCACTTGACAAATACTTAATAAATATTTATTATGTCTCAGGCATAATAAGTTCTTGTTTCTGGAGTGGGAAGTGGGGAGGGGGGAAGAGTAGTAAATAAAAGAGACATGTTCCTGAATTTTGATAGACAAAATTCCAAAAGTAGGAGAATAGTGTGAATTCAAAACCATCAATTCATCCAAGACTCATGAAATTTAAGCTCAAATCTATTATAGATATCTTAAATTTGGCTATTGAGTTGCCTTTTTATTAAATTAACATTTTTTAGCACCAGAAAAGAATTATGCAAATATATAATTTTGGTTCTGTTTAGCATAATACTGGATCAATAAGTAGAAAGTATGTTTTTTTCATATTAGGCCGAGTTGACACTGAATGTATATTGCTTAGGAAAATTTAACTGGGAATAGGAACAACGCTTTTTAGCAGCACTGCTTAAAATAATGGTAAGAGGTAGGAAGATTTTCCAATCTCCAACCCTGACACCCTAGACCTAAAGGTGAAAAGAAGGGGATTAGATTCTGTGACTGTCCAGCACAATTGTGAAGGATTCTAGGGGGACAAGACCATTACAGCATTGGAACAGGAACTATTTTGGCAGCAGAAAAGACACATTACTGCAAGTCAGAAAAAGAGTCATGAAATGAGAAATAGATTGATAAGCCTTTTAGCTGAAAATACAAGTAACCATGATTTAAAAACTGAAGATGCGAGGACTAGAAGGAGAGCAGAATTACACTTAGGTATGAACGTGCTACAGGGAAAGGCTGTCTAGGAATAACTTTGGCACACATTGCTTCATAGTGCTGAGGTCTTTTGAGCCACTCGTGGCTGACTCGGGCAAGGCTTTAATGAGAATTTCTAGCTGGATAAGTAAGAGGAAGGGAATTGCTATTCAAGTCTCTTCAGTAATTACTAGGTGTTTTTATACATGCCCTTTTATTCAATTTATGTCCCTTATTTCAAGTGGAAAACCAAGGTGTATAAAGATTGTGATTTAGCCAAAGTCCACCAAGTAAGCATTAGAAACTACAATGGGCTTCTGACTCCCAGGCTGGTACTATTTTATAATAGTATATATAAGCAACTTAGCTCTCCTTTAGAAGGATTCCACCTTCCATCTTCCAAGTGAGATCATAAACCATTTTAATTATATTTTATTCTATTCCGTTCCATTCTGACACCAAGTTCTGCTTAGAAAAAAATACATGATTCATCCATATCCAAGGTATACTGCACTTATTACAAATGTAATCTTTTCATCTATATTAAAATACTTGTTAAATTGCTAGAATCTAAGCAAATTATTTAGTAAGATGTGCAGTCCTGTACTTAATTTTTTAAACTTAATTTTTGAGTCTGGGAAAATTAAATTTACAGTGGCAACATGTTGAAGATAAGTAGTGCAACCTTTATTTCTCATCCCGTTTTAGCAAAGAATCTGATGATGTTTCTCACTCACAAAAAGGAGGTCTTCTCTGATAGGGTTATTATTAATAAGCTGACACATGAAGAAAAAAACATGCAAGGGGAAGAGGATGTACTCCAGGAAAAGTGGCCCAAGATCCTGTGATGTGAGAGACATCAGTTCTTTAAGAACTTAAAGAAGCCGGTGTGACCAGAATGCAGAGAACTGAGAGGACGAGGATGAGGAAGGAGCAAGACCATATAGGGTCTAGAAAACCATGGAAAGAATTTTGGTCTTCATCATAAACTCAGTAGGAAGCCAATGGGTTATTTCAATAAAGGGGTGGCAGTATGATCTGATAAACTTAGGTTCATGATTTTTAAATATATTTTTATTGACTTCAGAGAGGAAGAGAGAGGGAGGGAGAGATAGAAACATCAATGATGAGAGAATAATTGATCGGCTGCCTCCTGCACACCCCCTACTGGGGATCGAGCCCGAAACCCAGGCATATGCCCTTGACCAGTATGGAACCCTAGACCCATCAGTCACAGGCTGATGTTCTATCCAATGAACCAAACCAGCTAGGGCAGGTTCATGATTTTTAAATAACTAGTTTATAGGTTAAATAGTTATTGGAAGTAGGTATAGGAAGCCAGTTAAAAGGCTGTTGCAATAGTATAGGAGAGGGAAGCATGGCAGAAGGATTGTTGTGGTCTTCACTAGGGTGGTATTAGTGGGAGACGAAAGAAAGAAACAGAGATGGCATAAGTTCTGGAGGAAGAGTCAACAGGGTGGACTATTGGATTGGACTTGAGAGGGAAAAGGGACTCCAGAATACAACCAGAGTTTCTGACTTGTATAATTGGATGGCTGTTGGTAGTATTCCCTGAGGTACAGAACACTGGGAAAGAGACCCATATCTAGTTTTAGATGTGGGTCATTAAGTTATCCCAGTAGAAAGCTTATATAGAGGTTGAAATAGGTAGTCCTGGAGTTCTGAAGAATTGTCTATCCTAGAAATAAAGTTTTGAAAATCATTAACATATGGGTGCCAATCAAAGCCAGCGGAGATGCGATCCCATGAGAAAACAAAACAAAACTTTGAATGGTAAAAGACGAGGGTTAAGTCTGAGTTTTGAGTTACCAAAGGAGTACAAGGAGACAAGCTTGTAAAAATGATAAAGGAGAGTGCAGCATCACCTACATCAAAGAAAGAGACTCTCATAAGTTAGAGTGGTTAACAGTATTGAATTCTACTGAGAAGTCAAAAAATATAAAGACCACAAAATGGCAATTTTCTGCTAATATTATATGTAAGGTTAAGTAAACAGTCAAAATTGTCTGTTGTTCACGTCAAAGAGGGTGCTTTATTACACAGTTGTTTAATGGCAAAGAGAGGAAATGTGTATTTGTGTGCAGAACATTCTGAAGTGTTATTCTGGAGAAAATATGAGGATACGACTGAGGCCTCTAGGAAAACAATCCCCAGGAAAAGAGAGTCGGAACTAGTCGTGGAGGTACTGACCAGCCTAGCACTAAATTAGATTTCGCCTGCTTTTCCACTCTCAGCATGGTTTTCCATGGCAACCGAGTTTAAATGGCTCTGCCAGGTGAGCAGGTCAATATAATTACAGCCATTTATCTTACTATATTTGTATGTCATATTAGGAAGCTCACATTATTTTGGGGGAGCTTATTAAAATTTGGTCAAGCTTCTTATCTCTGTTTTAGTTCAAAGCTCTTATAAATGTTTTGCAAGCAAGGAAAAGATATATATTAAAATTAAATCTAAGTGAGCCAATTTTCACTATATAAGTTAGGAATCAAGTTTAGAATAGAAGGATATCATAAATTTTAAAATATTAAAACCTATTTTGTCCTGGTGGAGAACACAAAGGGCTAGATTAAAAAGCTTTACAAATCAAATAGTAATCACAAATAAAACATATAACTTTGTGAAGCTCAGCACTGTCTTTGTATGCATATTTTTCTTATTGAATACAGTAAACAAAATAATGAATCACTAAACTGAAAATATAACATTTTTTTATTTATGAAAAATAGTAATGCATTGATTTTAATCTTCACCCATACTGCCTGATTCTGAAGGAAAAAAATCCGATAAAATATTCTGACTGACAAAAACCGGAGACAGTTTGCCCTGGCTGGTGTGGCTCAGTTGGTTGGAGTTTGTCTATGCACCAGAAGGTGACAGGTTCCATTGCTGGTCAGGGCACATTCCTGGATTGTGGGTTTGATCCCTGGTCAGGGCCAGTGTGAGAGGCAACTGATCTATGTTTCTTCTCTCTCTCTCTCCCCTCCCTTTCTCATTCTCTATAAAAATCAATTAAAAAGAAAAGAAATGAAAAATTAAAAAGTAGAGGTGGTTTTTCTAAAATGACTTTAAGCAATGGAGATGCAGATTACATGGTTGCTGATGCCTATACACTGGCACTGAATCTTGACCCAGGTCCTTTCAGCACATGTACACTGCTATGTGTTCTGTGAAGTCACAGATATCTTGACGTCACTATTCACTCACTGTTTATTTTGACCAAGTATTAAATTTATTGGGTTTTGATTTCGAGGAAGAAAATAATTCTAAGGGCTCAGAATTTGTTAACTTATAGTTTTAAAAATGCCTTCTTAGTATATTTTACAGTCATTCTAAGTTTAATATTCTTTTTGAAATGAAAATAAAAATATCAATATCAATTCAATTTAGGTCTCAAAAAAGCACAGACTGAAATTGTAGCCTTTAGAAAGCACATGCCATTAATGCATCACAACACCGAAAAAGCCTAATTATTCATTAAATATTTACTAGAATTCAGGGTTTAATTTGATTAGCTTATGTTGATTTCCTGGAAAGATAATACCAGTTTGGATTTATCTTTGCCTGGAGTTACTGATTATTGTGGATCATTTGTTCTGAGCATCATCTGAACTTGCAGATGTTTAACTGCTCCTCAAGCATTTATGACAAAACAAAGCAGAATTGCTTGCTCATGGAAGCAAGCAATTTGGCTGAAAGGTTCTATTTTAAGCTAATGAATTCCCCTTGGGACAACAATGCTCTTAAGTTGTAGGCAGGGAGAACCAAACACTTGACTCGTGAAAAATGTTAATATTTTGAATATCCTACCAGGGAACAATTTCTATGTTTCTGGAAAATTGTGAATAAGGCCAGCCAGCTTTGTTAGCTACTCCCATTTCATTATATTCCACTATTTCAAATTATGCTATTCACACATACAAAAACTCATAGGGTAATGAAAGTAATAATGTCTCTCTTTCTCTCTCTCTTACACACACACACACACACACACGTTTTCAGTGACTTATGGAGTGCCTGACAATTTTCAAGCTCATTTGAGTGAATGAATAATTATTTGACACTTGGGTATTTACTTGCTCAATCATAGACAATGCAAATTCTAATTGCGTTTGAATTAGAATTCATATGGGTGCATATGATACAATTATCTCATTTATTATTCACAGTTCAGTCTCCACCTTTCCCTGCTCTGAGTTATGCCAGAGGAGGTTGAACTCTGCGGACTACATCAGATTTTGTCCATGGGGAACTCTGGTAGGAGATCTGAGGGAGGAGAGTGAGGTCAGGACATTTATTACCCCAACTCACGGTGGTAGCTCTGTCATTGTCTGGCCCAATCCTTAAGTGAAGATCACAGCTCTATCTGGTAGGCATCTACAGGAAGTGCTCTCTGTCCCTCCTAACCCCCATCATTAGTAACCTGTCTCTACTCCCACCTCTTCAGACCTAAAGATGGTGATGGTGCCCAGCTCGGTGAGATTACTAGGCTGGTATCCTACAGTCTCTTGAGATTTCCCTTAATCTCTTACTGGACCTAATTTATATATGAAACTTTGTCATAGCTATGTATGTATAGGAAAAAAATACTATATATAGGGTTTGGTATTATCTATGGTTTCAGGCATTCACTTGGGTTCTTTAAACCCCTGTATATAAGGGGGACTACTGTATATATAGCTGTGCTTATTCTAATCTGATTTAAAATTAATGTCTTAAACACCAAATACAATCCTTTATTATTTTGCCTTTTTTTTTTTTTTTTGCATAATGCAGTGAGCTTAGGGACTAATATTTTTTTGGAAATGTTTAAGCAAATACTGTTGCTTTATCCTACTGCCAGGAATCTGCAGCGGATCTCTGTTAAGGACTGCATGTTTGTGTTCCCCCCCAAATCCATGCCTTGACACCCTAATCTCCAGTGTGGTCCTAGTTGGTGATGGGTCTTTGAAAGGTAATTAGGCCTTAAGGATGGAGCCCTCATAATTGGATTAGTGTTCTTATAAGAAAAGGTCCTAGAGAGCCTTCCTCTCTCTTCCCCTCCCTCTCTCTCTCTGCCATAGGAATGAAGACATAGACAGGAAAAGAGCTCTTTATCAGGAACCACATTAGCCTCCATGATCTTGATCTTAGATTTCCCAGCCTCCAGAACTGTGAGAAATAAATTTCTGTGTTTAAGACACCCAGCTATTGGTATATTTTATAACAGTCTAAACCAACTACATGAATTTATTTTTTCTAGAATAATAGTAGTTATACAATGGTGTTATTCCATGTGCTCTATATAACATAACAATGGATATCAACTTGGAATTAGGAAAGAACAATTTCAGAGTCTCTATGTAGTCTAAAAATACCAGTGAACTTAGAAAGAGGCAGAAGTTTACCTGGGGAAAGACTTGTATGTGTGTCTGGAAGGGAGGGAGAGGTGAGCATTTTCTTGTCCTTAAAAATTACCCCCAAGAAAAAACAAACGTCAATTGCAGCACACTCTACTTAGAATCCTAAATTCACCCATTCAAATGCATATCCTTTGAAGGTGTGAAGGAGTCATTCCCTTGATTGGGTAATAACGAGCATAGATTGCATCCCCAAAATAACAAATTGTCAAATAAGTAGAGGAATGTGTTTATATCTAATAATTCAAGGCAATTTTTCTACCCCTCCTTCCTTTCCTTCCCTTCATACCCACTTTCCTTACTTCCACTGAACTTATTCTAATTGATAGAAAAGACAAACTATATATAAAATAAGTATGAACATATAGATGAAATGGCGAAGGAAATGAAGGCTGTGGGAGGGTTTTGGACTGATTTAAAACACAACAGCTAGTCTGTGTTTTAAAGGTCTCTCTCCAGCTACTGTGTGAAACAGAATGTAGTGGGAATAATTTTAGAAGCAAGATAACTGGTAGGAGTCTATTGCAATAATATAATTGAGAAGTGACTTTTTGGGGGACTAGAGAGCAGGTAGTAGGGTTAGTAAGAAGAATATATAGATAGTACATATAGTTCAATACAGGAAAAGAGAAAATGAAGAGTCAAAGATGACATGCATGCTGGTGGGATAATCTTATGATTTTTAGTGCTATGGCAAAAAGTAAAACAAACAAAACAAAACAAAACACCTGACACTTAATCTATTCTGTGGACAAAGAAAATAATATGGCTACTTCTCCAGTTGTAAAAGATAACCTCAAAAATTAATTCAATAGATACTTGATACATGTTGTAAGGTAATGTTACAGAAAACTGGAGAAGAACCAAGCAATACCTAGAGAGATGGAGTTACATTTATTACGTGCGGGTCCAGAGGAAAATGTCTCTCAAATTCTGGGCCCCAACGTGGAGGAATTTTCCCTATTTATCTTTTTACCTTCTTTGTCTCCAAAATATGGGGTGTTTCCGGTCCCTTTTGCAAATTCTTAAAGAGCCTCTATGTGCTGGGGCCTTGAGACCTCAACCAAAGGTCTGGCCTGGTGCCAGCACTGATAATTTTGTCCGGGGTAGGTTTAATGGTCTCTCTGAAGTTGGAATAGTCTTATTTTCCTTATTGTTTAAGCAAGCAAACATTTATAGAAGCCTAATAGCAGAGTTAAATTTTCAAACAGAAGTTTTTATATAAGATGGATGCTTCAGTAATGTCCAATGACTGTTTGAATTTTGTCAAATCACATTAATTTTCAGATATCCCTACATGTTTTCATAGTTTTTTGAAGGAATACTAAAAAAAGCAGATTAAGCAGGTTAAGCATTCTTTGATTAAACAGGAACTTCACAGAAATTCCACTGTTCTCTCTCATGATTGGTATTTCTGTAGCAGACATTATAACACCCTCTGCCAAGACCAGAAAGGATCTAACACATTGAGTTAAAGATGGTAGAAACCATTTCATTGGGTCCCAAAACAAGATTAGCTTTTTGAAAACAGATTGAATGGAAGCATGTTAAAATGACCAGTGGCTTTAAAAAGTGGAAGGAATGTGTTGCTAGGTTTAACTGTGTCTCTCTTTTCAATACATAATATAATGGACTTTAAATTAATGGTTAAATTGTCAAATATAAAAATACTCAAGATTTCTACAAATGCCATTGTTAATAGAATATTTCATTGGAGCAAAACTGCTTTTAATGAATTTGAGATTTAGAAAATAAATCCAAAGTGCTTTCCTTAAGCAATGTTGCTAAATATAACAGAAATAGTCTTGCTTCTGGACATTTCCAAACTTGCTGCTGACTACTGCATTATTTTGAAAGTTAGAAACTAGACCAAGGATAGAAATAAGCAAATATAAGTATAAGGCTGCCTTGAGGAGTTTCAGATAGCCAATGTATGAGTTTACTGCCTTTGAGAGCAAGGTTCAGGATTTTACACGGTTTTCCTCCTGAAGTATTTTTTTAATAGTTACAAGTGTTTTATATAATAATTACATACTCAGCATTTATGAATGTATATCATGTATCATTTCTTCTAAGTATCCTCAAGAACCAGTCAAGTGTATATTATTTCCCCCCATCAGTAGGAGCAAAAAATGGTGAGTGTTAGCTAAAAACATTTTTAAACACTACAGTTAAGTAAAAATCCTATCTATCTCCTCTGGTAAGGGAAACAAAAGAAAAGAAAATAAACAAATGGACCTACAACAAACCAAAAAGTTTTCCACAGCAAATGAAACCAACAACAAAATGAAAAGATCCCACTGAATGGGAGAAGATATATATATATATATTTTTTGCTCTTCATGTGCTATCCCATATCCAACAGATATTGCTTGTTCTACACTAGGGGTTAAGTAAGTATAACCCAAATGCCTGGTTTTAACAAGTAACGTTTTACTGGAATGCAGTCATTGACATTCATTGAGCATTTCAACAAAGGCATGATGGCCCCTCAAGCCAAAAATGTTTACTATCTGGCCCTTTACAAAGCAGGTTTGCTGACCTGTGCTCTGTGCTATGGATCCACACCCCACTGCTATGCCTCAGGTATTGCCCCCTCACAGCTCCCCAGAACCACACAATTGTCCCTAGACTTCACTCCAATGGAGGCATTAGCTCTAGACTAAAGAACCAAAAATATGGCTAAGACCAAACAGAGATATTTAATAAAGATGTACAAAGCCAAGTTAGGATGGTGGCTTATGAGAAGGCAGTGATGGGAAGGTAATGTTCTGTATCCTTTTCTGAGTGTTAGCTACATAGGTATGTTTGATTTGTGAGAATTCATGGAGTTGCATACTCATAAGATATACACTTACATTATTTAACAAAAAATAAAAACTATATATTGAGAGTGTTTGTTTAAGTTGAAGCATTATAGAACCTACAGAAAAACAAAAAATTTCAAGCAGGGTTTTATTCTATTTAATCATGGCCATGCTTTTCTTGTTTGGGATGCCCCAGGTAACTTTTTTATTCAGAGGCAAATTTTTAAACTTGGTATACTAAAACATTATTATGTTGTTTTGCTAACAAAATAGACCCAGAGATATAGAAGCATAGAACCGATTCCAGAATCTCAGAGGGAAGGTGGAGGAGGGTGGGAAGAGATCAACCAATGAACTTGCATGCATATATGCATAACCCCTGGACACAGGGTGGTGAAGGTCTTGGAGGGCAGGAGAGGTGGCTGGAAGAGGTCATTGTAGGGGAAAATGGACATATGTAATACTTTCAACAATAATTTTTTTTAAAAAAGTCATTAATTTAAATATATCTTTGCTGATATAATACTTTCCTTGAGCAAAGGTCATGCTTTTCTGTTTGGGGTGCCCTTCTTTCTCAGTCTCCTTAGCTCGGGAATGGGAGGCCCATTCAGTTGTATAAAAGTTCCACAAAAATGTGGCTAAGACCAAAGAGTGATATTTAACAAAGATGTACAAAGCCAAGTTAGGATGGTGGCTCATGAGATCTTTCCTTTACCCAAATTGATACTCCTCATCCCCTGCTTTTCCCAAAGAAATGAAGAAATGCTTTCACCCCCATTCAGATTCATAATAATCCCTACAATGATACAAGAAAACCACAATGAAGTCAGGCTCTCACATTATTATGCAGAATTATTTTCTAACTAGAGGCCCGGTGCACAAAATTCATGCACAATTAAAAGGGAATTAATTAGAGGAAGTACTTTAATATTGCTATTTGCTCTTTCTCTATAATAGAAGTGTCAGAGATCAAAGAAAATTAGTAAAATGTATATGAAAATCTCCCTCCTGTCAGAGTCCCAGCCCACCCGTGTGTGCCTCAAAATCGCACAAGACCCAGACCCAGCTGGCCCAGACCCAGCTGGTGCCAGGGCGAGGGGTGTGGCCTCAGGTCCCTTGGCCCCAATGTGAGGGCATGAAGGCATGAGGACGGGAGGGCACGAGGGTGCAACGGCCATTTGCAGTTTAGCTCTTTATTATATAGGATTGTCTTGAATGTCCATTATGAATAAACGTTTCACTTTATGAAATAACCAAGATGCCTATAAAAGTGTTCCTCTTACCAAGCAAAGAAAAGGCAAAAGAGTGATGACCTTTATGATGACTAGTCCTCCATCCCCTGAGCAGCTGTTGGCTAATGTACACTTTCTCTGCTTTAAAATCCCAGTTTGCCCATCAGGGGAAGCTCACTGGTCTGATGGAAAATCTGCTAACACAGATTTGGGTATCAACACTGCATCTTGTGTGAGAACCTGTGCCTTGGTAGCTTTATAGAAAAGTTATTCTAGGCAGGCACCTGTTCTGGGGTACTGTACCCCAAACAGTTTTTAACAAGTACTACTGTGTTTGTGTATAAATTGGTTACTCAGAATCATACACATAGATGGAAACACTTGGCAACTACATCCTCAGTTTAAACTGAAATAGTTTTTTTCAGTTTAAACTTCTGAAAAATAAAAAACCTAAAATTATGCTGACAAAAAACAAACAAAAACACTTTGGTATACTTAAAACGGTAATTATTCACTCTGAGGCTATCTCTCTTAGGCACCTTTTGGTTCACCCAACCTTAAAACCATGGAAATTGTGTCATGAACTTTCACAGTTCTTGGCACTCAGAAACTGTTCTAAACTCCTCTGCCCCTTCCTTCCCCCACATTCAGACACACACACACACCATTTATTATGAACTTGTTCTCTTAATCCCTCCTAACTCTTCATCATCCTGGACTTTAATGGGGAGTCCTGGATTTATCTGCTTTACATAGGGTGCTTTCCAATTATGCTGCTTCCAGGAATTGTTGGCTACCCTCATACCTGGGTCACAGACCTGAGATGGCTCACAGGCCCGTACCCCAATTAAGTCTATAGTTTCTCTCTAAACACAGTGTTTCACTTATTTGTTTGCTTTTTCAAAATTTGTTTTTAAGGGAGTTGGGAAAGTTGGCAATGCTGCTTTAATATTCATCTCATAGCATCTCTAACACAGCTATTACTTGTCCTTGTAAATGAAGTGCTCTTCTTGTTTAGCAGTGAAAATCATGCTGTTACATAAGACACTTTCACGTGTATGGATATGATCCTCACAGTCCGAAGAGTCCTGTTCAATGTGGACTTATATTTTAGGCATGATCTTCAAATGATATATGATTCCATAATTTAATATGACAACATTGCTTGAGTTCTCCTTAATTATTAGCATCTGTACTAGAGGTGGGTGTGGGAATGCAACAAAAAGTATGAATAAAACAGTCTCCACTTACAAGAGTCTCGGGTAAGTTGTTGCTTAGCTGGAATTCTAGGACTATGGTAGAGCCCACCACCTATCCTGGTGTCCCCCATACTGAAGGGTTTCTTCAAATATGGACTTCAATGGTAAATCCTGAAGTCCCAGACAAACAGGAACAGTTGGTCACCATACTGGAGAGATTGGTTTACTTTTTAAAAAACTTTCTCCAAAAGGAGATTCTAAAATCTTTGGGGAAATATAAAAGATGATTTAGCATCGAGTCAAGCTAACTCTGTCCAGCTGTAACCATACCAGGGACCAACTGACCATCCTTCAGATTTTAGCTTCTTCAGGATGATCATCCCTACCTTCCTGAATAGGCCCAACTCCCTCTTTTAGAGTCTCATATCACAGTGTCCCTTTTTTTTTTTTAAAAGCATTTGTCACAGCCACCATTTTATGATACTATGTATGATACTATAATTCTTTTAGGGATGTCTGTCTGCTTCTCTATGTTGTAAACTCTAATAAGGCAAGGACTATTCTGGTTTAGCTTACCACTTTATATACAGTCGGTTGAATAAAGGGATACTGAATAAAGGAATAAAGAAGTCAATGAAGTGTCAATTTGAAAGACCAAATATTTGGGATATGGGAGAATTTCTTTTGCTACTACAGTACTAGTAAGTATTTTGCAAGAATGAATTTTGACTTCCCATTGTTATGTAAACACTTAAAATTTTGTGTGGTAGACAGCACTGGACAATATTATCTTTGCTTTTTAATTATCATGCACATTAATAGAGACGTGCATGGGTATGTAAAATGTTTCAGACCCATACAGGGTTTTTATTATGATAATGTTCAGTGGTTTGGATAATTTCAGCCTAACTGAGGTTTATTTCCATATCACTGCATTGTTTGCAGATCAAGATATTGACAATGAACACTATAATTATAATCATGTTTTCTTTTGCTGGGGCTGCTATTCGTATTTTTTCCCTATGCAGATATGGATATTACATAATGTGTTATTTTTCTGTAACACTGGGAAAACTGAAGCTGTTTCCTTATTCAATATGAAGCTAAATTTGGGATATATTATGGGTTATCAATTACCATGATTGTGTCAATTAATGGCAGTTTGTGTTCAGCTCTGATTTTCTTTCCTGAACACTCTCGTGAAATAGGACCAGTAAAATGTGCAAGTACTTGTTTACTGAGCTGAAGTTAAGAAGAGCTGGGCTTACATTTTGTTTGTTAAGCCATTACAAATCTATCTAGGTGAGTGGTTCTTACTATTGGCTACACATTGGTTCACCTGGGGACTATCAAAAACCACCAATGCTGGGTACAGCCCCTCAAGATTCTGACTTTATTGATTTGGGATGTGACCTGGGCAGTGGGAGTTTTGAAAACTCCTCAGGTGATTCTCTCGTGCAGCCAAGGTAAAAACCATTGATGTAGGATAATTCTGATCAGGAGGGACTGTAGATAAATATAAAAATGCAAGCTCCTTTGTATGATGCTGATTTTCCTTTGTATTTCTTTGTAACTGCTATTCAAGGAGTGTGCTCCCAGACTAGCAGCATCAACACCACCTGAGGGCATATTAGAAATGTAGAATCCAATACCTACCATATTAGAATCTGTATTTAACATAAACCTCAAGTGTTTCAAATGTTTCTCAAATTAAAGTTTGGGAAATGTATTTATAGCACATTTATTTCTCTGTTGTTTTGCTCCTTGCATGTTTTCTCAGCCTGCTTGTCTTCTGCTGTTAAACAGATATCAGATATCACTGGAATGGAAGGCCAATCTCTTTTTTTGAAAACCATGGTGGATTCTTTATTTAAGACCCTACTTTGGAAGCTCCTAAGTCACAAATTGTTTGTCCACTGTGTACATTCTGAGTTTCTTTGATTATGAAAATACTAGAGGCCCAGTGCACAAAATTCATGCATGGGAGGGGTGTGTCCTTCAGCCCAGCCTGCACCCTCTCCAATATGGGACCCCTCGAGGGATGTCCAACTGCCCGTTTAGGCCTGATCCTACATCCCTCTCACAATCCAGGACTGCTGGCTCCCAACTGCTTGCCTGCCTGCCTTCCTGATTGCCTCTAACCACTTCTGCCTGCCAGCCTGATCACCCCCTAACCACTCCCCTGCCAGCCTGATTGGTGCATAACTGCTCCCCTGACAGCCTGATTGCCCTTAACTGCCCTCCCCTGCAGGCCTGGTCACCCATAACTGCCATCCCCTATAGGCCTGGTCCCCCCCAACTGCCCTTCCCTGCAGGCCCAGTTGCCCCCAACTTCCCTCCTCTGCCGGCCTGGTCACCCCTAACTGCCCTCCCCTGCTGGTCATCTTGTGGTGGTCATCTTGTGTCCACATGGGGGCAGCCATCTTTGACCACATGGGGGAAGCCATCTTGTGTGTTGGAGTGAGCGTCAATTTGCACATTACTCTTTTATTAGATAGGATAGAGGCCTGCTGCACGGGTGGGGGCCAGCTGGTTTGCCCTAAAGGGTGTGGGGGTTCCCTTGGGGCATGAGGCAGCCTTGGCAAGGGGCCTGTGGTGGTTTGCAGGCCGGCCACGCTCCCCCGGTGACCCAAGTGGAGGCCCTAGTATCTGGGATTTATTTATCTTCTATAATTGAAACTTTGTAGCCTTGAGCAGAGGCCTGGGCTCACCAGGGTTGGTCAGAGTGTGCAGGAAGCTTGGCTTCCTCCATTGTTAGGGAAACCCAAGCCTCCTGTTCACCCTGTGGCTGCAGCCATCTTGGTTGAGTTAATTTGCATATTACTCTTTTGTTAGATAGGATACTTCTAATTATGAAAATAATCCTTTTTTCATAATTTCCAAAAAATACCTACTGGTTTTTATTAGGCACAGTACCCCTGGTGGTATTGGATCATACACTAATGCATTTTAATATGTATTACAAATTCTGGTGCATTTTCCTGCTGAAAGATATTTCAGGAATTCAACAACTTTTTGTTCTGCAGACTGATGTTCCATAAATAAAATACTTTTGAAAGCTTCTAATATTTTATCTTGGTTTGAAACTTCAACAAAGAACATTCTCTAAGATCTCATTGTTAGCTATGTTAGAAGAATGATGTGGAGCTGCCAGTTACCCTTCTATTATAGAACTAGGGACATTTGCATCTGAGTAGATGATCTTGTTATTGTCTGAGTTGATCATTTTGTTATTTAAGTCTACCTAGTAGTAGAAGCACTCTGATGCAGCTTTATTCATCTCTATAAATTATAGTGTAATGGACTAGTAATAATACATTTTGAGTAGTTCTGTCTCATTGTTCTGGAATTAATGGTAAAGTGGTTTCTTGTGTGCTGAAACAGCACTTGTCATTAGTACTGAGCCCTACGTGAGTTGGCATTTTATCTACTCCATTCCCTTCCCTTCACAGAGTACTGTGACTGTACTTTACATTGTAAATTGATAGAAATAACGTGGAACAACCTTGCCTGGTATCCTACAGTGACAACAATGAATTGGTTTATCACCAAGAACCATGATGTGCTGTTGAGTTCCAAACCATGTGGTTTTCTCACATATCTTGTGACATTTTGCAACAGTTGGCTCATTGGTAGTTGTACTTTTTATGATGCAGTGCTAGTGGAAATTATCTTCTGCAATTCAAATTTGTCATGCATGATAAAGAGACACTGGGGCCTTTTGAAAAAGGGAAACATTGGCAGGGATGGGAGGCTTGTTTGGACTTTCACACTGACTTTATTATTATTGTGAAATAAAGTAAGCATGGACATGGGTAAAGGATGAACTCCCTCATTAGAAGGGATTTTTTTTTACATAGCTGTATATACTTTTACCACATGTCTAAGTCCTTACCTCTTATGTTAAGGGCATATTTTCTGGCTATGTTATGCCACACTGGGAATCAAACTTTCACTGAGTTTGTGATATGTGAAAAGTGGTGTTCATGCTACCCAACACTTTTAACAACTTTCTTCTTTATCATGCCTTGGAACCTGCATTCTCTTCTAATTGCCACCCATGAAATCACATATGAATTCATGCTCTTAGCCTGCCTCTTTGGACTGGTAATTTATTTGGTTGTTAGACCTGGGCTTTTTAATTTTGCCAATCAATTTACTTTTATCTTCTTGCATTACATCTCCTAGAATTACTGACCTCAGATTTCTGTTACTTTTGTAGGAGAAATGAGACAGTCTGGCCCTATAGGCTTTGGGTCCTTTGCTTGTCATGAGTTATTTGTTTGTCCTCAGCAAAAGCTCAAGAAATGAAGCAGTGAGATTTGTCCTTGATTGTTCTCTCTTTAGAACTCTATCCGAACCTTTAGGCTGCTTTCCTGGACTTACAGATGTGAACACATGGGCCACTTTTTAGAGCTCATGTAGGCATTCTGAAAATGATGAGCAATGTGTGTGATGAAATGGTAAGCATGACCTCTGGGGATTTTAAGCTTCATCATGATTGAATGACAAATCACTGTAAATTTACCAGAATGGACTCTTCCGTATAACCATTCACTTTAAGGGAGAGAAATGGTTATAATTTCTATAGGTAGCTGCTCTTTTCTAGTTGCCAAAGTCCTTGTTTACTTTATCTCACCCTGTGGCAGTCCAGTCCTAGAGTTAGGGGCAAAGATTTAAGGTTCCTAATCAGGTGGGTATCTAGTGGCCCTCAAACACATGTTTACTTCTTGGAAGCTGGCTCTGGAAACCTCAATGGGAAAGGGAACTATTGCCATCATATCCATTTTTAATTCTGGAGATGCCACCTCCTAAATGTTGGATACCTCACAGAGTGTGATCTGGCCTAGAATGATTGTGATGAGGCTAAACTTCAGCTCACATCAGGTCCTGGTGCCTAGGCTAAAGCCAACAGAAGCAATCTCATGTGCTTATAAGGTATACCAGGGCTCATAAATAAAGAACCTAAACATTCAAAGCACCTGAGGGCAATTCCTTTTTATTTGTTTGTTTTGTTTTGTTTTTAATCCTCACTGGAGGATATGTTTTTCTATTGATTTTTTTTTTTTAAAGGAAGAGTGGAAGGGAGGGAGGAGGGGGGAGAGAGAAATACAGAGAGAAACATGGTTGTCTCCTGCACTTGCCCTGACCAAAATCGGGGATTGAACCTGCAATCGAGGTACTTGTCCTTGACTAGAAATTAAACCCTCGGACCCTCGGACCCTCAGACCGAAGCTCTAACTATGGAGCAAAACTGGCCAGGGCTTTTTGTTTTAAATCTCATATTTAACTGGTCTTATTATGTCAGATACTGTCTTAGTCACTTTTCATATGTTATCATGTTAAATCTTTAAAGCTGACTTGCTGTGTTTATCTTCTTGCATAGGAGGAGATTAGGCTTAGAAAGATCACATAACCAGTTAAAAGTTCATCTGGGTACTACGGGATGGAATTAGTATTTGACCCAAAGGTTGCCTGACTTCAGAGACCACGCCCTTAGCCACAGTGTGATTCTGTGCACCAGGAAGGGCTAAGGGGGCTTTCTCCAAGAGCGTATGTGAAAAAAGAGCCCGCCGGGGCTTGCATCCTAGTCTTCAGTTGTCCAACAACATTTTTAAATTAAATGTATTGGGGTGGCGTTGTTAATGCAATTACAGATCAAGTGCCATTTCCAAAACTTTGAAGACCACTTGCAAATGTTTCTGGTGACAATACCCCATCATCTATAACAGTTGGTTCTTGGTCCCCGTTTCAGATAACTTGAGAGGCTGCAGCCCACCATTTCATCCTTTACATGTTCATGAAATATCACTTATCCAGACCTAATCTATAAGCTACCATGCTTAAATGTTGGCAACACTGTCCTAGTAATGCTTGGCACTCCATTGAATACATTTTATCTTTTATGCTGATCACCAAGCTCTGTCATTCTATTTATCAATACGACCTTATATTACTGCGTGCTTTTAAGACATCAAATATCTGATTCCAGCCTGAACCTTTATCCGTGATCAATCACTGGAAGTATACCACTTGGGCACTTGGTGTTAAGGGGGAATCAGTGTAATACTATGGAGTTTCTATAGTAAGCTTTATTTGTCATTTCTCACTGTGTCTCCATTCAGAAAACTCACTTCCACAGAAATTAGAGCCTTAATTCCTAGTGTTCCTGAATCGATAGCTCATCAAGCTGTCAGAAGGTGGGGAACTACTGCCTGATGAGAATTACTTGCAATATGCAAAACTGAATGTTACTTGGGTCTCCATAATATATTCTCCCATTATTTAGGTAAGGGATCAGGAACAGTAGGCACAGTAGTCATGGCTCTCCTTATATCCATGAGCGTGACATATAATCAATCATTGGACTCTATCCCGCTGAACTTGGCTGTAACCTCACATTCTCCACCAGAGTCCAAGCAGCTTCTAGCAATTGGTAAGTATCAGATGTAAGATGCAAACTCCTTGCCATTTCAAATTGATGATATACATCTGGCTGTCTGGCTGACTCTTTATTTCAGTTTTGCTATCTCTTGGTCTAGCTCCTCTGCTTCACTTGCTATAGCTCAATCTTGTTGTCCTTTCAGACTCCTGCTATCATCTTCATTGGGTGGATTCTAGTGCTCATGCTCCTCTCTCCCAGTTACCCAGAGCTGTAATCAGAATCCCGGTAACCATTACACATTTCTTCCAGAATAAATAGATTTATGGTAAAAAAAAAAAAGTCATCACCTCATAATCTGAATAAAACCATCAATAAAATGAAAGAGAAAAATATATATTTCATGAATTTAGAATGAAAGCAAAAATGAGTGAACATCAAAGTTCATCAAAAGAGACAATGATTAGGCCAGATACATGAGAAAGTGATGATGGTTATTGCTAACCTCTCTTTTTTTTCTTCCTTTTATTCATAAAAGGATAATTTTTATATAGTATAGTTCATCTCTCACCAAAAATAAGTTTCCATTAAACATTAAACTTGTTCCAAGTAGCTTTATTCCCTCTCCATCTCACTGGAGGAAATGATAAGGGGTGGGAGGGTAAAGAGGACAGTTATAAAAGGATTTCAATTTCCTGTAGTAGATTACTCCCTGATTATTTTCACTAAGCTTCCCTCAAATAAATAGGCTCAGATATTCTATCCAAATCTTCCCACTATGCAATTAGGCCCAAAATATCTATCTTGCGTAAACTTTACTGTCAACATTTATTGTTTTTAGAGGTACAAATACAAAGGAAATCAAAAGAAGTCTTCCCTGAATCCTTTAATATGTGTTATTAGAACTGAAAATTTCTTAGATAAAGATACTATCTCAATGATGTTACATGTCTTGGCTGTTTGGACTGAAGGTTCAAATGAAAAGAAAAACAAACCCACAACTATTTTGTTGTGACCATATTTTTGTGTACTCCTGCTAACAGATTCTTTCAGTTTATATTTTTTGTATGCGTCAAAATTAGGCTCAAAACCAGTCAGATTAGATTGATTAGATCTTAAACTTCAGACATGTGAATGTTTGCCTGAAAGAAACACTATGAAAATATGTGTCTATTCCAAATCTAATGACTATCATTTGCATAAACAAACATTATTTACCAAGTAGAAATTTTGTCTAATTTTTTTTTCATTAAGGGATTTTAAAAATAGTATGCACAAGTTATGATTTAGGTGACAGGGACTCAAGTCTTTTTTGTTTCATTTCATCTTATTACTTATAATCTGTAAACAAAGACTAATTTGACTGATAAAATCACAGAATGCTGTGTTAGATGAAGGCTACTATTTAATCACTTGATTAAACTGTTAAAGAAACATTCTGGTGTCTCTTTAATCACAAAAGAGATACATCACTCTCATCAAGAAGCAAGGGAAAGAAGAATACATTTTTATTGTGACAGTAACACCTTTAGGGAATTAAAATTGCATTGTATAAATGTACTACTTATATGGTGCTACTAATGTGATATTTGTGTGTGTGTTCATGTTATCTGTTATTTAGGTACATATAAGGCTCTAGATGAGGCTCACAGAATCTTTATTTTTTTCATTACTTATTTTTATGTGGAAAGGAATGTAGTTTCAAAAGAAGTAAAAAATAATGTGGTGGCTCTTAGTAACCTAATCATATCCATTTTCTCTGGTCCTCCTGCCTGTAGAGATTAACTAATTAAAGCACCAAGATGTGCTTCAGTAGATGAATGAAGAAATAAACTGTGATACATCTAGACAATGGAATATTATTTAGCACTAAAGAGAAATGAGATATAAAAAGGCATGAAAAGACATGAAAGAATCTTAAATGCATATTACTAAGTAAAAGAAGGCAATCTTAATACCTAACATACTGTATGATTCCAACTATAGGTCATTCTGAAAAAGGCAAAACTATGAAGATAGTAAAAAGATCACAAGTTACCAGGTATCAGAGTGGAGGGTGAGATGAATAAGCCGAGCACAGAGACTTTTTAGAGCAGTCAAACTGTTCTGTATTATTCTGTATTAATGGTATTATCGAATAATTTATACTTATTTTCTTCAATTACACTTCTATTTAATTTGAATTTGCTAGAGAGACCTTACAATCGCAAGGAACACTGTCTTTTCTAATTCATCTAAACTGTTTTGTTACTTAAATATAAATTTTAAAATTTCATGTTTGTAGTTGGTAAAGAAATATTTGTATATATTTTATGAATAGTGAGATCGATTTTCATGATAATGAATAAAATCGTTAAATACTTTGGTATCTTTGATCTATAATTCATTCTTTGATTTAATTGGCTACCACATTCTCATTAAGATATCATTAAAGACATTATCAATATTTTCATGTGACAATATACAAAGGCCACTTTGGAAAAGACTTAATGGCTTATTCCTATCATACTATTAAAAATTTCGCCTCCACATAACCACCCCAAATCCACCCAAGATGATAAAAATATTTTATTATCAAATATATCTAGGGAATGTTGAGTAAAAAAGGTTTCTTTTTTGCCGTATTTTTCAGATTCTTTAATTTGCTAATGTGCAAGTGATTCTCCAAGCCAGGGTAGTATAGTGTATTTTACCATGGGGACAATTTTCTTTTTGACAGAGAATCCTGCAAGATGAGTGTACCAGGGGATTCCCCCTGGAAAATGCAGGTCTAAATATTCAGACAATGCAGATGTCACTTTGTGATATTTCTAAATTATAATTTTGAATAATAAAATCTCAGAGAAATTTATTTCTTCTAATCCTAATAAAAGTAGAAAAGTTCCCAAATCAATTGGTTACTGATTTGTTTTTTTCCATTGTCTTGTAAAGCATGAATAATAATAAAATACCTGGCTTGTGAACATAACATACATTATATCTTAATATAAAAAATTTTGGAAACATTAAGGTATAATTTTAATTCAAAGACTAGCAGATTCATTATTACTCTAATATTTCCCACTATACACTTGGAAAAGGGATTCTGAAGTAAATCTATTAAAATTTAGCCACAAGTAATATGACCAGCCATATTAAAAGGGAAATAAAAACATTGAAATACGTGGACAAAGTGTCTAGAAACTA
Source organism: Corynorhinus townsendii (assembly GCA_026230045.1). Taxonomy (NCBI): domain Eukaryota; kingdom Metazoa; phylum Chordata; class Mammalia; order Chiroptera; family Vespertilionidae; genus Corynorhinus; species Corynorhinus townsendii. The sequence goes on along the minus strand of JAPDVU010000007.1, from coordinate 135,929,069 downwards.
TCAATACCTCTTATTATCACAATACCAAGGTGAAGTGACCTGGTTTTAATCTCAGTGAGTATACACTGGTATATGACTTAAATTTACTATGTGGAAATCAATGTAATGACATTTTACTCTTGTGACAAATTATATCTTTACAATTAGATTTTAGTCTAGAGAGCGTGTCCAGTATGTCCTTGGAGGATGATCCTATATAATAAAAACCTAATATGCTAAATGTCCAGTTGTCCAGTTGTCCATTCAACCAATCAAAGCGTAATATGCTAATGATATGCGAAGGCTGCTCAACCACTCCCTATGACATGCACCGACCACCATGGGGCAGATGCTCTGACTGGTAGGTTAGCTTGCTGCTGGGGTCTGGTTGATCGGGACTGAGCGAGAAGGGCTGGACATGCCCTGGAGCCCTCCTAAGGTCCCTCCCCGGCTGGCCAACCTCCTGTGTGGCCCTGATTGTGCACCGATGGGGTCGCTTGGCCTAACCTGCACCCTCTCACAATCTGGAACCCCTTGGGTTTAATAGATTTGTGGGAGAGCTGCTCAGCCAGAAGCCAGGCTCACAGCAGGTGAGCGCAGCAGCAGTAGCAGGAACCTCTCCCGCCTCCATGTCAGTGGTAAGGATGTCCGACAGCTGGCTGTCAGTCGGACATCCCCCAAGGGCTCCTGGACTGCAAGAGGGCGCAAGCCGGTTTGAGGGACCTCCCCCTCCGAGTGCACAAATTTTGTGCACCGGGCCTCTATTGACAATATAAAAGTGCCAGTGCTCCCCATTTGTAGATTGTGGTTAGGTCAGCTGGGGGTGGGTGCCTCAATATTGTAATTATAACCAGATCCTTAATAGATCATGATGCAGCCAGCCTGGTGCCTCTTTGGGAACCTGCATGTGGAGCCACTGATACAGACCCATGAAAGTCCAAAGAGCCAGAACTGAGCAGCATGTATCTATCAGTAACCTCAGGAGAGACCATGCAACTGGGGTACATAAATACACTCACAAGAAAATTAGTCTGTGTGGGTTAGAAATAACTAATCAGGTTGCCAGGGTGCTCACCTTCCTTTGTTTTTATGCAAGCCTTTAGTTTACTAATTCCATATACTAAAGTACAGGTAACAGGAAAGTTTCACCCTGGTTGTCACATGAGTCTTGTAGTTAAGAAAGATATATTTTCCATGATTACAAATTAGTAAAGTTGATTAACCTGATTCATCCACCTTAGACCAATCAACAGTGGAACCTCACAAAATCATAAAGCCTAATCCCAGGTGATAAGAAATCCATTAAGAAAGTGTCATTTTGGGGGTCTCCCTGGAGTTGGACATTGGATTTTCTCCTGCCCAGTTCCTGAAGGGGAGGGAAAATTACAGCTCACTCACCTCGTCCTGATCTGATGGCTGCTGCTCCCTCCCAGATATCCCATCACAAGTCAGGTTCCCTGAAGAGCAGAATGAGGTGGAGAAATTGGGCATTTATTATTATTATTATTATTATTGTTGTTGTTGTTGTTGTTGATTATTTTAGTTGTTGATTAGGCAAAGCTTTCCTTTTGGCTCTTGTCACTGTACATCAATAGAATGTAGGAAAAAGTGGCATATTTTATGTTTTGTCATTACCTTTTTTGTACTAGCCACAGAACCAGATTATTGATCTTGAGTAACAGATGAAACAAATTTGTTTTCTCTTGAATCCTAAGAGCCCTCTCTGGCGGTCTCTCATATTTCACGCGGACACATCACACAGTGGTGACAGACCTTCAAAGCCCTATTGCAGCGGTTTTCAACTGCTGTGCAGTAAGAATTTTTAAAACCTGTCAGGGGCACTGACCTCTTTTCCCTTAGACTGTCAAATTAAAAAAAATGACAACAGCCAACACAACAGTCATCCAGTCTGCATGAGTCAAAGTTATACCTATTTTTTTGTGAAATCAGCAAAAAAATATATTTTTTGGTGTCCTGCAGAATTTTAGTAATTAGTTTATATGTGCCACGACATGGAAAAGGCAGAAAATTGCTGCCCTATTACAATTTGGTGCTCATTTTTGTTCACCTCTTTCTTTCTCCATATCTACTGTAAGTCTCATTTCCCCAATCTATTGCCATAGATTGCTTGTCTATAATGAAGCAAGGCCTCAGAAATGTCAAACATAATGGAAAAAAGGGAGAAAAACAAGGCAAAGTTGGCCACTGAAATTCCTGAGGGTCTCACATTCACAAAGCACACAGGCTTTGCAAATTCATCAACTAAACTTTGAAATGTTTTGGCTCTTGACTCTGGGCAACTCTAAATCTTAGTGTTCTATTTATTTATGACATGGAAATTATTTTACTGTACAATATAATAGTGAACATTTATAAAGTTACATGTATGTCTATAGGAAAAACTAGTTTTAAATCAAGTTTGAACATTTAAAATTTTAGTTGAAAAATAGTAAATGAATCACTAACTTAAGAGAGAATCTTTTAAGTAAACATTTTGCTTTTGTTAATATATTATAAAATTTCCATTAAAAGATTTAAACTCTTATTTTAAAAATGGGTAAAATAGCCTGACTACCCACTAAATGTTTTGCTTTATACTTGTCTCATCACATTTGATCTAGAATAAACATTGAGGAATTTAATCACATTAAATATATATACGTGATTAAATATATATATATAACGTTTGCTCCAATTTTACCATGTTAATCAGAAGATGGACTGAGTAATATTCTTAGTTCCAGACTTTGCCTAAGGAACAAATACATGGTGCTAGAATTTGTCTGAGAGAAGGAAAGTGAAACACAGACAACAGTGTCGTGAAGGCCTGGGAGGAGTAGGGTTAAGGGGGTAAAATTGGGGGACATCTGTAATACTGTCAAGAATATAAGAAAGTAATCTGAAGGAATGAGCTCTGTAACTACATTTGTCTCAATGCATAAAAATGGTCTATTTTTTGTTATGTTTTCAGAAACATACAAACAAAAATCAAACCAAACAAAAAGACAACTGTGGGTAAATTTTTTAAGCCTTTAAATGAGAAGAATACCATGTCTTCCATTTAGTCCTATGATAAGAAGTTAGAACATTCCTTTTGAAGATGAGAAAACATAAGAGATACTCAATAAATTTTCCCTGCTTACACAGCTAGCTCTGTGGGTGTGCCAAAATATCCCTTTCTGCCCAGCTATGGCAGATTAGGCCTCATGCCAAGGATTTTTTGCTTCTAGAATCAAAGCAAAAAAATTTTTGCTTGTTTGTTTTTTCTCTATACCACAATACCTTTCAATCACATTGTAATGTAGCATTCATTAATTATTCCCCAAAAGCATAGCACCGTGCTGGCTAATTTGGGAGCACCACAAATGAAGGCAACGAGCACCTATCTCCAACACTTACTACAAGAGACTGATAAGTGAAATATCAGTCAATAGGGGCTATCCTACTACCAGTGATACCCAATGGCCTTTGATATTGTCCTGGTGACTGTTTCCCAGAATCCTGAGAGATGTACCTCACCTCTCTCTAATTGTCCCTAACTACTGCAGTTTTGGTAGCAATAACAAAGTAAAGTACTCTATTAGTTAGGGTGGCTAATTGTTGCAACACACAATTCCAAACTCTGTGGCTTAACACAATACTTGAGGCAGTGTGCAAGGCAAATTGAGGGGATTACAGTGAGAGAAGCCTGGAAAGCGCTGCTTTAGCCACTCAGGGGCTCAGTGTCTTTCTACTTGTGCTGTTGTTATCTTCTACATGTGCCCTGTAAGACTGACCCTGAATGAGGAGAAAAGATGATGCAAAAAGAAAAAAGTATTTTTATAGGGCTCATTTTCATTCGTGTGCCATTTGTTGGAATGTAATTGTGTGGCCCTGACCTATATGCACAAGGTTGGAAAATGTAGATTGCTGAGTTCCTAGAAGGAAGATAAAACGATTTGGTGGATACAAAAAATTCCCTGCCATAAGTACTGTGGCCCCATTGTTAACTTAAGAAGTTTGATTAGAAAATAATGCCTAAAATACAGATCAAAAGTTTGTTTTCTATGGTATACATAAGCATGGAGAAATCCTGGACTTCTCATGTATTAAAAAATAATCCATAAACCCAATACTATTCTCTCATATTCCCTTATCTACCAGTACTTAATTTCTTACTTAGTCTGAGCAGGCATGGCAAGAATTTGGAGAGCATTATGCTAAGTGAAATAAGCCAGTCAGAGAAAGATAAGTATCACATGATCTCACTCATTTGTGGAATATAATGAGCAACATAAACTGACAAACAAAAATAGATCAGAGACATAGAAGAGATCATGAAACCTCAGACGGAAGGCAAGGGAAGGATGGACTGGGAGTGGAGGGGGGTTAAGAGATCAACCAAATAATTTGTATGCACATAAGCATAACCAATGGACACAGACAATAGAGGGATGGAGGCCTGGCCTGGGGGGCAGGGGCGGGCTGGGAGAGGACAGTGGGGGATAAGGGGACATATGTAATACTTTCAACAATAAGAATTTTAAAAAAGCACAAATTAGCAGGTACAGAATAGTCATGAGGATGTAAGATACAGTATAGGAAACATAATCAATAATATTACAATAACTACATAAGGTGTTAGCTGGTACAAGATTTATCAGAATGATCACTTTGTAAATTACATAAATGTCCAACCACTGGGTTTTACACCTGAAACTATATTGTACCTCAACTCTAATTGAAAAATAAAAAAATATATTATTAAAAAAAAGAATTTGCATTTATGTTTAGCCTCCTACTATATTCAGGAATCCTCCTTCATCTGTCTCAGAGAAAGCAGATATGTCCAGTGATATTGTCTCTGTGTCATTTAATCATTCATTTCTTTCAGAAAATATATATGTCTGTTATGTATAAAGCTTTAGATGTATACACACTTTGAATAATTATGAATCCCAATGGGTTGAATCTGAAAAAAAAGAAACATCAATTGAGCTATTAGCTGTTAAAGTGTGTATATATTTTTGGAGAACACCCTCTATATCAGGGGTCCTCACACTTTTTAAACAGGGGGCCAGTTCACTGTCCCTCAGACCGTTGGAGGGCCAGACTATAGTTAAAAAAAAAACAACTATGAACAAATTCCTATGCACACTGTGGGCCCGGGATGAGTCGGCTGCTAAGCAGGACAGGCAGCGGCATCCGGCTGGCCGGATAAATGTCCTCAGCGGACTGCATGTGGCCCGTGGGCCATAGTTTGAGGACACCTGCTCTATATGGTACGTGTACACGCACACACACACACACACACACACACACACACACACACACACGGTGGCAAAAATGGACATGATCCTTGTCTTCTGGGTAGTTACAGTTTTGTTAATGGCACACGGGGGACAAATACTAATAAATAATGATATGAAATAAGTATAAGTCTAAAAGAAACTAGAGGCCCGGTGCACGAAATTCATGGGGCGGGGGTCCCCTCAGCCCAGGCTGCACCCTTTCCAATCTGGGACCCCTCAGGGATGTCCGACTGCTGGTTTATACTGGCAGTCAGACATCCCTCTCACAATCCTGGACCACTGGCTCCTAATTGCTCACCTGCCTGCTTGCCTGGTTGCTCCTAACTGCGCCCCCCCCGTCCCCCGCTGCCCGCCAACCTGATTGCCCCTCACTGCCTCTGTGTGCCCCCCCCCCCCGCCATCTTGGTCACTCCTAACTGCCCCCCACTGCTGGCCAGGTCACCCTTAACTGCCCCGCCCCCGCCAGCCTAGTCACCCCTCATGCCCCCCCCACTGGCCTGGTCTCCCCAAGCAGCCTGCTGTTCAGTCATTTGGTCGTCCCTCAGGCTGGCTCTGGGTGGCTGGGCAGCCACCATCCACGGCTTGCCTGTGCCTCAGGTTGGCCCTGGGAAGCTGGGCAGCCACCATCCGAGGCTTGCCTGTGCCTAGGGCCAGCACTGTGTGGCTGGGAAGCTGACATCTGAGGCTCGCCTGCACCTTGGGCCAGCTCTGGATGGCTGGGGGGGCACTGAGGGGATTGGGAGACTCCAGAGGCAGGTGCACAGCACAGCTGGACCCACCTGGGGGCTGGCCCAGCTGTGCCGTGCGCTTGCTGCACCGTCGGGGCTGAGGGGACTGGGCACCACCATCTTATAGCTATGGGTGCTGCCATCTTTGAGGGTATGGCAGTCCATTAGCATATTCCCTCCTTATTGGCTGTGGGCACCGCCATCTTGTGGGGGAGTGAATCAATTAGCATATTCCCACTTTATTAGATAGGACTAGAGGCCCGGTGCACGAAATTCGTGCACAGGTGGGTGTGTCCCTCAGCCCAGCCTGCACCCTCTCCAATCTGGGACCTCTCGAGGGATGTCCGACTGCCCGTTTAGGCCCAATGGGTTGGTCCTAAATGGGCAGTTGGACATCCCTCTCACCATCCAGGACTGCTGGCTCCCAACTGCTCACCTGCCTGCCTTCCTGATTGCCCCTAACCGCTTCTGCCTGCCAGCCTGATCACCCCAACCACTCCCTTGCCAGCCTGATTGATGCCTAACTGCTCCCCTGACAGCCTGTTTGCCCCTAACTGCCCTCCCCTGCAGACCTAGTTCCCCCCAACTGCTCTCCCCTGCAGGCCTGGGTCCCCTGAAACTGCCCTTCTCTGCAGGCCCAGTTGCCGCCAACTTCCCTCCTCTGCCAGCCTGGTCACCCCTAACTGCCCTCCCCTGCAGGCTTGATCGCCCACAACTGCCCTCCCTTGCAGGGCTGGTCCCTCCCAACGGCCCTCCCCTACTGGACATCTTGTGGTGGCCATCTTGTGTCCACATGGGGGCAGGCTCTTTGTCTCCATGGGGGTAGCCATCTTGTGTGTTGGAGTGATGGTCAATTGGCATATTATTCTTTTATTAGTTAGGATTACTGAGGGCTGTGAAGTGTATTACAGGAGGGCTTATGTAAATCCTGAATGATCTTTGAAAGCTAAAGAACAAATGACAGTTAACTAGGAAAGTAGGAAAGGGGTCCTGAGCTGAGGAAATATTCCGCTCACTCTCATTCCCAGTACAAATGACTCCAGTGCCTCCACTTACTATCTTCTTTGAAGCCATATACCCTACACTAGCAATTGTGTGTCTAGATTTTCCACCAGTGTCAGAGGAGAAAATCATACAAACTTTCTGAAGTCTCCAGTGAAAGATAAAAATCAATCTCTGTTGATGAATAGGAACCTTTTTTCTCCTGTGAGTCTAATGCTTTTACTCTCTTGATCAGAACTTTAAGTCCTATTTAGGCTGGGTTTCCCTGACCTCATAAATCCTCTAGCATCCCTTTCTATGCACTCCTATATTTGTTACACATTTCACAAGAAATGGCATGAGTAAAACACTGATATAGTTCTATTGACATTCAGCTATAAAATGATTCTCAAAATAACTAAGTGTAAGTGTTCATCTAAGTGCTATAAAGTGCATCAAACAATGAAGGGAATAAGCTCTGTAGTACCAGGAAGTACCTCACTCCTCTGGTAGTCAAGATTAACACTTTACAGAGAGGAAAATAAAATTATAATTATGTTTCAAAAGAGCTGTAGCCAATTGGTGTGGAGCTCACTAGTATCGATACCAAGTGAAAGTCAAGAATTAGTTAGGGATTTGAAGAATTGCTTTTAATTATTGTTTTATTTGTAGAAAATTAAGTATTTAGATTCTTCAAAGAACGATTAAGCTGATTACATGTAGTAATAGTCAAAATACCACATTCATTTTTTTTAGCAGGCTTATGAAAGTCAAGCACAGATGAAACTATAATGGACAATAATGACACATAATCAAGGCTGAGCCTTTTAGCTAAATAAACACTTTTCTTTCATGTTTGAAGTGTAAACAGAGTGTAATAATGAATTTAATTTGGACCCAATTTGAATACCAGTTGACATTTTGTCTTTATCTTAGGCATTACCATGGTAAAAATGTTTCCAAATGTTTTTTGTTTTATTTAATTTTTGTTTTTGTTTTGGTTGTTTGAAGAGATCTTTGTTTGAAATTATTTATAACTCATTGAAATATTTTATATGACAGGATAACTGTAACCCACATTCCAAGCAACATTTTAAAATCCTTAAAGGAAAAGATAAAAGATATTCTATGCAAAAATATAATATCAAACACAGAGCTGAGACAATCTGCTTCACCCACTGTATTTTTGGGGTAGAACATGAATAACCCACCCATCAAGAGCTTTAGGAAACATTTTCCTCTCCAATGAGTGACTGTTATTTTTATTACAATATATTAGAATCTTTCTTTTATCTGTAACACCAGATGAACTTTTCTGGTTGTACCAAATATCAAGAATTTTAAGAAATGTTCTACATCAGTGGTTGGCAAACTCATTAGTCAACAGAGCCAAATATCAACAGTACAACAATTGAAATTTCTTTTGAGAGCCGAAAATCGACTTCTGCGCATGGGCCACGAAGTTTCAATCACACTGTACGTGTGTGCCTGTACATGGTATTTTGTGGAAGAGCCACACTCAAGGGGCCAAAGAGCCGCATGTGGCTCGTGAGCCACAGTTTGCCGACCACCGTTCTACATAATTATCATCCTTTATGTTGTAAATAACAAAAAACCCTACTGAAGGTGGCATAAAGAATTATTCTATTGGTTCACATAACTGAACCATAGATAAAACATTGGGTTTAATTGTTTTGCATGTTTCTAAAGCTGAGGCACCATTTCTCCAAGTTTTTTTCTTTTGGCATGCTGGTTTTGTCCTTTGGGGGCCTTCTTTCAAAGAAGCAAGGGGGCTATTGCTAGCTTTAGGACAACATGATTATTTGTTCATATTTACTGAGGACAAAAGGGGGTTTCTTTCACCCAGCCATCATAGGACTGCTATGTTTTGTATTACATGGGCCAGATGAAGAAACTGTCATGAATTTAGGCTTGAGTTTATGATTCATTCCTAAAGCAGTAACTGCTCTGAGGAGGAATTGGATCACCTTGAGCTCTGAGTAATCTGTTTCACATGGCGAAAGAGGGGGTGATAAAATGTCAACAACGCAAACACACTATCTAACAAGCATTCCTTCTTCTGGCTAGTCCTGGATTCGGTGCATTCTATTCTGGTAAGATCAGTGCTAGACTTATGCCTATAGCATTGAAAGTAATTTTTACGATAAATTCTAAACTGGACAGAGCCCTCAAATTAATCTGATATCTACCAAACCTCACTAACTTTACTAGTTGCAAGGTACACAGTTTTTGTGCTTTTCAGATGAAAGAATGATATTGTCATACCAAAAATACACATATTTCCTCCTAATAAAGTAAGAGAAAATTTATAGGAAATCAGATCATAAGTGAAATTTGGAAATTTTAAAAAGCTATATCCTTGTTCCTCAGGAGTTAGGAATGGAAAAAACCAAGCAGAATTTCATTGTTGGAAAGCAAATCTGTCCCACTATTAAAGTGGCAGAACTTGCTCAGGTGAAGGTGAGTTTAAAGAGACAAAATTTAAGAAATAGAAAGGTCTGTCGACTAATTACATAGTAATAAAAATAAGCATGGTATGTCTAGCCTTAATATTTTTAAACAAAATAGTTACGGAAGAGCAGTCAATGTTTAAATATCACTTCAATGAAAAAATGCAGAATTGCAAAATATGTTGGCAACCTTTGATTTGCCAGTATTAGTGGTGGATTAGGGAAGGGATGCTTCCCTCTGATGTTGTTTGGCACCCCTGGTAACTGTTGGTGGGTCAGCTTCCTAATAGTGTGGCCCTGGCTGTCTCCTAGGTGTTTTAATGTATTGTAATTAATTTCCATGGACAGAGAAGTAAACGGAGTAAGACAAAAGCCTTGCCATTGGGATGGGATGAAATCTCGCAGAGAGGTGAGATTGTTGCCCAGCCATAGAGGTGTTGCTATGTTGATGCAGAGCTCTTCTGTCTAAGCATTTTGAAGGGATGAAAAAGCACAAAGCATGTGACATAGAGCCCTTAACAGAAGGAACACAATTTGACTAATGAGATGTGATATATGGTTGATTGATTTTAAAGCACATTTGGTGGTTTTCATAAATGATCCATCTTAATTTTGGATACATTATCAATATATTCAGCAAATGTCATTGGCTATGCCTATTATAAGACACTAGAGGCCGGGTTCATGAAATTCATGCATGGGGGCGGGGGGTGTCCCTCAGCTCAGGCTGCACCCTCTCCAATCTGGGACCCCTCGAAGGAGGTCCGACTGCCCTCTCACAATCCAGGACTGCTGGCTCCCAACTGCTCACCTGCCTGCCTTCCTGATTGCCCCTAACCGCTTCTGCCTGCCAGCCTGATTGATGCCTAACTGCTCCCCTGCCAGCCTGTTTGCCCCTAACTGCCCTTCCCTGCAGGCCTGGTCACCCCTAACTGCCCTCCCCTGAAGGCCTGGTCATCCCTAACTGCAATCTCCTGCTGGCCTAATCGCCCACAACCGCCCTCCCTTGCAGGCCTGGTTCCTCCCAACTGCCTTCCCTGCTGGCCATCTTGTGGCAGCCATCTTGTGTCCACATGGGGGCAGGCATCTTTGACCACATGAGGGCAGCCATCTTGTGTGTTGGAGTGATGGTCAATCTGCATATTACTCTTTTATTAGATAGGATAGAGGCCTGGTGCACGGGTGAGGGCCAGCTGGTTTGCCCTGAAGGGTGTCCCAGATCAGGGTGGGGGTTGCCTTGGGGCATGGGGCGGCCTGGGCGAGGGGCCTATGGTGGTTTACTGGCCGGCCACGGTGACCCAAGCTGAGGCCCTGGTATCTGAGATTTATTTATCTTCTATAATTGAAACTTTGTAGCCTTGAGTGGAGCCAAGCCTTCTGCTCAGAGCCGTAGCCATTTCTGTTGGGATTTATTTATCTTCTATAATTGAAACTTTGTAGCCTTGAGTGGAGCCAAGCCTTCTGCTCAGAGCCGTAGCCATTTCTGTTGGGATTTATTTATCTTCTATAATTGAAACTTTGTAGCCTTGAGTGGAGGCCTGGGCCTGCCAAGGTGTGCAGAAAACTTGGCTTCCTCCATTGCCAGGGAAACCCATGCCTCCCACCTGCTCGCTCTGTGGCCATAGCCATCTTGGTTGGGGTTAATTTGCTTACTCGCTCTTGATTGGCTGGTGGGCATGGCTTGTGGGTGTAGCGGAGTGGTGGTTAATTTGCATATTACTCTTTTATTAGATAGGATGCTTTTTTTTATCCAAAGTTTGATTTTGCCCATAATTTATCATTTGCACTTAGTTCAGATCCAGATTAATGTAGCTTCCCATAAATACTGATCTTGATGAAAATAAGGAAAGCTCTTTTACTACCATACTCTATTTGTTCATGTTAAATCTAAATACTCCTAGATAGCAATAATGCATCATTACATCCATCACATACAATGTTAGTTAGAAATGTTTTCTGTATATCTGTGGGCTTGCTTCTGAACTCTATTCTGTTCCATTGGTCAACTGTTGCATCAATGCTAAGTTTAACACAGCATTATAATTCTTAATATCTGATAAGACAAGGACCCCACTTGCTTTTCTTCTTCTTAAATATTCAGGCTCCTTTAGAGACTTTGATTTCCCACATAAATTATAGATCTATTTATAAAATTACTCCCAAAAAGTGATTTTTAAAAAATTAGAATTATTACTCATTTGTAGCTCAATTTTTGAGATACAGATATCATTGTAATTTAAAATATAATCCATAAATAAAATACATAAATGCATTAATTTAGGTGTTTTTTAAATAGTTTTTCAATAAAAGTTAACTATTTGACCTATAACTCCTTGTGTATTTTTTGACATAATTATTTCTTGGTATATTATATTTCAGTTGCTAAAATTATAATTTCTATCTATTTATTCCTAATTTAGATAAATACAATTACCTTTGTATTTTGGTTTTGCATTCAAAATTTGCTAATCTCTCTTAGTAATTCTACTAATGCATATGCAAAATTTAGGGGGGAGGCCATTATGTAGAGCAGGAGTTATAAACTCCAGCCCCCTGGGCCAAATGTAGTCTGCTCTTTGTTTTGTGAATAAATTTTTACTGATACACAGCCATACTCATTTGTTTATGTATTGTGCCTGGCTGCTTCCATTATAAATATATGAATAGTTATAACAAAGACCATATGGACAGCAAAGGATGAAATATTTACTACCTTGCTTTTTACAAAAAATGTTTGCTAATCTCTGATTTAGATAATCAAATTAACCTCTATGTACTGTCCCCCACTTCCTCAAAAAATAAATATTTTTCTTTTTACAATCCTTATACCTTTTAATTATTATTCTTAATATAATGGTAGCGTATCCTATATGATTTTGAACAGAAGTGTTCATGTTGGGTAAACTTGCCTTATTCCTACATTATACAGAATTCCTTCCATCAGTTTGCTATCAAGTACAATTTACTACAACTAGTTAAATCAGGCTAAATTTCCCTTTATTCCTAATTTTCTATTAAGATTTTAACCCTAATTTTATTAAGATTGAATACTGAATTTTGAATGATGCTTTTCTGCAATATTATGATAGTCATATATTAATTATCTCCTTTAATGTGCTAATGCAGTGGTTGGCAAACCACGGCTCATAAGCCACACGTGGCTCTTTGGCCCCTTGAGTGTGGCTCTTCCACAAAATACCACGTGCGGGTGCGCATGTACAGTGCGATTGAATCTTCGTGGCCCATGCGCAGAAGTTGTTTTTCGGCTCTCAAAAGAAATTTCATTCATTGTACTGTTGGTATTTGGCTCTGTTGACTAATGAGTTTGCCGACAACTGTACTAATGCAATGAGTTGTAATAATCAATATTCAAATGTAAGTCAAATTCAGTACATGTTTTGAAGTCATTTTAGTCATATTGCATTATTTATTTTGGGAAAAATATGTGGATGTTTGTTAAAATTAACTGTTACATTGTCTGGGACTGGAGTTTTCTTTAAGATAAGATGATTTAATAACTTTTTAAATAATTCTACCGAATATAAAACTGTTCAGCCCAACCAGTGTGGTTCAGTGATTAAGTGCTGACCTATGAATCGGGGTCACAGTTCAATTCCCAGTCAGGGCACATGACCAGATTTCAGGCCTGATCCCTAATAGAGAGCCTGCAGGAGGTAGCGGATCAATGATTTTCTCTCATCATTGATGTTTCTAGCTCTCTTTCCCTCTCCCTTCCTCTCTGAAATCAATCTCTCTCTCTCTCTCTCTCTCTCTCTCTCTCTCTCTCTCTCTCTCTCTCTCTCTCTTTCTCTGTTCAGGTTTTTCTTACCTTTTATAAATTTTTTTATTTTATTGTGGTAAGCAGACTTAAGGTGAGATCTACTAGGTACCTACATAATAACATTTAAGTGTATAATACAGTAATATTGAAAATAGTTATAATGCTGAACAGCAGACTAGCTTGCTTAACTGAAGCCTTATGCTCATAGATTAGTAACTCCTTAACTCCCCCGGTACTTGATAAGAGGCATTTCATTTTTTTTATCCTATTAATTTGACTATTTTAGAAACCTCATATAAGTGGAATCATATAGTATTTGTCTTTCTGTGACTGGTTTATTTCACTTAGTATAATGTCCTCAAGGTTCATCCATGTAGTCACATATTGAGAATTTCCTTCCTTTTATAAGGCCAAATAATATTTCATTGTATGCATATACCACATTTTCTTTATTCATTTGTCCATGTACTTTTAAGTTGTTTCCACAACTTGACTATTGTGAATATGTTGCAATGAGGATGGGTATGCTAATATCTCCTCAAGATCTTATTTCAAATTCTTTGAAAAATTCTCAGAAGTGGGATTACTAAAGCACATAATAGTTCTATTTCTAATGTTTTTGAAGAAACTCCATACTATTTCCCAACATGGCGGTATGATCTTGCATTCCACCAACAATGTGCAAGGTTTCCAAATTTTTCATATCCTTCACCAGCATTTGTTATCTTTTTAATTTTTTTATAATAGGCTTCCTGACAAGTGTGAAGTGATATCTCATTGTAGTTTTGATTTGCAGTTCCCTGATGATTACTGATGTTGAGTATTGAAATAGTTATCTATGTTAGATGCTAAAGTCCACAAGAAAAATAACTAAAATAGAGAAGGAATGGAAATATGTAAACCAGAAGCCAAGTGTTCAATAAATGAGAATTTACCCAAAAGTAAACTGATAATAGCAAGAGAAGAAAATGATACAGGCAGATAATTCAAATGTCAAAGAGAAGGTGGAGAAAACATCTGGAATAGGTAGTAGGAAGCAAGGAGAATACCAGCAATACCTCCTGAACTTGAGATGTTTTAGGATGGGAGCAAAAAAATAATCCTGGACTTGAGAGGGAAGTCAGGGATAAAACCGGGAGCCTTGTTTCATTGCAGGCAAGAAGAGAGTTTAGGAAAACAAATTGAGTACGAGACATGATGAGTTTATAGGATGCAAGTTCCAGACACCAGAGGGAGAGGTTTCAGAAAGAGAGGTAAAGAAATTTAGGGACAATATGAGAAAGTAAGGGAAGGAGATAAGGGTTGGCAGGACAGCCTAAGATTCCACAGGTAAATGAGAAGGACATTAAGTTTAATGAAGACTTTTTCGTAGTCTTTGAAAGGACAATAGCAATTTAGCGCATTAGAGTCCCCAAAGTTTACTGAGGGATGTGAGGATTTAGCATGGGCAATATTGTCTTTTCTTATTTGCAGCATATGGTGCTAGGGCAGATAACCCCATGCTTTCCTTGCTAATAGACTCCACTTTCTCCTCAGTATCTAAACATTAGGCTTTCAGAGATGCTGTTAAAAGTGGCACCCCAGGCTCTAGAAATAAAAATGTCTGGTAAAATCCACCTTTATTCCACAACTTAAATGTGTGTAGTTAAGAGAACGTGTGTTGAGAACAGGAAGAGAGTGAGGTAGCTTGCAAAATGGTGTTTTGGGACATTTTTTAAAAGTCTGGTTCCTGAATGTTGTTCAATTAGAAGAAATGCCTGTGGCCCTGGAGGCTCAATAATTGGCCACTACATGACCTTCATTGGAACAGAAAATATTTATTTTCTCACCTTTCCAATTCTGCGCTCAACAAGAGTGGTAACTGGTGTTTCAGACATTAACTTGAATGAGATTAGATTTCTGAGTATAAATTATTTGGGCCTTATATATGGTTTCAAATTATTTGAATCCATTGTTGTTTTCCATGATGTGCTGTTTGAACACCTGTGATGTCCCAATTATCACTGACAATGGCGCCCATCACATGCTAGTTTTAGCTGCTAGAATTGGTGGCTGTTTTCTGGTTCAACAGGCTTTATTTCTTGCCTAATGATAAGGAAAGAGCTTAGGTTTTATTTATAATAAAAGACTTATTTTATTATTCAATGTGCCTTTGAACAAGTTGTTTATTGTCACTGTACCAGTTTATTCACTTCCAAAAGAAAGGAAATTATTCTTTTATCAAACTTTGTTTTGAAAGGTGTTGGATAAATACATAAAGCATCCAGAAATAGTGCTAGCTTGTATTAAAGACTCAATCAATATTAGTTTTTCTAACATGGATATTTCTGTGCCAATTCCATTGTTTTAATGTTGCAAGAGTTAACCCTATATCATAACATGCTTAATAGAGCAACAGATAATTTTATGGTCCCATTTATAGTGAGTTATGCCTTCCCCATACACAAACATTTAAATTTTGAACATCCAGTAATAATAGTATCATATTGAAATTCTAAATTTAGAATATATAAAAGGATAAGTAAAGTATTGTCTGTTGCTTTTCTCAGGTTAAAGACATCAATAAAGTTGTTTTTATAATTAGTTTAGTTAGAAACCTAAAGGATTGAAAAAAATCAGTAATATTATTTATTGTCGTTGCCACTATAAAAATTAGGTACTATGGATTCTTATATTTTAATGTAGCAGTTTGCAGCAGTGGTTAGTAATGAAAAATCATTCAATTTAAGCATTACTGTTACTTGTATGGTAATTAAGCTTACAAGGACCAAAGCTCATATTTAATATGCATAACAAGCATAAACATTAGAGTGAAAAACAAATTTAAAAGGTCTTACTATTCATTACTGTACATATTTAGGCTTGGAAATGTCAAAGGTAAAGTGTTATTGGATTATAATTAACTATCTTAATACCAGGTAGTAGAGATTTTAATTTCACACATGAACCATTTTGAATAATTTTATAGGCAAATATTCCACATCATCTGTTTGTAACAAGAGTTTGTTCTAAACAGAAAGCATCAATCTTAACATTTCCATAATTTATTCTTTTACCCAACAAACATTTAATGTGAATCCTCTCCCAAGTATGTACTGAATCCCAGGGCTGCAACCCTAACCCTCCATGGAGACCCCAATTAAAGCCTATGATTAACCCTCTCTTTCGGCAAACAAATAAACAGAAAATACAAAAGCACATGTTAATTGGAAATATATGCAAAATCAAATCAAGAACTAGGGCGAGAGAAAGAGGGGAGAGGAGAGGAGGGGGGGGGGAGAGAGAGAGAGAGAAGAGAGAAGAGAGAAGAGAGAAGAAAAGAGAAGAGAGAAGAGAGAAGAGACCAGAGTAGGAGAGAAGATTATTGATGAGTGGTATGAACAGGGGAGTCCCTCTAATCAAGTTAAGGCAGTTTTGGGGAGATACACTGATCTTTATAACTGAATCTTCTTATGATGCTGAACTTTTAGGTCTACAACTGACTTGCAATCTTTTATTTGACTCTTCAAGTTTGGTGTTTGAGACTGGCCTCTCTGGCATGTGATTTTGGCTCTCTGTGGATTCATTTTGGAATTGTATCTGGCTTTGTCAGAGGAGATCTAGGAGGAGTCTTGGATATGTGCTCAGTACCCCACAGAGCACCAGGGGACCAGGTACCACCCCAGTCACAGCCTCACATAAACTGTGATAGAAAGACTTATCAAGAAAAATCCATCAGACGCTTATAGAATTAACAGGATGAAAAATTCAGAAATAAAATTTTTAAAAATATATATTTGTATTGATTTCAGAGAGGAAGGAAGAGGGAGAGAGAGATAGAAACATCAATGAGAGAGAATCATTGATCGGCTGCTTCCAGCATGTCCCCCTACTGGGGGATTGAGCCCACAACCCGGGCATGTGCCCTGACTGAGAATGTGAAAATATTCTGAACTTTTTAATAAATGATATGGGGCCATTTTCAAACTTAAAACAAAATGCTTTCAAGTTTTTCAAGATTAATTAAAAAAATATGACAGGAAAAAAGTTATGGAATTTTGAAATTATGCTGAGACCTAAAGAAAGTTAAATAATATGGCCATTCATTACTAATGTGTTTCTGAAATGAAATTCCAAATGTTTGATGTGGTCACTACTCCACATCAGAATGAGACCTATCTTTGGACAATGTATTCTTGGCATCATGATTCTACCTTTTATCTTTGAAATGAGGGAACATTTATTAAAGATTGGGTAATCTTCTCTTATGAATCTTTGTCTGTCCTAGTAAGAGGTCAAGTTGTTTTACTTAATGTCTTGAATCACGTCCTGTGATGGGATCCCTAACTGATGTCCCAGGGAAAATTATTGGAAGATGTGATAAAAATGTCTCACCGTAAAAAAGGAAGGGCTTATAAAATATGTAGCAAATATAACTTGCGCATCCCTTACTTAATTCCAATTCTTAGTTTATTTTCCTTAAAATGAGAAGTAATCTTTTTTTCTATCTCTTTAGTAAATACTGTAGCACATAATTGAGTGTTATTTAGGTTGAGATAAAATAGATAGAACCCAAAGTGTGTGTGCATGTGTATGTATATGTGTGGATGGGTGTATCTATATATAGAAAATTATGTCATGGGAATTATTGAGAGAAAAAACATCTTTTTTTTGGGGGGGGGAGAATAGAGAGGGCTAAAAAGCAAGCATGTAGTATGGGGCCCATAGAATAGAGAGGAACGCTGCATTGGGAAGTACAGTCTTTCTACATAAAATGATTCCCAAAAAGGGTAATTAACATTTCATAATATGACACCCAACTTTATAGTCCTTCAAACAGCAATTTTAAATACACTTATTTTAATTTACTGATTAATTAATCATCTGACACTTAGCAAATAGGATAACATTTATTCAAGCCTCATTACTCACTGCAAATTATGGCCAGGTTACTCAAATCTGGATGCTTTTTAACTATGAAAGGAAGGAAGGAAGCCTAATCTTATTTTTTCAACTATGAAACAAGAACCCATTAAAGGTAATTGAGAACTCAGTTACCCACATGATTTAGCTCTTTATATCTGGATGTATGTTTATTCCAGTCTCATTTTTGAAAGATATTTTGCTTGCAATATAGAATTTTAGGTTGGTAGTTTATTCATTTTTTTGGTCATTACTTTAAAAATTTTTCAATACCTCCTCCTTTGCCTTGTTTCACATGAGAAATCTGCTTTACTTCTTATCTTTCTTCCTCTATACAAATAGCACCTCACTTCTCTGATGGCTTTTAGATTTTTATCTTTAACACTTTTCTTATGTAATTTGCTTATGATCTGTTTTGGTGTAGTGTTCTTCATGTTTCTTTTATTTATTTTATTTTACTTTCAATTTTGGATCATATTAAAGTCCAGAATAGAGAAATCTTTGGACACTTTGGCTTTATTGAGCAAACTCTATCTATGGTTTTATGAGTTGGAAAATTTGGGGGCATTATTACTTTTAATTTTTATTGCCCCTTCTATTTTGGGATCATATGTAGGCTGCTTGAAATTGTCCCATAGCCCAGTGGTTCTCTGGCAAACATTTTTTCAACCTCCTTTCTCTGTGTGCTCCACTTTGGATAAGTTCTATAACTAAATCTTCAAGTTCAGCAATCTTCTGCAATGTATAATCTACTATTACTCCAATCCAGTGCATTTCTCACTCAAATATTTAATATGTATTGTTTTAAATGCTTCTGCCCTAGCCAGGTTGGCTCGGTGGATAGTGCTTTGGACTGTGGACTGAAGGGTCCCGGTCAAGGGCACATACCTTGGTTGCAGGCTCCTCCCTGGCCAGGCCCTGAATGGGGCACATGTGGGAGGCATGTGTCTCTCTCACATCGATATTTCTCTCTGTCTTTCCTTCTCTCTTCCACTCTCCCTAAAAATCAATGGAAAAATATCCTCGGGTGAGGACTAACAAAAATATAAAACAAAAACACTTCCATGTTTCTGTTTACTTGATCTTTTTATAGCTTCTTGAACACAAGGAATACAGTTATGAAAAATGTCTTAATGTCATTGTGTGTATAAATTCCGTCATCTGTATCCTATCTGAATCAATTGTAATAGGTTGTTTTGTGGTTCTTTTCCCTTTTCTTTGTGCATTGTTTTTCTTACTTTTTGCATTACTGGTAATGTTTATTAAATGACAGTCATTGTGATTTTCCCCTTTTGTATGCTGCACATTTTTGTTTTTCTATAAATATTCTCGAGCTTGTTCAAGAATGTAGTTAATTTGCTTTGAAATAGTTTGATACAACCAGGTCTTGATTTAAGTATTTGCTAGATATCTTGGTTTTATTATAAAATTAAAATGTTTCTGAGTACTCGCCCCAATGATGATGAATCATGAAGATTCCATCTTATCTGGTGGGAATAAATATCCCCTTCCCTGCGTAAGTTCTGAAGATTCCCCTCCAACCTTTTGGGTGTTTCTTTGTCTGGTTCATGCATGTGTGTATTGCACTCTTCAGAAAATTCAAGGAAGACAGACCGTCTGCAGATCAACATGGTTCTCTCTGTTCATCTGTGTCCTCTCAGATACTCTGTCCTGTGTACTGCGGTTGGCTCGACCAGCTCAGATACCCAGTTTTTTCTCGTACATTCAGGGAGACCATCAGTCTCTGCTAGGTTCCTCCTCCCTGCTCCATCACCTAGAATCTTTGTATTAGTAAGTAACCTGGGGGCAATTGTGGGGTTCCTCACATGTGTTTCCTGCCTCTCAAAAATCTACGCCCCTTGTCAGGCCCTGGTTGAGGGTCAACCTATAAACCAGGAGGTCACAGTTCAATTCCCGGTCATGGCACATGCCTGTGTTATGGGCTCAGTCCCCTTTGTGGGGCATGCCAGAGGCAGCCAAATCAATGATTCTGTCTCATCATTGGTGTTTCTATATCTCTCTCCCTCTCCCTTCCTCTATGAAATCAATAAAAATATATTTTAAAAATCTACTAGCCTTTATTACCTAATGTAGTCGTCAGCAAACACATTAGTCAATAGAGCCAAATATCAACAGTACAATGATTGAAATTTATTTTGAAAGCCAAATTTTTTAAACTTAAACTTCTTCTAACGCTACTTCTTCAAAATAGACTTGCCCAGGCCGTGGTATTTTGTGGAAGAGCCACACTCAAGGGGCCAAAGAGCCACATGTGGCTCGCGAGCTGCAGTTTGCTGACCACAGACCTAACGCATAGTGTCCTGAAAAGTGTTGCATCATATATATTTTCTGGTGTTTATTTATTTCTAGAGAGAGGATAAATCTGGTTCCTCCTACTCCTTCTTGCTCAGAAATAGATGTTGTTGATTCCTTGTTTTTGAGGAACTATGCACACCATGTGAGACAATGAAACATTGGACATGGAAGATCAGTGAAGAGATTTTAATGACCACTGACTGGAACTGTAAAATAGAACTAATTTGATAACCACAAGTCAGAATATAGTCTTTAAGAATTCATTTGTAGTTCCTATAAACGTCACCATAATCTAGGACCTTATATCTTAAGAGTTTGTTTCTGGGGAAAAATTTAAAGATTTTAATATTTGCATAAATTGCATTCCTAGAGAAGACTTTTTTTTTTAGTATAATTGGTAATATACACAAAATAAAAGTAGACATTTGGAGAACAGCTTGACTGAAGAGAAGTTAATCAATGAAGAGTTTCTAAAATTACAGTTATAATGTAAATTTTAATATTTCAGAAAAGTCATCTTTAGTTATATTTTCTATTAAGTCTGTAGACTAATAAAGAATGACATTTTATACTATTTGTGCAACCTTTGCTTCCTTAGTGATATCTAAGCCACACAATTCTTAATGGTATTTTCTCTTTTAAACTTATACAAAATCTTATCTGCAAAATAAAATCTATGATCTATCTGTATAATCAGAATGAGATACAAATGATGCAATTAATCAGAAAAATAATATAATTTTAAATTTTTATTTGGATTATTCTGCGCATTTCTAAAGAAACCTTTGTCTTTAATTTTGTATATTTTTATTTTTTAATATATTTTTATTGATTTCAGAAAGGAAGGGAGAGGGGGAGAGAGAGAGATAGAAACATCAATGATGATAGAGAATCATTGATTGGCTGCCTCCTGCATGCCCCCTACTGGGGATCGAGCCTGCAACCTAGGTATGTGCCCTTGACAGGAATCGAACCCGGGACCTTTCAGTCCATTGAAAAAATAAAGTTTGCTATATATGTAATAATCACTAGGGAAGTAAATTATCACCAATAATAAAACTTGTACAGACTTAAAATCCCATAAGTTACTTTTATATGTATTTATACAAGAACCTCCCAAACACCTCCAAGTTAGGTATAATGATCACATTTTTAACGTGAAAGAATAGTGGCTATTAATATGAAACTGATCAAGTGATTTTCTGAGTTTATGGCTCTGGGAAAATGATAGAGCTATGTCTCACATCTGAAGCTGCTGACTTCTAGTGTATTACTTACAGTTTTAAAATATATATAAGCCCTAGCCGGGTTGGCTCAGCGATGGAGCGTTGGCCTGCAGACTGAAGGGTCCTGGGTTCAATTCTGGTCAAGGGCATATGCCCAGGTTGCAGGCTCGATCCCCAATGTGCAGTGTGCAGGAGGCAGCCAATCAATGATTCTCTCTCATCATTGATGTTTCTATTTCTCTCTCCCTTTTCTCTTCCCCTCTGAAATTAATAATATATAGTATATGACAGTTCCAAAATAATTTTGTTCCCGATCATTTTCAGACAGCTATTTTTTAAAGAAATATTTAGCTTTTGGCCTATTTCGATGCCTATGCACATACTTTTAATTTGGCTTTATCCTACTCTCTATTTCCAAACTCAGTTCTCATTTTACATAAAAATGTTTTCACATATACATTCACATATATGAGACTGCCCTTTCAGTAGGATTTGAGTTTCTCCTATTGCTTTCAACTAATTTCCAGTGTCAGAGACTTATACAGGCTATGGCAAAAGTAGGTTTACAGTTGTGAGTACATGAATCAGTTTGTTCTTGTATTATTATCTATTAATTATTGTGTTACTTTCCATATGAACAACTGTAAACCTACTTTTGTTACACCCTGTTTTTTACTTCTCTACCTTTCAACATTTACATATGATTACTTGTCTTGAAAGTTTAGAGACATTCATAATTCAAGGAAGGAGAGACTAAGCTATAAAATATAACTAGCATATGAGTCATAAGCTAATAATGATCACTTAATTATAAAGGATATATTTTCCTAGACAATAATCCCCCATTTTTTTCTAAAATGATCTATAAATTTGACTCTAAAAGATCTAAGATTTTTCCAATGTTAGCCTTTAAAAAACAAATCTATTTGCTTGTTCACCTTTAAAATAAGGTAATAAATTAAAATAAAAGTGTGATTTTAGTATGGCCATGGAATTTACTAAAGGGATCGCTGTAAATAGAACCGCCTGGAAAACTTAAAATGTAAAGAATCGCCATTCCTTCAATCTATTACTCACCTAGGAAGTGTGAACTGAAATGGAGACGGGAGTCCTAAGGTTTTCCTGTGGGCTCTCAGTGTCCAGTGTGAGACTAGAAGGAAGACAAGGAAAGAACACAGGGTTTCTAAACTAAGGACATTTGTATTGGTGTATAATTGACATAGAACATTATCTTTGTTTCAGGTTACAACATAATGATTTAATGTTTGTAAATATTGTGAAATGATGATCACAATAATTCTAATTGATATGTCACCATACAGTTATAATTTTTGTGTGGGACAAGAACTTTTAAGATCTACTTTCTTGGCAATGCAGTGTCATCATGCTGTACATTACATTCCCATGACTTAGTTTAAACTGAGTTTTATGGGTCAGTTTCACCAATGGGGAAATGTTTTGAAATGTTTCTATTGTATGCTTTAGGGAGTTATATAGTGTAGGAAACATTTTTTTTCTGGGAACCATATTTCATTAATCCATAGATTACATGTTCGTTTACCAACAAGGAAACCTAACTTAGGGCCATTCTGCTAGAAATATTTTGTAAATAAGGAATTTCCTCTGAGCAAATATTATTAGTCTATATAGGGAGTCAGCTATTGGTATGCTTACTAGGCAATCAGATTGAGTCAATTTCATTCCTGTGGAGGCAAATGCATTACATGGCAAATGCTTTAATTTATTTCTCCCAAGCTCTTATCTAGTTTTAGGACATATTAAAATAGTTTGAAAAATTCTCTTATCTTTTTGTTTGTTTGCTTATTTTGTAATAGAAAACCTTAGCCATGTAATTTTACTATGTTTAAATAAGTTAGTCTTGCCAGTGAGACTCAGTGGTTGAACATTGACCTATGAACCAGGAGGTCACAGTTTGATTCCCAGTCAGTCAGGACACATGCCTGGGTTGCAGGCTCAATCCCCAGTTGGGGTTGTACATGAGGCAGCCAATCAATGATTTTCTCTCATCATTGATGTTTCTATCTCTCTCTCCCTCTCCCTTCCTCTCTGAAATCAATAAAAATATATTTAAAAAATAAGTTAGATAATTTTATATTCATTGAATACACTGCTTAGTCACTTTTTCAGAATGCAGATAGGAAAAAAAATCAATGCACAAAAGGAGATGTATTATTTGCTGAGTCCATGTACTTTAGCACATAAAACCTACCATCTATTTTTATTCTGCACATTTTTATGTGCAAATTAATGTCTAATAATATTTGACCAGCAAATATGGGCTGGAATTATTTAACTCTTTTGGTTCTTAACTGTATCTTTTGCTTTCTAGGCAAATACAATTTTGAGGAAAACAAAAGTGTGTAAGTTTGTTTTCCAAAATAAACCTTCTACTTTTGATGAATATGATTATTCCAACTTAATTAGCATTTACCTCCTAACATGAAATGGGAGGGAGAAAGTCTCTAAAATATAATTTTAATGAGATAGTCCCAATTTTATTCATATTTAATACATAATTAGAAGACTCTATACACTAATAATTCTTTAAAATAACTCACTAATTTTTGCCTTTATTTTTTAGTATTGTTGGGAAAATGCTACCAGGCACCAAAAACTAGATTAGTGAAATACAATTAGAATCTGTCACTGACTCTGTTATCCTCTTATTCACCTTTGGAGGCAGAACTTTCCTGTCTGATCAATATGGACTTAAAACTGTGGCTATTTTCTTACATCTACAAATTATCCTTTATCAACTCTTTAAGATGAGTTTCTTCATTCTTTATAGTTAGTAAATATTGGAAGCCTATTATTCTGTTTTCTACTTTGTACTTTTCAAGGAAGTTTTAACAAAGTACTTTGTCTTTTTTGACCAAAAATGTTTTGTATTCAGACATTTTGCCTTTCTAAATTTCTATAATCAACATATTTTAAATGACCTCAAAATGTTGACAGTAGAAATAACCATATGATTGTCTTCAAACTTCAACATTGTAAGAAAAGAGGCTTGTCAATGTGCCTCAGAGCTTCCAGAAGGAACATAGACCAAGATTTGTTTTCATCAAAAAAAGATTATGGATGGAAAGGATTTTAGAGATAATATAATCAAACTCTCTAATTATGGGAAGAGGAAAATAGAGGTTCAGAGATTGTACAGGTTGGACAATGTGATTCTCTAGAGTCCCATCCTGAAACTGTTGCTCTGTGTTGTCAAAACATTTAGTAAGAACTTCGTCATGGTAGAGACAGATACCCTAATCATCTTCCTAGTTTAAATAGATGTGGACATTCTCAGGGAAACTAGGGTTATTGCCAATGATCTTTAATTAGCTGCGTCTGCAGATCTAAGTTAGTTCCATGTTGTAACATTTCTCAGGCATAATGCTAATATCAGAGAAATGAAGCAATGTTTTCACAATCTGTAACAGTGAATGATAAAAGTAACAAAGACAGCTTGAAAGGAATAAGTACCTGCATACGGAGAAGCAAGGCATGAAATACATTAAACATGATTTTTTTCTACAGCACATTTCAAGCAATTACTTTTCAGAGTGGCATTTTGTCTTTTCTTTCTTAAAAAAATGGCAACACAATTCAGAATGACTATGGAAAGGTTTATGCCATAGTAGAAATCTTATTGGAGAGTTTCTTTTTCATCTATTGCTGAGTAATTCCACATAATTATCAATGCTATTACACGGATATAGGACTACATAAGAAGAATTTGGACATTTTATTCAAAACAATCATCTGGGGTTATTTAATTCTGAGTTTAGAAAGAGTTGAAATGGAAATAACAATGAGAACACTTGAAAAAATTCTTTATAGTTACAATTTTTCTTCTATTTTTCAACTTATTATTTAGGATAGAGCACACGAATCAATACTGTTACAAAGGTAACATTTTCAATAAATCAAAATTTCAAAAAGTAATGGCAATAAAAATAAACATACATGCAAAAGTACAATCGGGAAAGAAGCACTCTCCAAGTTTGGCGATCATGCTAGTCACCTTATGAAAATAGATATTCACTAATTTGGGACGTATAAAATCTTTTATAAAGCATATAGAACTATACACTCTATGAAACTGAGCTAAGAACTGGTCAGTCTTTTTAACCTTCACATATAGACAGTATTTGTATCTTAATATTTCTCCCAAATTATAAACAAAAAGGTGTTATATAATTTTATTCAGAAGACATAGTTCTTTCAAGCACAATAATTTAGTTTCTTTAAATCAGTTGCTCTGCTCTGAAACTATTGTCCTAAAGAAAAAAAAAGAGCAGGGTCACATAAACTTTGTGAGTAGATCATAGGTGTCCCCATTTTTCCATAATTTCATCATTGGAATTCATTTCACAGCTGTAATATGAAGTGCATATACATGTATAGAGCACTACATTTCTATTATTTCTTCCACTGTGCATGATGGTGTCGTCTTCCCCTTTTA
Source organism: Corynorhinus townsendii (assembly GCA_026230045.1). Lineage (NCBI taxonomy): Eukaryota > Metazoa > Chordata > Mammalia > Chiroptera > Vespertilionidae > Corynorhinus > Corynorhinus townsendii. Next base: position 135,902,920 of record JAPDVU010000007.1, on the reverse strand, counting down.
AAAATAGTATAAGTGCTCTTGCAAACTGTAAAATAAAATATGTGAACATAATTTGGAGAACTTGAGCATGGTTTCCATGGCTACATGAACACTTTATTGGTGTATATTTGCCATAATCTAGGAAAATGCAGTTGCTGTTGTTGTTTTTTTAATACTATGCCCAATTTTTTATGTGAATTTGAAAGAACAATAATCAATGTTTAGCAGAATTTTGTTTAACAAATCCATGAACCATATCCTTTTTGGTCATTTAAAATCAATAAATTATTTCTCCTTCCTTCCTTCCCTCCCTTCCTTCTTCCTCCTTCCCTTTATCCTTCTTTTCCTAACCAACCCCCCTTTCCACCCCCAGTTCATAGAGTTGTGAAATTTCAGCAAAAGTCAGACATGAAATGCTCGATTCCTACAAGTGATGTCTTGAAAGTGTGGTGACTGTATTTCTATTATAGATCTGGTCTGTGTATTACAAAAGCCATGTGGCCTAAAGGGATTATGTGTCTGCTAGTACCTAGGATTTTGAGAAAACGAAAGGCACCCCAATGCAAAGTAGAGATGTGTGTAATTTGGACATGGAGGAGAAGAGATCCTGGAGCCAGAGTGGCTGGGCATGGCAGGAAAGAAGAGATGGGAGAATATCCAGTTATTTCCTGTTTGAGAGAGAGAGAGAACAGATAAGTCCGAAGCAGGGGTTCCCAAATATGGTTACATGTTATCATCACCTAGAAAGCTTTCAAATAATACCTATGTGCAAGTCCCACAGCAGAGCAATTACCAGTTTCTGGGATATGAGTCCCTAGAATTAGTCTTTTAAACAATGGACCTATGTTATTGCAGTGTGCAGCAAAAGCTAAAACCAGCTTTGAGACCACACTCCAAAAGTGATATCACACTAATTCAGAGGATAAATGTACACTTTGGTCATTAGTAAATTTGACATTGCTTATTAGTGCATTTCATCTGGTTTGTTTTGTCTCTGTAAGCAATTTTTTTAAGCATCTGTATGGTTAAGGATATATTTGTCTTTATGTAACCAAGCTTTATACACTATATTGCCCTACTATCACAGTTGGATTTACTTGAAGTACAGGGACTTGATGTCATCTTACAGGCAATGTATATGTGAATGACCCCCCAAGTTTTCTTCACTATTATAATCCATGAAGTGCAGGAGAGTAGGATACAATGTACATTCTGCCATTGAACAATTCAGATCTTTCTTATGGGTTTGCCGTAAAAAGGTTACAGGTTTGCTGCAAGACCTGGTCCCCTCTGCCCCTTTGAGACAAGGTAGAGCCTAGAGATCCCTGATGCTATAGGTCTGTCTGTAAATAACGACATTTACATGATCAGAAAAGTCTAAAAACAAAACCCATAGTTAACAGGTACGAGCAATATGAAGGAATTTGCTACCCTCTATGAAATTGGCAAGGCCAAAGAGAGGCTCCCCCACCTGCATACTTGCCTTAGGTGCAGCTACAGAGGACCCATCTGCCCCGTGTGTACAGTGGATCTGATGAGATGCTGGACAAGCTCTCAAGGAGCCCAGGAAGCACTGCGAGGACAAGGTGGTAGCGGGTGGGTAGAGCTCCCGACAAGTACAGATCTTGGCAGCAGCCAACTTTAATCTCACTTCAAGCATGTATAGTGTGAAGATTATATACTCTTTTCCTCTGGGGTACCTACAGAAGCCCTCAATTATTTTCAGTTTGTACCAGTGTGCCATAGGAATATGATCACTCTCTGTGGACCATGACATGAAAATATTGGGAAGCACTCGTGTAGTTTAATCTTGAATATATCTGAAGCACTAGGAAGAACACACATTGGCACACAGTCAAAATAATAATGTTAATGTAGTTTTTACTATAATCCCAGAGGGTATATTTCCAACTTACGGTATCTTCTTTCTACCTTCACATCATGTCCCAGTGTCTCCTCTTTGAATTTTGGAGAACCAATAGATTCACCTCACAGATCACAATTTTTAATAGGGGTCCAGTTTAAAAAGAGCTTATCAAATTCATCCTGGGAGACTTAAAATTAAGTATCATATGATAACACACATTGTACTTAAAATATATTATATAATACAAATAAGTATAATAAAATATGTACTAAATTGGAAAGAATATCCTAGAGCAACTAGATATTTAAGGCAAGACAGTAAACCCCTAGATAGAAGACTACTATTTGCAATGCCTATTTATGAATTCAAGAGAAAACTCTGAACCCAATTAGACTTGTGATAAATGTCTAAGTCTTAGAAGATTTTTATAATAGGTTTTTAAAAAACTGTAAAAAGAGCCCTAGCCTGTTTGGCTCAGTGGATAGAGCAGTGGCCCTCGGACTGAAGGGTCCTGGGATAAATTCCAGTCAAGGACACGTACTTTGGTTGCAGGCTCAATCCCAGCCCTGGACAGGGGGAGTGTGGGAGGCAACCAATCAATGTATCTCTCTCACATCCATGTTTGTCTCTCTTTGTCTCTTCCCCTCCCTTCCACTCTCTCTAAAAATCAACGGAAAAATATCCACGGGTGAGGATTAAAGAAACACACACAAAACCTGTAAAAGGAATGGCTAAGAGAACTTTATTCACCTGAACAATTCAGTTCAATCCAATTGAATTTAACGGGTATCTATTGAGTGTCTATTAAGGGAACCAGACATGGAATGTTCAAAAGCCTTGAGCATTGTTCGCCAAACGTATTATCAATTGGATTATAGGAGCTATATAATAGACTGGACAAGATTTATTTTTCCTAATTATGTTCCACTTGAGAGATGGAAACAGTCTAACAAAACAAAGTTGAAACTAGATAAAGCCTTTTATTGCCTTCTAAAGATATTGTTATTTGTATTTTACTTTTCTACAGAAATTGGCCTGATATTGTTTACACAATTAAAGGCTTTCTCAATTATATCACTTAAGTCCTAGCCCTCAACAAAATGAATATTTGTTCAAGTTTGGCTTTGTGGATTTTCTTTTTTTGCCCAATTCCTTTCTTCTCTGATTTTTCCAAGAGTTATGATTCTGCTGTCTAGGAGGCCTTTTCTGGCCAAACCAGCTTTGAGGTAAAGACATACTCTTTATTCAAGCTAACATGCTAATTTTACCATTGCCATTTTTATTTTACACTAGAGTCCCGGTGCACAAAATTTGTGCAGGGGGGGTTGTCCCTCAGCCCAGCCTGCACCCTCTCCAATCCAGGACCCCTTGGGGGATGTCTGACTGCCAGTTTAGGCCCAACCCCTGGGATCGGGCTTAAACCGGCAGTCGGACATCCCTCTCACAATCCTGGACCACTGGCTCCTAATTGCTCACCTGCCTGCCTGCCAGGTCACCCCAAACTGCCCCCTGCCAGCCTGGTCACCCCCAACTGCCCCCCTCCCTGCCAGCCTAGTTGCCCCTCACTGCCCCCCTGCCAGCCTAATCACCCCCAACTGCCCCACTTGCTGGCCTGGTTGCCCTACACAGCCTGCTTGTTCAGTCATTTGGTCATCCCTCACTAACCCCCCAGCCCGCCTGGTCACCCCATGCAGCCTGCTTATTTAGTCATTTGGTTGTCCTTCACTAACCCCCCTGCTGGCCTGGTTGTAGGCAGCCATCTTGTGAGGGTGTGGTGGTTAATTTGCATATTACCTCTTTATTATATAGGATTATCTCTTTAAAAAGGAAAGAATGTACTATTTAAAGGACTTTATTCCTAAGTAAAAAATTGCATTTAAAAAAATATTCTGGTAAAGGGCTTTTTAGAAATTTAAACTTTATGACTATCTTAGCCCAACAATTCAGAAAAACAGTAAAGCACATGTTTTCCCAAGAAATGTCCAGTTAGATGTAATTATTTAAGTATAAAATATCAGCATCTATAAATATATTAAATGTAACTTATCATCAATCTAAATACATACAATCTCAATCATATTTTTTAATCTTCACAAGTTTTACTGAAAAGTTTAAAACATTGGTTATTAAATTTGTCACAAATAAAACATGTTGTTCATGTTAAAACTCCTTTACTTTGGTAGAGAAATGTCAAACATTCTTCCTGTCAACAATTGTTTTCAAACAAGAACTATCTTTCTGCAGATTGCTTTAGAACATTCCACGTTTTGCTAACACAAGGAAAATTCTTCTTCCAGTAAGTACATTTTGATGATACAGAAACCAGATGTAGACAGTATTGTTTCCTAAACCAACAGATTTCCAGACTGTAAAAAAAGCTCTGTGAGCTGTTGATATATGATAAGCTAGCTATTTGCACTAAAAACTCCAAGAACATTATAAAGTACTTAATAATTTTCAGCCTTAGAAACTTACTAATGGTCACCTACTAATAATTTCCTCTCCATAAAAGAGTTTTACAAGGAATAGAATATAATTTGATTGTGTTGTGCTCCTTAGTAGGAGAAATAAAAGATATAATTAGAGAATAAAAATTTGCAGCACTATCATTCTGTTAGTTTGGTACTTAAACAATATCAGATGCAAAGTAAGTCTTTGGTATTACTGAAGACTCAGATAGAGAGTTTTTTTGCTTTGTTTTCAAAGTGAATATAAACCTAATTATTTTTTAAATCCATGTACAGAGTTATTCAGTCAATTCTACTCAGATAGCTGGGAAATACTATTATTTATTCATCAAATATATTTCCCTCTCAGCAAATCTTAACCTCATGTCAACTATTCAACAAATGATTTCATCAATTACTTTTCAGTTGAAGAAAAATGTGCATTCCTTATACATTAGTCATCCAGTTAAAAAAGAACATTATGCTAAGTGAAATAAGCCCATCAGAGAAAGACAAGTATCACATGATTTCACTCATATGTGGGATTTAATGAGCACACTGAACTAAAGCAAAATAGAGACAGACTTACAGATAGAGAGTAGACAGAAAGCTGGGGGTTGGGGGGGGGAGTGTTGGAGGAGTGGAGGGATTGAGCAAAAAAAGAAAAAAAGAAAGAGCTCATAGACATGGAAAATACTGTGGGATTTGGGGGGGAGAAGTAGGGGGAAATGGAAAAAAAGGTATAGGGGGATAAGTGGTGATGGGAAAAAATAGATAAAAAATAAGCATGTTTTATTGCATTTCTAAAGCTTCACTCTTAGATATGAGAAATATGATTCAGTCATTGAAGATATACTGCCTTTCAATATCTTGAAAAGAATAAGCTTTAATTATTTAGAAATACTTTATTTAGATTTCAAAATTATTTCCCACTAGATCTTTGAAAAATACTCACTAAAACATGATTTTTCAAAAATACTTATTATGAGCACAATGGAGGTCTTAAAACTTATCCATGTGATTAAAAATGTTTAAAGGATAGTTATTTGTATACTTGAGGCCAAGGTACTATTTTGATCTTAATTATCCATATAGTAACCTCAATTCTTTAGCATTATTTAGCTATAATTTACTATACATGAGGGGGAGTAGATGAATATGCACACATTCATCTACTGCACAGATGAATGTGTGCATATTTTGTATTATATTTTGACTAAGTCCAAAAGCAGCACGAATCCTTTCACATATGGCAAGTGTACTTAAAAAACTGTGTGCAGGTTCCCAAAGAAATAATTGAATTAATTATTTTATCTCTAACCATAGGTATAAGACATATAGAGTAATGACGATTTATTCAACATATTCTATATATATATATAAAGCCAGTGACTGTAACGGCCATAACGACCATAATGACTGGTTGCTATGACTCCCACTGTGGCCAGCGAACTGGCAGATCAGGGGCCGGGGCCAGCTGTCCCACCGCCCACAGCCCTTCCCCATGGCTGGCCCTGCCCCCAATTGGCCCCCCAACCCCAATTGGGGATGGGCCCACCAGCCAATTGCCCTCAGCCCCTCTGTCCAGCCAGCCCCGGCCCTGATGGGCCCCTATCAGGGCGGGCCGGCCAGCCAACCTCCTGCCATCTCCTCCTCCTGACAGGGCCAGCCCTGATCTGCCCTGATTGGGGCCAGGCTGGTCGGACCCCACCCATACACAAATTTGTGCACTGGGCCTCTAGTGTGCATATAATATCAATATGAAGCAGATTAAAAAATAGAATTTCTATTCCTTGTGATTTCTTTTTAAGAGATCACACCCCATGGTGATTTGTCTTTCTTTAAACATGAGGTAGACATATTTCTGTTACCGTTTCAATGCCACACTATATTAAACATCATCCCATGGTTGACATGATAAAATTACAAAACAATATAGTGCCACCAATCAGAGATGACTAACTTTTAAAATGTCTTAATGAAAGATCCCTTTTGTTTTCCAAATTTAAGGCCAAACCTAAACTAAGTACTACCTTATGACCCAGAATCTGTCCGTCCTAAGTATCAGAAAGTTATCTGATTCTGGACAATTTCATTCAAGTAAATTCCATGAAAACAACAAGTGAACACCTAATGTGTGTCCATCCACTGAGCCAGACTGGCTAGGGCTGGATCCCTTCTTATATATTTTTAGTGACTCTGACTCTGTGGTGTTAATGATTTCCTTGCTTTGCTGAACCCAGCTTGTATTGGCTCAAAAGTATTGATGGATGATTCTGGAATTTTGAAAGCTAGTTGATGTTAATTTGGAAGGTGGAAATTGGCCATCGTGGCAGTATTTACCTAATATAAATCATAGATGCTGCATGTATGTACTTTTTATTTAACTTTCAGAAAAATGGATGTTAAACATTTATCACAAGACCACTGCTTATTTCTACCTCTCCATTAAATTTTACTCCAGTTAACATTTTTTTAATGTTGATCTCTCCCAATTTAAAAAACTGAAAACGAAAGTACTAACAAAATCTCATGATTCTCAGCTATTGTTGTATCTCTCCTCTCCCCTTAATAGTCAGGAACCTAAAATAAAATATATCCTCAACTTAAAACACAGTATACTGCACACTGAAGGTGATAAATATGTTTGAATCAGCATTCTTTAGGCCAGTGAATTAGATATTTTCATTTAGTACTGATTGAAATGTGAATTTATATGGCAATAGGAATTAAAAGATGCCCCTTGTTCTTTGATTTATTAATGGTATTTTGAGAAATCTATCATAAGGGAATAATCCATATATATCTAGCATTCAACTCACATTATTTTTAATAGTGAAATGTTGGAAACAGTGTAAATGTTCAACAACAGGGCTATTTCTAAATAATGAAGCATTTATGCAATGTGTGAATATATGGTCAGTGAAAATGAAATAATCACAACTTTAAGTATAATTTCTGGAAGAAAAATAGGGACTGGAAGGAAATTTGCTACTATGTTAGAAAGAAGAAGAAAAGTCCTAATGAGGTAAGATAATATCAAATTTTTATGAGGGATAAAATCATAGAATTAGTCTAACAACTCAAAAACACAAGGAGATATTACTACATACAATTAATACAGCTTGATTAAGCTGCTTGAGGAGCTTCTATTGGGCAAAAGTAGTACAACTTGTGATGTATTAACAAGGGGAATTAGCCACACTGAAATTTTTATTGAATTAATTTTTCCCTTTCCCTTAATGTTTCTTTCAACTTGGCTGAGGAATATAATGTATTTCAAGACATACTATAGCAAAGTTTATAATAATATCAGTAATTTGTGCTAAGAGCCATTCAAAATTTAAGAATAAAATCTAATAATTTACCTGTTGAGATAGGATAAAAATAAGCTTCTGCTTGATAACTCAATTTATTTATCTTAGCACTGTGTTTTAATTACCTTTAAGTAACTATGTTATTCACTTTATTTATTTACTTATTTTCTTTATTGATTAAGGTATTACATATGTGTCCTTATTCCCCCTTTGCTTCCCTCACTCATGCCCTCACCCCCCTGATGCCTGTGTCCATTGGTTAGGCTCATATGCATGCCCTATGTTCATAGCAGCACAATTCACCGTAGCTAAGATTTGGAAACAGCCTAAGTGTACATCAGCAGATAAGTGGATTAAAAACTGTGATACATCTACATAATGGAATACTACGCTATTGTAAAAAAGAAGGAATTCTTACCATTTGCAACAGTATGGATGGAACTGGAGAGCATTATGCTAAGTGAAAATAAGTCAGTCAGAGAAAGATAAATATCTCATGATCTCACTCATTTGTGGAATATAATGAACAATATAAACTGATGAACAAAAACAGATCCAGAGACAGAGAAGCATTGATCAGACCATCAAACCTCAGAGGTAAGGTAGGGGAGCATGGGGGTTAGGGGGAGAGATCAATCAAAGGACATGTATGCATGCATATAAGCCTAACCTATGTTATTTCTTTTTATTAATTAAAATTGAATAGTAGATATAAACATATTCTCTAGGAAAATCTCTAAATACCTAAAAGAGATATAAGAGTGAGTTTGAATGAAATATTATAAACACATGTGATATTGAATAATCATAAAGCATGTGGTAGTTTTTCTCTTGTTTCAGATAATATTCTCATTAATTAATTTTACTACATGGAAAAGGATGGTTAGCTTTTTTCCTTTGACTTTGAAATCATATCATTAAAATTACTTAGAAACTTTTTTGAATTGTTATTCAAGCTGCTATCTATATTTCTAACAGCTTAATGAGATGGAGAGTTAGCAACTAATTTTCTTTCAAAATATATAAAGAGAAATAGACTACTCCAACTGTTTCATATGCATTTATTACTTGGTAAATGAGTATAAATTTTATAAAAAATCTGCTTCTACTTCCAAGGGTCTACTATGTATCTATATTTATATATTTAAATCTATCTGTCTATATATACATATATCCACATATGCATAGACAGATAGATATGAATATACCTGGAGTTTTAAAGGCAACCTAGCTTTAAAACAATGATATCCTTCAGACATTCAGGGTCTATATTATATTTTAAGTGTTTTGAAACTTAGCATATTCATTGAGGCACAGATCACCCACTACCCATCAACTAGTCTTTCTTAGTTACAGAATGATGATCCTTTTTTAGTATAGCAATGTGTCCAGTTAAAATTAGTAATTCCCCAGGTTCCTTCGAAGCTAGGTGTAATGATGTGATCAAAGTACAGCAAGTAACTCCAGCAGAAATTGGGTGTGGCACTTTAGAAAAGCTAGAATGGTGGGGCCAGAAAGATGAAAGGAATGTGCCCCCCTGAGGAAGACGGGCTCCGTGCTGGTCCTGCTTTGTCTATGTCTGATTATTTTTTTATGTGAAAAAGAAACTACCTTATTTAAGCCATTGTTTTAGGGGCCCTTGTTGTTTGTGTTTTAATAATTTCTAACATATCTAGTCACGTTATATATTCTCCAGCATAAATGCTAGACCTAAAATCTAAAGAATGCTATTTACACATTCCTAAGTCATTAGTTAGGATATAGCTATCTCTACTTAGCACAGAATTGGGCAGAAATGTGAAAGAAAATTCTTGTATTTGAACATTACAATGAAAAACGTTTGTACAACTGGATCTTTCTTCTAACAATAGCATTCTTGCCCTTCTTCTCCCTCTCGGTTTTGGAGATCTGTCCGCATCTCATTCAAACACCTCCAGGTAAGAGGTGTCATCATCCCTGGTCACTCTCTATTATTTATCCCCTAACCCAAAATGGGCAAATGACTGCAAGCTTTCCTGTGATTCATCCAGGCATTAACACGAAGCCGTATCAGAATTCAGTTTCTTCTAAATTTTATTTTAATTGGTACTAAGAGAAAAGGATCATTGCCTTTCTGATACCGAACACTGGAAAACAAGAGCTAAGAGCTGCTCACAGTTGTGACTCCAATATTTAAACAAAAACTGTTGTTAGCGAATGAACAGGCATAGAGTAAATAGAGTAACTCACAAAGTCCAATTTCTTTTGGGTTACCGGAGCCAATTTTCCTAGAAGCCCTTATTATTATTTGGCTATATGAGTCAATAATTCTCCCATTAGACTAATTCTGGCTCCAGCATGTCTGCTTATAGATCAAAACTTTTGGTTGTAAAATGCTTGAAATTAAAATAAGATGAAACTTATACCTTGTTGTTGGGTGAGTATAACAACAGACAGACTTTTATTTGAATGAAAAACTATTAAAATCATGTGTGCTGTCAATAAATTTACAATGCATATAAAGTGATGCACCAGGTAAGAACATATCACTACTTTTTCTCAGGCAGGAAAAGAAATCTCACAACCACCAGGATTTAAAATGTTTTATCTTCAAACAATCCCTCTTTCAGGGTTCTTTCTGAAACTTAAAGGTTTGGTTGAATAACATATTGATTACCCTTAAAACTTCAAAAAATAATCTCTGCTCCTCTAGACTCTGTGTATTGAAGGCGGAAAAAAACAATTATTTGTTTTTGTGAGTAATTACTCAGCAGCAATCACTGTCATATCCCATTTACTATAATTTTTCACAGCAAAAAATAAGGAAGTGGGAATTAAGTTATTATTTCCCTGCCATGTTGTATATTTTCTCACTTCTCTTTATTTTTAATCAATATATTGGCTAAGATGCTTCCTTTCATGATGACACATTTTGAGTTATGTTTTGATATGCATATCTGTCCAACAAAAATGAACATTTTGGTTTTACATGTTTTGAGTGGTGTCCAAATTTTGTTTACTATAAATTAAATTGTTAAATTTTTGTTTATATACTTTCTTACTGTGCACCACTTTATTATAAAAAGGATACAAATGATATATAAATGTGTATAAAATGTAGCAACATAAAATCAATTTAAATAAGTATGAAAATGAATGAAAAATAAATTAGATTAGATAGTGCCTGAGAACCAGAGCGCACCTAGTTCCCATTATCCATGCCATCAACTCAGACACACTTATAAGGAGCAGCCAACAGGTTTGACCCTACATTACTGACACTCCAACACAATGAGGGAAAAGTAACTCATTATTAAATATTTAGTGTCTCTATCCAGGCTGTCCAACAAACTAGTCACTAGCCACAGGTGAATTAGGCTCTTGAAAGGTGAGTTCCACTGAAAAGTCCTTTGTGTAAAATGCGCTCTCAATTTCAAAGACTTGGAATGAGAAAGAATGTGATTATCTCATTAATATTTTTATAGAGGTTACAACTTTAATGATCATATTTTGAATATATTGTATTAAATAAATGTAATTAAAATTATTTTTACTTGTCTCTTTTCACTTGGAGTGACTACTAAAATATTTAAAGTTATATATGTGACTTGAAATTGCGGCTTTCATTATATTTCCTTGGGACAGCCCTGATCCCAAAGAGTAGAGAAAATCCAATTTCATTACTCTAGGAAAGCAGCACTATTTCTAATAGAGGCAGTCTTCACATTGACAGTTCTGATGTGTGGATTTCAGTTTGCGTTATTGTAGTTTAGCTAATACTAGCCCTCCAGCAACATGATCTAAATTTCAGTTGTCATGTATATTATGAGTTATTGCATAAAGTGCAAATTTCACTGCTAACTATTCATTCCACAAATGTCTAGGTACATCATGATCAGTGACTAATCATGACACTTCGTGTCCTCCCAGTCTCTTGGTGACTGCTTACTACACATCTGTTATTCAGTCAGCATGCACAGGCAGTAAAGAATGTAGCTGTGTTGCCTTCTTATCTCTTAATGATAACTCACACGACACTTAAAAATAGATAATCGAAAGGAGAAGAGGCCAACAACTGTGAAACTTCAGTAAATACAGAAAACATGATGCTGTTAGTGAAATTTTAATTAAAAGTATCAGGAGTCATGAAAGAAATAGGTGATCATGGAAATGTTGGCACGGCCATCATTTGAGAAACCCACATATGCAGCCAGGGGAATTGAGTGAAGGCCAACTTAGAGACATAAATGGGGAAAGTATGATAAAAAAGATGCAGAGGAAGTGACACTGTCAAAACTTCACATCATGGAATTTCTGAAGTTATTTTACAACACTGAAAGCACAGAAAGGATAAAATGTTGAAAGCTGGTGAAAATTTATAAAGAAATGTGGCTATTTGCCAAGGCAAAGAAATGAAGCCTGCTCCATATCCTAAGTTATCAGGCAAAAAAGAAGGCAATCACTGTTCAAACTACTCTTGATAAGATTTTTTTTTTTTTACAAAGAAATAAAACACTAATTCTCAATGTTTCTAATGATATACTTAATAAATTTTGGTTTTACTATTTTTAATTTCCTATACATGTATCCCTAAGAGTAAAGTAATTTTTAAGGTTTTGACAAACATTTTTAAGGTTACAGAACAAATACAAACAATAAAAAAACATTTCTATTAATGAAGAGAGTTTTGCATTTTAGCTTTAATAATCATTTGCAGTCCTACAGGGAGGCAAAGTGATGACTGCCTGTATTAAGATTAGAGGAAATGTAGCTTAAGGTTTCTCATAGAAAGGTTATTGTTTAATGCCATGAAAGCATCCTAACCTTGCCTAAAGTCAGTGACCAGATGTACTGCATTGTTCCCTGTTATACTCATTACCAGTGCTCAATGGCATCCATAGAACAAGAGAGTTTTCTCCCTGATGGGATATTATGCTGAGATCCAGGAGGAAGCACACTGATCATTTCCCTTAATCTGCTGATAGATGTGAGACTAGACTATCAATTCTTAGGGCAAATTTTTGTCAATAATTTTTTTTGTTTTTGCTTTTTGGGTGTTTTTAATCTTTAAAAAGGGGAGGAACACACAGTTTGGGATTATATTCTGAAGGAAATCTCTACTGGGGATAATTTATGTTATCAGTTACATACAAAGGGCCTTAAGGTTTCACAATGAGCAGGTAACACAATTATTAAAATAGATTAAGTCCATAACAGGGATATTGATGGTGTTAAGAGGTACACCTATTCTGAGAACTGACCTTTTCCTTCAGTTTTTCTTACTTGTTTTGAGATGCTGAGTCAGCCAAGGGAGATTTGGGATCAAGACCATGGAGTAGATGCATGGGCACTGCCCCCATTTTTCTTCCTTCCTTCCTTCCTTCCTTCCTTCCTTCCTTCCTTCCTTCCTTCCTTCCTTCCTTCCTTCCTTCCCTCCCTCCCTCCCTCCCTCCTCCCTCCCCCCCTCCCTTCCTTCTTCCTTTCTTTCCTTGTTTTGTACCTGGTGAGTATCCCTTGATACTGTTAAATGTGAGCACTGTCTGCAGTGCTCATTGGTTTCAATCTACCTCTTTTTTTTTCCATTGAGAATTATTTTACCATGATATGTTGGATCATATCTGAAAGTTATCTGCTTTCCCTTCCAATTAATTCTACCCTTTAGCTTCCCTCTTCTTGTCTATGGTGGCAAGTTGTCCATTTTTAATACTTTGACATGAATCACCCACAGAATCATCAGAGGGACACTGTGAGATGGGTAGGCACTTGTATTTCCCTTTGTCACATGAAGAAAATGAGACCACAGGGAATTGGGTGACTATTTGCAAAGTCTGTAAGAATGTGCATAGCTGATTTCCAATGGCTGGGAGCATACCTGACTAAGGGCCTTAGATGCTTCCTCTGAAATTTATCACAGAAATTCTATAGAAGGCACATTCCTTGGTAACTCCAGGCTCCTCAGAATAGCTGGCATTGATTTGTTAAATCTTCCCTGCATTGCCCGACAGACTAGGCCACTTCTACCCACCCTTCCTTTTCACTCCTTAACTCTGGGTCACACCATCTTGCTCTAATGGCTTTCTCAGCCTTTCTAGACCTTGCCCCATTTTCTTTCCTGCAGGCACTTCCACTAATATAATTACAGTAGAGGCCTGGTGCACGAAATTCGTGTATGGGGGGTGGTGTCCATCAGCCCAGCCTGCACCCTCTCCAATCTGGGATCCCTTGAAGGATGTCCGACCACCTGTTTAAGCCCAATCCCTGGGGGATTGCGCCTAAATGGGCAGTTGGACATCCCTCTCACAATCCAAGACTGCTGGCTCCCAACCACTCACCTGCCTCCCTGCCTGATTACCTCTAACTGCTTCTGCTTGTCAGCCTGATCACCCCCTAACCACTCCCCTGCCAGCCTGATCAACACCTAACTGCTCCCCTGCCAGCCTGGTCACCCCTAACTGCCCTCCCCTGCCAGTCTGGTTGCCCCTGTCCTCACCTCTAACTGCCCTCCCCTGCTGGCCCAGTCACCTCTAACTGCCCTCCCCTGCTGGCCTGGTCACTCCTAACTGCCCTCCCTTGCCAGCCTGGTCACCCCTAACTGCCTACAACTGCCCTCCCCTACAGGCCATCTTGTGGTGGCCATCTTGTGTCCACATGGGGGCAGACATCTTTGACCACATGGGGGTGGCCATCTTGTGTCTTGGAGTGATGGTCAATTTGCATATTACTCTTTTATTAGATAGGATTAGGAAGAGCTATTGCTGGCACTCAGAAAGTGAACTATTGCTGCTTTCAGAAACACAAGAAATGCAAACAAATTAACTTGATGCTGAAGATTATGGTGTCCTGTATCAGCAAGACATAACATTTGCAGGAGCTCACAGGGAAGCCATTAAAATTCTGTCATACTCTATGTACCCCCACATCTACCTACTGGAAGAGAATATGGCTTCTTTCCCTATTGCCCTTTTCAAACTTAAGAGTGCCTCTCATTCATGTAACGAATCTGGAACCCATCAGGCAAAAGAGCCTGGGAAAGGAAGTCCAGTTCCTGCACGTGGGGAAGAGAGTTGAAGGTGCGGTTGGTGTGGAGGACCTATACATGGTGCTTGGCATTGAGAGGAACACTTCAAGCCCCTCTGGTGTGGCTCAGTGATTGAGCATTGATCCATGAACCATGAGGCCATGGTTCAAATCCTGGTCTGGATACATGCCTGAGTTCCGTGCTTGATCCCCAGGAGGCACCTGATAAAGAATTCTCTCTTATTGTTGATGTTTCTCTCTCTCTCTCTCTCTCTCTCTTTCTCTCTCTCTCTCTCTCTCCCCCTCCCCCTTCCTCTCCTGAGAATATTTTTTTGTTATTCCTCACCTGAGGATCTTTTTCATTGATTTTTAGAGAGAGTGGAAGGGAGGGGGAGAGACAGAGAGAGAGAGAAACACTGATGTGAGAAAGACACATTGATTGGTTGCCTCCGACAAGCACCCCGACCAGGGCTAGAACTCAAGACTGCAACTGAGGTATGTGCCCTTGACCTGAATCAAACCTGGTACCCTTAAGTGTGTGAACCGACGCTCTATCCACTCCAAACTAGCTAGAGCAAAATATATACATACATATTTTTTAAAAAGAAATACTTCAAGAAAGATGTGTGGCTAAAGACAAAATTTTCTTGGCTAGTCATTTACTAAACCCAGTCAACTTCTTTTGTGCCATTTTTATTGCAGATTTTATTCTTTAAAGTTGACTTAGAATCAAACATTGAAATTCCTTAAAATATGATCAATCTGAGGTCGCCATCACTCCTATTACCTGTATGTTTATCTTTCAATTATTTGCATACATTCTAGCTCTTCAAATTACTACTGTAATTTGAGTAGACAGGTTTAGAGGGTGCAAAATGGATATCTGCTTCTTTATCAACTTGAAGGCAAGAGATCTTTATTCTCACTTGTCTTTGTTTTACTAACCTTTTTCTGAGGGTGTGAAATGGTGGCAATGAATTCTTAAACATTTAATCTTTTACTGATAGCTTACTTAACTTCTTTAAGGAAAAAAATCAGAGTGTGGTCTGATGAAAAGCCAATATATTTTGTGTTTCTTTTCTTTTTGACATATCCTCAGCATGACTCTCCTGTTGAAGGATTTGTTTAATTATTGAGTATGGACTACCGTCAAGTCATTTATAATTCTAGGTTCTGGGAATGAAGTGGAGGAGAAGATGAAAATGTCCCCCACTCTTATGGACTTTTATTTCTTGTAATAAGAGTCATCAATAAATGGTTAAATAAACTTAATGAAAAAAGAAAGATGTCTTCAAATCAGAGTAAAAAAAAATCTATGAACACAAACAATGCAACATGGAAGAAATAATAGGTGGGTATGGGTGAAGCACAGTTAAGAATGCCTAGATAAAGAATTGCGTTTATTTGTTATCTGGAAGGAAAGAAGTTTCCAGCTACCTAGGGGAGAACATTCTAGGCAAAGGAAGCATCATGTGCAAACATTTTAATGCAAGTTTCCTGACAGAAAGGAACATGACATGTTCGGTAACACAGAAGGTCAGTATGGTTGAATCATAAAGGAACAAGGGAGAGTGAGAGTTACAAAAGATGAATTTGGGGAAACAAGCTAGAACCCATAGGGTTCTGTAGCTATGTTGACTTTGAATTTTATTATAAGAGCAAGTGTACAACATTGTAGCAATGAAAACACAAGTGTTACATGACCTCATTTGCATTTTTAACTGAAAAATGGGACTAAAATAAGTAAACCATGTATTTTAGTCAAGTTTACTGTATGTAATTGCTAACACATTTTAAAAGACATTAATTTTCCATTATCTTTAAAGGAATAGAATAAGCATTTTAAAATGGGTTTTGGTTGTGTTGTTTTTACTAATATATACAATACACTGCCGTTAGAAATCTGAGAGTTGATTTTTTTAAATGATTTCCAAAAGTGTGATAAAATGTGAAGACTGTGACAACAAAGAGAGTTTAATTGTTGCTTGTCAACTGCTTAAATATTAAAGATCTATTGATTACTTGTCCTGGAAGTCTCAATAGAGATCCAGATTGATTAAAGTCCTGTATGAATAATCTTTGCAAGAAAAATTGCAAAGTGGTAAGAGGCAGAGAAGGGAAAGTGTAATATCAAGTGAAGGAAAGGGAGTAAACATTATGTGGAGAAACCCATCTGATAACATTGAAGAGTTCAACACCGGAAATTACTTGTATTGGCATGTTGAAATAGTCCCATAAAAGAGGAATGTAAGCTTTATTTCCAACCTCATAATGAACAGGTTCCTTCTGCCCTAGAGAATGAAACCCAGCCCAGAGCATAAGGATAAATACTCTTCCAAAAGCCTTGTGCCCGTGATTAGACTTAAGAACTGAGGTTTGTGAACTTGATCCCTGACCCAGACTGTGGACAGCACTCCCCTTCCAACAGAACAATTCATCTTGTTGTACTTATGTCCACTTAGCAACACAAGTTCTGTGCTCAAAGTACTTCTTTTAGCACATTGTATAGAACAAATATTCAGCACATGAAATGTTTTAGTTCCTCCAGGAGAAAATAAATAACAAGAAACAGTAACTTCCTTTTTCTCCAGACTTGTGTTTAAGAGGCAAGGTTGGCAGGCAAACATCTGTGGTGCCGTGCCTACAGAAGTACTTTCTCTCTGCACCGAATGAAATTTTCATTTAATGACTTCATTTTCACACTTTATTTTCTCGCACTCCTTCAGAAACATGTTTTAATTCATTCAATCAGTCAAAAGAGTTGAGTGTCTGCTTTATGTGAAGCAATCTGCTTTCAACATTGAGTGAGTTGTGTATAAAGGAAGTTGAATTAAGTACATATGTGTTTGGGAGTTTATTATTAGGATAACATATTTACTAATTTATTATTTTTTCTCTTCTACAACAATGTATTTATTTCTCTTTTCTTAACAGCATGTTAAAAAACAGATGAAGTACTGCCTAATAGAGGTGTTTTATGATACGTAATATAAAGCTTATATACATTGTATTTTGATTTGGACTGAATAAGATTCTAAATAGTTACATTTCCTTTTAAAATAATTGTTATATGAAATGCAAAACTTACCATTTTTACTTAGCATTTTATGAAAGATAAATGCACATTAAATTTTTTTTCACACGTGAAACTGGCCCTCTCTAATATTATGTTTATCCCATTGGACGCCTACTGGATAAATGGAAGTGAGTTTCCATTGACTGCAGTAGCAGGGACAGCATGTATCTCAAACCACTGAAGCATTTCTCCCTGAAAACATAACTTAAAATCCTTACACGCTCATAGCCCCTAAACATCTATATAATGTTTTGTTCTTCTTTATTGCCAAAATTCATACTTCTGTTATTAAACATATAACTAGGGGCCTTTTCTCTTTTTGAGACATAATCTCTCAGACTGGTTATTTGGTTTCCTGTGTCAATCTTGCTTCTTTCTTTAAAATGTAATAATGCTTACCATCTGTCTGTCTTCAACCATATAAGTTGGCTCCTTCTAAGGAAAAAATAAGGATATGCTGTACTTTGGGGAGTCCTAAAAGTTTTTATTTCCTACTACACCCCAACCTGGCTGTGACCCCAGGTTTATCATGTTTGCAAAGTACACCCATGACTTCCATGTTCATGGAAACAGTCCAGGCTTCATCTGGAGACTGCACAGTCCAGCCACCAAGGGGGATGGGACGCGGGGGGAGTCCTCTCAACAGCACACATATGGGGACAAGGGTCTATCTGTGCCCTTGAAAACATGAAACTCTTAAATAATGGGATCCTCACTACCCAGGCTCCAGGGTGATGTTCCATGGGGCTACATGCTCATGACCTCCCACGCCCGGTTCTGTCCCGGCATACTCCAAGACAACTTAGCTCTTACGTGTGAGCCACTGGCTTTCATCTTAGCATCAAGCTCATATGTAAACTCTTATAGCCACTTCATCATTCATGTTTTCCTCCAAAAAGCTTAAGTAGCTATATGTTAGTAGTTTTCCTACTTAATTAACATAAGGAAAAGCATTGGGGTTTGTTTAAAACAAAACCTCTAAAATTAGCATAACTTTCTCCTTATAAAAAACAGGAGAAAATTAATTTGAACATTTAAAACTTTTGGCGACTAGCACTGGTATTTGATTTTTTTTCCTCCTCAAAAGATGAATCAGACTGAACTTGAAAGCAACTCCGAAGGAGCAGTGGATTAACAGGCACAATTCTCCGAGCACCACATTGACAACTCTTTAATGAGGCCTTTAAGAGAAAGCACAACAAGTTATTTCTGACCAAATCTTAGAATACCTATTTACCCGTGTCCCTCATAGAAGCAGAGATCCCAAAATGTATCCGTGTAGATGAAACACAAAAATATGATCTAAAAAATGATTTTTTAAAAAATTATGCAAAATATAGTTGTCCAACTTCACATGCCAGGCATTGTGCTGGTATATGATCAAAAGCACTGCAAAGCCAGTGGGGGGGGGGGCGTGGTGAGGGAAGCCTTGAATGTTCCTGCACGGGTTTGATTTTCTTTTTTTCTTTTTTAATATACTAAAAAAAATGTATTTAAGAGAGGAAGAGAGAGGGAAAGATAGAAACATCAATGATAAGAGAGAAATATTGATCGGCTGCCTCCGCAAACCCCACACTGGCAATGGAGCCCAGACCCAGGCATGTGCCCTGAACTGGAATTGAACTGTGACCTCCTGGTCCATAGGTCAACGCGCAACCACCAGGCCATGCAGGCCAGGCTGGTTTGATTTTCAATACCATGTGCCTTAAGTAAGGCACTGGGCCATGGTCCCCGCTTGCATCCAGAGCTGAGGTAGGGTCCTCAGATGTATAAAAGTTGAAAATGATATAGTGTTATTTTTTACCTAAAATGCCCTGAATCTACAGCTATATAGGAAGCAATGGGCCTAGGTAAGTGAAAAATAAAGACATGCTTCTGCTGATCAGGAACAAAATCAAGCCACTCCCTGGCTCAGCAAACTGATCTATGATTTTTCCAATGAAAAAACACAGGACATATACTGCCATAAAAACTGGTGATAGATAAGGAACACGGGCTAAATGTAGGCAACTATAAACTTATTGAATAATGATAGGTGAGCATAGGAGAAAGGAAGGCAGGGGAGAGAGAAAAACAGAGAGAATAATAAAAATTTACTGTTTAAAATGAACCTGCATAGCAAGTTTCCAAAACAAATTCCAAAATAAATAAATAAATGTTAAAAAATATAGCTAACAAAATCAAGAATCTGAATTTACATTTACTCCAGATTAAATTAATTTTAGGAAACAGTGTGTAAAACTTAAACAACATACTTAAGATGAATACATATGAAGAAATGCTCTCTAATTAAAATTGCAAGGTAATAAAAATAAGATAATCCTTACATCAGGCACATCATTATGTTAGAAGATAAAAATAGAAATATGTAAGAGCAGTTAATAGACATAAGAGTAACAAGAGGCAAAAATAAATAAATAGTATTTGAGTAATAGCATGAATCCTCAGGTTTGTTATATTATTGTTATACTTGTATTATACTAAAATCAAAGTGACAATTTAAGAAAATAAATCACATATGAACTTCATTTATAAGCAAGGATTTAAGCATTTATGTAAGCTACCAGTAAAATGAATTTGGCATTTATAAAAAGATCACATCAGAAATGCAAAGATTAGTAAACATCAGAAAATTTATTAATGAATTGACAATTCTGACTGAACAATTCATAGAAATGGAAACCTGAATGAATAATAAAATTTAAAATGACACTCAACCTCACTAGTAATCAGGGAAATGTAAATGAAAAACAAACAAACAAAAAAACACAACAGTCCAGCCATTGAGACTCAGTGGTTGAGCATCAACCTATAAACCAGGAGGTCAAGGTTAAATTCCTGGTCAGGACACATGCCTGGGTTGCAGGCTCAATCTGCAGTGTGGGGCTTGCAGGAGGCAGCCAATAAATGATTCTCTCTCATTATTGATGTTTCTGTATGTCTCTCCATCTCCCTTCCTCTCTCAAATCAATAAAAATATATTTAAAAAGAAACAAACAAAATAGTAACATTTCAAACTATTAGATTGATCAAAATCAAATTATACTTAAATGTTGTATCAGTGGAGAAAAATGGGATACACATATTTTTAGTGGGAAAAAACATAATGTTTAAGGGGAAAAGGAGATTAAGAGAGACCATGTATTGCCTAATATAATTTACTCAAACTTTGGAAACTTCAAATACCATATAATACATTGTATATAGGTGCCTTATATTGTAATAGTATGAAAACCTCCAAGGAAGTGAAGTAGAGGAATGGATTGGAGAGTGGGCTTTGACTGCAGCTATAATGATCTATTTATTTAAAAATGATGAAAAGCCCATGTGGCAGATATTAAGATTTGATCATGTTCAGTGCTCCTTACATTATCTTCTGTATTTTTTTGCATATTTATATTATTCCATTAACTTTTAAGATCAGGTATGTGAGTTGGGGCAAAAATCAGATTTTAATGAAAAATAAATAAAATAAAATGTAAAATAAATAAAGACAAGAGTATCAGTTCCTGCCAAGTTAGAATAAACCCATCTACTCCTCTGGTTCTCACCTGGAAGAGCTAAATCTCCTTTTTCTTCCTTCTTTATTGCTGTGGCTAGAAATTCCAGTACTTTGTTGAATAAGAGCGGTGAGAGCAGAATCTTTCCATTGGTCCTGAAGTTTAGAAAGAAATCATGGTATGAATTTTAGTGCTCTTGTTATCCTCTCACAGGTCCCTGAAACTCTGTTCTTTTTTCTCTTTGTTGTTCAAGTTGAGTAAATTTTATTGATCTGTCTTCCAATTCACTGATTCTATCCTTTGTCATCTCGGTTCTACTACTGAGCCTATCCATTGAGCTTTTATTTTCGTTATTGAATTTTTTGGTTCTATGATTTTCATTTTCATTTATAATAACCCAAAATTGAAAACGGCCCTAAGTTCTTCAACAGTCAAATAAAATACAATTATCAATGAATGGGAACTAACTATTGATACATGCAACAATCTGGATGTTTCTCCAGGGAATTATGCTGAGTGGAAAAAAGCAATCTCAAAGTGGTTATATAATGTATGAAAACATGTATATGTCTCTATTGAAATAAAAATTATAGCCATACAGCACAGATCAATGGTTGCCAGAGTCAGCAAAACAGGTAGGAAGAAAGCTATGACTATAAAATTGTAGCAGGAAGAATCCACATATTAGTACTATTTATATCTTCACTGGGGTGGTGTTCACCCAAATATACACATGATAAAAGTGCATAGAACTAAGTATACACAAATATACCCACAATTTAAGTATATCCAGTAAAGAGGAATAGTTGTTAATCTAAAACCTGTGGACAAAAATCCTTAAGTAGAGTACCATATGCTGCTAAGTAAAAGCTCACAAGAAGACACTTTCTTGGTGAGGCATAGCCTTCAGGTCTCAGCTGGGAAGGGTTAGGAGTAGGACAAAAAAAACTTGTTATTCTATATAATGAAGTAAGAGAAAATTTAAGATTTCATGGATCAATGAAGAGAAGTGAGAATATCATCATAAAGTGGTTAGTTGAGATCATATATAAGGAATTGAGAGAGAGAAATCATAAAGCAGAAACATTTTTGGAGACTCCAAAATGAGACAAGAGATAAAGAGTGAGATGTTCCTTACGGTGAGTATGTGCATATGCTCTCTTGATTTAATTTCAAGTTGCTTCCTGGCTACCTCTCTACCCACTGCTCTCCAGCCCACCTACCTTACCAATCCCTCTTACTTTTACTCTGATCTTAGTGACTAGTGTTTGGGGGTGGATAAAATCAAGAAAAAGTAATAAATTCTATAAATGGATTCATTCAGGGTGCAGAACAAAGAAATGAGACCACACACACTTCAGTAGAAGTTGGAAATCAACCAGAAACTCTCCACATATTTTGGTTTGCTTAAGAATGTATTCCTGAGTGTGTAGAATATGTGTAGTTGGCAAGAAATTTTAATTTAAATATTATGGAGCAGGGTAACTCCAGTAAGCTGAAAGAATCCAGACAGATATTTGATGATTCTATGCAATTACTCCTTGCAGATTTTCACAGGGATCTTCCAGTTTCAGCCCCTTCCCTTTACTTTCCCCTCAGTAACAGAACGCTTCATGTACTATCAAGTAGTGGGGCATTTGCAGGAAAAATAAGAAACCAGAGCTTTCCGGTGTGACTGACTCCAACTCAGCCATGTGATTTCCTAGTTATCTTTGGAAATAGCGGACAACACTGTCAGCACTGAACTGTTTCCAGGGGAATCTGGCTGACTTGCTATCTGGGCACCAAGAATATCTCTTAAATCCTTGTTTGTCACTTAGGAACAAACGGGAAGGTCTCCAGGGACTGCAGAGTTTACTAGGTGGCCTTCTTCGATGGGTTTACAAGTGCAAATCTCAGAAGACTGTTAAAGAGAAGACCATGGGCACAAAACGGTGTCATGTGCACTAAGGCTCTGATACCAAACCTATTTCATACTTGACCTCCTTGCTGTTTCAACCTTTCCTAGAAATATAATCTTATTGAAGGAGTTTGGAATTTTCTGAAAAAGGACCAGTATGAAAATATGTCCCATGGGCCCTCATCCCACCTCCTCTCCTCACCCCCTAAAGAAGCCAGCTGCATGATAAAAATTTTTGCCATTCTCCCCTCCGTCCCCCCCAAAAAGGTTTGTTCTAAAAAGAAATCACTTCTTTTCTTTTGTTAATAGCTCCCCATGCTCCACCTTTACTCCTATAAAAACTCTTCATTTTGTACAATCCCTCTGGACACCCTCTTGTTAGAAGCTGCCCAACTCATAAATTGCACAATAAAACCAATTAGATCTTCAAATTTACTGAGTTGAATTTTGCTTTATTTTTTTTAACAAGACTATCAAGGTGTTGCACACTAGAGAATTAAAAAGAAAGGGCAATATGGCTCCACCTTGGTCCTATTTAGTAAGAGTTTACTGAAAACCTCCCAGTTTGGATGGACATTTCTCCAATGGAAATACTGACCAAACCGTAGGTGAAATAAAGGGGACAAGAGAGAAAGACCTGTTCTGGAAAATTTTAGTGAAGCTGACAGAGATATTTTACATAGGAGCTAAGTGAAAATTAGAATTGCTGAAACATATACATCCTCTCTTAAACAGAAAATGCCTGTGTTTGAAGTATAACTAGAAAAAATTCCTGGGAAGTAACTTTTATGTAAGGTCGATATATACTTCATTGTTTAAAAAGAATACTCTCAGGTTAGGTTTTTAGTCCCTCTCACAAGTCTTTAAATTTCCCATTCTTGGACCTTTATCCTCATTTTTGAGTTTCTAAAAATTTGCTGCTGCATCATTTTTCTCTCTATTACTTTGAAACAATGTTTTCAAAACTGTGCTTTGAACAGCCCTAGGAATTTTATGCAGGTCCCACAATGATAAACACCCTCAGTAGAAGAGAGATGGTGAACATGATACCATTCTACCCAAGCAGGTCTGCTTCTATCAGTTTTATTTGTTTATGCTTCTAGGCATGATTTTTTTTAGTAAACAAAAGTTTGAGAACAAATATGTTGGCAAGTCCCTAGCTAGATCCCTGTTGTAACATTAGGAAAACATGTGGATGCTTTGCTATAAAAATGATAGCCATCTATTATATATCTTGCTAGAATTCATACAGTAAAATGAAAATCCACATTTTAAAATGTGAGGAGAAAAGTGATTTCAAAAGAAAACTGGCAAAAGTTAGTTTTGAAGCTTAATGTAGAATTTGTATTTCTTGTAGTTTCTAAAAACCTTATATTTCTATTGATTTTTACAGAGAAAGGAAGGGAGTAGGATAGAGAGATAGAAACATCGATGAGAGAGAAACATCACTGATTGGGTGCCTTCTAAAGGTCCCCTACTGGGAATTGAGCCCACAACCCACGCATGTGCCCTGACTGGGAATTTAACCATTTACCTCTTGGTTCCTGGGTGGATGCTCAACCATTGAGCCACACTAGCTGGGCTAGTTTTTCAGTGTTGATTCAACTATTGGAAGACAAAAATTAACACACTAGGTTCTATATGACACTTAAACCCTCAAATTCCAACCAAAGACCATACTGAAACAGTAATTGTTTTATTAGTATATATATCTATATCTATATATAGATATAGATATAGATATATCCTATCTAATAAAAGAGTAATATGCAAATTGACCATAACTCTGCCACACCACAAGCCATGCCCATCAATCAGGAGAGAGTATGCAAATTAACCCAACCAAGATGGCTGCGGCCACAGAGAGAGCAGGAGGCTTGGGTTTCCCTGGAAATAGAGGAAGCCAAGCTTTCCTCATACCCTGGCCAGCCCAGGCCTCCACTCAAGGCTACAAACTTTCAATTATAGAAGATAAATAAATCCCAGATCCCAACTCCTCTGCCTGGGTTGCCAGGGGGCATGGCTGGCCTGCACACCACCACAGGCCCCTCACCCAGGCTACCCCATGCCCCAAGGCAACACCCACTCTGATCCGGGACACCCTTCAGGGCAAACCAGCTGGCCCCCACCCATGCACCAGGCCTCTATCCTATCTAATAAAAGAGTAATATGCAAATTGACAGTCACTCCAACACACAAGATTGCTTCCCCCATGTGTTCAAAGATGGCTGCCCCCATGTGGACACAAGATGGCCACCACAAGATGGCCAGCAGGGAGGGCAGTTGGGAGGGACCAGGATGGCAGGGAAGAGCACTTAGGGGTGACCAGGCCTGCAGGGAAGGGCAGTTAGGGGCAAACAGGCTGGCAGGGGAGCAGTTAGGCATCAATCAGGCTGGCAGGGGAGTAGTTAAGGGATGATCAGGCTGGCAGGCAGAAGCGGTTAGGGGCAATCAGGAAGGCAGGCAGGCGAGTAGTTGGGAGCCAGCAATCCTGGATTGTGAGAGGGATGTCCTGGGTTGTAAGAGGGATTCTGGTAGGATCGGGCCTAAACAGGCAGTCGGACATCCCTCAAGGGATCCCAGATTGGAGAGGCTGCAGGCTGGGCTGAGGGACACACACATCCCCCCCCCCCCCGAATTTCGTGCACCGGGCCTCTAGTATATGTATAAAAAAATACAGAGGTGAACTAAAGTAGGTTTACATTTGTGAATTTAATCTTATATTATTATTTATTAATCATTGTATTATTTGTATTATAACTATAGACCTACTTTTGACCTGTGTATATAATAATATATAATTACTAATATAACAAAAATTAATAGTGTTTTAGGTATAGTTAAAACTGAATGAGCCTTATTATTATTATTATCACTAGTGGCCTGGTGCATGAATTCGTGCACATTGATAGTGAATTAATTAGAAGAAATATTTTAATATTGCTATTTGCCCCACCCCCCGATCACTGTCCCCTCTCTCTGCCTGCTGGCACTTGCTAGCCCCACCCCCTGCTGCCTGGTTGTTCTGCCATTCAGTCAATTTGCATATTACCCTTTTATTATATAGGATTGTAGATGAATGTGAATGCCCCACCAGGGCAAATGGTCTGCACCAGCAATATTCACAATTATAGCTCTGTATATTGTAAAAAGAACTATAAAATTTGAGTAGATCACAAAGAGCAGTGTGTTCTATTGACTTCTGAAGGGAATTATTTTCAAGATGCCAAAAGAGAAGCACTATTTTCACTGGTTAAGGGTGGCCCCCTGGCATGTTCACTTTCATGCATATCCAGATCATACTTGTGTGAGGGTCTGGCAGGTTTTCAGAAGAATTTCAGCCATTTAGTAGGAAAGCCTCAGGGCAAAAAACAAGAACTCTCTGGTACAGCTGATGGAGCTACTGGTAGGTACACCTGCATGAAGCTAGTTGCTGTGACCATGGCTGGGTAAAATGCTGGCCCAGAGGACTGGGAAGGAATCTACAGGAGGGGAGTCAGTCTACTCTTATCCCTGATAGAGTGCTTACCTATGATAATAATTTAGTCCTTTCACTTTGCCTTACTCTGATCTTTCCCTCTCAATTTCAGGCTTCTTATGAGGAAAAGATCCTCACATTTTCTATAGGAGGAAAACTTGTGTGACCTCGTGTTTACAAATGGGGCTTTTTGCACATCTGAGGCCCAGGCAGAAACTTTGAAATTACTACTCAAAGCCCATTACATTCAGCTTTAAGCAAACTATCTCCCTGCTCTGTTATTTGGTGTATACAGAGCCAGTGTGTGGGTTAGGTAGTGATATTTGTCTTATAATTTACATAAAAAATGGAATAAGAAGACTGAAGATTGATAGAAGAAAAAAATGATGACATTATAGACTCAATATGGGTTGTCACTCTAGGCATCTTAAAAAATAATTATTAGAAATATAAGCACATCCAGAAATTACCACTTCTTTTGTGACACTGGGACGCTATTTTCCCAAACATGAATCTTAAAAATATAAACATTATCTTTCTTTGTAATATCTTGCTTAAGAGAGTTTGCAGGACCCTTGTGAAAACTCTGTGTGGATTCTGAGGGAGGAAAATGTGTATCCACTTGTTTTGCTCATATTCTTTGAAATAGTTTGCAATAATAAAACAAGAAGAGTAGAAAAAAATAAATTACAATTTCTAATTTCCTGTTAGGAATTTAGTGTTGTTGTTTTCATTAACATATCAACTCTTAGCTATATGATCAGAATTTCCCCTTAATTAAAGCAAGATGACTTATAGAATTTACAAAGTTACCTTCCATGTGCTGTATTAATCATGGTTGACCTTTCAGAGTCTACAAATGCATCAGAGATACTGATACATACATTTCTCACAAAAGATCAGGGCGGAATTCCTTTACCTATTTACCTTTGAAGAACCCTGGGAATTTTATGCAGCTCCCTCACTGATAAGCAGCTGCAGTACAAGAGAAGGGAATGATAATAATTTCTAAGAGCCATTATCAGAACTGTTATTTCTAGCAAAATGCATTAGATAACCATCCAGGTGTTTTTGTTTTTAAAGTATATCTGAATAAGGAAACAAATGGTTCCGTGAAATTAGGAGAGAGCGACATGGGGTAAAGGAAGAAGGAAAAGGGGAGCATGAGTGGGAGAGAGCATGAGAAAGAGATGGAATGTGCTGAGTCTTCACAGAATAAAGTCACTAGAAGTAGAAGGAGGAGAAATCACAACCTCTTTTGGGTATCCTGCCATGGTAAGAGTGAGATATTGACTTGATTCCAGTGTATCTTGAATGTGAATGAAATAGCCTTAAATGATCCCCAAATCTTATACTTATTTCACATTTTAGTACCCTGAGAAACTTTCTGTCATGCAACAAGAGCAGAATTAACCACCCAATATTCAGCTGAGAAGTATTCGATCAAATTCAGGCAGGCCTGAGAAGTATTTGATCAACGTACCATTTGTTTTTTAAAGCAACCCAAATGCCTTTTGGCTAGTTCTGACCTCTACAGTTTGCCTTGGTCCTGACCATTTCCACTATTGCCCAGCCTACTTCACTCATTTATACGTCTTGCCTGGTCTATGGAGGTACTTGAGTTTCAGAGGCTTTGTACAGAGAACAAATCACATCCAAGGTGCGTTAGATTGGGCTGAGGAAGAAGGATCCAACATCATCACAAAGATTGTTTGACTTGGAGATGGCAGCACAAGAACAAAAATTATATTAAAAAGTTAACAGCTGGGTAACAATTGCTTCTTCAAAAGGAGGAGAATCTCCATAGACTCCATCCTGGTGAGGGCTCAGGCAATATGGCACTGCTGGTGACAACAGCCTGAAGGGCTGCGGACTCACCTCTACCTGCCGATGAATGGTCTGTGAGGGAAGAAGTGTAAGAGCAATTGCTCCAGTGGCCTGTGTGAGGTGGACGAGGGCAAGCCATTTAACATTATGTTGCCGTTGTTTGAGATATCACCTGAATCAAATATGGAATACAGAATATTTTTATTAAATTTTTCTAGGCTGGCAACTATTTATATACTTTGCCAAACACCTCCAAAGTAGCTATACCTTATAATACACTTTAAACATTTTATTTGCCATGAATTTTTCAATTTTATGTCTTGTTTCTTTGGCATAATTTATTAAGGTGAAGTGTAGCAGTTCTTATAGTTTAATTTGATTTTCAGGATATGCCATTTCTTATCTACACAAATATTTCAAATTAAATGCTACTTTTGAAATAAGAATCCCAAACATACATTTTTTTCTGAGAAGATGTGGAAATTTATTAGTAAATTTTTTCCTACTTCTTACAAAGTAGGTACAATCAGACCATTAAAGTGAATAATATTTACTGTGGAAGAATATGTGATAACTAAAAAGTCAAAGTTTATTTAAATAGTTGTGAAGTATCATATTAGCATGCCTGCAAATTCAAGAGAACTTAAATACCAGTCACCCTCAGAATCTTTGCATGGTGCACAGAATATATTTTTATCTTATTTTTTAAAAAAATATATAATTTATTGATTTCAGAGAGGAAGGGAGAGGGAGAGATAGAAACATCAATGATGAGAGAGAATCATTGATTGGCTGCTTCTTGCACGTCCCCCAGCCTGCAGCCCAGGCATGTGCTCTTGAACGGAATTGAACCTGGGACCCTTCTGTCTGCAGGTCAACACTATCCACTGAGCAAACCAGCCAGGTCTATTTTTACTTTTTGTTGCTTACTCATCTCTCCAATTGAATCAAATCTTTTCACTACCCTCTGGACCTCACTCACCCTTACTCCTACTTTATGGAAAAATGTATAGTCCATAAATGTTCCAGCTATCTCTTTGAGCCTTTGCAAATGCTAATTCTTAGTTCTTCACCCCATTTCTATTTCCTCATTAATCAAAATCCTGCTCATCCTTGGGTGAACTTTAAAAAAAAAAGTCTAGATAATAATTACTTTAGGTTTTGTGGTCCATAGAGTCTCTGTGACAACCACTCTACCTTCCTATTTTAGCCATAAGCCAGCCACACATAGACATAAATAAATGTGCATTGCCATGTTCCAATGAAACACTTACATAAACAGATGGCCCAACAATGGGTCATAGTTTGCTGATCCCAGTTTTAGAATTCAATTCAAATATACTTCTTCTGGTTACATGTTCACTGGGTTCCAGATCGGAATAGGCATCATACTCTACTGTAAATGTTAGATTAATTTTCAGAGTATATTGTTAAAGATGAGACATTACAGGGTAGAGAAAATAGATTAGTAATATCTCTGCCATAGTATATGACAATTGTCCATTTGATATAAGTAAACTAAGATGCCTTTGGATATTTTTGAATCATGAAGAATAAGTATGAGTCATCAAACCTATTTTTTTCAGTTTTCTAAAGATTTTTTAAATTGAGTTTTAGAAAGAAAGGAAGGGAGAGAGAGAGAGAGAAACATAGATGCAATAGTAAAACATGGATCAGCTGCCTCCTGCTTCCCCTCTACCCACAACCAGGGATCAAGCCCACAACATGGGCATGTACATAAGACTATGCCCAACCAACTGAGCCACACCAGCTTCCAAAATTGGTGTGGGAAAATAACAAAGCCAGTTTTCAACACTGCCTAGAAGATTAATATGTCTCAAATGAAGAATGTCAGACTGATCTTTTTCCATTCTGTGAAAAAGAAAAAAAAGCCTTTTTTTTTTAATGAGGAAAAAAATTGTTGGAATTTTGGCATTATGGACAGAATTTCTTTTCTAAACATTTGGGGTGAGAGTAGTATTGAGTACTATTAGCTAAATGTTAGTTTTAAACTAGTTAATGATTTTTTATCAAAGATTTTAACAATTCAATAGAGAGCATACATATCCTATCTAATAAAAGAGTAATATGCAAATTGACCATACCTCCACTACACCCACAAGCCACACCCACCAGCCACGCCCAATAGCCAATCAGGAGGGAATATGCAAATAAACCCAACCAAGATGGCTGCAGCCACAGAGAGCAGTAGGGAGGCTTGGGTTTATCTGGCAATGGAGGAAGCCTAGGCCTCCACTCAATGCTACAAAGTTTCAATTATAGAAGGTACATAAATCCCAACAGAAATGGCTGCCCCCAAGGAGGGAGCAGAAGGCTTGGCTCCACTCCAGGCTACGAAGTTTCAATTATAGAAGATAAATAAATCCCAGATCCCAGGGCCTCTGCTTGGGTCGCCAGGGGGCATGGCCAACCTGCAAACCACCACAGGCCCCTTACCCAGGCTGCCCCACGCCCCAAGGAAACCCCCACCCTGATCCAGGACACCCTTCAGGGCAAACCAGCAGGCCCCCACCCATGTACCAGGCCTCTATCCTATCTAATAAAAGAGTAATATGCAGATTGACTATCACTCCAACACACAAGATGGCTGCCCCCATGTGTTCAAAGATGGCTGCCCCCATGTGGACACAAGATGGCCACCACAAGATGGCCAGCAGGGGAGGGCAGTTGGGAGGAACCAGGCCTGCAAAGGAGGGTAGTTGGGAGGGACAAGGCCTGCAAGGGACGGCAGTTGGGGGTGATCAAGCCAACTGGGGAGGGCAGTTAGGGGTGACCAAGCCAGCAGAAGAGGGAAGTTGGGGGTGACTGGGTCTGCAGGGAAGGACAGTTGGGAGGGACTCAGGCCTTCAGGGGAGAGCAGTTGGGGGGAACCAGGCCTTCAGGGGTGGGCAGTTAGGGGTCAGCAAGCCTGCAGGGGAAGGCAGTTAGGAGCAAACAGGCTGACAGGGGAGCAGTTAGGCATCAATCAGGCTGGCAGGGAAGTGGTTAGGGGGTGATCAGGCTGGCAGGCAGAAGCAGTTAGGGGCAATCAGGAAGGCAAGCAGGCGAGCAGTTGGGAGCCAGCAGGGATCGGGCCTAAACAGGCAGTGAGATATTCCTCATGGGGTCCCAGATTGGAGAGGGTGCAGGCTGGGCTGAGGGACAACCCCCCCCCCCATGCATGAATTTTGTGCACCTGGCCTCTAGTTATGTATATTGATAACACTAGGCAGAAAAACCTCACTTAATTCCTAGAGGAAAAAATACTAAAATATTTAATTGACATTGGCAGAAGTATATAAAGAAGTTATGTTTCAAGAGACTAAAGCACAGTATGACTATTTGTTGGAGAAAAAGTAGATAGATACAAAATTAAAAACTATTCCCATGACCTGGTATAGTAGGAAGTGTTTCTATGGAAATAGAACAAAAGGTGAGTTTATCACAAACCTAGAGCTTTATTCGCCAAGATAATTAAAGAGGGTGCAGAAGCCCATTTGACCTGGCATATTAAATACCTTTCTCTTCATAGAAGCTAGAGTGATGTTTTAAAATACTCTAATATATGTCTACTAGAAGCCCAGTACATGAAATTCATGCATGGGGAGGGGGTGTCCCTCAGCCCAACCTGCACCCTCTCCAATCTGGGACCCCTTGAGGGATGTCCGACCGCCCGTTTAAGCCTGATCCCAGTGGGTAGTTGGACATCCCTCTCACAATCCAGGACTGCTGGCTCCCAACCGCTCACCTGCTCTGCCTGATTGCCCCTAACCACTTCTGCCTGCCAGCCTGATCACCCCCTAACCACTCCTGATCCACACCTAACTGCTCCTCGGCTAGCCTGAATGCCCCTAACTGCAATCCCCTGCAGGCCTGGTTACCCCTAACTGCCCTCCCCTGCCAGTCTGGTCACCCCTAAATGCCCTCCCTTTCCAGCCTGGTCCCCCCCAACTGCCCTCCCCTGAAGGCCTGGTCCCCCCCAACTGCCCTCCCTTGCAGGCCTGGTCACCCCCAACAGCCCTCCACTGCAGGCCTGCATTCCCACCAACTGCCCTCCCCTGCAGGCCTGCTCCCCCAACTGCCCTCCCTGTTGGCCTGGTCTCCCCCAACTGCCCTCACCTGCCAGCCAGGTCTCCCCCAACAGCCCTCTCCTGCCGGCCCGGTCATCCATAACTGCCCTCCCTGCTTGCTTGATCACCCACAACTGCCCTCCCCTGCAGGTCTGGTCCCCCCCAACTTCCCTCCCCTGCAGGCCTGGGTCCCCCCAACTGCCCTCCTATGCTGGCCTGGTCACCCCCAACTGCTCTCCTCTGCTGGCCTGGTCACTCCAAACTTCCCACAACTGCCCTCCCCTGCAGGCCATCTTGTGGCAGCCATCTTGTATCCACATGGGGGCAGTAATCTTTGACCACATGGGGGTGGCCATCTTGTGTCTTGGAGTGACAGTCAGTTTGCATATTACTCTTTTATTAGATAGGATGGCACTTAAAACCTTCACACCACAGGTTCTCTACCAAGTCCTGTCAGATCTGGTCCTGCCAGCTTCTCTATAAATACCTCCCCTTTCACTGTTTACACAGCTCCAGTCTCACCAGCCTTTGGGCTGTTTAGAATATGAGGTCTTTTCACCTTAGAGCTCTTCCTGCTGATATTTTATCTATTTGTTAAGCTTTTTATCTAGTTTTTTACCCCTTCTCTTCATTCAGATCTGTGCTTAAATGTCCTCTTCTTTGAAGACCTTTCCTAACCACACATTTAAGAACCCTTCACTCCTACTCTATTCCACCCCCTACCTATTACTGTGTTTATTTTCTTCATTACTTTAAACATTGTACTGAAAGAGAAAATAAGACATGTGGGGACTATCTGAATCTGTGGCAGTATCCTGCCTTCTGATGCACACTCTTACTTGCTGATAAACTCCATTCTTATCTGTGATGCCTGTCCTGCCTTGCAGAACCTGTTTCCCAGAATACTCCCATTTTACAGAGGACATACACCACGAACCATATACAACCTGGGAGGGGCTGGCACCAGTACTGGCAAGCCTTTGAGTATAATCTCACTTCCCCATCCCAACTCATGGGGGGCTGCAAAGCTGTGAAAAGTCCAGAAGCCTGACCCGTATTTGGGGGACAAAGAGACTAAGGGTATAAAGGGAAAGATTCATCCATATTCATCACTCAGGATTTGGAGACTGACTCCCCTGAGTCACGGCACTAGTGCAATCTGCAATAAAGGCTTCTTTTCAGAAAATATCCTCTTGAGTGCTCAGCTGATTAATTCTCCTGCGCCACCTGGCAGCTTGTCTGCAACAGTATTAACTTGTTTATTGCTTGACTTCCCGAACAGAATCACAGCTCCATAAACATGGATAACCTTTTTCTCTTTTCCGTTGTTAAGAATGTAATTGACATGATATAGGTCAAAATAAATATTTGAAAGTATGGACACTTGTAAATTACCCAGAAAAATAAATATTTGAAAGTATGGACACTTGTAAATTACCCAGAAAAAGAAAGCTCAGGAAGAAAAAACAACCCTTCCTCATTTTGGGTTTGAATGTACTGAACTGAGTTATTGAGGGACATTAGGGGGGAAAATGAACAGTGTTTTTTTAAGGTGGTTTATCAGATGAAAAAATATAGGTTAGGTGCCTTCTTTTTTATTCCCTCCTTAGGTTTACTTTGTGTTTGTTTTCTCAGTAGCCATCCAGAGGAGTGCCCCCAACTATCTTGTTTTATTATGAAGCCCATTTAAAATGTCCAAAATTATAGTAAAAATGGATGCTCAATTTTTAAAAATTAATCTGAAATTATTTTAGAATAAAACACTAAATGTTAAAATCATTTGTGACATTTTAGTTTAATATTGAAATGAACCAGCAGAGACAAGTTCAATTCAACATGGACTAACTTCACCTAATAGTAACCTCTAGCTCATTATACGTTCATCTATAATAACAAAAGTGTAATATGCTAATTAGACCAGACAGCCAAACCACCATCTGGATGTTCCTCTGGATGTCTTTCCGGATGAAGCTGGGGCTACAAGGGCTGAGACAAGCCGCCAAGGCTGCGACCAACCAGTGAGCTGTGGCTGGTGGACGGGACCTCCCTCTACCAGGGAAGCCTGGGTCTCAGGTGCCTGCTGGTGGCCGGAGGGAAGCCCAGGTCCTGGGTGCCAGAGGGAAGCCGGTGCCAGCGGCCAGGAGAAGGAAGGCCTACTCTTGCATGAATTTTGTGCATTGGACCTCTAGTTATATCATAACAAAATTTGTGCATGGTGGTGTGTGTCCCTCAGCCCAGCCTGCACCCTCTCCAATCTGGGATCCCTGGAGGGATGTCTGACTATAGGCTCACAACTGCTCGCCTGCCTGCCTTCCTGATTGCCCTTAACTGCTTCTGCCTGCCAGCCTGATCACCCCCTAACCACTCCTCTGCCAGCCTGATTGATGTCTAACGGCTCCCCTGCCAGCCTGTTTGCCCCTAACTGCCCTCCCTGCAGGCCTAGTCATCCCCAACAGACCTCCCCGGTAGGCATGGTCACCCCTAACTTCCCTCCCCTGCAGGCCTGGTCCCCCTCCACTGCTCTCCCCTGCAGGCCTGAGTCTCCCCCAACTGCCCTTCTCTTCCATCTTCTGCTGGGCTGGTCAGCCCTAACTGCCCTCTCTGGCAGGCTTGATTGCCCCCAACTGCCCTCCCTTGCAGGCCTGGACCCTCCCAACTGCCCTCACCTGATGGCCATCTTGTGGCGGCCATCTGGTGTCCACATGGGGGCAGCCATCTTTGACCACATGGGGAAAGCCATCTTGTGTGTTGGAGTGATGATTAATTTGCGTATTACTCTTTTATTGGATAGGATAGAGCCCTGGTGCATGGGTGGGGGCCAGCTGGTTTGCCCTGAAGGGTGTCCCAGATCAGGGTGGGGGTTCCCTTGGGGTGTGGGCCAGCCTGGGTGAGGGGCCTGTGGTAGTTTGCAGGCTGGCCACGCTGCCTGGCAACCAAAGCAGAGGCCTTGGTATCTGGGATTTATTTATCTTCTATAATTGAAACTTTGTAGCCTTGAGTGGAGCCCTTGGCCAGCCAGGGTGTGCGGAAAGCTTGGCTTCCTCCATTGCTGGGGGCAACCCAAGCCTCCTATTCGCTCTATGGTCGCAGCCATCTTGAATGGGTTAATTTGCATATTTTCTCCTGATTGGCTGGCGGGTGTGGCTTGTGGGTATAGCGGAGTGATGGTTAATTTGCATATTAATCCTTTATTCGATATGATAGCACCCTAAAGGACACCCCCACCCCAGCCCTCAGGATCCAAAAGGGAAAGCCCATATAAGGACACAAAATGGCTGATGGAGATCCCCTGAGAAATCTCTACCCCTTTCCCAGGAAGATCCTGAAAATTCCTCACTTTATTGAATACCTTACTGTCATTAAATGAACCTCAATAAAGGAAGCAAATTTAGCTAAAGAGGAAGCTGCTATCTCTGTGGAGTATCCCATTCTTTGTCTCACTGCTCCACTAATAAACTTGCTTTCACCACAGACTCTATGGTGGCTCACATTTGAATTCTTTATTGTTCAAAGCTAAGAACCCACAGTGATCACAGACCTTCAGTTCCCCAGATTCCCAATGCCTATATCAATACCATGTTGTAGATATCAAACAGTAAATGCACAAGAACATTATATTCACATCCTCTAATGAAATAATTCATGATGCTTTTTAAATTTTAAGTCACTTTTAATATAGGTTTTTAAAGTTTTTATTGTTTAAAATATTACATATATTAGTACATATATCTCCTTTATATTTCCCCCATTTACCTTCACCCAGCCTCCCCTAACCTCTGTCGCATGCCCTCATCCCTCACCGCCTCCCCCCCAGTGTCTTGTGTCCATTGGTGTGCTTATATGCATGCATACAAGTCCTTTGGTTGATCTATTTCCCTCCTTCCCCAACACTCCCCAGCCTTCCTGCTGTAATTTGACAGTCTTTTCCTGCTTTACTGCCTCTGTATCTATCTTTTTATTCATCAGGTTATAATGTTCCTTATTTTCCATAAATTAGTGAAATCATGTGGTATTTTTCTTTCATTGCCTGGCTTATTTCACTTAACATAATGCTCTCCAGGTCCATCCATGCTGCTGCAAATGGTAAGAATTCCTTCTTTTTTATAGCAGCGTAGTATTCCATTGTGTAGATGTACCAAAGTTTTCTAATCCACTCATCTGCTGATGGGCATTTAGGCTTTTTTCCAAAGCTTAGCTACAGTGAATTGTGCTGCTATGAACATAGGGGTGCATATATCCTTTCTGATTTGTGTTTCTAGTTTCCTGGGATATAATCATAGAAGTGGGATCACTGGGTCAAATGGGAGCTCCATTTTTAGTTTTTTGAGGACACTCCATACTGTTCTACATAGTGGCTGCACCAGTCTACATTCCCACCAGCAGTGAACAAGGGTTCTTTTTTCTTTGCATCCTTGCCAGCACTTATCGTTTGTTGATTTGTTGATGGTTGCCATTCTGACAGGTGTGAGATGGTACCCCATTGTCGTTTTGATTTGCATCTCTCAGATAATTAGTGACTTTGAGCATGTTTTCATAGGTCTCTTGGCCTTTCTTCTGTCTTCTTTCGTAAAGATTCTATTTAGGTCCATTGCCCACTTTTTTATGGGATCATTTATCTTCCTTTTATTAAGTTGTATATGTTCCCTGTAGATGTTGGAGATTAAACCTTTATCAGTGATAACATTTGCAAATATGTTCTCCCATACAGTGGGATTTTTGTTGTTTTGTTGATGGTTTATTTTGCTGTGAAAAAGCTTTTTATTTTGATGTAGTCCCATTTGTTTATTTTCTCTTTAGCTTCCATTGCCCTAGGAGCGGTGAAGAAATTGCTTTGGCATATGTCTGAGATTTCTCTGCCTGTGGATTCCTCTAGTATTTTTATGGTTTCCCGTCTTATGTTTAAGTCCTGTATCAATTTTGAGTTAATTTTTGTGTATGGTGTAAGTTGGTGGCCTAGTTTCATTTATTTGCATGTATCTGTCCAATTTTCCCAACACCATTTATTGAAGAGACTGTCTTGACTCCATTGTATGTTCATGCCTCCTTTGTCAAATGTTAATTATCATAGTGGTTTGGGTTGATATCTGGATTCTCTATTCTATTCCACTGGTCTATATGTCTGTTGTTGTGCTAGTACCAGGCTGTTTTGAGAACAGTGGCTTTGTAGTATAGCTTGAAATCTGGTATTGAGATCCCACCTACTTTGTTAATCTTTCGTAGGATTACTGTGGCTAATCAGGGTCTTTTTTTATTCCACATGAATTTTTGGAGAGTTCTGTCTAGGTCTGTGAAATATGCCATTGATATTTTAATGGGGAGCGCATTGAATCTATAGATGGCTTGGGTAGTATGGACATTTTAATGATGTTGATTCTACCAATCTATGAACATGGTATGTTCTTCCAGCTGTTTACGTCTTCCTCTATCTCTTTTTTCAGTGTCCTGTAGTTTTCCGCTTATAGGTTTTTTACTTCCTTAGTTAAGTTTATTCCTAGGTATCTTAATTTTTTTGGTGTGATGGTAAATGGGATTGCCTTTTTAGTCTCTCTTTCTGTAAGTTCACTACTGGTGTATAGAAATACCATAGATTTCTTGGTGTTAATTTTGTATCCTGCTACATTGCCGAATTCATTTATTAAGTCTAATAGTTTTTTGATGGAGTCTTTTGTGTTTTTTATGTACAATATCATGTCATCTGCAAATAAGGACAGCTTTACTTCTTCTTTTCCAATTTGGATGCCTTTTATTTCTTCTTCTTGTCTAATTGCAATGGCTAAAACTTCCAGTACTATGTCGAAAGGAGTGGTGAGAGTGGGCATCCCTGTCTTGTTCCTGTTCTTAGGGGAAATGGTTTGTTTTTGCCCATTGAGTATGACGTTAGCTGTGGGTTTATCATACATATATGGCTTTTATTATGTTGAGGTATGATCCTTCTATTCTCATCTTGTTGTGTTTTTATCAAGAAAGGGTGTTGGATTTTTCAAATGATTTTTCTGCATCAATTGATATGTCTATGTGATTTTTATCTCTCAATTTGTTTATGTGATGTATCATGTTTATTGATTTGTGGATATTGTACCATTCTTGCATTCCTGGGATAAATCCTACTTGGTCATGGTGTATGATCTTTCTGATGTACTGCTGGATCCAATTTGCTAGAATTTTGTTGAGGATTTTGGCATCTATGTTCATGAGGGATATTGGCCTGTAATTCTCTTTCATTGTGTTGTCTTTATCTGGTTTTGGTATTAGGGTGATGCTGGCTTCATAGAATGAGCTTGGAAGTGTTCTTTCCTCTTGAATTTTCTGGAATAGTCTGAGGAGGATCGGTTTTAGTTCTTCCTTGAATGTTTGGTAAAACTCCCCTGTGAAGCCATTTGGCCCCGGGCTTCTGTTTGCTGGAAGCTTTTTGATGACTGCTTCAATTTCTTCCATAGTTATTGGCCTATTGAGATGTTTAGATTTTTCTGATTGAGTTTTGGAAGGTTATATTTTTCTAGGAATATGTCCATTTCCTCCAGATTGTCCAGTTTGTTGGAATAGAGTTGTTCATAGTATTTTTTAACAACCCTTTGTATTCTGTTGTTATTTATCCTCTCTCTCTCTCTTTCTCTCGTTTTTTTTTGTTTTTGTTTTTGTTCTGTTTTTTAGCAAAGGTAGAGATTTATTGAAGAACAAGTACAGACGCCCACATGGGGAGAGGGAAAGAGTCCCACAGAATGTACTCCCACATAGGGAGGGGGAAAGGGTCCCCTCTCCTCCCATTTCTGATTTTGTTTATTTGGGTCCTCTCTCTTTGCTTCTTGGTGAGCCTGGCGAGAGGTTCATCAATCTTGTTTATCCTTTCAAAGAAGCATCTCTTGGTTTTGTTGATCTTTTGTATTGTTTTTTTAGTCTCAGTGTTGTTTATCTCTGCTCTGATATTTATTATTTCCTTCCTTCTGCTTACATTGGGCTTTTCTTCTTTCTCTCTTCCTAACACTTTGAGTTGTAGGGTTAGGTAATTTATTACCATTGTTTCTTGTTTTTGGTTTTTTTTTTTGCAGTAGGCTTGTAGAGCTATGAACTTCCCTTTCAAGATTGCTTTCGCTGCGTCCCATAGATTTTGGATTGTTGTGTCTTCATTGTCGTTTGTTGTCATGATGTTTTTTTTTACTTCTTCTTTGATCTCTCTGGTAAACCAGTCATTGTTTAATAGCATGCAGTTTAGTCTCCATATGTTTGATTTTTTTTTTTTTGGATTTTTTTTTTATTGTAGTTGATTTCCAGTTTTATGCCATTGTGATCTGAGAAGATGCTTGATATGAATTCTATCTTCTTGAATTTGAAGAGACTTTGCCTATGACCCAGCATATGGTCTATCTTTGAAAATGATCCATGTGAACTTGAGAAGAATATATATTCTGTGGCTTTGGGGTGAAATGTTCTGAAGTTGTCAATTAATTCCATCTGGTCTAGTGTGTCATTTAGGATTGATGTTTCTTTGCTAATTTTTTGTTTAGAGGATTTGTCCAATGGTGATAGTGGGGTATTAAAGTCCCCTACTATGATTATATTGCTGTCAATCTCTCCCTTGATATTCTCCAGGAGTTTTTGTTATGTATTTGGGTGCTCCCATATTGGGTGTGTATATGTTTACCAGAGTTATTTCTTCTTGTTGTATTGCTCCCTTTTGTATTATGAAGTGGCCTTCCTTATCTCTTGTTATGGCCTTCACTTTGAGATCTAATTTGTCAGATATAAATATTGCTACCCTGGCTTTTTTTTCATTTCCATTCTCCTGAAAAACCTTTTTCCATCCCTTCACCCTCAGTGTGTGCATCTTTTTTTCTCAGGTGGGTTTCTTGTAGACAGCAGATATATGGGTCATGTTTTCTTATCCAATCCGTTACCCTATGTTTTTTGATTGGGGCATTTAATCCATTTACATTTAAAGTTATTATTGATAGGTATTTGTCGCCATTTTTATTCTTTACCCCTGTGTTCCTTCTTCGCTTCCTATTTCTTTTTTTTACAGCAGACCCTTTAGCATTTCTTGCATTGCTGGTTTGGTGGTAATAAATTACCTTCATCCTTTTGTGTCTGTGAAGCTCCTGATTTCACCTTCAATTCTGATTGATAGCCTTGCTGGGTACAGTATTCTTGGATTATGACCCTTCCCTTGCATGCCTTTGTATATTTCATTCCATTCCCTACTGGCCTGATGAGTTTCTGTTGAGAAATCAGTTGCTAGTCTGATGGGGGTTCCTTTGTAGGTAACTTTCTGTCTCTCTCTGGCCGTTTTTAAGATTTTTACTTTGTCGTTGGTGTTTGGCAATTTAATTATAATGTGCCTTGGTGTTGGTCTTTTGGGGTTCATTTTGCTTGCGACTCTGTGAGCTTCTTGGATTTGTGTGGTTTATTCTTCCCTATATCAGGGAAGTTTTCTGTCATCATTTCTTCTAACAGGTTTTCTATTCATGCTCAGTTTCCTCTCCTTCTGGAACCCCTATTATGCGGATGTTGTTTGGTTTCATGTTGTCCCAAAGTTCCCTTAGGTTCTCCTCCTGCTTTTTAATTTTTTTTTCTAGAAGCTTCTCTACTTGGGTATTTTTTCCTACCTTGTCTTCTAGCTCACTGATGTGGTCCTCTATTTCTTCTAGTCTACTCTTGATGCTTTCTATTGAGTTCTTTACAGCAGCAATGTCATTTTTCATTTCTTCTTGGTTCTTTTGCATTTCCTCTTGGTTCTCACACATATTGTCAAAATTGTCTTCCATGCTTTTCAGCCCTCTTATGACCATTTCTCTGAATTCTTTCCCTGGCAGGTTGCTTGCTTCCCTTTCGTTTACTTCCTCTTCTGGTGATGCCTGCTTTTCTTTCATATGCGAGCTGTTTCTTTGTCTCCTCATGGTCTCTCTTCTTTGGGTGTCTGGTTATTTAGTTCTCTCCTTATCCCAGGCGAAATCTGACCTTTCTGTGGTGGAGTGTAGAGCTCCTCTGAATCCACATGTTTGTGCCAATTGGGGACCAGTGTTTTGGGGTTCGCAGTTGTGCTGTGGGTGCCATAGTTTTTGATTTTCAGGTTTCTGATAACATCCACTTTCCCCTTCAAGATGGCGTGGTCTCTGCATCCGAGCCAGTTGCTCTAGGGAAACCAGCAGCAGTGGGGGCTGCCCAGTCAGGGGAGCCCCATCCAGGAGTCTCCCACCATCTCCTCAAGTATAGCTGTCCCTCAACTCCTTATATTGGTTTTAAAGGCACACATTTAAGAAATATAAATCTTTCACTTACTAAATTGAAAAAGGCTTATGAGTAGGAGGATTCTATCTCATGCTGGCCAGTGTTGACAGTGGTTAGAACATCAGTTCGCATACTGAAGGGTGGTGGGTTCGATTCCCAGTCAAGGGCACATCCCTTGGTTTCAGGTAGATTCCCCCCCCCTGCTGCCCTATCCCAGACAGGGTACATGCCAGAGGCAACCAATCAATGTGTCTCTTTCACATCAAAGTTTCTCACTCTCTCTCCTTTTCACGCTCTCTAAAAATCAGCGGGGAAAAAAAATCCTCTGGTGAGGATTAACAATAACAACAACAAAACTATTTCTCTATACATTTTACTATTTGAAATAATATAGATAAAAGTTTCCCTACACTATTCTGCCATTGTGAATATTGACCTTCTTTTTTTTCAAAGAGAGGATGGGAGAGGGAAATCGAAATAGCAATGATGAGAGAAAATCACCGATCCGCTCTCTCCCAAAGGCCCCCTATTTGGGATGGAGCAACCAGGGCATGTACCCCATTGGGGAATTGAAGTGTGCCCTCCTCATTCATAGAGTGATGCTCAACCACTGAGCCACACCAGCTGGGCAATATTGACATTCTTGGTATGACAAAATTTCTTAAAGCTAATTTAATCCAGACTGTATTTCTGTTTGTGATCAAGATTATATATTCTAGTTGTGGAATCTACATAGAACTTAGTAAATCTGTTCTCTAATTTATGTATGTAAGTGTATATATTTCAAGATATTGATTGCTTAAAATCTAATCAATATTTTTTAAATAGAATTTATATTCTGGATTAAAGTATGTATTACTTACTGTTGCAACCTATACAACCAGTAAAA
Organism: Corynorhinus townsendii; assembly: GCA_026230045.1. Taxonomy (NCBI): domain Eukaryota; kingdom Metazoa; phylum Chordata; class Mammalia; order Chiroptera; family Vespertilionidae; genus Corynorhinus; species Corynorhinus townsendii. The sequence goes on along the minus strand of JAPDVU010000007.1, from coordinate 135,860,352 downwards.
GTGAATATAGCCCTAGCCAGTTTTGCTCAGTGGATAGAGCCGCAGCCTGTGGACTGAAGGGTTCTGGGTATTCCAGTGAAGGGCATACACCTGGGTTGCTGGCTTGGTTCCCAGTAGAGGGTGTGCAGGAGGCAGCTGATCAATGATTCTCTTTCATCATTGATGTTTCTATCATCTCCCTTCTTTTCTGAAATCAATAAAATATATATAAAAATTTAAAACAGTGAATATAAGTAACATATCATATTTCATTTTAGTGTAATAATTTACAGTTCAATTCTCAGTAAGTTTACATGTAACAGCCATGAAGGACATTTAATATAATGATTCCAAGAAATCACATATTAAGAATTATTATTGAGGGGTCTGAAAATGCTTCTCAGCCCCAGGCAGTGATACATAAAGGAGATGTCTGCCTGCCTATTTATTTTATTTTTAAGTTAATTTTTTTTAAGTTAATGTGTCTTCTATCCTTTTAGGCCTGCAACTTTCATGTATCCATTTTCTCAAGGTTTATATGAGTATACTCTTCCATAGTGCGTGGCTTTAGTATCATCTGACTTTACCTTATTTTGTTCCTTTTCTTTTTTACTTTCTTTCCTTTCTCCCTACACCCGTCCCTCTCCCTCCCCTTTAATTGCAAAGGACCTTCAAAAGTAGCAAGCATTCCTTCATTATGTGTAGCTATCCACACTGAGAAAAACCTCATAATTACAAGGGTATTTATGATAGCAGCACTGCTATTTCAGGGAATTCCATTACAGTTCACACTAAAAATAAAAGGGTGGCATATTTTACATGCTGGTAGCTGGTTACTTGCTTTTTCTCCAGACTTAAATTTATCCTTTACCATCTGCTCTTCAAGTACTCCAGAAAATACAATATTGCATTCCAAATTTCCTTGAAAGTAAGTTATTCTTCCTCCCTACAGGTTTCTTTGTTGGATTCACAGTCTTACTTGCATACAAATGCCCACTATTTGTGGAGCTCTAGTAATTTTGTACTTCAATGAAGAAAAAACTTGGGAGAGCATACAGGCAATCAGTCCTATGATGCTTTGGGCATAATTGAGGAAATGACAGGGGCGTTTCTGTTTTAGTGATGGCTTGAAAAAAGTTATTGCTGAGGCAGCTATATATATTGTTTGTTTGTTTCTCTTTATTTATTCAGTCTTCTAACAAAAATTTATTGAAATATTTATTCTTAAAACTACTTTGGGAATAACTGTACTAGCCCTGCTAACATAGAATAAGTCATAGTGTATGTTCCTTCATTTCCCGGACGCTGAAAGATACTTATGCCCTCTCTACCTAACCTAATCTCTCAATCCAGGGGGTCTGCACTAATTCTTTCTTCTTTGGTATTCGGTCCTTTGGTTTGTTTTTAAAGTGCCTTCAGCTAAAAAAACTAAATCTACAAGGAGCCATGTTAATTATTTTTATGTGATTAAATCCCTAAGTAGCAATTTCAGGTACCCTCATGCATCAGAAATCACAGAACAAGCGGCTTTCTGTGGTAGGCTAGTTATGTTAAGGTCTTCTAATTTTTCAAGGAGAAACTGCATAGTTCCTGGGGGGAAACACACACACACACACACACACACACACACACAAACTTCTCATAACTTCAACAGTTGATGGTTTTAAAACGATCTTTTCTCCAAATACCTCAAGTCACTATTAAGAAAGCTCTAACTTTAAAATTAATATCAGTACTTTTCAAATATCAAAAATACAAGTAATAGCAAAGATAGAGAAAACAAAGCTAACAATCCCTGACAATGACACTGACAAAATAATGTATTATAAATTTATATATATATATATATATATATATTTAGGTTACATGTAATAATAGCAACTTTAAAAAAAGTAAATAAGGTAAATCTCTTATTATAGTCATTTATTTATTTTTAATTTTAAGGCTACCCTACTATGGGTTTAATTTACAGTGTTACAAAATTGAAAGCAATTTATTTGAATAAGTGTACGAAGCACAGCCCTTAAATAAAAATTGGTCTATATCCTTTGCTTGGAACTGGATGTCTTCCAAACACAGCTTAGTCAAAATTAGAAAGAACATTAAAAGTATCAAAACAGTTTTAGGAATATCCTAACACTAAAGGCATGCCAGTTATTTAAGTTTAAAGAGCATTTAACAGTGCAACGATTAGCATTCCTACTCCAGAGAAGTTCTTTTCAAACACTGGATATAATTTAGTCTTGAACCTCACTTTTATAGCATCCAGGCTTGGAGCTACTATACAAGTATATATTTTTGCAAAGTTGCCAAAATTATCAAGGCATTTAAGTGGATTTTAAATTAATTTTTAAAAACCAATTTGCTTTTTCTTAAATTGCTTCTGTACTCAAGAGAGCCTCGGTAGTTTATCTTGAGAAGTCCTAAATGTGTATTATTTACTACCTATTTTAGTGTTGGAATTTCTTTTCCTTCTGGCTAATTGGCCATTAACACCATTAGTATGAAATAATGTGCATAAAGTACCATAGAAACCTAGAGAAATTCTATGAGAATTTAATGTGTGTGTTGCTGAGATTATGAAAACACTTGTTTATTGCAAGACTTTTGATGTTATGTCTGACTATTTGTCACAGAAGTCACATGTGGCTTTGGTACTTGCTTCTCCCTCCTCCCTACCTCATCCCGCATGTCAGCCCCAGAGGGGATATTACGCTCTACCTTTCTCTGGGAAGGGTACAGAGTAATATCCTGTAAACCAGCACAAGGCCCTCGGAATGAGCAAATCTGCCCTGTAAACCAGCACAAGGCCCTCAGAATGAACAAAGCTGAGGAATAAATCGGTGTCCAAGACAGACTGTCCTTTGCTTGGGTATGCTGTGTCATCTAGGTCACTTGTCATTGTTCCTACTGGGGAACTTGATTTGGCCTTTCAGTCTATCTTCCTGGAGTAGAATGAGTTAATTGACCTGTGTTACAGTTTTGTACAATGAACTATGTCAGGAGAACGTTTCTGTCCTCCCTCAGTGTAGGGAGGAGTACTATTTCATAACCTTTCAAACTGAGAAAAATCTCAAAGATATTTTAAAAACAGACAGAAAACTGTCTCTAGTGCCTTACAATTTGAATGATTTTTTAAAAAACTAATAGATAGACTCTAATTTATTATAACTTCAACTAAAAGCCAAAATAAATAATTCCCCACATACTTATGTGGAAGCAGAAGGGATTAAGACATAGGGCTGCTCACAAAAAAAGTTACCTTGTAAATATCCAGAAGAGATATATTCATAAAGAATGATAGTTCAAAGCAATATCTGAAACATGCTACAGCAGGGACAGACAGTATTCACAAAGTAGTTGGTAGATGACTTTTTAAACTATATTTACAAAGCAGGGCTTGGGGCAGTGATGGAAAACTTCTTGAAGCAGGGTCTTTTGCTTTAGAAGTAGTTGGTGGAGACAGGGTATATTTTCAGACCACAGTTGCTCCTAATGAAGGCAGTAACTTCCTCAGGAATATATTCATTGACTTATTCAGAATCTACTTGCTCTTTTGTTTGTTCAACTGTTGGACATATCTGACTTTAGGGGCTTCCTAGCCAGACTTGGGCTTCATTTTGAGAGCATTAATTTTAGACCAGCAATATAAGATGTTTTTGTTCTGCAGAGGATAACAAATGCCACCAACCCACCACCACTTTTTTTTTTTTTTTTTTTTTTTTTGTGGAGTGGGGGAAGATGAGTGAGAGGATGAGGGGTGGAGAATTATAGGTTAATACGAAGGTATCATATTTTGTAGGTAGAAATTTGAGGTACTTATCAGCCTAAACTGCAGCTTGTCACTCCAATGTAGAAATCAGCAATAAAGCACCAGTTAAGCTTTTTTGATTATAAGAAAAATAAGATCGGCCATTCATTCATTTTACAATGCCACACAGTTGTAGAAAGGGGAATAGGGAAATGCCAACTTAAAACATGAGCTGGGAAAAAATGAGTAGCGTAAATGCTTGAGCAAAGAGGAGAGATTGCTGGATCCTATAGGGTTCTGTGATTAATTCTTAAAATTATTTTGAAATACATTTAGATTTACAGAAAGTTTGAAAAAATGAATAAAGCATTCATGTATACCTTTCACCCAGCTTCTCAAAATATTAGCAAACTGCATAACCACACTACAAATTTACAACCAGGAAATTTAACATTGATACAATATCATTAACTACACTATAACCCTCATTAGCATTTCACTGATTTTATTCCTTAAGGCCATATTTCTGTTTTAGGATCCAATCCAAAATTCCGCATTGCATTTAGTAGTGTATCTTTAGTCTCCCCCAGTGTTGTAGTAATATATAGGAATGTTTAAAAATGCTTTAAAAATACCTAAAAAATATTAAGAAGGTTTTAAAATGTTTCAATTCACTTTCCTTGAAACTTAAAGTGTGATATTAAGGACACATTCCCCACTGCCCTGAAGCATGTGTACTTCATAGATAAGGATCTGAACTTCAGTTACTGGCTCAGAGTGACTTGTCAAGATAACCATTTGAGTGAGTGATGTACTCTCCCTAGATAACCACATGCAGACCCTCGCCCTGTTTGAGATTGACATCTGTGTATTGACGTAATTCATTGATAGCCACCTGGACTGCTGCAGGGGCGGTACAGGCTTTAAAAATGGGGTCCAGACCAGCCAACATGCTCTCTTGTCAAGACAGCCACAAAGGCACGTCCTTTTGTCAGTCCAGCAAACCACACCGCTCCACGCTCCTTTTCCTGTGAGACGACAAAAGAATGGCTAGTAACTCCTGATTGAGACGTGACCGAGCTCTTGGGTGAGAAATGACGGTCCCCTGCATCTGGACCAGACCAGCCCAGCAGCCAGACCCCAGAGAACAGCACCACCGGGATCCCCATTAAGCCTGTACCCTCAGTACCAGGAATTGTGAGAGTAATAAAATGCTGTGTGATTTGCAACTGCATATGTTTTATGTGGTGTAATTCCTCTGGCAATTAATGGAATTATTTTGCATACACTTAAAATTTAAATGAAAGCTTCTGGTATATTTGTGGTATTTTTGGTCCTAAGCCTGCCCTTGGTCCTGCTTGTGTAGAGTAGCCTCTTCGCTAGCAACTACTTGAAGGTCCCACACCTGCACAGTTAAAGTTTATCAAGAGGGATGCCTTAGATAAATGCCCCAGATCCTTTCCCGGGATCTACTTGGGACAATCAGTCTGTGACAATTCTTCAGTATTTCCTTGCTTCTCATGACTTTGATATTTCTATGAGTACTGATTATTTTGTAGAATAATTTGGTATTAGTATTCAAATTGCCATTGTCTGAAGTTTTCTCATGTTAGATTGAGGTTATGTATTCTTGGTGAGAATACTATAGAAGTAATGTTGTCTCTGTCTCGGTAAATAAGTTTAGGGAATATAACATGTTGATATGTCTTGTTACCAATGAAAAGTGTTAGCAAGGATGTGAAAAGAGGGAACCTTTATACACTGTTGGGGTGGCAATGTAAATTAGTGTAACTACTATTAAAAACAGTATGGTGTTTCTCAAAATATTAAAAATAGAACTACCATGTGATCTAGCAATCCCACTTCTGGATTTATGTCCAAAAAAATTAAAATCTGGATCCCAAAGAGGTATCTGCTTTTCCATATTCATTGTAGCATTATTCTCAATAACCAAGATATGGAAACAAACTAAATGCTCATCAACTGGTAAATGGATAAAGAAAATGTATACACATATAATAGAATATCACTCAGCCTTAAAAAGAAAAGGAAATCCTACTATTTGGGACCACCTCCAGGATGGATATAAGTCAGACACGCAACAAACACTGCATGATTGTTGACAACTGACAACCAAATTGACAATTATTTAAAATGTAGCTTTTCTTTCAGGTGTAGAATGGTATCTCACTGTAGTCTATTTTTCATTTCTCTGATAACTAAAAGAAAATGTATCATATGTGTTTCTTGGCTATTCACATATCTTATTTTGAATTGTCTATTTTTTGCCCATTTTTATATTTTAATTGTAATGAATTTTATTGCTAAATTGTAGTACTTTATGTATTATTGATTCAAGCTCTTTGTCAAATATATATTTTATGAGTTTTCTCCCAGCTGCTTATTTACATATTTTGTTTTTTCTAGATTGTGTAAAAGCTCAGACTTATTCAGAATTATATAACAGAACTCTACTTTAGCTCTCTGAAACAAAAGAATGTGTGTTTTGAGAATTTATTGTAAGACTGTAACAACATATTACACACTAAAAATAGGAGATACTACCAGGTCTCAGGAAACAACAGAACAATAGACTTTATGCAAAATGGCAACCCTTCTCCCTGTTTTTGTCATCTCATTGCCTTTATTGGTTCTCATTTTTTGCATCCTTCTTCCTAATAATCATTCTGACTACCTGGAGCACACCCAGATGTTCTAGGATAACATTTTTATCTTAAAGTTAGTTGACTACACACCCTTCATACAAACTTAATTCTGTTTTCCCAGGTAACATAACATATTCACAGGTTCTGGGATTAAGATATGAACATCTTTGGGGGAGCCACTATTCTGTATACAAAAATAAATTTTTCTTCCCTAAGACAAGAGTGTTAATAATTAAATACCTTAAAGTTTGTAGTTGAAGGTGATAATAATATCTGTATTCAGTCTTAATTGATTTTGACACTACCTTTAGATTAGGAGGAAGAATTCTATATAAAATCATTATAAATATATATAAAATCAAATAGTTTATGGAAAAATTTTGGTCAATCTTTATGGAACTTTTGAAATGCCATTCCCTGATTAATTACAAAAGGCCACTGAGAAGGAGGGCCTACTGCAAGTGCAATGCCTTATGACACCATTCACAAGTGGATATGAACATTCCTTTTCTATTAATTTTGCCAATGAATGAGTTAGAAGACTAATATATTTGCATGATCCTCAATTTGTAGCAGATGATCGGAGAACAGAATGAATATTAGACATCAGGTAGAAAAGAAGGATTAGGGTGATGACACAGTCAAGGGAATATGAGTGGTTCAATGTCATTAAAGTACAATATAAACTAAATATCCAGAGAGACAGGGACAAATATAAATAAGGTCCAGATAGGGGTCATACAAAGTCATGTTTTTAAAAAATAAAAGTAAGCTTTTAATAGCTTCTTGGTTCTACTTTTATCTATGTCCTGAGTTACAACTCTATTTTGCTCAGTTTGTATTATCCTTTCTTTGTTTTGGTTTTCCTCTAGTACTTTGTGATTCTTGGTTGCAAGGTCATTTTCTGACAGATATTCTTTTATTAGATATCCAGGGAACACATAATTGTGCTAATGATGCTTGGCCTTGACCTTTTATGACACATGGCTCCCAAGACAGCTTTGACATGATTCGCCTATTATTAGCCTCTGATTCCAGGTAGCTAACTTATTTCTGGATTTATTTCATCAAATACATTATACAATTCTAGATCTGCCTTATGTATAAGAGATACTGCTTGAGTTCTCAGTCAACAAAATTTCATTTTTCTTCTTGAATTGTGTTATAGTTTCTGATTTTACGCTCATACATGCTCCATGAGATTCCCCAAAATAAATCATAAATTCTGTTATTTCAACCACACCCCCAGCCCTTTGATGTACTTGACCTGACCCAGAATGCTAAAAAATGTGTTACTTCACTTCTAGTCTATCGTTTTTCTCTTTTTTTTAATTATGGCAATTTTTGTTTGGCAATACTTATCCTGTATAATAAAAGGCTAATATGCAAATTGACAGAATGGTGGAACAACCGGTTGCTGTGACACGCACTGACCACCAGGGGGCACACGCTCAATGTAGGAGCACCCCCCTGGTGGTCAGTGCACTCCCATAGGGGGAACGCCACTCAGTCAGAAGCCAGGCTCATGGCTGTGAGCACAGCGGGGGTGGCGGGAGCCTCTCCTGCCTCTGCAGCAACGTTAAGGATACCCAAGGGGAGTGGGTCTAAGCCATCATTCAGACATCCCCTGAGGGCTCCTGGATGGCAAGAGGGTGCAGACCAGGCTGAGGGACCACCCAAGTGCATGAATTTCATGCACCAGGCCTCTAGTATTTATATATGTCCAAATGACACTGTGGGAAGTTTGAGTGGTTATGAAGTTTGCAAAATTGATCAGGAAGTCTTTTTGCTCTAATTTTATAAGCTCTTCTTTCTATATTTAAGTTTTACTTGTTTCCTCCATTTCTCTCAGGTTGTTAAGTATAACTTCATTTTCATCACTGTAGCTAACTTAAGAGTTTCCTAATTCTGATTTTCATTAAATCATGGTCAAAAGGGTAGGTGGGATTTATAAAGTTATCACTCTGACAGTAAAGATTTTGAACTAAATATCAAGTACACCCTTGGCAAAGAGTCAAATCAAGTGTTTTGTTAAATCAAGTCAAGTCAAAAGATGTACAGGTATCTTTTTGTATACTTATGGATCTTTCTAGATTGCTACCAAGTTCTCAATGATGCTCCCAATTGCTGTGAGTGCAGTATAAGTGACCTTCAGTTAAATGACATGTTACTACTTTATTTTCTCTTCACAGGACACTTGAGACATGAGTAACCCATGCATTTTTTACTGTAGAAAAAAATGCTGCATCTTTCAATTTTAGTTTTTATTCTACTATATAAAATAAAAATTGTTTTCCAATAAGGTGTGTGTGTGTGTGTGTGTGTGTGTGTGTGTGTGTGTGTGTGTGTATTTACATTTTTACATGAATACAAAAAAAAAAAAACAACAAAATTTATTTTATTCCAGACACTGAATTGCAGCCAAGCTCATTTTAATAGAACTTGGCTGAAATTCTCCTGAGCTAACTCAAATATTGGCTGAGATGATAATGTGTCCCCACTTGTTCAGTACAAATTCAATCGTAATGTGGCAATTTTGCCATTAAAAAGTTATTTGCCAAGGTATTCAATAACTGTGGAATATCTAATGACTAGCTCAAGCACTTCATTTTAGTCACCTTCTGACTGAATTGATCTCAAATGATGCAAGGACCTTGAGACCTGCTGATGAATGCTTAAGTGAGGATTGCTGAGTACATCCTTAGAGTGAGGAAGTATTACTACCTAGTGGCATACATTTAAATCAGTAGATAATTAGAAATAAAGAGTAATTATCTTCTACTTTTATTTTTTTTTTTTGCAATTTGTAAGCAATATTAGTCACCTATTATTGCATCATTCTGTGTTAAGTTGCTTAGGATCCTTTTACAATTAAAATTTGTATAAGTTGGAATAGCTTACCTGGTTAAAATAAAACACAGAATGCCACATTTAACAGAGAAGATACAGAGAAAGGGAACATCTGGGTGGGGACAAAAGGAACTCTTCGATTGGTCTCCTTCACTGTTTTTCACCTTTGTTGGTCTTTAGTTTCCTAGGGCTGCAATAATAAATTACTACCAACCTGGTGGTTTAAAAGAAAATAAGAATCTATTTTCTCACAATTCAGGAAGTCAGGTGTCTGAAATTAAGGAGTCAGCAAGGTTGGTTACCTCTGCCATACTTCTATTCCTTCAAAATGTTGCAAATTTGCCAATCATAAGTTTTTGGTTTGGTAGGCTTTGTGGGAGAAACTTTCCCAGGTCTTTCTCCTAGCTTCTGGTGGTTACACAAAATCCTTGGCATTCCTTGAATTTATGATCTAATCACTTTAATATTTGACTTAATCTTCATATCATTTTCTTCCCTGTGTCTCTGTGTCCTTTCTGTCTCTTATAAGGAAGGACACTGTCATTGGGTTTCGGCCTAACACTAATCTAGTATGATTTCTTCTCTTCATGCTTACTATCATTACATCTACAAAGAACATATTTCCAAATAAGCTCATGTTCTGAGGATCCAAGTGGACATGGATTCTGGGGGTGACACTATAAAGTCCACTATACTTTAGATTCTCTTTTTCATTGTTGCTATCATCAAAATCATTGCTGTTATTATCAAAATCAGACATATTTTGTGTGTGTGTGTGAATTTAGCCACACTGTTTTAGCATAACTATGCCTCCTTGCTATATTTGATTGGCTCATTTGAAAACCTAAGTCTCTGCCAATAAACATTTCTCTTGTGAAAATTTAAAATTGAATTAAGAAACCCCAACTATGTTGTGAATTGAGGATTTGTAAGTAAAACTATGAATGATCACTTTCTGCCAAATGGACTAAAATAAAGAAAAGTTGGCACGCAGAGAGAATAGTGAAGCCAAGAATCGCAAAAGGCCAAATTCAAGAGAGGGAAGAATTATTATTTTTATATAAAATCTATTATTTGAATTCTTTTCCTAGGCCTAATAGTATCTCCTCTTTTTAAAAAGTCTCTAATGATATTGTTATATTCTTACACTCAACTCTCCAAACCCAACATCTTTTGTCACAGAGAACTCCAATGATATTGAATAAGTCTGAACTTTTAAGCATCTTTGTAAAGAAATGAACAAATATTACATATGGGAAGCTTATGCCCTTGGCCAGGTGAGGAGAAAATCAAAGTGAGTGAAACTTAAAGGAAAGTGCAAACTAAGAACAGAGTTCAGCTCACTCAAATAAGTGGCGTGTTATTTTAAAACTCTTCTGTGGTTGGTGATTGGAAGGTTCTATTCTTTTGTCATTCTTTGTGAAAAGAGAGTTCATTCATTGAGACATCCACATACAAGTAAACCCACAGATGGCTAATGGAGCTTTGGGGAAATTAGTACTTATTCATTTGATATAATATTCAGAGAACTTAGAATATCAATACAGACATTTTAAAAATTACGTTGAATGTAATTTATATATTTGTTAATATTTTAAGCCCACTAAAATTTGCCAAGTATCTCATAACAAATATTGTAAACCCATAATTTAACAACTAGCTAATTAAGAGATTAATTATGAAATAGTTATTGAGTACCACATATATGACCAATGCTCAAAAAGCACAAAGCCTACCAAATACAGTAAAGATAAAACTGAAAGTCTTAGGGAACTTAGCAGTGGCCAAATTATGAAATATGAAAATGCTGTGACTCAGAAATAATGGTTAGGATTCAATAAACACTATGTGCCAAATACTATTCTATACATTTGTGTTTTTATATATTTAATCCTTAAGGCAATCCTAAGAAGAAGGTGATATTTATTCCCATTTTAATGACAAGAAAACTAAGGCATCTAGAGGTTAAGTGAATTGTCACTATCACAGACTTGGAAAGCAGTGGGAAAGATGTCAGAACCCAGGCAGAATTTCTTCCAAAAACCTTAATATCTAATAAGAGATACTAAAATGGCACGCTAACTCTGGCAAGAGATCAGACTTCCCAGAGAATATAGCATTCTAACTCAGTATTTTTTTTTCAGCTTTATTAAGGCACAGTTGATAAACAAAAAACTGTACATATTTATTTTAGTGTATGCAATTTGATGAACTTGGGCATATGGACACACCTGTAAAACCATCCCAACTTAGTCTTTAAGGAAGGAATTTATCAAGATTTCAAAATTGAGTGAGAATAGTTTAGGAGGAGGGAACAGCAAATGCAAAGGCACAAATAAATGAACAAAGATTGGCATAATTTTAAATAATAAAATGATCAAGAAGATTTAATCCAGCTAAGGAGTCTACTACACACTGATTTTGAACACCATAAAATAATGATATATTTTAAAATTTTTCTGTATACTTGTATTTCCATTGGTTTCATAACATTTTAATATTCTATTTAATTACTTTTAGTTTAGTTTAATTTTTACTTTTAGTTTAGCAACCTTTACTTTTTCTTAATAAATGTTTTTATTTATTTTTTTAAATATATTTTTACTGATTTCAGAGAAGGAGAGAGAGACAGAAACATCAATGATGAGAGATTATCAATGATCGGGTGCCTCCTCCACACTGGGGATCAAGCCTGAAACCCAGGCACGTGCCCTGATCCCTGACTGGGAATCAAACTGCGACCTCCTGGTTCACAGGTTGAAGCTCAACCATTGAGCCATGCTGGCCGGCCAGGCAGCAATCCTTACTTTCACAGTAAGCTATACAATAAACTCAAAAGATTATGCATCAATTCGACACACTTGGATTCTCCTACTGGCAATGCTTAGCACAGTTCTTTTAACGTCTAAAAGTATACTTAGTGTTGATATTTTAAATGCATACATTTTAATTTTAGTACATTATGCACCATCAATTTATAGCACAAAGACTTCACAAGTGAACACACCTATGTAAACAATACCCAAATGATTAAATAGAACATTACCAACATTACCAAAAGTCCCCCCTGTGCCCTCTCCCAGTCTCTGCATCCAAATGGTAATTACTCTCCTTTCTTCTTAAACCATAGATTAGTTTTGCATATTTTCACATTTTATGTAATTAAAGTCATACATAATGTGCTTTTTTGTGTAATTTTTTTGGCTCAATGTTGTGTCTATGATTATTCCATACTCATGCTTATAATATTGACCACTTTTAAGGTATTCTAGTTTTTCATTTATCTCTTTTCGCAACTTAAATATATTTATTTTTAATTTTCTGTCAAACTAGCCCATAAAATTAATTTTATCAAGAGTGATTACACACATCTGTTATTAATTTGGTTAATTTGCCTACCACTGGATTTCTTCCCGTGTTTGGAAATTTTGTGTTTCAGGGTTATTTTGAGAAAGTAAGTTTCTAAGTTTTTTTCCTCTTTTCTTTCCTGTTTAAGAGTGGGATGTCTGTAGGGGTCCTTAACTTCCCTAGATCTTCAGGTCTCCAATCCAAACCCAAGTCTCCTTGACATGTTTTAGCACTCACACTCAGGTATAAGACTGATGGTTTTGATCTTACAAAAATGGTTGTTTCACAACTTTGCATATTCTTACGTGGTTGCTAAAATTTGAATTTTGGCTGCTAAATGCTTTTGGTATAACTCAATGGCACTGTTTTCCAGGCATGGGAGCATGTTTTGAAATAAAAAATTAACCCCAAATTGGCTTTCTAATTAAGAAAATTAAAGCACATATGAATTTCTGTTCACTGCTGATTCCTTGGTGCTATCCTGATAAAAGGGATGAAGTTATACTAAGGTAATAATACTTCCTGCGTTGAGTCATCCATGCTACTTTAGTGGGCAGGATAATTATTAGAAGGTCAAAGAACATACACTTAGGGCAGAATACATTCCTACAAAATTGAGTATTAGCATTGTAGAGCCAAGAATTTTAAGCCCAAGCATAAAGACGAATAGCTCTTTGACCTGTTGTCCAGTAAACCCCATCTATATGGGTCCAGGAAATTTTATTGTTTGCACTAGTGGCCCAGTGCATGGATTCATGTACATTGAAAGGAAGTTAATTAGAAGGTGGCCAGCCAGGCAGGACTAGGCAAGATGGGCTGGACATACTCTGGAGCCAACCTCCCATGACCCCTCCCTAGCCAGCCACATCTGAGGCTGCAACCATGGCTCAAAGAGCGTCTGAGGTCACTGCAGCTCAGCAGTAAACTAGAATTGGGGCCGACCGTGCCCCAGGGACAACATAAGCCATGGCTTAAGGTGGCAGGCAGGAGCAGCAGGCAGCGTTGGACTGCTGGTTTCGGCCCAAAACCGGCAGGCTATGCAGAGGGACCCCACCGGTGCATGAATTCATGCACTGGGCCTCCAGTTAGTACATAATTTCTTAAATTTGCCATTATCTTTCAGTATGCCCACAAGAATAGTTGGAGATCAGTGCTTCTAAGTACACCTTCTCAACTGACAACAGACCCCCCCGCAACTTAACTTAGTCGTTTCTTGGGTAATTTTGCTGCATTTCTGCTCTCTTCAATTAACCAGTAAATGATCAAGAACAGGTTTTACTTCTGTAATACTACCAACAGTAAAAATATATTTTTATAAAATGATAGTAAAGGAGCTACCCTGGCTCTCACCACCGTGTTTCCCATCACTAACATCACCATCAAATGTAACCCTTAGTCCCAAATACCTTTGTCTCTTCTATGTCTAATCTGGTGCCAACACCAAAATCTGTGCCTGCTTTCTTGAGCTAGCTCTTGATCAGTTTTGAAACAAAAACAGTTAAATAACAAAGTGTTCTGATTTTTATATTGCTTTTTAAAATAGTTGTATATTTAGTCCATAATTTTGAATGTAACTTTTAAAAAATGACAAGATCAAGTATGAAAATGTTATGAGTTCCTATAAAATATTTTAAGTATGTTTATTTAAACCATTTGTTCTAGATATTCTGTATTATAAATGGAAATATAAGTCCTAAGATTTCATCACATGACAAATAAATGGATCCTTTAGAAATGTGGAAACCTAGTATTTTAAAAAGTTATAAAGATAAAATTTCTCTCACCTATATTCAATGATATAAAAATCAAGAAATAATTTGGAAGAAAACAATTTTTGATACCTATCCAAAAATGTCTTTGCTCATGGAGCAAGAATGTAAAACAATTATAAAATCTAGTTTTCAAAAGTCAGTCTGCTATTATTTCATTAGGCTTGTGTATTTACCATAGGTGATTTATATACAGTACGTTTTCCTATAGGCTTTCAAAAAAATATGACCACACAGAAGACATATTCAATGTATTTTAGGTACCTGTCACTACCATATGTGACCACTGAGTCAATTTGGCAGATCATGATATTTTTTTCCACATACAAATTATTTTCATCATCTTATACAGAAATGTAAATGCAAAATACTTTTTTCAGGTGATGACAAAATATAATAAAAATATTTCAGGAAAACTAAGATTTATGATCGTTTTTCCTACTTGTTTCTTTGTCTAGTTTTTAATTTGTATCTTCAAATACCCCATTATTTAACTTTTAAGTAAAGGCTCTGCTACTGAGTCAGCTCTGCTTCCTTCAAAATTAGATCTGGTCAGTTTGCCATATTTTATTTTAGGGATCACAGTTAGGTCTTCAAACTGATTTTAAACTTTATTCTGAACTATTCAGAACTCGCTTTGAGAATTTGCATAAAGACATTTTTCACAGCAAAAGTTTGCAAATAATATTCTAGAATATGAATTAGACTTCAGAGGACTCTTGAATGTTTGGTAAATTCAGTGTGCATTTTTCTTTCCCAGAGATAGATAAATGTACCAATATCATAAACCATCTGAGAGATAATATTATTCAGCCAGAAGTGCCAATCTTTTTACATTTTACATATATTTTGCATTTCATTGTGATATAGACAGATCTTTAGTTGTAATTTGAAACAAACATCATGTTTGTCTCCAAAACATGTCAGGGTTTCTAAAAAAAATAGCACTTTAAAGCAGAGTGGTTATAATTTATTTTGATAAATGTACATAGATTAGAGACAGCCAGAGCTGAAAATTATGCACTGTGTGGATATAATGCCTAGATTTACCTTTTGCCAAAACAGATTATATTTCACAAAGAAGACTAAACATTTTAATAAATTGAATTTTGAATCTCACTCTTAAATTTTCCATGAGTAAAATTAATATTTTAGCACACAAACAGGCAAATGCTGACAGCAGTCTCTCCTGTTCCAACAGAGCTATGTGCTGAACAAGGGTATAAATGAACAGGTTTTGGTTTTTTTATGAGAATGAAGAACACAAATGGTCAAAACCCCAACCTATATCTGTTTTGGTTGCTAAAAAGTATCCAACAAAGAGAATTTTCCTTTTTAAATAAAAACAGAGCAGTATACAAGGTTCTTTAATAACATTGCTGAAAGGCATGCAACTTTTCATAGAGATTCTATCCTGCAGTAGACTGCATCGGAGTCTGCCTTAGAACCCCAAGAGTGTTAACTCACTAGTTCTGTATGCTGCTAGCCTAAATGGTGTCTTACTTAATCTTTACTGCTTCCATTTTCCAATTTCAGGCTTATTTATGCAAACATTTATTAACTCCTTCACTGAGCGAGGAACACCTTAGGCAGAGCAACACTGAAAGAACATATAAATCTCTAAAGTATGGTACAGAAAAGGCAAAACCTATTAGTACCAGCTGTACAAATGGGAAACCCAAGAGTAGTAGAATTTAAAGAACTTGCTAAAAAATCAGAGAATGGAAGTATGAACTTAAATTTAATTGTATATACCATCAAGGAACATATACCTTACGTATAGCATAGCCAGAAAAATTTTATTGTAATGCTGCAGAAATTGTAGTCTGCTCAAATCTTCAGTGTATGGCATTCACTATGCAGTTCTATGCGATCAAATTTTGAAACATACTAACAGAGAAGTGCACTTCAATTTCACATCAATACCCTATTAATCCTACAAAGAACAACAATGCTGCATTAATGAAAGACTGTGAATGACAGATAAAGGTAATGGTTTTAGAGGATTGTCAATTCTTTGAAATCTCCCCTGCAACCCAAGAGTAAGCCTAAATTCTAAGGCAATGGAATAAAATTTATTTTAGAGCATTCACATTTTAATAGAATAGTAAAATAATTTCAATATGATTTATCCAAACATTGATTCTACAAAAATGACATACGGGGGGTAGGGGAGGTCGGGGGGAGATCAAGAGGGGAAAAAAAGGAGACATATGTACTACTATTTGTAATACTTAAAACAATAAAAATAAAATAAAATTATAAAAAAATGACATACACAAATATAAATATAATTTCTTTAAAATTATATTTATATACACACACATATAAACTCATAAATATTCATAAACATTTCTTAGGGACATTTTATCATACTTAAAATTGTAGGTATCTTTATATAATTATATATATAATTGTATATATAAAAATGCTAAAATTCAATTAGCCTTACCAAATGTTTTATAACTATACTAGGGGCCCAGTGCACAAATTCGTGCACCTTGAAAGGAATTGTGTGCCACGAGGCTGTGGTAGGCACAGGGGCAGGTCTCGGCCCATCCTCCATGCCCCCACCCAGCTCCTCCTGCTGTGGCCCCCAGTCCCCTGTCTGCCCATAGCCCTGCTCCCACGTGCTGACGGCGCTGGCCCTGCTTGCAACCACTGATGGTGCAGAGCAATTTGGGCCGCCGCCAGCTGTGGGTGCAAGTGGGGCCGGTGCCATCAGCAGGTGTGAGCAGCAGCTGCTGCCCTGATTGCCCCTCAGGAGCAGGGGGAGGTGGAGCTATCAGGGCTGGCAGCCGCCACTTGCACCTGCTGATGGTGCAGAGTAATTGGGACAGGTGCCAGGCACTGGCCGTGGGTGCAAGCAGTGGCTCCAGCGCCAGCAGCAGGTGAGAGCGGGCCAGCAACGGCAGCAGGTGAGAGTGCACAGGAGCAAAGAATTTTCAGTAACCACCAGAGGCTTGCCCTGATGACAGCGATCCGTGCCCCGCCTTGGTCTGGCGCCCCTGCTCACCTGTTCCACCATCCCACCACAGCCAATGCCCACCATGTTTCACACATCCCCCCGGGTGGTCAGTGCACGTCATAGCGATCGGTTGTTTGGTTGTTCTGGTTGTTCCGCCATTTGGTCTATTTGCATAGTTGCCTTTATTATATAGGACACAATTATTTTTAAGTGCCCATGTGATTTTCTTAACTTAATAACCAAATTTGAATGCTAAGGCTATCTAATTTAAAATCTGTTTGATATAAAAGTAACATAGCATGTACTATCTAATTTATAAAAACAGCAATGCTGTTGTAATGGTCAAGGTAAAAAGATAAACCAACATATTTGGGAGAGAAAATAATAATATTTTTGCCTCAGATAGAAAATATTAAAACAGTTGTAATTCATAAGTGGGTGTATGTATATATATATGTATATATATATGTATGTATATAGATATATAGAGAGATATAGATAGATATCTGTCATCTATCTAGCCATTCTGTTAATTAATAATTCACTAACTTCTCACCTCTTTCTCCATTTCCCACATTCCAGGTTAGAATAGGATATTTTCCTTTTCAGCTCTCGGTGACCATGTGACTCAATTCTAACTGATGTGACCTAGAAAGATTTTCCAAGGAGCATTTAAAAAAGTTTTGGCTTTTTTGATAAAATGAATAAATGTATCTGGCACAAAATCATGCTAATTATTCACTGCTATTGTAAATAATGAAAATAATGTTAATTGCATGCTTCACATAACAACATTCAGCAATGTTGTGGATTCACTTGGTGAATGTAGACAGCCCTAAAAATCAGTATGATATGCTTTGGAGCTCATATATTCATGCACCAGAGTAGCTTATTTCTAATTCAATTATAATCTCCTTATTTATACTTCTTGCTATCCTATAAAGTATTTTTAGATAAGTGCATGTATTAATCAATTAAATACAGTGTTTCTCTCATTTACATACACCATTAGTTGTTTAATTGAGTTTAAGAAGCACTACCAAAGCGAACCCATAGAATTAAGCATGACTTCACATCTAAATAAACTGAATCATGTTGAATGAATTCAGCCAAATAACTATCTAATGATGAGAACTGGACTACCAGTAAGCCCTATTGGGATAAAAAGTTAAGTAAACCCCATTCTCGATAACTTAATGGTTCATTGAAGAGGGCAGAAATGCATCAAAATTACCTAAGAAACTAAGTTAAGTTGCAGAATCTGTTGGCAAATGAGAAGATATACTTAGTGCTGATCTCCAACTATTCTTGTGTGAATACCTCTCTGTTGAGAGGAAGCACCTTATAGCATAAAGGTTTTAATTTTCTAATTAGTGCTCTCTCTAGGCATGGTCAGAAGCAACTTGGAAGTTATAAACTTTTCAACTTTCTCTAATTATTAAAAATCAACACACATACGAATATACAGCAGAGATAGAAAATGAATCACATGGACACAAAGAAGAATTTGCTCACTATGGTGGTAGCCTAATAACAACTGGGCCAGCTCAAGGCAGGTCAACAGGACTAGAGAAGAGACTCAGAAACATGGCTCTGTGTTGCCTGTCCACTGCTAGACATCTAGTATATGTGCTCCCTACATCCTCTACAGAGTTTGTTTTTGTTTCTAAGAAGACTAGCAGTAATTGATCATCACATCATTTCCATAAAGAATTTCTTCTTCTGTTTCATTGATTGTATCATACCTACATTTTCATAATATGAGATTCTCTTTCCCTGACATCTCCTGCATCTAGTCATTGAGTTGATATGCATAAAGTTTCTACTGTTTGAAATGTATTATTTTAAGAAAAGCAAATATTTAAGGAGTGCCTACTATGTTCCAGAAAATACACAACAAATGGAGATATGAATTTTGTTGGAGAGATGGAAAAAATTATAATTGAAGGTTTTAGTATGTTAGAACAGATGTGTACTTAAAGTGCTAGGTGAGTACCTCATTTCTAGTAAGAATAGAGTCCAAAGGAGCAACTGGGCTAGAGCTGAATTCTGAAAGATGAGCAGTTTATTAGGCAAAATATAAGTGCTGGCCCCTCTGGGGAGAGACATAGAGTTCAGTCTGCATGGCTATAAAATGAATTGGGGTATGGCAGAAAATGAGGCCTCATGTCATGATAAATGGCCAGTTTTATAAATTTTAGAATATACAGAATCATTGAAATGTTTTATAAATGAAAGGGATATGTTAGATTTGCATTTTAATAAGGTAGGTTTGGCTCCATAAAAAGTGGATGGGAAGTGAATAACTGCAGGGCATTTATGGGGACCAGTGGATATTTGAGTTTAAAAGCTGTGTCAGGTTTGAATAAGTCAGCCTGATCTAGGTAGGTTGAAGCAAAAAATGCAGGATATGGTCTTACTTTGATGTGGAGTAAAAGCATCACGGAAGATGTCAGAGTGGAGGACGGAGGGTGTAAATAACTGGATTGTTATTTCCAGAGAGGTCTCTGGCAAATCTATGCAGGATTGGCTGGAAAGGCTGTGGGAGTGAGGATGTGAAAATGATTAGGAGTCATTTGCAATAGGTTGATTCCTAAAGAACATGTGGCTAGAATTTGGTAAAGGCAATGGTTATAAAGAAAAGAGTAACTTGAGAGATAGATCCCTTGTTTGGGATTTTTCACTTATGACTCACTTTTTGACTATCTTATATACTATATAAATTTAATTTATTTTGCTTATTGTTTCTCTCAAGAATCGAGTATTAGCTCTGCAAAGATAAATCATTTGCCTTTTTTTTGCTCAGTGTTCCACCCCAGCAACAGTACATCATGTAAGTTTGTTGATTAAATGAAAAAAAAAATGTATCACGTTACAGAGACATAAAGAGCTTTAATCCCATCACATATCACTTAGTATTGCCCACAACATCTCTAAAAAATCCGGAAACAACTCTCATAGTTTTCAGTCTAATTCTTATGGAGATATTTTTAAGTGTTAGAAATAGTAGTTTTAATACATTATTACTAAATGCAGCTTATTATCATTATTTGCAGTAGTTGTGTTCTATGAAGTCACTATAAACCTTTTATTAGCAAACACCAAATCATTGCTCCAAGGGGAACTATGTATACATATCTCACATAAATAACCTCAAATTCTAAAAACACTTCACCTTAGCAAATTCTGTGTTTTTTTTTTTTTCTCATTCACAAAAGATAAAATGAAGTTCAGAATTGTTAACTAAGTGACTTGCCTGAAGCTGCTCAATTAATAGGTGCCAGGTTTGGGATTTAAACCCAGTGCAACTAGACCCAGTACTGGAGCTTCATACACTAAACTGTCCCCCCACCCCCTCACTCAGCTCCATCCTCTGGGCATCTCTGTGTGAGAGCTGCAATGGAAATTCCTAGTTACTGCTCTCTCCAACCCCAACTGGGAACACGCATCAGGCAACTCAGCCTTTTCACAGCTCTGTGCATGCACTCACATGAGCATGAAAGTGCACCAGGAGCATTGATTTGGGGGTTATTAATATATTTTAGTGAGTAAGAGAATTTGCAAATATGGAATTTCCAAATACAGAATGCCTGGATGAGGACAGACTGTACTCCCATTTGTATGAATAGGTAATAAGTAGACCCTTCTGTGTTCTAGAATATTTTATCTTAAACAACTAAGGTATTTGTCTTAATAAGAATCAAACATTAGCCACTGTTATTACCACACATTATTTGACATTTGATTGACTTAACTAAATTATCTTGTGATTTGGGTTGGATATGGAGACATCTAAAGTATTCTAACCCTGTAATCATTTCTTTTCTTTATGGATTCACTTCACTGTTTTAATAAATTCTCTCCACACTTGTCCTTTCATAAAAGTCTTAGACTCTTTAATATATGGTCTTAAGTGCAATCTGTAACACCTGCCCTCAATTATTATCTTTTTAAAATGTATGTATTTACCACAATATTAAAATGCAAATTAATTATGAAATTCCAAGTGTTTAATTTCAGCTAAGTAAGAACTTAGCTTTTGATGTTAGAATACTAATCTTTTGATGTTAGAATACTAAGGAAATTACTCCACAGTTTACACAAAATCAGAAGGATTTTAGCCAGTGAAGAGGCACAAGACAAGTGCAGAGAGCACTCAGAATATTTTCAAAGTATTTTAAAAAACACAATCCTGGAACATCTTGATTTTGGAGATCAAGATGCTTTCCTATAAAGAATAATTAGAATTTCCTTTTACCCAAACTCCAGAATTGGGAGACAATAAATTTCTGTTGTTTTAACACACCCATTCTGTGGTATTTGGCAGCCCTAGGAAATCAAAACAACCTTATACTTCAAAAAATTGTAGTTGTTGTTGTTTTTTAACAACAACAGGGTAGGACTGGGCCTAAACGGGCAGTCAGACATCCCTCTCACAATCCAGGACTGCTGGCTCCCAACTGCTCGCCTGCCTGCCTTCCTGATTGCTCCTAACTGCTTCTGCCTGCCAGCCTGATCACCCCCTAACAACTCCCCTGCCAGCCTGATTGATGCCTAACTGCTCCCCTGCCAGCCTGTTTGCCCCTAACTGCCCTCCCCTACAGGCCTGGGTCCCTCACTACTGCCCTTCCCTCCAGGCCTGGTCACCCCCAACTTCCCTCCTCTGATGACCTGGTCACCCCTAACTTCCCTCCCCTGCAGGCTTGATCACCCACAACTGCCCTCCCTTACAGGCCTGGTCCCTCCCAACTGCCCTCCCCATCTGGCCATCTTGTGGTGACCATCTTGTGTCTACATGGGTGTAGGATCTTTGACCACTTGGGGGCAGCCATCTTGTGTGTTGGAGTGACAGTCAATTTGCATATTACTCTTTGTTTAGATAGGATTTCTTTCTTATTAAAGTTCTTTACCTTCAAAATCACTTGGGATTTCCTTAAAAATATACATACTATAATGCTTTCAGTTCTTTAATTTCTTGAAAGGAAAAGTTGAGGGAATGGCAATGGAGGACCTTTCCAACTTCCCATTAAACATTAATGAGTATCTGCTATTCAAAAGCAACAAGAAATTGAGATAAAACATGTCTACAATGAATGTAGATGCCAAAAATAAACCAAGATGATCATGTCTTGGCTTATCTATTTGTTGTTTGTACAGAGAATTTCAGGAAGCACTCTGCTTTACAACATAAGTTACACCTATTTTCAGCTAATGGCATTTCACATTCTCATGGGTCATGTTGTTTTTCCTAGAGAAACCACCAAGGATATTTGCAATGTTATTTTTATCAATTAATGAATTATTAAATATCAAGTAATTTCCAAATAATATTCTACACACTACAAAGGAATGTTCAAAGAAATGATATTTCCCTAGAAATGATATTTTTTTGGAGCATTTAATCCATTTATGTTTAAGGTTATTGTTAATAGGTACTTGTTTGTTGCTGTTTTTTATTCTTGATGCCTGTGCTCCTCTCTCTCTTTAATCTATTTTAAATTCGTATTCTTTTTTTATGCGGATTCGTTGCTTTTGAAGATATATTTAGATTCAGTATTTTCTTACAGCTAAGATGAGTTGGTGATTCTTGGTCACCCTCACTGTCCACTGAGGTGTTTGCTAACCCATTTATGGTCTGCAACCTGATGATCTGATTGACATAGAGTACCTTGTTTAGTTGGAAATTCCCAGCAGGCACAGCTGCCCTAGAGTTTGGCCACTTAAATGCCCAGAGAGATGACTCAGGCAACACAGATGCATGAACGGTGCTCTACTGCTGATGGCAGTTTTCGTGTTTACATTTTATGTTATACTGATGTCTAGCACATAGACAAAATACTTCATCTGCCACTTTGTATTAAAATGCAGCTAATGTCTCATCTTACTCCAGATGTAAATTATTTAATTTTATTTAATTCTTGGGATAACCACATGGGTTGAGTATTATTATTATTATTCCCTTTACAGTCAATAGTTAAGGAAGTTGTGAATAATAAACACATTAATGTGTATGAAGCATTTAGCTTAGGTCCTGATATTTTATGAGGAGTTAATATTCTATTTGTCATTTTTATTGGTGTTTTTTGAGGTAAGACTTTTCAACAAGACAGGACAGGCACAGAGTTTTGGACAAGACAAAGCCAAGTACCCAGGCCAGGTTCTATTGTTAGGTAGATGGCAAAAGTGGCACAGTCCCAGCTTAAACCAATCTCTTCTACCTGAGTGCTTCCTTCTCATAGAGTGCACTAATGAGACCTGTCTTTGAGAGACACATTGTAAAGTGCTTTGTTGGAAATGGGAAATGCACTTTTAAAAAAAAGTGTCAATGCAAGTTTCATTCATTGGTCTTCTTAGAAGAGCAGGTGGATTACCTTTCCATATTATCTTAACTCCAGGGAAGTTTCCTTGTGATATGTGTGCATTTTCTAAAACTGAAGCCAAAGTCGTTGATACTTTTCATGGCAAGCATGAAACTAGCATTATTCCCTTGTCAATACCTAAAGGCACTTAGTCAGCAGAATTCTATTGTGAATATCTATGAGGGACCCTGGAGTCTTACATATGCATGGATAAGAACTAAGTTCTCATTCCTCCCGTATTGACTAGACTCATATATTAAATAAAATGGCTTAGGTAGCAAATATAAGAAGAGCTTTTTATTTCCAAGATGCTGTTCTTAGCAGAATTAACTGTCATCCTATCAGAATGTTAATGCATCATAGAAAGGCAACCTTGTTGGTAGCATACTATATGGTAAACCCTTTAAAAATCCTAAAAGTGTGTTTTTAAAAGGAAAAAACTTTGAAAGACTGTTCAGTTACGTAGGTCTTGTAAAAAGCAAAATATTAGGCCACATGAAATTCATTTTGTAAGTCAGAAAGCCATCTTAGAGTTTTTGTTATTGTAGTTGCAGTAAATTATTATTTTTTTAATGCCAGATTTGTACGCTAGATTGTGAACTCCTTGTGAGCCAAGCCATGTCCTATTGTTCACCACTGTATACCTTGCATCTGGCATAGTGCCTAAAACCTGATAGGCACAGAATAAATAGGAAAGTAGTAAAAAGCCAAATAGAAAATGTAAAATAATGACTAATGTATAGCAAATGAGATGACACTTAGGAAAGATTATATATCAAAGTCCTATATAGTAGAGTTTTTTTAAAGTCTATATTGTGATTGTCAAGCACAGGGCTTAGAATGCATAGTCCTGCAAGGTACTGTGCTATAGTGTAGTAGCTAAGAAAGGGGTATGTTGGGACTAATTTGGGGCTGCTGTGGTTGGTGAGTCTGAGTTCTTCAAAATACTTATTCAGCATTTGTGCCAGGACTATGCATGGTGACTCTATAATGGTTCCATGTCTCCACTGCTAACATGCCTTAGGAAAAGCAGGGAAAGAGGATTATATATTATGAAAAAGAAAGCATCAATGAAAACAAGTCACATGCTGATAGCTGGGTTCAGTATACTGGAACAAAGTGCCTATATTTTTAGTTTGGATTTTCTGAGTTGCTGAACCTAAAAATTAAATTTTTCACTTACCTGCTTGATTAAAATCACAGATTTTAAATCCAGTGGATAAGTGCCCTGACTATTTAAGGATTCAAAGATTATGTCTATGTGATGTCCGAGGCAAGAAAATAGTACCCTGTGTTCTAATGAGCAGAGGCTGTTTGTAAATATTGAATATGGTGTGAATTGAAGCCTTCTCTGCAATAGTTACAGTTGCATAAAGAGGAGTGATGGTGAGAAAAATAAATAAATAGAAGTCCTGCAACTGCTGTCACAATGGAAATCAAAGAATAAAAGGGTGTGTGGGGGTGAGGGGAGTCCATAGAATCTTTTCTCTAGGCATTACTCCTTTTATCTTGGGTGTCCCTTGAATACTTTCAGATACTGTCAAGCCAAGAAAGAAGAAAACAGGTGTTAGTGGAAAGACCTAAAAATCCAGCTGCTTCTGTCTCATTTTAGAGACGAAGAGATTAAAAGCTATAGAAGTGGATTAATCCGCCGTCATAGCCTCCCATCTCCACATGCAAAATTATTTTCACTGGAAGATATGAAGTCTCTGTCCCTACTACTCAGGAGTTTCTTCTCTAGGGTTTCTCACATTTCAAGTGCAAATTGCCATTTTTACAGGTTATGGATAAAAAGTCTGCTGGCTTTTGGTTTGGAAATTTCCCTAAACCCAGACCCTCTCTTGCCTTGGCTCAGTGGTCGGCAAACTCATTAGTCAGCAGAGCCAAATATCAATAGTACAACGATTGAAATTTCTTTTGAAAGCCAACTTTTTTAAACTTAAACTTCTTCTAACACCACTTCTTCAAAATAGACTCGCCCAGGCTGTGGTATTTTGTGGAAGAGCCACACTCAAGGGGCCAAAGAGCCGCTTTTTGCAGACCACGGCCTTAACTCATTGGCCTCCCTCATTACCGCTCTGGCCATGGTTTTGTACCACAATATTTGCTTTCTTGTCTGAAAGCACTTTTACCTAGTTTTGTTGGCATCATTGGGGATATGCTAACTCAGTGTACTTGGTTCTTCTTCACAGCTGACCCTTCAAATATGGCAATTCAACGTTTTCCTATAAACTTAAACTCAGCTAATGAGTATTCCTGTGTTTGGTATTTATTTATTGGATCATTTATGGCAAATGCGAGTCCTGTCCCCACATTGTTTGACAAATCTATTGTAGCTGAGGCAAAAATTGTAGTCAACAAAGAATGACACATTCTCCTGAATTCTAGATCTCCCTTGCCTACTCCATGAAACACTGTAATGTTTATATATTCTTAGGAAAGGTGCCTGTGATTGACGCAAATAAACAATTAACCTTAGCCTATGATTTTTCTTAGAACACTTTACATATAAATTGCTTGGGGTAGAGCAGGGATTTCCATCCTCAGCTCTACAAACATTTGGGGCCATACCATCCTTTCTTGTAGAGAGCTGTTCTATGTTTAGCAGCACCTGCATCTTCTATTCACTAGATGCCCCAAGTGGCACCCAGCCCAGTCATAACAACAAAACGTGTCTCCAAATTGTTACATGACTCTTAGGGGAAAACAACTATAACCACCTGAGAACTCCTGGTGTAGAGTATGGCACATAGCAAGCAACTCAAAACAGTCACTTTTAAAAATAATTTTCAAAATGTTGTTGATGTAAATTTTATATACAGGGGCATGCACATCCTAAGAATATAATTTAATGAGTTTTTGATAGATTTATAAAGCAGTATAACCAAAATTTTAAGACATAAAAACATTTTCAGCCCCTTTATAGGTAACCATTTTTTCTCCTTTCTATTGACAGAAATTGTTTTTGCTTATTCTTAAACATCACATAATTGGAATGAACATGTATTGCAAACGTTGTTTTCCAATACGTGGTTACCATTTTCAATTTCTTAAGTGTCATTTGATGTGAAGTCTACTTTATGTTTGGTGAAATCTATTTTATGCTGTTGTTTTTATGATTAGTGCTTTTTGTGTTCTAAGAAATATTTGCCTTGCCAAGGCCACAAATATATTACCTTACATTTTCTTCTAGAAGCTTTATAATTTTGGCTCTAAGGTTTATGAACCATCTCAAACTAATCCTGGTGGTTGGTGTTATGTAAAGATAACACTAGAAATGTAACCTAGCTGAATTAACTATACTCCTAATGTTTCTGTTTCCTCCACTCTAATGTAGGGGTGAAGTAAGGATTAAGAGGGCCAACTTATATAAAACACTGAGAGCAATGCTTAACATGTAGTAATTGCTCAATAGATGTTTATTATTGAAAAAAATCAAACAATATACACATAAGTATGTTTCAGAAACTGCTAAAAGAGATATTCCTTAGTGGATTAATTGTTATAAATGTGAATAAATGAATGGGGTTAATTAATGAATAATTTTTTACTATTTTTCTTCTTATATTGATATACATATATACATATTTAGTAAGATAGATATAGATGTGCATATATATTATGTATAAACATAAATATATATATATATATAAAAAGAGAGAGAGAGAGAGAGAGGCCTGATGCACGAAATTCATGCAAGAGTAGGCCCTCACAGTTGTGGCGGCTGCCTGGATCCCACGGCTGCAGCCCTGGCTTTGTCTGGAAGGTTGTCCGGAAGGACATCTGATCTACTTAGCATAATGCACTTTGGCCTGCACCCTCTCACAATCTGGGATGCCTCAGGGGATGTCAGAGGCCCAGTGCATAGATTTAGCCCAATCCCCACAGGCCAGGCCAAGGGACCCCCACCTGTGCATAGCTTCTAGTCCTATATAATAAAAGCCCAGCAACCATGATGGCAGAACAACTGCTCGACCAGTCACTATGAGGTGCACTGACCACCTCTCGTTCCCTTTTCCTGGCAGGCTCCCATCGCCTGATGGCGAACAGGGATCCAGGGGTGGGTGGCAGGGAATGCGGGCAGTGCCAGGCCGAGGCCCCCACCCTGATGGTCACCCCACATACAGAGGGCAACCCAGAGCAAGGACGGGGCCACAAGCAGGCGAGACCAGCTGACCACTTGGTCCCTCCCCCCTGGCTGCCAGGCTCTAATCACCCAATGGCAAACTGGAAACCCAGGTGGGTGGCAGCAGGGGGTGCGGCCAGATGTGGGCAGCTGGGGAAGATGGCCCTGATTGCAGACTAGGCCTAGGGACCGTACCCACAACAAATTTTGTGCACCAGGCTTCTAATATGCATATAAGTTCTTTGGTTAATCTCGTCCTGCCCTCCCCCCTTTCCCTTCCCTCTGAGATTCATCAGTCTGTTCCACGTTTCTATGCCTGAGCATTGAGCGTCTGCCCCCTTGTGGCCAGTGTGCATCATAGCCACCAGTCGCACGGTCGAACAGTCACTTAGGCTTTTATATAGATAGATATATCCAGAGCAGATTGGTGTATTTAAAGATCATTTCTATTTTTATCACAGTTTATTTATAAGACTGACATGGCTACAATTTCACATTAGAAATAAACAAAAGATGGTTGTATCTAGCCTTAAAACAATGCTATCCCCTCAAGGTGTCCTTAACCTTGGACAGTAAGAGTCTATGTTTACAAAAGGGGAGAACTGGTCCTCTCCTTACCATATGCTGTCCTGCCACTGCTGGACAACCACTGTGGTCCCATTGTCATGGTTCTGAGGTAGAGAACATTATCTGTGTCTTTATATAGTTTAATGCAATGGCTTTTCTTTCTAAATGCCTGATGTTTTATAAATCAATTTAACACAACAATTAGTTTTTTACATGCTAATATTTATATTTTTTAAATTTATTCCTTAAAAAAAAACACTGTTCTTGATAACTGCATGGTGTTTTCAAAATGTTCTTGATGACTGCATGGTGTTTTCAAAATGTTTTAAGTAACATTTTCAATATAACACTAAAATGGTGTTTTATATGCAACTTAAATTATGTTTTATTTAAATATATTTTATTGATTTTTTACAGAGAGGAAGGGAGAGGGATAGAGTTAGAAACATTGATGAGAGAGAAACATCGATCAGCTGCCTCCTGCACACCCCCTACTGGGGATGTGCCTGCAACCCAGGTACATGCCCTTGACCGGAATCGAACCTGGGACCCTTGAGTCCGCAGGCCGACGCTCTATCCACTGAGCCAAACCAGTTAGGGCTTAAATTATGTTTTATTCCTTGATTTTATATACTGCTCTACTGACATTTACTATCCATATTTGAACTCCCATATTATTGCTGTCTTGTAGACTGCAGCTATAAAATAGTATGCAAGACTGAACATTTACCACAAACCTCAAAAAACGGCAGGAGGAAATAGGCTCCAAAACGTAATGTTCTAAAATGACTTAGTGAAGCAGGGATTTCAGTAAATTTCTTCTGTTAGAAAACTACTTTATTTAAAATTTGCCCAGAATTTTGAATAGCAAGTAGGACTAGATATTTTTAATTAATAGCCAATTTTTAAATAATTCTGAACACTTATTATTGTAGGTAAAGTCTTTTGAAATATAATTATATCTTATTCTAATTGAACTTATGATATAAAATGTTCCATTTCATTTTCTTGCTATTTCCTCCTATTAAAAATATTCAAAACTATAATAAATACAGTGTTGATTTCTTTAATCACAAGACCATATTATATATCTATATTCTCTATCTCTCTTAAATGCTTTCTTAACAGTACTTTTTGTCAACCTACAGAAAGATCTCTTAAAATTTCATGAAGTGCAACAAACTCAACTGAATTGACTTATTCGGAATCATTCAGAAAAATAACTTCTAGGTTTGTGACTGGGCTTGCATTTACTGCAGACATTTATTTTGAGTTTTAATAATCAAATCCTTTATATATAATTTTTCTTGAATATACTATTTCACAAAACAAATAACTCTATCATCAAAATATTCAGAATGATAAGAAGTCATCAAGTGTTATAGTGCAAAGATTGCTTTTTGAGAAAAATGTGTCCAGAATTGTTTGTGGATCAGGCAAAGTATAAATAACTAAAGCATAAATTAAAGTAAATTACAAAAGTGCTATTTTAGACTAAATATGATGCTTTATTTACATGGTTCTACAACTCCTCTGAAACTGCTAATGACTAGATCATATTCAAAGTTCTTTTCAGTTTTAAAATAAATAAGGTTGAAAAATATGCTTGCATCACAGACTGTTTAAATTAGACTTTGGGCCCAGCTGGAGTGGCTCAGTTGGTTGAGCATTGTGCTATGCACCAAAAGGTTGGCAGGTTCAATTCCCAGTCAGGGAACATGCTTGGATTGCAGTTCAGTCCCTGGTTGGAGCACAAACATGTCTGTCTGTCTGTCTGTCTATCTATCTATCTATCATCTATCTACCCATTTCTCTCCCTTCCTCTCTCTAAGCATGTCCTAGGATGAGGATTAAAATAGAAGTGGTAGGCTCAAATCCCAAGTACGCCTCCTAAAAAAAGCACACAATTAGACGTTGGGGCTTTGTGGTATTAAAGATCTATTTGACTCATGTGTTAACCAGTTGCCAACCAAGATAATTCCTGTTGAGTTACCCTTCCCATTAGTCACATATTTATATGATCCCCTCCCGCATTTTACTAGGTTTGGTCTATATGACCAACAGAATAGAGCAAATGTGATGGTGTGTCACTTCTAAGATTATATTGTTAATGCAAGGTAGCCTTCCTCTTGGGCATGCACTCTGATTTTCTCTCTGTGAATGCTCAGTCTGGGGAAGGTGAGCTACCAGATCATGAGCCATTCTATGAAGAAGCCCATGTAGCAAACTGTCCTGCCAACAGCCATACAAATGGATTTAGAAGCATATTCTCTATCCCTACAAACCATAACCCTAGCTGTTAGCTTGACTCCAACCTCATGAGATTTTTCTGAGCCAGAACCACCCATTTGAGCCATTCCCAGATTCCTGACCCTCAGAAAATGTGTGAAATAATAATGTTTGTTGTTTTAAGTGGCTATGTTTTGGAGTAATTTGTTATACAGCAATAGATAAGCAATACAACTGACAAAGAAAAGAACAAGGCCCAATACAGTATGTCTTTGGGTTACATCTGAAATGCATTCCTACAGTGCGATGTAATGTGATTTTCACCATAAGCTGGAACCCACCTACATAAGCACCTATGTCACTCACATGGAGCACATACACAGCAGTAATGAAGTCAAACAATAAAAAAATTTAAAAGAAAGATAACAATTCCTGACCTTTACTTGTGGTAAATACAGTAAATAATAAAAAACATAAAGCATGCCTTACTATAAAAGAGAAATATGTAAACTGACTGTCACTTTGTGACACCCACAGCCAATCAGGAGTGAGTATGCAAATTAACCTGACAAAGATGGTAGCTGCCCCGACCCCCCACCACTCTGGGCCTCTGGGCAGCACTCCTCCTCAGGGCCTCCCTGCCATGCTCTACACCTGCAAACTGTCCTTGTAGCCTCCCTGTGGCCCAGCCCCCAGCCTCAGAGGCAACCCTCTGGTGCCTGAGGTTGTAGATCCTTGGTGTCTGGCAGCTCCCTCTACCCCACCCCTGCCCCGCTGCTCTGGTAAACAAAACTCTAGCATTGGAGCAACCCCGAGTGCCAGGGGAAGGAAGGCCTATTCTTGCACAAATCATTGTGCATCGGGCTTCTAGTATGTACATACGTCGAAATGATGGAACTTTTTTTTTTTCATAAATAAATGGGAGATGGTGACATAACCACGAAATGACGTATGTGGAGTCTGACATAACCCGAGGACTGCCTGTACTTCACACCCTTCATAGCAAATCAGGATAAATGAATTGGTCATGGATAATTAAATGATTTGAGGCCCATAAGAAAATTATTTTGCTCTGAAAGGAAATGTTTCTTATATGCATATAAAAAGTAGCAGAACTAGAAATACCATGCGACCCAGCAATTCCACTTCTGGGTATTTATGTGAAAAAAATAAACAAACCAATAAGCATAAGCTCCATGTCTCCCAAGTTCTAGACAGTCCTGAATTTATACTAACAAAACTTACTTGTCAATTTCCTGTTCATCTCTCCTTACCATTCTTCTTTTCTTCATAAATTTCCTTAGCCCTACACATCTGATTCAGTAATTAATTTTAAAGAAGCCCCCTTATACCAGTAGATATTTTAAAATGAAATATTTTTAGAAGCATCCCTGGCTGGGCTCTCTAGCAGGGTTGGTATTAACCACTAATGAATTATTTTCAGTTCTCAACCTGGAACATCCTATACACATAAGCCAGGCGCCTTGGTGAATGGCACATTTGAAGCAACTGTACCAGGAAATGGAACCATCCCAATTATCCCCCACATTTTACAAACATGATCAGACAAATAATTTTGCTTAGTATTCTAAATAAAAGGCAGATAAATAGATGAATAGTGCAAAATAAATTTGAAATTTTATATTACTTAAATAGGAAAACTAGGATTTGAGAAACTATCCTATGGTTTTAGTAAATTACTTTGTCCCATTAAGTAGTTATCTGGTCATGTATTTCAGGTTGGGTCATGATTGACTATTTATAAGGCTGGGTCTTAATATCTATTTGATCTAATAATTGATTAAATATTTGTATTTTCTATCTTAAACTGAGGAGATAAAGTTTGTGTTTCAATTAATGGTGTGTGCTGGATGCATCCTTGATTTATTTCATTAATTCAATAATCATTTCAGCTGCAATCACAGTCACAGGCAGCTAATGTTGCAATAATGGCTTCTGAGAGAAACTAATGCTAGAAGCCTCTAGCCATATTTGCAAATAAGTATCATGACACTCAAAGATCAATCCAGGGGAGCATAAGACTTTGGTGACTTTCAAAGCATAGCTTGCAAATAGTGAATTTTAGAGAGCGCATAGATTGATTAAGGAGAAGAGAAACTAATCACAGATACTTCGAGTCTTATAGTTTTAAAAGACTATGAAAAACGCTTGTCTGCTAATCATACAACTACAATTATCCAAAATTAGCTCATCTATGTCCAAAGTAACATCAAGCATCAGGTTTTATTTTTTTTTATTTTACATGATATCCAAAATCAGTGTTAGGGAGCCCTAACCCTTTTGCTCAGTGGATAGAGCATTGGCCCTGGGCTCAAGTCTGGTCAAGGGCTTGCTTGTACCTCAGCTGCAGGCTCGATCCTTACCCTGGTCAGGGTGAGGGCGGGAGGCAACAAATTGATGTGTCTTTTTCACATTGATGTTTCTTTCTGTCGCTCCCCCTCCTTTCTAGTCTCTCTCAAAATCCATGGAAAAGTATCCTCAGATGAGGATTAAGAAAAAATAAAGATAAAAATAAAATAAAAATCAGTGTTAGGGAGGTAGCTCACTTTTTCTAAAACAATAATGGAAGATAGAAGAATATACAGAATTATTAAAGTAGTTTAGACTCATTGCCTTGATATGTATAAGAATTTCTCTTGTATTAATTAACTGATTATTACATGAATAAGCATGAATTAAAGCATATATTTCTTAGACTCCTTACTTAAATAGTGAATGAAATTTTTAGTACTTCAAAATTAAGTTACAATTATTTTCTTCATAACTCAATTACTTATAAGAATTCTTTATTATTAATATCACAAGTGTTATGAAAATAAACACTCCCCCCCTCTTAGTTTAACAGCAATGAATAACTGTAGATTTAGGTAACTGGAAATCTGTTTCAGTGGGGCTTTGAGGTCAGTTATAGTGTTTGGGCCAC
Source organism: Corynorhinus townsendii (assembly GCA_026230045.1). Classification (NCBI taxonomy): domain Eukaryota; kingdom Metazoa; phylum Chordata; class Mammalia; order Chiroptera; family Vespertilionidae; genus Corynorhinus; species Corynorhinus townsendii. The sequence continues at coordinate 135,826,796 of JAPDVU010000007.1, read as the reverse complement.
TTTTTGTGTTGGCATGTTTCTGTGTATATGTTTTTATGTTTATAGATTCTCATGTACAAGTGGGACATTTCTTTACTGTAACACTTATTGTATTGAGAATGAGTCATGGTACTGAAAAAAAAATAAGCTCATCTTGATGCTAATGAAAGACCTTTAGATTCATATTTGTTCCAAAACTGTTCTCTAAACTTCACACAAACAACTGCATATGTGGCATATTCACTTAGATGCTCAAAGCCATTTCAAACTCTAAATAAAACATATGCTCTCCTACCCACTTCTTTCCTCTCAAAGCTGTAAGACAACTATTATGATCTCTAAAATATTCTCTCTGCATATACCCATGTTCTCTTCCAATTGTTTCACTTCCTGCTGTCTGGGGCAGCTTTTTAAAAATGCAAATCAGATTATGCAATTGGTTCTGAAAACTGTCACTCAAGTTTGAGACCTGGCTCCTCATCATACTTAGATTCTTTTATTTTGATTGGTGCTGAAAGATAAAACACACACATATGCAAGTTCAGAAAAACAAACTTACCTTTTATTCTCCTCTGTCTTCATTCCTTGGCTCATAAAGGAGAGTATATGAGGGGTGGGAAGGACCTTGCTCTTAGATGAGGGTGGGCCCCACAATCTTCCTCTTCTGGCGGTTAGTACATCTTGGGGAGGATGAAGAAAATACAAGTTAGGCTCATAGCTTGATGGTCCCTAAGACTCAGGGTCATGATCCAATCAAGGGATATATAGCCTTACCATTTGCTGGCCCCAGTGGTGTCAAGAGAGACCAGGGGGCATATACCCAATGGGACAAGATTCTCCATAAATGAGATATAGCCTCTCTTTTTATAGGAGGTTAATTTGCTACAGCTGAAGTTCAAGACGTTTTTATTAGATATTCCCAGTTTGTTGACTCTCATCTTCATTATGAGTAATTAGTCATAATTCTCATTGCCTGAATTTTATGCCCATAGGCTTTTATTAATTAGTTAATAGTCTGGGGATTGATTTAAAGGGGTCTTTTTACCTGATGTAAAAAAAAAAAAGCCAGACAAACCAGTACTGGTCTTTCCTCCACTGATTTGGATTATATTCAATACTTCAAACTGCTTTTAGGACAAGGAAAAAGAATCCTACTACAACTTACAATGCCCTGGCCTTCTGAACAGTTTTTATGCTTCTTCTAGTCTAAATGCCTTTGCAAATGTCATTGTACTTTGCTTGAGATATCTCCCCTCTGCCTTTAGTGCATCTTTCAAGTTTCAGCTTCAGTCATTTCCCCATGCAAGGTGAGTCTTATTTCCGTAGTGCATGTGTCAGTGTACTTTTCTGCATAGCATTCACTGCTATTTTTACACATTTAATGCCCATCCCTACCATTAGAATGTAAGTTCTATGAGGCCACAGGCCATATATAATTTTTGTGTGGTACCTTGTATTAAGTAGTGCTCAGTGAATATTTGTTAAATGTATTAAGCAAGAGAACAAAAATAAAATAACTGGATCTTATCAATCTTTAAGCATACACATCAAATGCAAAAATATAATTTCTACTCAGGTATTGGCAATAGGCAGTTAGATACTGGAAAAATAAGTGCCCTTGTTATATACCATTTTAAAGATAAAACGTATCCTATATAATAAAAGGGTAATGTGCAAATTGACCAAATGGCAGAACAACCAGTTGCTATGATGCACACTGACCACCAGGGGGCAGACACTCAATGCAGGAGCTGCCCCCTGGTGGTCAGTGTATTCCCACACAAGGAGCATCACTCCGCTAGAAGCCCGGCTCGGCTCACAGCTAGCAAGCGCAGCAGCAGCAGCAGCAGCAGCAGCAGCAGCAGCGGGAGCCTAAGCCATCAGTTGGACATCCCCTGAGGGTTCCCAGAGTGCAAGAGGGCATGGGCCTGGCTGAGAGACCTTTCCCCCGCCCCGAGTGCACAAATCTCGTGCACCGGGCCTCAAGTTAGAATATAAGAGAAAAAGAAATGGTAATTATTAGACTTGTACAAATAAATAATTGTATATCCTGATACTAACTTCCATCTACAGAGTTAATATTGACTATTTCCACGTCTGGAAGTGGAGTATTATAAAGATGAAATCAACTGTTTTCAAAACATGTGTGATATCAAGTCTCCATTTCAGAGGTTTCACCAAGGACTAAAGCGGGTAAAGGCATTTATGTCACTTCAAGTGTACTGATAAACTCCAGTCAGGGCTTATCTTCACATTAAAATGTTGCTAAAAAAAATATATTTGAAAGATGTGTACATCCATATTAGAGGAACATATACTACTCATGATAAATAATCCAGTTTATGCATCAGTTAAAAAAAAGCAAATAACAAATAACTGCCCACATGAAGGAGAGTTTTGAGCACAATTTCTCTCTCCCTCCAATGAGGAAAAAATTCAGTAAAGAAATGTAGAACATTTGAAAAGCTAATCCATCTGGACTATTCCAGTTTTATAACTAAAGCCAAAGGGATTTTGACAAATAGCATGGTTTCCCCTACTTATCTCTTCTGTGTTAAACAAAATTTCTTTGACAATACAACTGAAGCTTTTTTCACTACACAACCAGATGCTCAGATGGATTCTGAGACAAAATTTGATGTCAAAGGAAGCCACTGTTCAGTGTAAAATCAAATGTCAAGTTAAATACATTTTTTAAAATTAGTTTTTTTCTTTATTGATTAAGGTACTACATATGTGTCCTTATCTCCCCATTGCCCCCCCACCCTGCACTCATTCCCTCACCCCCCTGCTGTCTGTGTCCATTGGTTAGGCCCATATGCATGCATACAAGTCCTTTGGTTGATCTCTCTCCCTTACCCCCACCCTCCCCTGTTTTCCCTCTGAGGTTTGACTTCTCTGTCTCTGGATCTGTTTTTGTTCATCATTTTATGTTGTTCATTATGTTCCACAAATGAGTGAGATCATGTGATATTTATCTTTCTCTGACTGGATTATTTTGCTTAGCATAATGGTCTCCAGTTCCATCCACTTATTAAGTTAAATGGCAAACCAAATGAACACAGGAAACCTCTATTATTCTTTTAGACTTAACATTCAGTCACCAACACTAAACATCATTAGTTTTGAATGCTTGAGGATTCAGAAATCCTATCTAATAAAAGAGTTATATGCAAATTGAACATACCTCCCCTACACTCGTAAGCCATACCCACCAGCCAATCAGGAATTAACCCAGCCAAGATGGCTGTGGCCACAGAGAGAGCAGGAGGCTTGGGTTTCCCCAGCAATGGAGGAAGCCAAGTTTCCACAGCCCTGGCCTGCCTTGGCCTCCACTTAAGGCTACAAAGTTTCAATTATAGAAGATAAATAAATCCCAGATACCAGGGCCTCTGCTTGGGTTTCCAGGGGGCATGGCCAGCTTGCAAACCACCACAGGCTCCTCACCCAGGCTGCCCTGCGCCCCAAGGAAACTCCCACCCTTATCCGGGAAACCCTTCAGGACAAACCAGCTGGCCCCTACCTGTTCACTAGGCCTCTATTCTATCTAATAAAAGAGTAATATGCAAATTGACCATCACTCCAACACACAAGATGACTGCCTCCATGTGGTCAAAGATGACTCCCCCCATGTGGACACAAGATGGCCACCACAAGATGGCTATCATGTGAGGGCAGTTGGGAGGGACCAGGCCTGCAAGGGAGGGCAGTTGGAGGTGATCAAACCTGCAGGGGAGGGCAGTTAGGGGTGACCAGGCTGGCAGAGGAGGGAAGTTGGGGGCGACCAGGACTGCAGGGGAGGGCAGTTAGGGGTGACCAGGCTGGCAGGGAAGCAGTTAGGCATCAATCAGGCTGGCAGGGGTGTGATCAGGCCGGCAGACAGAAGCGGTTAGGGGCAATCAGGAAGGCAGGCAGGCGAGCAGTTGGAAGCCTTCCTGATTGCCCCTAACCGCTTCTGCCTGCCAGCCTGATCACCCCCTAACCACTCCCCTGCCAGCCTGATTGATGCCTAACTGCTCCCCTGCCAGCCTGGTCACCCCTAGCTGCCCTCCCCTGCAGGTCTGGTCACCCCCAACTTCCCTCCTCTGCCAGCCTGGTCACCCCTAACTGCCCCCCCCCCCATATTGGCCTGATTGCCCACAACTGCCCTCCCCTGCTGGCCATCTTGTGGCATTCATCTTGTGTCCACATGGGGGCAACCATCTTTGACCGCATGGGAGCAGTCATCTTGTGTGTTGGAGTGATGGTCAATTTGCATATCACTCTTTTATTAGATAGGATATTGTTTTGCATAAGTTTTTATTTCACATAACTGGAATTAAAGAGTGGAGAAAAGTGTTGCAATTTACTGGATTATAGAAAAGAAAAACGCCAACATACAAATATGCTAAGAATTTAAACTCTAAAAAGAATAAAATGAATTTGAAGAAGTTGAGTGCTATCCCAGAGATGAAGAAGTTATTTGGTGATAGCAGACAATGAGAAAAGCTATCTAGTTTCAAATATAAAATCTGTATTCACAGATTTAGGATGATGTCTGGCTTGTGGCAGGTGTTTAATAATAGATGAGTAAAATGAACATTACAGATGTTGTAACATGTGTTTTAATGTTAAAACTATATTCATCCTGCCTACCCTACAACATAGTATTTTGTGTTTATGTAGGAAAAATGATTTCTTATAAGTATCAATATCATTTGTTATATCATAGCATTTTAAAATCTGACCAAAATACTACACCTAGAATATTCTGGAAATTTAAGAAATTTAAATTATACTATGCTTGTGATATTAATTTGCCTGTGATATACTTTGCCTAACTAATGATACAAAACTTTGGATTTTTCATTTCTTACTTTCTGAGTTTGCATAATACTCAAATCTATGGTCTCTTCTCTCTTTTCTTTTACTCTTTTCTACATACAGTATAGGTAATAGCATTCAATTTATTTTTAGGGAAAGCTATAAATTGTCTAGCAATTTCTGCCCACCTACTTTTTATTACTAAAGTAAACCCTTTTCTTTATAACTCAGCAGGGGAAGATATTGCATTACAATAAAGCAGTGTGTGAAACAAAATATATAAATATTGATTTTAAACTCCAAACCCACCAATTTAGAATTGTAAAAAGGTTAACTTCTAAGCACAGTATATTCCCTCATTGCTGGTGACCATTACTTCCTATTACAAAATGAGTTGGTCCCAGGATCCATGATAAAGTTCTCTCAGTGTTTGTAATCAACGAAAATTAGGCCCTGAGACAGAAACTCACCAGATGGGGATTCAGCTCAGGAGTACTTTATTTTTAAACTTAAATTTAATTTAAATTGGTTCAGCTATTTCTAAGTGGTAAGAGAGTAGTTTTAAAAATTTTGGAATGCAGCATGTCTATTTTTGCATTTCTGTAACTAGGAAATTATTTTTTTCTAAAATAAAATTTGTATTAAAATAATTTTGCATTCATAAAGTTGGTGAAAAACCTAGAAGAAATTATAAATATTTTTTCCTTAAAGATAATTTATTTATTTATTTTTCATTTTTAAAAAAATATATTTTATTGATTTTTTTAGAGAGAGGAAGGAGGAAGAGAGAGTTAGAAACATTGATCAGCTGCCTCCTGCACACCCCCAACTGGGGGTGTTCCTGCAACCAAGGTACATGCCCTTGACTGGAATCGAACCCAGGACCCTTTAGTCCGCAGGCCGACGCTCTATTCACTGAGCCAAACCAGTTTTGGCTCCTTAAAGATAATTTAAAGTCAATTCAATACTTATTATGGTTACTTACACTTAATAATTATTTATTATTAAAACTGATAATTACTACATAGTTAATCCAGTATCAATACAGTATAATTAATCAGAAAATGCTATATTTAATACTGCATACTAATATACAATGTAATGTATTTATAGATTTATAGCTCTCCAACTTCACATCTGTATTGGAATTACCAATTTGGAGGGAATGATTATACAAATTACAAGAGTAGAAACTGCAAATTATAATTTCTCTTTCATCATGAGTTTGCACACTAATATCTCATTTACTCTCTTATAGACCCAATCTTAGTAGGGGCACTGTTCTGAATTATTTATCCAGCAATTCAGTGTTGTTAACTGTGCCATTCACTCCTTCCCATCCTGTAGTACTTGTAACTAGTAGGCTGGTTTAAGATGATAATCATTGACGGTGGAGCACGGAAGTTTTCAAGGACTCATCATATATGAGGCCCCTTTCACCCCATTCCACCCCCTCCCTCTGGCAACTACCACACTGCTGTCTGTGTCCACGAGTTTCAGGGAGTGTGTTTCATCCTTCTCACCCAGCTCCCGGTGGTTGCCATCAAACCTTGGAATTCCTGGCTTCTAAATATGTCTCCCAGTTCTGCCTCTGTCATCACATGACATTCTTCTTGTGTGTGCCTGTGTCCAAATTTCTCTCTTGTTATAAGGACTTAGAGACCACCCTAATATGATACATTTAATCGGGGCTTGAACATATCTTTTTGGGGAATATGATTCAACCCACAACACCTCTTCTTTAACTTCTCCTGTATTAGTCAGGATTCCAGAGAAACAGAACTAACTATGAAATAAATGTGTGGCTGGAAAAAAAAAATGGGTTGGGGCTAGCTGCAGGGCCTTGTCAGATCATAGTTAGAAATTTCTACATGGTTCTGTAAACATCAGATATTTATAGCAAGGGAGCTATTTTTATCAGCTCTGCATTTTTGAAAGTTAGCTGTTTTGACATGTAGAGGATATATTGAGGACATTAGTGCTCGTGTCAGGGAAAATTATTTAAAGTTTATTGCTATGGTCAGTTAAGAGAAGATGAGGGGCTAAACTACTAGAGTAGGTGTGAGAATGCAAAACATGAGATAAATGGGAGAAATGTCATTCATGAGCCATTACATTTCATGTAAAGTACTGAATGCTTATGTAAACCTTAGGTAGTAAATGAAGTACCCCAAAAATTGCTGGCAAAGAAGGTAAATTTATCATTCAATAAATGTTAAATATCTCCCTATAGAGCATTTTATAATGAAACCATCTGATATTATGATAGTGTCATAATGTTTGCAAAATTTCCATTTTTTTCACCTTCTTCTAACTTACCTTCAATATAACAATACAAAGCATAAAACCAGAAAAGAATTTAGGTTTAGCAGTGGAAACTGGCAGGGATGCTCAGGGAAAGGTAAAGCAAATATGGTCTTTTGCTGACCTTACCTCTCCAAAATAGGGTTTGCTAAAAGGTGAAATTAAAACAATTTGCTATGTAAAATTTCAACAATATACATGAGTTAGTCAACCTTAGACAAAAACTGTAGTGTCATTTAAAAATTCTTTGAAAGTGATAAATCACAGCTAACTTCAGAACAATGTAGCCTTTTAACTTTTAAAATCTGGGACTTGTTGCTAATTAGCATCGATAACTGCTAAATATAACTCTCACTTTACTCCTCAACAATTCAGTGAGAATTGAGATTTTTTTCAGTAATGATTTTTTAATCTCCTCATTTCCCTAGATCCTCTTTTAGCATGAATTTTCCACTTTAGCCTTGAATTATATTTCCAGATTTTTATTTATATTAAATTGTATGCCTTTGTACTCTTCAAGAGTATTAACCTAGATATATTAGTATGCCATTACATTTCTCTGTTTGCTGTCTTTTCCAATTAGCTCCTTTATTTAAATTGTAAAGCTAGAATTTCATTACTATGTTTTAATGAATTAGCTTTAATGTCCACTCTAAAGTTCTACCAACTTTCCTTGTATTGTATCAGAAGTTTGTTATATCATTGCTGAATGCTCTACAAGGTAGTAGTTCCCAGTGATACATTATATATTGGTATTTGAAGAGTTAATAAAATACTGTAAGAAGTTGATGTAAAAAGAAACTTTCAGTTTATGGAATCACATTCATTACAGGTACTAATGTTTCCCTAATGTTTGTATGAGGCTGATTCAGGTGTGTAAGAGATTGGTTGAGAGATTCCTTTGTGATACACAATCTCATGTGCCTCTAATTATGCATTTTTAAATTATGCATGTGACTCATTGTACATTCTGTATTTAAGCATCATTACTACTGATTCATAAAGTTCTGCAGTAGCACTGAGGTCTGCCTTACGATTTAAATATCAGGCAATCTGGTTTTCTCTCCCTTGGCACCCCTCCTCCACCCCTTCTCCCAGGCTCCCTATCATCACTTTCCATGTGGTAATTGTTACATTAACAATAGAAAAGTACTACCTGGAAGTAGGATGCTACTATAATAAATATTTTTAAAATGTGGAAGTAGCTTTTTTAAAAATAAAATTTACTGGAGTAACATTAATAGGATCACATAGGTTTCAGGTGGACATTTCTATGTTATAAGATCTGTATATTGCACTGTGTGCCCACCACCCAAAGCCAAATCATCTTCCACCACCATATATTAAAATTGGATAATGAGTAGAAGCTGGAACAAGTTTGAGGGGCATTACAGGAAAAGCCTAGCCTTCTTTGGACTGTAGTAGAAGTGTGGCATTTAAAGAGGCATCTAGTGAGGGCTCCGAGGAAGTGGGAAGTATAGTAGAGGACACCTACATTGTCTTAGAGAATTCTTAAGTCATCACAAAAAGACGATTCACATCAATATGGATATTAAAGCCACTGCTGGTGATAGTTCAGAAAGAAGTAATGAAAATGTTATGGAAAACTTAAAGAAAGGGTATCCTTTTATATGATGGCAAGAAATTGACCTGTACTGTACCATACAGTTGTGTGGAAAGTAAAAAGTGATGAACTTGGCTATTAGGCTGAGAAGATTTGTAAGTAAAATACTGAAGATATGGCTTAGTAATATGGGAGAGGAAAGATAATTGAGGGATGAACTGTAAAGCAAAAAGGAACTGGGACTAGATAATCTGAGAAATTCTCAGTTTATTCAGAGTTGAAAAGACTCTAGTATCAGGGATTCCTTGTGAGGAAAGCATGCTCTGAAAAGGAAGTCAAGGGTGTAGCTAGACAACCTTTTTTTTTTTAGCCTGCAGGGCTCAAAAGGTGAGAGTATTTAATCACACAGAAGGCATTTTGAGTAGATTAGGCACATGAATCATGATTTCCCTCAGTCATCTCAGCAGAAGGCTAGTAGTGATAGGCTTGTCAAGGAATGCTGACAGCCTTTAGAAGCAGGAAAAGGAAAAGAAAAAAAAAAGAAAAGAAAGAAATGAACACTGCCAACACCTTGACTTTAGCCCAGTGAGACTGCTTTTGTACTTCTGACCTTCAGATAATGTGTAAGATAATGTGTGTGTGTTTAAGTTACTCATTTTGTTACAACAGCAATATCAAAGTGTTAAAAGAGATTTTGATTCCCCTGGAGCCTGTTATTACCTAAATCAGTGGTCGGCAAATTGCGGCTCGAGAGCCACATGCGGCTCTTTGGCCCCTTGAGTGTGGCTCTTCCACAAAATACCATGGCCTGGGCGGGTCTATTTTGAAGAAGTGGTGTTAGAAGAAGTTTAAGTTTAAAAAATTTGGCTCTCAAAAGAAATTTCAATCATTGTACTGTTGATATTTGGCTCTGTTGACTAATGAGTTTGCCAACCACTGACCTAAATGAATAAAAGAAGGCTTGAATGAGTCTTTAACAGTGGATTCTGGGTCAGTTTGCTGAGAAAAATACATTTTTAACCATTATTTTTAATAATGGCATCAGGTTCTTTTGCCAGGTTATTCTCTAGAAGGTTCAATTCTTTTAAGAATGTAAGCTCCCTAAAGGAAAAGGTTCTGCATTTTTTATTCTGTTTCCCTAACACCAAACAGCAGCAGTATCTGGTCATGGTAGGCACTGAATAAATAATCATTGACTAAAATATATGAATGAATGAATGCATGAATGAATGAAGGCCTTACTGCATCTTAAAATTTTATTTCACCCTTTTGCTTTAGCAAAAACTTTCATTCTTGGTTAACCTCTAGAATTCATATCCTAAGCAATAGATTTCCATAATAATTAGTCCTTTCAACTTCCTTTTCCCTCTATCCTCTATTCCAGATTAAAACACAGCTCAGATATATCACTTTCCAGTACTTCTTGACTTGCTATCTAAGGTCCTCTGTCTCTAGCTTTACCCTATTTTTTAGCCTAAACTCACTATTCCCCTACAAATATTCTATTTCAGTGACTGCTTCTTTACCCTGAACTTCCCCCCTCTTCATCGTACGGACTTGGAACATTCTGTCCTATCACTATCGTTTCCACCTGTCAAAATCCTACCTAACCTGCAGGTATTTCCCTTAAACTGCCTTTCTTTTTTTTCTTTTTTTAAATATATTTTATTAATTTTTTACAGAGAGGAAGGTAGAGGGATAGAGAGTTAGAAACATCGATGAGAGAGAAACATCGACCAGCTGCCTCCTGCACACTCCCCACTGGGGGTATGCCCGCAACCAAGGTACATGCCCTAGACCGGAATCGAACTTGGGACCCTTCAGTCCGCAGGCCAACCCTCTATCCACTGAGCCACACTGGTTAGGGCAAACTGCCTTTCTTAATCCCATCAATGCACACCTTTCTTTTCTCTGAACTTCCAGAGCAGTTTTTGTGACCTTACTCCCCATTAACCGATAAGCTCCTTAAGAAGAGGGCCCTATAACTTACTCATCTTGCTCTCTCGGAGGAATTTAGAACAGCAGATACGTTTTTTTTTAGAAAGTTCCATCCTGGCACATCCAAGCATTTCAGAGTTTAAATTCTGCCAATTTCTTACATTCTAAATTATCCTATTAGTATTTATCCCACATAAGGAGAGTTACCTTTATTTTCCCATCTGTAAGTGGGGCTGGGAATGGTAGTGAGGTAGCTATTGCAGAAAAAGTAATTCTATGAATAATGGAGAGCTTAACTTTTTTTAAAGCTTGGATCAACATTTGGTGGACTGAGACCTTCCATTTCATGCTACTCTTTTATCAAAATGGACTTCAAACATTTTAGAAATGCTGGATTTAGGCATGTGGTCAAGCAGATATTGAGCCATCAGTCCACATTTCATGGAGTTAGTTCTAGAACCTAACAAGACATAATGTATCTTACCCAAAATCATAACCTAAGATGTTACATTAAATAGTTTTCATGCAAATAAAGAAAATCTCTGTACCCTTTATACCATGAGAATTTGGATTGAAATCTGGAAAGAAAAAAAAAAGTCCAAAGTTGAAATTTTAGTTATTAGTTGGAACTCAAGACACTGAATAATTTAGGTATATGAAGTTTGGAAAACTCTAGGTGTTATTCATTTATTTATTTTGAAACTTAAAAAGGCATATTCAGCTGATATCAAATCTATTTTTTTCACATGGTCACTCACTGAATAAGAAAATTGAATGCCACACAAATTTAGCACTAAGCCATTTGTTCTCTCTCCCTCAAAATGTGTTAGCACAGCTATTATTTGTAAAAATATTCTCTAAATATTGAATTTTTAACAGCAATTTATTAAAAAGCATGATATATATAGAAGGATTTTTTAAACATAATCAAATATGATCTCATTTTATAGGTGAAAGATACAGATTTTACTGTTTAGCTGGTCCCAAAAGCATATTTGTCAAACTCTATGAATAATAGTGAGTACAGGCTCATAATAATAAAATAATTATCACAATATATATTAAAATAACTTTTCATTATTTCAGGTCTTATCAAATAATTTGGAATCCAGATCAATTTAGTTAGGCACTGTGTTGATATTTACCTTATCTTTTGTATTCCCATAAGAGGTTGTTTAAAAAAGAAATAATAGAAATCCAATGTAGAAAGAGAAAGAGAAATTTGATATGTTAATTAGTTTTCAGTCACACAAAATAGTATAGGACATTCCCAGGCCCTCACAGTAGGCAATTGCAAGTGGAATGTTGAGGGCTGACAGCATTCTGAGTGATGATTCTATTTTTCTAGTATGAGGAGGCTCCAAAACAATAAATCACATACACACATTGCTCAACATTCTGACAAATTTAAACTGTCAAATTATTGTGAACAGCTGGGAATTTTATCATATTTAGAATAATCCTGGATGTATGATTTTGTAAACAGCTTTTCTGCAGGTAGTTTATAGGAGACAGCCTTTGTTTATGTGTAATTAGGCTCTTCGTAACATTTTGACCTTGGCAAAAATCCCTTTATTTATCTGAGTTCACTTTTCTCATCTTTATAACATCTATTTCCTTCAAGATATGTAGTTGCACAACTTAAAGTATATTAAAATTATTTAGAGCATCCCTAGGTTCTAGCATCAATAATCAGAAACTGTGTACATATTTTGTATTCTTTAAATATTTGTACTGTCTTGGGTATAGTTAATTTCCCTTTGAAATAAATCATAGTAGGGGAAAAAATAACTCTAAAGCATTTTTAGTTACTTTGCTGTGTTTAAATCTAGCACCAAGACAGATGATAAATACAGAATAATGAGATGGTGTGAGATGACTGGGCATATACCATATAAGGAAATGATATAGGAAACTGGTTGACTACAAATAAATACCTTGTTTTTTATTACATTAACAACATATTCCTTCAAAAAAGACTGGTATATCTATAGGAAATAAATGCAAATAAAAATAGTAAGTGGAAAGGATCATATGAGAGGGTACATGTTTTTTTTTTTTTTTAATAGGTTTACCTGCATGGGTTAGTATGTTTTATTAGTCCTATTTGACCAATGAGAAAACTAGAGTTGGGAGAACCCAAACGCATTGCTCACATCCCTCAGGTAGTAAGTGGCAAGTCTATCTTGCTCAATGCCTATGCTTTTATCTCTGTGTTATGACACTGCCCCAAAAATGTATTTGCATACAAGGAAGTAAAATATTGTGTACTTTGGTTGATGGATGAAGCATTTTATTAAAGAGACAGACTTACTCTCTATCTCCTCAGCACTTTCTGTAATAAATCTTTCCATTCTATAATAAAGTTTTCATTGTCTCATATTTTAAAATACTACTTTTTTCTAAGACTAAAATTTAAGATTGCTACCTTGAGTGATTTATCTGCTAGAAAATATACAATGCACCTACAAAAATCAATAATTTCTTTTTCAAGTTTTTAAGGAGTCCAAGATTCTGAGAAATTGATGCTATTCAATGAGAATATAACTATCTCCATAGTTTATTTAATTAATTATGCAAAATTGAATATTCTGTTATTTGACCACTCATTTTAGGAAACTGTTTACACACACTTAAAAAACAAACAAAACACTTTGGCAGTGCCCTCGGCAGTCCTGGATCTGACTCTTGCTTCAAAAGTGATTGGACAGAACAGATCCAGGGATGCCCCTTCTTCCAGCCTCTGTCCACCCTCCAACCTCTTTTCCAGTCACCACCTTCAGAGCCACCTCCAGCATCCTTAGCCTCTGAGACCAGCCTACACTGTTTTTGTTTGTTTTGTTTTGTTTTTACTTTAAATGCCAAACAACCATGAGCTCCCAAATTCCTTCGAATTATTCCACCAAGGTGGAGGCTGCCGTCAACTGCCTGGCCAGCCTGTATCTGTGGGCCTCCTACACCTACCTGTTTCTGGGCTCCTATTTTGACTTCCATAACGTGGCTTCTGAGAGTTGGCTGAGGAGAAACTGGAGGACCCCGAGCATCTCTTAAAGATGCAAATCAGTGTGGTGGCCATATTCTCTCTCAGGATGTGCTGAAGCCTTCCCAAGATGAGTGGGCAAAACTCAGGATGCCAGGGAATTCACCCTGGCCTTGGAAAGGAACCTGAACCAGGCCCTTTTGTAGCTGCATGCCCTGGGTTCTACCCACGCAGACAGTCGTCTGTGACTTCCAGGAGAACCACTTCCTGGGTAAGGAGGTGAAACTCATCAAGAACATGGGAGACACCTGACTCACTTCCACAGGCTGGCTGGCTCCAGGCTGAGCTGGGCAAGTATCTCTTTTAAAAGGCTCACCTTCAAGCACTGCCAGGAGCCTTTGGGGCCCAGAGGCCTTTGAAGGGCCCCTTTGCATCCCCTGTGGTCTGGCTTTTGCCCAAGCCTCTCCCTGAAACCACCAAGCATCCTTTTAACCATCCTGGAGCCTTCTCCCATGCATTGGGCCAAATGGAAACAATAAAGCTTTTTGTAGGAAAGAAAAAACCAACAACACAACCTTTTAACACATAATTAGAATTTATTTTTTAAGTACAAAGAGGGGAAATATGCTTGATAGAGTGCTGAAGATATAATATTTGTACTTCAATCTTTGCTATTTTATAGTTCAACTATAAGTAAAATTTGGATGATTAAATAAAACATATAAGTAAAAGAATTTTTAGTTTAGCCTGGGAAATATTCTTTTATTATTCTTTTTCTTAGATTTTCACTGTGTTTTTTGTTGTTCTTGTTGGTTTTTAATAGTGAGTGTCCTTTTATGGTATGACACTAGCCCTGAGACTAAAAGAGGAAATATTTTTATTTTGTTATATTAAATATGCTATCTATTAAACTAATGCTCAGCACTTATAGCTTTGAAATGTATATTCCACATTAGAGGTTTCCTAATTTTTTGTGATGGTAAATCTCTAAAATTGTTCTTTCTGCATATTTCTACAGAGCCTATAAATATTATGCTTTTAGTGTTTGTATATGAATGTGTGTGTGTAGCCCATGTGGACAACAGACATTTGCTGATTAAAAAAACAAAACAAAACACAACACATATTAATCGTTTCAAACTGAAGTATCATGATACAATGGACAATGGACCTACAATTTAGTTGCTTACTCTTTACTTACTCAAGACCGAGATAACCAAACTGATGTTTGAGTAACAATGGATCATTGATCTGGCATACAGTGAATATCATTGGTTTATTTTTTTGATGTAAGATCCTAAAGCATGTGTAAGATTCTGTGAATAAAGTCCCTGCCCCCTTTATAGACAAGGATGGTTGTTCAGTAGCAAATAAGTTTATAGTGGGAGGGAAATTTTACCTTGCTTTGGGGAAATGCCTTCCTGGTAACATATCCTACCTATAACAGGTAGCTTTCTATATCTTGCAGTATGCAAAAAAAAAATTTAAATGAATAATGGAATATATTTGCCATAGCAGAAAGTTGCTTACAAGTAACGCATTGTTTATTGATATTTTTCTTGCTGAAAAAATGCTTTAAAAAAACTGGGTAGGTAGAGAATTAAATTTTTGGATATATTAGTGTGATTTAATTTTATCCATGCCATCCAACTGTGCAATAATATAATAATAACGTGTAGTAAATATATACTTATCTAGGTTCAAACTATAGAGAGTAGTGGAGAAGGAGATGTGATGCCCAGATTCTCCTTCAAGGATGCACTGTTGTACCAGTAGCTGTGAGTGCTGGCAGCCTCTTCTGAAATGGCTTCAGCTACAGAGAGCTGCCCTGTCCAAGTTCATGCCTTCTAAGAGCTGGCCAAGCCAGTAACTGTTGGAGTCCCAAGCATAAAGGTTTGGTCATGTTGGCCCAATGCAAGACATTTCTAATGGATCATTTTAGCTCCACAGCTCCCTCTAGGGTTGGCTGAAACCACAGGCCTATATTGTAACACGTGTCTCCCTTGGCCCTAATAATCGTCCCACACTTGCAGCTCTGCCTGGACTTCTCCTTCCCTGGAGGACAGTCCATCTGCAATATAGGAATCAGAGAGCTCAGGGCGCTCAGAGGAGACAATATCCTGTTGTAGAATATACAAATACACATTTTAAAAATTACTTATTCCACTTTGATCCCTCAGCATTACATGTACATGTTTATGTATATGTGCATGTTTATGTGTAGTATGTGTATTGTATATGTATATATACACATATATATGTATATATGTGTATACATATTAGTATGTATATATGTAGCTTTAAGCAAGCTTTTAAAAATGTAATGTTAGCTCTGGCCTATGTGGCTCACTTGGTTGGGGTTGTCCTGTGCACCGAAGAATTGATAGATGGGTTCCTGGTTGGGGCATGTGCTGGGTGCAGGCTCCCTGGTTGGGGGGCATGCTGGGGACAGCCAATCGATGTTTCATTCACATTGATGTTCTCTCTCCCTCTCTCTCTTTCTCCCTCTCCCTTTCTCTCTAAAAATCAATGGAAAATCTTAAATAAAAATAAAAACTGTAATGTTATATGTGAGCATTCCATGAGATCAATAAGTATTTTTGACAATTTTGTGTAATTTTTATTTTTTTAAATTTTATTTTTGAAAATACATTTTATTAAAAGGTACATCCCCTTGACCGGAATCGAACCTGGGACCCCCATCAGTCTGCAGGCTGATGCTCTAGCCACTGAGCCAAATTGCTCAGGGCAATTTTGTGTAATTTTTAGAATAACTCCAATTCATTAATAATCCCATGCCAAGATATCTTTAAATCATATTATATGGCTCTAGATTTTGCTTCCTTCAGATTTCCCTTATTATAAGTTATGTTACAATAAATTCACTCTGTAAATTTTGTGCATGAATGTTCCTCTTTTAACCCATCCTATACAATTTTGAACATATGAAATTAAATTATTTTTATACTTTGAAAAGTAAAATAATTAAATCTTTATTTGTACATAATAGAGCTACATTTTAAAATTAGCTTGGTCCAATAAAATGCTAATAAAGAACAAAATCCAGAGCCTAAATAAAATTCAATTTATTATAGTAGATTTTTGTGAATTATAAGGGGTATTAAATTAATCATGAGCTTTTTATTCAGGCCCTTTATTTTGGGAAAAATGATAGAATTTTATAAGCTTACTATCTCTTGCCTCCAATTATTTGTATTTCACTTTTTAAAAACAAATTAATATGCCTTGGAAACTATAAAATTGTTAAGGCAACCTTTCTCAAACCATTTAATTAATTCTGCCCTATTAAAATTTTTTACAATTTAGAATTGGCTTCACTAGCTGTTTATAACCAAGTTTAATGATGCTAATCTGATTTTCTGGGTGATCTATAATGCCTGGGATTGCTGGTTATCTAATACCTGTTAGAGCTACATATTTTTAACCTTCTAACTAGATAACATCAAATTGGTAGCAGTTGTGTAATACTACCTTTTTTTTTAATGCACCCAATGTGTTGCTGATGGAAAAGTCCAGGTAGCTTAAATAGCTAAATATATAAATATATGTGGGAAAGGAAGGTAAATCTACTTCCAACAGATTCAGAAATATAAATCTGCAAAAGAACCTCTTACTCAAATACTAGTTCTGCTGATGTAAAGAAAGAATTCCCTCATTCAATCCTCCCCCGATGCAAAAGTAGGCAACCAACAGCAAATAACATCATAAATACAAAACGCCAAACTTGTCAACCTAAGAAATGTTTAAACCTGTGGAGAATTTTTATGAGTTTATTTGAGCCAAACTGAGGACAATTGCCAGGAAGCAAAATCTCAATGGATTGAGAAAATGCTCCAGAGAATGGCAGTTTGAGAAGAGGGAGAAAGCAAAGTGGGAAAATCTCTGGGATTGGATGAAAAGTAAAACAAATAGACACATACTTCTTTTCTAATGCTTACTATTGACTGTAATGTGTGGCTCATTTTGTAGGTGTCTTTTAAATGCTGAAATTAAATTTCTAGACAATGATTTGCAAGATGTCAGGCAGTTGAAGTATTTTAAGGGTAGTTGAGCATAAGGTCCTTGGTGAGAATCTTTGGATTATGCTGCAAATACATACAGTTAAATATTCATGTTGAAATTTTAATTACTAAAAATAAAATCTATAATATCCAAACCAAGATATAAAGTTAGGAAAAAAAAAGAATAAAATAAAAATAAGAGCTAAGATTCAAGGATAAATGAGAAAATAGTTTTGTATAAACAGGAAAAGGATATGCAGGAAGATGAGACAAATTCACACACTTTAAAAGCACATTTATTACGTTATCAAGGGCAATAAACATAATTTAAATTATTAACAGCTCATTTAAAAAGCACAATCAATTGAAAAAGAAATATTGAGATATTTTGTTTTAACATGTGTGTAAACTCTACTCATTTCTGGCCACTGGCTTTTAGTGGAATGTGAATAAAAAACAGTGTACAAATTGGGATGTCTCAGGAAGACACTTCCATCACAATTCAAACAAAAATCTGTGCCTGCAGGATGAAAGAAATGAGGCAATGTCTGCTTTCTTAGCCTTTAGAAGTAAAGGCAAAGGACTTGACAGAGAGAGAGAGAGAGAGAGAGAGAGAGAGAGAGAGAGAGAGAGAGAGACAAAGAGACAGAGACAGAGAGAACCAGAGCTAATACATCTGAATAAGAAATACTGCCCCTACCCTAACCAGTTTGGCTCAGCGGATAGAGCGTTGGCGTGTGGGCTGAAAGGTCCCAGGTTCGATTCCGGTCAAGGGCATGTACTTTGGTTGCAGGCACATCCCCAAGTAGGAGGTGTTCAGGAGTTAAAAAATTGGGGCAAGTCTCAAGTTTGGTTTTTTCTGTTGAAACAAGGTAAATTTTAGATGCTATTTAATAAATATTAATTGTAAAGTTAACTGATTTATAAAATAAAAGACAGCATAATTACATGATTATAGTTTTAAATTAATAAAACCACATTATGCATAGATTTGTTTTAAAATCAGTACTTGAGGAGATGTACATTAATAAAATATTTTAATAATAAACATGAATAAGAGCTGAGAGAGTGAAGTCAGGATATGGAGATACTTTTTCTTAGAAGTCTGGTTAGCTCTACGAGTACTAAATCTTACAATTGGGTAGAGATCTGCTAGTGAAAATTAAAAATTTCTTTCCTGGCTTCTCTGTTTTGTGTAGTTTGTCTTTTAACCCCATCAGTACGTGGATTGGTGTGTAAATAAAGGAAGGATTGGGAGAATCAGCTACTGCTGCCACAGGAACTGGACCACACAGGAATCCAAGCCTTAGGCATCTGTTGACATGCCTCTCTTTAGCCTAGTCTCCAAGGGTCTATAGGAGAGGGGTGACCTCACTCAGCTTATGCTCCCCTATGTGAGTCAAACTACTAAGGAGATTTGAAAGTAAAGACTAATTTTTCACAAACTTCCCAGAGCAGTGCTTTATAACCCTGATGTGGCACAGAAACTCCCTATGAGCTACTTAAAAATACAGTTGTGTAGACATCCTACTAGGGTGTGCTTTGGGCCCCTGTATTCATTTAAAAATTTTCCAAATGATTTGGCTCTCAGGATGGGAACAATTATTGTATTTTTCACATATCAGCACATGGAGCTGGGGACTCTCTTACCCTGTTCCTTATTAATTATTGTATTATTTTTCATATGAACAACTGTGAACCTCCTTTTGCCACACCCTGTAATTTGAAACAGAATATAATATCAATCTTAATTTCTGTGGCATAAAAATCTTTTTGAGGTCTACTATTATTGATTTAAATATATGTATTTAAATATATCATAGTAGAGGCCCGGTGCACAAAATTCGTGCATGGGTAGGGTCCCTAGGCCTGGCCAGCGATCAAGGCTGATCTGCAGGGTGACTGGCGGGGTGATTGGGGCCCCTGCTCACACCTGCCTTGGCTGGCCTGGTGCCACCCACTTGCCAGCCCCACCTCCCACCGCCTCCGCTGCCAATAGGGGCCTGTGGGCTGTGGATAGCTCCTGTGTTGAGCGTCTGCCCCCTGGTGTTTAGTGCGTGTCATAGAGACCAGTAGTTCCACTGGTCAGTTGATTTGCATATTAGGGTTTTATTATATAGGATATATAAACAAAATGTTTCGACAATAAGATATTATACACTGCTCCTTTTTCTTTTTTTAACACATATTTCCTTTGCAATCTGACATATTTTGAGCTTCAAAGTCATCCTATCCAGAATCACGGGTGATAACCTGGACTTGCAATTGGCATCTGAAGTTGGGGGGCGGGGGGCAGTCTTGTGGAACTGAGCCCTTAACCTGTGACATTTGACACTATCTCCAGGTATATAGTGTCAGTATTGAATTGCATTATAGGACACTCAGCTGGTGTGGCAAATAATTGGTTGGTAGGGGAATAAACTGCACACATTTAGTGATCAGAAGTGCAGTGTTCTGTGTAAATAATAAAGGGGATACACAGGAGGAAAAAACCTCTTTTTCTAAAACATACAGCAGTGAGCAAAAGTAGGTGTACCTAAGTACACGGTGCCATTGTGGCATTTTTTTTAGTTAATGAAGCTATTGTAATAATCATAACCTACATGTCTTTTTCCATAGGAACAACTGTAAATCTACTTTTTCCCACCTCTGTATACATTCTTTCCAACTATTTAAAATTGTAATAAAACATTTTAACTCATCTTAAAATATATGAGTGGCTACATACATTTTCAAAATCATTCTTAAAGATATCATAATTTTGATCAAGTTATTAACTATTTTATCAGGTAATGATTAAAAACATAACATATTTTATTTTCCCTTCACTTCCTTTTAATTCTTTGTTCACTTTTAAGAAGAAAAAATTTTGTCTATAGATAAAAGAGGAAATTTTGCATTTTATATTCAGAAGATATAGATCACACAGAAATTCTCATTAAAAAAGAATGAAAATAAACCTTAAGAGATGTTAGATTTGGAGCTACTTCCTATACAGTTCTATCCCTTGAACAGTAGAGCAAAGACATCTAAACGACATGGGCTATTTTAGGTCTCACATCTGTGTGTTTTTTTTTTTTCTTTTCTTTTTAAAAAATACATTTTTATTGATTTCAGAGAGGAAGGGAAAGGAAGAGAGAGAGAGAGAAACATCAATGATGAGAGGGAATCATTGATTGGCTGCCTCCGGCACACCCCCTATTGGGGACTGAGCCTGCACCCGGGCATGTGCCCTTGACTGGAATCAAACCCAGTACCCTTGAGTCCACAGGCCGATGCTCTATCCACTGAGCCAAACCGGCTAGGGCTCACATCTGTTTCTTTATCAAAAAGGTTCATCTATTAAAGAAATCTAAAAGATAAAGGTGAGTAATAAAAGATTATGCTTTATACTGACAATCTATTGCTCAGATATATAGTTAAAAGTGCTAACAGAGCCTAAAAAAGGTGAAATGGATGAGCTTTATAAACTTTGACCAAACCTATTTAAAGAGCGAATGGAATTTGGCAAGACAGGGTATATGTAATTGCCCTTCTGAACACAATTTATTCCACCTATCATGTAGTTAAGTCTACAGCATTCCCTTAGCCATAATCAGGTTGAGTATTCCAGAAATCCCCATCTCCCATGCATAATTCAGGAAAACATACAGATTTCTTTGGATTTTCTTTATTGTAAAATCTAGATCTAGATTTACTATTTTATAAACTCAATGTTCCCATCTCACTGATATAAAAGAAATACATTTATTTACCTGACATTCAAGGCCTAGGTGCTTTATCCTTTGCTTCCTGCTTTATGATTGGATAGTACTCCTTTGATAGAAATAGTGTTATCCCATGGATGGACAACCCAGATTTCATACCAACAATCATTCAACTAGGCACTTATTAGACACATTTAAAGTGAGGAACATCAATTTCCTCTTCTAACAATGAAATTAAGTGTATCAATTTCTTCACGTCAGAATAGCATAGTAGGCATCCAGTAGGAGGGCTGTTTTTTACTGTTTATGTAACAATCTTGGATGAGTTGCATGGTTCTCTCAGAACTTCACTATTAACCACACATGTCAACAGGGTAATTTTAGCCCCTGTGCTATTTACCATAGGCTAATTACGATTTTTTTCAAAAATTATTTGCCTTTGATCCTGACCTTTTAATACTCTGTGAATGTATCCTCAAAATCAGTACTCAAACCCATCATTTTGTGGGTCACTAAGGATGTGGCTTTTTACCGTGAGTGGTAATGGTTGCCTTTCTCTATATCAATGTCTTCAACCTCACCAGTTCTCTCTGCTCCTTAGCTAATTATCTATTACAATATTGCTGACAAATCCTTGTGATAGGCACCTAGCTTTGCAGTTTCCACCTGGGGCCAGGAAATGAGGTGAGATGACCACTCTTCAATTTCCATCTAGGGCTGGGTTTTTATTCTTGCATAACCCTCAGTGTCAGTGTTTCTCACATGTCCAAGGCCAGAATGTCCATCAAGATAAATGATCTTGTTTTTACTCTAGATGAGAAGTTCTTGACCTCAATGGAGCTTTAAAAATTGCTGATGCCCCCACTCCCAGATTCTGATTTCATTGGTCTAGAGTGTGGCTTAGACCTGATAATTTTGTAAAGCCCCCCAGGACCTGCTAATGTGTTTATCATGATTGGGAACTACTGATACAGCAGATTCTAGAAGGTCTGAGGAAGAGAAACATTGTGTTATCATTCTTTAAATAAACTAATTATATTTTTCATATTTGCATAAAAGTTCCAGTTTTCAGGCACGAAATTATTGCACGATGCCACTGTTTTCCCCATAAATTCAAGTAGATGGAAAATGATTAATATCTTAGAAACTGTTCACCCTCTGGTTTTACCATAATAATAGTAATTGTTATAACTGCTATATACAAGCCAGGCAAATAAGTTATATTTTGGCCTACTTGGACTTTTGAAATTCCTAAAGAGAGAAACATTATGACAGAAAATTATTTCATATGCTACTGGATATTTTTTTAAAAATATCTTTTGAAACCCAAAGTAAGCCCGGCTGACATGGCTCAGAGGTTGAGCATCGATCTATGAACCAGGAGGTCATGGTTCAATTCCCAGTCAGGGCACATGCCCCGGGTGCAGGCTCAATCCCCAGTGTCGGGTGTGCAGGAGGCAGCCTATCAATGATTCTTTCTCAACACTGATGTTTCTATCTCTCTCTCCCTCTCCGAAACCAATCAATAAAAATATAATTAAAAAAATAAAACAAAAAAACAAGGTAATATGTGGTATAATCCATAGATACAGGGTGTCCCCCAAAATGTATATATACTTTAACAGCTGATATCTCAATTACTGTTTCTTTCTTTTTAGATTAAACTCATTGGAATTAATAATTATTCAAAGTGTGTACATGTTTTGGATAGCCTGTATTTGTTAATAATGACATGCAATAGTATTCTTTGCTGATGTGTTTGATGGATATGATCAAGAAATAAGGAGGATTGTGAACAGATTTGGATTGAATAATTTTTACCCTAGTTTTCATGCATGTGCTAAAATATATTCAGTTTATTGTAGGTGTGTATGGCACATACATGTTGTCCTTAAATAACAGATGTAATGCATAGAGGGCATGTGACTGATTATATGATGAGTTTCAGGATGACAATATATGATGAGTTCGAGTGAGTTTGATACCTGTCTGGGCCTAAATACCTTTCCTGTCTTAAGAAAAACATTCCTAAAATCAAAGAATTTCTTGTAGATTTTTTTTCAGAGAGATTTAAAGAGTAGATATTTGTCATGTGGGAACATGGATGAACATATCAGTACCAGTTGTGACATCAGATTATCTAGCTTTCACCTATCAGAATACTGGAATATGGAGGAATATGGTACAATAAGGAGATATTTTGATTGAGAGTTTGGATATAATAAAGGTCCTGAATATGAGACATACTTCAAAGAGAGTGTTATATGTTACCTGACAACAGTGAGCAGGGTGTATGAGAGTGGGGAGTACGGAGAAGGGTAAGAACTCAGCAATTTGAGCAAAGAAATCTCAGAATAAGAGTTGGGGTACAGAGTTGGAGAGAATAAAAGGAAAAACTAACCTCCTATTTTTAAGGTAACAGTGTATTGGGAGGGGAAAATAAGAATGTAAAAGCTCGTTATCGAATAATGGTTTCTAGTATCCATTAATGCCTTTAAATGTGTGTAAGAATTTTATAAAAGAGAGAAATTTAGCACTTTTTAGGACTTAGAGTTAAGAAAAAAAATTAAACTTCATCACAATTCAAAAATTACTTGTCCTTTCTTTTAATCACTCTAGCCTCTCCTTGCCTGCTTATCAATTTTTATCCTAATGTCTATTCCCTATGATACTGTATCTCAGCTCTGGACTGTGCTCTTCTTGAGAGCAGTGGCATCTCATTCATCTCTTATTTCCCTGGCTTTACACAGTCCTGACATAGAAAGGACTTTCAGTAAATCCTGGCATTAATGGAACTGAGAGCACCATGTCTTCATCTTGACCTCCTAGTTTTCCAAGTTGAATAAAATTGGGCAGAACCATTGTTTCCCTATAAAAGCTCAGATGGTGGTACGTTAGAGCCCCCTGCAAAGCACCATCATTCCACAAAGAGCTAGCATTTCGGTTACAAATTGCATTTGCATCTATTAATTCAAGATGGCCTAATTTAAGTAGCAAATATGTTTGAAAGCATAGTAAAGTAATAGTCTGAATAATCATTTTGCTTCCTGTCAGATTGATAGAAAAGGAGAAAACATTTTTTTTTAGATAAAATGCTTGATCTCAGTGTCAGTGGTTTCATATATTAAAAATCTTGATATTAATATTAAAAAAGAGCATCATTGAATCTATTAGTAATCTGGACCATGGAGTACTTGCAAGCTGCTGTTAAATACATGGCATGTTTTCATAATTATAATCAGCTAACCTGTATAAATGAGCGATATTGTTTAAATTAGGAAATTAAAAGTTTGAATTATTTTTCTGTAAAGTTGCTACTGACTCTTAAGAAAGCTAAACACTTGTTGAATGCCAAAATTCTCCATAGTCACTGGTTATGTGCTGTTTACAATCAATCTATAATTTGCCTTCCTGCTTCCAATAAAATATTAATGCAATCAAACCTAAACTGTTTTCTTTCCCATTCATCTTCTCATCCTGGGTCAGGCTATAAAGCTGTTTTATTAAAATGAGCCAAGCTGTTTAATTGCATTGGTGTAAGTTTGGAAATCTTACCCTAAAACATTCAAGATATATATATATATATTTTTGTCTTGGGACTCATCATGTATAACTTTTTTGATCTTTCAACAAGTTAGTTATTGTTGATATACTTTTATTTTTAAAACAATTAATCAAGGCAAACTGTAGATTACTAGGGGATATAGGATAAAGTCTAACATTTATAGTATGATTTGGGAGGTAATGATACATGTACAAAGCATAATTATGTAAGACAACATGTTCTCAAAGGAGTGCTGCAGGCCATTGCTTCTGAAAGGGAGTGGATTCACGGAAGGTCTGGGGTAGGCAGAATACACAGGGTTGGAGGGCAGGGAAAGAGATGCAGGTCAGTTGTACCCAAGTCTTCTTCCCCTCCCAGTGACTCTGGTCCTGCCCTCCCTCACAAGTAGAGAGCCTTTGTAAAAACAGTTTGATAAGAGGAAAATCTCATTTGTGTTGAAATGGCCAAGTGCCAAATTAGAGAATTTTGTTGTGCTTAAGCTGAAGTTTTTAAAGCTAGAAATTGAACAAATGGAAAGCTAAAGGGCAGGGACTTCCAGCTGCAGAAAAAAATAGAAAACAAAACAACAACAAACCTTTGGGAATGATTATAACCTGTAATCACTGAGCAGAGGTAAGTGAAAAAAAAAAATGGTGAGAGCGGTCTGGCCCAAATGGATTTATAGCATATTGGAAAGGCAAAGATAAAAACTTTTACGTTTCAAAACTAAATCCCAAGAAGGCCTAGGTTGTGCTATAGAGCTTTTATTCCCAGACATCACAGGTATTATATTGGGCCAAGAACCTTCTTGTCCTGGATGTGACTAGAGCAACACCAAACTTCCCTGATGGGCATCAGAGACTCCACATTCAGTAGCAAGAGAAGCCCCAAACGCACTTCACCCAGCGTCCTGCCATGTGTGTTCACTAAACGGGGTTACTGGCTTCTCCCTTCTAAGCAGCTAATGGATTGCCGCAGTAATACAACTTCTCACCTCATTCAAACAAACAGTCTAAGACTCTAAGTGATTCTGACACAAAAAACAACGTCTTACCACATATCCTTTGGTTTATGCCTCATATCAAATCAAAATGCGAAGGCCGCCATAACTGCATAAACAACGCTGAGTTCCCTGATTACTAGGCAGAGAAGAGGTACATCTCTAAAGAAACAAGTGCTGTGGGTCTCCCTGAAAAGAAACGTAAAGGGTTGGTTTAGGGTTTCTCAACAGTGACACTATTGATATTTTGGACTAGATTATTTTTCATTGTGGGTATATTATAAGATGCTATACAGTATCTCTGGCATCTACACACCAGATGCAAGTTATTTCAGCCCCTAGAGTATGATAAGCCAAACTGTATGCAGACATTTGCAAATGTCCCCTTGTGAGTAAAGTTACCCATGTTTGACCATCACAGGGAAAGATAAAAGAAAGAAAGAAAGAAAAAAAAAGAATAAATACCAATTTAGGCAATATTTTGAGTTTGTCTTTGGTTGACTTATGAAATAGACTGTGATTTTTTTACATATGATTTAAGTATCAAAAGGAAGGTTATAGCTTTCAAAGAGGTCCAGATGAGATGAATGAGATATTCCAGGCAGTGAGATATGCATGATTGAGGCTTGAAATTTTTTCCTTTACAACCTACTTTATGGACCCTTATTATCCTTGAAAATACAGAAGAAGTCGGCATTGGGTTCTATGTTAATAGTTTCCAGGTCTTTACCACTATGTACATGATTATGGGCAGATGCTCTCTGAAGTTGATTTAGATGAATGTTCTAGTATTCCGTCTCAGCAGAGCAGCAGTGGTTTATTTTCCTTTTCTTAAAGAATGAGTTTTTGTGCCATCTGACAAGAAAGTAGTTATGTGTCATTATTTAAGACTCTGGAGACCAGACATCTGAAGGTATGCAATGAATGAGAATAACTGCAGTCATGTGAGATGGAACTAGAAGATACTTCAGAGCCACACTGAAGATTCCCCAATTTTGACAGGGGGAACATGTCCCAGAGACTGCCAGTGTCTATTTTTTTTTTTCAGCCAAATGCTTTATTATACAACACTGGCATTACATAAAATTCAACATTTTTTTTTTTTGCATTCAACACTTTTCTTGTATTAGTTTCAGATGTACAGCACAGCAGATAGAATTTATGTAGGTTACGAAGTGTTACTTCCTATACTTTGAAGCCCACCTGGCACCATTGATAATTATTGCAATATTGTCAACTATAGTCCCTATCTATAATAATAAAAGCATGATATGCTAATTAGACCGGACGTCCTTCTTGATGACCTTCCGGACGAAGCTGGGGCTGTGAGGGAAGCCCGAGTTCCAGGTGCCAGAGGGAAGCTGGTGCTGGCAGCCGGGGGAAGGAAGTCTTACTCTTGCACGAATTTTATGCATCAGGTCTCTAGTGCTTTAATAATCAAGTTGCTTTTCCCTTTAATTTGAATATAGTTTATTCAACTGTCTCGGTGGTATTGTTCCACAGGCAGCAGGAGATATTAACAATAGCATACATTCCACACCAGCACCCCACCCTAAAAACTATTATCCAAAAGCACATAGGTCAATGTACCCAGTCCAGTTTGCTGTGCTCTTAGGGATGATGACATTTTATTTATCAGGAACCAACATTAAAGTAACTTTGGATCATGGCTCTCCTTTTAATATCTTGAATTTCTCCATTCATATGTAATAACACCATCTTGATGAGATAAGGAAATGCAGTATAAAAGTTAATATAATATACAAAACTGACATTATTAATTTCTCCACTGTTTGAAATGATGTCATGATAAACCTCTATATTATAAAAGGATTTTTGGATATGTCTGATTTAAGTGAAATCTGTTCATAAAAGATGAGATGGCTTAGTGTAGGATATCATCTGAAAACCTGATTTAATCCTTGCCTACTTTAATATACTATACAAATTTGCATTTGCAATGTATTTGCATATCACCATAGGCACTGTGCAAATGGTTAGAACTGGTTGATCCACAAATTTCTCCCTTCTTGCTAACATATCTGTTATTTTTAACCTCCCTCCTACTCGCCTGCATCCAGTCACCCATCCTGGCTAGCCTAACATAAGAACTACAATTGATAGCTGTCCTCCCTCAAATTTCCATCTCTGTCTTGTTTACCTTCCTATTTTAGAGCAATGCCACTCTAGTCTAAATACCATCCAATCTAGGGATTCCTTTCTTCATCGTGCTCAAACCCCTATCCCCCATCTTCTGTCTCTTCCCTAAGTGGACTGTCACTTCACATTAACAGACACTTGGCTTTCTCCTGTGAGGACATTTCTCATTGGGACTCACTTCTCTTAACTAATGCAGAATTTTACTATTGTCCATCTAAATTTCTGGGTTTGATATTAGTTCATTTACAACATGCTTTCCACATTCTTGTTTTTAAATATATATATATATATATTTTATTGATTTTTTTACAGAGAGGAAGGGAGTGGGATAGAGAGTTAGAAACATCGATGAGAGAGAAATGTTGATCAGCTGCTTCTTGCACACCCTCTACTGGGGTTGTACCCACAACCAAGGTACATGCCCTTGACCAGAATTAAACCTGGGACCCTTCAGTCTGCAGGCCGATGCTCTATCCACTGAGTCAAACTAGTTAGGACTCCACATTCTTGTTTTAATCACACCCAAACTTCAAAATAAATCTACTTTAACAACAATTTGTATGGAAAGGAAAAAAGTTCTACAAGTTTTTTAGTACAAGTTCAATAGTAGCGATGATGTAGAATTGCTGCCTCCCAGAAAGGTAATTTGTCTGGAGATTGTAAAAATAGACACACAGTATTGATGAATAGGAAGATTTTAGCTCCTAATTTACCTGAAGTTCAGTGTCTGAAGTTGCTTAAGCTCTGGGAACAGCATTTTAAAGAACAGACATCAAAACCTCAAGACTGTAGAAGGAAGGAGAGCCAGAATGGTGGATGCATCTAGAAAGCATGTCAAATAAGAAAGATGCTGTTGCATTCAACAGCTGTGGTTTACTATTTAGTGATATTTCTATCTGTAAAATTTAGATATGCATTTAAGTAGAAAAGAGAACTATGAATAATTAGAAAAATAAAAGAAAAAAAGAACCCTGTATCAAGGGCAGGAAGAAATTGGCAAGTGACAAAGCATAATAACCAGGTAGAAAAAGGGGTCTAACAAGGAGGTCCAGAAGGATGGGTCAACCATATGCAATAAGGGGAGAGTTTACAACACCGATTCCGTGTTTCATCTTAGAGACAAAGCCTCTGGGTGAGTGTGCCAGCAACAATGCATTGCTAGTAAGTCACACTGACCAAGGGGCAACATTCTTTGACAAGACTTGATGGATCTAGGCGGAAATCTGCGAAGTTAGAAGTAAGGAGACCAACCAAAGGACTTGTATGCATGCATATAAGCCTAACCAATGGACACAGACAACAGGGGGTGAGGGCATGAGTGAGGGGGATAGGGGGTAATGTGGGGATAAGGACACATATGTAATACCTTAATCAATAAAGAAATTTTTAAAAAATGAAAAAAAAAGTAAGGAGAAAACTGAACAAAAGGAAAAAACTTCTAAGTTTTCTGCTAATGACTGGAGCCTTGTGGTTGTCCTTTACTTACTTCAAACTCTAAGGTCATGGTGTAAATCAACTATTTTTCAGTAGAAAAAATTAACCATGTTGAGCTATGAAAACATAACACATTAATAACCATCATCAAAACTAAAAAATGCGATTAATCCAACCAGTAGACCCAGCCAAGGGTCTCTGCTGCTGTGAGTCATGTGATTTAGGGTGGAAAACTCTACTAACGCTTGAGTGTAAGGTTTAGTGTAATATGGTAATTATTTTAGTGTCCAAAATTTTATCAATGAATAAATGGAAGAGTAAGAAGCAAAAAAATTCTCCCCACTGAGTATATTGCTAATGAAATAACAAAATTACAGGCTATATCTCCATGCCCTCAAAATCCTCCAAAACTGAAATGGAAGCCAAATCAGAAAAATGTTACCTTGGTATAGATTCTGAAACAGTACAGTGTGGAAACTGTGTGAGGATAAAGGGGAAATAGAGTAAAAGTGTCCTATAAAATTTAATCATTAGGCAAATAAAAGGGGTGATTATGAAATATTGGGACTATGCATATAAACTTACATTTAAATTAAAAGGAAAATAAATTAAAATTAAAAAAATATTACATAACATTTATTTACCCAAAGAAATGTGTAGTTTTTTAAGGTATTTGCAGGATTTAAATGTTAATTATTTTCATGAATGTTCCATGTGATGAATATTCAAGTTTAAATAACTGGAAAGGAAATATACAGGATAAAATTAGTCAGAATATCACTTATTCTACTTCACATAATTCCATTCCACCAGAATGGGATGGACTGGAAATTCATGTGGTTTACTTATCCTGTTGGTGTGAAAAATGCAATCTCTTCCCATGGTGAGTACCTTGTATACTTCTTGGGTTTTGGCTCCAGAAATGATAAACATCTCACTTCAGGGGAAAGCTATGCTGTGCTTAAGAAAATGAATATATCCATCTAATTCCTTTCTATTAGTTTTTTTTAAATTTTAAGTTGATATCATTAAGCTATCTAAAATATCTTGAGACATTATTTATGGTGACTTTATTTTGTTTCTAGTTGTCACTCTATGAATATTGTTAAAATTGAATTAAAGTGATAAATAAAGAACAGACTGACCTAATGTCAAAGAAGTCACACAAATGTGAATACTCACAGGAAGTCAGCATAGTGCAAAAGCATTGTGAAAAAGTAGAAGGAAGGCCTTCTTCTGCCAAGTCATTGCTAATTCATTGGCATTGCTAATTAGTGTTAACCTATTCCTTCTCTGCAATGTGAGTACTTCACCCTTAGAATCTATTTCTCTATTCCAGACACCACAGACACACACACACACACACACACACACACACACACACACACACATCCCTATACCCTCCCCCAGAGTGAGATAAATAAAATACACATGCACCAAGCAAACAAGAAAAAGTCTAGACTAGAACCTCTACAAGGTAATATTTTTTTCAAAGTATTAAAAACATCAAAAGGCTTAAGATTTATATCCAAGAAAATTACTTTGAATATGTATACATGAATGAAGTTGTTTGAGTATTTTCTTTAAATGTTGTGAAAAATCTACCTGAGTAGTAGTATAGAGGTGAAGAATAATAAGCTGAGATAACATCTGAAAAAAGAACAGTGGGGTTGATCAATAGGAAAAGAAAGTACAGGCACATAAGAAGAACACTGACTAGACTGAATTGAATTCGTTTTCCTAACTCTGATAGAGTAGAGCAATAAAAATATCACTCTTACCATTATTATTACTCCCATCACTACTAACTGCAGTAAATAGCAAACAGAATAAATATGGAATCTCAGCACTAAATGATAATTCTGCGAATCACATGCAACCATAATTAAAACAATAAAGCATTCTATATACCGAATGCATCACAAAATTTATTTATTCCACATTTATTAGGCAGTTTTCTTATGTGCTTGCAAGTCATAAGAAAACTGAAATGACTTGATTTCTAGTCTTTCATCATTTGTAAGATTAAAGGTGTTTATTTGCCTATCTGTGGTTGAGCTTTCAATAAATTGATTTAATCAATAGGAGAAAGTTTATGTTCTCCGATGACTTTTTATGGATCTGAGACCCAAAATGAAGTTGACAGAAATTAGAAAGTAATAATAGTAATTAACAAATCAAATAAATTTACATGGCTAATATTTGCACCAACACTTTGAGGTGTGTACTGTTCTGGTATTCTCATTCTATCTATGGAAAAGCGGAGGCACAGAATTAATAAGCCTAGAAATCAAGCAAGAATAGAGATTTTTTTAAAGTGGACAACTTAAATCTTCCAGAAACAGTTACTTAACCTTTTATACTGGTTTCTTCGAGTGATAGATAACTTCAGGAACATGTGAAATGTTGGAAAACAACTTATCAAATTTTCCCAGAATTGGAAGATGCCTCCTGGGAAGGCACCTCTAGTTTCTACATTAAGGCTTCTGGCTTCTTAGCTGAATGTGGAGGTGCTATGCACTTTCCTGTAAACACCACTATGAACTTCTCTGACCTTGCTTATGATAGTAGATACTACACACAAAAAGGTAACATGGGATCAAAAGGCATTACTTTGACTAAGATGAACTTTTTTCTTTCTGGTTATTTTTCATTGGCTCCATTTCCCAGGGGTAGAGCATTTACCATAGCTGCAGGAAACAGGGATTAGAAGAGGGCATTTCACATCCTTTTCTGTTACTTAGAAGAAGATGTCAGAGCAACAGTTTAAAACCAAGACTAAAATGAATGGTCTAGCCCACTGGGCTTACATGTGTTTATATTCTTTGGAGCTATATCAAAGCAACACCTGGCATTGTCATATCCTCAGCTTTTTTCTTTGCCTTCCCAATATCACCATTGTGCATTCTTACCAGAGGAAAAACAGGTAGAATGCTAGCTTAGAAAAGGATGGAGGAGGTAATTTCAAATATAAGGAAATAATAACAATACCAAAAGCTGAAGAAATTAAAGGAGTTCAAATTTGGCAAGTGCCCATTAAACTTTAGTATAATATCCTAAATTCAATAAATACAAAGACTGAGGAGAAAACAAGAAATGATAGATAAAAGTGTATATTATTTAAAAAATAATTATGATGAGCTTGAAACTAAAATAATATTGAATGTCAACTGCAATTGAACAATAAAATAAGTTTGATGAGAAGGAGTAGTGAGATAGAGCCCTAGCTAAAAAGGGCAATAAGATTGAGTTTAGTTTTTTGTTTTGATGTTGGGAGAGACTCTAGTATAAAATATGGACAATGACAGACAGAGAGTGGAGGGTGATGGGGTTGTCATCCACAGCAGAGGTGCTGGGCAAGTTTTGGATGGGAGGAGAGAAATTATTTCCAAGAAAACCAAAATTGAATTAAAGCAGAGAAATCCTGATTGGATGGAAATGTATAGGGATGTTAGTGAGACTGAGAGAATTTAAGGGACTTCACAATTCTACTGGACACCATAGTCATTAGGAAAAAAGAGTCAAAGGCATTTGCTGAAAGTGGGAAGAAGGTGGCATGGCAGAGCTGAAAGGAGTGGCAATGATATAAATTATCAATTGAAGAAAAAGTTTCTAAGAAAATCTGAGCATATAACTAAGGCTGGAGATATCCAATGTATAATGACTTTAGGACAAACAATCGTGGATCTTTATCTCCAGGACTTAGCAACGTGGGCCTAAGGACTGAAGAAATGAGCTGTTGGATTTATACAAGGTTCTTATTACCTTTCTGGACACAAATGGGTATTTTAGGTAGTTTGTACTGTGTCAGAGGAGTGTCCCTGACCTTTTTGAAATCGCACTTTGCATCTATGCAACCAACAAACTAGAATCCCAGAATGGTTATTTGCATAGGCGCCATAGTCAGAATGCTTGGCTATGCCTCTGACACGCGCCCGCTGTGCAATGTAGGTCAGTTTCTAAATTGCTTCATTTCCTTACCTTTAACATGGAAATAAAAGTAATTGTTTCTATTATCTCATAAATATTCATTGAGCTAATACCTAGAACAGTGCCTGCCTGGTTACATACAACCTTCTATAAATTTTGGCAATAATTAGACTTTATTACAGTCACTTACTTAAATTCAATGCAATCTCCAAATGATGAAAGCAGAAAGTTAAACATAAGCAAGGAATGAAGCCAAGAAATAATTATTTGATTTTTCTATTAATGTTATAAATAATATATGGAGTATTCCACTTCTCAATTCTATTAACTACTGAATGAGGATGAGGTTCAGGTTTAATTTTTAAAAAGCAGTTAGTATGTTCTGCTAGTGACAGAATCTATTAACTTATTGCCACTTACTCTATTTCTTTACACATGGATAACATCTTAATTCAACTCCGAATATAGCTGTCCAATGGCTAAGGGTTGTTTTATCGCCAGGTCATTAGATCAGTTTTAAAATTTTCTGCTGAAACACAATCTTCTAATGGCAAAAGGTCTGCATATGCTAGGTAGCTCAGGGTAGTGAAATTTGAAGAGAATGCTCTTTTTCCTCTAATCAGAAGGAATGAGGTGCTTAATTAAGAATGATTGGCACACCTTAGTACCCATTCATATGGCAAGAGAATAAGCAATCAATTCCTAAATGCCCTATGCTCCCCCCTGCTTCATTTGACCACTAGCCATGGAAAAGCATGTGGGCTCTTTAGTGGGTTGAAGAGCTGCCTTGGATAGAGATTATATTTGGCAGTTGTGCTCTGACCAGCAACCCCAGCATCACCTGTTAGAAATGCAAAGTCCAGGGCCACATTTTAGACCTATCTAGACAGTTCTATATTTCCACAAGATGTGTGGGGATCCACATGCACGATAGTTTGCAGAGCCCTGCATAGTGAAGCAGCTCATACTCTCTGGGAAAATGAAGGCTGATTTAAGGTCTCAGCATCCTGCCCTTCTCCATTCATTTGGCTTCTAACTAGAAAGAGTGTTAGAGCAGATCTGGGAAATGTGAGGACAAATCAGGAAGGCACTCCATCCCTACCTGCCTGCACATGACCTCTTTTTTCCCACGTCTGAGTAAAACAGAGACTGTGTTCACATATTTCCCTGACCTTGATTCTCCTCATAAAGTGATAGATTTTTGGTTGAAGAAATAGGATGCTCAGGCTGTGGGTAGCAGTACAACTTAGCAATTTTAGTAACCACTGCTCTAAAACAAAATCATAAAATATGACACCTACAATTTGAAGACCAGGGATAATTTTTCCTATGATAAGAACATTTTTTAGACCCACAAGTTTGTATTGGGCAACATGTGCTTTATGAATAAAGACAGTGGTTGTGTCAAGTTGTCAGCTAAGTGGATTTAAGAGAACAAGGAGAGATGGAACAACATAGCTCAAACATATTTGTTTAAAGTTATGAATTAAGTATTTCTCGTTTTATTTGTTTCACTGGCCTGGAAAATCTTCACTTTTAGTAGAGAAGGGGGAATAATGAATTTGGTTTTCAGAACAAGATTTGAGATTAGAATTGAGTTTGAAATGGCACTACTCATCTCAGATGTCTTTTTAAATGATAAACCAACTCTTTATTTTGAAGTATTTCACAAAACTAAAGTCCCACAGTGAAATGTGAACAAAATTCTTCTTCATCATGTCCAAGTAGAATATGTCTGAAGTAATCTCTAAACAATAGTTTCCTTCTAAGGACAAGGGTCTTTACAGCAAATAGTGAGTTTCCTATTGCTATTCCATATCAATTTCTAGAACCACATTATGTTATCTGTATTACTGAGCAGATGAGTTGAACATTTTAAGAAGATAACCCATTTTTCCTGCCTTGATATGTTTTCTGGGGATTAATTTCCATCTCAAAATTTACTTTGAAGCTCAAGGTTAAGAAACAATTTGATAAAAAAACAAAGAAAGTCAAAGTGAATGAGACAAAAAAAAACAACAGCATGATTATGAATAATTTGTAGTAATTAATCTGCAGTTTTATTAACCTATCCATTGAAAATTTAGATAACAGGTCATCAGACTTCGGGGATTCAAGAAATACTGGAGACTTGAGGTTGAATGTTCACATTACCAATAACATAAAGTAAACACATATTTTGTATATTTCATACATTATATCCATTATAGGTATCCATTATATAATGTATGAAATATATCCATTATATAATGTATACATTATATAATGGATATATACATTATATAATGGATATATTTCATACATTATATAATGGATGTATACATTATATAATGGATATATTTCATACATTATATAATGGATACCTATAATGGATATAATGTATGAAATATACAAAATATGTGTTTACTTTATGTTATTGAGTAAAGTAAGCAGAAAAAAGAAAATCTTATTAAGAAAACCATAAGGAAGAGAAAATACATTTACAGTACTGTACATATTTATTGAAAAACTTCATGTATATGTGGACCT
The DNA here is from genome assembly GCA_026230045.1 of Corynorhinus townsendii. Lineage (NCBI taxonomy): Eukaryota > Metazoa > Chordata > Mammalia > Chiroptera > Vespertilionidae > Corynorhinus > Corynorhinus townsendii. Next base: position 135,790,902 of record JAPDVU010000007.1, on the reverse strand, counting down.
GTGCCGTTGAAACTCATGTTGTTCAAGGGTCAATTGTAACTGGAGTTCAGGATTTGAAAAAGAATTGTTCTGTTTTGTTTGATGTGATGGTCATTAACTAAAATATTATTATTTACTTTTTCTTATTATGCTCAGGTTTTAAAACAAGTTTCATCCTGAAACATTTTGGGTGCACTGAGCTGAGCTATTGTCCCTGTTTATGGCATAGTCAGTTGTTCCATGTTTTGAGGAGGCACTAGAGAAAGTAGGTACTTTGGCCATTAGTTTACCGACTTTTTTTAAAACATAGTTTCTCTGAGAGGTAGGTTTTATTGATATTTATGGTAAAGTAAATATTAGAAAGTACATACATTTACAAATAGTATAGACTTAAAATAAGCAAAGCAACATACTCTTTATATTTAAAAAGTGCTTTGAGGATTTAGAAAGGCAAACAAAGAAACAAAAATCCCACTAGAACAAAATTTTCATTTAAGACTATCGACTGTATATTCTACTTAAACTAAAGTAACATATAATAGTTTCCTTTGTTTTGAATGACTTAAAGGAATTATCTGAAGTTGGGTAGGGACTACAAATATCATTATTATTTTTTAAACAGGTCACTGTAGAATCCAGTATCTCTAGTCTAATTTAAAATATAAAGGCAAAGAAACATTTTTTAATTTAAAAGGGGAGTAGATACATACAGATATAAGGAATATATATATATATGTGTGTATATATATATATATACACATAATATATTATATATAATATATTATATATAATATATATGTACATATGTATATAAACATGTATATATATATATATATATATATATATATATATAATTTGTAAATCATGTTTATTTGTTGCTATTCCACAATTACAGAGCCAAAGAAAAAAAGGCTGATGACCCTGGGAAAGAAGAAAGATATAATGTCAGGGGAAATCTTTATTGGGCCTAAGTGGAAGTGAGAGGCATTCGGATCTGAGGCAGTAGATTTAAAAGAGAAAGGAGACCAAGAGAAAGGAAATGGGCAGCAAGACACTGATGTCTGGACCCTCATTTATGGATTGAAATCTTGGAAAGGGGACTAAGAATGTGTCATGTAAGTTTGAATGGAAGTGTTGACTCCACTTCTCTGTATGATGCTATCTATACTAATAAAAGGGTAATATGCTAATTAGACAAGATAGACCAGATGTCCTTCCGTATGTCTTCTGGACATCCTTACAGACAAAGCTGCAGCAGCTGCAAGGGCTGAAGAGGGCAGGCAACCGCAGCAGCTGTGAGGGCCAGCAGTGGCAGCAGCAGTGGAGTGAAGGGGGCAGCGCCTTCCCCTGATCGGCCCAGAGGGAGGCCAGACTGCAGCTTAGGGGAGCGGGCCTAAGCCATCAGTGGGACATCCCCTGAGAGCTCCCAGACTGTGAGAGGGGACAGGCTGGGTGAGGGACCTCCCCTCCCCAGTGCACAAATTTTCATGCACCGGGCCTCTAGTATGTCTATGGGAGTCTAACTCTGTGGACCTGGGAGGGCAGCTCCTCAAAGACTTCTAGCTCTCACAAGGTTCCAGAGTTCTCAAATGCCCTGTAGAGAGCCACAGAAGGTGTGTGATGCTGCTGAGGGAGGAGCTAGCCAAGATATTACTGAGACTCAAGAGAAAGGATCCTACAGGTCAGCTCCACTGGGTTTAGAGAAGCCAGGCCAGGAAGAGTGAAGGTGGTGCCTGACTGAGCTAGAGAGTATCATTAACAGGTCACCAGCTTCAGAGAAGTAGGTACTAGGAGAGCAACAGTGACTGAAGAGGCAAGGACACTCCTGCTGTGGAGGCCTGTATCATATACCAGAGGCCCTTTATAGAAGGAGAAGAGAAAGAGCCACAAATAGCATTTAAAATAAAAAAGCTGAGTCCAGCTGCTATGGCTCAGTGTTTGAGCATCTACCCATGAGCCAAGAGGTCACCAGTTTGATTCCTGGTTAGGGTACATGCCCAGGTTGAGGGCTCGATCTCCTGTAGGGAACATGCAGAAGGAAGCCAATTGATATTTTTCCCTAATCAATATTTCTATCTTTCTATCCCTCTCCCTTCCTCTCTCACTAAAAAAAATAATTAAAACATATTTGAAAAAATTAAATACAATTAAGAAGCTGAGTTATCAAAATGAGTTTATTTAAACCCCAGGGACCAAAACATGACTGCACACCAAGTTTAAAGTTAACCTTTAAACACATACCTCTAAGGGACAAAGGGTTGAGGTGGAAATTTTGATGGTAATCATAGCAGTAACAGAAATACAAATGCACACTTAGAGTGTACATGACTTCCCTATATATTTGTAATTATAGTTATCCTTCCACACTTCAGCTTCTGATAAAGTCTTAGTCATGGGAAAAGTGAAAGGTAACTGAATGTTGTCCCAATTTATTTCTTTTCCTTAATCATTTTACAAGTGGACTCAAACATTCGAGAGCTAGTAGTTGTGGTGACATATCTGCTTTTTTATTGCTATGGCAACAGTGCTTCTCCTGAGACAAGGACTATATATTTTTGGTTCCCTGTTTTGGAATCACATGTTTTCCAACAGATACAGCTTTATGATGATGATTGTCAACTTAATTTCCTCAAGCAATATGTTTTTGACACTGTATTATGCTGCCCACGTATTCCCATCAGGATTGAAGGATAACTTCATCCAGTTTTGGAGAGTGCTGCTGACAATCCTTTGCAAAATGTCTTCAGCTTGAGAAAGCCTCCTTGATCAAGGTCATGTCCCCATACTAGGCACAACCCACATCCAGTGACTGCTTAAGAAAGGGTTTAAGATTTAGCTCATTACTCCAACTCAAAACAACTCTGAATATCCAATCCAGTTTTAGAGCTTCTAAGAGGTCAGCCAGAGCCCACCTTCTCCCTCTACTCAAGCCTGATCATTTGCATTCCCCTCCAATGTTAGTTTTAAGACCACTGCCTACTAAGTCTCCTGCGTGAAAATCTCCATCTTAGGGTCTGCTTCACTGGCAACTGACCTGAAACCACTGCCTCTAGTAATAGGCTGAGAGCAGATGGACTGGTCCACTTGCTATCCAGCTGATAGTGAGCCAAGTCACTGGTGGTGGGTGGACTTGAACAGCTTCTGGAACAAGGTACCAGTGAACTTGTTAAAACTTGTATCAGTGATGTTCTAGAGAGGTAAATGGATGAATAAAAAATACACTAGCAGGTGCTTGAGAAATATGGGAGAAACAGCATTTTATAAGGAACGGGGGATTGGATGATTATTTCTGGGGTGAACAATTCTGTGCATAAAGAAAATTAATGTCTGGGGTTTAATTTTCCATTAAAAACTAACTTTGATAACTAGAAGAACTACTTGGCACCATAGAACAGCTTTTATTTGCATATACTAAGGGCAGAACAAGTTCAGGACTGGGCAGGACCCTAGGAAAATAGTAGTACAATAGACAAGGTTAAAGACTTAACCTAGTCAAATCTCATATGCCAAGTTCAGAGACCTGACAGGGAAAGAAAATGAAATCCTGAATATGGGAGGTAGTAATTTGATTTCATTCCCTTGAAAATCTTGATTCCTCAGGTTCCTTTCAATTCTTTTGGCCCCTAAAAGGGGCCCATTTCTCTCTGTTAGAGTATAATACACCCACTTGTCTTGAAGAAAATCTCTCTCCTGCAAGATCTCGTGCAACTTCCTCAGGATCTGAACCTCCCTCTCCTCTTAGGAACCAGGCCAATAACTAGAGTTATGTCACACGGTAATCTGGCCATGGAATCAACAGGTTTGCTAAGGGAGAAAGAGACTATATCCCAAGGAGCTGGAGGATCAGGGAAAGGGATCCTATAGAGAATCAGAAAAATACAGGGTGTCCCAAAAATGTATACGCACTGTAAGAGCTGATAGCTCAATTTTGAAAATGAAATGTATTTTAATAAGCACTGCCTTTATAATTACTTAAAGTGTATGACTACATTTTTGTTTTTTTTTTAGGGGGGGGCAACCTATATCTGTGGAACTAAATTCAGAGATAATTTACAATTATATAAGGGAAAGTTTATTGAGCAGGATAATTGCTTTTGGAAAATATTCTGGCAAAAACATTCTCAAAAAAAAAGAAAGGAGATGGTGCTACAATGTTTCTAGGATATCTCTTAGAAGGTAAAGAAAATGATGGTCCATAACAAGTAAAAAGATTGCTATGGCAAATGACAGTCAAAGATAAGAAATGGATCAGAGAGAGAGGGAATCCAAGATGGTGGTGTAGGTAAACACCTAAACTGCTGCCTCGCACAACAATTTAAACTGCAACTAAAAGACAAAACGTCTACCACCCAGAACCACGGGAAAGCTGGCTGAGTGGAAGTTCTACAACTAGAAGGAAAGAGAAAAGAGCACTGAGACGTGCACAAGCGCTGAAAAGCTGAGGTACGGAGGCATGAGATCTGGGCTGGTGGCAGGTGTTGCTTTTTTCAACCCAAAGGGGAGACAAGCCCCCGATTACTCTGAAATACAGTTTCTGGGGAGATGTGGGAGACCCAAACTCCTACGGGGAGAAGCTGGATTGTCTGCTACTAGGTCGGAAAGTGAGGGCGGCCTGCTTGTAGAGCTGCACACAGGAATAATTGTTTATCTGCGCTGGGGCACGGGACTGGATGCAGTCGGAGACACAGAGCCAGCTAACTAGCAGCCATTGCTGTTTGCCACGCCCTAGCCTAGTGATGCCCTGAGACCCCGCCCCACACAACCTACAAACCCACCCAAGCTCCAAGCAGCGGCTTTTGCATATGAATGGACTGCAGCTTAACCTAACAAACTTGCAGCCAGGATCAAACAGCTCCAAAACCTCCAAACCCCAAGCAAAGGGGAGAAAACTGTAGCTCTCCCTGTAGCTCCTGCTGGGTGGACTCAGACAATAGCTGACCTGCACCCCATTGGAGATCCAGAAGCCAGTATACCTAGTGGTCAGTGTGAGAAACCAGATTTCAACTCCTCACATCCATAAGTGACACATTCAAGAGGCAGACTCAGCGAGCACCAAAGCCCCACTGAAACAAGTCCTGCATCATAAGCATGTCTCCAGCACAGCAGTTCTTATAGACACAGCGAGTCCTCACAGCCAATTGGCCTGGAGGTCAATTCCTCCCAGCGTACCAACAGCAATTAAGGCTTAACTACACCAAGACTTTGCACTCAGCCCACAAAGGGGTGTACCAAGAGCGTCCACATCAGGTGATTGAGGAGGCTGAGCTACTGCCCCCTATAGGTCACCCACCACACAAAGCCACTCCATCAACGCAGGGAAGCAGCCAAAATGCGGAGACAAAGAAACATGTCACGAATGAAAGAAACGGAGGAAAGCAAACTACTGGACGACATAGAGTTCAGAACCACATTTAAAAGGTTACTCAAGAATCTTCTAAAAACCGCCGAGAAACTTGATGACACTTCTGAGGAGCTTAGTGAGACCTTCAAGGACCTTAGTGAGAATGCAAAAAAAAATGGAAAAGGACCAGTCAGAAATGAAGCATACACTGTCTAAAATAAAGAATATACAGAAACTCAACTGTAGATCAACGTACCCCAAGAATCAAACCAAAGATCTGAAATATGAGGAAACAAAAAACACCCAACCAGAAAAACAAAAAGAAAAAAGAATCCAAAAATATGAAGATAGTGTAAGGAGCCTCTGGGACAACTTCAAGCGTACCAACATCCGAATTTTTGAGGTGCCAGAAGAAGAGAGAGAGCAAAATACTGAAAACCTATTAGAAGAAATAATGACAGAAAACTTTCCCTACCTGGTGAAAGAAATAGACTTACAAGTCCAGGAAGCACACAGAACCCCAAACAAAAGGAATCCAAAGAGGACCACACCAAGACACATCATAATTAAAATGCCAAGGGCAAAAGACAAAGAGAGAATCTTGAAAGCAGCAAGAGAAAAACGGTTAGTTACCTACAAGGGAGTACCCATACGACTGTCAGCTGATTTCTCAGCAGAAACTATGCAGGCCAGAAGGGAGTGGCAAGAAATATTCAAAGTGATGAACAGCAAGAACCTACAACCAAGATTACTCTACCCAGCAAAGCTATCATTCAGAGTTGAAGGTCAGATAAAGAGCTTCACAGACAAGAAAAAGCTAAAGGAGTTCATCGCCACCAAACCAGGATTACATGAAATGCTGAAGGGTATTCTTTAAGAAGAGGAAGAAGAAGAAAAAGGTAAAGATAAAAATTATGAACAACAAAATGACATCAAATACATACCTACCAACAAGTGAATCTAAAAATCAAGTGAATAAAAATCTGAAGAACAGAATGGACTGGTGAATATAATAGAATCAGGGACATAGAAAGGGAGTGGACTGACGACTCTCAGGGGAAGCAGGTGTGAGGGGTGAGGGAAGAGATTGGACAAAAATCTTACTCCTATGGATGAAGACAGTGGCGGGGGGTAAGGGCATGGGGTGGTGTTGGGAATCAGGTGGAGGGGAGATATGGGGGGGGAAAAAAAAGAGGAACACCTGTAATAATCTGAACAATAAAGATTTATTTAAAAAAAAAGAAATGGATCAGAGAAATGGGCATGCCACAGTGGATATATGATGTAAGGCTGGAAAACTACCAGGTAATTATGTTCTGTAGGCACCAGGAAGATTCTTCAAAGTAATCAGGAATATGCTGGTGAAAAAGCCAACAGTGTTAGCACCTTGGGCCTAAGCTAGGATTTATATGAGGAGAATGTTAGGGAACTGGTCTCACTAATAAGAATGGTGATGTTAAGCCCACTGCATGGGAGAACATATTTGCCAATGATATCAATGATAAGGGTTTAATCTCCAACATATACAGAGAACTCATACAACTTAACAAAAAGAAGATAAACAACCCAATCAAAAAATGGGCAACTGATCTAAGTAGACATTTTTCGAAAGAAGACAGAAGGCAGGCCAAGAGACATATGAAAACCTGCTCACAGTCACTACTCATCAGAGAGATGCAAATCAAAACAACAATGAGGTACCATCTCACACCTGTCAGAATGGCTTTTATCAACAAATCAACAAACAACAAGTGTTGGCGAGGATGCGGAGAAAAAGGAACTCTTTTGCACTGCTGGTGGGAATGCAGACTGGTGCAGCCACTGTGGAGAACAGTATGGAGTTTCCTCAAAAAAATAAAAATGGAACTCCCATTTGACCCAGTGATCCCACTTCTAGGAATATATCCCAAGAATCTAGAAACAGGCATCAGAAAGGAAATATGCACCCCTATGTTCATAGCAGCACAATTCACCATAGCCAAGATTTGGAAACAACCTAAATGCCCATCAGCAGATGAATGGATTAAAAAACTGTGGTATATATATACAATGGAATACTACGCTGCGGTAAAAAAGAAGGAGTTCCTACCATTTGCAACAATATGGATGGAGATGGAGAATATTATGTTGAGTGAAATAAGCCAGGCAGAGAAAGATAAATATCACATGATCTCGCTCATTTGTGGAATATAATGAACGACATAGACTGATGAACAAGAACAGATCCAGAGGCTGAGAAACGTCAATCAGAAGATCATACCTCAGGTAAGGTAGGGGAGGGTGGGGGTAAGGTGGAGAGATCAACCAAGGGACTTGTATGCATGCATATGAACCTAATCAATGGACACAGACAACAAGGGGGCGGGGCATTAAGAGAAATTGTTTCATGTGACAAAAATTTTTAAATGAAACTCTGTAGACTGAAAATTATTTTGGAAGGAAACAAAGAGAAGTTTCCTTCAAAAGTCATAAGGATTGTAATTGAAAGTCAATATATTTGGCCGCTTGAACTAAAGTAAGTAATTTGTGTTATTGCCTCCCTGACAAAGTTTATATAAAGCTACAAAAAGAAATTGACAACCAGTTTGAAATGGAATTGCCAGGGCCTAGGGCAAAGAATATCCTTACATGATATTATTCTACAATCTCATTATAATCTTAGATATTTTACAACAGCATACTTTACAATTATCCCAAACAAACTTACAAACTAATTCTTTGAATGGTGGGCAGCAATTTAAAAAGAGGGACATGAAAGGATTTAATCCCTTGCAGAAGGAATTAAGGCACTGGGAAGGCATTTGAGCATCCTATATTGGCCCCTCTTGCCCTTTGTGCCAAGAGGGACCCTCTTCTCACAATCCAATTGCCCTCAGCTGTTACCTGAGCTTTCTGTTCATGCTGAGCTTGAAGCCTCGTGGGGGCTGGTACCAGGGATCTGTCTCACATCCAATTGTGTGAGCTGGGCCCTCACTGGAGAAGAAACCCGAGTTCCCTGAGATATGTGATCAGCACCGGGACCCTGCCAGCAGGCCAGGGGTTCCCAAGGCAGGTGCTGGGTGTGGAGGCCACGGGGTCATAGGCTACCAAGGAGACAGAACTGAACCTCACAGCACCCTGCTTGGCCCCGGAGGATGGCTGCTTAGCCAGAGACGGGTAAGATTCCTCAAGGAAGGAACAACCTAAGACAGGCACAGTCGCAGAGGGGCCATCAGGAGAGAACTTGGGGGGGGCAACAGAAGTGGGGCACAGACCCTCACCCCCCCAACATTGCAGGGGCTTGAACCCTCACCCCCTTCTAAAGGAGGTCTCCTACCCCCATGGCTGCTTTGCGCTTCCCACACCCAGCTCAGATCGGGACCCAGGCAACAGAAAGAGATCCGGCCCAGCTCACATCGAGATACAGGTGACAGACAGAGACTTGGCCCAGCTCAGGTCGGGACCCAGGTAACAGACAAGAGACTTGGCCGACAGCAGTTGCCCTATATCTAAATTCAGCTGAGCATTTGGAATGCTCAGGGCCCACTCAAGAATGCAAATAATCCTTCCCACTAATATTTACAGGGTAAACTAAGATTGTTGGTAGAGTATTAAATTTGACAGTAAAATAGTAATCGAGTTTTCAGATTAATTTAAATAGGCTAATTGAAATAAGTGGATATTCAAGTACTGGACAAAAAGCTATTCTTAAAGTAATAACTAAAATTTCTATTGGTAGTTCATCTCATGGTAAAATTCCTGAATATGCAATGAACCTAAAGCAGTCATATGTGTGGGGGGAAAAAAAAAAAATTTTTTTTTTTAATTTAAAGTTATCAAGACTGCATTATAAAATTTACAAAAACCTCCATTAAAAAAAAAAAGGGGGGGATAGTAGGGCAATATCATGTAAGGAAAAATATCCTATAAGTAAATTACATCTAGAAAATTTTTACTTTACCAAATTAAGGTTCATTTGCAATGCTAACAGCAAGACGGCCATTAAAAACACACATGGTGTCTAAATAAGACAAAGGAAAATCGTTTGAACAAAAATAAAAAGGATCCCAAATCAATTATATAGAAAAGATTCCTTTATTAACTTGTGGTCGAGAATATATTTGTATATTTTCAGAAAACAACCCCAAGACCAGATGGATTCCTGCAACAGAGAGGAATTGACAGGAGTGCTCCAACCACGAAGACAAGAGGCAAAAACAGTCCAGAGATGGAAGACGCTGACAACGCCTTGCCATGGGAGCAGTCAGCAGCTGTGCACCGCTGCAGGTTGCCTAGGACCAAACCAGAGAGGGTCGGACCTGCATTGCCACCATGTGCCCACCATCCAGATATCACTGCTGACATGTACACATAAGGAACTGTTGGACATTGAAATTGGGACTCAAACATTTTTTTGTTTTGTCTTGTTTTGTTATTATATGTTTATTTCCAGTCTGCAAAGGCAAAACTTTTTAAAGGAAAGAAATGGTGGGAAAAAGATACATAGGCAAAGAAGCATTGAACAGACTGTCAAACTACATTGGGAAGACAGGGGTGGTTGGGCGAGGAGGGCTGTAAGAGACCAACCGAAGGACTTGTACGCATGCATATAAGCACAACCAATGGATATAAGACACTGGGGTGGGGGGGGAGGGTGGGCAGGTGAAGGCATGTCCTGGGGGGTAGGGGAGGTCAGGGGGAGATCAAAGGGGGAAAAAAAAGGAGACATATGTACTACTATTTGTAATACTTAAAACAATAAAAATAAAATAAAATTAAAAAAAAAAATAAAAAAATAAAAGTTAAAAAAAAAAAAAAAAAGAATGGTGATGTTAAGTTCCCAAAATAATGGAGTCTAGGTAGCAGCTCTTAACAGTTTAAAATGAGATGGGTTCACTGATTCCCATGGTTAGCAAGGTGGGAATGACACTGAGAGGAGCATTGCAAGCAGAGAGACATAGGTACAGCTAATATAATAGACTTTTCTGATGATCAAGATAGATGTACATCTAACAAGATTATTACTCAATTTCCTTAACAACAACAACAAAAATCACAGAAGAATGATTAAGGAAGGTGAGACTTAAGACAGCCATCCTAGAAAAATGTCCAATTTCTTGTCAAACATTTAGATGCAAGCCATTATTCTAGCTCTATTCCACTGAATGAAGAATAGACTGGATCCCCAAGAGGAAGTATCCTGATGCACCTCATCTTTTCCCAAAGATACCTACAGCCATGTATTTGAACAACTACATGCTGAAGGAAGGGGAATACCCAAACATTCTAAGGTTTGCTACACACAAGAAGTAAAGAGTCATTGATACCCAAGAACACAAATCATCTTCATAGGCCTCCTGTGAGGGTAGGAACACATGGATGCCAGGCAATAAATGGAGTCCTGGTGCAAGTTCAGTTTAAAATGTGTACACTGGTTCCATGACCCAATGGGACCTTTCCCCAGTTCCAGGTGTATAATTGGAGTAAACATTCTTGGAAATTAGCACAACCCCTAGATCAGTTCCTTGTCCCAAAAGGTAAAATCTCTCCTGGTAGAGAAGGAAAAATGAAAGCTTCTGACACATCTCACCACCAGCAACACAAAGTATTGAAAATATTCCAGGTGAAATGGCCGAGATTAAAGATATAAAGGAGGCAGAGGCAGTGTTTCCATCACATCTGCATTTATTTCACCATGCTGACCCGAAAAACTCAAACAGATCCTGGAAAATATTATAGATGACCACTACCTCAACCAAAAAGGAGCTACAATTAAAACTACTGTAGAAGATACAATACCTTGGCTAGAGAAGACTGACCTCATCCCATGTTGAGGAAATTTAGTTACTGACCTCCTAAACATGCTACTTTCTATTCCTAGCAGAAAGGAAGAACAGAAAGAATCAATATGTTCAGGTGGAAGGACAGCAGTATTCATTTACAGTTTTGGAGCACAACTTTGCTAATTCTCCCACCCTTTGTTGTAATATGGTCTGAAGAAACACAGACCATGTGTATATTCTGTAGAACATCAAAGCACTTCACAATGTGGATGACATCATGCTGATAAACGTGTATAAGCAGGAAATAGTAAGAACAAAGGAAAGTTTGCTTAGACATGTATGATCTAGGAGGTGGGAGATAAGTCCTATGATGATTCACGGGTTTGCAATCGGTGAATTTGTAGGAAACTGGTGGTCTGGAGCAGGCTGGGACATTGCTTCTAAAGTATAGGATAGAGTGGACAAGGAGAGACTACCACCGCTGCAGGCACTCCCTGGACTGCAGGACTCGGGCACAGAGCCCACGCCATCTTGAAGGGGAGAATGGCCTTTTTTAGGAACTCATCAGCACCACCACCCAGACAGGACTTTGACACTGCCCACAACCCAGCAGCCACTCCAGCCAAAATCCTGCTACCCCAGCTGCAGACCCGTGGACCCTGGGACCTCCACCTCCAAAGGTGCACCATTCTGCAGCAGTTAGTGCATCTTCCCCCTTCCCAGCGGCAGAACTACGGACACCACTTTCTTTCCGCATTTCCAGCCACATAGGCATCCAGGGCACACCACTCTGTAGGCAGCGCCTGGGAGCCACTGGGAGCCCCTGCTGGTGTGATTCTGTACAGACCAGGGCACGCTGCCCTGCAGTAGAAATTCTGAATTTCCTCTGCCTGAATAACTGCCCACAGACACGCCAGCTTGTAACTTCAGCACCAGGGCCCCTCAAAGTGTGTCAGAGCTCTGCGCTGGAAACTCACCACAGATGCGCACATTTCCAAAGGGCAGGCACCCTGAGCCCATCTATCCACAGGGTCCTCTGGGGAGCTGCTTTGAGCCCCTGCTGTGTGATTCTGTACAGACAAGGATGCGCTGCCCCGCAGTAGAAATTCTGAACTCCTTCCTCCTGAATAACTGCCCATATACACCCCAGCTGCTTACCTTCTGCACCAGGGCCCCTCAAAGTGCATCAGAGCTCTGTGCAGGCAAACGCATGACCAATCCATGCATGCATTTCCAATGGGCAGGCACCCTGAACCCATCTATTCACAGGGTGCTTGTGGGAGCTGCTCTGAGTCCTTGCTGGGTGTGATCTTGGACAAAGAGGGATGCACTCCCCCTGGCAGTAGAAATTATGAATTCACTCCTCCTGGATACCTGCACACAGATGCCTCAATTATGCAGCTTCAGTGCCAGGGCCCTTCAGAGTACCTCAGCACCCCTCACTGGCAAACGCACCACGGGTACCCCTGTGATCCTCCACTGGGAGCGTGTGCATATCCACCACAGGTGCAGCAGCAAAAGCTGAGTCTGCCCACCCCACAACTACAGAACTCTGGACACCACAGTCATGCCTTTCCAGAATGCAGGCCTCCTGAGACCCATCACTCCAACAGATGGTCTGGGTGCCACTGTGAGTCCCCACTGGACACGGGTGATTTAAATAAAGGGTGTAAGACAGCAAAAATTGGGACACCCCCCTCCACAGCTGCTGACTTCTAGACACCGCAGTTGTACCTTTCCAGCTCACAGGCCTACATCAAGAGAACCCAAATAGCTCAAGTAGGGAGCTACACTAGATCACCAAGCCCAGGAGACCTGAGAAATTACACCAGTAGCACCATCCCCAAAAGAACCTGAGTATCAAACCAATCGGACCTACAATTAAACAGCAAAACATGTAAAGACAAAAAAGCAATCCCCAAAAGAAAGAAAAAGAGCAATCACCAGAAAGAGAGTTAAATGAAATTGAGGCTAGCAGCTTATCAGAGAAAGAATTCAGAGTAATGATTATAAGGATGTTTAAATGGCTGGATGGCAAATACATACAACTCAATGACAAATACACACAACTCAATGACAACTATAAGGAGCTGAATGAGAATGTAACCAACATGAAAAGGAACCAAGAGGAGATGAAGAACAACATAGCTGCAATAACGAACACAATGGAAGGCTTAAACCACAGACTAGAAGAGGCTGAGGACTGCATCAGTGAATTAGAAGACAAGGTAGGAAAAAACACACAAACACAGCAGCACTGGAAAGAAGACTTAAAAAGCAAGAGGAGAGCCTAAGGGAGCTTTGGGACAACACAAAACAAAACAACATTCACATAATAGGGGTACCAGAAGGAGAGGAAGAGAAATAAGGAATAGAAACCTGTTTGAAGAAATAATGACAAAAAACTTCACTGATATTGGCAAGAAAAAAACTATGCAAGCCCAAGAAGTACATAGAATCCCAAAAAGATGAACCCCAAAAGACCGACACCAAGACACATCATAATTAAATTGGCAAACACCAATGACAAAGTAAGAGTCTTAAAGGCTGCCTGAGAGAGACAGAAAGTTACCTACAAGGGATCTCCTATTAGAATATCAACTGATTTCTCAACAGAAACACACCAGGCCAGAAGGGAAAGCAATAAAATATACAAAGTGATGCAAAGCAAGGGACTGGATCCAAGAATACTATACCCAGCAAGGCTATTATTCAAAATTGAAGGTGGAATAAGGAGCTTCACAGACAAAAAAGGACTAAGAGAGTTTATTACCACCAAACCAGCAATGCAAGAAATGCTGAAGGGTCTGCTGTAAAAAGGAGAAATAGGAAGTGAAGAAGGAACACAGGAGTAAAGAATAAATATGGTGACAAACAAGTACCTATCAATAATAACTTTAAATGTAAATGGATTAAATGCCCCAATCAAAAGACATAGGGTAACTGAGTAGATAAGAAAACATGACCCATATATCTGCTGTATACATGAAACCCACCTCAGAAAAAAAGACGCACACAGACTGATGGTGAAGGGATGGAAAAAGATTTTTCAGGTGAATGGAAATGAAAAAAAAAAAGCTGGGGTAGCAATACTTATATCTGACAAATTAGATTTCAAAGTGAAGGCCATAACAAGAAATAAGGAAGGCCACTTCATAATACTAAAGGGAGCAATACAACAAGAAGAAATAACTCTGGTAAACATATACACACCCAATATGGGAGCACCCAAATACATAACAAAAACTCCTGGAGGATATCAAGGGAGAGATTGACAGCAATACAATCATAGTAGGGGACTTTAATACCCCATTATCACCATTGGACAAATCCTCTAAACAAAAAATCAGCAAAGAAACATCAATCCTAAATGACTCACTAGACCAGATGGAATTAATTGACATCTTCAGAACATTTCACCCCAAAGCCACAGAACATACATTCTTCTCAAGTGTACATGGGTCATTTCAAAGATAGACCATATGTTGGGTCATAGGCAAAGTCTCTTTAAATTCAAGAAGATAGAAATCATATCAAGCATCTTCTCAGATCACAATGGCATAAAACTGGAAAACAACTACAATAAAAACAATCCAAAAAAATCAAACACATGGAGATTAAATAGCATGCTTTAAACAATTACTGGGTTACCAGAAAGATCAAAGAAATAAAAAACATCATGGCAACAAACGACAATGAAAACACAACAATCCAAAATCTATGGGACACAGTGAAAGCAATCTTTAGAGGGAAGTTCATAGCTCTACAAGCCTACTGAAAAAAACCAAGAAAAATGGTAATAAATTGCCTAACTCTACAACTCAAAGAGTTAGAAAGAGATCAACATGAAAAGCCCAGTGTAAGCAGAAGGAAGGAAATAATAAAGATCAGAGCAGAGATAAATTGCATTGAGACCAAAAAAAAAAAAAAAATAATAAATAAATAAATAAAAACAATACAAAAGATCAACACAACCAAGGGCTGGTTCTTTGAAAGGATAAACAAGATTGATGAACCTCTAGCCAGGCTCACCAAGAAGCAGAGAGTGAGGACCCAAATAAACAAAGTCAGAAATGAAAGAGGAGAAATAACAACAGACCCCACTGAAATACAAAGGATTGTTTAAAAATACTATGAACAACTCTATTCCAACAAACTGGACAACCTGGAGGAAATGGATATATTCCTATAAAAATATAACCTTCCAAAACTCAATCAGGAAGAAGCTATACATCTCAGTAGGCCAATAACTATGGAAGAAATTGAAGCAGTCATCAAAAAGCTTCTGGCAAACAAAAGCCCAGGGCCAGGCGGCTTCACAGGGGAGTTTTACCAAACATTCAAGGAAGAACCTAAACCTGTTCTCCTCAGACTATTCCAAAAAATTCAAGAGGAAGGAATACTTCCAAGCTCATTCTATGAAGCCTGCATCACTCTAATACCAAAACCAGATAAAGACAACACAATGAAAGAGAATTAAAGGCCAATATCCCTCATGAACATAGATGCCAAAATCCTCATCAAAATTCTAGCAAATTGGATTCAGCAGTACATCAGAAAGATCATACACCATGACCAAGTAGGATTTATCCCAGGGATGCAAGGATGGTACAATATCCGCAAGTCAATAAACGTGATACATCACATAAACAAATTGAGAGATAAAAATCACATAGTCATATCAATTGATGCAGAAAAAGCATTTGACAAAATCCAACACCCTTTCTTCATAAAAACTCTCAGCAAGGTGGGAATAGAAGGATCATACCTCAACATAATAAAAGCCATATATGACAAACCCACAGCCAACATCAAATTCAATGGGCAAAAAGTAAAACCATTTCTCCTAAGAACAGGAACAAGACAGGGATGCCCACTCTCACCACTCCTTTCAACATAGTACTGGAAGTTTTAGCCATTGTAATTAGTCAAGAAGAAGAAATAAAAGGCATCCAAATTGTAAAAGAAGTAAAGCTGTCCTTATTTGCAGATGACATGATATTGTACATAAAAAAACCTGGAAGATTCCAATGCGGTACCATCTCACACCTGTCAGAATGGCAGTCATCAACAAATCAACAAAGGACAAGTGCTGGTGAGGATGCAGAGAAAAAGGAACCCTTGTGCACTGCTGGTGGGAATGCAGACTGGTGCAGCCACTGTGGAGAACAGTATGGAGTTTCCTCAAAAAAGTAAAAATGGAACTCCCCTTTGACCCAGTGATCCCACTTCTAGGAATATATCCCAGGAAACTAGAAACACCAATCAGAAAGGATATATGCACCCCTATGTTCATAGCAGCACAATTCACCATAGCTAAGCTTTGGAAACAGCCTAAATGCCTATCAGCAGATGAGTGGATTAGAAAACCATGGTACATCTACACAATGGAATACTACGCTGCTATAAAAAGGAAGGAATTCTTACCATTTGCAGCAGCATGGATGGACCTGGAGAGCATTATGTTAAGTGAAATAAGCCAAGCAATATAAGAAAAATATCACCTGATCTCACTCATTTATGGAAAATAAAGAACATTATAACCTGATGAACACAAAGATAGACACAGAGACAGTAAAGCACTGAACAGACTGTCCAATTACAGCGGTAAGGCTGGGGAATGTTGGGGAAGGAGGGAAATAGATCAACCAAAGGACTTGTATGCATGCATATAAGCACAATCAATGGACACAAGACACTGGGGGGCTGGGATGAGGGCACATGACAGGGGGTATGGGAGGTTGGGGGAAGGTCAATGGGGGAAAAAAGGAGATATATGTACTACTACATGTAATACTTTAAACAATAAAATAAAATTTAAAAAATAAAAAATAATAAAATTAAAAAAAAAATAAATAAAGTATAGGATAGACCATTTCATCTCACACCCCAATACAAAGAAGGAAGTTCAATCAGTGATAAGTGGGTAGGTTACTTGGGATATAAAGGCAGCATGTTCTATACCTGTCAGCATATTCCACAGCTAAATCATATATACAGCATTCATACGATGACAAGAAAAGCTTCCAACTTGAATGGGACTCATATGGCCCAGTAGATTCTAAGCATAGGTAGTGTCTGTGGTAATAAAAGGTATCATGTGGAGTTTATGGCACTCCTCAACATGTGAGCCTAGTCTGGCCCCATGTTCTCTGCAAAACTGTAGAATCTTTCAAAAGTATTATCTTTGTCTTTCAAATTTCACCTTATTTATTTATACCCATTATTTTGGCTTTTCTACCTTGAAGTTGCTCCCACCACTGCTTTTCACCTAAGGAAGACTGACTGTATCTTAAATTTCTTTCCTATACTTCCCAGATGGCGGAAACTAAAACCCTGAGTATGAGTCTTTGTTGCCACTGTATATGGCTCACTTTCCTACAATGTAAGCTTTACCTTAGTTGGAAGAATAGCAATGGCAATAAATTCCTCAAAATATTATTAACATCAAAATTATTTAAAGTAAAATTAGCATTGCATAACAAACACAAATGTAGTAATATAAATGCATTTTTTTCCAGACAAGAATGATCCTGAGTAATACTATTGGGTATATATAGAGAACCCTTGTGAAGGGAAAAATGAGGTTTGGAAAGGTCATCTCTCTTCTTAGATTATGGGAATAAAAGGCATAGAGGGCGGCGTGTCAGGAGAGACCATGTGGACTAGAAGAGAGGAACTTTTGCAAAACAAAGAATTGTAAAATATTAATTATTTCCTCTTGGGCAGAGACAGTGGAGGTTTTCAGGAGCACAGTGAACAGGCATTGAATCCTTAGGAACCTACTTGCCTGTTTCTCTCCCTGACACCTCCCTCATGCTTCCTCCCCCCCTCCCCCACCCTATTCCACTTTTCCTTTCTTTCAACTAAATATACTTCTCACTCCCCACACCCCATCCTCTCAAGGAACTCAGATATTCTTAAAAGCCACAAAAGTCATTTGTTGGTAGACAATCTCTGTTTTCATCCCTGCAAGAAAAAAATCTCCTTAGGGAATACAAAACAAAACAAAATGATGGCTGCACGCTTGATAAGAGAGAGAAAAACGTACGCAAGTTAACTCTGGGGCCACACATAAGAAAACACTTCTCAGCAATGCTCTCAGGTAAGTATCATTATGAAATACAAACTGCGTGGTCCCCAAACATTCAGTGAGTGTGAATATAAATGAACCCACTTATAGAAAAGCTAGCTTGGTGACCTGGGGTCATTTCTTGGAGCCTCAGATTTCTCCTTTACAAAATGAGGATGTTAGACCACGTGATCTCTAAGGACCCTTCCAAGCCCCAACTCTGTCTTTTTTATTATTGAAATGGTATGAAGAAAAACAGCTCAGTGGGACAGCAACTTATAAAAAATTTAACTTATGCCAGCCAGAGACTCTTAATCTTTGCAGGTTTTATGTCAAGACGGGAACAGATGCCGTTTGGCTTTGTAATTTGAATTTAATTGATTTACAGGCTTACAGTGCCCTGCAGTACAGTGGCTTCTCCAAGTAGGAGAGAATTGCTACTCTAGAAGCTCTTCAAATTCTCTGATATAAAATTAAGCTTATGTTTCATGCAGAAATCACAATTGCCTTTCTGACTTTCCTAAGCACCTGCCCTGGGACTGATTCCCCTCCAGTCACTCCCCTGCCATTCCCTTTCCTAGCATCCTGCACCACCTGTTCGAGAATCCTGAAATATACCTCTCCACACCCCTTTCCTGACTTCATCCTTCATTTCCACCTGCTGCTGGACAGCTCCACTTTTTAAAATTATACTTTACATTCCATATTATTTTGTATTAGTTGCAGGTGTACAGAACACTGGTCAGTCATAAACTTCACAAAGTGCTCCCCCTGACATTTCCTGCACCCTCCTGACACCATACCTAATTATTACAATATTATTTATATTCTCTATGCTGTACTTTACATCCCTGAGATTGTTTTGTAACTATCAATTTGTACCTCTGAATCCCTTCACCTTTCCACCCAGTCCCCCAACCTCCCCTCCCTTCTGGAGGCATCACTCTGTTCTCTGTATCTATGAGTCTGTTTCAATTTTGTTTGTTCATTTATTTTGCTCTTTAGATTCCACGTATAAGTGAAACCCTATGGTATCTGTTGTTCTCTGACTGACTTATTTAACTTAACATAAGAGTCTCCAGGTCCATCCATGCTGTTGTAAAGGTATGACTGCATTCTTTTCTTATGGCTAATATTTCATTGTATATATGTAGCACCACTTTTTTACCCACTCTTCTCTTGATGGGCACTTGGGTTGCATCCATATCTTGGGAACAATATATCCATATATTGTTCACTACGTTGAAATGAACATAGAGGTGCATATATTCTTTCAAATTAGTGTTTTGGGTTTCTTCGGATAGATTCCCAGAAATGGAATACCTGGGTCATAAGGCATTTCCACTTTTAATTTTTTGAGGACCCGCCATACTGTTTTCCAGGCTGCACCACTCTGTATTCCCACCAACAGTGCACAAGGCATCCCTTTTCTCCACATCCTCGACAATACTTTCAAATCTCCATTCCCACTTGCACTTAGAGATTATGAACTTTCTTTGCCTCACACAAGATATTTTCACTCCCTAATTACCATGTCAGTCTCTGGCTTTCCATTTCCTACAGAATATTTTTCCATTTTTTTATTTCCTTTGAATTTAA
Organism: Corynorhinus townsendii; assembly: GCA_026230045.1. NCBI lineage: Eukaryota > Metazoa > Chordata > Mammalia > Chiroptera > Vespertilionidae > Corynorhinus > Corynorhinus townsendii. Next base: position 135,771,149 of record JAPDVU010000007.1, on the reverse strand, counting down.
TAAAAAAATTTAGTACTCATGAACATTCGTGATCTATACTGAATGTCTTTTTCCAAACTTACTTGTTACAGTTCCATTATCTGTAACTTAAATCCAAACAACTTTAAATGCTTATTTTCTTCCAACCATCTGTGTAATTTGACAATACTCATATTTACTCTTGCATGTTCTTCCTGACAACCATCCTTTACTTATAATATGCATCTCCTTTCTCACTTTCATTCAAGTTGCTCATGTACTTACCTTACCTTCCTTATTTAACTGCAAACTACTTCAGAGAAAGAACCATTTCATTTTATATTTGTATACTCTAAATAGCTATTACATTGGAAAGGTAAATGGGCAACATTTTTAAAGAACGAAGGAAAGAAGAAGGACATAAATAAATAATGAATTGATAAGTGAATGAATGACAATAGTTATTTATCTAGAATGTACTCTATAAATAGACTGAACACTGGCCAAGCCAAACCATAGTGACAAAAGCTGTATGTTATCCCTCTAAAAATGTACTTCTACTCTGATAGATGCTATTTCTATATAAAATAGTAAGTTCAGTTTGTCAGGGCTGAATATCAACCTTTCCCATGCTGCTCAGGCTACCCCTGACAAGGAATAATGGCCCTCTAAAGATTTCTCACCAGAGTGTAACAAGCCTGGGATGTAGAATCTATGTGCTAGCTTGTTCTGAGGAATTGTGTTGTTCCTCTATAATTTGTTTACTGTCTCTCTGGAGTCCATTATCTCTGGATGATTTTAGTTCTGAAAAGAAGGCAGAGGTAGCAGCAAGCATATGAATGTTTGCTGATAAATGCTGTTTTATTGTTCTGGAACACAAAGACATAATACATGAAGGAGCTGCATATTGTGATACTATGAAAAGAATCATTCTTTTTTAAAAATAAAAGAATATTGAGAAGTAAAATATATTGATTCAGGGTTTCTCAGTTTGGGTGAGACAGACAATAACTTATTAATGAATATAATCTGCTGTATTCAAAATTATTTATTTTATTTGGTTGCCAAAAGAGCTGAAGTTTGAATTAAAGCTGTATTTACACAGTTTTTCTCTTGTGTTCTAAATATAGAAAAAAATTAATTTTTATTAACTTTATATAAATCATACATTATTTATATACCATTAGAGAAAGCATCCAATCTAAATTAAATATAAAATTCAGCATGTTAAATTAATAATTTGGTAATCTCAAAAAATGGGAACAAATTCCAAATGCTTCAAAAAGCCTGCCCACTAAAATACCCAAAAAGGACAGAAAACAACACAATTGCAAAAGAGTGAGGAGAAAATCAACCTCAAAGGAAACCTATTAGGAAACAATTCACCAGGTAGGCTATGTGTATAACTGAATTGAAAAATCACAACCAGTGATAAACACTTTTTTTGCTCCTAAGAGGTCTCAAAATTGCCCAAACTAAAACGTCTTACTGGAAAACTGAGAGTTTCCTCCACCTTCTGTCTTTGAACTCACAGTCTCAGAATCATCAATAACAAGAGAACTGAACAATTACCACTTTCTTTCATTTTCACTAAGCAAGAACAATATTTTCTCCCTACCTTCACACTTTTTGCATCCCATCAATATCTCTCCATCTGTATCCATCTGTAGATTGCAACACACACACACTAGAAGTCACGTATAAACTTGTGGTGTTACTCATATTTGGGGGGATGAGAAACATGAAATGCTGATTTTTTTTTTTTGAAGTTTCACAGTTAGGGAAGAACATAGAAATATAACAGAGTAGTGCATGATGGGAAATGTAGGTGTTTTTGGTGCAATCTCAGCAGTTTTTCCAGTGGTCAAATCTATCAGAAAAGAGCTTGGCTGAAACTAGGAAACGTACTGTACCAAAAGTCTCTTTAATAGTACACAGTGGTTTTGAAGTGTAACATGAATAGTTCTTCTGTATTTTAAAAATGCCCATATATAGTTAATAGTGACCAAGACTTAAGGGAAGCCCAATTCTTAACTTGATGGCAAACATGGGTCTAGAATAAACCTCAGGTTTTCAAGAATCAATTATAACTTTCCCATATAATAATGTTAGAATCTTAGAACATTTCATTGTACTTGCCTCTCTCTTGAAAAATGGGTTATTATTATTTGTTTAATTTTTATTGATTTCAGAGAGGAAGAGATAGGAAGAGAGAGATAGAGACAGAGACATCAATGATGAGAGAGAATTATTGATCGCACCTCCTGCATACCTACTACTGGGGATCGAAACCGTCTGGGCATGTGCTCTGACCAAAATCGAACCATGACCTCCTGGTTCATAAGTTGATGCTCAACAACTGAACCACACCAGCCACATCAAAAATGTGTCTTTCAAATCATCCATTTAAATTCTTATGCTTTAAACCCCAAAATACATTATTTTCTTTATTCAATATTCATTTCTATATACCCATATATTTACTATTTCTGTGACTCTTGTTCTCCTCATATTTATGCTGCGGTACTTACTTTAATATTCATTGTTTAAAAGCATGTATGTATCATATTTTAATATATTTTGGCTAATTTTTATTGTATGAATAAACATCATATGGATAGATGCATAGATATAGATATATTCATTCTAAAATTTATGTACACTTGGGTAGTTTCCAACTGTGGGCTAATATAAAAAGTGACTTCTGAGTCCCTGAAAATCCTATAAAATCTAGTGAGATGTGATCCAGGCTAAAGATAATAAAAGAATCGAATTTACCCACACATCAAGAATTTAACTGAGTCAGTTGGTTTTACTATTGTTTGGGATATATTTTTGGCTTTAATTTATTTGTAAGTTTAACTCATATGAAAGCATGATAATGTGGCCTCATTAATTGGTTCAAATAGTAATGTCTTTAGATATTAATTTTTAAGAGAATTTAATTTTTGGACTTTAATATATACCAAGCACTTCATAATAAAAAGAATTTATATTCATATTTATGACATATATTTGTTGTTATTCTTATGTGTCTAAATTTATTTAATTTTTAAAAATCTACTTTTATTGATTTCAGAGGGGAAGAGAGAGGGAGAGAAAAAGAAACATCAATGATGAGAGAGAATCACCACTCGGCTGCTTTCTGCATGCCCCCCACTGCAGATCAAGCCCACAACCTAGGCATGGAAATTGAAGGAACCCTGACCTCCTGGTGCCTAGGTTGATGCTCAACCACTGAGCCATGCTAGCCAGGCTAAATTTATTTAATTTTTAAAGTATCTTTATTTTTTTAAATATGTTTTATTAAATTTTTAGAGGGAGAGGAAAAGAGAGGGAGAGAGAGAGAAACATCAATGAGAGAGAAACATAGATCAGCTGCTTCCTGCACACCCCTACTGGAGACTGAGCCTGTAACCCATGCATGTGTTCTTACTGAGTATTGAACTAGTGACCTCTTTGTTTATGGGATGACACTCAACCAGTCTAGCCACACCAGCCAGGGCTGAAATATTTTTATTTAATATATTGAATAACTTCAGTAGAGCTATAATGGACTACACCTTTGAACCTAATTTTTGGTGAGAAAAAGAATCTGGAATTGAATTTTCAGCCTTAGGTACAAAGTGTCCTTGGAGATTATTAAATCAAGGTACTGTTCAAATACTGGTAAGAGATATCCTGGAAACTCTAAACTCTCCATTACATGCTAAGAGTCCCAAAAAGACACATAAAGCAACTCTAGCTGATAATGGGAAAGTGGGTTAATATAGTGCAAGTTACTCATGATTTCTTGTTCTGAGAAAGATAAGACTAGCTTTGATTAAAAATTAGTTTAATGGTTAAACCCACTGAGAAAGGAACAATATGCACAAATCATAGATGTGTCACGATTTAGGAATCTCTTTCCCCCAATGTTATGATACCATTTGAAGAGAGCCACTAAGGTAAGCTTTTTAAAACATCCCTTCCTTCCTAGTGGTGAATTTAGTAAGATATGTTAGAATTATTATAGGACATCCAAAGATGTCCACATTCTAATCCCTGGAATTTGGCAATATGTTGCCTTATTATGTCATAAGGCACGTTCAGGGATGATTAAATTAATGACCTTGAGATGAGATAATCCTGGATTACCTGGATGGCCATTGTAATCATAAGGGTCCTTATACAAGGGAGGTAAGAGAGTCAAAGATGGACATGACAATGTAATAAGAGGGGTGTAGCAGCTGGAATGATGAATTTATGATGATGGAGGAAAGTGGAAAGAACCAGGAATGCAGGTGGATTGTAGAGGCTAGAAAAGGCAAGGGCGTATGTTCCCACGAGAGCCTCCACAAGCAATGTAGCCCTGCTAAAACCTTCATTTCAGGACCTCTGAACTCCAGAACTGTACGATAATAAATGTATGATATTTTAAGCCAATACATTTGTGGTAATTGTTATAGAAACAAGGAACCAATACAGAAGATTGTATCATATTAATCCCTTCCTTCCTCTTTCTTTTTCTTTTTCTTTTTCCTCTTCGTGACTAGCCTGCCTGCAGAGGACATACATTCTATTCTCCTCTTTTATGACATATATTGTTCAGGCAGATGAGCCTGGAAAAACAGATTTTTAAACTCTGAAAGGGACAATGACTGGGTGAGTGTGTCCAATATAGGGCTAAAATACGAGCTAACAGACATAATGCTGTACTTTTCAACATAAGTAACAAATTGATTTTTATATACATCCGCTTAATTCCAAAATCTATTTCTTACCTGTTTCCAATTCAGAAAGGTGAAAAGTTGATGCTATATATTAGCTCTCTCAAATTCCTGCAATAACTTCCTAAGTTACCTTATCATTTCATAGTTGAAACTTTGGGCAAGTCACTTACCTCATCTGCATCTCTTAGTCCTTATCTCTAACATTAACTAACAATACTTTCACCTCAGGGTTGTCCTAATGATTAAATACATTAATGTTTGTAAAGTGCTTAACTCCATGTCTTCCATGTAGTAAGTACTTTATCAGTGTTAACTACACTTTCAGATTTTGAAGTCCTACAGAGCTTCTTTGATAACTAGCTTTTACAGTGCTTATACTGGAACACATGAGCTAAGTACTCATTATAAACATGACTGAAAAATGATTCCCTTTAGCACCAAATATTTCTAAATGGCTAAATCTCTCAGAAATGCTTTTATTTTATAAAGTGTTTCAAATAGGTCTTTTCCCACCTGCCAATTAAGCCCCTTTGAGGGAAAAAGGAAAACCAAAAAGTGTCAAGCCTGAAGGAATACCACCTAATTTTTGTTTCCTTCTTATTATCATAAATGCTCAGTCAGCCTGGGAAATAGTGATTCACTGGAAACATAGTCAATTTCAACTTTGAGTATATGAAGAAAAAAAAAAGCAGCAAAAAGCTAAATCTAGCTAGAAATCAGAACACGAAAAAATATTTTGGAAATAAAAGAAGCCAAGGTTTCATATAGCCATGAATTCACTCATATATGTTCTAAAATATTTAGTAATACATTAACAAAATCAGTCATCTGCTTAAATGAGAGAAATGCTTACTTTTTTATTTTTACCTAGTTTACTGACATAGCAATTTAAAAATCATAAGGTAGGGAAAAAATTGCAATTATGATTTTAAAGTATCATTGAACACAGTGTGACAAATAGGTTGTTCATGTCCAGCAAATATGGGTAAAATTGTTAAAGAGCAGGTTGTCTTAAAACAGTGTAATTGTTCTTGATAGCTGTCTCTTTGCATATAAATCATAGATGTTTATCAACCTTCTTTGTCCTTGTCATGCTGACAATGCAGATAGCATAATATAATACGCCTAGTCTAGGTCTTGGGGTTGCTTGAGAGTGAATTACAGACCTGGAAGGACCTCACAGGGTCATGTTAAGTACAGCAATTCTTTTATGTTGTCTATATATCTTGCCTTAGGAAAAAGCTTCCTAAACGATTTATATTTCTCCTATTTGCACTCAGTATTTGATAGAAGGTCAGGAAATAAGCACAGTATTCTCTACCCATACCTACAAACAGACTCTGGATCCTATTTTACATCTAAGAATTTACATAATCTTGGCAGCTTTTTCAACACAAGTTCAGGAATTTAGTTTATTATATACTCTAGAAATGATATCTTTTTCCAGCTATTGTTTTAATATAATATTGTTAAAGATTTATCTCAGTATAATAAATTTTTCAGAGACTGGCCAGATTTAAGATGGTGCTGAAATTTTTTGTTCTATTGAAAATTAATTCAAATAGGGGACTATATGAAGAATTTTTCTCATTGATACAAAGTAACAAAACAATGTCACAATGTTGGTGATCCTTGATAATGACTGACAGACAGCCCCTATACTTGGGCAAGTGAAGTGAATGTTTGTCAATGGGATAAATTAAAAATAAGTAGCAATTCATTTCCTCTTTTGGTGGACTCAAATCCTCTTCTTTATATTAAGCAGTTGCAAAATACATTGGAACTTCTCTTTTCCCTCCTTTTCTCATCTATCAACCTCACTCACACATATAATGTTTGAGAAGTAGAGCAATTGCCAATGTATTTGTGAAGTCAAGGTCACGTCAACATCCATATGAACTGGACAGGTGAGTTGTGAGCAGTTCTCTGAAGAATATAAGGTGGTAAACCTCTTTGTTGAAATAAAGTGGCACTTCCTTCTGGTGAGTTCTGCTCTGATTAAAATTATGTTTAATTGATTAAAATAAATAAATAATGGCTAAAATGAAGTATCCTATCCCAAGTAATCTTTTTCCTTATTTGACTCTACTTTTCTTTCTGTTCCACATGCTTCGAAATAAAGACTCAGGCCTTTGCACTTTGAGTCAGTATGTTGCAGCTGGTGTTAATGAAAAATTTTCAAAAAATTTTATAATTTCTCAAAGTTAAAAAAAATTACCTTTAATTAGCATGACATGGTTTATCAGTAAACTTCAGAGGCACTGTGATGTATGGAACTTCCATTTCAATCAAAATATCCAGTAGAATCAGAAACCAATCCTGAAGGCAGGTCTTGTATGTATTAGGGCAGTTTATTTCAAGTATCATTTCTCTGCTAAATTTAGCAGTTTTGCATAGCAAATCCCTTTTTTTACTATAATGGGCTTAGATTATGAAGGAGTTTTAGAGAAAGCTATTGGAAAGTGAACTGAACATTCAAAATCTTTGCATTTATGTGACTGAAAAATAATCATGCCATTATTAAAACATAAAAGTAGTACCGGCAAATTCATCAGCTAGGAAAGATTAAATCAGTAACCCTGCAGAATTTGCAAATAAGTAATCTCTTTTTCATATACTGACTTTAATTCACCCAGCCTGTAGTTGCTAATTCAAAGTCTTCTTCTTCTAACGTCTGCCTCCTTTTGCCATATATATTCCAACATCTTAGACCCCATGAGCCTTGACTGCATCAATATATATGGAGTGGGATGACACAACTTAAACCTTGGGATCATCTAGACAGACCAGCCTCACTTTATACCACAGTCTCTCCTCATTCTCCTTTCTATACATTTTTTATAGCTTTTGAAACACAGGAGAATGCCCATTCCTTTTTCATCAGCCCATTTTCTTCCTACTGGCTTTACATATTGACCTATCCATCCAGTTTCCATTGGTAATCATTCAACTCAGTATGCTATGCTCTCTTTTCTCTTGGATTTTATTTATGCAGGACTCGCTTTGCAATTAACAAACTTGAAACAGACAAACAACCAGTCTACATTCCAATTTTCACACTTTGAAAGATGTCAAACCCAGCCTTGGTCAAATTATACTCATGAGTTTCGGGCCTATAATTTCATTTACCTACTGAACACTCCTACTTTATGTTTCATGGATATCTTAAAATCAACATATTTGAAACTTTCCTCATGAATATCTCCTTCTCTTCCTGTATTTCCATCTTTGGTTAGTAGAAGGAACTATCCCCAACTCTAAATGAACTACAAAGTATTGCCTATCACAGTAAGTGCTTTTTAAAGAAATGGCATTTTAAAATACCTGTTTATGCTTTTATGTATAGTTTTTCTCATTTGAACCTTCTATTCAAGTGATTATAATAATAATGTCATTTTACAAATACTCTGAACTGTATGTCATCACATATTTCCAGTGAATAATAACAATAATTTTAGAAAATCTAATATTATCCATGTGTTAGAAATAAGAATATGGAATTTAAATAAGGAAGTCAGTTATATTAAGGAGTCTCCTAATCATTACCCTCTACTTGATTTTACATACATTTATCACAGATATTATTTACATTTTTTTCTCTTCTAAGGGAATTTTAGATGAGAGCTTTACAGAGACATTCATTTCTAGAAGCATATATTAGACATGTTCGGAATTTTACATAACAAGTAATAAACAATTTTTAAGCATGTTATTACAAAATACATCTTCCAAATCTAAGAGATGATATTCCCCTAAAATAATCATTTCTTAATTTGGGTTTATTTCATATTTTGATTAATAGTCCTATCAGTGAAAAAATAATTTTTGTTTAAAAGGAAACAAGTACATAGCTATCATTTATGAGTAGCTTAAATGCATGCAAACTCATATCATGGACAGTCAACATAAAAGCAGTAATATTTGTTAATTTCCATATAAATGCTTACGATACATGATTGTGACCCCTTTTAGTTTTTGAATCCTGTGTCATTCACTGAAACAACCTAACATTGATTCGTGCAACACTTTTCAATCCACTAGAAATAGCCTATTTTCTTTCCATGATGGGTGCTTTCCTTCAAATATTATTGCTGAGCTTCAAACAGGAAACAATGTTACTCCAAATGTTCTTTTGCCTTTCAGAAATAGCAAATGATGCCATCTCCACCTCTGGAAATGGAACAGCCTGATGACTACCATTTAAGGACTCTGTATATAGTCAGCTGGTTTTGCTATTCACTAGTTGGGTGGCCTTAGGCACGTTGCTTAACTTCTCAATATAAAATTGGGATGGTAGTGCCTCTTTCATAGTCTTCATGAGGATTAATATATGTTAATACTAATATGTGTAAAGTGCTTTGAATAGCACAGAGCACATAAGTGCCCAATAAGTATTATTAATATTAGGTAAAAAATTTTAGATAAATAAAAATATGAGCCAGAGACATATTCCCACTTCTATAATTTCTCATTTGCCCCACTTTAAGAAGGAGCTTACATCAGATAATTCAGTTCAAAATTCTTCTTTCCAACATATGTAAATTGTGGACAATGATGCTATACTTCATTTCTATTTTCCTAAGGACAAGCTTTGTGTCTTTATTCTTATGTAGCTTACAGACAACCCAGTTAGGGGTACAGAGGAGGGAGGAGGAATAACTTCCTACAGATCAAGTCAGGACTAAGTATTATCACAAATTTTCTGTGAAAGGGCTATGTAAATTACCACAGAAAACTTACAGCTCAGTTCATAGTCCTAGGTACAGACAGTAACATGCTGAGGGGCTAGAAAAGGAAGTTAGGGACTGGAGATTGTGGCATCGGTATTTAAAGCTAGACGTGAAATACAGAGTGGGCAATGTAAGGCAGTTCAAGGTATGAATTTGTGTATCAGCAGGAATAAGACAATGGTGTCATTTAAGTCTCAACACATTTTACACAATAGGTTTTGCTAAATTAACTCCTTTATTGCATTAGTTCTTAGTAAATTAAAGTGGCTATCTCCTATATGACGAAGCAAATTCTTCAAGTTAAACCGTAAAATCTGCACCTGCCAAAAACAACCAGAGCATCCAAGCAAAAGTGATAGCACAGTCTTGGTAACATTAAAGTAATTAAACAAGAAGGCCATTAGACTGAGCTGGCTCTAATGTCTTGGTAGCCTACGGGAGCAAACCAAAACCTAAGTCGGAGTCAATGCACTAGAATACGAGAAAATGAAACTTAAGAACAACCAAACACAAGCAGCCAGCTAAACTTTCCCAAGTAAGGCAACCAATTGACCTGTAGGGAACCAAATAATTTATTTGCTTTGTTTCTGCATCTTCTTTAGATAAACCTGTGGCTGGCTCCTATCAGTGGAGAGCTCTTAACTATTTCCAGTTTGGCCCTTCCCAATTGAAATCCATGTTTGCATAAATAAACTCCTTAAAATTTTAATGTGCCTCTGTTTATATTTTAACAGTAACCACTAGTCACTCAGAAATGTTCACCTGCTATTATTAAAGTTGTTATGCTAAAAAAAAAAATGTCAAAACTCTAAATAGCTTTCCTTTAGAAATAATAAGGAAGTTGACTGACTAAAAAATTAAATATATTTGTGAGTCTAGCTTCAAATATTAGTTGCCAAATTACTCTTTCTTCTTTTCTTTGTTCTGAGTGAAATCAGAGTGGGAATTTACTGATGTGCTCTAGGCAAAATGCCTTATGAAATTAGGTGGACTTGATCCAATAAAGCATTGCCAAATATAGATGTTGTTTCTCAAAATGAGTCTGTTTTCGTCTATCAGTAAAATATATAAAAGTGAGCATGATTAAATCCACATTAATAGCATGTTCATCACTCACACCTGTTTAACTTTAAGAGAATGTTTTCTATGTATTCTGTGTTTAAAAGAATGTATTCCATGTTTTCTCTGCAGCCAACAATATGCCCACTATTATTCTAGTATATGATACCATATATTAAACTGGATATCAAGCTGACTAGATTTTGAGTCCATTATAATAGCTTTATGGATATATAATTAACATGCCATATACTTTATCCATTTAAATAATATAAATCAGTGATTGCTAGTATATTCACAGATATGTACAAATATTATCACAGTGGATTTTAGAATATCCCAATCACCTAAGAAAAAAATCCATGCCATGTAGCTATTACTTCTCCCCAAATTATCTCAACCATAAGCAACCAATAATCTTTCTGTCTCTACAATTTGACTCTTCTCAGAATTTCATATAAATGGTATCATATGATATATGAACTTCCATGATTGGCTTCTTTCACTGTGCATAATGTTTTCAAAGTATCAACGTTGCTATACCATGTATAAGTAATCCATTGCTTTTTTGTGGTCAAATAATATTCCATTGTATGGTTCTACATTTTTCTTATACCTATCAACTAATGGATTGTTTATAACTTTTAGCTATTAGGAATAATGCTGCTAGAAACATTTATGCACTCATTTTTGGTGGACATAATTTTTCATTTCTCTTGACCATATACAAAAGATTGGAATTGTTGGGTCATATGGTAATTTATGTTTAACCATTTGCCATAATATTTTACAAAGAAGCTGCACTATTTTATATTCCAACCAGCCTGGGGGTTCCAATTTCTCCACATCCTCACCATCATTTGTTATTTTTCTAACTTTTTTGTTTTAGCCATCCTAGTGTGTGTGAAGCAGTAGCTCATTTTGGATTTGATTTGCACTTCTATGATGTCAAGCATCTCTTCATATGCTCATTGTCTTTGAGTAATATGCATTCAGACTCTGTTGTAAGAGTTCTTTGTTAGATATATGATTTGCAAAATTTTTCTGCCATTCTGTGGGTAGTTTATGAATGGTGTTCATTGGAGTAGAAAAGTTTTAACTTTCATGAAGTCCAGTTTATCCGTTTTTTTTAAATAATTGTTATATACAAGCTCCAAAAGATTTATCCCAATATTTTCTTCTAAGTGTTGTATAATTGTACCTTTCACATTTGGGTATTTATTACACTTTGAATCCATTTTTGTATATGGTATGAGGTAAGGGTCCAATTCCTTCTTTGCAATGTGGCTAGCCAGCTGTCTCACTACCATTTTGTGAAAAAATTATTCTTTTCCCACTGAATTTCTTTAGGACCCATAGATACAAAAAGTTTGTTCTGGAGCTCTCAATTCCATTTTATTGATCTTTAGGTCTATTTTTATGCCAGCACCACGTTGGCAAGCATCACTGTCTTGATTAATATTTCTTCATACTAAGTTTTGAATTCAGAAAATGTTATTTCCCTACTTTGTTCTTTATCAAAATTGTTTTGGCTATGCTGGGCCTCTTGTGATTCCATACGAATCTTAAAACCACATGATTGATTTCAATTAAGAATCTAATTGACTGGTTGTATTGTTTCAATGAAGTCTATTTCTACCTGAAGTAGGAAGTCTTTGATATTGTTTCTCAGGGGACACAGCCTTAAGTATACTCACAGTCACGGTGAAAGCATAGTCACCTTGCTTTTGGCTGGCCTGTGTTTCCTTGTCTGCACTCACCTTTTAAGCTCCACCAATTACTGGCTGGTTGTCTACTGTTTATCACAATGCTCTGGGAAATAACTTGTTCACAGGTTGATGCAATCAAATCCAGACTCCTTTGCAGAGATAGTTCCATGAGGTTAGCACACACAAACCCAGGAAAAATCTTCAATACTAAAATGCTATTTCTGTAAGTGGAGGGTATGGGAAACTGGAGAAAGGGGCAGGCCACCACAGCCTGGCAATTAGCAGAGTTTATTAAAAAACACTTACATATGGCTGGCTGCAAGACAAAGTAGATATACTCCATGCCATTTGACAGGCAACAACGAATTATTTAGGATAAAAAGGAAAAATACTCTTGGGTACTAGTACATGAATGCTACCAGGAATGGAAATTACTTTATATGCTTCACAGGACAACAGCCTTTCTAGGAACCAGTACATAGAAGGAGGCAGGGAAGTGGTGTTGATTTATGTCAGAATGAACATCAATTACAATCAGATTGTCGCTGAGAGGGCCTTGCGTTAAGCAATCTCTTTTCTGGCCAGAGTCCAGCTCGCAGGCCAGGCAGCAGTCACACCATGGAACAGTCACTCCTCCACATATGGTTAGTGTTTGATATTTGTCTTCACTCACACAGCTTCTCCCAGCTGTCTCTTTCCTCCTTTTGCTCTTACAAATTAGCCTGCCTACAGTTTAGCCTATATCTTCAATGAATGTATCACATCCCACTTGTCTTTCACCACAGTTACCACTGTTTTTCCGAGTGCCCTTAGATTTAAATTGCTCCAAATTTTGTTGCAAATTAAGTCAATTCCTTTGAAAAGAGATGTGGAGCTCTCTGTGCTACTGGCCTGCTTTTTCCCTGGGCAAACTCTCTGAGCCATTTCTCTGGTGCTGGGGGTGGGACAATGGTATGCTTCTCTCTGAGTGAAACCCCCAATTTAGGAACAGAACATTATGTTGGAGTAGAAGGGAAATGCCCCAGGTCTTCTTGGCTTCCTACTCCTGGTGTGGAATTCCTGCTTTACAAACCAAGGCAAGAGCGAACAGGAACCCAGTTTCCTCAGCACTGTCATGCCCAAGATAGAAACCTCCCTCTCATGACCAAGGGCTAGGTTGGAAAATTCACTCCCGATCTTGCTGGAGCACATTTCCAGAACATAACCTCAAACACAAGTAGTGGGGGTAAGTGTGAGAAATTCTGTTGAGCAGCCGGTCCTGGGAACACAGTGCTCTGACTATGAGCTACAGGTGGTGAACAGGTCTATGCTCTTGGCTGCACCAATCTGGAGTTGGATTTTCCTCTCACTGACATGAAAGAGAGACTGCATCGGCTCAAAATTCACAGACTCTTGAAAAGATACTTAATTTCACTAAATTGTGAAAGGCAAATAGAAACAATGAGATACCACTTCACACCCCTTAGGATGGCTGTTATCAACAAGAAAAGTAATAACAACTGGTGGAGAGGTTGTGGGGAAAAAGGAACCCTCACTCACTGCTGGTGGGAATGTAAACTGGTGCGGCCACTATGGAAGATGGTATGGAGGCTCCTAAAAAAAATTAAAAATAGAATTACCATATGACACAGCAACCCCTCTACCCTAAAAATGTGAAAACATTTGCAAAGATATATGCATCCCTATGTTCAATGCAGCATTATTCATGGTGGCCAAGACATGGGAAGAACCGAAGTGTCCTTCGATAGATGATTGGGTCTAGAAAATGTGGCACATATATGCAATGAATACTATTCAGCCATAAGAAAAGATGAAATATTGCCATTTATGACAACATGGATAGATCCTGAAAATATCATGCTAAGCAAAGTGAGTCAGACTGGAAAAAGTTAAAAACCATATGATTTCACTCATATGTGGGATATAAAACTGAAGTTAGCAAATGAACAAACAAGAAGAACAAACAAAAACTCATAGACACAGAAAATAGTATGGTGGTTACCAGAGGAAAAGGGAGAGGGGTAGTAAAAGGTAAAAGGGGTCAAATATATGGTAATGACCTGGTAGCATGCTCAGTTGTCTTGGCACTGTCCAGTGCTCTGAAAGGTTACTGGGTCAATATCTGGTAAAGGCACATGCCTGGGTTGTGGCTACCTGGGGCACACAGGGGTCAACCAATCAATATTTCATTCTCTCGCTGATGTTCCTCTCTTTCTCTCCCTCTACCTTCTTTTCTCATCACATTTATGGAAATGTTCCAAAGCCAAAGAATTGGAAAAAAGTCACCATACTATTTTCAGAATTCCTTGGAATTAAATAGATGAGCTTTCGGGGTTAGTTTCTTTGATGTGGGAACACCCCTGAACATTTATATTAATATTAATATCCAAGTATTAAAATATTTGGTATCTTCAGTAACACCTGGTAGAACTATGACTGTCAATCATTCAGGGAGTGATATAATTCAAAGGAGGTCCAACATTCAAAGAGATGAACCCTGAGGGAAAATGTTTCAGTAGCAGCAAGTAGAGATTACTAAAGTGTGTGAGTAGTCATTAAAGATGCCAAGGCGACCATAGCTTACAAGTCATTTCAAAGTTGAAAGTTACTTCTTAAAAATAATTTCCCCCTTTGTGCTGGGTTCTTACTTGTAGGGCTTTCTTATACACTCTCCTGTATTCTAAACACACAATGTGTCCATATTTAGCCTAAATGTAGTCTCTCCAAGATAATCATTTCCAAAACAAGCATGCATAAAACTCTGTGATTGGGGCTACAGTGTACCCTGTACCCTGATTTAAGGTGGGTAGTCTTCTCAGAAGGAGCTTTCATGACAGAAAAAACGGTTGTATATATCACAATTGTGAGGAAAAAGGCAGTGCCAATATCAATGATAATAATAATAAAAGCAATTGTTGCCCTAACCGGTTTGGCTCAGTGGATAGAGTGTCGGCCTGCAAACTGAAAGGTCCCAGGTTCAATTCCGGTCAAGGGCATGTACCTTGGTTGTGGGCACATCCCCAGTAGGAGGTGTGCAGGAGGCAGCTGATTGATATTTCTCTCTCATCGATGTTTCTATCTCTCTATTCCTCTCCCTTCCTCTCTGTAAAAAATCAATAAAAAAATTTTTTTAAAAAGCAATTGTTTATGTAAAGCATTCTAAATACTTCACAAAGAATATTTTTAAATGGAATAACATCCCTAGATACGTATTATAATTTTCATTTTATACCTGAGAAAACTAGAATTCAAAAAGATGAAAATAAGCTACCTAAAATCACACAACTATTACACTGCAGATTCTGGATTCAAATGTAGTATGGTTCTCTATGGGCACTCTCATTAGAAGATAGGTCTTCTGGTTTCTCTACTCTGTTTTATAGTTTCTTACTATTCCTGATAATATTCCTGCTTTTTAAAAAGATATAACGTCACTCTGAGATGAACACTATAAAACATTTTCCCAATCTTTACCCATTCTCAACAGGTTTATCACTTTTGCTTGATATGCTTCTATCACATTCCACATACATCCCAAATTTACTTTCCACTGTATTGACACTATTCTGATAAGATGAGGAGATGAGGATACAGGCATACACAGAGAGAAGACCATGTGAAGACACAGGGAAAAGATGACTGTCTGCTAGACCAGAGAGAAACTCAGAAGAAACCAACCCTGGTAACATCTTGGTCTTAAACCTCTGGCCTCCAGAATTGTGAGAAATACATTTCTTTTGTTTTGGCTACCAGAAGGCAGTTCCCTGTTATGGCTGTCCTAGAAAACAAATACTAATATTCTCCTTAAAGCAATTTATCATACAGAAATACAAAAATGGGAGAAGACTTATAGGTTAATGATGGCCAATTGAGTTCCAAGTGTACTATTTTAAAAATAGAAAATATTCCAACTATGCTTTATTTGGAGATTAAAGAGATGCATTAAGTTGTTGAAATAAATAGAAAAAAAAAGTGGAATACGTGGAAAGTTCTTGTTAATGCAAAAGACAAGCTTCAGAATAATATGCAAACTATAATCCTGATTGCATATATTATAATAATAAAACCTCTTCAAAGGTGATTTTGCTCATTTCGTTTGCATGTTCTGATATTGCAGTTTTTAACAGTACCATGGCTTACAATCCATTTCAAAAGAGAAATTTATTTTTAAAAATAATTTTCCTTTAAATTGGTTCTCTTCCTAGCCTCTAGAAAGTTTGTTCCATTTGTTCTTGCTGGTTGTATATTCTAATGTACATAATCTTTTAAGTGACCTTAAATAGATTTTTCACCATTTTATCATATTTTCCAATTATTTTACTCCTCCCTCTATGCTCTTTATTTTGATCAAAATGAACTTATTTCCCTTCTAATCCTGAAATCACTCTGCCTCTTGATCTGGTAGAGTACAAATAAGAAAGTTAATCATAACCTGAAGAACACCAGAAGCACGGGTCTGTTTCATTGCATTCTCAGCTCTCTTGGTAATTTTTGAGTTACTAGTGCAATCAAAACCCATTGGTAACCCTTTCCTTCCTTGAGTCTATGCTGAAACCTCTAAGCTTGAGGACAAAGTCCCCATCTGTCTCTACCACTCTACCTCTAGCGCCTCAAACAACCTTTGACATATAATTGGTTAAATGAAGAAATAAATAAATGGTGTAGATATTTTTCAAAATGTTCAAAAATTTTTCTAAACAAATATCATATACTCAGGATTTACCATAATTAGTGTAGGAATATATCATAGCCATTTTTACAATTTAGAGATAAATAACTTGCTATCTCACTTGGAAGATATTTGTAAGGAATGCATGGTGAAAACCATAAAAGGAAAAAATTATGTCACTCAGGCTCTATGTGTGGAAGGACCTTGCTATTTAATTTGCAGTGTGTGGACCAGCATATCAACATCACCTGGGAAGTTGTTTGAAATGCAGACCCACAGACCCATTCCAACAGATAGAATCTGTAACATTACAAGAACATTGGGTGATTTTTTTGTAAGCTAATATTTAGGAAATATCCTGACAGACATCAAATAATACATGTATTCAAAGTGGGCCAAAGCCTGTCAGGAAAGACATCATATAGAAGGAACTTGGTGAAGTCATGTAACTATTGAATTATAAAGAATAACAGACTTGCTCTTGAATGCTAATAACTTTCCAAACATAAACTGAAATAGCTTAAAGTCACCAATTTTCCTTATATTTGCTTTACATTAAACAGTTTATTTATATTCATTGGAAAAAAAGAAAAAAAATTCTTTGTTGCATGCCTTTAATACATGAGCCATGTATTATAATATCTGGAATCCTCCCTTATCTGAAACTTCTGAATTGATGTGACATCATTTGGGATTGCATCAAATGAATGGTGTAATTAGTTGATGTGAAATTAATGAAGAAGCAACAGAGACAAAATACAAGAGGATTGGCCTTAAGGTTGGCAGAGGTAAGTCAGGAGCTCCAAGCCCCCTGAAACTATCAAATGCCTATGAACCTTTCATGAACACGTGGATGCATGTAGCTTTACATTTCCACTTGTTTATTTTTTTGGAATCACAATTTGAAAAAGGCATAAAATATAGATCAAATCATAGCAGTTAAGTATAATTTTTACACAGCTCTTATTTCTGTATTCATATTATCTTCTAAGAGATTGAATACTTTTCACAAATGACCTTAACACTGATGGCTTTAGGAAACCTCTTCTCACTGGCTTAAATACAGCGCAAACTGATGAAAATAATTTAAACCATCATTGATTAAATAGAACTGATGTCATATTAGCTATATATTGTAATGGTTAATTCTAAAGAATAATGAACAGGTAACATAAAACCAAAGATACTCCAAAATTCCTTTGTATTTTTCATTGAAATGACTTCTCAAATCTTACTTGTTTTTTCATTTTGCTTATGTAAAGTAGTATTAAAATGAAATTTTAACTTCTAATTGATACAGCATAACATGATAGTTGGGTGTTTACTGGAAGCATAAAAGGAATGCTTGACTACATAGAATAGAGGACTTAGGATAGAAATTTTTATAATTAAAATAACAACTATAATAATTTTATTATCATATTAAGTATATGTATATTTACAGATCTAACATAATGTCTAATAAAATATTTTTATTAATAGGAATCACAATAAAATTCTGCAAGAAAGTTAATCTTAGATAGGATGATATAATCCCTATATATGCTTTATACTTAGAAATAAAATAATTCATAATGAAGACCTTTCTAAACGAGGCGTTTCAAATATTTCACAGTTGTTGCATGTTTCCTTATTTGTTATACAAACTTTTCTTCAAAATATGGTTTTTAAAGTTTAACTACTGTCATGATAAATGAAGATAGTTTTTATTTATTATAGCTTCTCTATATACAATGAGAGTACAACCAACAATGCTGGGATATGGGGCATTATTCAAAGCGATGCATGTGTTTTGGTGTTCTGCTCTCATCTTTTTTTATTATATAGTTAATATCACTCCTTAATTAGCTATTTTACATTAAAATGGAATTGCACTTAATCTCTGTTATTTAGCTATCTGCTATTACACAGAAAAAGTATTAACTTTATAAGCATTCATCAAACAATGCTCCTTCATTTAGTTGATATTAAATTGTCTTATAATGTCATGATAGCAAAAATAATGTCAATGATTAACCATGAAGCATCTATTTAAGAAACTAAGTAAAAAAAGTAAGCTCATTTTAATATGAATCCTTTTTATAAAGCAAAACTTAAATAGAAAACAAACTGAGCATGGCATTACAAATTATCTTGCCCCCTTGCTTTAATATTTACAAAATTAAATATCAATGGCTTTTCATTTTGAAAAACTAGTGTGAAATCTCCTACATAAGCCAATCCTGGTGATGCTATAGAAGTAAGGGGGAGTCTCTGTTACCTCAGAATCTAACAACAATAAGAAATCCCCTTCAGAAGCAGAATGTGTGGAAGATTAAGTGGTAACTTAGAAAAGAAGCTGTAAAGGATGGAAATGGATATGTAAAACTTTGCTTTCCATTGTTTTGCACTGCCTTGCTTAGATCATTGCCTAATGACAAGCTAAGAAAGCAGCAGTGCAGCACCAGGTTCACAGGGAAATATCAAGGCACGCCTGGATCCCAGCAGCCCTGTAACAGGTGTAGAGGAGCTGGCCCATACCTGAGAATCCGACTTGCCTTTTCATCTTCCACAGTTTAAATAAAAATGCAGCATATATCACTGCCCGAAGCTTTCCTGTCATCCCATTTCCTAAACACCAAGTACAGAAGCTAGGTCACAGGGTTCAGCACCTTCCCAGAGGAAACACTGTTGGTCATGAAGGCTGGAAATGGCAAGGAAATATGAGGTTAAGATGGAAAATAATGTGTCACTAGTGAAATTTCAAGCTCTATGGGAGACAAACAAGTACCTAACATAGAGTTCCCTAGAAAACAAAGCTTGGGGCAAAATTTATATCCTAGTACTACTGTAATGTGCAATCCCAGTGCAATGTAAGTGATGGGAATTGGAAGTGAGGCAGGAAAGTGCAGGACGCAAATGCAATGGGATGCATTACCATGCTGGTCATGACAGCATACCCTCCAAAAGCTACAGCTCGACTTAGAAGATAAAAATGGCATTTCGAGCCTCTGATGTCAGTGCCAGCTCAGACCCCATCTCAAACATTCTCAAAAAGTTTTCGGGGTCTGTCAAATGACTGCAGATATTGCTGGAAGTATTACAGCATGTATTTTCAGTGCTTGTGATAGCACCCCTAAGAGGCCCAAAAATTGTTTTTTTGGTGGTAGGAAAGGGTCACAAAAAATTCTTACACTTAAGTACGGTGCATGTAAAAGAAACAATAACCTAGATACTCATGTGGTTAAGGCCAGCTGCATAAACTGCAATGCTCTGTGTGAAATTAAAATGCAGGGGATCTTACTCAGAAAGCAAGAGAAAAGTGCCACTAGATATACTAAAATACGTGACTTTTTCCTTTTATTGGCAGTCTAGCTCTTTATTTGTACCTATTGCTATTTAATGTCATTCAAAGTAAAAAAAATAAATAAATTTTGGATAATTTTTTCATTTCATCTCTATATTGTGCAACCACAGTTTTAAATGCAAATATAAGACCATTTAACTCCTTGTGTAATCACTAAAATTACACAATTTGTTTTTCGCAGCTCATATATGCACATATATATATATATTTCGTTACAATGCTAGAAACATTGCACCAAGTATCTTCCAAAGTGGCTGTACCATTTTGCGTTCTCATCAGCAATAAATAAGAGTACCTGTTGTTCCGCATCCTTGTCAGAACTTGGTATTATCAGGGTTCTGGATTTTGGCCCTTCCATCTGTGCCTCATTTGAATTAATCACTTGTGAAAGGTTCAGAAATTGTGATGTTACTGAGTGTCAGACAATCCCATTTACCAGGGTACTGGGGCCCCTACTTATTTCCCGGAGCCACAGAATGGTCCTGCATCGAATTGCTGATGCAGCCTGGCTTGGGAAGCTCTGCTGCTAATCATTGGGGTCCCTATTCTTTCACATGCATAGCTAATTGGTCTCTGAAATCTTAGCCTGAGATTCTGGTTTTTTTGTTTGTTTGTTTGTTTGTTTTTTATGAACAGTTCTAATTGTCTTAGCCCAGGTTTCCAAGAAAACAGAGCTTGATGCAAGGCTTATACTCTAGCATGTTAACAGGAAGTACAATCCCAATGCAGCAAGAATGAAGGAGAAGAGGAATAAGGTGGGTAAGCATGTGAAGCAAACACAGATGGTATAGTTCTGCCTTGGCCACTGTACCACATAAGCTAAGAAAGGGCTAAATTTGGTAGTTGCACTCTCTGGGCCCCCATGTGGATTCATTTGGAATATTCCCTCAGAAAACAGGAAGGGAGTGGGGATTTATTTATGTACCTGCTTTGTATTTTTTTAAACCTCCTACTGATCAAACTGCTCAAAAATACCTAAGGCCTTCGGGTGTGGTATTTATATAATTTCCTAAGTCCCAGTCTGCCTTACTTAGAATTTTACTAACGGTTTGTTCACTTAAAATCTTAGGCATTACTCGCCTTTCTTATTTGTATGATAATCAATAATGCAATTCTATTTTTACTTTCACTTTTCTGTCCCCTCCCACTTTTTAAGTTGTGTTATTTTCACTTTGTCAGAGCTTCTACATGTATGCATTGTTCTTACATTTTATAGCCTTACAATTCATCCAGTGCTTTATAGAGATTCTTTTGCCAAAGTATCCCCATTCATCTCCAGAACCAATGAAGTTTAATGTCCATAAGATTATTAAAGAAGGGCTCATTAGTACAAAATTACTTAGTATTCGATGTTCAAAATTAGCATCTCATACCCTTCCTTTTTTAAAGAAAGCTTAGTTTGATATAAAAATAGCACAAACAATTTTTTCAAATATATTCAGATGATAATTATGCATGCTATAATTTTATATATAGCCATGAGGTAATAAAATCAAAATGTATAATTTCTGTGCAAATAAAGGCTTAAAATTTAATTATTGAAATAACTAGTCTAAAATAAGGCAAGAAATAAAAAAAAGAAATCACAGAATTGATGAGGGCAACTAGAAATTGCAGGATGTATTATAGAGCTAGAAATCAAATGTTTTTATAATTCCATTGAATGTTCTAAATGATCTGATCAAAAGACAAAGATCATCAGACTGGATTATAAAAAATCTAACTTTTAATAATAAATTTATCTTAAAAAAGCTAAAGTAAAAGAAAGGATAAAGATTCCACATGCATATATCCACACTAATAATTATAAAATGACCTTCAGACAGAAAACATTTACAGAGATATGTAAGACTATTCTATCAGACTAAATTTATTTTATGAGGAAACAAACTATTTTGAATTTACATATCTCTAGTTACATGATCTTAATGTAAAAAATTAAAAATTATTAGAAAAAATATAACAAATAATTATTCTGGAAATATTAACACACATTTTTAGTAATTGATAGAAAAGTTGGGTAAAAATCAAGGACAGACTATTAACAAACCTAGGATTTATATAGAATGCTGCATCTATAACTCTTTCACACTATACATCTTTATTTCATAATCACAAAGAGAATTTACAAAGATTAGTCATATGTGGCTGTCTATAAAGCAGTGCCAACACATTTCAAAGTGCTGAATTCATACAGAATATGTTTCTGACCTCATAGAAATTAAGCTAGAAATCAATAAGGCCAACAAAAATCTAGAAAGACCCCAATGCCCCAATGTTTGAAAATGAATAGAGAAGAGCCTGGTAGAAATTGAAAGTCATGATATGCCCTGAACAGAGTGTATTTTTAACTCAATTATGTGTAAATGAGAAGAGGCAGGAGGGCTTGAGTGGAGAGAGTGGGAGAGAGCAAGAGAGCCAGAGTAGGGAAGTAGGGAAGGGAAGGGGAGGGAAGACAAAAGGAGGGGAGGGCAAGGAAGGGCAGGGAGGGTCTAGGGGAAAGGGAAGTGGGAAGGGGAAGCCCATCTAGCCCATGAGAGATAGGCCCCTGACCTCTTCTGTTAGTGGAAATAAAATTTACTCACATCTTTTCTCTACCCCACTATCAGAGGCTGCCCTAGCCACACCTTGCCTTTAGACTTTTAAAGATGTGAGGCAGTTATATTCCCTGTGGCTCCTAAACTCTGGTGACACTTGTCAAACTTTTCAGAGGGTTCTCTGAAGTCCCCTTCACTTGGCTTTACTGAAAGAGAGAAATGACTCAGACTTCTAATAACTCTCATGATATAAATATTTTCTAAACCTCTCCTCACCCATCTCCATAACCCTGGAAGCATCCAAAATGATGATATAAACCACATGCTACAAAACTGGTTTTGAAATGTTAGAGTAGATATGTTAGCATCCCAAGTCCAAACATTTAGGAAATAAAAAATTCTGAGACAACAAGAAAATGATAGTTAACTTCTAATGAAAAATGATGATACACACATATGTTTACATTTATTACATATAAACAGGCACGTGTTTTATAGGCTACCACATGCATATATACAAACACAGAGACAAGCACAACACATATAGTTAATAAACCAATATAATTTTGGGGTATAATAATATATCAATATATCTCACAAACTATTGAACCAGTTTATTAAAGATTAGATAGCTATGACTACTATAGGAATGAAAACCGGTTATTTACTTGACCCCTGAATTGGAAAGGATTCAGTCTAAAATTTGAAAATAGGCAAATGTGCAAAGGGTCATTTATCAAGTATCATGTTAATTTTAGAACATCAATATTGGTCAACAGAAAAGTACACAGTTTAACAAAGCTGGATTTATTAATAAAATTGGGACAATTACTCCGATTGCATTATTTTTCATTGGAAAGAAAACCACCATTCAACCACCAGATATATGCTCATTTAGGTGGCTAGCCCCTTACTTAGATAAAGCTAAATACAATACAAACCAGAAGCCCAAAATCTAAAAATTATAAGTAGCATAGTGTGCACAGATGGAATAAAGAAATCCCAGGATTTTACAAATTCTTAAATTGGTTTTCCTTGAACTTATTATCAAAAATCAGAGAAAAGATCAGGTTAATAAAGAAATAAACAAGAACTAAAGCTAAAATAAGGAAACAATTTAACAAGAAGTCTGCAGCAAAAGAAAAAAATGCATAATGGATACCATACGTAAAAAATGCTCAACATCATTAGAAACCAAAAATAAGTAAATAAATAAAGCATAATGTGATGCCCTCTTTTACCTACAAATTAGCAATCAGAGCAAAAGTGGGCTGAAATGGGCTCTTTGATACACTGCTTAAAAGAGAGTAAATTGCTGTAACCTTTCTGAATGGCAATTTGACAATCAAAGACCTGAGAATGAGTCATTATCTCTGCTACCGTAATTTTACATCCGACTTCAGGAAATAAACTCTAAAATAAAACCTTATGAATAAAGGCATCTGTTGTAGTGATTTTTAATAGTGAAAATAATCAAAATGTCCAACAAGAAAAAATGCTTAATTAAATTGTTAAACTTGCATTATGAATGTTATGCAGAAACATAAATACTTTCTCATCTATAATAATAAAAGCATAATATTCTAATTAGACCAGACAGCTGAATGACCTTCCGGATGTCCTTCAGGACATCCTTCTGAATGACCTTCTGGATGAAGCTGGGGCTGCAAGGGCTGAGGCAAGCTGCCATGGCTGTGAGGGCTGAGCCCCCTGCACGAATTTCATGCATCGGGCCTCTAGTCCTATATAATAAAAGGCTAATATGCAAATCAACCAAATGGCAGAATGACCGGTCACTATGATGTGTATGGACCACCAGGGGACAGACACTCAAGACAGGAGCTGCCCCCTGGTGGTCAGTGTGCTCCCAGAGGGGGAGCGCTGCTCAGCCAGAAGCTGAGTGCATGGTTGGCGAGCACAGTGGCAGTGGCGGGAGCCTCTCCTGCCTCTGGGGCAGTACTCCGACTGACGGCTTAGGGAATGGGCCTATGCAGTCAGTTGGACAACCCCCCAGGGCTCCCAGACTGTGAGAGGGCACAGGTGGGGCTGAGGGACCACTCTGAGTGCACGGATTATGTGCACTGGGCCTCTAGTATTATAATATAAGAAAGTATTTAAGATAAAATTAATAACAAACAAAAATTATATAAAAATATGATCCCAACTATGAACACATATGCCCCAAACTCCTGGCAGAAACAAATACAGAACCTCTCTGCAGAAAGGTAACCTCAACTCAGACTTCACACAAATTAATTTAATAAAATATAAACTGGGAAAAAAATTATAGAATGCAAGAGCTAACCAGCAACTATGAGTAAGATTTTTTTCAGATATAACTTCCATATATACAGGAATATATCATCTTTAGTATCTTTGAAGAAATAAGAGAGTAGAGAAATCATGGCCAGAAAATAAGAAACCATTAAAAATAATAAGAAAATACAGAAAAAATCAAATATAACCTCTTAAGTAAAAATATACATGTTATATATTACATAATCCTATAAAATAAAACCCTAATATGTAAATCGACCAAACAGCAGAAAGACGGGCAGAACGACCAGTCACTATGACGTTCTCTGACTACCAGGGGGCAGATGCTCAACACAGGAGCTGCCCCAACTCCAACCAAGGGCAGCTCCTGCATTGAGTGTCAGCGCCCTGAAAGGGAGGCGACTGGTGGTGGCGATTGGAGGGCGGGACCAGTCAGCTGGCAGTGCCAGGCCTCCAGCCAAGGTGGGTGTCAGCTGGGGCCCCCCGATTGCCCCACTCGTCAGTCACCCCGCAGAGGGAGGAGACGGGCAGCAGTGGTGGTAGGGGGGCCCGGCGAGTGAGTGATGCCAGGCTGCCAGCCAAGGCGGGTGCCAATAGGGTCCCTCCGATTGCCCCACCCACCAGTCGCCCCACAGATCAGCCCTGAACACCAGCCAGGCCTAGGAACCCTACCCTATATATTGGGAACAGTCTCTTACATTTAAAGATTAAAACCTGGCAAGGCTACTCTGACACTGAAAAAACAGGATGATGCAGCAATGACATGCATGGACTCTGGCTTGCACATTTTGTGGTCAGCCCTGATTCTGACACTTATAACTGTGTGAGAAAGCCAATTACTTAACTTCTCTCTGCTTCAATTTTTCATGCCATAAGATGGGGAAAATGGCACTACTGCCTCAGAAGAATCATATACTTTTTATAATCAGGGCAAAAAAATGTAGCTGCCCATACAACAGCAAGATGCCTTTCACCTGTATGAAAAGGATGGTCACTGGTGCATGCAGTGGATTGTGAGAGGGATGCCCATGGGGACTGGGCCTAAAATGGCAGTCGGACATCCCTCGAGGGTGCATGCCAGGCTGAGGGGCCCCCTGCCCCCTCGCATTAATTTTGTGCACTGGGCCTCTAGTAATATATAATGCAAAATAAAACTGCATGAATATTTAAATACTGCTGAAGAATTAATAACTAGATGATAGAGCTGAATTTTACAACTTTTTCTCTCAAGGTGGCCCTTTATTTTCAACAGTGTACAGTATTCATAGTTGAATTCGAAAGCAAAGAAATTGATTCTATAAATATCCACTTAAATAAGATTCGCATCACTTGGACTCATCTATAATAATAAAAGCATAATATGCTAATTAGACTGGATGACCGAACGACCTTCCGGACGTCCTTTCTGATGACCTTCAGACAAAGCCAGGGCTACGAGGGCCGAGGCAGCTGCCACGGCTGCAGGGGCCAAGCCCCTTATATGAATTTCATGCATCAGGCCTCTAGTATGAAGATATTCTGAAATACTCTTTTCTTTGGTCCTAATGATCTTATATTAAGATTTCTCTTCCTTTTGTGCGATGGGCCGAACTAATAAGAGAAGCTGTTCTATTATGCTAGTTACCTGCACTAACTTATTCTCATTGCCTGGGGCCTAGGTTTGAATCTGTATGGATGTCAAAATTGATTCTGTCAAAGAATGCCTTTAGAGGAGCTCATTGTGACCTTTTGTCCATGGGAAGCCCTAAAATTGTAGGATTGGAATGTAAAGAATGGATATGCAGTGTAAGCAATCCCCTCTAATCCAGCTATTCCTTCAATTTGGAAATGCAGATCTTAGAACTACAATATGCCATGTTGACAGCAAGTGTGTCTTCAGTGTTTCACATGCTCAATAGAAGTCTTGGATGAAATATTCAAATGACCCAGAAGAGTCATGTCACATTGTATTAGTCTCTCCAAAAAATAAATAAATAAATAAACAGCAACTTCTGAGCCTAAAGACTGCATTAATTCAAATTTATGTAATGGAAACAAAAAGTTGGGAAAGTTTTTTTTAATATATCCCATGTGCCAAGAACTGGGTCTAATTTACAATTGTTATTTAATTTTACCTCCACAATAACCTTAAATAAAATATTCAGAGTTGTTGCTTAAAGATATGGCCCCTTGAGGGTAACAGCAAATACAGGTTCAGTTCAACTTGCCTGCTTGGTTTAGTAATTTCTCTGGAGTTATAAAATCTCAGAGATAAAACCCCTATCTTCGAATGGTTCAGTCTCTCCCAACAACAACTGTGCGCGGTTTCTCTGACAAGCTCTGATTCAGGGAATGCATGAGGTAGGTTTCCTTCAAGAAGCACAGACAGCTCATAGCCTCTGAGGACAGCTTTCAGGTACTCAGATCGTTGCCCTGTAAACCCCATGCTTCTCTTGATCAGTGTCAGTCTTCAGGAGATGTTTGGGTGGAAACCCTTGGGTTTCCTGGAGCCCAGGTCTCAGGAAGAAGAAAGACTTCAGCTTCTTCTGTCACCAGTCATCCAGTCTTCTTCTAAAGACACAGAGAAGTCTGCACTAGATGCTCCCCGCAGGCCTTCCTAAGATAAATTTCTTTATTACCAACTACTCTTCTTATTTTCATTTTAAATGTGTTTTTGCTTTGAGAAATGCTGTCATGCTGATACAGAAATAATAAAAGGGGAAAATAAATTGTAAAGCATTTTTTTTCTAGATGGTGTTTTAAATGCTGCAGTCCTTCATGGAAGAAATCTTGTTTCATAAAATGTATAAGAAGTAGAAGTGAAATGTAAACCCATCATTTTCTGCAGATGATGTGATGATACTGTACATTAAAAATCCAGAAACATCTATGAATACATTGTTATAAGTAAGAAGATAGCAAAGTTGTGGGATAAAATGCCAATATACAAAAATATATCAACTGTATTGACTACCAATTAGAAACAAAACATCTGCAAATGAAGTACTAAATGATACCATTTTAATAGCTTCAAAAATTATCAAATGCAAAACCACAATAATATACTACTACACATTAGAATTTAAAACAAATAAAGGCTTTAAATATTGGCAAGGATGTTAAAGAACTAGGACTCTCAAACACTGCCAGTTGATAGATATATCAAGATAGATAGATATAGATATATTCACATAGTAAAATTATTTTTAATTTGAAATCATCAATGAATAAATAAGCAAAGTTTCTTAAATGTTCAGAGATATCTATATTATCACTGACTTTTTATTCCTAAGAAACACAACAACATGTATAAAATAACAAAAATAAAACAAGCTTGTCATTTGTAACAAGTACTATTTAAAAAGTCTAATATATTATTAGAATAGAATGATATTGAGGCAAATTGCTTTTTCAATTTCTTCAATCCATGTACATTAAAAATGAATTGAAACACTATTTTCTATAAAGTGTCGATTAAGATAACATGCCTGCACATAAAATAATTACACTCTAATGGGTTTTAGTAGATAGGTTTATTCAAGTATTAAGTATGAAAAATGTGTTTGTGGTGACAAATAAATTTAACACGTTTTTCCTTCACTCATATCCATTTGATATAAAATTGCATACAAATGCATCTCTCCACATTTATCAGTCAAACTCAGTTTCCTTGAAACCTAATTTTCCCCCCACAGTTTCTTTGTTTTTCAGAAAAGTATCTACAAGATTGTTAAGAAGCTAAATAACTGGTAGCTACCTGACATCTCTCTAAAATTTGGTCCATGAATCTAATTAGAATCCTTTTTTAAAATCAGTCATATTGCTTTATCATCTTTTACTCTAAAACTTAATTTTGTAGTCACATCCATTACTGAATATGATATTAAAGAATAATCAATTACTCCTATAATAGTACCAATAAGAATTTGTGAAATGAGTAAATGTTACTAAGGAAACTATGAAATTATGTTAAATAATAACAAACTAGAAGCACTCAGGAAATGAATATACATTTTTTTTCATTTAATTTATTACATACTTTTGTGTTCAGAGAGAAACTTTGTCTTTCAGTATTATACTTTCTGCTTTGATACAAGCCCAGAAAATGTTTATGATAATGTAGAAACTTTAAAATGTTTCTAACTTGGCAAAAATATGAAACTCAGTTCATATGGCTGAGGTCTTTTTTCATATTCTATTCCCCAAGATTGACTCAATCCTTGGCCCCTTATTTTATAAAACTATCTTCTTTTACAGGCCTTCAATAGTATGAAGCTGCATCTATGCCCTGTTAATAAAATTAGAGACATTACAAGATCCTGCTTATAATTCATGCTTCTCTTTATCTGTCTTTACCCTTTCTTTGCCCTCTGTCTTTTAGTTTTGTTTGGCTTAGTTTAGGTGTGTGTGTGTGTGTGTGTGTGTGTGTGTGTGTGTGTGTGTTTATATATGTTCCTAATAGTATGAACTAAATTATATATATACTCCTAATAGTATAAAATATTCAATAAAGACACTGGGATAAGTGAACAGGTACATTCAAAAAAATGAAACTAGACCACCAACTTACATCATACACAAGAATAAACTAAAAATGGATAAAAGACTTAAATGAAAGTTGTGAAACCATAAAAATCCTAGAAGAAAACATAGGCAGCAAAATATCAGACATCTCATGTAGTAGAATTTTCATGGCTACATCTCCTAAGGCCGTGGTCAGCAAACTGTGGCTCACAGCCACATGCGGTTCTTTGGCTCCTTGAGTGTGGCTCTTCCACAAAATACCACAGCCTGGGTGAGTCTATTTTGAAGAAGTGGCGTTAGAAGAAGTTTAAGTTTTAAATATTTGGCTCTCAAAAGAAATTTCAGTTGTTGTACTGTTCATATTTGGCTCTGTTGACTAATGAGTTTGCCGACCACTGTCCTAGGGCAAGAGAAACAAAGGGAAAAATAAACAAATGAGACTACATCGAACTAAAATGCTTCTGCATAGCACAAGAAACCAGCATCAAATTGAAAAGAGAACACGCTGCATGTGAGAACATTTTTGCCAATGATACATCTGATAAGGGTTAATCTCCACAATATATATAGTACTCATACAACTCAACAAAAGGAAGACAAAAACCCAATTAAAAAACGGGCAGAGAATCAAATAGACACTTCTCCAAAGAGGGCCTACAAAAGACCGAGAGACATGAAAAGATGCTCAACATCACGAATTATGAGAGAGATACAAATTAAAATGACAATGAGGTAAGAGGTGCCATCTCACAGCTGCCAGAATGGCTCCCATCCATAAATCAACGAACGACAAGTGCTGGCAAGGATGTGGAGAAAAGAGAACCCTAATACACTGCTGGTGGGAATGCAGACTAGTACAACCACTACGGAAAATATCATGGGCTTTCCTCAAAAAAATAAAAATGTAACTGCCATTTGACCCAGTGATCCCACTGCTAGGAATATACCCCAAGAGGCCTGAGACAATGATCAGAAAGAATATATGTACCCCTAAGTTCACAGCAACATTACTCACAATAGCTAAGACCTGGAAACAGCCCAAGTGCCCATCAGTAGATGAGTGGATAAAAAAGCTGAGTTACATTTACACAATGGGATACTATGCAGCTTTAAAAAAAATAAGGATCTCTTACCCTTTGAGTCAGCATGGAAGGATCTAGAGAGTATTATGCCAACCAAAATAAGCCTGTAAGAGAAAGATGAGTATCATATGTGGGATCTAATGAAAAAAATAGATCTAGAGACATTGAAACATGCAATGGACTGACATATTTCAGAAGGGGAGAGGATGGGAAGAGATTAAACAAAGAACTTATATGCATATATGCATAGCCCACGGGCAAACATTAGCGTGGGGAACAACTGGAAAGGCTACAATACCAAAAAAAAAAATAATAATAAATTTTAAGGGAAAATAATTGCTACAGATAAAAACATTTCATAAAATTATAAAAGGATCCATTAATTCAGAAGTTATAACTCTTACCCTAGCCAGCGTGGCTCAGTTGGTTGGGGTCTTCCCATGCACCAAAAGGTTGCAAAGGTTGCTGGTTCGATTCCAGGTCAGGGCACATGCCCCTGTTGTAGGCTGGATCCCCCAGCAGGGGAACCCACAAGGCTGGCACAGGCTGTGAAGGTCCATAGCTGGCACCAAGCCATGTGCCAGGCTGGTTAAATATGTTGAAGCAGAATTAAATCTATACATTTATTTAATAGTACTATGGATACTTCATGGGAACAGAATTAAATGAACTTACATAGTCTCTATATTTTTCTTTTTCTTTTTTAAAAATATATTTTATTGATTTTTTAGAGAGGAAGGGAGAGATGGATAGAGAGTTAGAAACACCGATGAGAGAGAAGCATTGATTAGCTGCCTCCTGCACAACCCCTACTGGGGATGTGCCTGCGAACCAAGGTACATGCCCTTGATTGGAATCAAACCTGGGACCCTTCAGTCCACAGGCCGGTGCTCTATCCAGTGAGCCAAACCAGCTAGGGTATCAATATTTTTCAATTGTTTGACAGAAATCAATTAAGAATCTATACTAATAAAAGGGTAACGTGCTAATTAGAAAGGGAGACCTTGTGGACATCCTTCCAGATGAAGCCATGGTGGTGGGGCTAAGGCAGAGGCAGTTAGGGGTGATCAGGACAGGAGGGGAGGGCAGTTGGGAGAGAACAGGTCACCAGTGGGGGACAGTTGGGAGCACTCAGGCAGCGGGGAGGGGGGACAATTGGGAGTGATCAGGCCAGTGGGGGGGGGGGGGGCAGTTGGAGATGAGCAGGCCGGCAGTGGGGGCAGTTGGGGTCCAGCAGGCCAGCAAGGGGGGGAGTTGGGAGTGAGCAGGTCAGCAGGAAGGTGCCATCTGTAACCAACTGTAATCTGGTACAGTTGGTTAGGAGCCAGCTGTACCAGATTACAAGAGGGATGTCTGACTGCCAGTTTAGGCCCGATCCCAGTGGGACATTGGCATTTGGACATCTCCTGAGGGGTCCCAGATTAGAAAGGGTGCAGGCTGGGCTGAGGGACACACACACCCCTGCCTCCCGTGCACAAATTTTGAGCACTGGGCCACTACTCCTATCTAATAAAAGATCAATATGCAAATTGACCATCACTCCAACACACACAATGGCTGTCCCCATGTGGTCAAAGATGGCTGCCCCCATGTGGACACAAGATGGCTACCACAAGATGGCCAGCAGGGGAGGGCAGTTTGGAGGGACCAGGTCTGCAAGGGAGGGCAGTTGTGGGAGATCAGTCAGCAGGGAGGGAAGTTGGGAGGGACCAGGCCTGCAAGGGTGGGCAGTTGGGGGCAATCAAGCCTACAGGGGAGGGCAGTTAGGGGTGACCAGGCCTGCAGGGGAAGGCAGTTAGGGGCAAACAGGCTGGCAGGGGAACAGTTAGGCATCAATCAGGCTGGCAGGGGAGTGGTTAGGGGGTGATCAGGCTAGGAGGCAGAAGTGGTTAGGGGCAATCAGGAAGGCAGGGAGGCAAGCAGTTGGGAGCCAGCAGTCCTGGATTGGGAAGGGTGCAGGCTGGGCTGAGGAACACACACCCACACCAGGCCTCCAGTTTTATATAAAAGCAGTTCAGTGTGTCTGTTAATGCTCTGATTCTTTATTGAACCAAATATCATTATCCTATCTAATAAAAGAGTAATATGCAAATTGACTGTACCTCCACTACACCCACAAGCCATGCTCACCAGCCAATCAGGAGCGAGTATGCAAATGAACCCCAAAAAGATGGCTGCGGCCATGGAGACAGCAGGATGCTTGGGTTTCCCCAGCAATGGAGGAAGCCAAGCTTTCCACACACCCTGGCCTACCTTAGCCTCCGCTTAAGGCTACAAAGTTTCAATTATAGAAGATAAATAAATCCCAACAAAAATGGCGGCAGCCACGGAGCTGGAGAGAGCAGGAGGCTTGGGTTGCCCATGGCAATGGAGGAAGCCAAGCTCCCGCAGCCCTGGCCTGCCTTGGCCTCTGCTTAAGGCTACAAAGTGTCAATTATAGAAGATAAATAAATCACAACAAAAATGGCTGTGGCCACAGAGCAAGCAGGAGGCTTGGCTCTGCTCAAGGCTACAAAGTTTCAATTATTGGAGATAAGTAAATCCCAGATACTAGGGCCTCTGCTTGGTTCCTGGGAGGGGGGGGGGGTGGCCTGCAAACCACCACGGGCTCCTCACACAGGCCGCCCCACACTCCAAGGGAACCCCCACCCTAATCTGGAACACCCTTCAGGAGGCTAACCAGCTGGCCCCCACCCGTGCACCAGGTGTCTATCCTATCTAATAAAAGAGTAATATGCAAATTTACCATCACTCCAACACACAAGATGGCTGCCTCCATGTGGTCAAAGATGACTGACCCCATGTGGACACAAGATGGCCACCACAAGATGGCCAGCAGGGGAGGGCAGTTGGGGGTGATCAAGCCTGCAGGGGAGAGCAGTTAGGAGTGACCAGGCCTGCAGGGGAGGGCAGTTAGGGGCAAAGAGGCTGGCAGGGGAGTGGTTAGGGGTTGAACAGGCTGGGAGGCAGAAGTGGTTAGGGGCAATCAGGAAGGCAGGCAGTTGAGCAATTGGGAGTCAGCAGTCCTGGATTGCGGGAGGGATGTCCGACTGCCCTCAAGGGGTCCTGGATTGGAAAAGGTGCAGGCTGGAATGAGGGACAACCCCCGCCCCATGCATGAATTTCTTGCACCAGGCCTCTATCTTATCTAATAAAAGAGTAATATGCAAATTGACCATCACTCCAACACTCAAGATGACTGCCCCCATGTGGTCAAAGATGGCTGCCCTCATGCGGACACAAGATGGCTGCCACAAGATGGCCAGCAGGGGAGGGCAGTTGGGAGGGACCAGGTCTGCAGGAGAGAGCAGTTGAGGAGGACCAGGCCTACAGGGGAGGGCAGTTAGGGGTGATCAGGCCTGCAGGGGAGGGCAGTTAGGGGTGACCATGCCTGCAGGGGAGGACAGTTGTGGGCAATCAGGCTGGCAGGGGAGTGGTTAGGGGGTGATCAGGCTGGCAGGCAGAGGGGCAATCAGGAAGACAGGCAGGCGAGCAGTTGGGAGCCAGCAGTCCTGGATTTTAAGAGGGATGTCCGACTGCCCGTTTAGGCCCGATCCCAGATAGGACCTAAACGAGCAGTCGGACATCCCTCGAGGGGTCCCAGATTGGAGAGGGTGCAGGCTGGGCTGAGGGACACACACCCCCCTCCTGCACATATGAATTTTGTGCACTGGGCCTCTAGTTTTCTTATAATTCTTTTTTTTAAATTTTTTTAATTGATTATTTTTATAGAGGGGAAGAGAGAGGGATAGAGAGTCAGAAACATCAATGAGAGAGAAACATTGATCAGCTAGCTGCCTCTTGCACACCCCCTACTGGGGATGTGCCCGCAACCAAGGTACATGCCCTTGACCAGAATCGAACCTGGGATCCTTCAGTCTGCAGGTCAACGTTTTATCCACTGAGCCAAACGGGTTAGGGCTAGTTTTCTTATAATTCTATTTATAGTCTTTCAATGTGACATAAATTAATGTAATCATCTAAAACTATAGCTTTTTCTTTTTTTACTTTTTAAAAAATGTATTTTATTGATTTTTTACAGAGAGGAAGGGAGAGGGATAGAGAGTTAGAAACATCAATGAGAGAGGAACATCGATCAGCTGCCTTCTACACATCTCCCACCTTGGATGTGCCTGCAGCCAAGGTACATGTCCTTGACCGGAATCAAACCTGGGACCTTTCAGTCTGCAGGCCGACACTCCATCCACCGAGCCAAACCGGTCAGGGCAAGCTTTCTCTTCCGAAGTTATAATTTCTTGAGTGAACAAATTATATAACAGTATTGCTTTACAGACCATCATAAGGAATCTTTGTTCTTTGTCTGAGAGTACTTGCAGGAAGGATTAAAATTCGCTTGCCAAAGGGCATATAGAAAGAACATTAACTATGGGGTCACATTCACAAGCATCCATGACCTCTTTCAGTAGACCCCAGAAGATGATATGAATCCTGAAATTTTATACTTTAATAGGGTCTTCCATAAAACCTCTTTTAGTTTGAGTGAGAATTCTGTGTCTCAGCAAGGTTAAATTGTGATAAAAAAGGAAACAGCCATCACATTTATTAAAACAATTCTTTCCGGCCCTGGTTTACAAAATATTTCTCTAATACCTCTTCCAAGATTTTTGCAAGTTTTATGACTAAATGGCAATATCACCAAGCTGATGAGTATGATTTGTATCCATTTGTTATTAATTTTAATGGTAAAATTAATAACAAAATATCAGTGAACTTGAATTCAGAAAAGTCATGTACCTATTTTGCCTTTATAGATTAGAATTATTGTGACCCTGTGATGGTAATTTCATCTCATGTACTTTATCACGTCATGTGTAAAATAAAAGCATTGCCCCAGAAGCGCTTTGCTACTGTATGTTTTTAATGTATTCTTGTGATGCAGCTGCAAATTAATAAAAGATCAATGAAGAAGAAATAACATTTATAATGATGGAATAAACACAAACTGTATGGTAATCATTCTTTGTTCAAGTAACATTTCTGGCTAATCAAAGAAAAGTAAATTTTCCTCATGATTGCCTTTCTTTCAATGCATCCACTCAGATGTTAATCTAGAAAAGTAATTATGAGTCTACTTTTCATTTTCCTTTCAGATATTTGACCTCTGATATTCAGTTTCTCTTTTTTGGTTTTCCTACAGAGAAATCCACGGAAGTCATAAATTAACAGGAGGACATGTACAATTGAACATGCTTTTCCATTTTCAGTGACCTTTTCCTGGCAAAGGCGTGGAAGTGCGCTGTCTGTGACGCTAGGAGCTGCTCAGGAGAGTCAGTGTGTCCGCAAACTGCGGAAAGGGCACGGTTTATTGCTGCTCACTTGACAATTTTTTATTTATTACTTTGAATCTTCTCTATAAAACTCATTGTTGTCAGTAGATGCTTATTCTTAGATTCATTTATACATATTGGTCTTCAGATGCAATCATTTTTCACTGTAATTAAAATAATTTTGGAAAATTATATTTCATGTCAATAATAATAATTCCAATAAGGGGAGGCATGTCCAGAGGATGACAAAAACTTGAAACAAATCAACTATACTCTAAGTAGATCTTATCATTTTTCTTAACATAATTCCAAAGTACTAATTTGACTGTACTTTTTTTTTTTTTACTTAAGTCAGCTGCTTCATTTGGTTAGCCATAATTTTAAAAATATATACTGTTCTAAATAAATAAAATGTATCAAGATCAACTTTTTCTAGATTATAAAGCAAATTAACATTTATTTTTCAATCTGGAAAATAATCTGTCTTAACTTTCTGCATACTCTCTTCTGGGTTTCTTGAAATTGGTTGTATGTTTTAAAGGTTTACTAAACTTTCAAGCCTCAACACACTTTTTACAATTTAAAAATAAAAAGATAAAATAATTGCATCATTAATTGTGATGAAAGGTCAATAAACCACCCTTAAATTTATGGCCATAAAGATATTTCATTATTGAGTCAGCATTAAAAGTTTAAAATTATATTTCATTTTAAATGACTATAGCTACATTTAGTAAGTGCCTTCATTAACAGTGCCTAATTTATTATTTTATTTTTTGCATTGGTTATTTTTATTCACAAGAGTATGACATTGAGATTCTACAGAACAAAAATGAGATGGAAGTATACTACTGGGTGAACTTTGGGCATCTGAGCAACTGTTAAGTTTAGGATTATTTTTAAAAAATTTTTATTGTTGAACGTATTAAATGTGTGCCCTTTTGTTCACAATTGACCCCTTCTAGCCCATTGACCTCCTACCTCAAGCCTTCACCACACTATTGTCAGTGTCCATAGGTTATACATATTTGAATATAAGTTCTTAGATTGATCTCTTCCCACCCACCAACACTGTCTTCCCTCTGATATTGGACAGTTACAGTGCCCACTTTAAAACTTTAAATCTTTATTAGTGGTTCTATTAGAGACTGAAGTCCTTAGCAACATTGAAAGAAAGCCTGCAGGAATGTTCTTTTAGTAAGATTTTTTTCTTTGCTGACCTGTTCCTACAATTTTTAAAAATCCACAGAGAAATTATTATTTCTTTATAGAAGTTCATTTAGATTCAACTCTCTGTTAAAATTTTGAGTTTTATAAGACAATAGATTTTAATGATTAATTTTTTGAGAAAATGTCTACTAAAAAGAACATCTTTATTTTTACTCACATCAGTATTATTATTACTAAAATAGTTCAAGCTAATAACATGTTTACTATGTTCTTGGTTTGTACATACATATATATTTTATGCTTATATAAACATAATAAAATTCTTAAATGTATATAGCTTTATTATAACTTATTTGATCTAAGATACCATTGTACCATTGATTTGCAAGACCTAAGATATACCAGAGTGCCTTGAAGAAAGAAAACAAAGTGATAAACTATTACATTAATTTTAATATACAACAGATATTAGAAAGTAAAAAATGTATATTTCACAATCAATTAGTGATGGCATTTATTATTTCTATTTTACACATAAAGTAACTATAAGAGGAAAAGCAGAGTTATGTAACTTGCCTAAAATCACAGAGCTAGTAATAGGCATAGCTGAGTCTAACTTCAAGGTGCTCAGATACTAACCAGTACCTTTCACTGACTGATATAAAAAAAAAGAACTTAATTTATATCAGGAGTCCAAAATGTCTGGAAGAGAACTATGAGGCCAAATCTGGTTGTGCTGAGATAGAAATGATTCTAGTATCTGACATTTTAAAATGATAAGCAAAATCTTTCTCAGGAGGTGTTTAAAAATTCTCACACTGCATATGGTTTTTAGGTCAAATCAGCTAGCTGTAAGAAGATATTTTATGTCAATTAAAAAAATGTAGATGGTTGATGAGATGAAATTTTATTGAAATAGAATGGTAGAAAATATTGACCAAAACCAGCTCATGTGCATAATTAGGTCTGGGAGATAATGGAAACAGTTCAAGAACCTCTTATGCACTTAAGCTCAAGTGTTAACTGTGGTGCTCTCCAAGGGAAATGTGAAGATTTGACTTTTTGTTTATATTTTGATTATCTATAACTTTATTTATTTGACACAGCAGATACACTACTACTGTTTATATGTGAGCACATGCGTAGGTCCAATAAACATGGACTTTGTCTGTTTAACTCTTCTAATCCTATAGAGTGTGATGGCATTACTTTATAAATCAAGGAATTGGAATCAGTGTGTCTGAATAAATGTTGTTTTAATGAGGCAGATTATTTTAATCTTCAAAACAATTTCCTACAAATATGTTCAAATTGGCAGACAAAAAATCTGAAAATAAGTCAAAAAAGTATTATTTTGTGGTCCATCCATAAAAAGTACATTAAGAAGTTTATTTCCACCACTGATTTCTGCAAACTGCATGATAAGTATTCATAAAGTGTTTTTCAAGAGTACTTCTAATCTTTTTGCTTTATATTACACACTAGAGTAACAAAAATTCTGACAAAAGAATACAGATTTTCATAGCATTTTTCATTATTTGTTTTCATTGGTGAAAAAAAATCTTCATTGTTTAAATATATTTTAACTCAACCAAGCCCTTTATGGGGAAACAGTCTAATAGTGAAAAAATGGCACATGTTTGGCTCACAGTTACCCAGGCATATTCCTTAGATCCTTATATTCTTACTAGAGGCCCGGTGCACAAAATTTGTGCACCGGAGGGGGGTGTGTGGTCCTTCAGCCTGACCTGCACCCTCTGCAATCTGGGATCTCAGGGGATGTCCTACTGATGGCTTAGGTAGCGGGCCTAAGCCGTAGTCTGGTCTCCCTCTTCAGGAGGCAACCAGGCTGATCAAAGGAAGGTGCTGCCCCCATCACCCCACTGCTGCTGCCACTGCTGGCCACATTAGCCACCAAGGTGTTTTCATCAACATAGACTCCAGTCCCTTCTCCACGAAAAAATGACAATGTTCTTTAGGCATTTTCAAGATGTCTCTTTCATAGGATATGACAGTTCTTTCTTTCTTTCTTTCTTTCTTTCTTTCTTTCTTTCTTTCTTTCTTTCTTTCTTTCATCCTCATCTTAGGATATTTTTCCATTGATTTTTAGAGAGCGTGGAAGAGAGGGGGAAAGACAGAGAGAAACATCAATGTGAGCAGGACACTTTGATTGGTTGCCTCCTGCATGAGCCCTGACCTGGGCCCCAGCCAGGAAGGAGCCTGCAACCTAGGCACATGCCCTTGACCAGAATCAAACCCGGACCCTGCAGTCGGCAGGC
The DNA here is from genome assembly GCA_026230045.1 of Corynorhinus townsendii. NCBI lineage: Eukaryota > Metazoa > Chordata > Mammalia > Chiroptera > Vespertilionidae > Corynorhinus > Corynorhinus townsendii. The sequence continues at coordinate 135,731,830 of JAPDVU010000007.1, read as the reverse complement.
TGAGGCTCTATCCACTGAGGCAAACCGGCTAGGGCAGGGTATAACATTTCTCAGCCCCTCCAGCAGTGGACCTTCAGTTTTTCCCCCAGGAGTGAGGTGGAAAACCCTAGATTACCTTCTTGGATTCTCATTATGCAAGTTACCAAGAACACTGCGAGTGGTGTACCGCCAATGAGCAGTCAGAAAAGGTGTTTCCTCTGCAGCTCACACACAGAGGCAGGACTGCCAGCATGCCCCGGCAATCAGGCAGGCCCGCCCTGCTCCCGGCTCTCTGCAGGTGAGCCTGCCTGCTCTCTGTGGGCAGGCCTGCTCCCCACTCTCTGTGGGCCCTGCTCTGCCCTGCTGTGCATGCAGCCTGCTCCTGAGCCAGTCATGACTGTTATGGAGTCCTTGCTAATTTGCATATTACCTCTCTCTCTCTCTCTCTCTCTCTCTCTATATATATATATATATATATATATATTTTTTTTTTTTGAAAAAGCCTTGAAGATTAGCCATCAAGCTAAAATTTCATTTTAGTGATCTAAACCAACTTTTTTCCAAGTAAGTATTTTAAATCCAAATGGAAAACTATCCTCAGAATCTAGTTTATCATCAAATGGGAGTATTACTGCTGGTCACTCACAGAAAAGTATGTATCGTTTGCTTGTTGATTTTATTTATTATTTTTTCATACCTCACTTTATTCTGAAGCTAACCTGCCTACTTTTTAAAAAATGTACCTTTATTGTTGAAAGTATTACAAATGTCCCTTTTTATTCCCCTACTAGAGGCCCTGTGCAAGAGTTCATGCACCAGTGGGGTCCCTCGGCCTGGCCTGTGCCCTCTCACAATCTGGGCTGAAGGACACCGCCCCCCCCCCCAGGGTACGAATTTCATGCACCTGGTCTCTAGTATACATATAAGTTCTTTGGTTATTCCCTCCCACACTCCCCTCCCATCAGTCTGTTCCATGCTTCTTGACAGACCAATTCAGAACTTCCAAATTTCAAAAATCTATCCCAAAACACATTAAAAACAGTCTGTGTTGCCCGGCCAGTGCACTCAGTTGTTGAGCATCAAACTATGAACCAGGAGGTCATGGTTCGATTCCCAGTTAGGCACATGCCCAGGTTGCAGGCTTGATTCCCAGTGTGGGGCATGCAGGAGGCAGTAGATCAAAGATTCTCCTCATCATTGATTTCTCTCTCTCCCTCTTTATTCCTCTCTGAAATCAATAAAAATATATTTAAAGCAAACAAACAGAAAACAGTCTGTGTTAAGCACCATTTTACTAAACTGATATTTCTTCCTAAATCTCTGCAGTGTGAGAATAAAAGAAGGTTTTTTGGTTGTTTAGCACTTAATGTAAAAACACTTCTATTTCTATAGTTTTTTGCCAAATTAAAGGCAGAATTCAGAAACTAAGTATATTGTTTGTTCCTATTATATATGGACTTTTGCATATATTTATAATGTTTTCTCATCATAAATATGGAAATGAGTTATACGTATTTAAAGACATAAAATCTCAAAAAAGCATGTTTCAGGAACTTGAAGCTTAAGATTCTCTCATGATTGAGTGTATTTGTTTTCAAGAAAAAGATTTTATATATGTAATCTAGAAGAAAATGGAAATATATGCAAATTTTGCAACCTAAATAATGCTTTTGAAAGAAGAAAGAACAATAAATATTTAATAAAATGGAAATATGAAGCCAGGCAAAGTGCAATTTCAGCAATAATTTTAAACTATACAGTTCACCTCAAGAATTAGCCTGTTAGCAATTCATCCTCCTATCAGAAATGGTGCTGGCAGTGGAGGGGGTTTTAGGAGTGGGAAGAGGAAAAAAATATAAAAATGAATTATTATTTTGGAAAAGTGAGTTACTTTTTGTGTATTTCACCCCTCCAGGATGACCTTGTTTATAGACATTTTTCATCGTACATGAAATACAATGTCACAATGAACCCCACATTACTTAAACAATTACTCCTGTCACAGATACAGAAAGCTAATTATTTCTTTTGAAGAGCTTTTTATTATTACTTACTACATTTTCAGAGCTTTTGAATTGAAAGCAATCTTAGGTTAGCTCAGAGTGAATTGAGTGATAGGAGAGATTCTGAGTTGCATTTTAAGACAATGACCAAATGAGTACATGCCTAAGACATAGGGAGTGAGTTTTATTTGTGTTCGTTTTTATTTAATACAGTTAAACCAGTGGTCAGCAAACTGCGGCTTGCGAGCCACATGCGGCTCTTTGGCCCCTTGAGTGTGGCTCTTCCACAAAATACCACGGCCTGGGTGAGTCTATTTTGAAGAAGTGGCATTAGAAGAAGTTTAAGTTTAAAAAATTTGGATCTCAAAAGAAATTTCCATCGTTGTACTGTTGATATTTGGCTCTGTTGACTAATGAGTTCGCCGACCACCGAGTTAAACCATTAAATTGTTACCCTGTACTCATGAGTGTGCTGTATGTAAATTAAATGTTTATACATCAATAAGTTCTATGTCTAAATATGTAAAATATCTGGTTGTAGATAATGTCAAATATTTCTATTTCAATAAATTTAAAATGTGAATTTTAAGTTGGTATTCTCTTGCAAGTTTTCATATTCTGAGCTTCACAGATAAATGTACTTTAGAACTGCTCTGGGTCAAAGTGCAAACTTGCAAATTTGGCTTCTGAAGGTTTTACTTTCCCATTCATCGCTGGTACTTTCTCTTCTTCATACATTGCTATCTCTCTTCATGTGTGTGTGTGTGTGTGTGTGTGTGTGTGTGTGTGTGTGTGTATATATATAATTGTTAATTAACTATATATACTAGTACTAATTAACTATATATTAATTAAAATTAGTTAACTGCTGCAGAAAATTTGAGCACACATTCATATTTAATAGTAATATAACCAAGAACCACCCCCACAGGGTCAATTTCAACACCTATTGGCTTAGAGAAGGTAAAGTCCGTGTACAAAGAATGCAGCATGACGTCTCCTGCCCTTTACCTTTCCTCTCTTCTACTGCTCTGACCTTAGAGAGACCTGAAGCTGAGTGGGCAGGGATTTGGAAAGAGTGAAGATACACAAGGCAGAGGTACTCTAAAGAATTAAATTGTGAATCATTATTCCCTGCAGTCACCAGCCTAAGAGAGAAGATCTAATAGGAAATCAAGTTTGAAATTAGAGTACTACCATACTACCTAGAACTAAGTATTCTAATAAACAAATTGAGATTGTTTTGTGTTTGTCTATTTTGTGAATTAAAAGAACCACAAGTGTCCTCCGTCAGTTTGGGCTGCTATAACAAATTACTGAGTGGCTTATAAACAACAGACATTTATTTAGCACAGTTTCTGGAGGCTTGGAAGGGAATGAGTGCCAGCATGGCTGAGTTCTGGTGAGAGCCTTCTTCCAGTTTGCAGACTACTGACTTCTTTTGGCATTTTCACAGGGCAGAAGGAGAGGGAGCTAGTACTGGCCTCTTAAAGACAACCATCCTATTCATGAGGACACAGCCTTCCCAAAGGCCCCACCTCCAAATACCATACATAATAGCAATGGGGATTATATTTCAACATCCACTTTTGAATTTCTTTCTCCAAGGTAGGGTGAAATTAAAAAACAACAACAACAACAACAAAACACAGAACTTTAAGAAATCACCTATTCAGTCTGATACAGCATCAAAACCCTCATGGGAATTTTGTGTTGAAGGACTCAATTTTCTTCTTTCTTAATCCCATTTTCTGTTATTTTCCTTGTCACTTCCTTTGTGTACTCTATGATCACCTTGCCAAATGCCAACATTTACATAAATGTCAGACCTTCAAGTGATGAGAGCCAAGTTAATAAACTTCTGTGCTCTACAGCAAGCCCATCTATATATCCATGTTGAAAGAAATAGCTAAAAGACAAAATTACTAATAAACAAATATAAGAATTTCCTAAAACATAAAGCTTCCTAAAGTTATATTGGGAAAAGATGTGCACTATTATTACTTTTGAAAAATGAACTACACTTTGCTGATGAAAAATTAAATATTTTTGGAATTATAATTCTATCTCAAAATACTTATGACAATGATGGCTTACATTGACACTGGGTCTACCACCTCTAGGTAGGAAACAAGGGTCAGATAGGAGAGGTGATTTTAAGGCCCTAGAGGTAATTTATCCCTGACCCTTTGATGTCTAATGAAACATTAATGATGCAGTTCAAATCTCTAGGCTAAAAACATCTTCAGTTATATAACATGCAATGTTGGTAGAGGAAAACCAACTAGACGGTTCTTAAGGTAATTTAACTCCTTCTATATGACTACATTCAGTCAAGACCACACTTAGGACAAGTTTTTAGAATAATTCCCTAAATTTTCCCACTCCAGAAACCTATTCTGCCTCTTCAGTATAGTACAGTAAATCCTCACTTAACACTTTTGATAGTTTTTCAGCGAAATGATGTATAAAGAAACCAATTTTAGCCCAGCCGGTGTGGCTCAATGTGACCCATGAAACAGGAGGTCACAGTTCCATTCCCTGTCAGAGCACATGCCCTGGTTTTGGGCTGGGTCCCCAGTAGGCGGTGTGCAGGAGGCAGCTGATCCATGATTCTTTCTCATCATTGATGTTTCTATCCCTCTCTCTGAAATCAATAAAAACATATTTTTTAAAAAGAAAACAATTTTAGCATAGGCTCATTTATATCATAGGCTGATATAAACAAGAGTAAGTTCTTAAGTCAGCTCATCAAAGTTATAGCAAAATGACACTGAACAAAACAATGCTATTTGAGAACCTGCTGTATTTGTATTTCTCAAAAACTCTCAGGGGAAACTGTGGATTTATGAGTTTTGGAAAGAAATGTGGCTCCCACATATATTCCTAAAAGTCTGATTCTGGGTGAACTTTATGTCTCTTTGCAGTTTTAAATCTTTTAGTTTGAGAGAAAATTACTCAAACACATTTCACTTCTTTTATAGCATATACAATTTTGCTTCTACAAGCTACATATACATAGAAGCTACCTTAGGAAATAATTCCACAGGTTTCTTGCTTATTTCTCATTTGGGGGAGAGTAGAAAAAAGGTTTCCTAAAGTAATACAGAGTAGTCAAAGAACTTTCAAAGGACATTGAACATCCCAGACATATTTTGCAAATATTAGTTATTGGCAAGCGTTAGCCCCTTGGAATTCACATCTAATTGGTTTTCCATGAAAGTTTTTGAAAAGAAAAGAGAAAATGAAAAATTCTACTTGTAGACAAAAAGAATGAGAAACTAACAAACTTTAGGTGAGAAAGGTCTGCCTTTCTACATTTCAATTTAATCTCATATATCCCAAAAATGAAAAATGTTATTTTACATAAATGCTATTTTTTGTATGATATTTAAAAGACTTAAGAGTTTTTGTGTGGAAACATTCTTTATTTTCTTTGATTAAAACGTTTTGGTTGTCAAATTATTATTTCTATGCAGCAAATACTACTTACATATCTTTTTCAAAAAGAATGCCAATTTTCTATATTAAAACTCTAGCTAAAACTCATGAATATTTGATGTGACATATTTAAATCTTTTAAACACTTGAAGATATTAAGAGAACATTTGTACTTAACTATAAAAATAATTTTTATTTTTCTGATGTGGAAAATAATATCTGTATTTACTTTTTAATGAGCAGGCTAGCCTGTGTTTATAATTTTTATCATCTACTGAAAACTGAAAGTAACATTACTCAATGCAGTGCATTTGCAGTAACTGGCGTATGTGGATTTAGATGGTTTATCCTGGGGTTATACTAAATTTAAACCTATAATGATGAAAAGTTCTGCAGTTGTACCAGCTTTAACATTCTCCAGTTTCTAACTTATGATAAGGAATTAAATCCAGTTTCACAGTTTGGTAAAAAAATCTGACTCTCCTAGAGGAAAAAATCAAACACTTTAAGTCACCTGAATTGTATTGCATCCTTGGTTCCCTGTGGGGCTCAGCAAGACCAGGTATTGTCCCCTTTCCATGCTCCCCATTTCACTTGTAGGAATGAAGAGTGGGGAGAGCACTACTCAGAGGCCAGGAGATACTTTTTTGGTATCACCACCAACTGAAATTTTCTGACTTTGAGGCCTGCGTAGTTTCTACAGAAAGTACTTAATAGTTTCAGGCAACACAAACCCAATTGTTCTGAACAGTACTAATAGTTTCATACGGAACACAGAATATTACAAACCAACAAACTTTGATCTCTTATTTTTTTCTGACTCTCATTGAAAGAAAAGTGATGATGGAAGGAATCTAAATAATGTCGGTGTCACTTGTCATTTCAAATTAGTAGCAGGTCACATGTAAATTATTTTAAATCTATATTATCTGTCTACATTCTATGCTAAGTTTCCTGATGATTTCTGAAGATAGCTCTGAGGATTATACGGTAGGTCCTCAGGTTACTACGTGGGAGATCCGTTCCTACTGCGCAGCATGACTTGATTTTCACTGTAAGTCAGAACCCACCTACGTCACTCACATGGAGCACACACACAGCAGTAATGGAGTGAAACAGTAAAACAAAAATTAAAAGAAAGATAATGATTCCTGACCTTTACTTGTGGTAACTGGAAAATAAAAAACATAAAGCACATATGTACATACATCAAAATGACGGAACTTTTTTTTTTAATAAATAAACGGGAGATGGCGATGCAACCATGAAATGATGTATGTCAAGTCCGACGTAACCCGAGGACTGCCTATATTCTTAAGCTGCTAAATTGTTGTATAACAGAAATTTTGTTAAACTCAGGAAAGTATGAGTGAGTGAGGTAGGCACTTTCTAGAACTACTGTAGATGAAAAAAAAAGGAAGATCCTCCCCAGATGACTTATTGAGGGCTCTGTAAGAAAATTAATCATTGTTTCTGCCTCTGACATGATAAAGTTGTTTGGCACAAATGAGGGCATATATAAAATTGATGAGCAATTTCTTTGGAATTACAATTGAGATGGGAGGAGCTGCCAAGATTCTTTTTATGAAGCAATCTCACAAGTGTTCTCTTGGGTTGAAATTCTTGTCAGAAGATGTTAAACTCAGGCTCTGCTACTTGTTTAAAATATGCATATTCTAGAGTATACACACACCTAGTTGAAATCAGCCAAGAAATGTCAGATTTCTATCCCTAATTATCCAAAATAGAATGAATTCACATAATTTAGAAGGAGCCCTGGAGTGGGACTTAGGAGTTATTATATAAGGTAAATCTTTATCACTTACTGAGTAATCTTTGCTAGGAACCCAAATCTGTCTGGGCTCCACTATCTCATTTAGAAAAGACAGAGGCTGGTTTAAGTCAATGGTTTTTCACCTCAGAGTATGTAATGGGTTAAATTTACATATTGAAGTCCTAACTCCTACTACCTCAAAATGAGATCTTATTATTTGGAAATAGTATAGTATAGTTAAATTAGGATGCAATCACACTGGAATAGGGTGGGGCCCTTAATCCAATATAATTAGTATCAATTTGGAATGGCACAGAAGTATGGGACAACCAGTTCCTTAAGAAGTAAGAAGAAACATTTCAATAAAATGCCAATTCCCCTTTGAGAGGTTAAGATCATGTTTTGTGAAAAGCATGACTTAATTACTCTTTCATTATAGACTAGAGGCCCAGTGCATGGATTCATGCATGGGTGGGGTTCCTTGGCCTGGCCGGTGATAGGGGCCAATGGGGGAAGTCTCGCCCAGTCCCAATTGGGGCTAATTGGGGCTGGCTGGCTGGGGGAGGGACCGCAGAGGTTGGCTGTGGGAGCACACTGACCACCACGGGGAAGCTCCTGCTTTAGCACCTGTCCCCTGGTGGTCAGTGCATGTCATAGCAACCGATTGACTGGCCTTTCAGTCAAACCGTCATAATGGTCGCTTAGGCTTTTATATATATAGAGAGCACAAATTTAAAAAGTGTTGTGGGCATCATGCTTATTTTAACTACTAAATAATAGCAAGTTATATAGTATAAAGATTGTTTTGTTGACAGAAAAATCCCAGTATATCTAGACAAAGAGGACTACATAGTGGTAAGCCAAATAATTGCCTCCAAAGACATCCAAGTTATAAACCTTTGAACTTGTGACTGTTATCTTAAAAGGCAATAGGGATTCTGCAGATATGATTAAATTAAGAATACTGAGATGAGAAGATCATTATGGACTCTCTGGCTGGGCCTATACACAGAACCACAGTGTCTTTTTAAAAGGAATGAAGAGAGAGATTTGACTATAGAGGAGGTGGAAGAGATGTAATAACTGAACAAGAGATTGGTTTAATAGGAGGCAGAAGCAATAAACCCAGGAACACAGGAATCTCCAGAAGCTAGAAAAAGCAGAGAAGCCATTTCTCCCCTCAGAACCACCAGAAGAAATCAGCCTGTGGACTTTAGCCCATGGACTGAGTTTAGACTTCTGACCTCCGAAGCTCTAAGAGTATAAATTCATGTTGTTTTAAGCCACTAGAAGTTACAATAGCAGGAGGAAAATAACACATATAGCAGTTCTCACACTCTTCCCCGTAAACTGGGATTCTCTTTCCTTCCTATGTCATTCCTTCTCCTCCTGTGCAATATAGGCAACCTTTCGCGAATTGGCTCCAATTCTCTCTAGCCCACTGGATTACTGAAGAATGAAGGATTCATTTCTCCTCTGCTGTGAAGGGGGTAATTTTTCACCTATTTAGCCCAAAGGAAAGCAGGTAGATACATAGCATGTGTGTCATGAATTACCAGGAGCACCATAAAAAAGAAATATGGTGTCACTGAAATACTCAATATATAGTGACAAGCCACTACTATTAAAACTGTCACTTAGGAGTAGTAGTTTTGTGAGGTTTTTCAAACCTATGTACTTATAAAATGTACAAGCAGATATTTAAAATTCTCTCAGCCATTTGAAATATAGCTATTGAAATAATAGTGTTTATTCTCTTTTCCAAGCTAAAAGTAAAAATATCATACCTTTTAAATAATCTCAATAAATTTGAAATCAATGAAAAACACAGCTTATCCACCTGATGATTGTCATTAATCTGAATTGACATAGTTAAAGAAAAATACTTCCAAAGAATAATAGGTATTTTCTAGCTAGTCTCTCTCATTCTTGTGGAAATGGCCATGGTAACAGATAATTGTTCTCTGGCAGGGTAAAAGGAGATAAATTTTCTTTGAGGAATTCAAGGTCATGCTATATAATATTGTGAAGTATTTTTTAAATGGTAGGAACACTGTTACTCAGTTATTAGAATAACTAGAGGCTTGATGCACAAAATTCGTGCAAGGGGCTCAGCCTCGGCTTCGTCTGGAAGGTCGTTTGGATAGTTATTCTGCTGTTTGGTCTAATTAGCATGTTAGCTCTTTATTACATAGGATAGCAACACATTTTATCAGTAAAATGGCAAAATATGAAGAAAGAACAGATAAAAACCATAATAAAGAGAACACTTAAAACACAGGCAGAGGAAAAAAAGACACATGACTTATATGGAAAAACATGTAATGAATGAAAACTATTGTTGGAAACAAAACAAGCCAGAAGCCAATGAAACAATATTTTTAAAGTGATAAAAATGATGCCAACAGAAATTCAGCAAACCTTCTCCAAAGGGTCCACTAATCTTTTGAAAATCTTTTGAAGGCAAAATAGCAGACCTGTACTATAAGAAATGTTGAGAAGTTCCTCAAATGGAAAGCAAATGATAGCAGATAGAAACAATTGTATACAAGGAGTGATGAGTTCCAGAAATGGTTTGTACACAAAAAACAGAAAACAATTTTCTCTTTACCTGATTTTCTTAAAAGAATAATTATTTAAAGCAAAAATAACAACATATTGTAAGCATTAGAAAAATCACTAAAAGCACACCTTAAATTTATATTATGACACATATATTTCAATATAAAATGAAAAATCAATAAAATTAAAACAAAGAATAATACTGTTTCTCCAAAGGTGAAGACAAAATTGAATAATAAATATAATACTCCAAGGAAGGTATATAATACATATTTCTAACACATAAATGATAATTAGTTTTTTACATGTAATGACATTGAAACTTACTTCTAAGATTTTAATATGATTTTAAATATTTCAATAATGGAAGCTTTGATCAATTTCAGTGTGTTATATGCTACTTTCCCCTTGTCTCTGCTTCTCTGGCAAAGGGAATGAAGAACGATGTTGAATCAAAATGCCTTTTGCAGGGGCTCAGGTATGGCTGAGAATGAGCCCTTAAAATTTGTGGATGAAATACCACAAATAAGTTTTTTCATAAGGAAGTTCTACTCAGTGGATAAAATGGGATATGGAGAGTATTTCATATATCAATACTACTGTCTTTAAGAAAAATTAAATAGAAAGACCTCTAAAATTCCCCCCCAAACCCCTGCTTTGGACAGCATTGCTTTGAGCCATATAAACTGAGCTCTTTTAAGCTGTTTTCATTAACATGTTCTCCCCTGCCTTTAGATTATTGAGTGAAGGCCTGTTGAAACTGGATGACAGTCACCACCTCCTGACCATTGCAAAGCAGCAAGATAGGAGGGGGTGGCAGCCAGGCACTCATTTGTCAAGAATGTATTTGAGATGAGTTTTTATAAGATTTCAGTTTGCTGGAAGACACCAGGACATATTTGCTCAATTGCTAGTTTTGTTCTTAGAAAGTACTCTAACATTGAATAAATACATCATAGTCTTGGAGAATAGAGAGCAAAAAAAAGTGGGAAAGTCAATATTGTGCTTGTTTGGGGGAATTGTGTAAATGGGTGATTTTTTTTGACATTATGACTATAAATTTAGATATTAACATCTACACAAGAGAAAATAAGCAATGAAACAAATAAGCTCAGTAGCCTCAAAGGACAAAAATTAGATTGGTCTTGCATCTGGGAAAATGCGGGTATTCTAAACTCACCCCCTATTTAAATCCATTCACCCCCTATTCTGCTTAACTAAGCTTTAGACCAATTTCTTCCTCACTAGAGGTCCCTAACCTCCCTTTTCTTAGAATCTCATCCATAACATCCTCTAGCATTTTTCCAGTAGCTCATTCCAAGCTTAAAATCTCTTCCCTATAATGTTTCAGAGGAGTCGAGTTCAATTGCTCCTCTATTGCAATAGACTTGAACAAAGTCTTCCTTAGCTGTTTAACTTCGTCCAGTGAAATTTCTTTTACAAACCAATTTTATTAAAAAGATAAATGTGCAAAAGGAAATAGTCAAATGACTTTTTCCAGAGACTGTGAATTGCTAATAGACATATAAAATGATATCGTTTCACTAGGAAAATGCAAATCAAAATGACAGTGGCATATATTTAACAACCATGAGATTAGTAAAATTTTAAAAGTATATACAGTTGATTTTAGGGTAATTAATACAATTAATTTAAAAATAATTTTACAATATTACACTAAAGTAATATTGAAGGCCCAGAAACTCCACTAGTCAGTATGGTCACTAGAGAAATTCTCTCACATGTGAAATGTGAACACAAAGAAATGTGCAAGATTTACTGAAGCATTGCTAATAACAGACAAAATATTTGGGAAAATAAAAACTCCCATTATTAGAATAATGGATTTCATATATTGATAGGTTTGCATATTATACTGTAGTTAAAATCAGCTATATTTAATAATATGAAGAGTCTGTAAAGCAATAACAATTTTAAAAATTAGATAATAAATATATGAATTTTAAAAACCTTCTAAGCAATACTAAATAATATTCACAGATATACACTATGATGTAAAACTATAAAAAGCATTTATGAAAATTACAACCAATGAATTTATTAGAGTAGTTATTTAATTTTGGGAAAGCAAAGTGGGAAGTAATAGATTTCAGTGAGCTTCTGTAAATAAATAAAGATAACCTGTGTTTTAACTATTCTCTTTATCATGGTTTTGATCTGTTCTTTCTTCATATTTTGCCATTTTACTGGCAAAATGTGTTGATATTATTATAATAACTGAATAAAAATGTTCCTACCATTTAAAAAATACTTCACGACATTATATAGCATGACCTTGAATTCCTCAAAGAAAACTGATCTCCTTTCACCCTTACTGAGAACAATTGCTAGTATCTGTTTCAATTGCCATTTCCACAAGAATGAGAGAGCCTACCTAGGAAAATGCCTTTCATTTTTTGAAAGTACCAGTATATTCCTTTAACTATGTAAATTCGGAGACTCAAAGGAAGACAGAGGGATGGGAATGTTTATAGCAGAAAGAGACAAGGCTTCGGGTATACCTGACTGGAAGCTTTTGGCAAGGAGAAGTTGGAGGCAGGCTAACCGAAATCAGGACATGTATGTAATTGGTTAGGGGAGCGCATTTGGCGTTTTCCAGTTGGTCTAAGTTGGATATGGAGGCAAAACTTAGGGAAGCTGTCATTTTTTTATCAACTCCTGGCCACTAGGGTCCACTTGCCATAGTCATTATTGTCCGACTTCCTGGGTTGGTGATTACAGGCAGTTATTTGGCTTTGTGGACTGGCTGCTGAGAGTTGTGGGTAAGAGTTCTATTTTCATATGGTCTGACCACTGTCCATTTGTCTACCAATTTGTAAAGTTTTACTTATTAAGGAAGATTCATACTATTCATATAAGACAAAATGCAATTCAATGAAAAAGTACTTAAAGTAATAAGAAGTATAATTTTATATTAATAAAATAAAATCTAAAATTAAGGTATTATAATCATGCATATTTTGGTGGTTTTTTTTTTTTTTGCATTTGTTATCTCTTATATGCTCACATGTAAGCACAATTCTTTAAACTAGTTACATCTATGTTTCCAAAAAGCTGATTCTTAAAACATACAGCTAAAGATGTTTTTGACACTATTATATGATTAAAAATAAAATTTTATTAAGATATCTTTTCATAACTGAGCATTGTAACTGGGGCTGGACATTGCACATAATGTATTATATTTCTCTTTTAAATGTTTAAATTTATGAAGCAGAATTAGATATTATGAGTAGCTTTAAACAAAGTATCATTTTGCCCCTAAGCTAGTATAAAATGGATGTTGATATATGGTACTAGCTTGTAAAAGAAGCAGAAAATTTTAGTGTAAAAAAAATGCTATTTTTAGGGTCCAAATCCATCTATTTTTATTTCTTCCAGGTGTTTCCTTGAAGAAGTTATATTGTCAAGCTGAAACACAAATACAACTTCATATACGGTATAATACTATAGCCTATTTTGATTTCTTACTTGAATTAATTTTTATGTGGCAAACTTTCTTAGAAAAGAAATGGAAGGGGTTGTTACTGAGAAAATCATTATGCTTTATACAGGAGCTGACTTATTGAGAAGGGGCATGGGGATTTACTATGAGGAATTCTCTGGCTTTTTTCTTAGACTCTGTAAAATGCTTGGTATGATTAAAAAAAACATAACTATGGATGATTGCAATTAGGCTTTTGTGAAAGTTTTGTTAGTTCCATTTTTATTGCTGTTGTTGTGGTTAGTTTCATTTTTAGAGGAACAGTGCCCTGTCATCCAAATGATATTAACAGGCATTTAAAATTGTCTCCCTTCCACTCATTCAGCTTCAAAATCAGGTCAGGTTGTTCTGTAAATGAAATCCCAACTGAAGCTGTTTCTCTTATCCTCTTCTTTAGCTAAATCAGTTCTAGACTTCAAAGTTAAAACAGCCTTTTTTAGGAGCAATACAATCAGTGCAGACAAAAGGGAAACTCGCAGATCAGCCTCTTCAAACTTTGAAACTAAGATGAAAAGACCCATTTTAAATTCCATAGACAGTGAAATGTCATAATAACCATGACAATTTGACCTGTAGGTACAATTTTCTTTTACATATTTGCTCTTTAAGTGTAGTGGGCTTAGTCATGCAGTCATTAAACTGAGATAACTTGAATGAATTTTGCTTTAATAAAAACTATAGATAGTGTCTACAGGTCCATTCAAAAGTTGTAGCACATCTTCATGAATACATGGAGTAAAAATCTTTTAAAGAAGAATTTATATACCTGTGCACCATTCCTGAATGCCTGTCTTGTAAATCTAATAACTTACTATATATCTATTTTATCCTGTTTAGAAAAAAGAAAAAAAGAGATATTTTAATTAACATGTTGAGTATCTTTCTTTAAATCTTGGAGAAATATGAAATATAATACTTTAAAAATATCCACTTCCTCAAAGATATCAAGTTCACTATGGATGACAGTCATAAAATCATAGTTAATAAACTATATACTATATACAATAGCATTAAAAGTGCTATTCTAAAGTTTATGTTACATAGATGGGGAAAAACAACTTTCTAGGAGAATTATGGCATTGCAGGGAAAGTAACCTTTAATATGAATTTGGAATTATGAATATTAATATAATAGACAAAGAAAGTGGAAAAATAGAAACCTTTATGTGGAGGAAAGAGAATGGACCAAAAAGCATGAAAGGACTCAATGTGTTTGAGGAAGCTCAGTTTGGCTGAGGCACAGAACCTACCACTGAAAATATGTTATTGTGTTCATGACACAGCCAAGAATCTGAATATTGGCTTCTGGCAATGAGCAGCCAATCAGCATGACTATATTGACTATATTTTGAATTTACTTTTTAAAATTTTCTTAGAGAGCGTGGAGAGAGAGAGAGATGTGAGAGAGAAACACTGGTTGGTTGCCTCCTGCATGGGCTGACTGGGCTGGGGATCAAACCTGCAACCTAGGAATATGTCCTTGACCAGGAATCAAACTGGTGATACTTTGGTGCAAGGGCTGATGCTCTAACCTTTTAGCTATACCCACCCGAGGAGATGTTTTTATTAATTTTTAGAGAATGAGGAAGGGAGAGAGAAAGTGAAACATTGATGTGAAAGGGAATCATCCATCTTGTACACCAGGCTGGGAATAGAACTTGCAACCTTTTGGTGTACAGGATGACAGTCCAACCAACTGAGCATCCAGCCAGGGCTTACCTGTTTTGACTTTTGAAAATATCACTAACAGTGGTGCCATGAATCATGATTGAAGAATGAGCTCTGAGGAGAAACAGTTGTCAGAAAGTTGGTAATAAGGCTGCTTCAGTAATGAACAATCAAATTCAAAAGTCTATTATATAGGGAGGAAGTAAAAAATCCAGCTTCCAATTACTGGTTAATTAGTCGTAAATGGGAGAGAAAAAGTTAAAGAGTAGCAATTACTGACTAATTAGTCAAAAATGGGAGAGAACAAGTTAAAGGTTAAAGTTGCAGTTTGATAAGGACAGTGGTACAAATAATCAACAAGGGAATATTATAGAAGAAGTTTGAAGAGGCTGGGACAGAGAATGAAAGTAGAAATAAATGAGATCTTTGTACCCAGGGTGATTTTGAAATTCCTATAGGACATTCATTAGCAAGTTAGACATACACGTTTGGATCTTGTCCCATAAACCCCCAAATTCTGTAGGTGATATTCTGTCAGCCGAAGAGTTCTTCCTTTGAATAGTATACTAAATGAGGAAAAGTCAAGAATGAACCTCTAAGAAGACATAGCATTTGAAGGCATGAGGAGAAAGAGGATTCAAATAGGAAAACTAAGAAAAAGTCACATATTAGAAGTTGTCACTGGTAATGATATTATTCTAAAAGCCAAAGAGAGCATTTCCAAAAATTCACACTCAACTCTACTTTCAGGGATGTTTTGTTAATTTTCAGTTCTTATTTTGTCAAAGCACCAGGTGACAATTACGTACTAAATAAAAAATTCATTACAGTCATGCCTTTATTCTTCTTTTATCTTGCACATATACACAATAAATGAATGTTGCATGTAACAACATTTTTGGGGTTTTTGTTTTCAATTTAGCTGTGTTGCATTTGACTGAGAGTAACAGAATCCCAAAAGATCATGCTTTAAACACTCTAGGATTTAAATTCTCATGTTTAAAAAAAAATAAATGTAACCCTCTCTGGTCTATTATATTAGCTTTATGGTATTCTGGATCTGGCTCTCCCACATAACAGTCTACTTCACCCTCTTACCATGTGGCATCCATGCTCAAGGTCAAGATGAGTGCTGAAGCTCTGGTTCTCACATCTGAGTTGCCAATCTAATGAAAAACAAAGAATAGGGATTAAAAATGATGTCCCTCTCCATTGAGTCATATCCTTTGAAATAAAGGATTCCCGCCCACACTTCTGTTTACTTGACCACATCTAGTTTCAATAGAGATGGGAAATGTAACATTTGTTTCCTGTAGCAATGGACCAGGATAAAATTTGGAGTCTGGTAAAGAGGATGGATAGTTGTAGGTTACTAGCTGTCTTTGCCATAAGCTCCTAATATATGGAAGGGTAAGGCTAGTTTGAAAAAAGTATAAAAATATATTTAAATAGTATCCTTTCCTTTCTTTAAGTAACCAATAGTTAACTAGAATATCTTATGTAAACCCCAAATATAAAAATAGCATTTTTGCCATGAAGAAGGCATTACAAAGTGTACAAAGGTCTGTATGTGTTTTCATGGAAAACATGATACCTGATGGAATGCACTTTCCAAGTGGCTAAGGCTAAGAGAGAACACGAGAGGATGAAAGACTTTTATGGGCATAGAAAATGATATTTGCTAAAGCACCAAAAATAGCATGGTGAGAATAACACTGGGCCCCAGAATTTGAAACAGAAAATTCAAATCCACATTGAAAAGTTAAAAAATATTACTTATAAAGAGAAAATTGAACACATGTGTACATGCATATTCTAGGCCCTGAGTATGAGCTACTGAGAGAATTTACATGAAGTTCACCCCCAAAAACTTCAAGACAAGTTTAATAAAGCTGTGAGTGTTGCCTGTACTTGATTTTTTAATTTTCTAGATTATTTTTTAATTTTCTATGATTCTCTAAGGAATAAGTTTCTATAAAGAATATACAAAAGAAGAAAATAAACAAGTTTACTGTTTTATAAATTTTAAGTATTCCATTTAGATAAGTTTGATGTTAAAGAAGGCAAAATACAAAATATATTTGAGGTATGTATTAAATTTTAACTAAGGCTATGTTAGAAAATTTAAAACAACTTAAAATGCTTGATTTTAAATCAGAAGATTTTTATGTACAATGTGCAATTTGATTTTCTGAATTAACTGTCTTTATGATTAATAAATTATAATCTGTATGATGAAAACATTCCACATGAAGATCAGAATATATATGATAAAATAAGAAAAATATTTGTAGCATATGAGAGATCAGGAATTAAATTTCTCAACATACAAAGTCCTTTCACACAGATAACAAAATGATTTTAAAAAAAAAAAGGAGCCCTAATTGGTTTGGCTCAGTGGATAGAGCGTCGGCCTGTGGACTGAAGGGTCCCAGGTTCAATTCCGGTCATGTACCTTGGTTGTGGGCACATCCCTGTAGGGAGTGTGCAAGAGACAGCTGATCGATGTTTCTCTCTCATTGGTGTTTCTAACTCTCTATCCTTCTCCCTTCCTCTCTGTAAAAAAATAATAAAATATATATTTTTTAAAAAAAGGATAAAGAAGACACAGATATGTTCTCTAGAGAAAAATAAATTACAATGGAAAATCACATGCTTATTCCTCAACCTCAATCAACATTGCAAAATACATGTTAAAATTGAGGTTCTTTTTTCTGTTAGATTGGCAAAATAATATTTGGCAATAGTAAGCTCCAAAGAGTGCTTAGAAAAGGGATATTTCCATATACTGCTGATAGGATTAGAAAGTGGTGCAAGTTTTTAAAGGAAATTTAGTGATATCTATTCATATCCTCAAGGCATATTACCTTTTGCCGCAGCAATTTTATTTCTGGAAGCCATTGAACCTTCAAGTTTGTAAATCTCCTCATGATCTATACATACAGGTATTTATTGCAGCATAGTATATTATTGCAAAAAAGCTATAATAAGCTAAATTTCAATAAATACTGAATTGGTTATATAAGTTGTTTGGCTTTGGTTACATACATTATTGGTATTTTGATATGTAGAATACTATTAAACCATTCCTAAAGAAAAAGTTAGGAAAATATGCGCTAATGTAATAGTATAATCCTGCTTATGTTTATGTTTGTATAAACACATGCACGTGTGTCTATGTGTGTGTGCATAAGACAATTCTTTTTTTTTTTTTTCCAGTGAGGAAGGGAGAGGGAGAGAGAGATAGAAACATCAATGATGAAAGAGAATCATTGATCGGCTGTCTCCCACACGTCCCCTACTGGAGATCGAGCCCACAATCTGAGCATGTGCCTTTGACCAGAATTGAACCCAGGACCTTTCAGTCCACAGGCCGGCACTCTATCCACTAAGCCAAACCAGCTAGGGCATAAAACAATTCTTGATAACTTAAGAAACTATAAATAATGGTTATCTTAGAGGTTTAGGACAGGGAAACTTCGTGGAAATGGGAATATAATTATATTCCACCTAAGTCCTGCTATATTGCTTTTACTTTTTAACCTGAATACCTATTCTTAATGAACAACTTTATTAATTAAACCTGGGGCTCATAGGATATTATTAATCACAGAAGCACAATTGCAGAGTACAAAGGAATGAATTTATTTATATTTTTAATTCATATTAATAACTTGTTATTTAAAAAGTTTGTTCTGAATTATATTTCCAACAAAAGTATAACAAGGTTTTCACTTTCATTACATGTTTATCAATTCTGGATATTATCAGTATATAAATACACATGTACACATCACAAATTATATATAGTTCATTTGAACAATATTTGAACTTGTGTGCTTACTTTTAAAAAAAATCACAAAACATTGGACATTTGCTTTTAAGTTATTCTAATTTATTACTAATTTATAACTTCGCATTTACTTAGGAAGAAATGAACAGAATATTAAATTAAATGTCATTTTGCCTTTAATAACCTGAAGGGGAATATATATTGCATTCTACTGCTCCTTGAAGTTACATTTTTATATGTTGCACATCTTTCATATCATATCAATAATCACCAATTTCCCACAAATCTATGAACTGTTCATCCAGATTTGCATCCAACCCTCTCAGAAATAATAAAATATGAAGTTTATTAGAAGTGTGTAAATTGGCATTTGTACATAAAGTAAATAGTAAAACTGTAAATCTAGTGTATCAATAATGGCATTTTTTTGCAACAGAATTAGTATTGCATTATTATTTTCCATTTATTAAGAAAGATATTAGTACCCAAGAATAGATTTATTCCATAAATATACTATTTTTTGAATTCCCAATTTTAAGTAATATATTTTTATTTTATTTACTTTTTTAAATAAGTTTTTATTGATTTCAGAAAGAAAAGGAGAGGAAGAGAGAGGTAGAAACATCAATGATGAGAGACAGTCATTGATTGGCTGTCTCCTGCATGCCCCACACTGGGGATGGAGCCTGGGGAATTGAACCTTAACCTCCTGGTTCATAGGTGATGATGCCAGCAGCTAGGTGTTCAAAATCTCATATCTTTTTTTTTTTCTTTTTTTTTGTTAATCCTTACTGGAGGATCTTTTTCCATTGATTTTTAGAAAGAGTGGAAGAGAGAGGGAGATAAAGAGAGAAACATCAATGTGAGAGAGACACATCAATTGTTTGGCTCCTGCATGCACCCGGACCAGGGCCCAGGAACCTACAACCAAGGTAGGTGAACTTGACTGGAATCAAACCCAGGACCCTTCAGTCCTCAGGCTGATGCTCTATCTAATGAGCCAATCTGGCTAGGGCCAAAATTGCCTCTCTTGATGCCTCTTTCAGTCCTCCTTCCCAGACATGCACCAAGCTCTGAAATCCCCTTGAAGAGACATAACCAGGCCTATGCGTTACACCTTGATTTCTCTCAGTCAAAGACAGTTAAAAGAAAATAAACTCTCACAGCCAGAAATGAAGATAGTAAAATACAGAACATGGGTTCTGCAAAAATCTCATTTAGTCACCCTAACTGGATTGGCTCAGTGGATAGAGTGTTGGCCTGCGGACTGAAGAGTCCCAGGTTCGATACCGGTCAAGGGCATGTACCTTTGTTGTGGGCATATTCCCAGTAGGGATATGCAGAAGGCAGCTGATTGATGTTTCTCTCTCATCCGATGTTTCTAACTCTCTATCCTTCTCCCTTCCTCTCTGTAAAAAAACAATAAAATATATATATATTTTTTAAATCTCATTTAGTCTACTGAGAAGATCTTGCTTTCTGGTCAAAGTTCTCATCTAAAATAGATCCAGAGACATAGAAGCATGTAACAGACTGATGAATTTCCAAAGGAAGGCGGGGTAGGGGGCTGGGAGGAGAGTGATTAACCTGGAAACTTATATGCATGATGCATAACCCATGGGCACAGACAGTAGAGGGGTTAAGGCTTGGGAGGGACGGGTATGATGTGGAAGTGGTCAATGGGGAAAAACATAATAAAACAAATGGGACATCTGTAATACTTTCAACAATTAAGACACATTTTTTAAAAAGTCCTCATCTAGAACAAATAATGAGTGGAAGAGAAAAAAAATGGGACTAGCACTTAAAATTTTGTGTTGTAGACACTTATCACAAATCTCAGCAGTTGGAGATTTTATATACAAGCACTGCACTTCTCTGATCTGTTACCCAGGGTATTCTGCAAACACTCTCTTGCGAGACCCTTCACCCACCCCCAGTACTGGGGTGCTGTTACTGGTTGAAGAAGTCCTTATAATTCATTTATTTATTCCATAAGCAAAGTTTTCATCTTTCCCTTTTTCACTCTAAACTTTTCCCACTCTGTCCTACCTTTGAGCCTCTGTCAGACACAAGTGATAGTGGCTGGCTCCTTTGCTAGATAAGCCCTGAACAAATAATCTCAGCTTGACCTCATTTGAATGACCTTCATTTATTTACATAATAACTTTACCCAAAATTTTAAAATTTAAACTGGATAAAAATTGTTTATGGGTATTATAAACCTATATCTTGGACAAGATACAAAAAATAGAATTAAATCATTGAATGGATTCTTAGAGAAATTTCTTATATAAAATTTATAGTATTTTATCTGTTAGAATGGCAAAATTATCCATAAGTATTATATATATGTATAAATATAATATACTAGACTCTTCTTACCAGGATTCTGAGGTTAATATGAAATTTATTTTTCAAGTTAATTTATTTTTCAATTATTAGTCTGTTTTTTCTTAAAGCATGCACATGCACATACACACACACACTATCATATACATGTACATATCCCTGTGTATTAAATGGCCATCTGGTAAAAATCACTGTATTTGTTCATGAACTGCTTTTTCAAAGTTTAGTTAGCTCTTCTAGCTACTCATACAAGGGGTAAGGATTTACAAAAATTACAATTAGAAACAAAATTTACAACTTTAAAAATAAAAAGTTTGGAGGCATAATCTATTATTACTTTCTTAGGTTTGCTTATTCATTTAGTCTATTTATTTTCCACCTTGTTCTAAGAATCTCTTCTCTTTTTTAAAAAAATAGAAAGACAAAAAGTTATGGCCTTGAACTTGATACCCCTAGCACCTAGTGGGGAACCTATCTATAATAATCTATAATAATAAAAGGGTAATATGCAAATTGACCTGACAGCTGAACAGCGGGACAACCTTCAATGACCTTCCAGATGACCTTCTGGACGACCTTCCAGACGAAGCCAGGCTGCAAGGGCTGAGGCAGCCACAGTTACAAAGGCCTACTCTTGCACGAATTTCATGCATCAGGCCTCTAGTGTATGTAATAAAAATTCAGCAGTGTGAATATTACACTATGTAAAAGGAGAATATCCACAATTCTACTAGTAAAGAGCACATTGAGGGGAGACTTAATCTGTCCCCATGGTGTCAAAGGTGGCTGCATAAAAGGATCGATACTTGAGTTCCATCCTTAAAGAATTAACAGGAGTTTTTAGATGAAAACAGGACAGAGAATATGACACATATTAGATTGTGTACATTTATGGAGGTATGAAAGAAACCCAGTAAATTAAGTGAAGAGTATATCCGGTTGGCCATTTCTAATAACATGATGGGGAGTGTGGAAAACCTAGTCTAGGAAAATATGTTGAGTACAACTTCTGAAGGATCTCACATGCTGCATTGCTGAGTTAACACTTTATATTATGTGGAGTCATTAAAGTTTTTGAAGCAGGGGTACAGCACAATCATATTTCTATGTTGGAATGTACTGCTAAAATCAGGCAGTGTTAGTAATGCAGATGCTAAGAGACCTCAGTTTATGTCTGCAGGAGGCAGAATAATTGATCTCCAAAGATGCATATGTTCTAATAATACTGGAAACCTGTGAATATATTAGATTACATAACAAGAGGTAATTAAGTCTGCTAATTAGCTGACCTTACAATAAAGAGATCATTCTGTATTACACAAATGGGCCCGGTGTAATTACTAAGGTTCTTTAAGTGTAGAAGAGGGAATCAGAAGAGTTTATATCAGAATAAATGCAATATAAGACTTGATTGGCCATTGCTGATTTGAAGATCAAAGGAGGCCATGAACCAAGGGATGAGAGCTGTTTCTACAGGTGTGAAAAGGCTATAAAATAGATCCTCCTTCAGAGCTTCCAGAAAAGCACAGCCAACATCTTGACTTCAGCCCACTGAGACCCATTTTGGAGGTCTAACATCCAGAACTCTAAGATAATACCTGTGGTATGGTTTTAAGTCACGGAGTACATGCTACTTTGTTATATTAGCACGAAGAAGCTACTAGACTATATGATCCCATGTATTAAATATGTGTGATCTTTGGTAAGTCACTCAACTTACTATTTCCTCAATTATAATACAATATAAGAATATGATTCAATGTGTATTCCAGGAAAATTGAAGAAATGTACATAAAGCACTTTGCCTATTGTTACTGTTAAATAAGTAGCAGTAAGCAGTAAATGTAGGAGAAACTGTAGTATATCGTCAACTTCTCTGCAATCATTGAAAGTTCTGTGGATTAAATAACTGTAAAAGACAAATTCTGACTTTTTTTAACAGATCATATGAGATATGAGTAGGTTCTAAACAAAGGTAGAGATGGTGGCGTTAGTGAGGAGAGAATGATCTGAAAAGTATTTAAGGCAAGAACCCGACTTTTGGCTGATTGAAAATGGTTATAAAATGTAGAAGGGTTTTACCTTCTATCTTGGATGATTAAATATATTTCACAAATATCAATATGGTGTAATAAATCATGCCATTCTCTGAAACATGAATTCCTGTATAACTTGGGATGAGAGCCATATGAGAGGTGGTTTCAAATGCACAGCCTTTTCCCGCTTTCTTAAAGTATTACAGACATTAAGTATCTCTGTGCTGAGCTGCAAGGAAAACATCCAGCATCATATAAGCCCGGCTGTCTATTGCACCTGCTCTGTTAGATCTTCAGTAGCATCTTCAAATCCACCTAACAACCTCATTAACACCTTTTCCTCTCTGTCATCCTGGCTCCCCACCTCTTTAATAAAATGCTTGCCCACAGGGTGATCACACTGCCTGTGCTGGCTGAAAGTGCCTGAATGTTCCAACCTAATAATTATCTTCCCCAAATAACTCCCTTTTAAACATGGGCTTCCAACAGCTGGGTTTCTAAGTTGCTATGTATTCTCGATGTATACCATTTTGTCAACTCATGAACCTCATCCTCTACTTCCCACCAACAGTTACTCAAGTAGATATTTTCCTTTACATCACTTCCTTGTTTAATAGACAAGTGTATATTGAGAACATACTTATGGGGTATCCTGCTGAAATTAGTACTTGGGCTTCTGCTGATTTTAATTTTCATAAATGGTCTATGAAAGGAAGTGACTGTGAACTAGCTGGAATTACTAATCAGCCAAAATTGCAGGGGAGGTGAGCAGTAGAGGAAGCTACAACCAAATACAGAAGGGGTTCAGTACGCCCTGTAGCTAAGTGGGTATGTGGTAAACGGAACATAATAGGAAACTGTGAAGAGCTCTACACATTGTGCCTAAATGATTAAGAAATAAGTAATGCCACTCAATTGAAATGCATGAAGTTTGGGGCATAATTACGGATCAGTCACTCCAAAAGAGTATGAACTCTGTGGAACTTCAATTAGACCAGAAAAAGGAGAAGATCCACTAATAGGGTACACTTGGAAACAAATCTGCATTTCAATTTATTTTAGCTTTCATAAAAAATACTGCTGAGAGAGGAAATAGAAATAAGGTATCAGGATTTGTTCTCAGAGACTCATCTAATAAACTGGGAATGTGTGTGCATGTGTGTGTGTTTGGAGTTAAGTGTATAATTTGATAAGTTTTGATATGTGTATACACCCAAGTAACTACCACCTCAATCAATATATACATATATTATTTCCATAAATATGTTCTTGAGTCCCCTTAAAAGCAATCTTCCTTTACCCATAGTTCTTAATTCTATCCCCTTAGATTAGCAGGGCATATTCCAGAATCTCATATTTATGGAATCATATAGTATGCACTCTGTGTTTGCCCATTTTCATTCAGCATTAGGCTTCTGAGACTCATGCATACTGTCAGGTTTATTAGTACTTCAAATTACATTCTCTTATGGAAGGTTTCCAGTTTGGGGCTATTGTTGAAAACAAAATAAAAGCTTCTATGAAATTTCTGCAAAAATCTTTAAGTTGATTTTTTTCCAGACATATGTTTTAAGTTCTCTCAGAATTGGGTCATAGAGTAGGTATATATTTAACACTATAAAAAATAGACAACATGATTGGCAAAGTAGTTGTAATAATTTATATCCCCATCAGTATATACTGAGAGTTCCAATTAATCCATGCCTTTGCCAGCATTTTATGATGCAAGTTTTTACATTTTTAACTAATCTTCCTCATGTGAAATAAGTTCTCATTTTTAAATTTAATTTGTATGCATACTGAAGACTAAAATTGTTAAGTACCTTTTTGTTTATTTTAACATATATTTTATTGATTACAGAGAGGAAGGGAGAGGGAGAGAGAGATAGAAACATCAATGATGAGAGAGAATCATTGATCGGCTGCCTCCTGCACACCTCCTACTGAGGATGGGGCCCGCAACCCAGGCATGTGCCCTGACCCACATAACTGGGAATTGAACCCTGATTTCCAGGTTCAAAGGTTGACGCTCAACCACTAAACCATGCCCGCTGGGCTTAAGCACCTTTTCACATGGTTTGGGGCCACAAGTTTTTTACTCATTATAATTGGCGTGCGTGTGTGTGCGTGTGTGTGTGTGTGTTTTCTTTATTAAAAGGGAGGAATATATATATATATATATATATATATATATATATTAAACAAGCATAATAATTATATTAAGAGAGATAGAAAAATATTGACAGAATGAAACATAAAAAAGGGCCAAGTAAAAATATTAGAATAAAATTTTAAGAGTAAAATATGGGGAAACATGCAACTAAATGAGTAGCAATCTTGAGACTGAAGAACTGTCCCAGAAGAAAACAAGGAAGAAAAAGGATGTTGAAAATTGAAAGGAAAAGATAACAATATTCTCAGAAAGTGAAAAACTGTTTGTACTTTTTTTAATGCACAGGCAGAAATATTTTAAGCAATGCATGGTAAATTTCCTGGAGTTAAAAAAAAAATGAAAGACTTCAACAAAGGGTTTTTAGAATGTCAAAAGAGAGAGATAAGGACATTGTAAAAGACAGCCAAATAGAAAAGGCAGAACTGAAAAGTACACTTACTTAAAGTTAACAAAATGGAAAAAACAAAAGGTCAGTGAACTTAAAGGCAGATGACAAAAATGCACTATCTGCAAATATATATAAGGAGGGGGAAGATATACAGCCTCTGTAACTCATGGGACAACATCAATGAGTAAACATATCTATAATTGGAATCTATGAAGAAAGAGGAGAAAATTGAATCCATAGAAATATTTAATGAAACAAAACGATGTCTGAAACTTTCTAAAATTAGGTAACAAATATGAAAACATAAACATAAAAATCCAAGGTATTTAGCAAACCCTAAGCAGTATGAATATAGAGAACATAACACCTAAACATATCATAGGCAAATTGCTGAAGTAGGGGATAGAGAGAGGGAGAGATGTCCCTTGAAAATATCTAGAGTAAAAAGTCACATCAGATACAAAGGAAAAGGGTAAAAATGATAGCTGTCTTCTCATCACTGACAATGGAGGCTGGAAGACAATGGAATGGTATCTTTAAAAGAGATGAAAGGTATGAAAATCTGTCAAAAAATAATTTATATGTAGTGAAAATATTTTTCAAAAGTGAAGCCCAATAAAGACATTTTCAGATAAATGAAAGGTAAAACCCTGCTACTGGTAGACTTGCAATCTAGAAAATGATATATGAAGATTTTCAGGAAGAAGAAAAATGACATCAAATGAGAAATATGATCTTGAGGATTGACAGAAAAGCACCAAAAATGGTAAATATGTGGGTAAGCATAAAAAGTGTCATTCAAAAAAATTTTTCAAGACAATTAGCTTTCTGATGCAAAATATGTAACAAAATGGCACAAAAAATGGAGAATAAATTATATTGGTTTAATATTTATATACCCTATATAATCCTATGTAATAAAAGCCTAATATGCTAAGTGTCTGACCATGCGTTCAACCATTCGACCAGTCACTATGATGTGCAATAACTACGAGGGGGCAGACATTCTGACTGGTAGGTTAGCTTGCTGCTGGGGTCTAGCCAATCAGGACTGGGTGAAATGGGCCAAAATGCCCTGGAGCCCTCCCGCGGTCCCTCCCTGGCCCGATTGTGCACCAATGTGATGGACTCCACTGGTGCACGAATCCATGCACTGGGCCTCTAGTTTTATATAATCTGGTACAATATTAACTCTAAGAAGTCTGTTATAAGTTAAGAATTAATATTGTAGCTCTAACCGGTTTGGCTCAGTGGATAGAGCTTCGGCCTGTGGACTGAAGAGTCCCAGGTACAATTCCAGTCAAGGGCACATGTCCAGGTTGTGGGCTTGATCCCCAGTAGAGGGCGTGCAGGAGGCAGCCGGTCAATGATTCTCTCATCATTGGTGTTTCTAGGTCTCTCCCTCTCCCTTTCTCTCTGAAATCAATAAAAATATATTTTTTTAAAATTAATATTGTAACATATAGGTTAGCCACTAAGAAATAATGTAATGAATGATTTTAGCTAAAAGTAAATTGATGAATTAAGATAAAAACTACTACAAATATCCCTCTATATGCCTTCTATATAAACACATTTTCCCCCCTTGGGAGAGCTCCTGGTCATAAGCTACCTGCATGTTCTACTGTATTAGAAAGTGCTAACACTGAAACAATTATTTTTCGATTTTCTAGATTCATTTCTGATTTCCCAAGCCACCTCATTTTATTCCTAGTTTACAATGGCCCAAATAAATAAGTAAAACTGACATCACTCTTTACTTATTACTTACAGTATCTCTAAATCAAAGTTCTATCAGGAAAAAGTGCTGCACAATTAGACATGATTCTAAAAATCAGTGCCTGGCTAATTTGATTATTTTGGCATTCTTTATAACAAATATGCTTCATTGCCCCATTCACCGAGCTATAGCAATTGATTCTAATAACAGACAGCTAAATCAGATTCCCCCAAATGTCTAAATACTTCAATCTCATTTCTCTTCCATGGACATGTAGACATCTGATCTCTATAAGCAGAACAGAATGATTTTTTTACATATGTACAAAACCATAATCTAGCTTATGGATTTTCACACTGAAGGAAGAGCTCCATCAGCAAAGAGATGTTTCACCTAGATGTCTATCATTTGCAGAGAGAGATTATGGGGACAAGCAAGTTATCTTCAGAGATCCATTAGAAGATCTAGAAACCTGACTTTTTCTTTTTTTCTTATTATATTACATGTCAAAATATGTTCCCCTTAATATTATCTGTATAGCATATTCATAACAAACATACATATTCACTACCCCAGAATTTCATGTTTTTATCCATAAAATTATATGTTACTTTTTTCTATAGTAATGCAATTAAATCTCCAATATAAGTCCTGCTGGCATTCAGAATCTAAAGTATCTATTGTTCTATGTTTTCCCATTACTGGACACCTCATTTGCCAATGTATATGCATGCATATGGATTCTTATTAACAGAGGTCAGCAAAATGTTGTTTGTGGGCAAATTTGACAAGCTATCTGTTTTTGTAAATAGCCACACCCATTCATGAACATAAGGTCTTCTGCTGGTTTGCATATTAATGCAGAGGTGAGAGTTAATAATAAAGCCATATGCCCTATAAAGCCTAAAATAATTATATACAGTCCTTTATAGAAGACAGTTTGATAATGCTTGCACTAGGATTGACAGTATAATTTCAAAGAACAGTGAGATAATAATTTTTTAAAAACCACAAAAGTATTTCCAAATTTCCTTCTTAAGCTTATTGCTTCCTTTCATTAAAAAAATAATTAATTATTGCCCTAACTGGTTTGGCTCAGTGGATAGAGCATTGGCCTGCCAACTGAAGGGTCCCAGGTTTAATTCCAGTCAAGGGCACATGCCTGGGTTGTAGGCTGGATCCCCAGTAGGGGGCATGCAGGAGGCAGCTGATCAATGATTCTCTCTCATTGATGTTTCTGTCTCTCTCTATCCCTTCCTCTCTGAAATTAATAAAAATATATTTAAAAATTAATTATGTACATCTATATATGAACTGCCCTTCTTAAAATCAGTGAGATTTTGCCTGTTAGATTTAAAAGAGCTGATTAATAAATTGTTTTATACTTGTAGTATTCATTTCAGCTATTCACCAAATATTCTGATTCTTTCTCCTCTTACACATGGTAGAATTCCACTTCTCCACTGACTTGAAATAAGGTATAGCAATGTAAGTTTGGTTAGCCAAGAAAATATAAACACAAAGAAAACATTTTTCTGAGCAAAAAGGCAATATTCATAGTTTACTTTTTCCCACTTTTGGGAGCACTCACATGGCCATGAGGAACAGAGTCCCCTTGCTGATATGTACAGGGAAGGAATGAGAAATAAACTTGCTTGTTTAAACCACTGAGATTTGGGGGCAATTCATTCCCAGAAACATTACAGACCCTATCTTGATCGACACATAAAATGGTTCTAGAGGTGGAGTGTTTTCATCACAAGGAGTGGCAGGTGGTGAAACAACAGTTTTTGGAGAATGGGAGGATGATCATCAGAGATCGGCAGTTACAATAGTCTTGGTAAAATTCCTACCTATAATTATTTGAGAGGCGCATAATGTAACAATGAGCTTCTAACTTTAGATAAAGAGAGTTTAAAACAGCATGTTAACATTATAACTTGGCGACTGTAGGATTCTTTTGACAAGATAATAACAGATACACATACATTTGGAAAAATAAATGGTTAGTTTTCAAATGGTATTAAAAGGGAAAAGAAGAAAATCCCCAGATGTAGTCATTTACAATTAGAAGAGAAAAGGCCCTTAAGCAATAGGTCAAATAACATGCAAATAATAGTAAAATACATATAATAAAAGTTCAGCCTCCTAGCAGAAGTAGATACAATTTTTAAATGTCACATCTAGTCACCCATTATAAGTAAAATCCTCTCAATGGATGAAGATGTTTCCAAATTAGTCTTTTGAGTCTGACAAACTTGTTTAGGAAAGAAAGACTACGTGAGCAACTGTGACATGTGATCTTGATTGGCGAGGAACATCACCTTTGGAAGAAGATTTAGGAGTCAGTGCACATTTCACAAAGTCCTATTGTACTGACCTTAGTAACCCTAGGAACATGTGTGAAAAATGAGTCTCCATCATCCCATGTCTCTAAAATGACGACCCTGAATAAAAGCCCTTGCTGATTCAGAGTACAGAGAGGATGAGAATGGTAAACTTTATTAAGCTACTGAGATTTTGGATTTTCTTTGTTTTTTCAGCCTATCCTGACTCCAAACAGTACTAGTTTTAGAAATTTATCTAGTCTATTTGGTGATTCCTATTGCCTTTATTCATACACAAAAAAAATTTGACAGGTGGTCAATGAATATTATAATTTTATTTGAATATTGCATCATAATGAAAGTAATTTTAGAGACAGGACAGGCAGTTTTAGGGAAAAGGGGGGTCAATGGGAAAGGAATGCACATGTGAAGGGAAGAAGATAGCTCCAAGACTCCAGAATGCTTATCCTACTTTCACAGAGGATAGAGAAATGTTACAAAAGAAAGGCACATATTCACAGAGGATAGAGGAATGTTGCAAGCTAACAGGGAGAGAAACAGGGGGCATCATGTGGGCTTTGGACTTTGAAATTGATGGAAAGCACAGGGGTCCTACGTTAAGGAAGAGTCCAATTAGAAAGGGTCATGTTCAGACGAAGAGCTGCAGCCTTTATAAGCCTGAAGACAAAGAGACTCAGAAGATATTTTTAGAATGAGTTTTTTTTCCCATTAGAGAGAGCAGGCTTTCCCATTTGGGAACTCTTCCCTAGGGGGACCCCTTTGGGACCCTCACCCAGGGAGAGCTTGTATAGGCTTACAACTTCCACATTTTTATATAAAATCTTTTAGTCCGTGAATTTATTCTTCAAACTTTGTGAGGCAATAACCCACAAGGGGGAGAATGTGCTCCCTGAACCCCATGTAACCATTGTCAAAGTGCTTTAGACAAATAGCACCAGGCACACACATACAGTTATGCAAGTTAGGTTTCTTACTCAATACAGGGAGGAAGAACGTACACAGGTAACTGTGGTGTCCCAGTAAGAAGGTGTTAGGAAAACAAAAAATGATTATAGAATTTAGGCTTTGGTTTGTGATTTGTGGGAGGGTCTAGAGAAGTAGGATTGGCTCTAGATTGGATGCTCTCAGAAAGCAGAGAAAATTCTATGATGAGCTATTTCAATCATTCTTATCTATAGGGAGAGCAGATTAGAAAGAGGATAAAGTTGTAATTGGAAATAAATTGAAGTTATTCAGTTTGGCCAAGATGAAAGCATTTGCTATTTTGTGAGTGGCACAGTGATTTTGTTTCTGCCTGCACTTGAACAAAATTATAAAATGGTCTTGCTTTGTCTCATTTATCTTAGTCTCAGAGTAACTTTAAGATTAGAATTCTAGGAAATTATTTATATCTAACAGAATAACATGAATTATTCTAACTGTGAGAGCAAGAACAGTTTTCAAATGTCAGAGAATACCCTTTTTCTTTTTCAGCTTAAAAATACAAATTCAAATTTGAGCTGCCATTTTGTGAAGTATCATCAAGAAAATAATCCAGCCTAGCCAGTTTGGCTCAGTGGATGGAGCATCGGCCTGTGGACTGAAGGGTCCCAGGTTCGATTCCAGTCAAGAGCATGTGCCTTGGTTGCGGGCACATCCCCAGTGGTGGGTGTGCGGGAGGCAGCTGATTGATGTTTCTCTCTCATCGATGTTTATAACTCTCTATCCCTCTCCCTTCCTCTCTGTAAAAAAAAAAATCAGTAAAATATATTTAAAAAAAAAGAAAATAACCCAACTGTGGTTCTATAGGATAAAAATATTTTACACATGGCTTATGTGTGCATATACACAAATAAAAATAACTGTATTGCAATATCATCTTTTCATGGAAGAGGCAATTTTTCCCTATTGATATTAATAGAGATGTCTAAATTCCAAACTATCATGTTTATATCATAAAATAAATAATTATCTGTTTTTATAGACAACACGGATCTGCATGATGACCTAATCATGGAGTTGATTTTGTTAAGTCATTGAGAATATCATTGCTGATACTCTCCGTAAGAATTACTGCTTGGTATTGGAAAGATACCTGGGACCTGGCCTGCTTGGACTCTGTCCTTATGGTCTCACTATTATGATGAAAGCCATATAAGCTTTCTTTCTAAATAAGTATGAAAAATACTAAAACAAAATGGAATCATACTTTTAAATAAATTAAATAGTTGTTTTAGATGTTGGATACATAATGATGTCCAAATCACAAGGCAATTATTAAAAAATACAAAAGTTTTAAACATTTAAGAACCATTTGTAGTGTGTATAGTCACACTCTGTATTCTTGGGGTTTGTTTGACAGCATTTCTATTTCAACATTAAAGTCAGCCCACACACATTTATTTTCTCTACCCCTGAAAATTCATTTAAAAGATATCAAAGAATAAAATTAAAACACAAACCTACAAAAATAAAGTGAATCTGAATTTGACTTTTCAGTGGTCAAGATATTTCAATAAATTTCTTGAAGGTAGAAAATAAATTGAAGAAAGGAAACTGAAATATCTCAGGAGTCAGAAGGATGGCTAAATAAAATACAAGACACCCTGTTAAATTAATTTCAGATAAACAACAAGGTTTTTTAGGATAAGTATTTTCTATATAATATTGATCATTCTGTATTGTCTAAATAGTTTTCATCTATTTATCTTTATTTTTTGTTAACCAGATATTCCCAACCACAGAATAACTATGTATTATTAGAAAGATTTGTGAAGATAGGTAATTCATAAATCCCAAACAAGATGGCATTAAAAACATACACAGAGTAAGAAAATAATCTTGGAAATGTAATTTCAATGGGAATTACGAAGTTGAATAAAGGACAAATAAATACAAAAATTTCCTCCAGAACCTAACAAACAAATTGTAACTATCAGGAAGAAAGTGAAAGTTTAATGAGGGGGTTGGCAAACTATGGCCCATGGGTTAAATCTGGCCTACTGCCTGCTTCTGTTTGCCTATGAACACTCCTCAAGAAGGTTAGCACTGTGAACTGCAGAAACCAAGCCAGGGAATCTCCCTCTGCTCCTATGCCTGTTTCACTCCCATCTCCAGCCTGCCTCCCCAGCTGGCAGGCACACAGCTGCTCAAGCTATGGACTGGTCACCCCTTATGAAGTGGCAGGTATGCTTTGTACCCAGCTGGTAGCTACCTGAGATACTTTTTGGATGAAGAACAAAGAGCTACCATCCAGAAACAGAGAGCAGTTTTATAGATGGGGCAAGTGAGGAGTGGGGCGGGAATCCACTCTAGGCAGTTTCATTCACTGCCTACAGTTAGCAATTACCAGGCACCAAAGAATGAAATCTCAGGGACTCAGAGACTCAGCAAATTTCATCATCTCCTGCCAGCTGCCCAAGTTGAGAGAGCTGGTCTCTCTAGAGGGATCAGGTATCACTGAAGCAGTGAATTGGAATTAGATGTCTTTCTAATTCTATTTTAGTAGTCTGGTCTACAGTCAAGTAGCTTATGGTCTAAGAAAGATCCTGATTTTTAACATATTGAAAATTTAAACTAATTTCTAGTTCAGTAGGGCCAAATATGTATGCATGTATGTTTTACAATTCAGACATCAAAATAAAGTGGCTCTCTTTATGAAACACACACACACACACACACACACACACACACCAACAACAACAACAATTTTTAAAAGATAACAAACCAAATGCAGTAATTTCATCCACTATACGGTGAGGTTTAGACTTCCAATGCAACAACTAATTGCTAATTTTCTTAAAACTTGCTTGTGGAAAGCAAAATTGTCTAGGCAAAAATAAAAAGGAAAATATTCAGAAAAGTTACCTCACCTTAGATAAGCTGGGGTGGTATATAATGGTAAAATAAAACTGCAAATCCTTGTTGAAACCCTTCAATCAACTCATGTTTTGCATTGAGAGTTGGAGAAAAAGATCCAGGACCAAATGACCTTTCATATTGTATTTCTTGGTTCCATTCCATAGCTGGTATTGTTACAGATCAAAGGAACACAAATGTCCAGATGTAGCTGCAGATGGTATGTTAAAGCAAGATGTTCCCTGGCTCTCTAATGGCTTTCTCTCTGCAGACGGAATAAAATGCAGCAAGTACTAAAAAACAAGCATGTGAACATTTCCAATAAAAGCAAGGTGTATGGGCAAATAAAATAGTTAAGGGAAAATATTTAACATTAGAGGCCCATTGCATGAAGATGGGCCTTCCTTCCCCTGGCTGCCAGCACCAGTTTTCCTCTGGCACCCAGGACCCAGGCCTTCGCTCCAGCCGCAGTGGAGTAGCCAAGCCTCTGCGGTCTTCAGTCATCTTCAGTCTTCAGTCTTCAGTCTCCCCTTGGGCCAGAGCTTTCAGTCTTCCCTCTGTGCCTGCATATGCAAATTAACCCTCCATATTTGGTGTGTTGATTTGCATATTCACTCATGATTGGCTGGTGGGTGTCATGGAGGTATGGTCAATTTGCATATTTCTATTTAGTTAGTGTAGATGGTATCAATGCTTGGGGTATGACTCAGACAAACTGGGGAAAATTCTTTTCTGGTACTTTGACTGCAGACTAGGCTATGGTAAGCCGCTAAGTATTTGATCTATTTCCAGAGGCCAGTATTTATTTCTCAACTAATGTTTCTAAGAAAATCAGTTTCTCCAGAGCTTATGAGGTGTTCCTCAAAGAAAGAGGAGCAGTTTCTTTTCAAAGGAAATGTGAGCAACTGCGCTACAATACATTGTACACCTTAAATTTATTTGTGTTGTATAAGTTTCTTTCTTATACTGCTTTCATGAGCTTTGATATATAGGAGGATATGACCTAAAAATGTTCCTAAATATTTTTATAGTTCATTCTATGAAATTAAGTGTTAAACAAATAATAATTGAGCTGATATGCTTGCTCTTCATTAGAAACCATCTTAAAGCCTTAAATGCATGTCTATATTCCACTGCAGTGAAGATATACAGAATGCCCCGTCTGAGAAAGTTCCAAAGAGTTACATTTTTGAATTTCTGAACTAGAGCAAAGTGAAAGATGGAATGTTCTTACATGACAGTGTAGAACAGTGACTAAAGGCTAGGGACATGGAACCAGACTGCAAGGTTTGAATTGCTGGATTTGCTGCTTTTTGGCTTTAAGCATGTTATTAATCACCCCATGCCTTAGTGTACTTCTACTGAAAGTACATAAAGAAGATGTGGTACATATACACAATGGAATACTACTCAGGCATAAGAAAATATGAAAATAACTGCTATTTGAAACAACGTAGATAGACCTTGAGAATATCATGCTAAGAGGAATAAGTCAGACAGAAAAAATGAAGAACCATATAATTTCACTCGTAAGTGGGCTATAAAACCTAAAGCAACAAATGAACAAACAAGAAAAACAAATAAAACTCATAGACACAGACAACAGTATGGTGGTTACCAGAGGGAAGGGGGTAAGTGTTAGTAAAAGGTAAAGGGACCAACTTGAACACACACACACCAAAAAAAGGTAAAGGGAGTCAAATATATGGTGACTGAAGGAGACTTGACTTTGGGTAGTAAACACACAATGCAATATATAGATGATGTACAGAAAAATGTAATCTTACTAACCAATTTCAACCCAATAAATTTAACAAATAAATAAATAACATAAGAAAAAAGAAAAAGTTATTGAGAGGATGAAATAAGTTAGTATATATAAAGTACTAAAATTGTTACCTAGCTCATAATTTTAATTGTCATTGGTACAATTATTAATTACCCTTTTCTTAGAAATTTAAGTGGTAGACCTAGGACCATTCTGACCTCACTCATTCCTTCTGTGTCTATTGTAAACAAGTTTAGTTTTTGATGATGATAAAAAACTGGGGTCAGAAAGTGAAAAAAATATCCTCAATGTCTGATATTTGGGAAAGGCTTTCAAAAGAGGTGGAGGAGGCTAATATGTGAGTCATACATTTCAGCCCCTTGGAATCTTTACCTCCAATAAGCAGATAGGTTAAATTCTTTCCTAATAAATACCTACTGCATCATACTATCCTCTTCAGATTGTCTGCCAATGAAAGAAGAAAGCAGAACTGACTATCCCCCATCTTGCAGAGCTAGATCCTCAGCTGACCCTCCCCAGTGGGGGTCGCCACAGGAATGTCAGAATTGTCCTAACTCCCCCAACCGCTGCCTGAGCAGACCAATGAAGCTCCAGGAACGTAGCTAAGGTCCTAATAAGGCTATCAAGAAGCAATGGTAGGGGGATGGCTCAGACCTTGGAATGTATTGGCCACCTCCTGGCCTTTGTGCTGTAAGACCCTGCAGCAAAACCCTGACCAAAGTGACCACTCTCTGTAACCCACATCACTCACCCAAGCCCACCCAAATGACTAGCCCTATATAACCTTTGTTCCCCTGGGGCTCGCTCTCTCGTCTCGCCGCTGTGTCGGTAAAGAGGCTGGGAGCCAAGCCCGAGCTTGAATAAAGACTCTTTGTTTTTTTGCATCGGAAGTGGCTCCCTGGTGGTTGAAATTTGGGGACCCCGAAATCTGGGCATTACACCACTTCTATAGAACTATTCTGAAAACTGGAGCAAGGTGCAAGTTTCTTTGAAGGTTGCCTACCTGGCGTAGCTCTGAAACCATTTGAAGCACAGATACCCTTTAGTAAGTATAAAGGCTTCATTTTCCTCCTGATGTGTTTGCAATTAGTTTTCTTCCTCAATTTAACAGTTACTTATTCTTCTATTTAAAGAGTGTCTTGATTTATAGATATCTAAAAATGATTAAAATTTAAACCAGAAAAAAAACATTTTAAATGTCATATTCTAATCCTCCCTTTTCTCCCCCAAAGTTCTTTCTTCACATTGGTACTGCATTAGGAAAAACACTATTTCCAAAAATTAAGAGTTCTTTGGTCTGGTATTCTATTTAAATCAGCATTAACTTCATAATCTGACTTATTTGGTTCCAAATTTAGCTATAGGGTTAAAACTAATGAGCAACATTTGGATTACATTTTCAAGATATTGTACTCTAAAAAAAATTCTCATTCTCTTAACATATCATAAGTTATTTTTGTAGCTGTCTGGCCTTTAACTACCTTCCTCAATGGAAGGTAGTCCATTATACCTATTAGCTGGTTGCTCTGCCAGGACAGAGGGGCGAACAAACCTTGAAGGATTGGGAATGCTACAGATTCTGAAGTTCTTTCATCAAGTTTATTTGGCAGGTTGAATTACCTATTTTTATTAATATAACAGAGTAGTTCATACCAATAATGAAAGGTCACCTTAAGTGTCTCTGGAAATAATTATATGATTCGAAAATCTTGCAGTTGAAATGCTTGTTTTAATTATTTTGTTCACACTAAGGACATATCAAGACAATAGAATAATTTCAAAGGTGATATTTTTAATATCTTCTCCAGCTTAATCATTGTTCATGTAGGAAGAAGGTCAGTAACCATATTCAAAACCATTTTTAAGGCAGTAATTAAATTTACTTAACAACAATCCCTTTTTTATCATAATTCCTTATAAAATTTTGTTTTCTAAAAAAATGTAATGGAATTTATAAAAATCTTTCATAAATGCATAAATGTTTAAAATGTGCTTTTGTACTTAAATATTAACAAACAATGACGTTAGCCTTCAATGAAGAGCTAACTACTAAAGTATATCCAGCTTCCCCAACTTGGTCTGTGTATATTATCTTCTCATTTTCATAAACTTAAGTATTTAAGAACCAGAGGCCCGGTGCATGAAATTCATGCACAAGGGGGG
Source organism: Corynorhinus townsendii (assembly GCA_026230045.1). Taxonomy (NCBI): domain Eukaryota; kingdom Metazoa; phylum Chordata; class Mammalia; order Chiroptera; family Vespertilionidae; genus Corynorhinus; species Corynorhinus townsendii. Next base: position 135,694,299 of record JAPDVU010000007.1, on the reverse strand, counting down.
GTCCCCTCAGTCCAGCCTGCACCCTCTCCAATCCGGGACCCCTGGCTCCTAACTGCTCACCTGCCTGCCTGCCTGATCACCCCTAACTGCCCCTCCCCACTGACCTGGTCACCCCTAACTGCCCCCCTGCCAGCCTGGTCACCCCTTACTGCCCTCCCCTGCTGGCCTGGTCACCCCTTCCCCTCCTACCAGGCTAGTCACCCCTTACTGCCCCCCTCTGCCAGCCTGGTCACCCCTCACTGCCCCCTGCTGGCTTGGTCATCCCCAACTGCCCCCCGCGTGGGACTGGTCGCCCCACGCAGCCTGCTGTTAGGTCGTTTGGTCGCTCCTCACTAAACCCCGCAGGCCTGTTTGCCCCACACAGCCTGCTGCTCAGTCATTTGGTTGTCCCTCACTAACACCCCTGCCAGCCTAGTCATCCCACTCAGCCTGTTTGGTCGTCCGTTCAGTTGCAATGGTTACTTAGGCTTTTATTATTATAGATTATTCATACTTTTTTATTTCAGAACCATATAATATTAGCAAGCTTATAACTTAATCCTTAACTGTAATTTTGTATTTATTTCTCTTTATTTGATTTAGGGCCTAAAATTAAAATTAAAATAGAAATACAAGCAGATAGCAATTATTTCAGAAGTGTAAGAATTTAGAAAATAACATGGGCTTGCATGTAATAATATGATGGTAAAGAAGATGTAAATAATACAAATATAAATTTCCACTAATATATATATATATAGGCTGATCTTCATTACTAGAGAAACACAAGAATTTTCTGCATTATAAAAACTAGAATGCATATTCTACTGAGAACCACAAGAAATATGATTCTTGCCTTCACCGTCAAAAATCAACCTAATTCGATTTGTCTTCTTATATGTCCTTTTGATTTGTCCACTTTTTTATTCCTCTTCTAACTCCCACTTGATTTGGCTAATTTTTCCAGATGTTCACATTCATATGTTTATTTTTCCTCCCAACCCATAGGTATTCTCATCATATACTAGTATGTTTATCTAAAGTTATACCACATTGCGTTTTTCTTCATCGTAAAGGTGTCTGAGTTCATATGAAAAGACTTTAAAATAAAAGGCCATAAGATTAATGATTATAATATTGAATTAAATTCAGAAATTCAAGCCTTATGATAGGCAGTTGCCCTCAGGCCTGCAAAAGTTTAAATAATTACCTCCAGAAGGATAGATTATTTAATTTATAGTTAACAAATAATTTTACATTATAACTTTGGAAAATGAGAAAAAGATACAAAACAGCTTGTAAAGCAATGGAAACTAAAGAGAAAATAAAAAATAGTACTACATCAAAATAAAAAGCTTCTGCACAGCAAAAGAAACCATCAACAAAACAACAAGAAAGCCCACTGCATGGGAGAACATATTTGCCAATGTTATCACTGATAAGGGTTTAATCTCCAACATTTACAGGGAACTCATACAACTTAACAAAAGGAAGATAAATGATTCAATAAAAAAATGGGCAATGGACCTAAATAGATACTTTTCAAAAGAGGACATAAGGAAGGCCAAGAGACATATGAAAACATATTAAAGTCACTAATCATCTGATAGATGCAAATCAAAATGACAACGAGGTACCATCTCACACCTGTCAGAATGGCTATCATCAACAAATCAACAAATGACAAGTGCTGGCGAGGATGTGGAGAAAAGGAACCCTCGTGAACTGTTGGTGGGAATGCAGACTGGTACAGCCACTATAGAGAACAGTATGGAGTTTCCTCAAAAAACTAAAAATGGAACTCCCATTTGACCCAGTGATCCCACTTCTAGAAATATATCCCAAGAAACTAGAAATGCCAATCAGAAATGATATATGCACCCCTATGTTCATAGCAGCACAATTTATGATAGCTAAGATTTGGAAACAGCCTAAGTGCCCATCAGCAGATGAGTGGATTAAAAAACCGTGGTACATCTACACAATGGAATATTACCCTGCTGTAAAAAGGAAGGAACTCCTACTATTTGCAACAGCATGGATGGACCTGGAGAGCATTATGCTAACTGAAATAAGTCAGTCAGAGAAAGATAAATATCACATGATCTCACTCATTTGTGGAATATAATGAATAACATAAACTGATGAACAAAATCAGATCCAGAGACAGAGAAGCATCTATCAGACCATCAAACCTCAGAGGGAAGGCACAGGAAGGAGTGGGGAGGGGGAGAGATCAACCAAAGGACATGTATATAAGCATAACCAATGGACACAGACACTAGGCGGGTGAGGGTACGAGTGTGGGTGGGGGTGGGGGAACTATTGGGGGATAAGGACACATATGTAATACCTTAATCAATCAATCAAACAATCAATATTTTACAAAATGCTTTCAAATAGTGATTTGTACTAAATTGAATGGAAGGCTTTTGGCTCACACATAAATGAAAAGCAAATATTGCAGATAGATTTTATATATATGTAATCTATGTTTATAATAAACTTGCTCAATTTAAGAAAAAAAATTACTATTACTGTTTTGATTAGGTAAAACATACACCTGGTTCAAATTTCAAACTTAATTATATAGGTAAAAATAAATTTCTGCTACTCCCTTCTTTCAAGTTTTACCCCTAGGAGTAACCACTGTTATCAATGTTTTAAATATGTTTACAGAAATGTTCCACATATTTATAAACAATGAATAAGAGTGCTTGGTTCTGGAGGTGTATGAATCATACTGAATAATCAGTATTGTACAGACAGTAACCAATAAGAATGGATTTTGGCCTTAGTACTCCTGGTCAGGGACCTGGAATCCCCTGGTTAGACACTTGCCCAAGGTCAGTAGGCTCATAAGTGGGTGATATCAGGATAGGGTCTAGGCAGTCATTACCCAAACTCTGTGCTAAGTATGTGGAGGTTAAAACAGACAGTAAAAAGGGAAAACAGTGGTGTGGGATGAGAAGTAATAAAGGTGTATGGTGTTTATTTTACAGCTTTTCCTGAACAAAATTTTTTTGTATCACACATGTCAAACTTAAGGTTCTACCTACCTGTCTGTCTGTCTATCTCTCTATCGCCTATATAGATAATCTAGTTTTATTAGTAAGAATTTTGGTAACATATTTTCACTTAAAAATAAAAGATCTGCCAGAGTAATGTAGTACTTCCCTTATATGCCTTTCCTCTAACTTTCAAAATATTATTTCTAATACATTCATATTCCCACTGTGTAGATAAAGAAACTGATACTTACTGTGATAAGGAGCTGCCCAGATGCATGAGCTAAGATTTATCCCATATCCATATGATTGCGACTGCAAAGCCCAAAGGTTTTAATTTGGCTAATCAGCTTTATTAATGCTGAGTTCCTGAGTAAAGATTTGATTTATTCTTTTACCTAAAATTAGTATTTTTAAGCTCTAAGAATTTTTACTTTGATTTTCTTTGTTCCCCATGCCCATCTTCCTTCCCTGTGTGCTCCCTAGACCTCCTAAGAATTATCATTTTCTAATATCTCAAGAGGAGACTCTCTGTATAATCACATTTTTCACTTTTTCTAACTTTAGAAATGTGGCAACTGATGATTATTTTGGGCAGTTTTTCTTTGGGTTCGATTTAGATCATATGCATGACCCATTCAGCCATCTCAGGCCCTTTCATGAATAGGATCAGAAGTAAGGCACTTTAGATTTGATGGATTTCTAGTCTCATATAATGCAGTGTTCATTTTCAATTATGTCATTCAAAGCCATTCTCTTTCTCAAAGTCCAGAGAGATATGTTGATGAAAGAATTTCCCAGGCCCAGCTGGCATAGCTCAGTGGTTGAGCATCGACCTATGAACCAGGAGGCCAAGGTTCAGATTAGCAGTTGGGGCACATACCAGGGTTGTAGGCTAGATCCCCAGAGTGAGGCATGCAGGAGGCAGCCAATCAATGTTTTTTCTCATCATTGATGTTTCTATCTCTCTCTCCCTCTCTGAAATCAATAAAAATATATTAAAAAAAAAAGAATTTCCCAACCTACCACTGTTAACTTCATGTGATTACAGTGAAGAGATAATAGAGAAAACAACCAAAGGAAACTCCATTTCACAGGCTAAAAATAAAATGTTAAGTCATATTTGTCTCCTTCTACTACTTTCAGCCACTTATTATTAAGCACAGACATTGAAAAAGACCTAAGAGCTAATAATGTAGTTCCAGAGATTACTGTCTTTCAAATAACTTATGCAAATAGAATGCCCATAAAACAGTATGATGGAGTACAAAAGAGAGTAGCTGGATGCGCTCCGACTCTCACTGACTAATGGATAATCCAATGATCCATGCTCTGATTTTCAGATTCAACTTTCATAAAATCATCATCATATCTGTTTCTTAGTTCTGTTTAGATAATACATGGAAAGTGTTTTATACATTACAAAGCATATCCAATGGAGGTTATATTTACTATTTCTGACAAACATGTTTTTTATAAAAGAGTTTGGCTACTGAACCTCATTCCTTGTTCACTGCACTGAAGAAGCCATACGAATATTTAAAACTGGTTTCAAATGTGGCATATGAAGTACATCCATGGCAGAGAAGATGGAAAGGTAACACCATCATCGAGGGAGGCTCACGTAAGGTCCAGGCACAGTGGTTCTGTGAAGTTCAGCAGCAACTCCCCTGGTACTAGGGGCAGAATGATAAAACCTGAAGAAACTTTTCCAGAATTAAATCAAGAATAAGGGGTATAAAGTGCCACGTCTAAGACAACAGAAATAATTATTGGTGGAATACTCTACAACCCAGACCCAAGGCTCTCAGGTAAGCTCCCTTCCTCTCATGATATTTATGTATTATCTTCAAAACACGAATGCTAGAGATCAGGGGAGGGGCAATTAAGCAGTGGCAATATGTAGGAGCAGACAAATCTTCCCAGCCTAACTCAATCCATACCATAATCATAACCCTTAGGAGTAGTACTGGTGCTAATCAACCTTCTAAGACTTGGAAACAAATGCCCAACAACTTGAGTCTATAAATACTGGTAAGAATCCATGTGGAAGATTATTACTTTTTCTTGTTTCTGCTGTTAATATTGTTTTTTAAAAATATGCTTTTATTGATTTCAGAGAGGAAGGGAGAGGGATAGAGAGTTAGAAATATCAGTGATGAGAGATGGAGCCTGCAACCCAGGCATGTGCCCTGACTGGAAATCAAACTGTGATCAACTGGTTCATAGGCTGATGCTCAACCACTGAGCAACACTGGCCGGGCAACATTGTTTTTATATTTTGATGTATTTTGTTAATTTCTACTTTCATGGCACATGTGAAAAAGAATACCCTTCAATAAAACACTTTCAGAAAGTCTTTTTCAGGCCTACAGGTACTGTTCATTCACTGAGTGCTAAAACTGGACAGTTAATGAATAAGGGTTTAGACAGTTTCATAGGTTAAATAGTTCTTGCTTCCTTTTGTAAAACAAATGAAAGTTTTTTAAGCCATAATTGATGTATTAGAATCAAATAAAAATGCAAATATTAAAAACTGTCATTAATTCAAAGAGTCATGATCCATGAATATACTTTTGACACTGAGATGTAATTTTTTTCTCCTACTAATGTAAAAATATATAACAACCATCATTTTAAGTTCATCAACTAAGATTTTAGTGTTAGGAACTCAGATGTTAAAAACCTTTGGTACTAGCATCATATTCACAATTATATCAAGTTCTCACTGAAAAGATGAGAACCCTAAACTTTAGTAGCCAATGGAGTCCCTTACTTTAACTCAGCAACCTTATTAGTACATTAATTTCTAATGTAAGAATCAGCCCTCCTTTTGGTCTTACCTCATCTCTCATCCTCTGATAGGTCAAAAGTACACTGAATATTGTTTTTCCTTCTACAAATGAAATTAAATAATTCCCATAACAATTTCTACCACATTTTTTCAGTGTAATGTTTGTTTTGCTGCTGCAAATTTCTCACCCTCAGCCACATTCACACACTCATTTAGTGTTTCTGCAACTATTCTGAGATTTAAATTATGGAAAGTATTACTCTAAAGATATATCAAGTACCATATGTTTCCAACTTGAACTCTCAGCAATAAAATCTCTAAAAGGGTTGCTTAGCCCAGATCTTAGCTTCTCAAAACTATTCTGCAATAAAATGAACTAGGTCTCTCTGGAAAAAGGCTGCTGTCAGAGCTGGGGCATAGAAATGAACAACATAATCCTGGAACATCTTGAGTCCCTAATAAGAACATACGAAAAAAATGAGGGCATAGCGAAAGAATACAAATTCCAACTCAAAGGAGCTTCCAAGTGCTAAAGCTGGCACAAGTTTAGCAATAAAATAAGCAATGACAATGTTGGATTATAAAAAAAACTGAATAAAATAAATATAGATAAATCCATACCAATACACAAATGAATGAATAAATAAATAAATAGTTACATAAATGCAGGAGAAGAAATGGCTCTTCATTTACAGCAAAAATGCAATTAACAAATGTAGGAGGAAAAAACAAAATAGAAATTTATCATTACTAGTTGTGACAGGCAAGAACAATCTATGGATGCTAAAATTAGTGGGTAAGACTTTGATGAGAAACAGGACATTTGGATAGTTTTAAAGTATCTCCTCACAAGAGAATTGTGAATTATCAGAAGAAAAATTATAACTTTAGAGTTAAGAAAACTGGCTGCCATCACATTAGCCATGTGATCACAGTTAATATTACCAGCAATAGACATACTGACCTCATGCACTTCCTTCTATGACACATTGAGTAGGGAATATCATTGCTGGGGTATTCCTGCCAAAAATGCATCATCTCTATCTAGCAATGAGAAGACATTGCACAAACCCAGATTGGGGGGCATTCTGCAAATAACTGGCCTGGAGTCTTCAAAAGTGTCAAAGTCATGAAATGACTGAGGAAATGAGGAACTGTCCCAGGTTAAAGGCACGTAAGAGAGCATGACAACCAAATGGAGTGTCAGATCCAGGATTGAGTCCTGAATCAGAAAAAGGGTAATAATGGGAAATCTGGCAAAATTCAAATAAGATCAGTAGATTATTGCATAGTATTATATCAAGGTTAATTTTCTCCCGATAGTTTTACATTGGTTTTTAAGATCTTAACCTGAGGAAGAGCTGGGTGAAGAACATATGGGGATTCTCTTCACTATGTTGACAACTTTTCTGTTAAGTAATATGAGCAGAACCCTTTAATAGAGGGGAAAAATCAGAAACTTTATTAATATGTTCTTGTGCTCTGTTTCTGAATGCTGTACTAAGATTGTTCAATAACCTTTGGAAACCAATCTTTGAATTATTGTCCTCTGTAGCTCCCTGATACAGGCTGCACTTCCTTTGAGTCTCCCAAGACTCCGGGGACATTCTCATACTGCCCAGCAGAGTATCTACATGAAGTCCCTGGAATCTCTTTGGATGTAAAATGTTTCCCTAAGGAGAGATGCAAACAAAACTATATTTATGTCTCCATGTCACATTAGCCTTGGGCTTAATTTTATCATTTCCCAAACACATATGCAGTTTTCTAAGTACAATATATATGAAAACCTTTTTAAAAGCTGGGGTCACAAATATCTCAAAGAATCTGATATATAAATAAATTGCATTAGTTTGCTCTTTCTTGTCAGGAATTCCAAAAGAATACATGGTTAGTAATAGTACACTATTATCTCCGCTTTATAGCCTTATCTCTTCCTAACAACCAACTACTTCAAAAAGCACTGCTAGAATAGAGTAGTTGATACTTGTAGTGCGTGGCTTGGCTCCTACAAGCATGTCTGAAATAGAGTTCTGTTGCAGCATTTTCTCTAGGAACAGTTGTTGATGTTTCCTGATGTCTATACCCTTTTCTTATTTGAGGGTAATCTTTTATAAGATATATTTGTATTGAAGGATAAATATTTTCTATAATAAGGCAAATATATAGTCACCTCTTACTCTAAAACCCTTTTAAAGACCCCTCTCGTCTGTTCAGGATAAAATTCAAACTACTTAGAAGCTTTACAACCTGACTTTAACCTTTCTCTTTGATCTTATATACCTAGTAAATATCTACATAAAATGTTTATATTAGCTTTCCCCACTCATAGTTTATATAATTCCAATTGCTTCTTTATTTTTAACTTTTATAGACATCTTTCTCCTAACTTCCTTCCTTCTCTCCATTTACTTTTCTTTTCAGAATGTGAATATACAAACAAGTTATGCATATAATTGCTCATCTGGAATTGGTTTACATATAGTATTACTTGATGGATGCAAACATTTGACTATAAGAAAATATAAGAACAATGTGCTCTAATATGACTTAAGGTAAATTTATGACTCCAAATAGAGAAGGACTTAATGTTAATGTTGTTTACTAATTTTTTAATTCATAACTATTTAAATTACCCCCTCTGAAACAAGTAATTATATTATTGCTTTCTACTTGGTAGAATATTAATCCACCTTCTATACCATGCTGCTTGATTTTATTAATCCACTAGAGGCCTGATGCACGAAATTGGTGCAAGAGTAGGCCTTCGCAGCCGTGGTGGCTGCCTGGATCCCTCCCTTGCAGCCGTGGCAGTTTACTCAATCCCGTGGCTGCAGCCCCGGCTTCATCCTGAAGGTCATCTGGAAAAACATCTGGTCTAATTAACATATTACAGTTTTATTATTATAGATATACGCCTTTTTATTTTTTATTGTTTAAAGTTTTACATATAGTAGTACTCTCCTTTTTCTTTGCCTTTTTTAATGGACTTTATACTTAACCTCTCTTTAATATCCAACGAATATTCCACTTTCTCCTCAAAGCTTTTTCCAGATACAGTGACATCTTTCTCTGACATCTTTTGTTTCTTATGAATACTATCTGTTACTGTTCTCAGATGTTTTTGTGTATATGTGTTATTCTTTCAGGTAAAAAGGCTTTGGTTACCTAGCTTTAAGAAACAGGTCACAAATTACTAGAAAAAAAAGCAGCAGCAAGTTTTTATTATTCTTATCTCTCATTCTTCCGGAGTAATGACTTCAGTTAGGCAACTGACTTCTGGGATCTTCTATGCAGATGCAATCTGATAGCACCTGGGCTGAAGTCATCTGAAAGGTCACCCAGTTAAGTATCTGGAAGCTCTGAGCTAGGATCTCACTAGGTGTTCTCAGCCGGAACAATGCCTGTGGTTTCTTCACATGACTTAGACTTCCTCATAGCATGGCAGCTGGATTTCAAGAGTGAATGTCTCATGAGGCAGAAAAGCAGATGGAAGTCTGGTCATATATATAAATTAGTCTCAGAAGCCACACACCTAAATCTCATTTTAGAATGACATTTTAATATCATCTTTGTGCCCTAGACTCCTCATACCCACTCCATATCTCACTATCAAAAGGATTTGAGCAAAATAATAATAATGTTGTTTTAATAGATAATGAAGCCAATGTTTTGATTCCTGTTAATAACAGTTGCCTAAGGCTTATGTTACTCTATCAATGTCTATAATTTCACAGTTAACTTTCTAATTAACAAAGATGTATTATAAAATAAAATTTAATTGGGTAGTATACTCTACTTAGCTTTAATACTTGAAAAATATAAGTTGAAAAATCAGAGTTGAATACCATTATGAAATGTAGGGAAGCACACAATTAACACGGTCATCTACAATTTGTCAGGATATAATAGAAAGCTGTACTCTGAATTGTACCTGGGGATGAAATTTAATATTCAGAATAATCAAATTCTCTGAAAAACTAAAGGCTTGTTTTTGTGTTATTATAGTTCAACTTATTAATTAATTTCAAATATCAAGTAGAGATTTTAATTTAGACCACTTGTTGAAATCATGTAGTTTCCATAATGTCCAAGGTCCTCACATTTGTTCACAGCTCTAGAATCCTGGTTGAAAGAGTGAGTGGGGACTCAAGTTCAGCCTTTGCTATTTGCCAAGATATACACCAGACTTCCCAGAATACATTCATGAGGTGTTCTCTTGAATTTGCATAAAAATGACGCCATATGGGTTAGTAGAGTCCCTGGTTATGAGGCATGATGTTATAGGAATTTCCTTCCAAGGAAATGACACAATAGAAAGGCTACTATATTATTTTGGCATAAAAAAAAAGTAAGCAGTATGAATCTTGACTCTGCCACATGTACTAGTAGTACTGTGACTTCGAGAAAGTAATACCACCTCTCTGAACCTATCTCCTCGCATATAAAATGAAAATACCAATTCTGATCTTTCAGAGTTGATATGAGTAATAAAGCTAACACATGAGAAGTATAAAAACTGTGCCTAATAAAGTAGCAATTACTTAAATAGCATTCATAAAAATTTATAAGAGAAGGTGTCATAGAGTTTTAATCCTTGGTTCTAGAAGTATTTGTTTTTGATAGACATAGAGCTCTGCAATTCTATTTTAGGAATGTAATTATATAACTTTCTGATCAATTCCACTGTAGGAAGAGTAAAAAAAAAAAAAGCAGTATGATTCAGTTCAGAAAAAAAATCACTCCTGAACAAAATATTCCTAAGTATTTATGCAAGAGTTGGTCAGCTTGGATTTTAAAAATTGGTTTCCTAATTTCCAATACAGTTCTCAAAATCTAGCTTCCTGCCACAAAAGAAATTGTCTTTACATCTTGTGATAACTTCCTTTAGGCAAGAACCTCACTCAGTAGAAGGATCCAGTTAGGTCCTGGCTCAACTCCAACTCTTGATTAGCCATTCTCTTCTGCCTACAAGTTAAGAAAAAATCCCAAATGTGTGTTTAGAACATAATCTGACTAAATCATTGACTCAATGGTGCACCTCTAATTTTCCCTGTTGACTTTACATGTTAAAAAATCAAATAAAATTATTTTACAATGGAAGATGATATGGTTATTGATTTTTGAGATAAACAAGAGGTGATTTTAACTATTTCTCAGGCAAATTACAAATACGTTCCAGAGATGACTACAATATTAATAGCTGCATAATGCACCCTCCCCCTCAAATTCAAAGTCCTTACCAAAGGCTTACTAGTAAGCGCTGCCTTATCTCTCCTAGCTCATCTTGCATGGTTGTTTTCCTTGCCCATTATGCTCTAGTCAGGGCAACCTTTCAGATCTTCAAACATATGTAGCCTTAGGATCTTTGTACAAGCTGTTCTCTCTTTCACTAATGCTCTTCCTCCTCACTCTGCATATATCATGTATCAACTTCAATCTCTATTCACAAAAACACCTTCCCTGCCTATCCCCAGGATTAACTATCTCTGCACTGTGGTTTTTGTCATAACTCACGTTGCAAATAGAACTCATTTATGTATTCTTCTAATTATTTGTGCTTTTCTACGGCTCTTCCCAGTATAAGGCCATATTTTTTACCTTCATTTGTCTACTGCCAAAAGAAAATAGGAGGTGCCATAAATATTCAATGAATAAATAATTAAATTAGAAGATTCTAAATTTTAAAGCGTTTGAGTATTTACAAATTAATACAAATGAGGATTCAGAGAAAATCTTTACGAATAAACGTAGCCTTCATATGAAAGAAAAACATGAAAATACAGTTAAAAATAATAAAGTTTGGTCTCCTAAAAGAAAATAAGGTAATAAATTGTGGACAAAAAAGGGGTTGTGTAACAAAGCTGACAAGTTCAGTGACAGGAAGTAACCTCACGGGGTAACCTGAACATAAATTTTGAACTGGCTAGGTCATGGCATGTAAATTTTTTAGTTAAAGGTTTATCTTTGCCTTAAGAAAGCCCTGTCCATTGCTCTCGTGCATCGAGGTTAATCTTCTTCGGAACCCTCAGAGGTGTAGCCTTAGAATGGGGGTTGGAGTGGGACCAAGAGCCTTTGATGGAGCAGATTGGCGTCCTTTTCACAATCACAGACTTCTGGTTGCTCTGGCTCTGTGGATGGCAGTCAAGGGCCCATCATGTGCCAGCTGCGGCTGAGGAGGGCCCAGGTGTTCTTGTTGATGGTGGTACACATGTAGGAGGTAGCCGGCTTTGCTGGTCAGATCATCTACTTCATGACCACCTAGACACCTTGCCATGGGCTGCCTGCTCCATGCCCATAGTCTTGTAGTGAATCAGCCTGTTGTAAGCAGGTCTTGTGGCTGACTGTAATTTGCAAGACAGGGATAATATTCCTAGGAAACTTTTGGTCAGTTAGAACACAATTAGGGTTTCCAGAAAAAGTACAGGATGCCCAGTGACATCTGAATTTCAGATAAGTGATGAATCAATTTTGTATTAATAGCATATTCTAAATATTGCATGGACATACCTATACTAAGTAATTATTTACAATTTAAGTGAAAATCATGTTTAACAGGTTATTCTGTGTTTTAAGTGCTAAATCTGGCAAGTCCCACTCATTATCTCTGTCAAGGAAATTAAAACTGGACAATACAAGGGCTTTGACAAGAGAGTTGCCTGACTTACTCCTCACCTCCTAACCTCCCTGCCCTCCAAAATAAGAGCATTACCCTGCTTCTACCCCTTATGCTCAGGAGCTTGCAGAGGGCTGGAACAAGATAATGTATCCTAACCTATGTTACTGCCGTGGCAGTTATAGCAGAGTTTTACAGTATAAACCACCTGGTGATAGACCCCAGAAGTACAAAGGACAAAGGGTACTGCTGAAGGAAGACTTCATGTAAAATGAAAGCTAAACATGCTCTATTTCTTTTTATTGTGATTACAGTTCTTTAGATACTCTTTCATTCCAAAAGAAAAGGGCAAAAGTCTCCTCAAGTCACTTAGCAGTTCAATATCAAGATATTATTTAATCTTCCAAAATGTAATCTTAACTGCAGGGCATGTGGTAGCCACAAAGCCTTACGCCACATCAATTTTAGAAAACTGAATTCGTTCAGATGCACTTAAAATGACTGCTCCATCAATGAACCCACCAGCATCCACCTCTCCCAATGCACAAGGTGCCTCCTTTTGTTTTTAGGCGTTTTTATATTAAATGGCGCTTGAAATCTGATCCAAATCTTATATCTAGTACATGAAATGCCAGTATTCTCACAGAACTTAGACCTAATTTTTTAAATTAAAAATATTTTCTTAGGATAAGCAAAGGACACCTATGTCATCTCCGGCTTCTCTCTCCTTCCACCAGCTCGTAATTCTTGGGAATGGAAACTGGCTTTCCTTTTTTAATTCGCCAAGTCATGATTTCCTTCTATAAGAGAGATGATCTTGCTATCATAGGCAAATGGGTATACTGGCTACACTGTGGTTCCAACTATGAGATAGGCTTTATTGCTTGATCTTAGATATCCTAAAAAGAAAAGGGAAAAAGGAGAAGAATTTGGAAATTTTATCCAAGGATCAATTTTATCCATTACTTATATTTTTAACACTACTGTATTTTTCTATACATTCTTTTCATAATAAGTCACATTTCTTTTTTTATAAGTTCATTTTCTCCAAGTGGAATGGATGTCTCTGACAGAAAAGGCCCAATGTTATGAGTTCACAACGGCAAATAAAAAAATTATATCAATGGTGATTTTTAAATGTCACTGCTATTACATCATAAAGGAAAAGAAGAACATTTTAAAACTTTAAAATGACAACAGACTTTCTTCAATAGTATATATCCCCAGACTGCAAGTTTCATACACACCCCATCTTCCCTGCCTTGATCAATCTGTGGACTTAGAAATAAATGTATTTGCAGACTGCCTTTTAGAGCTTAACTGCTTTGTTAATAGATGAACTTCTGTATTCAATAATGTAAACAATTTTTAAAGCAAACCCAACATATATTATATACCACTGTTAAGGCTACTGTGAGAACTTTTGGACTTATTCTGATGAAGAGTCAAAGTTACAATCTACCCAAAAGAAAGCGAAACACTCAGAGAGGAAAAAGATTGAGGGAAAAGTTTAATAGTGTTTCACTGAACAGCTGTACTGATTCTAAAACTTTTCTCAGTATAATCTGGCAGAATCTCATTAACAAGGCAAAGAATTCTGGGAAAATAAGTGGATCTTAAAACAATTTCAAGAAACAATATGCAATTAAGCTACCATATGTGTTTGCTCTGTATGAGTGATACACAATACATAATGAGGTAAGGGCTGCAAACATTTCACAACTCTTTTATTTTTACCATGAAATCTTCCAGACATTTTAAGACATGTTAAAATTAGTTTGGAAAAAAATACCTACTTCTCTTAAAAGTTTTAGCTATTGACTTTGAAAAAGATATTCCTTCATTGGTAGGCATTGAAGCATATGCCATCAGTCATGATGATGAATTACTAACACATCTGCTGTCCCTTTATAGGTTCAAGCAAAAGGAAAGAGTGACAGACTCTAATTGGACAATTAGGGGATCAGATTTAACCCAAGTGCTTCAAATGTGTCCCTAAATGACTTTTGACTACAAATTAAAGTATGCTTCTGGAAATAGGGAGAGTCTTACTGTGTTTTTATCCATTCCAAGTATTTCCAGGCATTCACTTGTACCACAGATATTTATTAAGTGCTTACTCTGAGCCAGGGATGTTTACAGAGACAAAGAATGCAGGAGTAACACATTAATATTATAGAACAATCTACCCAACAATATCAGAACACACCTTCTTTTTAAATGCGTATGAAAGAAACAGCACCCATCCCCTGCTGTCGTAGCATTCACAATGCACTAAGGGGAATGGACAACTGAGGAGTACGTACATTCTCTGGGAAAATTAAAGAAGCAAGGGAGACAGTGTTGGTGGGTGGCAGGGCAGATGCTCTGAAGGAAATTTTAAATATAATGGAAAGGAAAGCTGTGCTGAGAAAATGACTTTTGAAAAAGACCTAAAATATATGAGTGAAGAATCCACATAGATATCTGAGGGAAGAGTGTACCTGACAGAGGGTACCCTAAGTGCAAAATCCTTGAGATGGTGTGAAAACTGGCATTCATATACATCATGGGAACATGGGTGTTATAATCATTTTGGCTGAAGTCTTTTATTCTATATAATAAAACCCTAATATGCAAATCGACTGAATGGCAGAACGACTGGTCACTGTGACACACACTGACCACCAGGGGCAGATGCTCAATGCAGGAGCTGCCCCTTGGTGGTCAGTGTGCTCCCACAGGGGTGCACCACTTAGCCAGAAGCCGGGCTCATGGCTGGCTAGTGCAGTGGTGGTAACGGGAGCCTCTCCCACCACCGCTGCAGTGCTAAGGACCCCTCTAGGGACGTTCGCCTCCTGGCTTAGGCCAGCTCCCCACCAGAAGGCAGACATCCCCCGAGGGGTCCCAGACTGCGAGAGGGTGCAGGCCCGGCTGAGGGACGCCTCCCAAATGCACGAATGTCATGCACCGGGCCTCTAGTTTCCTTATAAAACTAAAACTATACCTAGAACTTATAATTTTAGATGTTGACCAAGAGAACAAAAATATATGTATAGCAAAAAAATTGTACAAGAACATTTAAAGCAGCTTTATTTACAATAGCACAAAACTGGAGGAAACATATATTTCCATCAACTGGGGAATAAATAAAAAATAATGTGTTATAGTTATAAAATGAAATAGCAATAAAAGTGAACAACAATTGATATAGGCAAAAATATGAATGAAACTCAAAACCTATGCTTAGTAAAAGAAGCCTTGTTCAAATTATTCCATTTATTTGAAATTCTAGAACAATGTATTCTTCTCAAGTAATTCATCCATTCATACATCCCTTCTAAACCTTGCATGATAAATTCTTCTCCTACATTTGATCAGTTCCAATATGCTCTGGGATCTACCATCATGAAAGGATGCATACACTCCCTACATTTCACATTATCCTCAAAAGACTTCCCCATTTTCTATCGTTCTTTGATAACTAAACATCTTGAAGGAGTTGTCTGTACACAATGGCTCAGTTTCTTCTTTACTATTCCCACTGTAGTGTATTCTTACCTGGTTTTATCAGTACCCTGGGAAGAAGGTTCTCTCCCTAAGTTCACCAATATCTGAAAATTGCCAAATTCAATGAGCTCTTTTCCATCTTTGTCTTGGCCTCTTAACTGCCTGTGACACTATTTTTCCTATTTGTTAAATTGAGGTATAAGTTACATAGAATCAAATGTAAAAATCTTATATTTATAGTCCCATGAGTTTTAACTAATATAAACAACCACGTAATTAAAAAAAAACAAAAACATAGAACTATTTCCACACACCCCAGAAACAACCACTGTACTAATTTCTATCATTATAAATCTGATTTGCTTGTCCTTGAAATTTATATAAATGAGATTATGTAATAGGTAATCTATTGTGACTAATTTAAGGCCTGTGCCTAATTTATTTCACTAATGTTGTTGAGATTTATCTATGTTGTTTTTATTTATTTTTTACATATTTTTTATTGCTAAGTGTATTCTTTTTCTATTGTTGCATAACAAATTACCAAAAATGTAATGGCATAAGACAACAATACATTTATTATCTCACAGTTTCCATGGGTAAGGAGTTGGAGCCTGGCTTAACTGAGTTTTTTCCTCTGAGTTTCACAAGGCTGAAAGCTGCACATCAGCTGGGCTACATTCCTTTCCGATGCTAGGGTCCCCTTCCAAGCTCAAGGAAGCTGAATTCTGCTCCTTATTGTTGTGGGAATGAGGTCCCCATGTTCTTGTTGACTGTGATCCAGGGCTCCTATCAGGTCTTAGAGGACCTTGCAGTTACTGGCCACATGGCCCTCTAACAAACCTCACAATATGAAAGCTTACTTCTTCAAAGCCAGCAGGAGAATGTCTTTCTAGTATTAGGAAAAGCCCAGTCCTACTTTTAAGTGCTTTCATCTTATTACATTAGGGCTACCAAGGATAATCTCCCATTTAACTCAAAATCAGTTGATTTGGAACTTCAATTACATCTACAAAAATTCCTTCACCAAGCCACATAATACGACCTAATCACAGGAGTAACATCCCATCATATTCACAGGCTCTGCCCAACACTCGAGGGGAGGAGGTTATTCAGGGCATTTATATCTGCAGATAGGAATCTTGGAGGTCATCTTAGAATTTCATTGTATACCGCAATTTATTTTTCCATTGTCTTGTTAGTGGACGGCTCAACTTCAATTTGGGGGCTATTATGAGTAATCCTTCTATGGACATCTAAGAATAAGTTTGTGTGGACATGTGTTTCATTTCTCTTGGGTAAATATCGAGGAGTACAACTGCTGTGTGATAGATAACCATATGTTTAACTTTAAAATAAACTTTCTAACAATTCACCAACGGAACAGAATGACTTTATAGTTCCTCTAGCAGTGTATGAGAGTTCTGGTTGTTCCATATTTTCATCAGGACTTGGTATTGTCAATCACAAATATTTGCCTTTCTAATGAGTACAAATTTGTTTCTTATGGCAGTTTTAACATGTTTTCCCTAATAAGTAGTGATGTTGAGCATCTTCTTTTATGCTTGTTGTCCATTTACAATTTTTGTCAAGTATCTTTCAAGCCTTTTGCCAATATTTCAGATATTTTTATTGATTAACTGATTGATTTTTAGAGAGATAGAGGAAGGGAGAGAAAGAGCGAGAAGGAGAAAAAGAGCAAGAGAGAGAGAAATTTTAGAGAGAGATTTGTGTATTTATGCATTGGTTGGTTGATTCTGATTCTTGTATGTGCCCTGACCAGGGATTGAACCCACAACCTTGCAGTGTTAGGATGACACTCTAACCAACTGAGCTTCCTAGCCAGGGCTTCTTTTGCTAGTATTTAATTTTTTATGCCTTTTTATTATTGAGTTGTACAGATTCTTTTTATATTTGTCAAATATACAAATTATGTAGATTTTTCCCCCCAGTCTGTGATTTACTTGTTCAGGTCTTTAATGGGATCTTTTGAAGAAGAAATGCTACTAATTTTGATCAAGTCTAATTTATCCGTTTCTTTTCTTTTTAAGTGTACTATCTTTTTATCTTGGCTAAAAAAATTTACCTAACTCAAAGCTGTAAAGATACACTCTTGTGTTTTCTTCTATGTTGTTTAGAGATTTAGCTTTTTTCTTTCACCTAAGCTTAAATTAATTTTTATATGGTGAGAGGTATAGATCAAAGTTCCTTTTATTTATTTTTTGCAACATGGCAATACAAATGTTTCATGGGGTAAAGGTGAGGGAAAGAGGGATATCCTTAATAGTACCAGCAATAAATAAAAAAAGAATATTTTCTACTCTTTCTTGAAACTTATCTCTTATTTCTAAATATGTATATCCTTTAGTAATTAGCCACTGCCCTCTTTTATTGCACTCTGCTCTTACATGCCTTTGACTTTCCTATGATTTTCAATAAAATGTAAATACTGATAATACTTAAATGTATATCTGCATTTACATACTCTCCAATGGATCTCCAGATAAATCAATTCAATTGTCAATTTGATATTGCCCATTGAATACTTCAGACATCTTAAATTTAACACAGCCGATATCAAACTTAATTTCCCCACTTATAGAAATGTCCATTCTTTTGAGTTTTCCTCATCTTCATAAATACTATTACTATGCTTTCAGAAACCTAGGGATTATGCTTACATCATTTCTTTCTTTCACCTTCTTCAGCCAATACCAATAAATCTTGCGAACTCTTTCTGCAAAATTACCTGAAACCAAAACACATTTTAAGATTTGCTCTGCTATCACTTCAATACCCACCTGCAATGGCCTCTCACCTGGACTACTACAGCAGACACTTAACTATACTCTTTTTTTCCCTTTTGCCCCTCTCCAATCCACTCCTCTCAAAGTAGCAAAGGTGAACATTTAAAAATACGCATTGTGTTATGTAAATCCCCTGCCTAAAACTCTTCAGTAACTTTTACTCAATGCACTAAATATGTATTAAGCATCTATTATGTGTCAAGCATTGTTCAAAGCGCCAGGAATCCTATATAATAAAAGCCCAGTGACTGAAACGGCAGAATGACCAGAGACCAGAATGCCCTCGCCCCCCAAGCAGTTAGGGGCGATCAGGCAGGCAGGCAAGTGTTAAAGGAGATGAGGCAGGCAGGCAGAGGTAATTAGGGGTGATGAGGCAGTCAGGCAAGTGGTTAGGGGCAATCAGGCAAGCAGGAGAGCAGTTAGGAGCCACCAGTACTGGATTGCAAAAGGGATGTCCGACTGCCAGTTTAGGCCTGATCTGCCTGGTATTGAGCCTAAACTGGCAGTCGGACATCCCCCAAGAGGTCCCAGGTTGTGAGAGGATGCAGGCCAGGCTGTGGGACCACCTACTCGTGCACAAATTTTGTGCACCAAGCCTCTAATATAATGATAATTACAAGAATACTTGGTTCCTAACTTCATTAAATTTATACTCATTCAATATTGGCACACACACATACACATGCACACCTGTACAAAATGTTAACTTTATCAAATATACAGAGAAGTAATGAACAACACTATAACTATCTTCATGGGGATTTTATATGGTTAGGAAACAAAACAAGGATACTTCAGATACTGATTCCTTAGCACAAATTATCTGAAAAAGAGGAACCCAGGCAGAAAACCATGCATTTAAATGTGCATATTTCAGGTATGATAAGGCCTGAGAAGCATTCACAGATGCAAGGACAGATGACTAGGGTAGAAAGCAAAAGAAAACAAGATGAGTTTTGAGGAAAAGGCATGAGCCAAACTTGTAAGCCATATTAAATAGTAATGTTTCTCCTCCTTAAAATAACAGAACAATTTGGGAAAGATCACTATGGCTACAGTGCAGAGAATATATGGAGAAGCAAACAGAGTAAATGTGGACAGAGCACTGGAAGGTTTTAGCAATGATCTAGACAAAGTGAGATGGTAGCTCCCTCCTACTTCAGTATCCTCAAATGTGCTGCCTGAAACTCTCTCCATCCATCTTCCTTACTTGTCAGGTCTCACATTAAACACTCCCTTTTAAATGGGAGCCTTCCCTGACCACTAAGAAAATAAAACGTTTCTCACTCACACCCATTATTGTCTATCATCGCCTTGCTTCCTTTTCAGCACGTTCACACCCTGTAAAGATCACTTCTTGTTTATTTATTTCTATCTTCAACACTAGAATGTCTGTACTAGGATTGCAGGGACCATGCCTGCAAATCGTCAGCACATGCCACAGTGGCTTCTTCATGGTTGTACTCAATAAATGTCAATTAAATAAAGTAATTGTCTTCAAGATGATATTAGCATTCCTTTCTCCATAGTACATATGCTGCCTTTGCTCAAGTATGCTCAAACCTTTCAACAACTGTCCCATGTCTATATGCCAGGTTTCAGGCGGAGATCAACGACTTCCCAGACCGTGTGCTACCCCTCAACGGTTTACTTTAGAGCAACGGCTCTGCCGCCAGGCTGCTTGCATTTGACCTTCAGCTATTCTACATCCCAGCTGGGTGGTGGTGGGAAATTTACTTAGCATCTCTGACAGTTTCTTCATCTGTCAAATGGTGATATTAATAGTTCCTCATAGTATTATATGAATATGAAAGACTGTCATGCTATTCATCCTACTGTGAAAGCATAACATTATATAAAATTAATAATGTATCACAAATGTGATATGTGTCAAGAAGGAGAATTACAGGATATTTGAGAATATACAACAGATAGGCATGTTCATTATTATATAACAAGCACTCCTGCTATTTAGAAGAAAGAGAAAACTTGAGTTCATTTCATATTCAGGTTTATCCTGCCAAAGCACATTAACTCACTCAGTGAAAGAAACATCTGAGATCTCAAATAATTACCCTACTATCATAAAAACATAGTAGTTGCCGAGTGTGTGCATATGTGTATATAGTCATCTCATGTATCGATTTCACATATATCTCCTGTATAATTTATCTACTGGCAAACACTGCTGTATAACAAACTACTCCAAAAGCTGAGTGGCTTGAAATAGCACTCATTAATTCTCAGTAATCTTGGGTCTATTGGGTGTTGGTTGATCTAAGCTGGACTTGGCTCGTGTACCTCTATAACTCATATTTCTCTTTCTCCTCCTGGAACCAACAGTGTAGCGTGTTTTTCTCAAGGCAAGGGCAGAAGTGAAATCACACAAACAGAAGTCCACGTGGATTACTGAGACCTAAGCTCAGAAGGGACACACTGTCACCTCTACTTCATTTTATTGAAAATAAAGTTTTAGGGCTGGATTCAAAATTAATGGAGAAGGGAAATAAACACCTCTTTTATGGGAAGAGCTGAAAAGTATAGGGCAAAGAATTTGGATATAGAAGGGGTGAAGAATTGGGGCTTGGACACAGAAGCATGGAGAATAATTCAATTTACCAAATCTGCTCAGTTTATTCTTTATTTTTCCTGTATGAAGACAGGGATGCTGATTATTGATTTGACAAAGAAACAGAGGACAACATATACTACTCTATCATCTGAAAGTTTACATATAATCATAAGTACACTTTTCCCTAAAATAGACAGGAGGAATGGAAAAGAATGATAAGGCAATAATTTTTTTCTTTGAGACTGTAAGATAAACACCAATACTTACAGCAACTGTTTTGTAGGTCTATGACAGAACAAAGAAATGAAGCATCTTATGTAACTTATGATTCCTTTATTTTTTTACAACACGTTCCCTTATTGCACAGGGTATTTTTAGTAAAACAATGCCATTTTTCTTTTTTTAAATCCCAATTCAAGCTCTATTTCACATAGGATTATGCTATGCAATGAAGTATTTTATAGTTTGAGGTGCCCCTTTAGGACCTTTTCTTACATAAAAGACACTTTTTTAAAAAAATCATTTTATTCTGTAGTCTGTAATTGCCTAGATTTCAGGCTCGTTCTCTCTTTCTGTGTAGGAAATCTAATCAAGCTTAGAAACTGAATTGTGTGCTCTGGCTTCAATCCTAAAATAGCCATTTTCATGTACTTTTCACTAAAGAAATGTTCTTTTCTTTTTTTATTAATTTTTCCCAGTTTCTATATTTCCTTTAACTTTTGCAAGAACACTATTTAGTACAGTGTCTTAAGATGTGAATTTTCACTTAAAATTTTACCAAAGGAGCATTATTCTAATATCCTCCTTCACCTAAGAACAACTGCTTTATGTAACTTATCAAAAGGAAAAGGAAAACTTCAAAGGGTGATTTTTATTCTGTTGCAATGCCCAGCTGCCCCCAAAATGAAAGAGAAACATGTATTCTGAAAAAACATTTAGGAAGTAGTAGTGAATTTTAAATGTTCAAAATTTTCTCATCTATCCCTCCCTTGTTTTACAAAATCCCTTATTCTAAGGCTCTCAGAGAACTGGATACAACCAAATTCTATGGATATGTATCATAGAAGTGCAGTACCAAAAAAAGAAAGAGGTACTTAAGAGTTCACTTGGACTAGCCTTTGTTTAATTAAGAGGAAATTGAGTTTAGGGAAGAGGAGACAAGTCTGTCAAGAAAAGACCCAGGGCTATGGCCTTGGACAGTCATAGGTAAAAATAACACCATGGCCACTCAGAGATGATGTGACTTGGAACAAAGAACCTAGCTCACCTGAGCCTCAATTTCCTTATCTGTAAAATGGGGATAATAACATCTCCTTTGAAGTATAGTTGTGAGGATTGAATATGTAAACATATACTCAAAAAGCCTCAGATATAATAGGTACTTCTTAAGGTCATAGAGCTGGTTAGTTTCAGATGTGAGAAAACAAATTCCTCACTTCCAGTTCAGTATCCTTTCCTCATGTTGTTTATGTTCACCTTGTTTGAGGAACATACAACTTATTGGTAAACAGAGATACATGTAGAGCTCTTAAATTATCATTTACACAGACTGTACAGAATAATAAATTAAAGGGAGATTTTTCAGTGCCTATAAAAATAAGCTGAGACACTGGTGCCAATTCTAATGCCATAGACATTCCTTTTGTCTGAAGAAGACTGTGAGTATACTAATCTCTCTCTCTCTTTCTTCATATCATAAGATATATTACCACAGTGTGTCATATTTCAACATATCAGGATTGGGTGATAAGAAAATAAATGAAAGCCAAAAAGGGAAAAATCTAAGAGTTATTTTTCTTCTTTCTCTTTATTTCACTTATCCCAGATGAGTAAGTGTTCTGACCTAGTAATAACTGTGATATCCTGTTAGAGCAAACACCGCTCAGACTTGATTCTGTTGCAGACCTAGAATATGGTGTTCTTTGTTGATAAGAGAATTTCTATTGATGAACATCTGAAAGTTGTTCAAAGCTCTCTTTCACTATTTTCTATGCAACAAAAGCCATACCCTGAAACTCATTCCTCTAGAGCAAATGTCATTTTCCTCCGGTTTGATACATTTCATCAGACATTGGAAAGTACTTTACACCAGTATAACACTGTATCACCACTCTGCAGTGCAAGGCCCTATCTATGGTAGCATTTATAAGCACTTATTCTATGGCAAGCCCTCTGCTAGGAATGTCATGTGTTACGTATGTTATCACAATGGGCAGAAGAGTTAAGCCTAATGATACTCATTTTACAAAGAAATGGCAGTTTTTAAGAGACTAAATTAGGATGTGAATTGATCTATATCAGGTGACAAGGTCCATGCTCAGAGATTCGGTTCCTGAGAAAGTGTTACCATTTAGTTCCTATAAACTATCAGGCATTGGCATAGCAACTTAACAGACTATCTCATTCTCACATGAGCTTCACTTATTGGGGGGCCTACACTTACCACAACTTGCGAACTGAAATATCCCCAGTGATTATACAAATTATGGTCCTCATATCCTACCAATTTATGTTTCATTATACTGTTTCATTCATGGAGAGAATTTAATTGCAAAGCAATGTAATTTAGCTATTTCCTAATCTGTAATCATTTTAGGAATTTATCTTAAAAATATTTCTACATATACACATATTTTATAAATGCAAAGAAATAAGATATATCTTTGATATTTTATATTTCATCATACTTTATTTTTCATTTTCTACTTGGCTACACTTTTTCTCTTCTTTCCTCATCCTATATCAGCTCACTATCCCACCTCAACCCCCAATACCACTAACCCACATATCCTATTTTTTCCATATCCTATATAATAAAAGCCTAATATGCAAATCAACTGAACAGCGAAACGACTGGTCACTATGATGCGCACTGACCACCAGGGGGTAGACGCTCAACACAGGAGCTGCCCCTAGCCCACAGGCCCCAGGCCAGCCAAGGCGGGTGCAAGGGGGGCCTCCCAATTGCCCTGCCAGTTGCCCTGCAGAGGGAGGCAGCCGATGCAGGCAGCAAGGGACAGGTCTAGTGAGTGGGCAGTGCCCGGCCAGCCAAGGTGGGTGCAAGTGGTGGGGCCCAGATCATACCACTGGTCACCCCACAGATCGGCCCTGATCATCGACCAGGCCTAGGGACCCTACCTGTGCATGAATTTCGTTCACCAGGCCTCTAGTATATATATCACTTTATATATACACACATACATGTACACAGTCAGCCTGTATATAGGTTGCACATCTAAGGAATAAATCAACCTTAGATCAGAAAATATTATGTTTTTGCTGACAGGTACTATGTAGCTAGGCCTATGTACTGAACATGCACAGATACTTTTCTTGTCATCACTCCCTAACCAGTACAGTATAACAATGATTTACATAGTACTTACAGTGTGTTAAGTATTGTAAATAATCTAGAGATGACTTAAATTATATGGGAAATGTGCCTAGGTTATATACAAACTATAGGCCCAATGCATGAAATTCCTGCAAGAGTAGGCCTTCCTTCCCCTAACTGACAGCACCAGTTTCCCTCTGGCACCCGGGACCCAGGCTTCCTTCACAGCCCAGGCTTCATCCCGAAGGTCGTCCAGAAGGACGTCTGCAAGGACATCTGGTCTAATTAGCATATTATGCTTTTATTATTATAGATACTACACCATTTCATATGAAATTTAAGCACCACGGATTCTGGTATGGAGTGGGGGGGTAGGGAGTGCTGGAATCAATCTCCCGAGGATACCAAAGGGATGACTATATACATTTTCCAAAAATACTTCTCTCACACGCTCAAATACAAAATATATAATCAACCATACACACATAGGCAGTATACATTACAGGCTTTAGTGCTATTCTTTGTTTATAAAAATGGTATCAAATATCACACTGTGTATTTTTCTGTATCTTAATTTTCACACATAAATATTTTTAGAAAATTCCTCCATTAAATAACCATAGATGCAACTTCTTTCTTTCTTTTTTTAAAATATATTTTATTGATTTTTTTACAGAGAGGAAGGGAGAGAGATAGTTAGAAACATCGATGAGAGAGGAACATCGATCAGCTGCCTCCTGCACGCACCCTACTGGGGACGTGCCCGCAACCCAGGTACATGCCCTTGACCGGCATCGAACCTGGGACCTTTCAGTCCACAGGCTGACGCTCTATCCACTGAGCCAAACTGGTTTCGGCACAAGTTATTTCTTATCCTTTCACAAGGATATAACATTATGCATTCAAGAATTTCTATATCTGATGGACATTTTGTTTTCACAAATTGTCATTGGAAACAATGTTGAAAAAGTCATCTTTGAGCCTATGACCTTAAATATCACTATTTTCCATAGCACTCAAGAGAGTGATTAATAGATTAAAAGGTATAGGTATTTTCAATTTGAATACATCTTTCCTGGTAACACCTCCAAAATGTTGTACAATTTGCAATTCAGTCAAATCTAAAAACAAACATTTCTCCACATACTCCCAAAAGGGCTTACTACCAACAGTACTGGTTTTTCTTTATTTTCACCAATATGATTGTTAATTGATACAAGGTGGTGCATAATGATACACTCATTTGCATTGTATAGACAACTGGCTAGAGAGAGAATCTTTTCTATTTTGGTCACTCGTTTCTTTCCATATTGGCTTCCCTTCCCTTCCCCCATTTTTCTACTGGGTTATTTATAAATAATTTTGGTACATTACATTACAAAATGATATTGGGGTTAGTTTTTAAATACAGATTTCCTCCACTGTCCAAAAGTAGAGCATCTTGGAAACCTTTCAAAAGCTAAAATGACATAATGCAAAGCATACCCTCCTCTTTCAGAAAGTTCAGGTTAAGTCTCTGCTTTTAGGAAAGACTTGCATTAGTACCTGCTGACTAACTGAAAAAAAAAAAAAAACCAAGGAGAATTTTTACTTTTACAAAAACAAAACAAAACAAAAAAACAACCTATATTAGTATGGTAAGGATATCTTCTTCCCAAGAAACGCACCCTCCCCCAAGTTAATATGTTAAATCCTCACTGGAAGAAAAATATCAAAATTGCTATAGATAAATTTTCACATATATACTGGGATCTATTTTTTAACAGTGATGGGTTCCAATGAATAATGTATCTATTGTGAATTTACATCAACACTATATTAATTTTTAATGTAGCTTTATATTATACTAGTGGCCTGGTGTATGAAATTTGTGCACGGGGTGCGGGTGGTGTCCCTCAGCCCGGCCTGCACCCTCTCCAATCTGGGACTGCCAGTTTAGGCCCGATCCCAAGGGATCAGACAGACAGTCTAAACAGGCAGTCAGACATTCCTCTCGCAATCCGGGACCATTGGCTCCTAACTGCTCACCTGCCTGCCTGCCTGATCACCCCTAACCATTCTGCCTGCTGGCCTGCCCGCCCCCAAATTCCCCCCCATGCTGGCCTGCTCACCCCCAACTGCCCCCCTGCCAGCCTGATTGCCCCCAAATGCCCCCCACTGCCAGCCTGCACGCCCCCAACTGCCCCAACCCACTGGCCTGATCACCCCCAACTGCCCCTCCCCTCCTGGCCTGATCGCCCCTAACCACCTCTGCCTTGGCCCCGCCACCACTGCTTTGTCTGGAAGGACGTCCAGAAGGTCTCCCAGTCTAATTAGCATATTACCCTTTTATTAGTATAGATTCTAATATCTAGTTTCCTTTTTTTATACATTGTCACCTTTTTCTTCCTATATGTTTCCTACCAAATATTGAGCATTTATTCTTTCTTACAAACTGTAAAATAACTTTTCCAGTTAGAAAAATTACTTTATTTTTTTATATTTATTCAAATCAGTGTCAAATAATTGTGAGTCTGACATCTTGGTTCAATTTCTAATTTTCATAGAAGTGGAGCTAGAATTTTAAATTTGGAATAGTGTTTGCTGCTATTGTTGATAAACAATTTTTCTTAGAGTTAAGTGGGTCCCACTTTTCTCTTGTACTAATTGTAATAGGATTTTTTGTTGAATCTTATCAAATGCCCTTTCCACATTAAAAATGTCCTTTCTATTTTTAATGCTGAGCTGCTGCTTCACATTGCATGCATGTCTTTAGACATTTTACTTTTTTAATGAGTCACCTATTGGTCAAATAAATTATCCTTTAAGTGGGAATATAAATACCACTATTTTAAATCATTAAATGACTTTTCATAAAGCATTACCCTATTCTCTTGCACTAAAGAGATAGACTGCAACTAAGCAATTTTGTAACAGAACACTTTCATTTTGGGCAAATCTTATTGAAAAATATTAATAATCAGCCAGGCTTCTTTCTACTTCATCCCTGCTTTAACAGAAATTAGTCACTCTTTTTATTTATTTTTTTAATCCTCACCGAAGGCTATTTTTTATTGATTTTACAGGGAGAGGAAGAGAGAGAGAGAGAGAGAAACATCAACATGAGAAAGAAACATGACCCTTCAGTGCATAGGACAACACTCCGACCAATTGAGTCACACTGGCCAGGGCAGGAATTAGTCACTATTCCAAATTATTTTTTCCTATTTTTATCACATCTCATAGTACAATATATTTTGAGTATACATTAGTATATTTGCATCTCAAAGTAAAATACGTATCTTCAATGGAAAAAGTTCTCTCTTTTTCTGTATATTAGTGCCTTAGTGAAGTGCCAAGTGCATCATATCTACTCAATAAATTGTTGTTGAATAATAGATCTTTTAGTTTATTTATTCATTGCTTCTGGAAAGGCAGAATGAAAAGGAAATGTTAAAAACAGGTGCATCTTTGGATAACTGCCTTCTCAAAAGTTAAGTCTTTTCTAAGAGAGTTTAAAAGTTAACTCACCCTCTAAGGAATTCAGAATGTTGTTCTGGTGACAAGGAAAAATTTGCTGTAATTCTGGCTGAGCCATAATGAATTCTGTACCATCTGTTAAGGATTAAAAAGAAATAGAAAAGCAAGAGATGGTAAGTGTACTTAGATCACAGATCGAATCAATAGCATGTTCAATTTACTTAAAATGCTTATAAATGTGAAGTTTTAACTACTGCTTTATATTTAGTATTGTAGAAATGTAATCAAAACCTCAGCAACTTCTCTCGGTAAGTAGCGCTAAATGTCACCTCATCAAAGAAGCCAAAAGTTTAGGACAAAGAATTTTATAGGAAGTTAGATTGGATGAGGCAAGTCACAAAAGAGTCAGAGCATTTATTGGACCCCAACAGTCAGTCTGTTTGTTTGGTGTCAATCAATGGAATCTTTTCATTGATTGGCAGCTTGTATTTTGTGTATAAATGGAATGAGGGCCTGAACAACTCAGATATCTCCCCTAAAAATTTATCCCAATTATTCATTCTCTTTTTAAAAACAGGATTCTGTAAGTTCTGTTGCTATAATTTGAAATATATTCATTTGAAATATACATCCAAAGTCATCTGTGAAGCTCACAAATTTAAATATTAATAAAATCATAACATTTCCTTCTATAACTCTAGGCTGAATATTTTACCTAATTGGCTCACTGCACACATCCCAATCGCTGTATCTTTCAGAAGCTTGAAATCCTTGGAGAAACACATGTGCACACACAGACACAGGCACACAAATCAGGTTTTCTTTTCTAAGGACAAAATTTTTTTCTTCTGTTCTTGATATCTCTCTTTGTGACAGAGTAAAGATTTGCTGCAGGTAACCCAAAACAACATGTTTAATTGCCTGAACTGATATTTATATTCCTAAGCTATAGCCTTTCTCCAAACACCCACAGCACCACAACTATCTTCACTCCAAATTAGCAAAAGTCATTCAATCATTTATTTAATAATTATTTTTGAGTACCCATTACATATCAGGGACCATTTGAAAAGCTAGAGATGAACAAAGCAAGCTCCAACTTCAAATATTTGCATTTTAGAGAAAGGTTCTTTGAATATTTAAAATTATGCATATCCTATACAATAAAAGGCTAATATGTAAATTGTCCCCGTGGGCAGAAGTTCGACCGACCGGGAGTTAGACGTGCGCTGACCACCAGGGGGCTGTGTGGAACATGGCAGACGCTGATGATGCAGCACTGACAGCAGGTGGCGGTGGAGGTGCTGCTGGCCCCAATGGGCCCCAATGCCAGGCCAAAGCAGGTGTGAGCAGGGGCCCTAATCATCCCACCAGTCGCCCCACAGATGGCGACTGGCAGCAGCGGGGGTGGAGGGAGTCGGGGCCAGTGAGCTGGCAGCACCAGGCCAAGGCAGGTGTGAGTGGGGGCCCCAATCGCCCTTCAGTCAGCCCTGATCGCATGTCAGGCCTAGGACCCTACCCATATATGAATTTTGTGCACCAGGCCTCTGTTTGTATGTGTGTATGTATGTGTGTGTGTGTGTGTGTGTGTGTGTGTGTGTATGTATGTGTGTGTATATATATATATCCAAGTGAAAACTAAGATTAAAATTTATGTGCATAAAAGCACCTATTGTGGTGACCAGGACAGGGAAGACATCCAGGGAACTGCAGCACCAGAGACAATAGTGGGCAAGAGGCCAAAATCAGGTTGCAAGGGAAAATGAAAATAAAACTCATTTATTTTGAAGACTTACTTCATGGACTTTTATTGTAGTTGCTGTTCTGAGTGCCTAAACTTCCTGTATGAGATTGAGGGAGTGGTGATCTCTTGAGCGGGTTGACATAATGTTGATACTTGGACTCAGAGAAAACTCAAAGACCTATTGATCGATGATACACTACAAATCCAGGAAAGATGAGAACTCTAATCCAGGCATTTCCTCCAACTAAACTTTTCTACACATCAGAGGTCTTGTCATTAATTCAGAGTGAGCAAGTGCCCTGCCTTCTGAAAGTGTGATATTTATTATATTGCTTTTTATGTTAACAGGAGAGTTTGGTTGTACTTGTATGTGACCTCTCTGCTATCGTGGATACTTCAGATACAAATGTCTCCCAGCATACTGTAGCTAAAAACATGATTTATTTTTCCCTAGAGAACAGATCATTTGCTAACAGCATCAGGTTCAAAAACTAGATGTATAGTGACAGACCTACCATAAAGCAGGTGAGGAAAGTACAGCAAAGAAATCTATCAAAGGAGATAACTGCGACCTATTTCCACCATCTGACTTTAATGACTTTGTATTTTATCTTAAAACTCACCTGCTATGCAGGAAGTAAAAAAATGAAACATATTACAGATTCTGCATAATTAAATCTTTCCATCAGTGATGTATTATAACTATGTTCTCAGTCTACTGGGCTGCAGCCATGGCAGTTATTAAAATATCCCTCAAAATAAGTGTCCTGATTTTAGATATTAGCCTAAATCTTGAGCTTATCAATTCACGTGGTTCCTCCTTTGAAATATACTATTGCATTCCAAGGACAGAAGGGGGTCAATTTTACATAAGCCTTGGTATCAGATATAGGAATAATGAGATCGCATACCTTAAATAATGTCACAGAGTACAGTTCATTTCTACCAAAAATTTAATGGATGTATAGCTATTGAGCCCATACTAGTTGAAAAACCAGATGCTGTGGGTGACACATATGTGAATCAGACAAAAGTCAATCTTGAAGTTGTATAGGATCTAATGATGAAGACTTGACATAAAAACATGAGAAGTTAAATTACAACTGAATAGACTCAATAGCACAGACAAAATCCTGATTAATTACTGAATAAATCAAACTATTTAGGAACTTGGGAGCTTTATAAGAGTTTTATTGAAGTTTCTTAATATGTCTTCTTATAAGTACATGTTGGTAAAATTCCCACAGGCAAGTATTGCTAATTCTGTGAGACGGCCTAAGAGAATGTCATTTGTATGATGCTCTCAAAGCACTGAGCACAGATAGAAGATGACAGATTTCCATTACCAACAGCTGTTGAAGCTCTTGCTGTGGTCCCTGGTTGGGCATCTCCTCCCAATAGCAATCATATCTTCTTTTATGGTAGCAGGTGTCACAGTATGTGGAGCAGTTTGGTTTTGTTGACGAATCTGGTCCCATTTACTGGCAAGGTAACTTTGTTTTCCCAATTCTTTGAGTCAGCCAACTCATCAGGGGCCTCCGATGAGCAGCTAAAGATGCAATGATCCTCTTAAAAGTGTCTGCTATGATGAATACTCATTGGAGACCTGAGACTAGCTTACCAAATGCTCTCTGTAAGCTGCCTTCCATACGGAGGAACGGGAAGTGGAAGAGAAGAGCACCCCCATTAATGCCGTCTGCAGAAGTGTGCTATACAGGAGGTGTTGGGCTCCCTTGCTTGTTCCTAGGTGAACTCTGGCTGAATATATGCTCTTTGAGCTATAATATAATATAGTATATATTATATAGTAACATGATTACTAGTAAATTATAGTTTTCTGAATTTTTCTGTATGCTTTGGCATTCTCCACATTTTCATATTAGTAATGTCACAGTCATGAAAAGATCATTTTCAGCTTTAGTAGTGATGGGCTTGATGCTGCTTTCAATAGTTACTGCACTCCTGCCTTTGGATTCACACTTTGTCCACAGTTAACATTTTCTTTAAACTGTGAAATATCTCACCAGGAGGATGTCTCTGAGATACTGGCTAAAGTCATAAAACACATAATAGATGAACAGTAAAAGTGGTTTGTCTCTATAGCCATTCTTTCTCCATTTAATCATTTAGTAGATATTTTGTGTGTACATATACTATGTGCCGCAAGTCTATGTTTAGTGCTGAAGATATTAAGTACATCTGGCCTGGTACCTGCCTTCACAGAATTGAAGTTTTTGAAAGAAATTTTTACAGTGATGCCAAGCAAGTTATTACAGTAAAAGCCACTCAAACAGTGGGCGGTGGTACAGTATAGAAAGCAATAGAAGCCTAGAACATGGAGATTGTCTATAGATTAAAGACCAAATAGAGCTACATTGTTAGAGTTGCAGAGTTTGGTTTACATTTAACAAATCTGAAGAATTCAAACTGACTACCAGAAAAGTCAGTACGTGTGGGTCTCCTTGGGGCCTTGACAACGAACATGTATTTGATTATGAGGAACACTGCCATAGCATTTAGTGAATGAGTGATCTTACGAAAATATAAGGAAAGCATTGAGCATATTTTCAAAGTGATCATGAAAAAGGTCTCCCTAATACAAACACATTTCAAAAGATGGGACTGAAATTTTCTGACAGGCAATACAAATCTGTCACAGTGGTTATGTATTATCATAAATATCTTGCTAACCTGGTTTTTTATTTCAGTTAAACTTTTTAATCATGTGAAAATGTAAATAAAGTTTTATAAGATTTACCACTTTCTATTTTAAAAAGAATAGTAATTAAGAAATTATATGTTTGCAATGTTACAAAGCGGTGACTTGAACCCATGACAATAATGAAAAAATGTCCTAAGTTTACGTCAACCTAGAAAGCAATATATCCAATTTGTAACAAAATGTTCTAAGGGGAAAACACCTAAGGAAAGGCTTGTGCACAATAAATCACATTTTTAATATACTAGAATACCTTGGTGTCATGAATAAGACAAATGCTGCATCTATAATGAACAGAAAAAGTGTGTAATTAGAAAAACTGGGGGGGGAAACAAAGCTATAAAAGAAATTCAGTTACAAATATAAGCAAACCAATATCTATCATGCTTTTCATTTAAGAAACATTTATTAAGCTTTGATTATGCAGTTGTAATTCTAGTTAGGGGACTATTCTATGTAGAAGATAGGTAGGTTTCCTACCCTATTGTAGTTTATAGTCTGGAAAAGTAAAATATATATTAAATACATAAAAATACATGTAATAAATTCAAATAGTAATAAATGCTCTGAATACACTAAAAGTGCAATGAGATAGTGTTTAGAGGGATGAGCAATCTTATGAAAATATAAGGAAACCATTGAGCATATTGTCAAAACGATCATGAAAAAGTTCTCCCTAAAACAAACACATTTCAAAAGATGGGAATGACATTTTCTGACAGGCAATACAAATCTGTCACAGTGGGTTATGTATTATCATAAGTAGCTTGCTTACCTGGTTTTTTATTTTTTATTTAGTGTTTAGATCACACCTTAGATGAGGTGCTCAGAAGGCTTCTCTGGGAAGATTGAATGAGAAGAAACCAGCCTTGCTATGCTAAAGAAGGAGTAACACGGGAGGACAGAAAACCTGCAGCAGAGGCTTTAAGGCAGTGATGGGGTTGGTGTGTGTTAAGAATAGAAAGAACAACCAGTAAGGCTGGAATGTAAGGAATAAAGGGAGCATTGCATGAGTTAGGTCACAAAGGAGGACAGGTGCTGGATTAGGGAGCATATGTCAGGCTATGGCCAGGGGTCTGTAGGTCTGTAGGTCGTTCTAAGGTGAATGTCGACTGGTGCAGCCACTGTGGAAAACAGTATGGAGTTTCCTCAAAAAACTAAATATGGAGCTCCCATTTGATCCAGTAATCCCACTTCTAGGAATACATCCCAAGAAAACAGAAACACCAATCAGAAAGGATATATGCACTCCTATGTTCATAGCAGCACAATTTACAATAGCTAAGATTTGAAAACAGCCTAAGTGCCCATCAGCAGATGAATGGATTAAAAAACTGTGTTCATCTACACAATGGAATACTACACTGCTATAAAAAAGAAGGCACTCTTACCATTTTCAACAGCATGGGTTGACCTGGAGAGCATTATGCTAAGTGAAGTAAGCCAGTTGGAGAAAGATAAATATCACATGACCTCACTCATTTGTGGAATATAATGAAAAACATAAACTGATGAACAAAAATAGAGCCAGATTCATAGAAGCATTGAACAGATGTCCAACCTAAGAGGAAAGGCAGGGGGCGGGCGGGGTAAGAGATCAACCAAAGGACTGGTATGCATTGCATCTGAGCATAAGCAATAGACACAGATAGTAGGGGGGTGAGGGCATATGCTGGGGGGTGGAAGCAGCTTGGGAGAGGTAAATGGGGGAAAAAGGAGACTTATGTAATGCTTTGAACAATAAAGAATTTAAATTAAAAAAAAAGACTTCTCACAGTAAAAAAAAAAAAAGACAAAGTGAGTGTCAAGCAATTAGAGGGTATCACATCTGGGAGTGACATAATCTGATAAGTAAATTCAAAGCATCACTCTCATTCTCATATGTATAATAAATAGACTTTGGGGACAAGCAAGGAAGCCTAAGACTGATTCAAAGTCTACTTCAATAGTCCATGTGATCGGCACCAGGAGAGCAAAGTGTAAGTAAAAAATAATAGTCATATTAAGGATATAGTTTTGAAGTAATAGTGTCTTATTTTATCTATTAAAATGTGACCCAGTGATTTGTTACAAAACAATATAAATTTTTTCTAAGCTAAATTAAGACAGATCCTCTTTAAAATATAAAATATCTCATTTCAATATTACTTCCTTTTGGTATTTTCACATCTGTTGCCTCTTACTCTACCCACATAACACTCTTTTCTAAATTTAAAGACATATTCATTCATAACTCTGCTAATTAATGCCATTCAAGTTGCAAAAAATAGAGATGTACTCAGGTTACTTTAGGTCACATAAAAATACACAAGGATATATATATTTTTAAAGTCCCAACCTGGTCAAGCAGCTGCACAGAGTCCTTATAAAAATCTGGAATAACAAGTACTTCTTTCCTTGTTATAACCAAAATTCTCCTGACCCAAGTACAGATCTGAAGACATGGTTATCATGTCATCCAAAACATGTGGCTATTTGATTTTTTCTAAATTATTCATAATATTGCCCTCCTCTCCTCTCTTCCCCTCCCCTCCCCTCCCCTCTCCTCTCCTCTCCTCTCCTCTCCTCTCCTCTCCTCTGCTCTCCTCTCCTCTCCTCTTTTATTCCCCTCCCTTTGTCGTTCCCCCCCACTCTTGCCTTCTCCTATTAATTGATCTAGATTCAATTTTCTACTTCTGTGTGTTTGTGTGTGTGTGTGCGCGCACGCGCGCATTTTTGTAAGTTTACCTTAAAATGTCCTAAAGAAGAGATTTCTGTTATTGAAAATTCTCAAATCAGATTACTTCTCCTGGGCGCCTGATTTAAGTGATATAGACATTGCATGATTCACTTTAGCTATTGGAATACCTCTGTGTTCAGACAATTTGGTACGTAGGACCCAACTATAGCTTCTCATCTGTGGCCACTTTCTGATAGAAGCATCTATCTTTGGCTGTACATCAGTCAAAAACTGCAAACTGTAGACAACTAAGCATACCTCAGTAGCAAACCTAAGTCTGATGAAATATATAACATATTATACACACACAGATATATATGTATATATGAACACACATATACACAAAAGAGACACAAATCTGCACAGATTTCTGATGTAAAACCAGGATTGAGAGTCACTGACTTAGACTCCAATTGGCTTTTCTCAAGTGCATTAGTAAAATTGAAATGAATCATTTTATCCTGCCAAAAATATCAACCCATTTGGTTTATGAGGTATTTATGGTCTTTGGGAATTGGATCCCTCTTCATGTTTACAGCCATTTATAGAATTTATCTTTATATGCTTTTTGTTTTATTTTAAGGAATGGTCAAATTCTAATAAAATATAATTCAGGATAAATCATATGCCATTAAAATAAAAATTAATTCAGTAAAGTCATATTATAACATAATTCATTTGTGAGAGACTTTCCTCCAACTTCTGTGTTGTACAAAATACACCTGAAAATATAACCTACTTATTATTATGTTCATAGTGGATGCTGAGGTTCTCAGCTTTGTTCTTCCTCTTTGCAACAAGAATACTGACAATTAATCATAATGGAGATTTAGATTCTTAGAGAAAATTATTGGCTCAGTTGAAAGACCTCAAGATAGAGGAATTTGAGATTCCCCCACTAAACGGAAAAACAATATTATTCTTGAGTGATACTGGTACATGCTCAGAAGTGCTAATCAGTGTTTCTCCCCACAAACCGAAAACACCTGCAGCCAACCAAGGATTAGCAGACTCCTGAGGAAACACAGAATTCAAAAAAATAAATTAAAAATGCAACTTGTTACACAATCTCCTCAAAAAGAACACTTGGAGGAAAATAATTACTAAAAATTAAAATTTGAATTGTATCATTAATATCACCATAGAGATGAAAGACTTAATTGCAATCACAAACTTGAAATGGGATAGTCTAAGGGCAAAAAAACCACCCTGAAAATTTCACTTAAAATATCATTTAAGATAATAGCAGGATTAGTAGGTAAACTTTAAAAACTCTCACAGAAATCAGAGCAAACGGCAAAATGAAAGAAAATGGAAGAGGAAAGATAAAATATTAGAAGTAAACCAAGAGGTTCAATATTTGAAAAATAATAGACGAAGAAAGAGAGAACAAGTAATATGGAGGAAAGGAAACCACAGAGGAGATAATTCAAAAACTCTCTAGAACTGAAGGTCATAAAATTTAAAATCTTAAGTACCGAACCTTGCCCAATTGTTGAAAATATATTCACATTAAAAACATCATCATGACATTTTAGAGACCCCTACTAGCACGCAGAGCTATAAACGAACCAACAAAATCCAGGGTATAAAAATAATCAGAAACATCAGGGTGTACCAAGGGTGGGAGGAGTAGCAGAGAAAGTGGACCACACTGGAAGAAAGGAAACTTTTTTCACCCATATTGTTTAGAATTGTCTTTCTGTAGTGATATTTTTTAAAGCTGACTTATAGCTGGTTCTATTACTGGTTTTAAATATAAACAATGTACCCCTTCATTGCTTGAACCAGGGATTGACCATTCTGCCATTTCCAATAGCCATCCTTTTATTCCTCTGAGAACCAGAATGGCCTTTGACTTAGCAGCAACACTGGAAAATTTAAGGAAATGGAGAATATATTCATTTACTAAATAAAAATATGTATTGACCCTCAACTATGTACCAGGCATTGCTGTATGGGTTTGGAATGCATTTGTGAGAAACATGAAAAATCATAGGCTCATGGAGCTTATATTTTAACAAGGACAAGACATACAACACACTAAAATGTTGTTTATATTATATGTGAAAAAGAATAATAATGCAAATATCGAATAGTATGTTCTAAAAATTTCTTTATAACAATTTTGGATAGGGGATAGGAAGGGCATACATGTGTGGTGGGATAGCAATAGGAAAACTAAAAAGATACAACTTCTTATATAAAGAGAGAGGTCAGCTAAAAATGTTATAGGGCTGAAAATCAAAATGTTACAAAATAAGCATTATTTAGAAATCAAGATTAATACCAAAATAATCAATAGAGATGAAAGTAGCTGTCTCCAGATTAAGAGCCAGGCTTCACTCTTTATGTCCATGTATAACTCTGTCAGAAAAAAAAAAATAGAAGAAGGAAAGAAGGTACACACAGAGGTAACAGCATGCTTGAAAGAAATGGCAAGTAGCCATTTACTGCTTTTACTGTAGCTAGAGGGTAGAATGTGTATAGTGATGGTTTTAAAAAAAGTAGATTTTCAGAAAGAAGAGTAGGTTTTCAAGCAAAGGAATTTTGACTTCATTCAAGAGAATATAAGGAGTCAATGAAAGTAATGAAGCAAGAAAATTATATAACCAGATTTGTGCAAAGATTATCCTAACAGTATGGCTGTGTCTTGGAGAATATAAAACTCGAAGCAGGGAAATAAGCCAGATTATTGATATGTTTCAGTAGAAACACAACAGAACCTGAGGCTGCCGATCTCCTTTCAGGCCATGTGTATCTGTTCTAATTCTATCTTCCTCACCTTTGTCTATTTCTCTCCCATCTCTTCTTTATCCCATTTTTCTTCTCCAGGATCAAAAAAGAACTGGTGTGTGTGTGTGTGTGTGTGTGTGTGTGTGTGTGTGTGTGTGTGTACTACAATTTGCATATGCATGACATGCATTTTTTTATGAAAATGAATACATAGGTAGAATACCTAATTTAAAAGGTATACAGGTAGAAAATTCCATAATTTTATGGAAAAATAATTAAATTGCAGTTTACACTGTGGATATTTATATTTCTCATTGGGTTAATCTTTGATATAAAAATATACGTATATATCATTTTAAAATGTTCTCTAGGCCCTACACTGTAGTTTAAGAAAAAAATAGGAAAATCTAACATTATGGTTTTACAGCATCCCTAATGCTATAAGCCAGGGGTGGGGAAATCTTTTCTGCCAAGGGCCATTTGGATATTTATAACATCATTCACAGGCCATAGAAAATTATCACCTTAAAAATTAGCCTGCTATAATTGGTCAAACATTTAATTAACTCACCCCTAATGTCTTGGCAGGGCCAGACCAAATGATTTTGTGGGCCTTATATGGCCTGCGGGCCAGACGTTTCCCACCCCCTTGCTATAAGCCAATTCTAATACACTTTAGTGTGGTCTGAAATGAGGACTACTCAGAGGAAATGCTGGGAGGGTGGGTGGGAAGAGATCAATCAATGAACTTGTATGCATATGTTCATAACCCATAGGCACAGACAATGGAGTGGTGAGGACCTGGGGGTAGGAGGGTATGGGGTAGGGGAGAGGAAGTGGGCTGGAAGAGGTTAATAGGGGGAAAAGGAGGACCTATGTAATACTTTCAACAATAAAGATTAAAATATAATAATAATATGAGGGCTAATACCCAGCCCCTCACCAGTGCTCAAACATAAAATGCCACCTGAGGGATCCAGCCATCTGAGTCTGATCAACCATGGGTAGGACCCACTCTGATGCTATTTATCTTCCCTTGTATGATGTCCCAGGCCTTCCCTTTGAAATTCTTTCATTAACTGTTCATTTTGGCTCTCTTTGTTTCTGACATGATCATTTTTCTTCCCCGTGATGTTGCTATTGTATTTCATAGTTTCTCCATCGTTTTTTTTTTTTTCCTTTGTAGAATGCATGTGAGTTTCGTGTTTCTACAGCTCACTAATTTTTCTGTTGTCAACCAGATCATCTACCCTCTATGGATATGGCTCAGTGCAACTATTCACTTAGCCTCCATTTATCTTTTTTTCTGTTTTTCTGCATTTCTTTCCTTAAAAATAAGATAAAAATAAATTTAAATAGAAGCTCTTTTCAGTGCTCTTCTTTTAGTAATCAGTGAAACAAATCAGGTGAACTACACAATGAGAGGCTAACAAAATAATGTGATTCTATCTCCAAAAGTTATGTGGATTAAGTTAAAGTATGTTTCATCTAACAAATATAAATAAAGAAAAATAATTTCTATTTATCTTTCCTTGAAGAGTGACCTGGGAGACTTCCCTATACAAAATGTTTAACTATAAATTACATTCTACCAATGAATATACGCCTAAGCTTTCCTCTGGAAGAAAATTCTGGCCTTGCTCCTTTGTGGTTTGTACAAATGTATTCATAACTAAAATGGTGGCCAGACATTCCAGAGTTTGCTTAAATATTTTCATTGACAGAGCTGTATGCACATCTCTTTTAGATGTCTGCTTGAGACAAGTATGTGAGTAGGAACTTGGTCAAGAGTATTTGGCTGAATGTGTGAATAAGCACAAACTTTATAATTTCAACAGTAATCTGAAAGTGTTAAATAACTATTGTGTTTTGTACAGGATTTTATTTAGGGAAGAAAAAAAAAAAAACCAAATACCTTACTAGACTGAAGGAAAGTGAGTAGGTGGCTGGCAATGTGCCTGATTTCTCCAAGGCTACACAGCTTAGAAATCCTTTCCCCTCTGACCTTTGGGTCATTTTAGAGTTAAATAGAGGGGAAATCTATTGTACTGGAAGGGTGTGACCATTAGGTCAATTAGGAAAAATATGTTAAATCGGCAAATTAAGTAAGTTGTTAATATTAGTGGGGTGGAGAGTGGAAAAGGAGAAAATAAAAGGGCTGTCCCTGGGAGGCTGTCCATCACTTTGAAGAACTTTATAATAAATGGGTTGTACCAGGTTTATGGGGAAGGAGTAGAGTGTGAGAACAGCTTTGCACTCAGAGCTAGAGGCGTGAGTGACCACAGCTGGAGGCATGTCCCCACAGCCTGCACTGGAAGCCATCACAGTGTCTAGAACAAACCTTGCTAATCTGAAAGAAGCAGCAAAAAAAAGACAGTATGGAGTGTCCTCAAAAATTCAAAATGGAACTTTCCTTCGACCCAGTGATCCCACTTCTGTGAACATAGCCTAAAAACCCCAAAACACCAATCAGAAAGAATATGTGCACCCTTATGTGCATAGCAGCATTATTTACAATAGCTAAGATCTGCAAACAGCCCAGGTGCCATCAGCAGATGAATGGATTAAAAAAAAACAATGTTGTGGAACATTTACACAATGGAATACTATGTAGATGTCAAAAGGGATCGCTTACCCTTTGGGACAGCATGGATGGACCTGGAAAATGCCATACTAATTAAAATAAGCCAATCTGAGAAAGACAAATATCACATGATCTCACTTATTTGTGGTACCTAATTAACAAAATGAATTGACCAACAAAGTAAGACCCAAATCATGGAAGCATGGAACAGGTTGACATACCTTGATGTGGGGTTTGGGGATGAGAAGAGATAAACCAAAGAACTTATATACTTACCAGAAGCCCTAGGGTCCCTAGGCCTGGCCTGCAATCAGGGCCATCTTCCCCAGCTGTCCGCAGCTGCCCTGCCCCCGCCGCCACCCACCCCCAGTTCTCCGTTCACCATCCAGTTATCAGAGCCTGCTGCCTGGGGGGAGGAACCAAGAGATCAGCCATTTGGCCTGCTCGCTGGCCCCGCCCCCTCTGTGTGTGGGGTGACTGTTGGGTGGAGGCCTTGGCCTGGTGCCACCCACATCCCCTGCCACCCACCCCCAGTTCCCCATTCGCCATTGGGTGATTGGAGCCTGCTGGCAGGGGAAAGGGACCAAGTGGTGGTCATTGTGCCTCATAGTGACTGGAGGGGTTGTTCTGGTTGTTCTGCCATTAGGATCAATTCGCATATTACCCTTTTATTATATAGGATATGCATAGCCCATGGACATGGACAGTAGGGTAATGAAGACTTGGGAGGGGGGTAGGGGTTGGGAGGAGAGGAGTAAAGGGGGGATAATGGAAGATATCTATAATACTGTCAACAATAAAAATATATTAAAAAATTGAGCTTTCTTGTACAGACGATAGTATCAACAGCAAACCCCTCCCATCTTTCTCCATCTTCCATTGCCATATTATTCATAATAAGGCACTTTATTATTGGTGAAATAAAACATGAATTTAATCTAAATATATGTGTGTCTGTTTTGTATGTGTGTGTGCATGCCTGTGTGTATCAGGCATATGTATGTGGTTTCTTCCCACTAGTTCATAATTCATCCAAAACCTTGCAGAAAATATTTTCAATGGGGAACAAAATCTTACTTCAGCTATCCGTACTACGGTGTCTCCCTCGAAAGAAACTGGGGTGCACTTGTGGGGGTATAGAAATCACGGGCCTGGATCCCTCAGCCATGCCTTCGCATCCGCTGCTCCTTCCCACGCAGACTGGGCACCACTCTCCCTTTCTCTTTGGCTGGTGGCCCAAGTGAAAGCAATATCAGGAAGCATGTATTTTGGGGAGCTGAGGAAAGTAAGTTCTCAAGACCTCAAGTCTCAGAATGTGGCCCTCTGGCTTCTCCCTCAACTTAGGAAACATGGAATGGGCTGACAGACCTCTCTTACCCCAAAGGATCTCTCTGGGAGGTGCAAGTTTATATGACCCTGTCTCAATATCCATAGAGTTGCTAAACCGCCGTTTATTCATTCAGAAAACAAAGTGCATGAGGAATAAGAGAATTAATATATCTGAAAATGAATTTGTATTCTCTATGTGATAGAGTCACAGTAAGCCTCCATCTACCAAAGGCACACATTCCTGGCTTTCACACTGTGTGACCTGTGAGTAATGATCTCCTTTTGGGGAAAACTTATTAAGATTCAAAATACTAAGTTGGCTTTCTATTTTAATATGCATATGTGCAATGGCAGAATTACAATTTTAATTGTATTAAGTACACAAAACCAATATTCCCCAGAGTACCATCCAGTAGAATTCAGAGAGCCTTTACCTTTATCTGGAGAAACTGAACTTTTTGAGTTGCTGTGCTGAGAAAATTTGGACTCAGGAAACAGTCTCCCTCCAAGCAGATCTGCCGCAGTAGCCAGAGGATTGGACTGAGTTCCGTGCATAGAACCAAAGGGTGTAAACTTCTGCATGTCATTTTTTGGAAAATGCTTCAATAATATTTCATTTTTAAACAATACTTCAGGGGCACACAAAACAGTATAAGCAAAGAAATGTTTAACAAGTATTTCAATTATGTGAGTGTGGCAGGTGAAATAACTGCCCACACACAAACACACAGAGGCACAAACACTAATGTCCAGAATCTGTGTATATGTCACCTTACATGCTCAAAGGACTTTGATTAGTGTCTGGAGATCTGATGACCTTGTTCAGCCTCTCCTATAAGTAAATGCATGATTAAAGGCAGGGAGAGAAGGAAAACAACATACTTTTGGGTATTTGCTCCATTTTCCTTTTCCTTTAGCTTTGCATAAACTAAACATCTTCCACTTAGAAACTACACAAATAGTTGAAGGTGGCATGAAGGTTGGAGCAAGCACATTTTCTAGGAGGTGTATATTTTTGCATTTGAAATCAGCTCTAGCTTAGCAACGCCAGCCTCCAAAACATGTGTACCAGAGTGGAGAGCTGCATCAGCAGTGGTGCTCGATGTACCAGAACAGCACCAACAGTGCACCCAACTGGGTGGCAAGGGAACATTTCAAAACACACTTACCTTCTTGTTGTCATTGCGGTTTGAAGTTGTTGTTTTTAATTGAGAGTATCGTGCCTTTAACCTGAGTTCAGTATTGTGGGAAGGATAGATTCTTCAGGCTGAACTTTGAGACAGTGTCTATAACCAACCATTGAGATCATGGCTATTGAGGAGTGAAGCTAAAGGGTAGCTCCCCAGTTAGAAAATAAGGATCTCCAGCTTCCATCTCCGGTCTCCAGCCTCCCAAGTACTCAGAGGGGACACGGGCTTTGTCCGTTTGCTTGTTGAATTCCCTTGAGAGTATGGGGCACAGGTCTTCAAGCCAGTTTAGTGCAGAGAACAGCTTGTGTTGCATATTTTCTCCTCTGGCGACCTGAGATGAGGATGGTATTTATTTTCTCCTCCACAGCATGCTGTTTAGTGCAGATTTCCAGATATCTCCTTCTTCCCCTCACTGGAGATGACTAGGGTTATTAAATATCAGATGAAAAATAGTTGGAAAAATAGATGTTTCATCACCAATGAGATTAAGATGAACAATGGCAGCACTTATACTACCCTTTAGTATCAATCATGGCATAGATTCCGTCAGCTAGAAGTGAGGGCTCTACAGCTGTGGCCCTGTGAGGAGGTTTCAGGTGCTCCGGGATCAAAGCTGGAGGACATTGGAAAATCCCAAATGCTTTCCTGGATGCATCTTCATGCCTTCTTCCTGCCTTCACCCTGTTGTTCTTGGCAGAAGTTTTGAGTGCAGGATAGAGAACTTGTGGGGAAAAGCAGGGACTTTAAAACAAAACATATCTGGGCTCAACACTCAGTACTGCCATTTCTGGTTGCAACACCTTGGATATAGTAGAGCTTTCGTTTGCTCACCAATTAAATAAAGTAGCATGGCATGGTTTGCAGTATTACTGCAGGGGGATTGAAGGAGAGAACCTCTATTGTCTGCCTTCACACTCCAGAGAGAGTAGTTATCACTAAAACCCAAAGATATCTCTGTACTGTTAGAGTCTACATCATTCCTTCAGGTTCTGCCTTTATATTATTTTAACTAGAGGCCTGGTGCATGAAATTTGTGCACAGGGGTGTGTGTCCCTCAGCCCAGCCTGCACCCTCTCCAATTTGGGACCCCTCGAGTGATGTCTGACTGCCTGTTTAGGCCCGATCCTATCGGGATCCCTCTCACAATCCAGGACTGCTGGCTCCCAACTGCTTGCCTGCCTGCCTTCCTGATTGCCCCTAACCACTTCTGCCTGCCAGCCTGATCACCTCCTAACCACTCCCCTGCCAGCCTGATTGATGCCTAACTGCTCCCCTGCCAGCCTGTTTGCCCCTAACTGCCCTCCCCTGCAGGCCTGGTCCCCCCAAACTGTTCTCCCCTGCAGTCCTGGGTCTCCCCCTACTGCCCTTCCCTGCAGGCCCAGTTGCCCCCAACTTCTCTACTCTGCTGGCCTGATCACTCCTAACTGCCTTCCCCTGCAGGCTTGATTGCCCCCAACTGCCCTTCCTTGCAGGCCTGGTCCCTCCCAACTGGCCTCCCCTGCTGGCCATCTTGTGGCAGCCATCTTGTGTCCACATGGGGGCAGCCATCTTGTGTGTTGGAATGATGGTCAATTTGCATATTACTCTTTTATTTGATAGGATAGAGGCCTGGTGCATGGGTGGGGGCCAGCTGGTTTGCCCTGAAGGGTGTCCTGGATCAGGGTGGGGGTTCTCTTGGGGTGTGGGGTGGCCTGGGCAAGAGACCTGTGGTGGTTTGCAGGCTGGCCATGCCTCTTGGTGACCCA
Organism: Corynorhinus townsendii; assembly: GCA_026230045.1. NCBI lineage: Eukaryota > Metazoa > Chordata > Mammalia > Chiroptera > Vespertilionidae > Corynorhinus > Corynorhinus townsendii. The sequence goes on along the minus strand of JAPDVU010000007.1, from coordinate 135,649,475 downwards.
AATGGAGGTCCTGGTATTTGGGATTTATTTATCTCCTATAATTGAAACTCTGTAGCCTTGAGTGGAGGCCTGCGCCGGCCAGGGGCTGTGGAAAGCTTGGCTTCCTCCATTGCCGGGGGCAACTCAATCCTCCAGCTCTCTCCAGCTCTGTGGCTGCTGCCATTTTTGTTGGGATTTATTTATCTTCTATAATTGAAACTTTGTAGCCTTGAGAGGAGGCCTGGGCCAGCCAGGGAGTGCGGAAAGCTTGGCTACCTCCATTGCCAGGGAAACCCAAGCCTTCTGCTTGCTCCGTGGCTGCAGCCATCTTGGTGGGGTTAATTTGCATACTCGCTCCTGATTGGCTGGTGGATGTGGCTTTTGGGTGTAGAGGCAGTACGGTCGATTTGCATATTACTCTTTTATTAGATAGGGTATTTTCTTAAACTCATAACTTGTCACTGAGATCACAAAGGTCTCTTAAAATACAGAGGAAGCTGCTACTTCAGCCTGGCCCATCAAGTGCCTCCTGTTCTGGAAAGAGAGGGAGGCTTCTCTTACTAGAAAAAAAGGACATTTAAAAGAAGAAAAAAGCCGATTTTCCATATAGAGAAATTAACTGTTCCTCTGAATGGCTAGGTCTATAGATCAAATTTCCTGCCTGCCTGGAACCCGCAGCTCCAAATTCTGACTCTCCCTCCTACCTCCACATGTGCTGGTGATGGGTGACCACATTGTGCATTCCCCTGATGTTCATGAATTCCATTTCAAACCCTCAGGTGCAGTGGCTTTGTTTGGCCTCAGGGAGATCTCCAGGCTTGACTGCCCCCTGGTGGTGGCTGCCTTCCCCACACCCAAATGCAATCCTTTTATTTCTTTCACTTCAGTTCCCCTGTAGAGCCAAGGAGTCTGACCAGTTCATGTCTTGTTTCTTTCTTAGTCTGCCACTCCCTGTGCGACCTTCCAGTTAGAGGGAACCACTGACTTGAAGCTGCATTTTTCTACCTAGATTTCTGTCTCCTCAAGCCCTGCCAACAGCTGAAGGCGTTTATCATTTCTTCTTTGCATTATCTTTTCCAGACAAAGGTTATCTCGGGGAAGGTAGCATCCAGATGCCTCATCATCTGGCTGCCTGAGCCGATTTTCCAATGTTCCTTCTACAAGATGACAGGCAGAACCGCATATTTCATCCAGCTTCAGTCTAAACAGTGCAAAGCAGCAGTGGAAGGCTGCTTCGCAGGCATCTGGACTTGCAACCCACATGCGGGCCTGGCTCAGGAGCTCTCTTCTGCCCACCAGACCTGTGTCCCAGCTTCTCACAGGCACTTCACACAGAGGATCACACATCTCTCACCTGGGTGGCCTGCATGCACCTCAAATTCCATATGATAAAATCAAACAAATTGCCCCAAACATGCTCCTCCTCCTTCTGCGTTCAGTGCTTTGAATGAAGGTCTCTTGCTCTGGCTCCACAGCTGTTCCCTTTTGCTCCGTCACTACCTTCTTTACCATATCTGATTCCCACATTCTAGAGCAGTGGTCGGCAAACTCATTAGTCAACAGAGTGGCAAACTGCTGCCCTAGAGCAATAACCTCCTGCTTAAATAAATTTTCACTGGCTACAGGATAAAATCCAAACGCAAGGCACTCTGGGCCTTTTGCAACCTGAAGACCACAATCCACCCTCCCAGGCTCGTGGTCCACCTCACCACACCATCACAGGATCCAGCCCCCATTATACTCTATGTTTCTTCCCCCCTGTGTCTGTCCTTCCATAGGGTGAAATTCCATCTACTCAGGTGGAAAACTCCAAGCTGAATAACATTTCCACTTTGAAATGCCCCAGTTCTTCTCCAATGTGCCACAGAACTAATGATTCTCAGCTCTGAAATCAGTATTTGTTGACTCTGCTCCCAGAACGTATCTTGTGTCCAAGTTTCACACAAATCCTTTCAGCCTTCTGGGACATTGGGACTCACCTTATAAAATTTTGTAAAACCAACACCAAGCATAATAGTAGAAGGTGGTGGGTGCTTAAAAATGTTTTGTGAATTAAATTTAAAAATCAGCACAGCTTAAAAGTACATGAGCTTTTTAAAATGCTGCAATTATACTTGTGGCCAACTGAAACTGCCACCTATTATGTTTTCACCTGAAGGAGTATCAAGTCAAATCTCCCTTTCCTGTTGTCATGCAGGTGATTTTTTGGCAGGGCTTTGGGAAGATGGTCACCGAATAATTGCTCACGTTCCATCTTGGGGTTCATCTGTATACCTGGGTTTCCGTCTGCGCATGGTGGTTAGAAGGCAGTCTCTGAAGTTAGATGTCTACATTCGAACACCAACACTACCTTTTTATTAGATCTGAGGCACGTTACTTACTCCTTTAGAACTGTCTTGTTTTCATTCCAAATTATTATCTATAAATTTGGAATCAAGAATTTACCTATCAAGATAGTTGCAAGGATTAATTGGAATAACACACACACACACACACACACACACACACACACACACACACATTTACCTAGTGCCTGGCACATGGTAACTGCTCTATGAATGTTAGCTGATGCAATAACTATCATCCACACACCCTATATCTATATGCAAACTTTAGTTAAAATTCTACAGGGAAAACAACGTGAATCATAGTAAACCCCTTGATGAGAAGAGAATTCTACTGAGAATTTCTTGATTTTATAAGTGTTGCTAATTTGGCTTAATTCGCTGTAGAGACTAAACGTTGCTTCTTCCGTGTGAAAACAAACCCTTACAAAGCGCCCCCATTAATAAGTAAATAACCTATACACGGAGCCACTGCTTTATGGGAGTTAAGTTCCAGGAAGTTGCATTGCAGCTCAGTAAGTAAATAACTCCGCAGCTGGAATCCAGTGCCGAAGAACCTAGAAAGCTAAAGTTCCCAAGATGAAATATAAAATTGTATTATTCTTGGCGCACATGTGGATACTGCAATTTTTAAAAATGCAGCAAGAGATCACTGGCATGCCTCAGTTTCCTCACATGTAAATGGGGATCATAGTATCAGTAGCTACTCCACAGAAATATTTTGAGGATTAAGTAAGCTAACATAATTAAAGTGCTGAAAACAAGTGACTGGTCTATCAGGAATTTAAATAGCTACTCACTGTTATTTTCATAATAAACATTCTAAAGGAGATATAAAGACTGCCTGAGGAAATCCAGAGCAGATAGATATACAGACATCAAGTAAAATAAAAAATTTTAAATGAATACGTAACAATGAAAAAGAAAACCAGATCCTTTTCATTCAACTTGGGCATTTGCTATTGGAATTATACGACAGTTACAAAGACATTAGGTGTGGCCATTTAACATATGTTTAAATATGAAAGATTTACACAGAGAATTTAGATATTCTGAAGTTTAAAATATGTGCAAAGATTATTTGAATGCTCATTTAAAGCAAATTTGTTTTCCTCTCATCTTGAAAAACACAAACAAAAATTATCAGGAAAAAAGCATTTGTTCTCCTGATTGATCAAGAATTCATTAAAGACTACTCAGTATGGAATTACGGAGGCAAAATACATTCACAATGTATGAATCCATTGTCAGTTGCTAATATTCTTTGCAACAACCAAATCAGAGGGTAGAATCCTGTTATATTTCCCTTTACATTCTGAAAGTTACTCTGAATTGGCTGATCAGAAACTCCTAAGATGATTGCTAATGACACTTTGTTCCCAGGCACCACACCAGACCTTTTGTATCAGAAATTCTCAAGGTGTTTCCTAGAAATCTGTATGCCTAACAAGCACCCCAGAGGCTCTGGTTACCCTCAAACTTGAAGTAATCACTTGTATGCCTGGTAAAAGCTTCTGCACATAATAAGCAGTAGGTAGGAAGCAATTTAGTTTGTAGTTAGAACCTCTTACTTCAACTTCAGCTCTATTACTTGCCAGGAGGGTGATTTTGGACACTGATATTTTTTAAATCATCAGTTTTGTCAACTACGAAATTGAGCTAATTATGCCTATTTTATAGCAGATTAAATGAAACCAAAATTAAAGTGCAAAACACAGTGCTGAGACAGTATATGATTGAGAAATGTTAGCCCTTTATAAAGGTGATATCGTTTTCCATAAATACAGTTGAAATGGATGATATAATATCTTCATTAAATGGCATGTGGAAGAGTCCTAATGCATCATTAAATAGTCCTGCCGCTTGCCCACCCCTATTAGTACTATCATCAATGACATGCTGCTCTGTAGAGTGTTTATTGCTACAGTGGCACTCCCAGAAGGCTCTTGTCTATCCTTGTGCAGACAATGGGATGAGAACATTGATAGTCTGGCAATGCTATTTGGATGCTATAAAATAAATCACAAATTAAAGTATTTCCTAAGAATGTTGACATAATTACTTGAAAATGTCTCAGAAATTAGATAGAATTCCTAGAAGAGAGGTAGAGAGTACGAATGGGTGTTTAGGATCCCTATTCCCTCCATGTAGTCTATTTTTCATCTATTGACTGATCCTAAGGCACCTGTGCTACCCCTTCAGAAAGTCCCATTGGGAATTTTTTAATAAGAAAAAAAAGAACTAATAACATATGAGTTTCTCAATGATAATATGCCCTTCACTTTCCAACTTTCCACTGTTTAGTTATCTTTAAAACCTAGACTCCCAGAGAATACTGATCCTGTCAAGTTACCCAAAAGAAGGTAGTTTATGTAATGAATTCTGCTATTTCATATTCACACGAGATAAAAGTATCAATTAAGGTATCAACTAAAGTGTCCGTATAGACTCCTCATCATGAAAAATTAAGCATTTTGGGGATTATTAAATTTGTTTTTATCACTGTGTAGTGAAATTAAAAAAAAAACCAACACACAAACACACAACAAAGATATAATTTCTTACTTTGATTTAGTATTGAAGGGGGAGAGTATCTATAAGCAACCTGTGACCTTCCAAAGTGAGCAGTCAGAGACAAAGAGCTTGGCCATGGGGCTGTGGGGAAGCAGTCAGCGTAAGGTCGAGGACACTGGGTTTGGACAGAACTGAGCCCCTTTTCAAGCTGCTCCACTTGCCTGCACTACCTATGCAGCTTTGGGTAAATCATTTAATTCTCTGAACAGATTTTTTTTTTTTTTGGTCCATTCAAATGAAAAAAAAATCATTTGCATGGATTGTTGTAAATATTAAATAATATAAAGTATACTCTTTCCAACAGTGCCTGACATGTCAAATGTGCAATAAATAGTAGCTGTTATTGGCTCAAAGCAAATGTTAACATAGAAACTAACCCTCATAAAAATAATGGAGAATAGATATATCTCCGTAAACAAATACCAAGCACCCTGTGGTTTTAGTTATCCATAGAAAGAACTATTATTGCGTATTCACTTTATTTTTGAAAATGTCACTGCTAATCAATTGCACATGCTAATTCAGGTGGACAGTGTGTTTCTACCAAAAAAAAAAAAAAGAGAGAGAGATCTTCACGATCTTATTGTTTTAAGCTTCTAAATTATGCTGGTACAGTGCTGGCACTGTGGATATAATTATACAATTATGGCCTCTGTCCTTGCTGAGTTTACAGTCAAGTGGGGAGACAGATTTGATAGCAAATAAACAAACATAAACGCAATAATTATATAGTGTGTGCTTCTGTGATTCTGACTCCCTAGCACCTGTGGATATCCTAAATTCTGAGACTTGGTCCCAGCTCTTTTTTATAGCAATGTGGGTCTGGAGCAGGGAACACTTCACGTTCTAGTCTACTAAGATTAAACTATTTCTAGGTAACTTCTTAGAAATCCAATGTTCAATTTTCAAACTTAATGAATTATTAGTGCTTCAATGGATTGTGTTTAATACTTATTAATTAGATTTCAAGTATATAACATATAAATTGTTAAGACAATGCCCACATTTTCTCAGAAATACAGTCTGATAAATGTGAGAAACTCAGTCTCAACCAAGTCCTCATCACATTCTGTTCCCTGGTCTTCCCTTTAGTAACAATAGCAATCTGACTGCCTCACAATTTCCTGAATACACTTATTTTGTAGAAGGGAAGCTATTTGTAGAATAGTCTCACAACAGAGAATTGTGATTGTGTAAAAGAGAGACATAATTTAGATTGCAGATCATCATGGAGCACTTTCTGAGAGGATGGCATTTAACCTGAACCTTAAAGAATTAATAATTTCGACTCAGAGTGAAGGAAGGCATGTTTCTCACAACAGAAACACCATAGATTTAAAAAAATTTTTAAAGTATGTTGTATGCATTTTGAGAATCTTTGGGAGTAAGAAATGTGGTTGAAGATAAGGGCAATGTAGTTGGTGAAGGCCAGACTGAGTAGTGTCTGGAAGGTTTCTTTCTTTTTTATTTTGTGGGGTTTTTTTTAATGTTTATTGATTTTTAGAGAGAGGGGAAGGGAGAGAGATAGAGAGATAGAAACATGGATGAGGGAGAAACATCCATCTGCTGCCTCCTGCACAACCACTGCTGGTTATGGAGCCACAACCCGGGCATGTGCCTGGACTGGGATCTGAACCAGTGACCTCCTGATTCATGGGTCAACACTCAACCACTGAGTCACACCGGCTAGGCGCCTCTGGAAGGTTTGTATTAACTCTATCCTAAGTGCACAGGGAAGTTATCAGAGAATGTGGCACATGTGTCAGGCAGTCTACGCAGAGTTCTACTGTGATAAACAAATACCAAAGTGCTAGTGGCTATCAAAGCAATGGTATATTTCCCCCACATTAAGTATCTATTATGGCTCCACTGAGCCTCTGCTCTATAACTCTTTCCTTCCAGGACTATAGCTGAAGGAGAAGCCACACTAGCCAGAGGGCTAGGAAAACAGAGTGATGACAAAGCTCAAAAGTTTTTCAGAAGTGGCACATGTCACTTCTACTCGCATTGTATAAACAATTCACATGGGTAAGCCTGACCACAATGGAATAAAAAATGAAGTCCTCCCGTAAGAAGGCCCTCGTAGAAAGGGGCAGAAATGACTTCTGGACAATAATAAAATAGACCACCGAGCAGAGGAATGTGAAGATTCAGCTTCTGTTTTTAAAAGATTAGTAACTTCACGCTAAAGAAGAATTTAAAGGACATTAAATTCAGAAGTGGGCAAACCAACTAGGAGTTTGTTATAGGACTGAAAGTAAAGAAAAGGGCGATTTTATCTGAGTTGGTAGCTGAGAGAAGAATCAAGCTGGGCAGATGCAGGATAGACTTTGGCAACACAACAGACAGAATGATATTTACTGCTTCACTCATACAAGAGGAGAAAGAAGCGAATTTAAGCCCAAATACAAGAATCAGCTAAGTAGAAACAGTCACTAGTGGTCTGTGAGTGGTTGGCCACTTCTGCCTTCCCTGCTGACATTATAACCAAAGGGCCCAGTACAGAATCCAAGATACCAGAAGCATTATGCCTCAGCTTTCTAATAGGGGTAATGTTAACTGTCCTTGATTCAGAGGTCTACAAGGATGAAACACTGCACCAGTATAAAATCTTCTACCTTCTACCATAATGTCTCTCTACTAACCACTTCAAAAAGTAAATAACAGAGCTCCCTGAGCTCCCTAACCACTTCAAAAAGTAAATAACAGAGCTCCCTGGTGTAGAAAGGGCATTCCATTTGACACCAGAAGATCCTAATTTAATTTTGTCTGTGACTTGTATTTATTTACCTTTTTCAAAAAATTTAAGTACTCCTTATAATAAAAACATGACCTTAGAAAAATTACTTAATTTGCAGAGCACCAGCGTTATCATGATGAAAAGTAGAATCTGTATTACCTACTTGGTCTTAGGAGAATTAAATGAGATGATGACTGATGGTCAATTAGTCGCACAAGTTCTCCTTTCTTCCCATTGTTCTCACAGCTGAATGGGTGTTGAATTTTCCCAAATGCTTTCTCTGCATAAACAGATACAACCAAGTGATTTTCCCTTACCCCTTTGGTACAGGGATTAAGTTGAACCAGGCTTGCATCCCTGGAAGAAGCCTCAGTTGGTCGTGGCACATAATTCTATTCATATATTGCTGAGTTCTATTTGCTAATATTTTGTTAAGGGATTTTGCATCCATATTCATGACAGATATTAGTCTGCTGTTCGTTTTGTAACTGGCTTTGACTGGTTTTGCTATCAAGGTAATACTAGCATCATATGATGAATGGGGAAATGCTACTTCCTTTCCAATTTTCCAGAAGAAATTGTGTAAAATCAGTGTTATTTTTTCTTTAAATGTTTGCCAGAATTCTCCACTGAAACCATTGGGGTCTGAAGAATTCATTGGAGGAGCTTTCAAACTAAAAATCCAATTCCCTTAATAGTTATAAAGTTACTCAAATTATCTAATCATATTTTGTGAGAATGGTATTTTCTGTTTTTAATTTCATCTAAATTGTCAAATGTGTATGTGTGGTGTTGTGTATAGTGTTGCTTTATTATTGTTTTTACATGGAAAGAGCTGTTGTGATTTCCTGCTTCATTTCCGATAATGATAATTTATGTCTTCTCTCTTTTCTCTTCGTCAGTCTTGTCATGGATTTGTCAATTTCATTGATCTTTTCAAACAACCAACTTTTTATGTTATTGACATTTCTATACTGTTTTTCTGTTTTCAACTGTATTAGGTTCTGGTTTTATCTTTATTATTTTTTTCTTTCTAATTGCTTTATAATTGTTTTGCTCTTCTTCTGCTAGGTTTTTGAGGTAAGAGCTTATATTACTGATTTGCACCATTTTTTTTGTCTTTTCTAATGTCTGTATTTAATGCTGTAATATCACTCTGAGGACTGCTTTAGTGTGTACCACAGATTATAATATGTGGCATCTTCATTTTTGTTTAGTTAAATGTATTGTTGGATTTCTTCCTCTTTACTAAGCCCCCATTGATGCTCAGAGAAATTAAATGATTTTCCCAAGTCCACATAGGTAGTACATGGCACTGATTGGATTGGAACTCATCTAGTCCAAAGCGTGACCCCTTAACTCTATAGTTCCTTTTTCCTTAGAGGTCCATGGTGAGCCTGCATGTGTCTGATCTATATAGAGCAGTGCCTCAGTGCTGGTTACTGCTCCCCACACCGCCCCATCACAGTAGTGGGGAAAGGTGATTTCATTTAGCTGGCCACTGCTGAGAATTCTGAATCTCCACTAGGTCTTCTCTGACAGCACCCCAGCTGGGAGAGTGGGGATACCTCATTACCACTGCCTCTTCTCCCCCAGCCCTTTAACTAGAGACAGCAAGCTTTAGTTGGGCTTTCTTTTTTGTGACATGCAATGTTATTTTCAAATTAACCTTACTGCTCCCTTTGTGTCAGGCCTCGGATATTTGAGACAAAAACTAAACCAAAGGCACTCACACTAAGTTGTTCCTTTTGTCTCAATACCCATACTCTGTCCTCCTTCTCTCTGTCAGAATTTTCTTGTGTTTGTTTTGTTTATAATATCCAAGATTTTTCCTTGCTCATAGGGATGTCTCCTTCATTTTATTGAAAGCAGCAGTCCATATCCTATCAATTATCAAAAATTTAATTAAAAATTTTCTTTAGAATAAAATTTTTGAGAGCAGGAACAGAAAGTAGAAGCAATATCTTCTTCATTGGAGATCTGCATTCAGGTCCCCTAAATTTATATTGATGGTCCTCACCAGATGTTTTTCAAATGATAGACAGCATTTATTACAAGTGTGTTACCTGAGCTTATACTTTTTGTTTATGCTATGAGAGAACAAAGAATTTAATTTATAAAATTCTTAGGATGGAAAAAATTATAGGGCACCAATGCAAACACTGACTCAGAGCTGATGGTAGAAGGGTATTCTGACTGTATATTACCAGATCATTTGGTCAAACCCACAGGTTGAAGAGCCAGTGCATCATGCAGTCTTTCTGAAATCAGTTGTTGGTGAGGCTGAGGCTAGTTTAGTGACAAACATCCATTTGATGGTAGAGTTGTAGCTGTCCCAGTTTTAAAGAAGTTGATGGCATCCACTGTCAAGTGCCATTATCACAAAATGCTGTAACACTTATCACAGCAGCTGCTGCCAACATTCTCCTTCTCTCCCATCCTATGCCCTGTGAATTCCAGGTGACAATTATCAGATTGTTGCAGTGAGAGGCCATCGATAGACACATTATAACCAAAAACATATCCCCTTGTTTTTCAACTAATAAGAAGCCTCCAAATTTAATATGAGTGAAGGGTTAATGGAGAATTACAGTTTTAATGCAAGGATTGCTCAATTCTTTTCTTTATGCAGCCATTAATTTCCTCTCTCATTCTAAGAGCAGACAGCAAGTCAGTCACCTCACATTCCCTATTAGCCTGGGTACACCATCAGTAGGATGGCCAGATTTAACAAATGAAAATGTAGAACATCAGTTAAATTTGAATTTCAAATGAATACCACATAATTTTTAGTATAAATATATTTCAAATATAGCATGAGACAAATTTGTACAAAAAAGTATATGTTTATGTGAAATCCAAATTTACCTAGGCACTATATATATATATATATAGTTAATCTTCACCTAAGGATATTTTTCCATTGATTTATTTTGAGAGACAGTGGAAGAGTGGAAGGGAGAAAGAGAGGCAGAGAGAGAAACATCGATCAGTTGCCTCCTGCTGGTGCCCTGATCCATGGCCGGGGATCGAGCCTGCAACAGAGGTATGTGCCCCCCTTGACCGGAATTGAACCTGGGGCCCTTCAGTTCATGGGCCAACACTCCAACCATTAAGCCAAACTGGCTAGGACTAGGTATCCTATATTTTATCTGCCAACCCTACATCAGGATCTTCCTGATAGATCCTCCCTTCCCCCAACTGGTGGGCGGAGTTATGACACAACCGGAGCCGGGGCATCCCTGAGACATTGAACCACCAATCAGCGCGTGCTGAGTGCCCTGGGCCCAACCCCTTTCTGTTCCTCCCCTCAAAAGGCCTGTTCACCTCTGCACGTGTTGCTGCTCTCCCCAGTCTGTGAGTCAGCCCGGCTGGGTCTCTCCTTCTCCTCCTCCCCCTCCTCTAATCCTGGTTTTTCTACCTCCTCCGTAATGAATCTCGCTCATTAGTACGGAATAAACTTCTTCTTTAACATGCCTTGGTCTCCGACTCAGGTTTCCTGCACCTCGAACCTTACACTTCCTTAACACTGAATGTCAGATGACTCCTGTCCATCCGTTGGAATCTGCCTGTTAAATAAACCAAATGAGGCATCAGAGGTATAGACAAAAGAGGACAAGTGAGAGTCTTAGAGGAGGAAGGGACATAATTAATGTATCTCTAAAAAAAATGAGGTGCTGGCCATGTCTCTTCTATAAGGGTACAATAAATTGATCTCCATGTTTCCTACCTGATGCAGCAAAAATACTGAGTATATTCCAGTTATGTGTGTGGGGAGGAGAAAACTCCCTCCCTTCCTCTCTTGGTTCTTATGTCTGGTCAAATAATTTAAATGATAGAAAGCAGATTAAGAGGGAGTCCACACAGGTATGAAAATTCAAAAGTTATTAAAGCAAAATGAGGTTTATGTTATTATGTCATTGTAGACTAAGGAGATAGGAGTCTGGGATTTCAAAGGCAAGTAAGGCAGTTCACAGGAAGATAAAAAGAATTAATATTTTGTGAATAAATGTTTGTCTGGACATCTAGAAAAAATGGGTCACCAATAGCGCTTTGATCAAACTGGCTTTGCAAGGTTCCTCCCTATCTGCCAACCTATTTCAGGTTATGCTGATTGTCTATGGCCATAGTTCTTCCAGGAGCAGGCCCTCTATTTTAAATTCTTTAGGGCAGTTTGAAGGAAGGTCAAAGGTTCTTCCTCAGTCTTTTGTTCCTTAAAAATAAAATAATCCTTATGCCAGCAAGACACATTTTGGGGCAGAAAGTTTTTTCTGCCCTACACATACTAATCATCTGAATATTATTACTAAAGACAAAGTTCTTATGTGAGATTAAGTGTGTTGTTGTTTAATATAATGGTTAAAAGAATAATCCCTGGATCAGCAGCAGCAGCAGTGTCACCTGTCAACGTCTTAGAAATGCAAAGCTCAGTTCCCAGACCTCCTAAACCAGAAACTCTAGAGTGAGGGCCCCAGGAATCTAGGTTTAAAAGCCCTCCAGGCAATTCTGACCCAAACTCAGCTTTGAGAGCTGCTACCCTGTTAGCACATCCAAGAACAAGAGCTGCCCTGCTGGAGAAATCCCACAATGTGAAGACTCCTTTCATTTTTCTACCTACCCAGGATTCTATTAATTTAGAATTTGAAAAACTAGTAAATGGACAGCTGGCTCTTAATTTCAGCTAGATACCAACACGGTACAAATCTAACATCTTCCCACAGAATAGCTCTAAACCCTAAGCAATTATCATGTCCTCCCTGATGTTCTCTTTAATGCCTGATCAGAGGTAAGCCTGGTTATCATAACCTTCACAAGCAGAAGTGATACACTGAGTGTTCCTGTTTCCAGAATCAGTATTCTACTTACTGAGTCAACAATAGTTTTAAGTGTTATCATCTAAATCAACACAGCCAGTCAGATATAGTTTCATTATCTTACTGCAAAACAAAACAACAATAAAAAAACACTTGAGGAAAGACCACTAGATTTGTTAATTAGAACAAATCCTGATTTCATTAGATACAACAGAAATCTTTTTGATATAGCAGGTTGAGTACACTCTTCAGAAGAGAAAATACTGCTATTGCCTTATTTTGAAAACACACTAACAATATAAAATCCTCCTTACAGATATCAAAATAGCTAGATACAGAATATAGCTTCTAAATAATTTAACTAACAAAAACACCAAGGAGTCAAATAGTTTTTATTTTATTTGTGTCTGTTTTCATGGAAATAGATAGAGAAATCCTCTTTTGATGACTTTTACTCTTAAAATAAAAATAAATGTGGTTGTATGGGAAAATACTATTAGTATAAAAACCTATAAAATGTTATCTTTTCATGTTAATCTAGGGATATTTTTACAGAACTGCTAGTTACAAGATATTAAAATAAAGAATAAATGCGTGTTGTTGGAAGTTTTCATTAAAATGCCATAACTAAATTTAGGTTTAGTTAAAAATATTAATGACAAGTATATGTTTTCCTGTAGTTTCCTCTACTACAATTTAGGCTCCATGAAGGCACGGATTATTGTCTTCTTTCATTTACTGCTGTATCTCAAGGACATAGAATAGTGAATGAAGGAGTAATTATTTAAATAGATGTTTGGTTAACCCGCTTGAAGAGAATCACTATTTGTAATTCTTCAATAAATCATGAAAAATATAAAACAACCTTAGATCTAACCTATTCAGCAAAAATAAATTTTGCCATGACATTATAATTTTAAAACCTCATTTTTCCCAACCAGCACATGCTTTTTATTTCCCTTGGAGTGGAGAGTAGGAGGTAGAATGAAATTAGCAAACCAGTTAGGGAGTTTTCTTCACTAGCTCTGTGAAGTTTATCACAGGCAAGCAATTTACCAGGAGTCCAGTAACCATGTGACTCCTGGTGAAGGGATACAGCCACACTGGATAAACCACACCCCATTCGGTGGTTCTGTTAATGTACCCAGCCGACATCCCCTAGTTCCTTATTGCTGTGAGTTACCACTGCTTCATGTCTATTTCTGTTTCTTACTAAAAAGTAGGACCTTACAAAATCACTGGAGTTTGTTGATACTTGACTTTTCTTTCAGGACAATAGAATACTGTTGTCCAGATGACGCCAGGGCTTGAAGTTGAAACAGGCAAGGTTCAGAGAAAGTGTGGTCAGTAAAATAGGTTTGATGTTTCTCCCAACATTAGTTTAACAGGTTAATGGTTGGTAAGTTCCTGAGTTCCATCCAGTGCTCAGTTCTGCAGTACTTGGCATTCTTGGCTGTTTATATTCCAGAGAGATGCTGGAGATTTACTAATTTTTTACAACAGCATTTTGTTCAGTTTATATACATTTTTCAAATAAGAAAGTAATACTTGCTCTTTGTAAAATACAGAGAATCAGAACTGAAAATATATAAATTCCATAAAATATACCTTTCCTTAGATACTAACCACTTTAAATATATATCTTTCTGAGTTTCTTTCTTTGAAAAATATTATTGAAAACTGTTATATTTCTGGCCAATAAATTGCTAGTTTCCACCTCCCCTTTTCCTGAAGTAGGATTTTATGAGTTCTGATGTAATATTAATTGGCCCTGTTTACCGAATCTCTCTGAGTGGAATCTTTTCTGTGAATTCTGTTATTTATACAAATGCAGAGTATAAATTTTCTCTAAATTATCAAACATGAGAAAAGCAACAGAAATTTTTCTTTCATGCTAACACGTTTTTGTCTCCCACTCTTTTTTTACACAAATTTATTTAGAGATACTGAAGAACTGTTAGTAAGCTCCCATTTCTTTTGCCCTAATTCTATATTTTTTCCTTTCCAACACAAAATTTCAGGTTTATAACCTATAAAATCAAAGAATGATATATAGGTTTGGACAAACCAACCTGCTTTATTTTCCAAATGGTTTTTAGGAACCTAATTTTATTTCTTTATAGAGCAAAAGTCACATACTGAGAAGGGGAAAGAATTAGAGATATAGAAGGGGCTGAAGAGAGGAGCAAAGTGAAGACATCTCCATTACAGCATGTTAAAATTCTATTTTATTGCTTTGACAATAGTGCCACCTAGTGTATATAAGGGTTAATATCAAAGGTGTCATGGTGTCAGAATTCACCGCAATTGTAAAAAGCAAAAAAAAAACAAAAAAAAAAAACACAACAAACAAACCAACAACAACACACAATTATACAGACACAGAAAATCAAGACGGTTTAATAGTAATTGAAATTCACTGATCCACTTTAAGATATCTGTTCGTCTGACAATAAAATTCCACACAGAAAGGGCCTTTACTCACTTGAAAATCTTAAACTTGGGGAAGAGGAAAAACATCAGTTTAGCCTTCAGGAAGGTTAAATAACAGTCGGATTCTGAGGCTAATTAGCAAAAGTGCACCCTGTCTTTATCATAAGACCAGATCGCTTTCAACCTTTGGCCTGTAACCACAGTACAATATTAGCCAACCACAAGTTATTTGTCATGTATTTGTTTTTCATCTCATTCCCAATGTATTTATCTACAGTACACATTTTGATTATGGATTAATCAAAGTAATGGTATAAACCTTTAAATGAACAATGACTAGCTCCCATTACAATTTATTCATCGAACATACCATATAGACTAATAGATGCTTGACACTTTGCACTTTACAAGCAGATTTTATGTATACTATTGTTGAATTCTCATTGGTACATATTAATAGTATTCCCATTTTATAGCTAAGTAAAATAAATCTTAAAACACTTCAGAAATTCACTAAGCCACCAAAAGCATTCTCAATAAGAGAACCAATACATCCAGGAGGACAGGCCATCTCTCTTCCGCAGTACCCTCCCCCATTGAAATTCCAGGACAAAGAACAAATGGTAAAATGCTGGCTCCCTGCAGGATCCACTGCATAAAAAGTCCACATTTAGAAGAAATCCAGATTTAGTGTGATTTATAATGGTGACAAGAGCACTCACTACCATTTATGGAGTACTCTCTATATTTAGCAAACACTACTCTAAGAAATTGTTGTCATAGAATCCTAGATAAAAGAAAAAAATATATATATATAATATAAATATATAATATATATTATATATATTTATATATTATATATAAATATATATAATATATATATATATGTATTTTAAGGGAGAGAAATTCCTAGAATTCAAAAAGTTTGGCATAGAGAAATATTTATATTTACATTTACATTATTTATATTTATATCTGTGGGCCAGAACAGGCTGGTAGAAAATAGACAATCTAACTTATAGGCTATCCCTTTTAATGAACTTACATTGTTTCCCAAAAGAATTCAACTCTATAACTATTTTAAAGCCAATATTTTATAGAAAACATCAACAGTAATAAATGACTTATTAAAGTCACTACTGTGCCCAGTAAGCTCAATTTCTTAATCATCTGACCAGTTCCTTAAGAAACACACCACACACACACACACACACACACACACACACACACACACGCAGGCATACTTTTTCATTTGCCTAATTTCTTCCTAAGTAGAGAAAAATGTCACTTTTTTTGTTTAAGTACATTGGTTTATTTGACTTAAACCAGAGATATTAAATTCATTTGTACATATTGAGTAGTACAGTATCTAAAGCATTATAGGTACACTGTGTTATAAAAGAGGTATGGGACAAAGTACCAAATATCAATAAATTTGCAATTACTGAAGACAAAGGGCTTACATACCTTGTACTTGGTGAATATTACTAAATATTCATCTTACAGTTTGTACTGATCTTTTCTTCATTACTTCTATATCAGGAAGGATGTCACAAATAGGAAAAGCAGCACATTCAAGTTCAATAACATGAATATTTTTTTCTTTAATTGACAGAACATGGAAACTGTAAGGAATAGTGCAGCTAGAATTAAAATAGGGGAACTTTAGCTCTTTAGCCTGAAAGAGTAGGTGGAGGGAACAGCAACTGGAACCTGGAGAGAATGGAACAGAAAGGGAGAGAGACAGAGAGAGACTTAGAAATTAGTGCCACCTATTTGGTAGGATCTCACCAGACAAGATGATTTCCTAAGGAAGAAACTGGGAATATTAACCCCAATCTCAACCTTTACATTTCTTCTGATCCCTGACATTGCTCCCCACTGGCCAGACACATCATGAGCCAAGAATATGATTGGGCAAGGGAGTCTGCTGATGTCATTCACACAGCTCAGCCTTAGGACAACATGCAGGAAGGTGAAGAGTGGATCCTGCAGGGTGGGAAACATCCCTCCCACCTTCCCATGGCACTGGCTGGTTCTTCCCAGTGGTGTGCTGGAGCAGGCTCTTGACAGTTTGGGATTATGCACATCTCATCCTAACTCCACTTACAGTGACTTCACATTGCTAGATTGACATTGAAAACAAGAAGCCAATGTAGAAAATCAGTCTCTGGCTTCCTTCAACCTCATGTCTATCCTTCTCAGTTGGGAATGTTATGATGTCTATATAGAATGGAGAAATGTTTGGTATATTTCTTACTCTGGTTAGAGTGAGACCCTGCTTGTAGGGAAGCATGAGACTTGGTTAGGAAGTTTGTAAGGAGGACATTCCAAGAAAAGGGAAGTGTGCAGAAGGCTGTCCACCCTGTTTATCAGAATTCCAATTTAGGGGAGTGTGAAAGGCAGCGCCCCTAATTATTCCTTGACTTTTCCAAACAAATCTGTGCATGTGCAGACCCCCAGATGTTTTCTGGGATCCTTATGCTTAATATGTGGGTGTCTTTGCTTAAAGGACAATACAAACACATGTGTCCTCCCAGTATTACTTACCCTCCTGATAGTAGCTAAAGATAAACTTTATCTCAAACTGCTGGTACAATAAAAGCCTAATGAGGCAGGCAATCAAGGCTGTCTGGTTTCTTTAACCAAGCAGTCCCTTAGCCCTCTGTTTCACAGCAAACTTTGTGTCAGAGTAATCCATTCATCCGTCACTCAGGGTCTGCTGGTCAGCCCTGGCACCTGCTCTGTGGGCTCCTCACACCCACCCCTTAGCTCTAATGAAACATTTCATTTGTGCCTACTTTGGTTATGGAAATAACCCCTGAATGTGCTCTTTTAACCACTAGCATAAAATTAATCATGACATTTTATTACCACTGCATTCTAGGAGAAATAACATCTTAATAACTTAATAAATTTATTAAAAACTTATTAAGTTTTCCAATCCATTATTTAGCATATTTATTCATTTATTTTTGGACTTCAATCCCCTCAGCAATGCTCTGTAGTTTTCAGTGTGGAGTTTTTACACATTTGTTAAATTTATTCCTACATTTCTAATTTTGAAACTATTTTATAAGTGATAATTTTAAAACTTGGTTCTCAAGGCTTTATTTTATTTGCTACTCTATTAAAATGCCATTGATGTTTGTATATTGATGTTTTAATCCATCAAAGTTGCTGAACTATTTATAGTAATTTCTTCATAGATGGCTTTGCCTGCATTTTTAATACACACAATTGTCATTCTAAATCTACACTGAGTGGCCAGATTATTATGATCTCTGAACGCATAATAATCTGGCCACTCAGTGTACCTAATAAAAGAGTAAAATACTAATTGACCATACCTTCGTGACACCCACCAGCCAATCAGGAGTGAGTATGCAAATTAACCCAACAAAGATGGGCAGTGGAGGAAGGCGGTAAGGTGGCTCTGGCCAGAGCGAAGGTGGTGCCGGCAGCCAGGGAAAGGAAGGACCATTCTGGCATGAATATTCGTGCATCAGGCTTCTAGTATAAATATAATTTTATTATGCTTCTTATTTGTGTATTCCTTTCCTTTTTTAAAAAATATATTTTATTGATTTTTCACAGAAAGGAAGGGAGAGGGATAGAGAGTTAGAAACATCAATCAGCTGCCTCCTGCACACTTCCCACTGGGGATGTGCCCACAACCAAGGTACATGCCCTTGACAGAATCGAACCTCGGACTCTTCAGTCTGCAGGCTGACACTCTTTCCACTGAGCCAAACCAGTTAGGGCACCTTTTATTTTTAAATTTATCTCTCTCCCCCTCCCTTCCCTTCTTTTTCCTATTTTCCTCCTAACTGGGACCGGCAAGACAATATTATGTTGAAAGTGTACTTTTTTCTTTTCCACATAATAGAGGGAAATGATTTACTATTTTGTTAGTAAATATATTACCTGGAAGTTTTCTGTAAGTGTCCTTTGTCAGTTTGAGAAAAATTATTTCTATCCTAGTTTGTTGAAACTAGTTTTGAATTTTAACTAAATTGTTTTTCTAAATCTATTGATATAATCATGGTTTCCCTTTTATTATGTTATTGTAGTAAATTATGATGATCAATTTATGAATGTTAACCTAACCCTGCTTTTCTAGGATAAGACTCATTAATCATGATAATCTTTTAAAATATATTGCTAGATTTAATTTGCTAATATTTGTTTTAACAACCTTTGGAATGAAGGATATTAGTTTGAAATGTTCTTTTCACATCTTTTTCAAGATTACACTGGTCTCATAAAACAAATGTGGGTGTGTCTTTTTTCCCCTCTGTTTTCTGAAATATCTATGTATGTATATAAAAGCCTAAGCAACCAGCTGACCAGCCGGTAGCTATGACATGCAATGACCACCAGGGGGGCAGCTGCTCAACACACAGGCACAGAATAATGGAACAGACTGATGAATCTCAGAGGGAAGTGGGGAGGGTGGAGGGTGGGAAGAGATTAATCAAAGATCTTATATGCATACTAGAGGCCCGGTGCACAGATTCGTGCACTGGTGGGGGTCCCTTAGCCTGGCCTGCAGGGATCAGACCAAAACTAGCTCTCTGACATCCCCTGAAGGTTCCCCGATTGCGAGAGGGTGCAGGTCAGGCTGAGGGAGCCCACTGGTGCACAAATCCATGCACCAGGCATCTAGTATTATATAAGATTGGCATTTTCTTACTTAAATATTTAGAAGAATTTTTTTTAGGAGCATCTACCAATATTCCTTAACATATTTGTAATAGGTATTTTTAAATCATTGTCTAATTATTTTAATATCTGGTTTATCTGTAAGTCTGCTTCTTTAAGCTCTTTTTTATTTTGAAAATTGCAGTGGGTGTTGCTTTCCTGTTTTGTTTGTTTGCTTGACTAGTACTCTCTACTATTAAGTGCTGGACAATAGATAATACATTGTGGAGACTATGGATTATACTACTGCCCTGTTTGGAAGCAGTTAAATTACAGGTGGATCATTTTATCTAGTTCAGACTTGTCTTTCTGGCTTTTCAAGTGTGAATTTATTTCACATTTGCACTTAGTTGTTGCACAAAGTACTTATTACTATTTGGGGGTCCCAACTGAAAGCCTGGTTTAATTATTAAGGCGCAGGGATTGTAGTTGGGTCAGAACTCCATCTCTCTACATTCTGTGATCTTTGTGTGATCAGATACCTCTACTCCGCTGTCAGCCCTCCTCATCAGTTGTGTGTATTATGCCTGCGGAATCTCACCCTGCAGCCCCAGCATCAGTGGAGACAGACCCCTTCACAGAACCCATGGCTCTTTCACTATGGTTCCCTCCCCTTGTCAACACATTACACAAAGTTCAGCCATGGTAGCAGCCCCCAAATATCAGACTGTTTTACTCACCCAGGGAGAATTCCCCTTTCTGCTTCCATGTATCCTGCACTGGACATTGCCTACGGCAAAAAGCCAGGGTGAATAAATTATGCGGTTTTTCCCCTCAAGTATCTCAGCCTTACACCAACTTCTGACCAATGCCTAAACCTATTTGCTTCACATAACTGGCCCAGTTTTATAGTTGTTTAGGTACCAAGTTAAGTGAAATGCTAACTTCTTTGACAAAACTGGAACAAAAGTCCTACCTCCAACATTTTGGGTTTTTTAACCCATTCTTCAAATGTAGTCAAAGATCTGCCCAATATGCAAATCCAATCATGTCGTTACCATCCTAAAGTTATTAAATGGCTCCCTATTATCTTTGTTGTGAAATTTATATCTGTTATGTGCCTTTAAATTCCCTGAATCATATGATCTCTGCCTACAGGTCCATCCTAATTCTCACCATTCTCTGTCTTACAAACGTCTTTGTTCTAGCTTCCCTAAATTTTATTCCTCTTTCATTTATAGATCTTTACACATGCTAGTTACTCCTCTTGGGAAACTAATTTTCCTTCTTTTTCTTGATAGCTCCTATTAATTATGCAAAATAGCAGATTTAGCTGGGATTGCTTTCCCCACCTCTGGAATAGGATAGAGCCACGAGCTACAATGCCACCTAACCTCTTTGTAATTCTACCACTATATCACTGGTTCCATAGTTAGTGTTTGTTTAATCACTGTCTTCTCCACTCTGTTGTAACCTGGTGAACACAATGCCACACCTCTCTCATTTATTCCTATACTCCTAAAGCTTATTTTAACACCTGGCACCTGGTAGACATTCAACAAGTGCATCTTAAATAGGTGACTAGCTAGTTTGTGCATTTCTATGTGCCGTTTAGAGCATATGTCCTTACTATTTACCATGGGTGTAAATAACTAAAAGTTAGTTTTCAAAAATGTTTGAAAATATTTACTATTGTTCCAAATGACATTGTTCCAGGTGATATGAATGTTTGCAAGGTGAGGGTTTATTTCTTCATAAAAATAATCTCTAAAGGATCAGTCAATTCTCAAAGCATTGGAAAGAAATATAAAAAGATGCCAAAGAGTTGTTACAGGTAACATTGTGCTTTGTCAATGTTCAGGGCTCTAATTGCAGTTTGCTGCATAAACAATTTCCATAGTTGGAAAATCTCTTGATATTTTCTTTAGTTCTGTTGAAAGATTTCCTTTCAGAGCTGTAACATCCTTATTCACATACAATAGCTATTTTTAGGAATAAGGAGGTCAGAAGCACTAGGTTTCTTCATTCCTTCCCCATCATAGGTATAGAACTTACAATCCAGTTTAATAGCTTCATAAAAGAGTGACTCCTTCTCCCTTCCTCTAAATCCCCTCAAGACAGCCTGAAAAGCATTTTCCAGGTTTAATGCTCAAATAAAAAAGTGCACTTCAAGTTGAAATACTAGGAGATATCACCTATAATCTCTGGAACCAGGCTCTATTTTGAAAATCATGGGAAATCAAAGTTTCTTATAAGATAGGAAATACTCTGAGGGCAAAGATTTCACATAAGAAGGCACGCTTTTGATCTCTTGGAACAAAATTGACACTGGGCTAAGGCATGTCACTTATAGCAGAGTTGATTGGGTTTTAGGAAACATTGCCTTGAGTTTGACAGCCCAAGGGGGAAGAAAGCCCGCCTCTCTCAACTCCACAGTCAGCCACCATGAAGAGTGGCAGAATGTGTTTACCTTCTGTTACTTGGGAAATTGCAAAAGTGCCCAAGTGGAATTTTTTTATTCCAAGTGAGAAGAAACAAGCCCTTCCTCTTTTAGACATTTCTATTTCCTCTCCAAAGACCACAAGATGCCCAGAATAGTGATAAAAACACAAATTTCTATGCTGTCTCCTTTTAAAGCTTACAAAGATCAAGAAGGGAAAAAAATATGAGAAGACTTACTAAGAAAAAAACAAACATACAGGAGCTGTTTGGATTCTCTCAGTTCCAGGCAATATAAAATGTGGGGTAGGGTTGGGGCGTAGGCACTGCTCTGATGGCCACACGTCCTCAGAAATCTGGCCCTTCCTGCCCAGAAAAGGAGCAGCAGTTCTGTCAGAGGCACAGCAATTGCAAGAATAGCACAAACTAAGGCCATGTTCTGGTGCAGTGGTCGCCAGCCGCAGTTTGCCGCTCTGTTGACTAATGAGTTTGCCGACCACTGGACTAGGCTAAATGTAACCGTGTAGTTGGAAGCTGTGAGGATTAGGCAATTGTGGCATACTGTGTGCAAAGAGGTAAAGGGTAGTATATGACAGTGGTCGGCAAACTCATTAGTCACCAGAGCGGACCATTGTTCTGGTGTTTCAAAACCTTTTCAGGCAGGACCAGCTTATAACAGCAATGGATCCATAGAAGAGAGCCCAGATCCCAATTGTGTTGAGACTTTGGCTCACCCAAGCACATCACAGGTTGGCAAACATTCAGGTGCTGGGCTCATTGGGCAAAATTACTAACAGGTTCTTCTAGCAAAAGTGATAGATTGGACACACATGTTTATCTCTATGTCCCTCCTAAGTGCTGTGAAAAGGGTGGAAATCAATCCCCTAAAATACAAAAAGAAATGAAGAGGTGCTGAAAGATACCCAATTTTGAAACTGGAGATATAATAGGTCATATATAAAATATCTTGACTCAACAGGCCAAATATAAAATAATAATAAGAGGATGCAAAGAGTTAAACCCAAAACAAGTCAATTCACATTACAGAATACCAGCGTTTAGAATCTGGAGACACCAATGAGTCCTAAAAGTGAGGGCTTTGTTGGGGATAAAAACCTGGCAAAGGGGCAGGGAATTCTGGACGTTTCCACACTACACAAAACAGTGTTTGGCTCCTAGCAGGCACTTGGTAACTATTTATTAAAGAAATAGTTTAATGAAGTCAAGTCGGCCTAAAAACAACTAGACCTCTATCATGTGCTAGGACAATGGGTTTAATTATTGAGGAGGTGTAACAGAGGGAGTCTGGGTTTAGAGACACCAGATACAGCAGAAGATGGGGATAGAGGCACAATAAAAGTCTATACAGTACATATATATATCAGGGGGACCTGAAGTCCCCTTCTTATTGGGCCCAGAACCCTGATCCCAGCTTTATATTCACTAGGAATAATATTAGAGGATTCTTCTCTGAGAAAACAATCCTAACAGGAGAGACTTACAGATACTGACAGGAGAGTTCCTAACTGAACTGCATAGTCACATATTCTCACAATGAATCCTACCAAACAGCCTCCATTCTGTCTCCCTGCCTCTCTCTCCCCTCTCTCATCCTTTTGTATATATGTACGCATGTGCTATGGGTGTTATAGATCACCAATCAGTTGAGGAAAGTCCCTAAGATAACATACAAAGATCAAAATCATAAAAGAGAGAAAACATAAATCTTGGAAAAGAGACACAATATGGAAGGCTGAATAGAATTAGGAGGGGGGAAGCTATGTTATGCTCAGAGAGGTAAGTGAAGGTACTGTTTCCATGAAGGAACATAGTTACAAAAAAAGTGGAACATTTAGAGAACAAGTGCTCTTGGAAAAAAATAATAAATATGACAAAGAAAAGGAAAAATTCAGAAGTCTTGGAAAATAAAGCTGAGTAAAGAGCAATACAAAGAAATAGAAACTTCAAGAAAACAGAATTCAAAAGTTGACCCAGGAGGTCTAATCTACACTAATAAAAGAGAAATATGCAAATTGACCATCACTTCATGACACCCACCAGCCAATCAGGAGTTAGTATGCAAATTAACCCAACAAAGATGGTGGCGGCCCCACCCTCCAGCCACTCGGGGCCTCTGGGCAGCACACATGCAGGCGCAGAGTGGCCGGGTGGGGTGGGATGCCTGCTATGAGGGGGAGTGGGGGGGGGCAGAGGGAGCTATAGTAGCGGCATTCCAGCTGGTGTAAAGACTGAAGGCTCCAGCTGGAGCGAAGACAGAAGGCGGCAGCCGGAACCAAGGCTTGGGTCCTGGGTGCCAGAGGAAAACCGGTGCCGGCAGCCAGGGGAAGGAAGGCCTATTGCACAAATCTTTGTGCAATGGGCTTCTAGTTTACATATAAAAGAAGATCTAGAAAAATAGAGAGGAAAAACACAAGACAAAATTTAGGGAATACGATTGTTGAAGAAAAGTTTTTAAAAATATATACCATGTTCTTTGCAAAATTAATTAAGAATGAATCATATTGAGATACAGAAACATGTAACTTCAGAACCCTGGGTACAAAGAGATGAACCTATACAGTTTAAGAGAAAATAATAGGTCATATATAAAATATCAGGAGTTAGAATTGTGCCAGAATTCTCCAAAGGAAACAGAAACAAACAAGCAAGTATTTACACTGGAAACTAGGAAACAACAGAACATTGCTTTCAAAATTTGAGGGAAAATTATTTTCAAACTGGAAGTTCTTTTTCAGCCAGGTTATCACCTCTCAAACAAACAAAAATACCCAAACACCTTTTTTCTTTGGAGGGTTCAAAACAATTTATTCCCCAAATCAAAGCTTAACCCAAGAAAATACAGGACACAGAATTCAGGTGATAGAACACTGTGAAAGAGTGTAGAAATTTTCCAGGAAGATAGCTGGGCAGTCTTCCCAAATGTGAGTGGGAGAATAGGGGTTGTTTCAAAAGCAAAAGAAATGATCAAAATAGATAACCTCCTCTGTTTGAATGTACTGAGAGGAGATTTCAGATGTCTGAGAGCTTAGCGATGATTTACTGATAAGTATATAGAAACTTAAGTAAATTTTAAAAGGAGATCATTATTAAGTCAATGATAAGCAAAATTTGTGCAAGAAATAAAATAGTATACCATCCATGTCTTCTAGAGCCATAAATATGTCTCATATGCAAATAATTAAATAATTGTAATGCTGCACACACTGACAATTGATTAAGCCATGTGTGAAATAACTCCATTAGGTGGGGAGGGAATGTGTGCCTGTGTTTGGGAGGAGAATTGAAGAAGCTAAATCCTCATCTTGCACAGTAGAAAAGAAATAGACAGTATATAACATTGACTAAAACATGTTCACAGACATGCCTTGTAGAAATAAGGAGATAAGTAAGATAGGCATGGTTTACAATGTTAAAAGTGGTTTCCTCTGAGGAACAGGAATTTGCATGGGTTGCAAAAGACTATGAAAAGAACTGCTGATCCTAATTATGAGCCTTGTAGAACTATTTAATCTGTTACACTCCATGAAAGTATGTCTTTGGTAAAAAAATAAAACTGAATTTAAAGAGTTCATCGATCCTTTTGACAGAAATCCTAAAAAACTATATTAAGCATACCTCTGTTGCCTAAATTCAATTTTTTTCATTGTTATCTGTATACCAGCAAACTTTTTAGCTAAGGCTGAAATAATTCAGTAACACAGGAAATGTCCCAAAGGCTCCTGACCAAGACATGGCATGAGTGTATACACTTTCTGTATATTCTTGGGGAAAAATCTTAGAAAGATAAACAAGAATTCATAAACCTGATCTGAAAGAAGAACTGTGATCCTGAGATTCAAGGGGGCTTGTGCATGGTTTGAGTTTCTTTGTTTAGGTGCTTATTTTAGCTTTTTAATTTAAACAAGGCTCTAATTTTAAAAAATAAGATTATAGGAAGTTTAAGAAAAAGAATAATGCACCCAAAAGTACATGACCACATTTGTTTCTTTCCCTCCCATGATAACCCACTTAATACATACTTTGGTCCAATTAGAAATCTATTAAAGATCATGTTTGAAGGATATGTTTGTAGCTAATGCCCAGAATAACAAAGTTGAAAGGAAAATTTTTAAATTCACCAAATCAGGTGCATTTCCTCTTTATTCCACTTCTTAATCCCCTGAAGACATGTTTGTATATTTGTTTATAATATTGTAATCTAATTTTTTGCTCACTGTTCCAAAATCCGTTGCTGCACATTCTCCCTATTACAACAGGTCTATGTAATGTTTTATTTTGTGGATGCGCAGTGTCTTCTTGAACCATTCCCCTAACACAAATGGACTTTAAAAAAAAACAACAATCTGTTCAGTGATATCACTGCAGTTCGTGTTCCATATTCTGACGGTTTACCAGTAGGTGGTGCTGGATAGTAGCAGTAACTAATGTAGTTTTAGAACATTGCTGTGCTCTAATAACATATAGGGTGTCCCCCCAAAATGAATACAAACACTTTGAATAATGATAAAGGCAGTGTTTATTGAAATACATTTCATTTTCAAAACTGAGCTATCAACTGTTAAAGTGTGCACACGTTTTTGGGGGACACCCTGTACTTTCTGTAGAGTAAGGGCACTGAGCCGAGTCAGGAAAGCAGTTTGACCTGTGATCTGAGAAGTGAGCATGGATTTTCCAGGATTCCATCATATTCTCTTGTATTCTTCCCCATGTGAGCAATTCCAAACATAGAATTAGGTTATTGGCTATGGTCCTGAGAGAGAGAAGGGAGAGTCAAGCAAGGGCACCATCTCTTGACAAAGCACCTGTCTCAGGCTTCACCACAATCCTCTCTCTACCGGGCTCCATGGCTCAGCCTTTCAAACATCAAGCTTTGTGACAATCCTGCCCTAAGTCCTTCCCATGGGTCACCCCAAAATATGTCTCTCAACAACTATATCAGATCTGTACTTTTATTCACCTGTACAGATGAGGAAACAGGCCTGTAGCTGTTAAATGTCCCATTCAACTTTCTACAACTCACATGCTGTAAAAGAAAGAGTCCAGCGTTTGTAGCCAGAGAGGCACAGGTTTGATTTCTGGCCTCACCGACTAACTTCATTTCCAGCAAGCATTTAACATCACCAGACAATTGTTTACTGACCTGTAAAATGGGAACAATAACGGATGTCTCCCCAAGTTATTCTAATATCAAATGAGAATACATATGTATGATTCTTAACACATTTTCAGGCATAACAACAGTTCCAATGCAAAGCAAAAACTAATTAATATTCTTCTTCTCCCTCTCTGACTCATATGTCTTCCAGACTCACTTGCCTTTCTAATTTAATTTAATTTGCTTGCCCTTCTTTCTAATTTAAGATTCAGATGTTTTACCCTTATACCACCCTTAAATTTTCTACTACTTTAATCTGCCATACAGCATAACCTTACTCTCTCTGGATTAATTGCCACTTGCCAGGAGAAAGCAGACATAGTCATTTCAATCACAGGTTATTTATGTTCCACAGTGTCCCATATTCTCCAAGGATTAGCATTTAGGGGGAGGCAATGTGTCCTGTGCATTGTCCTGCCCTCTAAACCCTGACTAGCTTTCTATCTGTACTGGCTGTTTCAAGGTGAATGGTATGGCCACTGTTTTTGTTTTTTTTTGTTGTTTTTTGTGTGTGTGTGTGTGTGTGGGTAAGGGAAAGGTAACTTTTTCAGCTATTTCTTCTCAAAGGAGTTGCTCTTAATGTGATATTTACAGAATGTTTCCTTAACTTAAGACACCCTTCCCCCCGCCCCCCGCTTTAGTGCTGGCATCTTTCAGGTGATAGTAGGAGGCTCATTGGCATCATTTATCATGTCTGTTTTCGCATCACTGGATCATACCAACGCACTGTAGGTTAATCTTTTCAAAATGTTTAATCAGGATATGTGGCCATTAGCTATCTCAACTCATTCACTTCTTGGAATCCAGTTTCTTTAAAAAATATATATTTATAATGGCCTATGTGTAGTTGGCAATTAGCCAACTTATTGGCAAATAAACACCTTATAGTAAGGTACTTTATAGCTACATTCTGAAGAATAAAAAGGTACTGTATTTTCTTCTTTCTCCTGTAAGTCCCCAAGGACCAGGCCCTGGCTTCTGCCTCATACAACTGCCTTATGCAACTTCAATGGGCTTTGAAACTGTGTATCTTTAGAAAACTTTTGAATAGATTTAATTTGAACATATTGGGCCAATTATTGGTAATTTTGCTTATTCATCTGTGCATACTGGTAGTTTAAATGCTGACCACTTATCATCAAATAGTTGGACATATAAAATATTTCCAACTAGTTCTGTATGAAAATGGCCAGTATTTTTACAAAATTAACTAAAATTTTATTTATAATCGAGCAGCCTTTCCAGCATGCTAAACTGCGGATATTCACTAGACCAAGATGGCTTGGCATCCTAAGCATCAAGAAACAACGTGCAGTTGTGGTTGCCCAAACGTTGCCAGTGATGTTTAAGAATCATGGGAAATGGCGGGAGTCCTACCAAACTGAATACTACCATATTCTGCAGAGAAATAGATGCTGATTCTGCAAACTACAGATTAGATAGCTAGATGGCATAGCCTACTGAATTTCTATACCAAGGAAGTTTAAAAAAATGGCCTTGGCTGGTGTGGCTCAGTTGGTTGAGTGTTGCCCCAAGCACCAAAGGGTTGCCAGCTGAAGGGCGGTGAGGGCAGTCAAGGTTGTTAGGGCACATGTCCATGTTGCAGGCTCGATCCCTAGTAGGGGATGTACAGGGAGCAGCTGATCCATGTTTCTCTCTCACATCAATGTTTCTCTCTCTCTCCCGCTCTCTCTGAAGTCTATAAAAACAATTTTTTCAAAAAAGATGTTTTTATCTCAGTTGAAATAATGCTAAGCTATTGGAATGGGCTTTAAGGCAATACATTTAAATTTCCTACCCCTTCTTCTAGAAAAACTGTCATAATAGTCTCAATGATGAAATTGATGTCATGAGAAGAGACCCCTCCACCTTCCATAAAACTTCATGGGCCTATGACTATATGCATTAGCATATACTCATGTGCATATGAGCACACACACAGAGAAATAGGTGTTTTTTGAGTGGTATTTACAACTTTGCTTAAATTAGTTTTAGAGACCAAATCATGATGATGTGCTAGCTATGGTTTTAGAACCTTTCATTAATCAGAGAATTTAGAGTTACATGTTAGCTTCGTCACCTGAATTAAAAAAAAACTAATAAATCAATTCCACTCCAGGTTTTGAGTCCATCATTTTGAGTAACAGTGATTACAGAAAATTATGGGTTTATGTCTTGTCTTAGAATCTCGTAAGTCACAAGTACAATACACTTAAGGCACTTTGAGGCCTCTCAAGTAAAACATATGAAGCTATTACTCATCACAGTCTGTGAAGCAGCTATATTGTGACCTTTAGTGGTAATTTTGTAAATATTTCAAATTTTTACTTTTAAGAAAATTAATTTTACTCAAGGCATGTGATATATACATATATACACACAGACACATGTCCTACACCTATATACTTACCTGATGTTTTCTTTAAAAGAGGCATTATGGCAATTGACATTTATGCAAAACTGCAGAATAAAACAAAGCTAAGTTGCCATCAGTTCATTTTCTCCTAAAGTTGTATTTTAATGGTTTTTAATACCCCTATGAATTATGTTCATCTGCAGGCCAATTTGTTTTACTTTAATAGTGTTTGGTTTCTTTTCATCCCTTTTAAATCACCCAATTTAAATTTATGAAAACTTCTTGATGTAAAGAATGTATCTAGGTGTCAGGAATATCAGGATTCTAATCCTGGTTGCCAACCCATTGCTCATGAAGGCTGTGACCTTGATCAGACACATGCCCTCTGCTGCTCAGTCCTCATCAATAAAACAAGGCCATTGGACGAGTGGTTCACTGAGGCCTTTCCAGCACATTCTCTATCTATGTGTGTTTAAACAAGAAATAATTTAGGATTTGACTGACAACTAGGTCAACATTATGTACTAAGGACATGAAAAGCATTTAAAAGCCTCTGCTGTGAATTTAGATATCTCAAATAAAGCTCCCCAGACACACATTCTAAATCAAGGATTCATAAAAAAGTGATTTATTAGAAAACTAGTATAAAAAAGTGGCATGAGAAAGGTATAAATGGAAATCAAGGAAGAGTGTAGAACTAAATAACAGGGTATGGTAACTTTGGCTCAATTCCACACATGAGCACTGGAGACAGAGTCTTAATCAGAGACAAGGGAGATGGAATATTCACACTCCATTGCCCCAAACTCATCAGACCTTGATTCAGAGTTTGTACCCCAGAGGGTTATACATCTCAGGCATCCAGGACCTGAGCATCTCTACTAGCCTAAGGGCAACCTTCACCAGGAGATGCAGAAGGAAGCTGGCTGCTTGGAGTGAAAGCACTCAGGGAACAGAAATGTAGCAAAAAAGTAAAGGGAACCAGAGGGCAATGAGTGGAGGATGCAAAAGTCAGCAGGGTCAGCTTCCACCTCCACCCATTCCAAAATACATAAGCAAGCATGTCTTTATTATTTACCTATGTGATTTTCATCAATGAAACTAGGTTTTCTACAGCTGACATTCAAATCATGGATCTGGCCTGTGAAATAGCTATTGGGAAATTCCAATAGTTGATATATTGTGGTCTTTGCAAAAGAGGAAAGCATATTGCTAATAAACAGCTATTAGCCACATATTTTAGGCCAAGTGGAGACTATTACTCACTCTGGGAGTTACTGAACTTTGAATTATCTACATCTTATTTACTCACTTTGGCAGGCTATTATTTTAGAAAACATTTGGCATAATCTTCATATACATGAACGTCTTTTCTTCTCTTTGTTAAAGGAAGTTTGAGACAATCCAACACTTATATTGATCTAGATAATTTTCCACTTATTACTGAACCCAAATATGATTATAAATCAGGCAGTTTGGGGGAAACAACATGATTCTGGAGAAATTTTCCAATGGGCCTGAGCTAATAAGACTCAAACATATTGAATTTAGGAAACCTGAGCTAAAAATATGAATCTGCAGCAATAAACTTTCCCCACCCCAAATTTTATGAAGCCCATATTTACGCCGTATTCATTTTTAAAAATACATTTAATTCTATAAACTTGAAACTGAATCTATAGCTTTATACCATTTCAAAACCTATAATTACTATATTAATGAATGAGACATTTTTAATAATAATTGACTCACAAATAATCATAAATTATGTAAAATCAATACCAATTTACACTTGCTTGGATTGACTCCTTCTCCACTTTTCTCTATGACTCACATAAACTATCATCATTACCTGTGTTTGTTTTGTTTTTAACACCTTGAAGACTCTATGTGCAACATAAAATAGTAGAATAAACCAGATAAGAGCAACAGCCTATATTTTCCACACTTCATTAGTACCCTAATAATAATTCACACATGTTATTAGAATTTGAACCTAAGTTAATTAACAAAAAATATTTCAAGGTTACACTGTTGTCCTTTGCATCTGCCACTGATTGTTATCTGCAAATAAACACATGCAAACCAAGGACAAATCACAATAAATCTAAGTAGACAGGTACAAGCATATTGGACTATGAATGTGGCATGTCTCTTTGCTTAAATGTCATCCACAAATCCTAGAGATATGTGCTTGGATTTAATATTATTGGATTTGCCATTTCCGTACAGTTTAATGTGTGAATAACTACAATTACATATGATTCTACTATCCCAGCTACACAAATTCATTTATTAAGCTATTAGAATCTATGTAAAATAGGAATTGGAAAACATCTGGCAATGTTAGTTGTATATCTGGCTAAGTAATTATGTTCTGGTAATCATTTTCAAATGGTCCTGGTGAGGTGAGATTGGAAATGCTGACACAATTTAAACTTTTAAATGGGTGACCCAGACGTGGTCTCTTTTCACCACCTCTCCCATCTAGTTTGTTTTTGCTTGGTTTTCTTATTGCCGTTCTCTCTATGCTTCAACGGTGCTGTGGGCTAAATGGCGCCTCCCTAAAAAATTCACCTGTTGAAATCCTACCACCCTGTATTTCAGAATGTGACTATATTTTTAGAAACAGGAGTTTTAAAGAGTTAACTGCGTTAAAATTAGCTCACATGGGTAGGACCAAATTCAATATGCTAACATATTACTTGTCAGAACATGCACATGGCTAATTTTATAGAAGACAGAAATGTAGTTTTTAGTCAGCTTGGCATATGTCCAGCTAAAAAGTGAAGGTTGTAGTCTAAGGGAAAAAAGGAAGAGCAGATATTAATTTACACAGGTATTAGGTTCAACGCTTCTGTATGTTCAGACCAAAATCTGGGTGAAGTGCTAGGCTAGGGCTTTTTCTTAGTTTGGGATTTCTTCAAAGGGTTACATTTCAGAAAGAAGGAGCCACTGGTGGATAAGTGTCCAAAATTGTTTTGCTGTAATGTATTTCTTAAATTCTCATCAAATCTTCAGAGATGAAGGACACGGACTTGTTTGTGCAATGTTTTTGAATTGTTGCAGTCCCTTCTGATCCCTGGGGAATAGGTTCCAGGGCCCAAGCCCCAGTGAATGCCTGAAACCATGGATAGTACTAAACCCTACACTATTTTCCCCTACACATGCATACACTTTACAGCTTCTCTTTGACATTTCTGAATTGCCAGCATCGTTATCGTGCTTTAGCACCATTGTCAAGTAAAAGAAGTGTTACTTGAACCCAAGCCCTGCAACACTGCAGCAGTCAATTCAATAACCCAGATCGTCATTCAAGTGACTTATGGGCAGGTAGCGTATGCAGAATGAATATGCTGAACAAAGAGATGATTCACATCATGGGTGGGACAGAGTGGGATGATGCAAGATTTCATAACGCTACCCAGAAGGGTACACAGTTTAAAACTTATGGATTGTTTATTTGTGGGATTTTCCATTTAATATTTTTAGACCATGTTTGACGGCAGGTAACTTAAACAGCAGGAAAGCAAAACAACAGATAAGGTGGGACTGCTATACTTCTACATAGGGGTAGAAAGGTACAAAAATGGTTATAAATTCTGAATCATCAGTGTAACTAATGCTTCAACTGCTTACAGACAACAGATGTCTCTGTTTTGGATTAAAACAGACATATAAGGCTTGTCAAGGACATAAACATTCGATTAAAGAGAGGAAATTTAAAAAAATATGAACACCAGACAACAGTATAAATTCTTTGAACAAAAAGGAAGCATAGTGCACACAAGGGCCTTAGAAGTGATAAAAAGAAGCAAGAATTGAATCTGCTGGAACATTGTTATAGCTCAAAGAACCTCTTCCTTTGGTGTCCAAGCAGTACATTTGTGTCAAGGGAATCCAATGGCAAAACATGAGAAACAGAAATCATGTCCAAATGAGCAGCACGTCAGCACAAGGTGGGATGGGGGCACAGAGTGAGAAAGGACATTCAGCACAGTCAAGGTAAAGCTGGAACAGGGGTGGAATTAAGAGAAATAAATGAAACAAGGAGTCAAGGAAATCTGAAATAAAAAGTGAGCCTTGACCATGATTTCCAGAGGGACAGGAAGAGGGTGACGAGGGCCCTGAGGGTCAGCCTGCACATATTTAGTCAGTTATAATAAGGGAAAATCGCTTCCTCATTACCAGGCTGGGAATGATGTTGATCATCTTTTCCCCCCATTTCAGATAACTGCATAGAAGGTATAATTGGTTTGAGGAAGCATGGGCTGCACAGTTCAGAGCCTTGCTCAATGGGAAAACCCTAGAGGCATGTGCCAAGCGGGATGATAATGACAGCTGTGCCCATCAAATCATGCAGCCAGCCTTTCAGAGGAGATAGGGGTCAACCCCAGAGACCAGGCGGGTTATGTCTCGGTTTCCCAGGAGAGGAGTAGGAGCTCCTTTCCTGAATTGGCTGTAAAAATGACAAGTTTATTTAACAGGTATGGACAAGGTGGTTATAATATATAGTTGGATATTTTTAAAGATAATTTTATTAGGAAAATGACTCCTGGGTTCTGGACATTGTATTTAATAGGAATTTCACTAGTTTGATATAAACATCTTATTTTCTGATCTATTCTTATTGTAGGAACCAAGAATCAAAATGGGGCTTCTTTTCTTTCCACAAATGTCTAAAAATTGTAGGTAAAAACATAGACAGGGGAAGGTCTTAAGCATAAAACCCAAGGCCTTTGGTATTTCAAGTTATCTGTTGATTATTAAGAGGTCACCAATAGGCTAATGTTAGAAAAATATTTGCATCATAAAGAAACAAGTTCATAAAGAGAGACACCTCCTTTTGGCTTTATGATGATCTATATAAATTGTTTAAGTCACAAATTAGTTTATATGACGTGCTTCTGATGTTTTACAAAGGAAATGCCAGACACACATATAAGATTCTGATAGAAACCGTATTTACACTCAGAAATTTGGACCTAAGTTAGCAATCTTACAGAAGCTGGCTTGATCCCAATGAGTTGTCTTGCCAGATCATGCTAACAGCTGAACCATCCGGAAAAGAGTCACAGGAAAAATATTTCACCTTTTAAAGGTGATAATATAATCCATATGTCTCTAAGTTATGTAACACCTTTGCTCTAAAGGTGAAACTCAGCACTGAATCCCAGGGGTCATGTGTGCCTGTCTACACTGTATAGGGTTATATATCACTTTTCCTTTTAACAGCACAGACTAGCCATTGTAGGTCCCAAATGCTCAACACTAATGCTGCTGGATTTAGTAAACTCCACAGAACTCAGTAAAGAAAAAAAATCATATGCAGAAATCTGTTATGGTCCCTAAACATTTGGAAAATAATAAACTTCGGTTTATGTGGCTTTCCAGTAAGCTTAAAATTATAGGCATCTGACCTGTTAATGACTGCTCCCTTTCTCAGCAGGCACCCTAAACTGGATATACTGTCTCCTTACCCTTGCTTTCCATATCACAGAATATTTCAGTGCTTAAAAAATGAGTAGTGATTTGCTACAATCTAACTTGTTTGTTTATAATCCTCAGATGAATACATAGAACTCTGAAGTGATTTGGGAATACCAAAATTGTTCCAGGTAATTAGGTAAAGGAGATAATCTTTTTAAATATCCCTCTTTGATTAAAGTAAGGGCTTAAGGAATGCCCTTGTTCCTCCGCACAGACATGTATGAAGGCCTACTTTGGCTGCACACATCGACAGTCTGCAAACTGTGTGGGGAGCCCCAGGACAGGTTCTTTTCTGGGTGGGATTTATAACCTGCTGCAGGAGATGGGAATGCATGCAAAGGGAGATGACAATGATGAACAACATTTGTGAGGGATCCAACAAGACATGCAGGAATCCACAGGAAAATGAGAGCAATGGTGGAGCTGGGATCCACAAAGGTCTCAGAGAGTGACTCCAATTCAACACTAGTCTTAAAGTAACGTAGGGCTTTGACAGAAAGTTGATCAGAAAGGTGGCAATGTCAAGGAGATCTGAGGTAAGCAGAAGAATGGGAGCTACCAGCCATATTCAAGGACTGGTGAAGACTTATTCTTGAGATGGTTCCTAGGACAAGGTTTTGGGGATTTGAGAACATTTATTTAAAAATTATATACCTTTTGAGGTGCTTCAAATATTCTTAAAAAGAAGGGATGTCACCTGCGTTTATGGGTTGGGAAGATGGAAGCGGCTTCTGAAGGAGCTGCAATACACTGTGCCCAGCACAGAACATGAGGTAGGATGTATTCGAGTAGGCAGAAACCTGGCTAACAACGGCAGGAAGGTTATGAGAATAAGGGAGAGGACACCAATCAAATTGATCCTTAAGAACGTTCCTCACCCGGAAAAAAAAAGAAGAAAAGAAAAGAAACATACTAGGTTTTTTATCCTTGTTTTTATCTTTTAAGTGTGAAACATAATGTGAAAATCAGCACATGGCTTGTCATTCTAGAGCAGGGGTTGGCAATCTACAGCTGTATGAATCAAATCCAGCCCATCACCTACTTTTGTAAATAAAGTTTTATTAAAACATACCCACACCTACTCATTTACCTACGATCTATGGCTGATTCTGTGTTACAATAATAGCATGAAGTAGTTGCAACAGAACCTGTATGGACTGCAAACTCTATATGTGATCTGGACATTTATACAACTTGCTGTCCCCTTTTCAAAAGCACGGTAGAAACCACTACATCTTTTAATCTTTAAATGCCTAGTTTTGGGCGTCTAACATTCGCTAATGAAAAAACAAACAAACAAACCAGAGCAGGGATCTTTGGAGGAGTGGTTGATTCTAGGGCTGTGGCAAGAAAATATGAGGTGAGCCTGGGGCATCCTGTGGTGGCCATCGAGGAGGAAGTACCCCAAAAAGGATGGCGCCAGGTCAGAGAGCACAGGAGCTGATTGGAAAGAGCTCTGAGTGATCAAAGCTAGAACAATTTGAGTCACAAAATAAGTACTGACAGTATTGGGTTATAATGCAGAGAATAAAAAAATGTTCAAGTCACGAATGAGTCCATACTAATATAAATAATTAAACATAGAGGAAATAGGAGAAATAGAAAACCACCATTAGAACACCACAATCATAATTGTTGTAAGAAAGATCGACCAGTGAATGCTGACATTAATGAATGAAAATTTTGAAGAGAAACAGCATATTTGCAGAGTCTCAAAGTACCTCCCCTATTTATTAATATAAAATGGGAAAAATCATAAAAGTACAGAAACGGACCAGACATCACCTTAACCAAGTGATCAAGGTTAACATCACCAATATAAAGACATATGGACATAATTCACTTCATTGATAAAATGCACTGAGAAAGGCATGCCACCTCTGTGGTATTTTTTTCTTAAAAATGCAACCTCAATCTAATAATAAGAAAATATCAGACAAATCCAGAATGAGTGATATTCTCTAAAATAAGTAACAAGTACTCTTCAAAAATGTCAAGGTAATGATAGAAAAAGAAAGAGAGATGAACTCTCACAGATTGGAAGATACTAAGGAGACATGAAAATGCATGCAATGTGGGATCCGGTTTGTATCCTGGGACAGAAAAAGGCCATAGTGGAAAACTGGTAAATATGAATAGAATCTTTAGTAAATTAACAATACAATGCTACTTTCTTAGTTTTGATCCTTGTGCTATCTGGGTAAAAGTTATGAAAGAACCCTCTGGATTAGTTTTGCAAATTATCTATAAGTTTTAAAAATTATTAAAAAAAAAATGTTAAAAAGTGTTTAAAAAAAGAATAGTTTTCTATATAACCAAAATGTTGGCTTTACTGTAGGAATTAAATAAGATACTGCAGAAAGTAAAATTAAGTCTCTTCCTTACAAGATACATTTTTTAAAAATTCAGGTTTATGAAAAGCCTAAAGGTGAAAATATTTTAAATTAAAAGGCAAAGACCACCGAAGTAAAAATAACACACTTTGCTAAATCAAAAATGCTAACTTCTTAATCAAAAGAACTATAAATACTGTTTAAAATCAGACATATTGGGAGAAGACAATGACAATTAATTGAAGTAAGAAAAAATTAAAGTTAAGGATATGTAAATAATTCAGGAGGCTCTAGAGGTTGAATGGAAGTAAGATTATATCTTTATAATCACCAGGCTCTAAGTAAAATGTAAGCATTTTCTTTTACAATTAATGTGGGCTATAAACCAGAGTGGCATGAGTGATACCTGAGACTGTCAAGATTACAGTTTATCAATGTTTTTCATGTAACATCATAGTTGTTGCAAACATCTAGAGATACTATTTACTCTTATCATGTCCTCCAAATTATAGTATAGATTCACTACTAAGATATTATTTAAGGAATTAATAAAAATCAAGGGTTACTATATTATAATCTGTGTGTGTGGTTTTTATTGTAGCTATGCTTTAATATAACTGTCTTCCTTTGTAATCCTATGTATTTTATTAAGGAAATTTTCAAATTTACCTCATAAAGGAGTCCATTAGCTTTAGCAGGCTTCCAAAGGCATGTATGGAATAACAGAGGTTAAGAATCACTATACTATTTTGATATAAATAGGATGGTATAAATAGCGGTGAGGAAAAAAACAGCTAGTGTCAAAATGATGTATGTACAATATGGCATGATTTTTATGAAAAACACACAAAATAATAGCATATATTTTTCATGAAATCATATTCATGCATAAAAATCTATAAATATAACTGTAAAGAGATATAATAAATTCATAATAAATTTTGCCTCTAGGAATGGGGGAGGTGAATAGGATGACAGAAGGTGAATAAAAACAGACAATATTTAATTACAATATTTTATTTTTTATTTAAAAGCGAAAGAAACATGATATCATTTTATACATCCGTAAATTCTGGGTAATACATACACTAATGGTTGTGTTTCTAATTTTTTTAAATTTCTCAAAATAAAATTTTAACCAATTTTTAGAAATTAATTCAATATAAGACATGGCCTTAAAGTATTTTGCACCGTGCTTAATATATAATAAACATTTCATAACTTTTAGAAATTTCTATTATTACTATTTAAAATAATTGTTTCAAAAACAAAAAGTAGAAATGTCTGACCTCACAGGTTGGAAAACCACATGAGTAAGAAGGAGCATGTCAAATTAATGAGATGTTGTCAACATCTGTAAATTACAGCAATCCTCCATACTGGAAGTATTTCCATGCACTGTGTCTTTCCTGTTCATGACTCAGAACATAATGCCCTGAATTGGTTGTACAGAAAAAGGCAGCCCTGGGAGACCCGGAAGCCCAGGGCAGACCTTGGTGATCTGAGGCTTACTAGGTTAACTGGGCTTCTTATCAATTGCATGCAGGGTCAGTGCTCGTCCAGCCTACTGAATGGCATCTCGCTGAACCATCCAACAGGCCACCCAACCAAACAGCAAGGGCTCTGGCTGAGCACTGAGGATCCTTTTTCACAGATGTTTCTAAGAAAGAGAAAATAAATTAGGGAAGACCTTGTATGAAAAGCAGTTGGCTTGGGGCAGAAGGTAGACACATTCCAGTGTGTTAGTGAAGTTCTGAAAAATAGTCACTCCATCTTTCTTTTTCTTTTCTTTTTTTTCTTCAAGAGACATACCAAAGAAGAGGCTTTTGTAATTAAATATGATAAAAAATACTATATAATTTATTCTCCTCTTGGAGAGTCATAATATACATATATATTAGAATATTAAAGGCTCTGAGGAGTACTATTTCCTTTTTCAACCCAGCATCTCCCAAACTGATTATGAACATCTCATAGAACTTATATTCATTTTGGAAACACTTTTCTAATCTTTCAAAAAAATAAAAACATCTTTAGCTATTTTTAATAGGGGAGGAAAATTTCACAAACATCCAGTTTACACTTGAAGCATGACATTAAAAGATGATTACAAATATGTTAGAGCACATAAAGCTGGATGAATTTCCAAGGCAGCAGGTTATCTTAGAGGTCTGATCGCTGTCAAAAGTCTCTTTATGGTTTATGGTCCTGTCTGAAACCCTCAGTTCTCCCATATGTACATATATGGTACTCTTCCCTTCCCAGTTAATTGTGCCATAAATAATTTCTTCTTATCTGCATATCGATTACAAGGTAATGAATGCCACTTCATATTATGTGAAATACAAATCAAGCCCTAGACCCCATGAGATAATATTCTTGGCCAAACTCCCAGGCCCTGTACTTGGGATGAACTTCAATTGAGTCTCCAGGGTTAGTGAGTGTTATGTTTCTAAGTGATATGTTTATTTTATGCCACATTTGCAAGCTGCCTTTCCCTCAAATGTACCATTACGGATTATATTGAGATTTTTTAAGGTGTTCGATTCACTTTATTTTTGTAAATGTTCTTTATTCAAATTTATCTCAATGTAGAATTTGTTCAAACCTCATCACCCTAGAGAGCTTTGAGGTTACTCTTTCCCTACAGGGGGTTTACAGAAAAAAATAGCAGCTAAAATTCACAGTTGTCAAAGGCATATTTTCTTCTTCCTAATATTTAACATGCTTGCTCCAATGAAAATAATGCATATGCACCAAAGGAAACCTCTGGTTCATTGACTTTAGTCTTTTTATAATGCCACATACCTGTGCCAATGCTTTTTGGATATGCTAGTACAGTTTTGTCCTTCTTTAAAAAATACTTGGGGTGTTGATTTCATGTTGGAAATCTATTTTATATCAGTGAGAGAAATACTATTTCCATCTGAAAGATATTATCTTTGAGATTGATTCAGGTTCCATGCTGGGAAAAGGATCGAGGAGATATAACAACAGTTGAAGAAGTGAAACCCAATATGTAAAGTATTTTCAAACGTAGCAGCAGCAAACGGTGAAGATGAAAAATTAGAAAAAGCATTTTCCTTTGACAATTTTGAATAGCTGCATCTTTATTTCAGTGCTGAAATGCTCTGTACATTTACTTTATAATCCTCTCTCCCAATATCAGTTCTTAAATAATTTCCTCCTGACAGATAAAAGATAGGCACTAAAAAGTATATTTTAATATTTAACTCAACTACTTCATCCTGAAATTCAAACCACATGTGACTCAAAGAGATTTAGACTATTTTTTGAGATCTAGGGGTTTCCTTTTGGTTACTGAACTCTTGACATTTTTTACTCTTAGACACAAATTAGTAGTTTGACAATGAAAATTCACACCCCAAATCCATCAAGGTTTGTATACATAGGGAATTATGAAAATAGTACATTTGGAGACAAAACACATTTCCAACCACTATATAAATCATATCCTTTTACTGTTCAGACGAGGGGTATCAACCATGGTTTTAAATTGAATCAATCTTAACTACAGGATTGCTCTTCAAGACCCTACTTCACACCCATCTCTTCACATGCCACTTGGCTTCTGACCTGAGATCCTAATACACCTGCGCCGTGAATAATTACCTTCTGAAATAGGCCAAAGAGAGATGAAATATTGCATACAAACGAGTAAATCCAAAAGATACTCTCCACACACACTCACTGTAGGAAAAATACTTCTATATTTTGTTAAATTGCAGATCCATAAATATGTGGAAATTTCCACATGTTCATGGTTAAGCTCAATTGCATTTTTCTGTTGTTGGTGCTCTCATTAAAATACATAACTGAAAACTTCCAATTATTTTCTTCTTCGTTTATTCTATTTAACTGCACAGATTCCAGGCTCGAATTGTCTTTTGTTCTCTTGACCTTGTCATGCAAATAGGGTTGGTATAGCTAGAAACATACTTCTATGGAGAGCCTTGTATTTACTTTTCTGATTTCCGGTGCCTCTGTCCTCTTTAGAATTGTTGCTCACTCTTTGAGTCTGTCCTCAGTACCAGTTGTGGTCAGCCCTAAGCATTGAGAATTTCCCGATTTAGAGAACAGATGTTCTTAAATATTAGAGAAAAAACAAAAGACTCAAAAAGGGGCTAAACAAATGATCAAAATGATGTTTAAAATAGCTGTCCATACAATGTGAGCACACCCTTGCTGGACAGGATATGGTGGAAGGACAGGCACTGGGCCAAAGGGCCAGCATGCTGGAGGAGGACCTGCAGTAGCTGAGGTCCAGTCCTGCTCCACAGCCACCAGCCCTGACTTGAGAAAGTTGTTTCAGCCTCTTTTAGAGGGGCTTTCCCAGGCTCTGAAATAGGTACATAAAATTTACCTCACAGGGTTGTTCTGAAAATCAACTGTGAGCCAGGTAGCAATTTAAGTAGAATGAAATTATATACTACTAGAGGTCCAATGCATGAAATTCATGCACTGGGGGGTGAGGGGGGTCCCTCAGCCCAGCCTGCACCCTCTCCAATCTGGGACCCCTCGAGGGATGTCTGACTGCCAGTTTAGGCCCAAACCCTGTGGGATTGGGCCTAAACTGGCAGTCAGACATCCCTCTCACAATCCAGGACTGCTGGCTCCCAACCACTCACCTGCCTGCCTGATTGCCCCTAACCACTTCTGCCTGCCAGCCTGATCACCCCCTAACTACTCCCCTGCCAGCCTGATAGACACCTAACTGCTCTCTTGCTGGCCTGATTGCCCCTAACTGCCCTCCCCTACCGGCCTTGCCGCCCCCAACTGCCCTCACCTGCTGGCCCAGTTGCCCCCAACTGCTCTTTCCTGCTGGCCTGTTTGCCCCTAACTGCCCTCCCCTGCTGGCCTAGTCCTCCCCAACTGCCCTTCCCTGCTGGCCACCTTGTGGTGACCATCTTGTGACCACATGGAGGCAGCCATCTTCTGACCACATGGGGGCGGTCATCTTGTGCAAGGGTGTGACGGTCAATTTGCATATTACCTCTTTATTATATAGGATTATACATTTGATGGGGGGGGGTGGGAGAAGGAACAAAGGGGAGGTGCATAGGAAAACAATAAGGCCTGATGGGCCATAGAAAACAAATTTTGAAGAAAATTAAAGTGCCTCAGCTTATTGAACAGGTATTGCTTTCTAGAGTCCATTTTTTCAGTGTTCATCTCTTTTATGTGTTCATCTCTTTATTGTGAGCAGAGGCATGACCCCTTTATCCCTACAAACCCTACAGTTCGATCCAGCCTGAAATGTTTTTCCAGATTATCCCTAGGCATCTCAATGTGAAAAATGAAGCCACCTCAATTCAAGGAAACATGGAGAAAAAAGGGATGATTCTTTTTCTGACTTGAAAATTTTCAAACTGCAAACTGAACCAATATAGGTATTTTTAATAAGCTCTAATTATAAATACGGTTGTGTGGCACAATTTAATTTATTGGAACACTATTTTTACTTCTTTTTTTAATGTGAAAACAAAATGTCCAATACACTGTCTTAATAAAATAAATATAATTTTACAAACTGGAAACCATGGCAACAGTTTTTAATAATAGAGTATGATGGCTGCATATGAAAAAATAAAACCACATTCTAAATAATTAAATTGTTTCTCAATATAAAATAATAATATTGCAAGCATTTTCATGTTTTTATGTGTACAATGTGATACACTGTTTCAGTCTGTAGGGAAGATTATAATTACCAGACTCTCTTTTCATATATTACATTCCTTTTGTCACTAATCTCTGAATTAAAATGGTAATTTAAAAAATAACCTGTCTGGAAAAGAGAAACTTGAGAATTAGGTCCTTTAGAATGAATGTTTTAATTTGGTCCATCCAATTGAATATATTTTCTATGATTTTTGGAGGAAGGGTTTGATCATTTTTTAAAGGGGTCAGGGCAGGAACACTGATTTAAATCAGATGCCTGTCAATTTGGCCTCACATATCTGCATTCATATATTCCAGGAGATTAAACAAATAAGCAAAGGCTTTCCATTGATACAATGTCTGTCCAAGCAACAGGACTCTGTTGAAAAGAAAAGATTTTAATTCAAGCAACCAGATGTTTTAGCTTCCTAGTGGGCATTTGGCATCACCGCCACAACACAGCTGCATAAAATTGCTCACTTCTCCATTGTGTTGTTTGGCAGGACCTTCCAAAAAGCATGCCATAGTGGAATCACTTTACGAAGCTCCAACTTAGAATTCAAGCTGCCCTCCCTATATGCTACCGTTCAAATGTCTTGTGGAACAGGTTATGGGAATACAAAAATAGATAAGTGACTGGATGACAAACAAATGAAAGGTTCTGGCAGTGATATTCACACATATGGTCCCGCTAAGTGAAAAAGAAATTCTTGTATCCAAATATAATGTCAGTACCAAAAGTAGTGAATAACATTGTATTTCTCCAAAGGTCAATAAGATATTACTGAGTCTGCCAAATTCTCATAGCTATAGCCCAGTCATTAGTGGCAAAGTCAGAGATGGTAGTAATGATTTTGGCCCTAGAAATTTCAGTCCTATTTTCAATGAGTTAATCAGAGGAAGGAATACGCCTCTCTTTGATGTCTTAAATATGATATATTTGAGTTACTGTTCAGCATGGATTTCTCAAAAGCGTGTGTGCTGT
Organism: Corynorhinus townsendii; assembly: GCA_026230045.1. Lineage (NCBI taxonomy): Eukaryota > Metazoa > Chordata > Mammalia > Chiroptera > Vespertilionidae > Corynorhinus > Corynorhinus townsendii. The sequence continues at coordinate 135,605,485 of JAPDVU010000007.1, read as the reverse complement.
TAATAAATATTTATGGGGAGTGTAAGAGTATATTCACGAGTTTCCAAACATGTTATGATCCATCTTGTAGTTTCAGCATAGATTCCCTTGTACAACACAGCATTTAATTTTCATAAGGGTACTGACCTGACTGGTAAAACTGATCTTCTTGTCAAGATTACTAGAACTTCTTTCTGAAAGTAATAAATGCTTATTTTTTAAAAGGTTTCTCTTTGAGAATCCCAACTATTATAGAGCTGTCTCTCATGCTGTTTATGTGTAGTAGGACCAGTCCTGTAAGACCTATTCCCAAGTAACTGTACTTCTTTTATGTGGCTTATTTACTAGTAGCATCTATTACCAACTCAACTTGGTCACGTAAAAAGGAGGAACATTTACATTATAAAAGTAGAGAAACTGCATAAATATTACTATAAACTGTCCACAAAAGCATCAGAAATGTTACCAGACCAGTACTTGATTTGTGTGTGAATTTCTGATAAGAGTAAATATATGAAGGAGTACTGATTTAACATGTCAACTGCTCTATTCATTCTGTCTTTAATTATAAAAATATAACAAAGAACACAGCAAATCCATCCTTTCACACATCTACTTTGAGGTTAGCCCAGGAAATCCCAAAGTTCATCCTGTGAAATTCAAAGGCTTTAAAGATTTCAATACTACAGGGTAAGCATTCATTAAGATTTAATTTCAACTCAGACCTTTCACAATTATTTTATGAAAATGTTACATTTAGGGTACTCTTGATAATTTCATTTCTTAATCGATTCCTTAAATTTATTTAAAAGGTAATTACAGTCATATGATTTCAGAGGTGATTTCATGTACAATGGCAGAAACAAGAAAATACTTTGTGATATATTGAAACCAATACCTTTAATTCATCTTAATATATGAATTAATGATAGTTATCATGGACAAGTGATAGATATTTTAAACATTGATAAATTTTTAAGAAAAAAATAAAGAACATTAAGTTAAAGTACATTACTCTGCTTTTAAAGAACAGGAAAATATTTTATAACTAGAGGCCCGGGGCATGAAATTCATGCCCGGGGGGGAGGGAGGGTTGTTCCTCAGCCCAGCCTGCACCCTCTCGAATCTGGGACTCCTCATAGGATGTCTGACTGCCAGTCAGACATACCTCTCACAATCCAGGACTGCTGGCTCCCAACTGCTCGCCTGCCTGCCTTCCTGATTGCCCCTAACCGCTTCTGCCTGCCAGCCTGATCACCCCTAACCACTCCCCTGCCAGCTTGATTGATGCCTAACTGCTCCCCTGCCAGCCTGTTTGCCCCTAACTGCCCTCCCCTGCAGGCCTGCTCACCCCTAACTACCCTCCCCTGCAGGTCTGGGGCCCCCCCAACTGCCCTCCCCTGCAGGCCCAGTTGTCCCCAACTTTTTTCCTCTGCCGGCCTGGTCACCCCTAACTGCCCTCCCCTGGAGGCTTGATCGCCCTCAACTGCCCTCCCTTGCAGGCCTGGTCCCTCCCAACTGCCCACCCCTGCTGGCCTGATTGCCCACAACTGCCTTCCCTTGCAGGCCTCCCAACTGCCCTCCCTTGCTGGCCATCTTGTGGTGGCCATCTTGTGTCCACATGGGAGCAGCCATCTTTGACCACATGGGGGCAGCCATCTTGTGTGTTGGAGTGGTGGTCAATTTGCATATTACTCTTTTATTAGATAGGATAACTTCTTAAATATTACTTAAGTGTTATCTCATTTTAATAAAAAATACAAGAAAAAACTCTTGGTTTCCTTTTTTTTTCTCTCTTTCCTATCTACAATAAGTTGAAGTGAAAAATCATTTTTAGAATTCATACTTTAAAGTGGGAAAAATAGGTAAAATTATAAAATAATTTGGGGGTTAAAATATGTATTCTGATCAGCACATTTTATGACCCAAAACGAGTCCCTGGGGTGTCATTCATTATAGCTAAAATGATTAAAACTGGGGGCCCATGACACTATTACCTGTTTCTGTAGATTTATTGAAAATTAGCAATTCCATTTCTATCTATGTGATTTCTGGGGTAACACTGTTAAAGACTAGAAAATTGGTAGATTTATTAGTCTAGTGAATCTAATTGTACTAATACAGCAACAGAGAAAATTTAAAAGTTTGTATTCCTAAAGGAGTTAAACTTTGGATAAAGAAACGCTTTCCAAGTAGAATGTGAGAAATTATTAAATCCATAAATTGTCACTGCTGCAAAGTTGAGAGAAAGAACTAACAACACAGTTTTAACTTGTGTACTTTTATGTGAGAAAGAATAAGATGAGACACAAAAGTTTCCAAAACAAATTGTGCTGTGATTTTGTTTGCTGCTATAATTCCCCATGGGGTATTTTTTGCTGAACAGTATCTCTTGGTTTAGATTTTCTTTTTGGCTGTCTTGCTTCAAGCTATGTGATATGGCTTCTAGGAATTTCCACAACACCCTGAATCAGATTATATATAGCATAGTCCTCCTAGCCCTTAGCAATGCCCCTAGCAAAAAGTAGACATACAGTAAATATTTATTGTTTGTTTTGTTGTTGTTGTTGATAAATCAAACAAATATTGCCTGCCTGTTATTTATATTGACACCAGCGATGCCAACTCAGCTTTCAGATAACTGTATAGAGAGAGTTTGCCTCTCACGAAACTTGACCATGTATTTTATATTAGGAAGTGGCCATATGATGTGTCTTTAAACTTTAGCAGGCATAACCTAGTGACATTAATGGCGTATACTAGTGACATTCCCTTACTGTTTTGTTCCTTGTCTTATTATGTTGTAAAACCAAATAATTCACACATATAAGTACCCTATAGCAGAGCTGATAACTTGGTCACAAAACATGGATGTAGCAGATGCTGGCAGCCAGCATCTGTTATGATAGGTCTGGGCCTATGCTAAACCAGTTAACTAGGAATTTTGAAACCCTTTCCTGTTTTCATTTTAATCCTCGCCCACGGATATGCTTATTAATTTGAGAAAGAGAGATAAACATGGATTGGCTGCCTCCCATATGCACTCCAACCTGTGATTGAACCGGTAACCCATGCGCCCTGACTGGAATTGAACCTGCAATCTTTTGATGTACGGAAAGACACTCCAACTAAGTGGCCCACCTGGCCATGGTGAAACCCTTTCCTCTTCTAAAGAGAAGTACAGAAAAATAAATAAAAAATATATATATAGCATAATCCCTACCCTCAAAAACACTAACATTTTTTGAAATGTAAAGATATCTACATGCACAAACATATGCACACATACATATGTATATACACACATATAAGTATACTAGAGGCCCGGTGCACGAAATCCCTCAGCCCAGCCTGCACCCTCTCCAATCTGGGACCCCAAATGGGATCGGGCCTAAACGGGCAGTCGGACATCCCTCTCACAATCCAGGACTGCTGGCTCCCAACTGCTTGCCTGCTTGCCTTCCTGATTGCTCCTAACTGCTTCTGCCTGCCAGCCTGATCACCCCCTAACCACTCCCCTGCCAGCCTGATTCATGCCTAACTGCTCCCCTGCCAGCCTGTTTGCCTCTAACTGCCCTCCCCTGCAGGCCTGGTCACCCCTAACTGCCCTCCCCTGCAAGCCTGGGTTCCCCCAACTTCCCTCCCCTGAAGACACAATCACCCCCAACTTCCCTCCTCTGCCGGCCTGGTCACCCCTAACTGCCCTCCCCTGCAAGCCTGGGTTCCCCCAACTTCCCTCCCCTGAAGACACAATCACCCCCAACTTCCCTCCTCTGCCAGCCTGGTCACCCCTAACTGCCCTCCCCTGCAGGCTTGATCGCCCCCAACTGCCCTACCTTTCAGGACTGGTTCCTCCCAACTGCCCTCCTCTGCTGGCCATCTTGTGGTGGCCATCTTGTGTCCACCTGGGGGCAGGATCTTTGACCACATGGGGGAAGCCATCTTGTGTGTTGGAATGATGGTCAATCTGCATATTACGCTTTTGTTAGATAGGATAGAGGCCTGGTGCATGGTTGGGGGCCAACTGGTTTTTTCCTGAAGGGTGTCCCAGATCAGGGTGGGGGTTCCCTTGGGGTGTGGGGCAGCCTCAACGAAGGGCCTGTGGTGGTTTGCAGGCCGGCCACACCCCCAGCGACCCAAGGAGAGGCCCTGGTATCTGGGATTTATTTATCTTCTACAATTGAAACTTTGTAGCCTGGAATGGAGCCAAGCCTTTTGCTCGCTCCGTGATGGCAGCCATTTCTGTTGGGATTTATGTATCTTCTATAATTGAAACTTCGTAGCCTTAAGCAGAGGCCAAAGCAGGCCAGGGCTGCAGAAGCTTGGCTTCCTCCATCACCGCAGGCAACCCTAGCCTCCAGCTCTGTGGCTGCTGCCATTTCTTTTGGGTTTTATTTATCTTCTATAATTGAAACTTTGTAGCCTCGAGTGGAGGCCTGGGCCGGCAAGGGTGTGCGGAAAGCTTGGCTTCCTCCATTGCCAGGGAAACCCAAGCCTCCCTCTTGCTCTCTGTGGCTGCAGCCATCTTGGTTGGGTTTATTTGCATATGCCCTCCTGATTGACTGGTGGGCATGGTTTGTGGGTGTAGTGGAGGTATGGTCAATTTGCATATCACTCTTTTATTAGATAGGATATATACATATACATAACCTATATTCCTTCACATGTTGATACACAAAAAGCAATAGAAATCCAGGGCATCTCCTAGAGATGGGGACGATACTCTGAAAATAATGGGGCTTCTTTTGGGTCTTGAGAGATAATTAGGTTTTCTTAAATAAAGTTGAATGAGGGAATGTTTTAAGCAGAGGAAACCCCTAGTTTTATGTATAGAGGACATAATGAACATTTTTTCTCTTTTGACTGTGTAATTGAATAACTGGCAGAAATTAATATGGGGTAAACAGAGGAAAATATTAATTTAATAGGTACATTTTAATTGTTAGTGTTCCTCCAGTTTTCAACCTGATAATTGAAATACCTGTAAAAAAATTTAGATAAAACTTTTGAAACATTTCCGACCTCTGTCATGAAGCAATGATGCATAGGTAGAATTTAAACAAGATGCATCTAATCATATTCTCCTCCTTACTTCCTGCAAGGATCCTGTGTAAGACATTCAACTAGGTTACTCAGACTTCATTTACTTACCATTTATATCCCTTACAACATTATTTTTAGATTAACACTGAGAGTTGACAAATGCTAGCACATAGAAAAATGAAGGAATGAACCCCATAGTACCATAAATACCTTTTTGAAACAAAGTCCACATAATTTCTTTTTTTTTTTTCATTAAAATTCACAACATGAAAGCCAATTTTTGTTTCTTAACAACAGATGAAAATTGTTTTTAGGGTCTTTACATGCCAGCATATTGCCTTCTCCCTGGTCTAATACTAAGTGACAGCCCTGTATTGAGCAATTTTAAACCAGGTCTTCAATTTACAGCAGACATGTCAAAATTTGTGATAAGTGAAATTGATATTTAATGATACCTAATGTGTAGTGATACAGCATAATATAGGTGATTTGACTTAGAAAAGACTTGCAAACATTATGCCACCAGAATAGAACAGCTGAAAGTGTAGCATAACTCTATAAAATATTCAGCAACAGAAAGAATTCATAACAAAAAAAGATCAAGAAAATAATACATTTACTTGAGAATGTGAAAATTACTTTGGAACCTCCTTTGCTATTTGCATTCCATCTTGGAACATGGTAAGGTGTTTGCAGCTTAATTTTTTTATTCTCTCTGTTTATTGGAGATTCTTAGGTTTCAGGAGAACAAATACTTATTTACAAGTGAGCATACTTCCAAATCTAAAAGGGAATGTTCAATTTCTCCAAATAACCATCAGAATATCAATATATTAATTGTGTATTAATATTTACATTGTATATGGCACTATGATTAAATATACTGCATTTTATGTCGTGAATAGTTTTATTCTCTTAAATTGAAAGTGTGAGTATATAGATAGATATATATATACACACATACACACAAATATATTTGAAAAAATATTATAAATAAAGCAAATATTACTAATGATTACATTAATCACCAATATCCACCGTTACTATCTTGATGTGTTTCATTACAGTCTTTGGTTTAAGTACGTATAACTTTTTCTTCCTACAAGTGAATTTTAAAACATTTGGGCTACTCAAACATGGGTTCACAGCAACCTCTATACCCTTAATTGAAGAACAGTCTTATTTTATATGAACGTCATCCTTCTTCAGGGAGTGAAACAGTAAGACAGAAAAAGAGCATTTGTCCAGCAGTTAGATCAAGTACAAATGTACTTACCAATAAGAGCACGAGGAGCTCAGAAAGGGAGGGAGAGACAGAGAGCTAAACAGAGATAATATACATCTGTCATTTTGATTAACTAGGGATCAATCCATAAGTAATACAAATGAGAAAAGCTTTTTAGATCAGAAAAGTTTTCAGGGACAGACTGTATTTATTGAGAAGGTAGTTCATATCATACCTAATACAAATCCCTGGACAAAGTCAGATTAACCCTGCATAAGATTAATGAAGAATTTTCTTTTCTTTTCCTTTTCTTAAGGGGATGGGAGGCAGAAACAAAAAGAAGAGAAGGTGAAGATGGAGCCAAGAGATGGCAGAACACCATGCCATATTTTGTAATCCTTTCTATAATCTCTCCTCTCCAGCAATTTGCCCACCCTAAATCTTCAACATAGACTATTAGGAAACACAAATATTTGCTGTGAATAAGTTTGTTTGTTTTTGTGGGAACCAATGAAGTATTGCGATCTAACTCCAGGTGGTTCAGGGAATACAGTTGAAGAGAGCATGATGAAGACAGGTGTGGAAGCCACAAAAACCAAGCAGATGGTTTGTGCACTCCCACAGGGCCATGGATGTGAGGCTTATTTCAAGTTTAACTGGATCTCTGAGGATAGAGTGGCCCTAGCTGGATACAGATCATATATTTATATTGATTCATACCCTATGTTGTTCATAAACAATCATATCTCTCATGCCATTAACATTTTTGCAAATATATTATCGGCTCTGTAATATTATGCTAAAGCATTATAGTTTTTATATCTAATCCATTCTATTTGTTTCCAATTTTTTTATAATTTAAAACGAAACTGTCAATGGTATATATATCTATATATATAAAAGCCTAAGCAAATGAACGACCAGAATGACCAGAACAAGCTGAACAACCAGTAGCTATGACATGCACTGACCACCAGGGGGCAGATGCTCAATGCGGAGCTTCCCCCGGGTGGTCGCATGGCTCAGCTGAGACCCATCCCAGCGGCCCACCAGCCTGCTGGCAGCCACTCACTCCCTCAGTAGTTCTACAGGACCAGTCTCCAGAGAATGGGCCAGGTACGATGGACCAGTGCCATCAGCACAATCCCGACAGCACCACCAGCCTCCTGGAAGTCTGCCTCAGGCACCACAGCTGCTTTCCCTCCCTAGATGCTCCACAAAGAAGAAACAACATAAAGGCCGCCACCAGGTGGCTCCCAACAACTGGCGCAAATGTCAGCAGGACGAATCCGGATCCCCGGCCAGCAAGGGCATCCCACTGCCTCCCAGGAGGGCTATAGCATCCTGGCCCCCTACCATCACCCCCCTCAGGAACCCACCCATGCACGAATTTGTGCACCGGGCCTCTATACATAATTTAGACAAGCAAGTCTATCCCATTAGGATGGATGAATGCCCAAGCAGGTTGAAAAAACAAAAATATTTACAAGTTATGATATACATTGCCAGATCTCTTAGAGAATTTGTATTAATTTTCACTGTCTCTAGTAGACTATAAATCTATCAGTTTTATTATCCATTACCAGCAGTATTATTTTTATAGTATTTTACTCTTTTAACATTAAAATATAGTCTATTAGGATATAATTAAGTATTTTAGAACAGTTCCAGCCCTCTCATTTTTTACTGGAAATTGGGACTCACCAAAGAAAATCTGGCTACTGATTTAAGTAGACATTGGTGGGCAAGAGCAGAAACATAAAAACCCTTTAGAAAACTTTCTGCAGTTGTTATTTAAAATTCCCCACCTGTATGGAATCAGGATCTTTCAGTTTCTTCCAATTATTCATAAATGAGGCATCTTCAGCAGATTTCTATATTCTCAGGCACAGTTGCCTGAAAATGGACCTTTGGTAACAATGGCATGACTCCAAGAAATCCATGGCCAAGGATGACTGAGAAATGCTCACTTCTCTTTTCAAGGCATTGTTTGGTTCATTTGCTAACTGTTGCTGGACATTAGCCCACTTTGGGTCACATAATAATTGTTTAAAATGTATATTTACTCCTGATGGAAATGTAAAGCACACCAATGCTATGCGTTGTTCCAAAACTTCCAAAGGACACACTGAAACTTTCATAAAATGGAGAGAAGGTAAAAGTAAAACCAGGATGGAGACTAATTTCTGAAGTTACCTCCAGGATTCTCACATTCTTCTTCCTGAACTGCCCATTCTGGTAAAGAGATATTGAAAACAGGAGGTTGAAATCTAACGTAACTGTGTTCCAAAAAACTCCAGAGCTCTCTGCGTAGAGAGCAAGCCTAAGCCAGCAGTCAGACATCCTTAGCACTGCCACAGAGCCTCTGGGGATTGGAGCCATCCAAAGGACCAAAGAAATTCTTCCTCTCTACACCACTACCTCAGGTAACAGAGGTGTGTGATTACAAGGCTTTCTGTTTAATGTAGTGGTCTTTTAACTATTGGATGTGGTATATCAAAATTACCTGTGATGGCTGGTAACAGAGAATATGCAGTGTACTGTCATGGTATTTGCTTTGCTTTTCTATAAAACAAACAGAGGGATCAGTCACGGTGGTGATATTTTTCTAGGAAAAAAACACATTATTTTTTATTTAGACAAACTTTTTGGCTGAAGTGTATCATACACACATCTCAATAATAATTCACCCATTGTAACTAGCATTAAATTCAAGAAAAATAATATTATCAGCATCTCAGGAGGCCCCCCTTTATGATATTCTTATCACTACCCCTTCTAAAACTAATTACATCCTGCCTTATAGCACTCACTATCATGTTGTTGTATAGCAATATATCCTTCATTCTCATTGCTTTAAGAATACACAAAAGTATTTAATCCACTAGAGGCCTGGTGTATGAAATTCATGCCTTCCTTAGCCTGGCCTGTGCTCTTACACAGTCAGGGAGCCCTCGGGGAATGTTGACTGATAGCTTAGGCCTGCTCCCAGTGAATGTCTGAGAGCAGGCCTAAGCCAGCAGTCGGACATCCTTAGCACTGCCACAGAGGCGGGAGAGGCTCCCACCACCGCAGCTGCGCTTACCAGCCATGAGCCTGGCTTCTGACTGAGCAGAGCTTCTCTGTGGAAGCGCACTGACCACCAGGGGGCAGTTCCTGCATTGATCAGTGCAGGTCACAGTGACAGGTCATTCTGCCATTTGGTCAATTTGTATATTAGCCTTTTATTATATAGGATTATTATATAGGATTATACTATTTGACATTTGGGTCACTTCCTCTATTCACCTATTATGAACAGTAGTGCTGTGAACATTCTTTTAAATGTCTTTTGATAAACAAATATACATATTTATTTGGGCATACATCTAGAAGTGGAATTGATATGTCAAAGTATACAATGATCAACTTTAATATATATTGTCAAACAGAACTCAAGAGTGTTTTTGTAGTTTATACACCACCAGTGAGGTAAGAAAATTCCAGTTGCTCTATATCCTAACTAATATTTGGCATTATCAATTCTTTAATTTGAAGGCTACTGTGGTGTTTATGAAATGGTACTTTTTTGCCATTTACATTTTCATTTCACTGATGATTAATGGAAATAAGCAACTGTTTATTCACTTGTTAGCTAAGTATCTTCTTTTGAGAAGTGCATGTTAAAGTCTTTTGACCATTCTTTGATTGCGTGATTTTTTCAAATTGTTCAATTTCTTCATTTTTTTCTAAATAGAGTCCTTTATTCTATGTAACATACATTTTCACTATTTCAATGATGCTTATAAACAGGTCTTCATTTTTAACCAAGTACATTAATCATTTTTTTTCTTCATAGCTAGTATTTTTTGTGTCCCATTTCTGAAAACCTTGTATACCTCAAGGTCATGAAGATGCTCTATTAGGTTCTTTAATAAGAGGTTAATTGGTATATCTTTCACATTTAGATTGGTGATCCAACTAGAACAAATACTTGCCTATGGTGTGAAGTGTAAGTCAAGGTTAATTTTTCCTATATGATTATCTAATTTACCTAGGGCCACCGACAGAAAAGGTCATTCTTTTCCCTACTGCCAGCCATATCCCCTTTATCATAAATCAATTGGCATATTTGCACGAGTCTGTTTCTGGCAGAAACTGTGCTAATTGCTTATCTCCTGGCTCCCAATGTTTCTCTCTGTGATTTCTTTTTCTTCAGCATCTTAACCTGAATAGCTTCCCACCATCTCCAAATAAATGATTGTCATACATCACTCAGCTCCTCTACCTCTTTACATCAGAAGCACTGTCTGCCACAGCATGAGTGTGCCTAAAGCAGAAGTCCCCATTATCACCATTCACTTATTTTAAAAGCAGAGTTCTTGAGGAACTCAAAAGTAGTACTTTGATTGCCAGAAAATTCACATATGACAACAACTCAGAGAGGATACAAACTGAACCCCTATTTTACTTCTAATTCCTTGTATTGTATTATAACTAATGTATAATTGCCATTTATTAAAAATCAAGCAAAACTTGTTTAAAAAGTTAAAAAAAAACACCTTAGTTCATCACTTATTTTGTTCAGGAAACCCAAAAGTAGAGACTAATTTTAAAAGTTGTTAAATAAAGTTAAGAGTTTAAAAATAATAAAGAAGTAGTTTTTTTGTTAAATTTATAAGCATATTTCAGAAATGAGGCTGACTTGAAGCATCATAGTGACATAAGAAATATGAAATTGGAAGTATAGAATCTAGCAGAGACGTACTCTGAAGTTACTTGATGTTAAATCTGGAGCAAGTTTAGTACTGTGCAAAGTGACCAAATCATGGCTCTCATTTCCAGGACACTACAATTACACACAGATAAAAAACACTTCTAGACTTCAGAGTGTATGTAGCAGTTAGGGCTCCAATAGGAAATAAGTGGTACACTTAAATTACAATAAATGAGGACAGGTTATTTACAAAGACACTCCAAAAAGAATGCCGCAGTAACCTGAGACTGGTAGCAGTTAAGCTTATTGTAATTCCTTGAACCTAAAGACACAAAGGAAAACCATTCCCAAAACCAGAAGAGAGGCATACAGAGAATGCCATCTTAAGAAGAACAGTGACCTTAGTTTGAGGGTCATAACCAACCCAAGGAAACCCCTTTGGGAGAGTGTTTCCCCTACAGGGAAACAGCCAGAATTCCCTGACCGAATCCCCTTCTCTCTCCCCGGCGAGCCCCCAATGCTCAATCCCACCAGAAGTCAGATGGCCAGGGAAGCCATTGGTGGAGTCCATACAGATCAATCTCTCTGGATATGGAACAAAGCAGGGTAGAAAGGGCAGATAGTGGGAGATATCTAAAACAAGAGAGACTTGAAATTCTAACTTTGCTATCACATCTTTACCGTCTTGGTTCTTCTGCAGGTTTAATTATTATGTGCCAAAATATAATTTCAAATCAATTAGACTTTGGATATGTAAGCTGATTAGGTTCAGAGAGATAATGAGTATTTAACTCTACAGTAAGTATGAATGTATATTTTGCTCATGTAAGAGATCTGGAATGAGTTTTGAAGAGAGGCAAAGGATACAGATTCATCAGAATGATTCCTAAGAAGGTTTTACTACAACAGTTATGGAAATAAAAGGGCATAATTAGTTCAACTGGGAACATTTTTGAATCCTTTAAAAACCATTTGGCATTGCTATTCCCTATAAGGAAAACTAAACTAAAGAAACCAGTAATTAAAATAGAGTGCTTCGGATGTCCTTAATAGAGATGTTCTTTACTGAAATACTAGAAATAATATTGGCTTGAAGCATTACAGTGACTTGAGAAATAAGAAGTAGAAAGCATGGAGCTGACTAAGGTATAGTATTTATAGACAGTTTTTGGATGTAAATCAAAACTCTACCAGGAAGGTTTAGAAAGGAATGGATACTTTATTAGGTAAGGTTCAATCTACAACTGTGAGTCAATTGAAAGTTAATAGCAGCTTTATTAAAGGTCACAGATAAATGGCTACTGTAGTTTTAATGAATATTTTATTCATGTCACTTTTAAATTAGTTAAATTTAGAAAGAATAATGATGTAATGCCAAAGGCTCCTTCCTGGAACACTAAAAGTAGACTTTAATGTTAAGGCTTTTGTACCAGATTTCATTCTCTATTATGTTTAAAATTATTTGGAGTCTCGTTTTATTTTTAACATTTTTTGCATGTTAGAATTTGTTTCAAAAATATATGTTTTATATCAATGATATAGCAGAAAAAATGAGTGAATTTGCAATAACATTGAAATCATGTTGAACCCAAACTTCATGACATATTACCATAGTAAAATGAGAAAAAAATTATTTTAGTTTCTTGGAGATTTTGTTTTCTCTTCTGAGAAATGGGAAATGCTCAAAATGTTGAGCATTAAATAAGATAAGCCTTTCATTTAATATCATTTACCCTCTCCAGTCTTATCTCTGTGAGAACAGAGCTTCACTGGTATAGTTCAACAGTCAGCAAATCTAATACACTAAAAAGATGCCCAGGCAAATTTCTTTGTAAACAGTATGAATATGAGCATTACAAAACTGAAACTTCTGAATTATAAAGTGAGCAGCATATGTAGCAAATGCAGTTAAAGAGATATTAAGGGGAAGGTGCCTAACAGAAAAGCTTGGACCTGTGGTGTTAAGCCTAGCCTCAGAGTCATGACTCTGAAACAGGTGTCAGGGAAGAGAAATAGGTAAGGTAGAAGATGAGGTAGAAGGAGCTTGGTCAATGGAACAAGATGTTGGGGAACCCAGTTTATTCAAGTGCATGGAGGGCCTTTGCCTTGGACCACTTTACAAGGCCTGGTGAGCACTCACTATGCAGAGTCTGAGAGGTCTTTTGGGCCCCTGAAGTTGTTCTTCAAACTGAAACAAGATGCCCTAAGGAGCCATGAGGGGAGAACACATAGAGCACGCAGTAGAATGGACATATAGGTGGACATGTAGAATAAGTGAGAGATAACTTTGTTATTTGTATTGGTCAGCTTTCGTCAGATAAGACTGCAGAGAAAGAGATCCCAAAATTTGCCGAGAACCAATTCCAGCATGTAATAATTACAAGAGTTTTACCAAAAGGTTGGTGAAGCTTGGGCGGCTCAACAAGGGTGAGCCACACATATGTAATTTACCTGTTGGAAACAGCTAAAAGGCACTTCCCCAAAACCTGAATAGGATTGTTAACTGCCAGACAGCTCAGGGCATTTTATTGCCTCCTGTTGGCCAAACACCTGAACAGCTGTAGGCTCTTCCCCAAACTGATAATTCTTCTGTACTCTTTGATACCTTACCCTTTGAAGTGTATATTTCCACCTTGTCTTGGGACAAATTGTGTTTAATAAAAGCACGGGTCCTTGGTCAAGGCAGTCTTTAGCTCCCTTCAGCCGAAGCTCCTCTGACCCCCAATGCCTTTCAAAATTATCTTTCGTCTTTGGACTCCTTCTTAATCATCTACGTGCAGCCCCTTTCTCCAGAATGCTGAACCCTTTGTAAGGCTGGGACAAGAACCCCGGCAAAAATTGTAGTGGTTTACAGTAACAAATGCTTATTTCTCTCTCATGTTTTTATGATGGCTATGGGTCAGACACTGCTCTGAATCTCTACTCTGTGCATATTCTCCATCCCAGAATGCAGACTTAGAAAGCAGACTTGAACTAATGCTAAGGAGAAAAGAGACAGAGTGAAACCATACAATGGCTACTCAAGTGTCTATTTGATGGTGGTATACATCATACCCACTTATAATTCACTGGCAAAAGCAAGACAAATGGACTAGTCTCAAGTCAATGAAGTAGGCAAGTCACATAGGAACCAGAGGGAAGTATAATACTTTGACAGGGAGGAAAGCAAATAATTGAAAATAATAATATATCCTACCACCTTACTTTAAGCTACTTAATTTTCCCCACATACATAGCTGATCCTTTCTAATAAAATTTATTAAAATTTCAGATAGAAGGCATCTATCAACCTACCAATTAAAAGCAATTTATTGGTTAAAATTACTTACTTATTATCTAATGAGGGTAGACATTTAAGAATTCTAAATGCCTGCCCTTAACAGATTAACAGCTAGCATAGATACATTTATGTCAAGCTGATGGGAATATATCCAAAGGTCTGTGGAATACTTCAATAAACATTATTTAGCACATAATAAAGTGACTGGAATTGTGAATGATGTTTGTTGGATGAATGAGTGTAAATGAAATTGGCAAGACCTATAATACTCATCACTAATATATTATATCCCAATTTGATTAGGAATATATCATCTCATTATTAAAAATGCTTTAAACCCATATATCTTCCTCTCCATCTAACAAAGACCTAGGTTAATTACCAGTTTGTCAGATGATACCATGATACTCTATTATATGATAGAAAAATGATGAGTATAGCTATGAACTATCCTAAGGAAACTTGTGACAGAAAGAAATTAACTCATGTCATTTGTACGCTACAGGCAGTAAGAAGTTCAGAAATAATTAAATGGCTTAAAATCAAGTAAAATCTTCCGATTTGCCTAGTTACATGGACCCCAACAGAATTAATAAAAATGACTTTTCAACGACCCACACTCCCACTGTGTTCAATATCCAATTCTCATTCCCAAATGTGGTTTGTATAAAACATCAGGAAGAGTTTTTTCACTTGAGCATTCATTTATCTAGAAAATACATGTTGAGTACTTCTTGTATGTCAGGCAGGCACTGGGGATAGATGAGACGGACACATCCACTGCCCGCCCTCCTGGAACTTCCATGTAGGACATGCAGAACATTCTGCTTCATTTTTATTTGAACACAAATATTTCACATACTTTCAGGAGGAAAGTATAGGTCTAATTACTCCACAAAAGAATGGGCATAAGAATGATTTTCAACCAAACCAAATGAGTTGAAGTCGACATGCCTTCCTTACGTTTTAAATAGCACAGAGTGTGAGACCAAACGGCACCCCTACTGGTTTTGTTTTTCAAATTCAGGGTGCCATTTCAGCTATTAAGAGTTACGTTGTCCTGGCCGGTGTGGTTCAGTTGGTTGGAACATCCTCCCATGACAGGTTCAATTCCCGGCCAGGGCACATACCCACATTGCTGGTTTGACCCCCAGTGTCGGGGGGGAGGGGTTGTGGGAGGCAGCCGATGGATCATTGACGTTGCTATCCCTCTCTCCCTCTCCCTTCCTCTCTCTGAAATCAATAAAAACGTATTTAAAAAATAAAAGGGGCTTATAAACAAACAAAAAAAGATAAAAGCTGTTTCACTGATAATTCAAAAAGGGATGTAGCCTATCAATGGTCTCTCTCACACTGATGTTTCTCTTTCTTTCTCTCTCCCTTCCTCTCTCTCTCAAATTAATAAAAGCATATCCTCAGGTGAGGATTGAAAAACAAAAAAAAAAAGGAATTATGCAATTGTCTCTACATTTCCATAACAAAAATAATAAACCTTTACTATTGGCTGAAAAACATGAGGCAGTCTGAATAAAAAGTATAAACCAAACATCACAGAGGCAATATAGCAATAAGGTCAGCAAGGTGAAGCAGAGTGACTGCAATTTCCTTCAAATCTGTTAAACACTTGAAAGTGTAGAGAATCAGGGATGCATTGGTTTTAACAGATTGAATATGAATTATTAAATATTAAGGGCCAATCCACAGAATAGTACCAAGGCTTAGCCTATTTATGTTAATTCAATCACACACAAGTCCTAACTAATGATATATATTTATAACCTCATTTATCTAGCTGTCATTTCTCTAAAGTTATGGTTCATAGGAATTACTTGCTTTTTAATACTGTCTTTCCATCTCTACTACCACATTTTATGTAAAAGACAGCATAGATAAAAATACAGTAAACATTTTAGTAAATGTCAGTAAGAGGTGAAACAGCAGTGTTGTGTAACAGAAAGAGCATAGGAATCAAACTCACAAGACCTGGATTTCTCTTTCAGCATAATTAGAAATGCTTTCACTGAGTCACATTTTCAAAATTTCTAAAATAGGTATAAATAAGGTAAAATGTGAATAATGAATCTTACCCTTCCTGGTCACTGTGAAGGACATACAGATGGAGATACAGAAGGAGATAAAAATTCAGACATAGACCCATATAAATATAAAGTGGGATTCTCATTATCATAAAAATAGACATATCCAGGTGCAGGATTGTTAGGTAAGGACCTGAGCAGCCTCAGGAAGCATTAAGATGTGTACTTAGAAACACTGAACTTGAACCGAAAGCAATTAGCTACTTGGTGGGAAGATCACTTCAAAATGAGCTTTTCATGTGGTAGGTTAGGGATATTTAAAGTATTTAGAGAGAGTTCAGCTTGAAGAAAAAATTTTAAGGAGTTCCCACTTGGAGGAGTTTTCTTCTCTCTGAATTAAGCTCTGAATGAAACATGATTCTTCCTGATGGAAGAGCTTCATCTCATACCCAGCAAAACTTCTGTAACGTTAGCCTACTTATTACACAGATTACAGGAAAACATCTGGACTTCCCCCCCCCCCCCCCCGGAAATCCTTAAAAATTGGGTCCTCGTGAGACCAGATTTCTTTATGGGTGAACAAATCAGAGTGAGGATAAAAGTGCCTTTCATGATGCTTCCTGTCCCTGTCCATCCCACAT
The DNA here is from genome assembly GCA_026230045.1 of Corynorhinus townsendii. Taxonomy (NCBI): domain Eukaryota; kingdom Metazoa; phylum Chordata; class Mammalia; order Chiroptera; family Vespertilionidae; genus Corynorhinus; species Corynorhinus townsendii. Next base: position 135,588,585 of record JAPDVU010000007.1, on the reverse strand, counting down.
GTGAACTGCTATGAAAATTTTGAAGTCTCTTAGGATCCAGATTTGATACAGTGGTTTGCTGACTACTTAGTTATTAACCATTTAAAATATCAGAGGAACAGATTAATGTACTTTGAGGTGATTAAATGTTAGCTTTTAGCAAATACATGTAGAGGTTATATTAAATATTATGTGACACAATCTTAGCTAAATACTCAGAGTGTGAGTATTTGTGTGTGAGTGCATGTGTGTGTAGAAACCTAAGAAGCAACACATGATATTTAATATTGAGTTTAATAAAATAAAACATGAAGAACTCAGTTAAATAAGATAATAGTTTAGATTTTTTTAATTCCATGGTATCAATTATTCAGTGTTATGTATCTCTTCATTTTTTTTTTTTTTAGTGTTCAAATCATTGTGCAAAGTTACTGTATTAAATTTTCTTAGATGTGAAAGTCATATGATATCCAATTCAACATGGGCTTAAATTAATCAGTACAAAAAATTTATGTTTGGACACTTAATTTTAATATCCTATGCTTTCATAATTACACTCAACCATCCCTACAAACATACACATACACACACATGCCTTGGTCTAACTTCTTATGGTGTTTTTAATACATGTATATTAATATAAAACTATATATTTACATATAAATATAAAACTAAGTAGGTGAGGTCATGATGGAAAACTTGGGACTTTTATACCCTCTCAAAGTATATCCCCAAAATTTACTAATTATAAAATAGTAATATGGTAACCTTGCCAATTTTATTATTGCAGATTTTCAGAGGTCCTTATTCTACCATTATGAAAGTTTTGACACTTTCATACTATTTTTCCAATTATTCTATGTCTAAAATTATTTCAAAGTAATACGTTAAAATATACACACATAAATAAATAGATTTGATTAAAAAATAACAAAATCTGATTTGTGAAAAGAAATTTATATCTATTGGCTTTATCTCCAAACATAACTTTGTGAGGCTATGGCATTTTATCGTAAAGTTTCATCTTGTTTTTCATTTTGGCCTTAAGAACATACTATAAGAGTATTTAATTTACTAAAATATAATGCAAGCATGCATGTAAGTGAAACTGACAAAACCCACAAAATTATTTGTATCAACAATATGTAGAAAAACAGAGGCCCGATTCTGGCAATTAATAATTCAAATTTGGATTTATAAACCTTTTCTGTAAGTTTCATAGGATAGGACAAATAGTATATTAAATTTATTTTCCCGTACATTGATTTTTTATATCCCCAGATTTCATGCATAACATGTTACTATCTTGAATAGTTATCATTTTCTTTAAAAAATGGTTATTTTTACCACTATAACCTATTAAGTAATATTTCCCTAGTTTTTGGTTCAAGGATCACAAAAAAGAACAGTTATTTTTTTAAAAAGATAAAAATATCCTTATTCATTAGGGAAGTTGCCCAAACAAAAGGGAATTTCAGATGAATTCTCATATAGGAAGAATATGTTACTTTTACAGCACATCCTATTTCACTTCACCACATTTATCTTTGATCAAATGTGGTTACTGAATATTCCTTAAGGGAACCCAAAAATTTCAGTTTTGTATTTAGCATAGCCAAACCAATCTGTAAAGAAATCTTGAGAAAGAAAAAGCCAGTCTCAAGAGCAGCTGCTCAAGTGATGCCTAATTAAATTTTCACACAGATTAAAAGGATATGCTAATACTTTGTGTATACTCAGTGAGGATTTGTAAAGCAATTTAGGCAATCACAATGTATGTATTGAGAGATACTCTTAAATTTTACTTACTGCTACTCCAAGTGCCCTGGTGGCAGAATCTTAAACTCTGATGCTCAGCCTGGATGCACAATAGAACCACCTGGGCAGCTTTAAAAAATAATTCTAGTGCCCAGATTCTAACCATTCATCAGACTTTGCCTGAATGGATATGAAGTGTGGCTTCAGCATCAGAGTTTTTATAGCTCCCCAAGCGATTCCTGGGATGCAGCAAAATTTGTCTAGATTGAAGTTCTTAAACTCTACTGTAAATATGAATCACCTGGGATTTTTTTGAAATGCAGGTTCTGATCTAATAGGGCTGGCCTGGGGCCTGATAATCCACATTTCAAACAAGGTCCTAGGTGACTCCCAAGCTGCTGGTGCATGGGCTACATTGTGTAGGATACCAGCAGAAATGAAAAAGAACACCATAGACAGTATAGTATCTCACAGTACATTTGTGACTGGCCTCAGAACAAGAGAGAGGACAGCACTTTCCCCCACAGTACTCTCTCCTCCTCCGTCAGGTGATTCCTCTCCAACGCCCACCAGCTCGCTGCTAAGTTTCAGATTATTTGGAGACATTTCTATTGTTCAAACACAGTTCAGGAAACCCCACCTTCCACCATGAGTTTGACTTCTCCAGCCCTTTCTTTGAACGTCTCTCAAATTCCATGCAGCTCAATATTAAGTTGTTTTTAATTTTTGCCATTAGAAAGTGTATAAAGGCAAGGTCTATGTCTAATATTTCTCCTAAGAAAGGAGAAGGACATATAATACTAAATAAATTTTTGATAATTAAACAGTATTGAGACATTCCTCTGGTATTTTATAGATACTGGGACGCACTTTGCCTAAGAAGTTTGGTTGTAAGAAAAATGAATGGTTTACATGTGCTGCTGTTTTACTTATACAGCTTGTATGTGATTGAAATACTATGCTCCACTTTTACAAAAATAGGATTACATGGTACTAGTTGCCTGTTGAATTGTTCTTCAAGATCTCTTGTATACAGAATCCTATATAATAAAAGGCTAATATGCAAATCGACTGAACAGCAGAACAACTGGTCGCTATGACACGCACTGACCACTAGGGGGCAGATGCTCAATGCTGGAGCTGCCCCCTGGTGTTCAGTATGCTCCTACAGGGGGAATGCCGCTCAGCCAGAAGCCCTGAGCCAGGCTCATGGCTGGCGAGCACAGCAGTGGTGGCGGGAGCCTCTACTGCCTCCTCAGCAGTGCTAAGGATACCCTTGTGGGCCTAAGCCGTCAGTCGGACATCACCCAAGGGCTCCCGGACTGTGACTGTGAGAGGGTGCAGGCCGGGCTGAGGTTCCCCGCCCCCCCCAGAGTGCACGAATTTTGTGCACCAGGCCTCTAGTACCTATATAAAACACATCCTATACCAGCAGCATGATTCAAAATGATGGTATCAGAAAAGTCTTTATGGATCTTAAAATCCTCTCTCATCAATTAACTGAGACATTACATTTTCTTTTCTAGGCTTCATGCCTTAAGCTCCTGCACTACAGCCTTATGAAAATGTAAATATAGCTGGATGGGAAACATTTAAATATGTATTGTTAGTAATCTATAAGTATAAATGAAGAATGTGAGATCCAATTTGGTAAGTGAAGGAATACAAAAGAAAGAACAAGTGGTATAATTCTGTACATGGCAGTTTCAGAGACCTAATGTTCCCCGAATCGACTCTTGGCAGGTTAGTTACAGCTTCCATTCAAACATCAGCTCAGAGTAAAGCAAAATTATTTTGTTCACATATTTAGAATGAGATTAGTGCTCAATATATAAACAGCTCTATAGAATAATTATAATAAAATAAAAAAGGTTCTCCAAGGAAAAATTACTTGAATTCGGAGGTAAAAAATGACAGAAAGAGAAGGAATGAATTTATCAACACTAAGCAATTACTGGATAAGGTGTGTTATAAAAGTAATGTCATTAGTTATTTCGCTTTTCTGAAGTTAAAATAATGCCGTTCTTCTTCATTTCCAAAGCAGAAGTGCCAAGTCAGTGAGGATGACATGACCTCTGACACCAGTGAAGGATTCCAGAGTCTGGTCACATTTATGAGGTGTGTAATATTATTTCTCTCTATGTGCTCTAGTTTTCATTGTGCATGGTCTGATTTTTAATTATGCAAAGCATTTTACATTAAACCTTTGGCAAAGATCTATTTGATAAAGCTGATACATTCCATCCATATTTAAGCAATTTCTACATTGGTCTCAGCTCTATTACCCTTTTTCAACTTTTCTATTGACAATGTCTAAAACTTTAAAAGGGGTAAAAAATTGAGAGGTAAAAACCTGGAAAATATATACACACACCAACAGAATATAATTCAATAACTCACACAGTTAATAAACACAAACAAGAGAGTTTCAGAAAGTTCATGATAAAAAACCTGCCACAACTGTGAAAACACCACTACAACCTACATAAAGTGCATTTCCATTTCCATTTCCCTCTATTATAGTCAACTAGAGGCCCGGTGCACAAAATTTGTGCACTGGCAGGGGTGGGGAGTGGTCCCTCAGCCTGGCCTGTGCCCTCTCGCAGTCCGGGACCCCTTGGGGGATGTCTGCCTGCCAGCTTAGGCCCAATCCCCCTAGGGCCTGATCCCCCTGGGGACTGGGCCTAAGCCAGCAGTTGGACATCCCTCTCACACTCCAGGACCACTCACTCCTTACCACCCACCTGCTTGCTCCTCCTTACCGCTTGGCTCACTGCTCCTTAGCACTGCCACGGAGGCAGGAGAGGCTTCCACCACCACCGCTGCACTTGACAGTTTTGAGCCCAGCTTCTGGCTGAGTGGCGCTCCCCCTGTGGGAGTGCACTGACCACCAACGGGCAGCTCCTGTGTTGATCATCTGCCCCCTGGTGGTCAGTGTGCATCATAGTGACCGGTCATTCTGGTTGTTCTGCTGTAACAGTCGCTTAGGTTTTTATTATATAGATTCTTCCTTCTGCTGCTGTCCCAGGCAATTGTAAATCTCCTTTTTGTTTCTATACATTAATTTGCATTTTCTAAAATTTTATTATACACTAGAGGCCCAAATTTGTGCACAGGTGGGGTTGGCCAGCCTGCCCCAATCGGAGTTGATCGAACTGCACTAGCTGGCAGGAGAGGCCTCAGACAGTTGGCCGCCTGGCCACGCCCCCAATTGGAGGGTGGCGATTGGGGCAGGGCCAGACAGGGAGAGGGGCCATGGTCGGGGCCGGCTGAGGGGAGGGGCCATGGGCTGTTGGCTGGCCAGTCCTGCCCCCTGGTCGAATTCCAGATTGAACTCCTGGTCAAACTCCCTGTTGAGGGGACAATTTGCATAGTAGCCTTTTATTATATAGGACTTACCAAAAGTCATTACACTGCATGCTTTAAACTTTAAAGGAATGCAATTTGTAGCACATAATTATATAGGATTTGTCAAGTCATTACACTGCATGCTTAAAGTTTAAAGGCATACAATTTGTAGCACATAAATTATTCCTTAAATAAATTGTTAAAACTAATTATACGTTTTTTAAAGTTTTAGCTTTTTCACAAACGTCCTGTTCATTGAGCCCAAAATGTCACATGGTTCTACCTCATATTTATTTCTCAGGACTGAAAAAGCCTTGGAAACAGAGATTGCCAAGTTTCTAGAAGGACTACTTAGGCTGCCTGAGGAGCCAGCAGAGAACTCAAGGGATTGTTAGAGTTAGTTTGGAATCCTCAAATAATTTTGTCTCCATGACTATTATTATATAGGTTAATTAAACTATGACCATGAGCAAACAAATTGTTATGATTTTTTAAAATTTTACTTCCTGATCAATCTGGAATATCCAACACCCCCACATACTTCCTTCAAACTGCAAAGAAGAAAGATAAATTAGATGGAAAAATAAGTCCTCTAATTTAAGAACCTGCTTAAGAATAATCCAAAAAGACCTGGCTGGTGTTTCTCAGTGGTTAGAGTATCAGCCTGCTCACCAAAAGGTCATGGGTTCAATTCCAAGTCAAGGGCACATACCTGGGTTGCAGGTTTGATCCCCAGGGCCCTGGCCCAGTCAGTGCATGCAGGAGGCAACCAATCCATGTGTCTCTCTCACACCAATGTTTCTCTCCCTCCTTCCATGCCTCCCTTCCACTCTCGCTAAAATTCAATGGAAAAATATATATATATCCTCAAGTGAGGATTAACAAAAATAAAAAATAAATAAATAAAAAATATAATAATCCAAGGAAAGAGCCATCTACATCAAGGTTAAGGAAGCAGGTTCTGTGATTTTCTTGGTATGCTCTAAAAATGGTGCTATAACATTAGCTGTCAGTGCCTTGCATTATTTGTGCTGGTACAATAGGTCTTATTGAGTACTGTTTGAAGTTACTACCTGCAGATACCCCAGAGTTTAATCATCACAGAGTGCTTTCGTTAAGAGTAGAGTAGATTTGCCTTGGAATGATGTATTATGGTATTATAGGAAGATGTGGTAGAAGGGGAATTAGTGTCATCAAAGATTGTTGTAATCATAGTAAGCAGCATTTCAAAAAGGTCTTTGTAACTACAGATTTACCTCAATTTGTACAGGAGATATTATTAAATGGTAAGAAAATCAAACTATTTTTAATGCTAAATGATTTAAAATTTCCCCAGGAAGAATTCTTTGGTTAATTAAAGAATCACTTTGAACTTGAATTGCTTTGGAATTCCAGGGCTCAGATTACTCTCTTTTGACATAGGCTCCATTTATAAAGATTTTGTGTTTTTTCTCTCTATCCCTTTACTCCCTCTCTCTGTCTTATTTTTATCTTCGATGCTATTCCCTTCACTTAACATCATTCACTTGTTGCCCACATTTTTGCCAAGAAACAGAAAGAAAACACGATCTTTTAAAAGGTAAAAATCTTGGGCAGTGAGAGTTGATAAAACTTATTTCATTGTGATGAAACACCTTTGACATCCTGGCATTTTGTATTCACAAAATTCTTCTGAAATACTTAACTAATCTCATCAGAGTCCTCATATGACATACTGGTATATTGAGGAAGCAAATACTGCAAAGTTGCCAATAGACCAATTCCAGTCTAATTAGGACTTGCTCTGCTTCAGGGAAGGCTATGTAAATACTCTGTTAATATCCACAGCAGCAGCTTTGTCAGTAACTCCCCCAGAATCTTCTAAAGGAAAACAGCAACTATTGATTCTCAGATGCTGATAGATCTTTTCAGTCACTGCCTCCTTTCTCCCCACTCTGCCCCAACAGAGGGCACAAATGCCCGGTGCTCTAATCAGCTCCTAAACACCGAAGGATCATCATGAAAAGTAGGGCTGGCATCCCTGATCATTAATTATAATCTTGGGCACATATGCAGTGTGATTGCAGGAAATAATCAGCTTTGTCTGCCAAATTGGCAACATTTAGAAACTAATTTGTTATGACACAGCATCAAAGATACTTAAACAACACACTCAAGGCTCTGGGGCACTGCGTACATTGTTTAAACATCAGGTAGCATCATTAAAAATAGTTAACATATCCAGAGGGAGGTGATATGTACCTTAAACTTCTGTTTAAGTGGAATTATTAAAAATTAATTTTTATATGCTCCCGATCCTGCATGCATTTTGTGCATTAGGGATGCCCATCCAGAGTGACTGCCATTCAAGGCCCCGCATGGAAGAGCAGCTGCCTGCCTAGAGCAATTAAGTGGACAGTGAAAGGATGGGTCAAAGTGTGCCTAGGGCAAAAATTAGACAGGATTGCTATTTTTCTGTTTGGGATACACTAGAATTCATTTACATACATAATTCTTCAGGGTCCAAATCATAGCAGATTTCCTCATACTGATGTGCATTGTAGTGAAGGAAAGGAAATGGTGTGAAGGTAAGTTATGTTCATTCCATGCCCAAATCACTCTATACTGAGAACACCCAATGTATGAACACTGCATGTCTCTCTCTCTCTCTTTCCCCCCAAACCCCCCACTAACCTTTCACTTTGGACAGCAGCACCATTGTTCTGAGCCCATGTTCCCACCATGGTGATTCAGGAAACTTAATTCTATGTCTTTCCTCCACCATTTCCTTTCATCCTCCTCCTCATTATCAAGCCCAGGCCATGCGCTTCTTTCCACTGCCAAGCTCCTTCTCTTAACTCCCTAAGACCTCCCAAATATAAACACACATAAAAATTTCATTTCATACCTTTTGCATATGCAAATATAGATAAAATAATGTTTTATAACAGTTTCTAAGGATTCCAATTACTTCTAGAAATATTATCATTAATTATTTTTGTGCACCCCCCACCCCCCAAAGCAGTTAAATAGAAAACATTGCCAATAATACGCCTTTACAAAGCAAAAGTCCTGAGGGTAACTTCCCCCTGCCACACACACACACCCTCATTCTTGAGTGGGGATAAACTTTGGCCTCTCTCTACCCCTTTATTCACTTTGTCTGGGATGAGGATGTAAATTTTGAAAAAGTAAGTAAGACTTATTTAGTAGAGAAACCAAGATGGCGGCATAGGTAAGCACCTAAATCGCTGCCTCACACAATTTCAAAACTACAACTAAAGGACAGAACGAACACCCTCCAGAACCACAGGAAAGCTGGCTGAGTGGAAATTCTACAACTAGAAGGAAAGAGAAAAGCTCACGGAGAATTGGAGGAACGGCAAAGGGTTGAGGTATGGCAAAGGGTCTTTGTGCGTACAGAGAGGAAGAGCGGCTGAGAGCCTGGCTGACTTTCTCTAGCGGGAGGGGGAAGGAAGCCCCCTATTGCACTGAACCCCAGTTCTGACTGCACTGAACCTCAGTTCCAGGTGAAACCCCATGGACCCAGGCTCATACAGGGGGAGTCTGGACTGTCAGGTAGAGAGAAAGGCACTCAGAGACTCAGACACCTGGGGTAGGGGGTCTGGAGGCGCACGCACGCCAGTGTGCACAAAGACTGAGGAGGTTACCACAGGCTCTCCCTAGCAGAAGGGAATCGGAAGCTCCTGACTCCACTGAACCCCAGTTCTGACTGCACTGAACCCCAGTTCCAGGCGAGCCCCTGGGGACCCACGCTCTTGCGGGGGGTGGGGGGGAACCTGGACTCTTGGGCAGAGGCTCAGGAGCCGGGGAAGGCAAAGCGCGCACGCATGCACAAGGGCAGGGCTGACGGGAAACCAAGACTGTCTGCTCCACCCTGAGACTCCACCCCATGCAAGCTGAACACAGAGGCTTTTGCAATTTGGCAAGTCTAATCCTATGAGGCTGTCTCCAGCACCGAACTACTCCCAGCATAGACACAGCTGATCCTCACAGCCAAATGGCCTGGAGGTCAATTCCTCCCAGTGATACCAACAACAATCAACATTTAACTACAACAAGGCTGTACACACAGTCCACAAAGGGTTGCACCAAGAGAGTCCACCTCAGGTAACTGGGAGGCCGACCCACTGGGCCATATAGGAAACCTAGCACACAAAGCTACCCTACCAACTCAGGGAAGCAGTGAAAATGCGGCAACAAAGAAACAGATCACAAACAAAAGAAATGGAGGAAAACAAATGACTGGATATAGAATTCAAAACCACAGTTATAAGGCTTTTCAAGAATGTCCTAGAAAAGGCTGATAAATATAACGAGACCCTCGAAGATATGAAAAAGGACCAACTAGAAATTAAACATACACTGACTGAAATAAAAAATATACAGAGACCCAACAACAGACTAGAGGAACACAAGCATCAAGTCAAAGAATTGAAATACAAAGAAGCAAAAAACACTCAACCAAAAAAGCAAAAAGAAAAAAAAATCCAAAAAGTTGAAGATAGTGTAAGGATCCTCTGGGACAACTTCAAGCGTACCAACATCAGAATTATGGGGGTGCCAGAAGAAGAGAGAGCAAGATACTGAAAACCTATTTGAAGAAATAATGACCAAAAACTTCCCCCACGTGGTGAAAGAAATAGACTTATAAGTCCAGGAAGCACACAGAACCCCAAACAAAAGGAATCCAAAGAGTACCACACCAAGACACATCATAATTAAAATGCCAAGAGCAAAAGACAAAGAGAGAATATTAAAAGAAGCAAGAGAAAAACAGTTAATTACCTACAAGGGAGCACCCATACAATTGTCAGCTGATTTCTCAACAGAAACTATGCAGGCCAGACAGGAGTGGCAAGAAATCTACAAAGTGATGAATAGCAAGAACCTACAACCAAGATTACTCTACCCAGCAAAGCTATCATTCAGAATTGAAGGGCAGATAAAGAGCTTCCTAGATAAGAAAAAGCTAAAGGAGTTCATCACCACCAAACCAGTATTATGTGAAATGCTGAAAGGTATTCTTTAAGAAGAGGAAGAAGAAAAAAGTAAAGATAAAAATTATGAACAACAAATACATATCTATCAACAAGTGATCCTAAAAATCAAGTGAATTAAAAACCTGAGGAACAGAATAAACTGGTGAATATAATAGAATCAGGGGCATAGAAAGGGAGTAGACTGATAATTCTCAGGGGGAAAGGGGTATGGGGGTGCAGGAAGAGACTGGACAAAAATCGTACACCTATGGATGAGGACAGTGGGGGGGGGAGGTAAGGGCAGAAGGTGGGGTGGGAACCAGGTGGAGGGGAGCTATGGGGGGAAAAAGGAGAAACAATTGTAATAATCTGAATAAAGATTTATTTAAAAAAAAGACTTATGTAGTAAATACCTCCCTTCCTTTTGATGCTGAACTAACCGCAGAAGCAGCGATTTATTCTCCACTGTTCTCCCAAAGCAGCTCTTTACCTTCCTTCGCTCAATGGGGGGCCTGGCCAAGTCCAGTGCTGCTTTTCATGTGTTGGTGAAGTCTACCTCATTTGGAACTTGCTTAGCAGGTTCCTTTGGCCCTCAAACTAAGCTGTCTTTCAACTTATCACTTGCCAATAATAAAATTGACATTCTTATCTCGTTGGTCATCATTTTATTTTCAATTTTTCAAATCCTGGCAAGGAAGTAGGATGCTATTTGTCTGACCTCCACAAATGTTACAACCTTTGCTATATTGTCCATAAAAGCAAAACAAAAGTGGAGTAATGATGATTAAATAGATTTAAAAGTTAACAGATAGTTCTCTCTGACTTGCAAAAATATGGACAATGATTTTGCCTCTTAATTCATTATAAATCAGAAACATAAGGCCTCATCTGTCTCTTGGCCCAGCCATTCCATTCATACACATCCTAAAGCTTTACTGCAGACCATCACACCATTTCCATGTGTTTCCCTCTGTCCTGGGAACCAGGCATGCAAGGTGCTATACTCTTGGGGTGAACCTTTGACCAGTAAGAGAAGGAAGCCAGTTCACAAATGATTCTCCCTCCCCCGACCCCTCCGTGGACTGTCTTGAGGTGCAGCGTCTATGGCTTCTAGGAAGGCACTGCTATGGGATTCAGTGATCAGCTGCATTTGGGAGTGACCCACTAAATAACACACCATCCCTTTGGATCTTGTCCTTTCCTCTTTTACTGTCTTATTCCTCACTGTTGCTCCATAGGATTACATGTGCCAATAAAAGAGCAGCACATAAGCCCGCTGCTCCAGACTCCACTTCCTGGGAAACCCAAGCTAAGACAATACATTTCTGTATTCTGGGGTTTGTAACCATTCATAGACTTCACAAGTCAAGTAATTATCAGAAAAATATCATTTGCCATTAACTTTCACAATCTTTTTATTTTAAATTTCAAAAATATTTTCCTATCCTGTGAACCAATGATGGTTATCCAGAAAACAAAAACACAAAAACAGAAAACAAACACAACAAGCTCCCTGCACATTTTGAATCGGAGAATACACTTTTTTGAAATACCTACTTCATTTATAGTCCTTTGGGAAATATTTGTGTTGTATTTTCATTTGAAAAGCCAAGATACACCAGAAAATCTTAGGTAGCATCAAGCCTAGAAGTCTAAATGGTTACAAAACTTATTTTGCTAACTTGTAAAATTAGATGTTTATCTACCCTTTCTTCATTTTACCAATTGCATTGTGTGATCTATGTGACAACTTAAAAATGTGTAATACTCATCACATCCAATGAATGTATAATTTATCTTTCAAAAATATATGTTTATATGGTATATTTTGAATTCACTGGATTGAAATCAGAGTATAAATAACAAAAGTATTTGTTATAGAACAATACATTTTTTAAATCCTCTTTTAAGACAGGTTGGTTTTTCTTTCTAGATCTAAAAAAAGTATGAACAAATTGTGCTTAAAAATATGCTTTACAATTGGGTTCCTTCATATTGATCTGTAAGAGTGACCCTCAATCATTGAGAAATTTTCAGATGGGCAACAGCTAGAGCAGTAGACGACAACACATAGTTTCACTAAAGACTAGGCTTCTGTATACAAAATAAGAAGATTGGCAGAAATGGGTATTATGCCTCAAAATACTTTTCAATCCTTTATTGAATCTTAATTTAATAATTTATTTTTAATTAAAAACATTACCTTATAAAGATGAAAAGCCAAATAGGAGGAATAGTGCTTTAAATCATAATATTTACAATCTCACCATAAAACAAACAAGCTTACTGAATATCTATTAACTGCTTTTTATGTGCCAAGATTAAATTCTTTACATGAATTAATTAATTTGTTTCCTATCACAGTCTTACAAAGTAGGGATAATTATTATCCCCATGTTAAAGGTGAAGAAAAATAAAGCCAAGAACTTTTAGTAAATTGCCTAGAAGTCACATAGTTAGCAAATGATAAAGTTGAAATTAAGACTCAAGATATGTTACTTTATGCTAAAATTCATAAGGTTTTAAAAAATACTGATTATCTGAGTGTATTCTTTCTTTCCCAGCAGCAGTAGCTGTGACAGACTTCAACAATTTCCAAAAGTTAAATCATCTAGTCACTAGTGTGTGTGAATGACAGTTTAACAAGTAGAGAATCCACATATCTTCAACACCTAGGTAATAGAAACTTTCTATTAGAGATGTCAAAGCACCAAGGAGTCCTAAAGACAAGCATGCCATATTGTTTTTCAAAGTAGTCACACTTTAAGGCCATAGATTTGTTCCAAAATGTTTCCATGACTCAAAATGCTTTGGAAATCTCTTTCGGAACCACCCTTAGAACTAGTTTCTAAATGGCGAAATAAAATCATCTCTATTCTTTTGCATCTCTTAAATCAGAAGAATATCACAAAGCTGCAACATCTGTCTTATCTACAAGAATTGACTCCAGCCCTGGCCTGTTTGCCTCAAGTGATTAGAGTGTTGGCCTGCAAACTGAAGGGTCAAGGGTTTGATTCCTGGTCAAGGGCATGTACCACCCTTGCAGGCTCTGTTCTTTCTCTCTCTCTCTCTCTCTCTCTCTCTCTCTCTCTCTCTCTCTCTCTTTCTCTTTCTCTCTTTTCTCTCTCTTTCTCCTCCTTCCTCCTCCCTCCCTTCTTCTACTCTCTCTAAAAATCAATAGAAAAATATCCTTGGGTGAGGATTAAAAGGAAAGAAAAGAATTTACTCCAAATCAAATTCTCTTCTGGAAAACAAGTTTATACCATGTTTCACCTTTAGTAAAGATAATCAAAAGAATATATGCCAAACCCTAGATGGAATTCCCAAAATATTTTAAGGAAAATCAGTGACTTACTAAGGTCAAAGAAAAAATATTATTTGGAATGCATAAGATATCTGATGATATTTTTAAATACATATACCTTTTTTATAGTCAAGTCTTGACTACCTTGGTGTGAGTAAATGTTTGAGCTGAAAAACTGCAGGAGAAGTGGGAGCTTGAGGAAAAGAACATAGCATAGGTGTTGGGAAAGGATGTTTAGCCTGCTACACAGTTGTCCAGAAGGTTATTTAGGAATTTAACAAGTGGGTTCTGTTGTAATTTTCTCTTCTTGCTTGTTTCAAAAGGCAATTCCTGGCTGATATCTGCTGCACAATGTGATTTATGTCACAGAAATATTTTCAGTCAACTGAGATGTCTCATCTGAGTCAGTGTCCATAAATAGTTTTTAGGTCAAGGTAAAGAAATTAGGCCCAAGTACATTTAGATGCTTTCTAAAAACTAGTATTTCTCTAAGCAGATTTAATTCCTGTATGTATTGGCCTGTTGCCTACTTTTGTAAACTGCAGATTAACAGGAATGCATATCCCAGGGAAAGGCAGAGTGAAAAATAAGAGTAGGGCTGCCAAGGCAAAATGCATAAATTGTGTGATTGCTTCTCCATTCTTACATAATCACTGTTTATTTGAAGAGATTATACTTCATCAGAATGTCCACTTTAGTCAAAGCAATTTATGCAATAATTTCCTACATTTTCCTATATTTCTCAAAATATGCAGTTCTATATTCCTGAAATTGCATTCAGGAAAAACAGTTTTGTGCAAGCCATTTCACTAGTCAATTGCTATCATCAACCGCTGAAGTAAAATAAAGTTAATCTTTTCCCTATATTGTACAATATTTTCTAGCACTCTGTCGATATTAAAACATTTTAAAGTACCTGAGTATAACTATGTATTTGTGTGTTTATGTTGTTGTTGCGTCATTAGTGATAAACATTCTTTTAAAACCTACCCACCTTAAAATTTGAAATGTAAAATTAACTCGGTCATTTGAGTATATTAAGTGGAAGATGCCGCAGCACATTTGACACAACTTAAGGCTTTTCCTTTAAAAAAAAAATGCCTTCAGCTCCTGCATGGGTATCAAGTGCATTTTTCTTTGTTCTGCATTATAGAAATAACATATAAATTAAAATTAGCACCTTCTCAAAATGAAAACTGAACACATATAAATTTTCTGTATACATTTCAGTTTAGCTTCGGCCTTTGAGCTTTCAACGTTTTCCTGTCCTATCTGACTGTACATAATAAACAGGGAGAAAAGTACAAGGCCATCAATTATCCCTAAACAAGGATGTTCCTGAATGTTGTTATTTGAACTGGTTCACGATTTCAAGGGAGAAGTTTGAACTTGGTTATAGCAATGGACACTTATCTCTATGTATAAATGCCCAGCGACTGGAATGGCAGGACAACGAGAATGACCAGAATGACCAGTCTCTATGATGCGCACTGTGGCAGCCAGTCAGCAGATCGGGACCCAGATTGCCCCCTCAACCACCCACGGCCCCTCCCCCCTGCCAGCCCTGTCCCGGATAGCCTCCCCTCTTGATCAGGAGTGGGGCCAGCCAGCCAACTGCCTGCAGCCCTTCTCCCCAGCTGGCCCCACCCCTGATCGGCCCCCCCAACCCCAATTGGGGGCGGGGCCAGCTGACCTCCCATGGCCCCTCCCTCCAGTTGTCCCGGCCCTGATTGGCCCCCATCAGGGAGGGCTTGCTGAACCCCACGATGCACGAATTAATACACTGGGCCTCAAATTTATAATATTTTACTCACACTGTGTGTGTGTGTGTCCTTCTTGAAGCCTATCACCTGGGTTTTAAGACATCTTCACATGCGGACCTGAGGTACTTGACAAGAAACAGAGACCTGCACTGTATATTTTATTGATGACAGAGAATTTTCTCTTCTTGATTTGCTCTCAAAGGAAGACCTCTATGGGAAATGAATGCATCTTTATGAATAGGCCACAAATTTATTTTACTTTTTCTGTACTATATTCAACACACCAGTCTTAAGAGGTAGCTCATGGCCCTTGAAAGTTACTATTTCATACAAAGAGCTACAGAGGAAAATGTACATCACGTGCCAAAAAGAGTTTAATGTAATCTTATAAACACGGGTTTAGCATGTGAGTATGGACAAAATAATAACCATCAACTTGCACTGTTGGGATCTCCTAACTGTGCCACAATTTAGGAAATGGGTAATGATAAATGGATTCTCATTCATCCTGGGATGTTCTAACAACAATAACATTTTACAGTCTATCATACTGAACGTGCTATATGCATCTAATACTCATGTTTTTCTAAAATATTAGGGTTACAATGTTCTCTGTTATTTTGGGTTTGCCAGGCAAAATGTTTCATTAACTATTGTTTTCTTAATAAAGCTAATTTGTTGACATCCTAACTGTGAAATTTTACACATCTATTAGTGGTAGATGTTATTTACAGTACAAATTTTAATAAAATAAAACATTCCTCACTGGCATAGACACTCACATTAGCCAAGGTGTATAGTGCCATTCACATGAGTAAAATTTTTTAGGAATAACTGGAAGGGTGATGCTTTCTTCAAGATGCCCACCATTTCAACATTCAACTTGACACAGAGGGAAGAGAATGATGATACTGTGTCATTTTAAATGTTATATAAGTTAAAATCAGTTTGAAAAGTGCCCATATTACAAACATAAATAAAAACATCCTAATTTTATATTCTAATATAGTATTACTGTGATTAACCATACTACACATTTTATGGCATACTGTAATTAATGATCACAATATAACCCTTTGCTTTTTTTGTTTTTGGTTTTGGTTTTTTTTGGACCTCTTATCACCCATCCATCCCTCCAACTATTTCTTAGGCACAAGTCTTGCATACTTAATGTGTATCCTTTCTATTAACATTTCATATTTTTACTGACACAAATTTTCATCCATGAATATATATAGAATAGTTTTGATGAATAGACAGTAACATATTTTACTCTACATATTCTTAATGCACCTTACTTTTATTGCTCAATGCTATTTTCTTTATATGTATCTATATTGCCATACATCAAACTACCTAGGAGCAAACTGGCATGGGTTATTAGCTCATGCAAATAATTGTGTAGGTTTATGTGTGTGTTTGTATATATGTACATGTGCCCCAACTGGAAAGACAACTGATTAAAAAAGTAAAAAAATCAGCCTGATGAGTTTTTGCTATTGAATGATGATAACCAAAGGCTGATTAATTCACCCAGAAACAGTCTATTTAGGTCAAACAACTGGTTGATGGAATTTCTGTCTCAACTGAATGGCTATTAAGACCTTTATGAAGGGCTTGCAGTGTGTTGTTCCATCTTTGCTGCCTAGTAAAAGGTCCGTTAGAATAATAACTTGATATTTAACTGGAAGTCATTAGTCTTCCTAGAATTCACTTGCCAAGTTCTTAGTATTTTGATTAATATTTATAACATTGATATTTCAAGGATAACATTTTAAATCAACAAAAGGACAGAGACCTTGATGCAGCATTGTGTCCCACCAAGCCACATAGGTGTCTGATTCAAGTCTCTCATTGGCATAATGTCAATGTAGTCTCTCCCATCCACTGAAGCTCCACTTTTACAAATCCTACTTTCTGTAAATTTACAATTTCCTATGCTAAGGGCCTTAAAGTGAAAACAATAAATCAATTCTTTGCATAAATAGTAAGTGTATTCATTACTTATTAGTCCGTAAAAAAAAAAAAAATGCAGCTTTCCTCTTGTAAGCATTGGTGACATTTAAATGAATCATAATCAGATGTTTTATAAATATAATGGGTGTAAATAGGAAACAAATATTTAATTAATTTAAACAAATAAGGTGCCAATGATTAATTACAGTCAATTTTAATTAAATATCTTAGTGACTGGTATCCAAAAGATTGACTTGTTTAGTTGCTTGGTCCTGGATCCCTGGAAGCCTTGCTTTCTGAGATGAAAAAGCTAAAAAAGTTAAGATACCAAGATTTCAGAAGCAGTGGGGGCATAGAAGGTCATCTAGGGAGATTTTCAAATCGTATTTATTTCCTGCATTCACTTTGGAAAATATATTCTTTTGCATGTGACAAGGGAATAGGTATATTTTTAAATGACTGTAATATGCAATACACCAAACTTGAAATCTAGATACCACACTCTAAATAAAAATCCCTGGGCCTGTTTTATAGGTGAAGCAACAGAACCAAGAAGGAAGGTAACGTATCCTGGATCACATAAGGAGACTTTGAGCCAGGATTGAACTAAGGGCTTCGTGACTCCAAAACTCATGGGTTTTCCTTTGTAAAACAGTACCCACATTTGAGGAAACGGTTTCATCTACAAATTGCCCTCTGAAGTTTGCCAGGTATCAAAATTACCCTGTTGAAAAGGGTGTAGGAAAAGATTATGATCTTATTGATGAGACCCTGGGACTCTTCAGGCACTGTCAATATAAATAGGTAGTTTTAAAGTTTTGGCTCCTCACTTTTTGCTCATCTTGATTTCAATAACACATTGAGTATAAACTTGGTTATTCTTATCTTACTAATGGCTCAAACTGCTCCAAGTAGAGATTTTACTTTTTCATTAGACAGGGAAGAAATCTATTCTGATTATCAACTGTTGTTATCCAAGTGGAAATATTTAGCATAAATGTGTTAGCATAAGTCTATATTGGCTATAATTTGTAAACATGACAACACATTATAGGGACACAAAGTGGAACGCGTCTTTTAAATAGGAGTCTCTTATTTAGAGTGGAAAAAATCATATAAAACTGGGTAACATAAAGTTGCCAGGGAAACTTTTTGATATAAGTTATCATGTTACATTCTTGGGGATACCTTAGGATAAAGAGGAGTATAAAAATATAATTTTGTTTTCTATTACAGGTACAACTACAAGACAATATTCACTAGATGAAATCATCAGAACCCATTTACAACTGCTATACTTTTTAAAATAAGGCAATTGGCTCAGATATGCATTTATTACAGGCATACTGTAACTAACAGGAGTAACTGATGGTTTTTCTGAAAAATTATAGTATGTCAAATGGTAACCGCTTCTACTTTACAAATATACTGGGCTCAAAATTCAAAGGAAAAGATGCACAAGGCAATGTTTATTATCTGTCCTTTCCGTTACAAATACAAATGTTAAAGTACTCACACAACCCACTGTTTATCTATTTTCACCAATATATGTTGTTACTCAAAAACTGACATCAAAGACATGTTGTCTGTATATATCTAATACGAAGAGTGGAAAAGTCAATAAAAAATGCCCACATGGTACCTTTTTGTTTTCAACATGAATGAAACCATATTTCCATCTGTGAACTCACCATGAGAACTTTAGGTAAAGAATAGTATCTGGGTGAATTTTAAAGTTTTATTGAGATTAAAAGTAAAATATAGTCTGTGCTATAAATACTTTTACATTTATATTGTGTTTAAAAATAGATTTTGTGGCACAGTGGTGTGTGTGTATTTTATATCTGTGTATTAGAAAAATTCTAGTAAATTTTATGTTTAAAAAGAAAATAATAAAGGTGGTAAGAGTGGCATAGCTTTTGAATTTCTTGAGATACCCATATCAAAATGATGATGGAACTAGACAGTAAAACTAAAAGCCCATGGGATGATATTTATAACAAAACTAGGTGAGAAGTTGTCTCATTATCCTCATTAACAAGCATGTGGGGACAAACCACCACAGGGCGTTCCTGGCTTTATTGCCAGTGAAGGAGAAAGCAAAAGGAAGCACAGATATTTAAGCAGATCACACAACAAGAGAACCCCAAAATTGCCACCAGCTATTCATTGGATGTTTGGTGGTCAAACTTAAGAACAACAGGTAAATTAGGAGCAGAGGGGGAGTCCAAGGTGCTGCCACTACAGTATGAAGAGAACAGAGCAAACTAATCCCTATGAACTGGGACCCACTCTGAGGAGAAACTCCTGAGAACAGAATCCAATTGAGCAGGATACAGGCAATTTAAACAAAAGAAGGAAGAATTTCAGATAAAAGCAGGGGGAGATATGGGGAGGCAGAACAGAACCAAAACATCTCAGTGAATGAGTGGGCATATTGGTGAACACTAAATGAAACAACAAACAGAAAGTGTGTGCATTTGGAAGCTATCTAAAAGTCCAGAATTAATTTCACCTAAAACTGAGCAACAGGAAAAGAAAAGGTTTACATCTTTTCAAAGTTATTATAAAAGAAAACAATGATCAAAACAAGCATTCCAGAAGGACATGCCCACAAAACAGATCAAACAAATGCCCTCCTATTTCAAAACAAACTAAAAGCAGTAGAAATGATCAAAGATATGAAGGAATAACATAAGTCATACATAGAAAAACTCAGGAATTAGGTGACAGACAAAAATAAGGAAGTAAAAATTATATTCTGTGCTTCTAGGCAAAAAAATGTAAGCATCTTAAAAGAGGGATAAATTAGATTATTAGACTTGTTGACAGTAATATGTAATAATACTCAAGAAAAGAAAACATGAGTAAAATATGTTTACCCAGCAAAACTAACTTTCAAACATGATCAAAGACTAACTGTTATCATGTGCAGTGAGACAGAAAATATTATTTCCATGAGTTCTTCCTGAAACACAGAAAACAATCTTCAAAGACATTCAAAATACTCAAAATCACATCAGAGAAGCTCTGACATAAGGACTGGCAGACAGCATTAAACATGGAGCTATAAATGAAGGTTAAAGGGAGAAGATGGTCTATATGTATGCCCACATATGGCCGTGTGTTCTGAATTTTTTAAAACAGTACAATTATTTTAAAAAATATGGTGGTGGTTAACAGCATATGCAATCCATTTCTAAAAATATTTTCCCTCACATATCAGTGATGATAATATACCTGTTATTTTTATACTGTTGTATATGTGTAGAATAGGATATTCTAATTCTATCATCCCCTATGTCCTTGAGAACCAGGGTTTTCTGTGGAAGAAAATAAATACATACCAGAGAGGTTACATAAAAAGACTCCATTTGTATTAGATGTATCTGTATGCACCCATGAGGTACAGACACATATGCACATGCTCGCACATATTGTAGCTCTACCCCTCAAAAGGCCTAGAAACAATGACCAAAAACTAAAACCAATAATACTCGCTAGTGGATGCATTTTGTGGTCTTGAAATTCCATTTCCACTCAGTGAACCCAGAGCTCCTTGAAAGAATGGCAGTTCCAAGTCTATGGCAGAAAATAAATAAGATACACCTGTGGCATCCTGCCATCCTAAACAGCAAGGGGCTTTATGAAATCTACTACAGTTGTGTCAAAAGTACCTAGTAGTCAACTCAAAGTGACTCCCACTGGCCAAAGTTGGGCAATTTTAGCTTCAATCATGATAATAATTATAATTTGTGAAACCCACCCAAAATATGTTAAACTACAAGTTACTAAAAAAAAAAAAATAGGTATTTTAAAAAGAAAAGGTAAATGGTGATGTGTTACATTTGGGAGGATAAGAATCTAATTTTCTTAGAAATGATGTAAAATATCAAGCAATAATCTTACTTTTCCTATAGAAATAGAAGCACTGGAAAGCCAAACTGTATCTGAGGAAAGGCATCCCTTTTTAAAAGTGATGTATCTAATAATAAAAAAATATATGAACAGAATGGACTGGTGAATATAATAGAATCAGGGACATAGAAGGGGAGTGGACTGACAATTCTCAGGGGGAAGAGGGTGTGAGGGGTGCGGGAAGAGATTGGACAAAAATCTTACACCTATGGATGCAGACAGTGGCGGGGGGTAAGGGCATGGGGTGGGGTGGGGAATCAGGTTATGGGGGGGGGGGGGAAGAGGAACACCTGTGATAATTTTAACAATAAAGATTTATTTAAAAAATATATATATGGAATTAGAATGCCACTAAATTAACAACTATCTAAGTTAATAAATCTAGGAATGGAACAGCAACACCTATTCAAATTACAGAAAGAAAACAACTGGACATTTTGCCCTCCTAAAAACACACCTA
The DNA here is from genome assembly GCA_026230045.1 of Corynorhinus townsendii. Taxonomy (NCBI): domain Eukaryota; kingdom Metazoa; phylum Chordata; class Mammalia; order Chiroptera; family Vespertilionidae; genus Corynorhinus; species Corynorhinus townsendii. Next base: position 135,567,117 of record JAPDVU010000007.1, on the reverse strand, counting down.
AAATCTTTCCAAAGCAATTGTACCTGATTCTGATAAATCCTGTGGACCCAGCTAGCTGCCCAATTTTAGGAACTATAAAAGACAGAGGAACTTATCTGAACTATACCTAGAGTATGCAATCAGCAATATTCAGGCTTTGAAACCCCACAGAGCAAAGGTTTCTGTTCTTCTTCCAAATAAATAAGAAAGAAAAGAAAGCCGCAAAAGGGAACATTGTAGATTAATGGAAATTTTCTAAATCATAAAAACTGGACAAGGCTAAACTATAGCTTCCAGGAACATACACTGGGTGATAAACTATAAAGAAATTCTAAGAAATTATTTCTACAAAAGTTAAGACAGTTATTACTTCTGGGGAAAGGGTTGTAAAATAAAGGTAAGTCACATCGAGCGAGGGTGGCTAGGAAAATGCTACTTCTTGACCTGAGTGGGGGTTACAAGGTTTTCAACTGAAATAAGTCAGTAAGGCACACATTTGCTTAGTTGGCGTGGTTTCCTGGAGCTGTTTTATTTTATAATAAAAGTTTAAATTAATATAAAAATGTATCAATATGCAACTAATATTTTATTTTTTATTGATTGATTAAGGTATTACATATGTGTCCTTATCCCCCTTTTGCTCCCCCACCCTCTCCCCCCTTATGCCCTCACCCCCCTGGTGTCTGTGTCCATTGGTTAGGCTTATATGCATGCATACAAGTCCTTTGGTTGATCTCTCCCCCTCCCCGACACCCCCCCTACCTTCCCTCTGAGGTTTGACGGTCTGATCCATGCTTCTCTGTCTCTGGATCTGTTTTTGTTCATCAGTTTAGGCTGTTCATTATATTCCATAAATAGTGAGATCATGTGATATTTATCTTTTTCTGACTGGCTTATTTCGCTTAGCATAATGCTCTCCAGTTCGATCCATGCTGTTGCAAATGGTAAGAATCCCTTCTTTTTTTTACTACAACGTAGTATTCCATTGTGTAGAGGTACCACAGTTTTTTAATCCACTCATCTGCTGATGGGCACTTAGGCTGTTTCCAAATCTTAGCTACGGTGAATTGTGCTATGAACATAGGGGTGCATATATCCTTTCTGATTGGTGTTTCTAGTTTCTTGGAATATATTCCTAGAAGTGGGATCGCTGGGTCAAAGGGGAGTTCCATTTTTAGTTTTTTGAGGAAACTCCATACTGTTCTCCACAGTGGCTGCACCAGTCTGCATTCCACCAGCAATGAACAAGAGTTCCTTTTTCTCCGCATCCTCACCAGTACTTGTCATTTGTTGATTTGTTGATGATAGCCATTCTGACTGGTGTGAGATGGTATCTCATTGTCGTTTTGATTTGCATCTCTCAGATAATTAATGACTTTGAGCATGTTTTCATATATCTCTTGGCCTTCCTATGTCCTCTTTCGAAAAGTATCTATTTAGGTCCATTGCCCATTTTTTGATTGGGTTGTTTATCTTCCTTTTGTTAAGATATATGAGTTCCCTGTAAATGTTGGAGATTAAACCCTCATGGGTGATAACACTGGCAAATATGTTCTCCCATGCAGTGGGCTTTCTTCTTGTTTTGTTGATGATTTCTTTTGCTATGCAGAAGCTTTTTATTTTGATGTAATCCCATTTGTTTATTTTCTCTTTTGCTTCCATTGTCCTAGGAGCTCTATTGGTAAAGGTAGTGCTTCAGCATATGTCTGAGACTTTGCTGCCTGTGGATTCCTCTAATATTTTTATGGTTTCCCATTTTATGTTTACTATTAAGTCCTTTATCCATTTTGAGTGTATTTTTGTGTATGGTGTAAGTTGATGGTCTAGTTTCATTTTTTTGCATGTATCTGTCCAATTTTCCCAACACCATTTATTGAAGAGACTGTCTTGACTCCATTGTATGTTCTTGCCTCCTTTGTCAAATATCAATTGAGCATAGTGGCAACCAATATTTTATATCAATTTTAATTTAAAATATTTAATTTCCCTATAAAAATATTATTTCATGAAGCATATAATTACTTAAGGTTACTCTTTGTGAAATCTTAGTAATTTAAAGAATTAACCTGTTCTTATTTTGTGGTACTCACACCTATAAGCTTGGAATGCAAAACAGATTAAATTTAAAGCAACATTGACAAATCCAAGCAACTGCTTCAAAATTTTTTATCTACTGGAAGCTGACAATGTGGGAGGTAGAATAATGTCTGGAGATTTCATTGTGATGTGACTGCCATCTTTTGACCCTCAGGACCAGAAACTACGTTTCCACCTGCTCAGGCTAAAATGGGGACAGAAATGAATCATGGCAAAGGAGCCAGTATAGTAGAAATCACTTCCAATCCTTCCGGTCACTTCACTGGGTAAAGTGTCATCATGAGCAGAAAGCCAATCCTCCATAATGATGATTTACAGTCAGAAAGTGGCTTTAGGACAGATTTACTGTTGCCCTATTCACACCACTCTGTTTCTATCACCAAAAGGCATTTTTCCTGTAAAAAGCAATGTTAGGGAAGGACATACACATCAGAGCATGTTAATAACCCCTTTTCTTTTCCCCTTCAAGTAAAGTAAGAAGAAGAGAAAATGTATAACTAAGAGAGTGAATAATATATTGAAGACATCCAAACTTTGTACAGTGTAAACATTTCAGCCAACACTCAAGTCACTAGACATATTTATTTTGAAATCTCAGGGCTCAGTGATAGTTATAAGAAGGACACATCTTCAGAGAGTATACTTAAATGTACTTTGTTTTTATTCTCAAGCACAATGATTTAATAAATAATAATGGCTCCTACATACTGGCCACTCTTACTATGTGACAGACTGCTAAATACTATGCAAATACACTATCAATTTTTGAAACACTAATAAAGTAGAGCTTAGAAGAGTTAACTTGATCAAAATTATATAGCCTATTCTCTTAATCAATATACTATACTCAAACAGATGTTAAGATGGTACCTTTCATCTGTGACTCAAGGACAATCCTTTTGCAAATATGATTAGATCAAGTGAAATTTTTCCAAAAGAGGTGTTCACCATGTAGTGCTTAACAACCTTGCACACATAGATGGGTAAATGACTTTCTTGGACTGTGTAGGTCTTCTATGGGACAGGCCTCACGTGGTTTGTCCAAGAAGACAACCTGAAAAGAAAACCTAGAGAAGCTAGAGGTATGACTGAATTTCTAAAAGCAGAGGAAAGAGACTATTAAGAAAGAATAGTAATTTGACCTTCCAGAGGAACTTTTAGGTAAAAATTCTCAGAAATAAGGGAACTCTCCAAAGAAGCCATGAAAAGCCCAGGAGAGAGAGATGGATGGGGGGCGGGGGGGGGGGGAGGGAAGGAGAGAGAGAGAGAGAGAGAGAGAGAGAGAGAGAGAGAGAACTAGCTTTAAACACCTTCAAAGTCCAGCAAATCCCATCAGTTCATGACTGTATCAGTACAGTAGAATATTTCCTAACATCTTGGTCTCCTCCTTCCCCAGGCACCAACCCCACGTGGTCAGGAACTACTGTGGTGAACAAGCTGGTGGAGGGAGCAGACAAGTCTCAGGTGGGGTCAGAAAGGAGAAGCCAACTCCCTTGCCCTGACAGGAGACTTTCCACCTGCTGCAGGGTGGGGGTGGTGGGGAGGAGAGGAGTTCAGTTTTTCAATAAATTGAGGGTTTTAAATATTGACTTTTTAAAATGGTATTGATCATGCTTATTACTGAACTGGCCTGTGTTTTGTTACTTAACTTGTCTAGAAGACATTTTATTATTTAAGAATAAGAGGAGCCATAGCTGGTTTTCTTAGTGGTTAGAGCATTGGCTACAGGATTGAACGGTCATGGATTCGATTCTGCATATACCCCAGTTGCAGTCTCCATCTCCAGCCCCAGTTGGGGTGTGTGTGGGAGGCAACCAATTGATGTGTCTCTCACATTGATGTTTCTCTCTGTGTATCTCTCCCACTCCCCTCCACTCTTTCTAAAAATCAATGAAAAAATATCCTTGGGTGAGGATTAAACAAACAACCAAACAAAAGAACAAGGAAAAATATTATGGGGCCTGCCAGGAACCAGAGAGAGAGAGAGAGAAGCCCCAAACATGAAGTTGTTTTATGATTACATCCCCTGAGTTTTGCTTGTTCAATACAGGAGTTACATTGACACTTGTGCTTTTGGCCAAGTCAGTGGGATGATTATTTTTGCCATCATATCATTGCCTCTATATGCATCACATCTAACCCCTCTTTTTTATTCAGAGAAATTGCAGCTGATACTGTTATCATTCACATGCCAAAATGGTGATTTGAAAAGGCTGACTTACATTTCTTGTTTTCAGGGAGCTATTTTTACTGTGAAGGCACAAACCTTCTCTGAGTTGCTTACAAAATGTCATCCTTCTCACAGCCCGGCAGCATTTGTGCTTTTCCATCATTTGCATTATTTATGTGGAACTTATTTACTGTATTTTATTATAATTTTAATCACACACACAAGTTCTGTCTTTATCGCAAGTGTTCTGAGTTTTCCAATTTAGATGGCATTCTCTTTAAGAACAGGTGCTTAAATATGCTCCTTTTCAAATTAATCCATAGCATCTGACAGAACTTTACTCGTAAGTGCTTAAGAAATATGTAATGTCTGGAAACATTAGTTATAAGTTAGCAAACCATGTTTCATTTTGTGACCTCAAACACTTGTTTCCACTTCTATATAAGCTTCATGCAAACACCCCATTGTTTGGCTGTATACTAAAGAAAGATTTCAAATAAAGACCCACTTAGCGGTGTGCTTTGATTTAAAGCCTGTTGCCAGCATATCGATAATCTTTCTGTGAAACTTTTGGAATGTGGAAGAGAAGATGGCAGAAAGGGGCAGAGAAAAAATTGATTCCTACGCTAGGACATTACAGGTTAATAGTTTTTCCCTCGCCAAGCTAGTGCGGCTCATTAGTTGAGCATCCCTAGTTTGATTCCCCATCTGGTAGGGAGCATGCAGGAGGCAATCAATCAATAATGTTTCTCTCCCATCGATCTTTCTATCTCTATCCCTCTCACCTCCTCTCTCTCCAAAAATCAATAAAAACATATTTTTTAAAACTGTGTTTTCTGTCAAAAGAGGGCAGATGGTAATATGGATATATCACACATAGATTTCCAATGCAACCGAAATAAATCCTATTTCTGTAAGCTTCCTAGGCAATTAACAGTTGCATCCTTGCTAATGATATGAGTGGTGGTTGTGAACATTAAGCCTGCCTTATTACAGAAAGGGCATGTCTTCTCTGCTATGGTTGATGCTCTGAGAAACAAATACTATTTATTCATTCCTTTCATTCAATTGTTTATTCCACAAATGTGTTTGAGCATGTCCGATGTTCCAGGAATGTGCCTTTGAAGTTCCAGGACTGCATCCCACACACAGCTGTGGCCACAGTGAACACAACTCTCACCAGATCATTGTCTCCATTTTCCTGAGAGATTGAGCATCCAATGAATGATTCGATTTGCATGAGCCACAGTGGACACTCTCCTCCTCACTCAACTCCTTCTAGCATATTACTCTTCATTTTATAATTGGCTCATCCCCTGCCCTACATTCAACAACTATTTCAATTTAAAGAAACACAGTAGCAACCCTATTTGATGACTGGCTATTCTTTCGATTCTGAACCTTATGCACTGACACAAGTCAGACACAACTGTAGGACAAAGGAAGAGTTTGGAGAAACATAAATGATATACGAGAGAGTAGAGCCGTGGAAATAATCATGAACAGTCATCTCCGTTCATGACTATTCAAGAAGTTAAAATTTGCTATTATTTTTCTTTTGCCTTCACTCCATCTTGGCTCAAGGTAAAAATAAATCTCTAGAAATTAATGTATAGTAAATAGTATGTATAAATTACCACCGTATGAATGAGTTCTTTAAGTGGATAAAAGGAAATGCAATATAATGCCCCTTGAGTTTAATAGGGAGCAAAGAGAAAAGGAAAACTTAAATATGTAGGAAGTTAAAAAAGGTAAAGTGAAAGCAAGCCTTGTTCTAGGAAGGAGAGAATTTGGGAGTTGGTTCCTGAAGGAAGTGACGATTATGGATAAGAGACAGGGCAGTTGAGATGTCACTGGGGCTGGAATTAACATCACGTGTGGGCAGCAAAGTCTTGGGTTGACACAAAGCACACGCTGACCTTAAACACAAAACAGAGCATACAGTGGTAGAGTAATGATCTTAGGAAAACTTTATTCTTAAAAAGTTTTACCCACAAGGATATCTACATAGGTACCTGTTTTTTAGTTGGGGTAGCTACTTATTTGCAAGTACATCCTAATCTTTTTACAAATTTTCCCAGTAGTGAATGTGAAACCAGAGAGGCAAAGATAAAGATACCTTAGTTTTGTTTTGTTTTGTTTTGTTTTGTTTTGTTTTGTTTTGCTTTGAAAGTATATTTTAATTTATTGATGCATTTTAAAGAAACTGAAATGTATCATTGTTTAAGAAAGACTGGATAATTCAAATTAGTGGAGCTATAATCAAAGCCTTACATTTAAATAAAATTAAGTACATAAATAGCAATTTTTATTATTTCCTGCTTTTGCTGAATTTTTATTTTTATTTATTTATTTTTTTACTTTTTATTAAGGTATTATATGTGTACATATCTTACCATTGTCTCCCCCCACACCCCACTCCCATACATGCCCTCACCCCCCAATGTTTTGCATCTGTTGGTTATTCTTATATGCATGCATATAAGTCCTTTGGTTGATCTCTTATTTCCCCCACCTCTCCCTAACCTTCCCGCTGTAATTTGACAGTCTGTTTGATGCTTTACTGCCTCTGTATCTATCTTTTTGTTCATCAGTTTATAATGTGTTTTTTATTATCCACAAATGAGTGAGATCATGTGGTATTTTTTTTTCATTGACTAGCTTATTTCACTTAGCATAATGTTCTCCAATTCTAGAAGTAATAAGAAAACTGGATTCCTTATGAAGAAGAATTTTTATTTCACCCCATATTGTCAATTCATTCTTTTCTTGAAATAGCCACAATGTCTTTGCATAAAAAGAGAGCAGTAAGGGTAAATCCTTGAGTAGAGAGGGTGCATCTTGCCCTGTAAGACAGAGTTCTCTGCATTTTATTTAAGTAGGTTGAAGTTCAGGCATTTAACAGTGAGGAATGGCTTCTAGGAATATATCCCAAGAAACTAGAAACACGAATCAGAAAGGATATATGCACCCCTATGTTCATAGCAGCACAATTCACCATAGCTAAGATTTGGAAACAGCCTAAGTGTCCATCAGCAGATGAGTGGATTAAAAAGCTGTGGTACAGCTACACAATGGAATACTACGCTGCGGTAAAAAAAGGAGTTCTTACCATTTGCAACAACATGAATGGAGATGGAGCATTATGCTAAGTGAAATAAGCCAGGCAGAGAAAGATAAATATCACATGATCTCACTCATTTGTGGAATATAATGAACAACATAAACTGATGAACAAAAATAGATCCAGAGACAGAGAAACATCAATCAGAACATTAAACATCAGGGAAGGTAGGGGACAGTGAGGGTAAGAGGGAGAGATCAACCAAAGGAGTTATATGCATGCAATAAGCCTAATCAATGGACACAGACAACAGGGGGGTGGGGGCATGAATGGGAGGTGGGGATAATGGGGGAATAAGGACACATATGTAATACCTTAATCAATAAAGAAATTAAAAAAAAACAGTGAGGAGTGGGGCACTTCTACAGATCCCAAGAATTCAGTAGAACATGGGCTTTTATTATTGTCAAAGGTATTTACTTAGATATCCCATCCCAAGTCTCAGAGTCCCTCTTCTTCCCAGTTATAGTCACAGCACAGCACAGCAAACTTGCCAGATTGAGAACTCAGCCTTCTATGAAGCTATATTATCTTTCAATAAAGTTCTAGGCACCATCTTCAGCTTTTTATATCATCTGACTGCAAGAAATTAGCATTCTTTTGTAATTATGAAGGAGCCCCCTGACTTTTATTCTTTAAGCTGGTGATTAATCATTCTTCATATTTCATTGTTTCACTCCAAACTATAACTTGTACTCATTAAGAGTCATAGAATTCCATATTCCTTGTAATTACTATATCCCCTGCACTTCTCAAGCCCCTAAAATACTGTACCTGCCAATGCAATTCTTTCCTATTTCTCCATATCAATTCACCATTGGTAAAAGTTTTAACATGTGCAACACCAGGGCACACCAGAGCTTGTCTGTACTCCACCTACCATAAGTGATGTTGCCCTCATTCATCAATGAGTCAGTTCCAACATCTCAATTTAAGGTCTGTTTTCTTAGTCCACTCTTGGGACCAACTTTCTTAGATCAGGTGCCCTAAGAAACAGCCATGATTAAGATGCAGGGAGTTTACTGAAAGTGCTCCCAAACAACAACAATAAATAAAACAATTGTGAGGGATAAAAGTTGCATGACTGTGTGGAAAAAGAAGTTGAGCTGAGATGCAGGTGTAACAGAGGCCTCAGCCGATTCCACCAGGAGCTCTGAAGCGGAAATGGCTCTTCAGATCTAACCCAAATTGAGGCAAGAGGATAACCCAGTGTCCTGCCATATTGACCAATAATTTCATAGTCTTCTCAGAACATAATTGGCCCTTTGAACAAAAATACTTGATGTTAGATGGTAATGAAGTCATAGCTAAACTAATCCAACCAAGTAATGAGAAGAAAATGAAAATCTTTGGAGCTATTCAAGGCTGAGAAAATTAGATCCACATGCCCTTGGGAACTGTACAGAGGCCCATGTAAAGAGAACAGAGCACCAGCAGAAGCAGGTATGGGCAGAGGGATTGGCCTCATTCAGGGTCATGGCTAACAGACTATTCTATTCCTAGTAAAAACTACTGACAAAACATCATTCTTGCTGTTTTGTGGTGAACAGGAAGCAGGGAGACTGGCTAAGGAGCTAATGTTAAAGTCTAGAGGTAATACTATATTACAGTAGAGTGGTCAGCATTTACTCACAGATAGAATTTGTATTATGAAAGAAAGGAAACATCAGTGATGACAATCCAAGTTTTGGCTTGGGCTAGCAGAAGAAATGAAACACCAAGAGGCAACCCACGGCCTAGACACAGACATTTTCATGAAGGGTGCCATCAGCAGTAGCCACTCTAACTCTCTCTAAAATGAACTTCTGAGATCCAGACATCAAACCAAAACCAACTAAGAGAGAAAAACATGGCAGATACAGTTTTAGGAACTATCCTTGTGGCTTTTTAAAACTGAATAGTTTTTGAAAGAGAATGCTAAGGTTCTATAGTCTGGTACACACTTAGCTAGATAAATGGATAGATGGGTAAAAGAGAGCAGTTGTAAAGAGAGGAGAAAATTGTGTGTGTGTGTGTGTGTGTGTGTGTGTGTGTGTGTGTGTGTAAATAGCAATAGAGTGAATGGATATGTTCCAAAATGTTAATTGTTGTTGATTTTTATTTACATTTTTCCTCGATGCATTATTATTAGTATTGTTAAGTAAGATAAAATGAAAAGTTGTTATTTTAAAGAGCAGAGTTGGAGAAAAGAGTGGCTTTACTACAGCCACATTTCCTAAGGGAAATAAATCACTGTTCTACATTGCCATTTAATTCAATAATCCCTTGCTCTTTATGTGGACACTATGGCCCAGTATGCAAATTTTCCATAATGAAACCATCACTTAATGAAGGGTCATAAAACTAGAAAAGCATCCCTACATGATTTTATCTAGAATGTCAAGTCCTCTGATTCCCAGTATTCTATCAGTTGGGACACTTACTGTCTCCGTGCCTCTTGGACTAACAACTCTCTTCTCTCAAGTACACATGTTCTTGGGCTATAGAAGAAGCCAGACAGCCATCTCAGGGAAAGAAGGGGCAATGCTCATAGTTCTCATGGTACAAGTGAGTGGTCATGAGAGGGGCTGGCTGGGCAATGTCTTAGAAATCACCCAGTCAAACTCCAGGTGAAGAAAACCTAACCCAAAGAGACACTGTGTCTAGTACCTCTTACTCTGTTATTGAACAAATGGGTGAGGAGCTCTGAGAGTTAAGAAAAATGGACTTGTCTTCAGTATACTAGACAGGCCCAGCTTTCAAAAAGAGAAAGCCTTGAGTGGAATCTGCACTTCATGCACCCCCAACAGAATCATTAAGCTGCCTGTGTGGAGCAATGTGTGGGAGCCAAGGATCCTTGCAGTTTCTACAGCTGCTGTATAGAAGTATTGCTCCCTGGGCTCTGTAGACCAGCAGTCGCCAACTGGTGGTCCGTGGACCACTGGTGGTCCGTGAGGTTTGAAAGATTAGAGACCGTTGCTGTAGACTATTACATCATACCCAGAAGCATGAGGCTGTCTTTGGTGTTGTCTTCCCTACAGTATTTTTGATCCCACTAGAATAACTAGAAAATGTTATTCTTATTCATATAACTGTCTATTTCTAAAGCCCTACAATGTTTTTTGTTTCAGTGATTTTTCTTTCACCAGAAATGAAATCCATTGGGTTGATTATAGGCTATGTCTGTAAAAAAGAAAGAGGGGAAGGAAGGAAGGAAGGAAGGAAGGAAGGAAGGAAGGGAGGGAGGGAGGGAGGGAGGGAGGGAGGGAGGGAGGGAGGGAGGGAGGGAGGGAGGGAATTCTTTTTTTATCCATTCTGCATTTGTATGCTTTTTCAGTTCCATTGGGAGTCCCCCTTGGTTCTATTCTGACAGCAGGGTAGTAACAGTTTTAACCTTTCATTTGCAAGAAGAAAATCTCCACAGGTTGAAGGGTTCACTGGATACTTAAATTGATATCTCCTTGTGGCTATATTAAGCTATGTAAATCTTTCCATAATGCAACTTGAAAATGCATTTTAAAAGCACATGCCAATATATAGAGAGTCTTAGATTTTACTCATTTTAAGAAGCACAATCTATCTTAACCATTGGTCAAATTTAGATGAAATGTGAACACTTTTCCATTGAGTTCATAGTTGATAATGTGTTATATTATTTCACAGTCTTTTTTTTTTTTACCTTCCTTATCTTTCTCTGCCGAAGCAACGATCTGGAAAGCCAAAAGTAATATAGTTCTTCCTTAAATCTCTATGGAAACTCAATAAATGCTGTGAAAGACAACCTTGCTAACAAGCTGGGTATTTTATGGATGAAAGACATGTAGTATACCACAGGCAAAGTTGGTTAATTAATTAAAAGACTCAATGTTTATTTCAAGCGAATTTGACAACTCTCATCTTTGCTCCCTGAAGGACAGAATCAACCTTAGTCTGTTTTAGTGTTCTCAACACTTACCAGGATGTCTAATTTACTAATTGCTCAAAAAATAATAATTATGTAGATTAGATGAATGGATGGATAGATGGATGGATGGATAATGAAATAATGAATCATTTAGGGAACAGGCTGATAAATGAGTCATGACAAGTGCCTGTGAATCCAGCATAGGATTCAGTTTTCAGAGTAGCAGATCCTTCTTTTCTCTCATCCTTGTTTAGGAAAGAAGGTAAAAAAGCACTTAAAGACATCGCAGTCCTGATTGGGAAACTCCTTAGTGTTGACAAGCCGCCAGGGATCTCAAAAGAATGTTAAAGTAAATATTTAATGCAAGTCCCAAATTAACAAACGAGGCCTATTTGAGAAAGTGATAGTGTCTGTGTTAGAAAAAAACAATTTTAATTAGATGGAGAATCCAAATAAAAGACCATTCTTCAGTATCAGTCAAAAAACAGAGAGGAGGAGAGGGATGTTCTCTGAAGGAACACTTAAAAATAGAACCACATGTGAGTAGAAGCTTCTGGTTATAGAAAACTATTATTTCTTCACTACTTGCAAGTTAGAGTTTTAAACAGCTGAAAACTATTCAAGACCATGTGTGTTTACTTTTTCTCTCCTTCTAGGCAAACACAACAAAACAAAATGTTCCTTCTTCGTGAAATAAACTCTAACCTTGAGATTTTTTTGAAGTCAATGAGAGTTGATGGAGTTAAAATATACTAGTCAGAGATTTTAGAGTCTCAAAATGATTGTTCCTCTGGGAATGGATCCTACTAAATGAACCAGCATTTAATTGGAAAAAGAAAATGCCATTGTTACAGTTAGCACAGACTCACTACCTAAGCAAATATGCTCCAGTGTTATTTACACATACTTGGCAGGCTCTGTGGTGATCTATGTTGCCACATATCTGCCTTCTTTCCTCCTTTGGCATGTGCTTCAGTTTTGAATGTGTCATTGAAAATTTTAAAACCTGGGTATAATGTTCATATTATTTAATAACATCTTTGTTTCCAGGCTTACTGGGTGGGTGAAAGTAAGTCTTCAAATAGTGAAGCCAAAGCATAATTTTAACCTATTCACTTGCAAACTTTTATTTTTTTATTTAAAGAGAAGGGCAACTAACAAATGAATGGTTTTTATAGAAAAATAAATAAAAGTCAATCAAATTCAGTTATAGATAACAGAGTTTGGGCCAGATTGCAGGACTGTCAGTATGAGCTAGGGCCTTTGAGTAAGGAACTAAAGTGTATGTCATTTTCCCTTCTGAAAAGATACAAGAGGAGTTACAACAAAGAATTAAAATCAGGAAAACCACGTCAAAAGAGACATCCTGCTGAAGACTGAACGGGAAACCAACCACAGGAGTAAACATGGGGCATGGAAACCTGTGAGGGTGAAAAAATAACTCTCAGATTTGGGGGTTTTGAGAAAAGCAAGATGGTTCTCCACCATCACGTTGCCTATTGTCATTTGCAAGCATGCCATTTTCCCAAAGTCCCAAGGCTCTCAGAATTGATTGTTCTAGAGCTACATCCTGCAGAGGGAGGGTGACTTGGGCAGCTGAGGGAGGCCAGCAGTAGTGACACCAGCTTTAGTGGCAACATTAGAACCAGATCATACTGATTTAGAAGAAGCCTAATCTTTAAATTAGCAATTTCGACTTCTGATTAATTATTATTTTTTGAACAAGTAACAATCCAAACACCCAGGACCTTCTCCTTCCCCAAAGAACCCCTGGATTAAATAACTCTTTAACATCCCCTTCTGAAGTAGAAATTCTCTTTTTTCTAATTGTCTCCAGGGCTTAGGTGTTCTTGCTGCCTGCCTTTTCCTGGATCTTCACAACTTTCACTCCCACGTCTTGTCCTATTCAGGTTGAAGAGTAAATAGTGCCTTAAACACTCCTATTATAAATTCAGCTTATGTTCGGATCCGAGAAGCAGGAACCTCTTTGGGGAACATAAGTGGGTAGAATGCATATATTTTTCTTTGTACCTTTTATTTTCTGAGTTTAAAAAAAAATCCCTTACTTTTTATACTGCATCATATTAGCCTTTCTAAGATAACTTGAACCATTTTCTCTGCCCTTTTATTGAAACCAATGGGGCATTGCAAATTATCATTGTACTACTGAGTCAGTAATAGCCATTGAGTTTTATAAAGCATTATTAAAGGAACTAATCTGAATGCACATCAACTACTTTTCTCATTTGAATAATACAACCATGTAATTTTTAACTGTATTAAAAATGCCCTGTTTAAATTACAGAATACAGTACCATTTGCAAGGCTCTAGTGTGGGATTTTGCTGCCAAATTTTCTTTAATTTTTGTTTTTACAATGATTCTGAAATACATTACAAAAGAAAATGATTAGTAAACAAATTCCAGTCCAAGGTTTTAATTCTAGGTGCTGATGGAATTGTTTAAAAATTATTATATTTCAAAGACTATCATGATCTTCTATGCAGTCTAGCCAGAGCAAAAGGAAGACCTAATCTCTTTTCTCTTCCTCCAACAATCCCCAAATAGAGGAAGACAATAAAAACTAACATGTTTTTATTCCATTTAGATGAGTGTCACTATGCCCTGTGCTACAAATGATCTTATTTAATCTTCCAAACAACCCTGAAATGAAGATATTATTATTTGCACTCCTTTCTGCTTCATACTCACTAATACAGGTTTCCCAAATCCTCAGCATAAAACTAGAATGCTAAGATAAAGCCTGAATTCTCTTCTGAAGACATCGGGTTGATAGTGAATGTTTTAGGGCTTCAAAATAATATGACGAGAGATGAGTTTCAAAAATATAAATATGGGAATCAATAATCAGATGCATTTTATGGTAAGGGCTAGTTACAGAAAATACAACAAAGGCTACCGTAGTAGTTCAGTGATGACATAAATAGCCCCACAACTCGGAGGGAGGAAAGAAAAGAAAGGCACAGGTGGCAAATGAATGGTGGAGTCATTAATGCCTGGACAGGAGGAGCATGGGAAAGAGAGGAGGCGAGAAGAATGGACTTTGTAATGGAAGTTGATAGTGTTCACAGAAATAGTGTAGATGGATTAGAGAAGATGATTTCTTTTCACTCTGTTAGTTTAAAGTTCTAGGAAAACCTGCAGGTAGAAATGCCTGACTTTCCTTTCAGACTAGAAAAGTGAAATGAAAGCACTGTGTGGCTGATAAAGGAAAACCAGAGAAGAACAAAGGGAAAGACAAAAAGAAGGGGAGAGAGGAGATGTGGAAGAAGGGAAGTGTCTCCTACTTCACTATGCACAAAGGAAAACTGTCCATCTTTTCTGTACCATCACAGAATCTGTTGTTCAAGTTGAAAATGTGACATGACCACTAAGTCACCAAACAGGATGGCCCTTCCAACAAATTATTAAAACTTTGGCAACCGTAATCAGAGAAGTACCACTACTCACCACTAGCTTTAATAACTTCCAAGGCCCTCAAAAGGAGGAGGAGGAGGAGGAGGAGGAAGAGAGAGAGGGAGACAAGGTAGGAGGGATAGAATAAAAGAAAGGAAGAAAGGAAAACAATAGAAAAGAAATAAAGACCTGTTTTCTTTGTGAAGTAGGTGGCAAATTAGATTTGCTAACTAGGAGATGACAGTGGGGCTTATAAGAAAGCACATAATTTGCATACTTGTTTTCTGATATGTGAAAATATCTAATTTTTCAGTGCACTACTCTTTCTTTTATGTTTCCTACTAATTGATATTCAGTATGGTATTGAAACAGACAATGTTACTTGATTGCAATTCAAAGTCTATTTTTGATCTTTCACCTTATAAGGTACCAATAAGGTAAGTTTCCTTCATTGCTGCCTACAAGTTTCCCACATTGAAGTGTAAACATTGTGCCTACTCAAAGGAAAAGCAGCTCCCAGCTCCTTGCTTCATTCTTCCCAGGATCCTCTTTAACTATTAAGAATGCTCCCGGTATCAGGTTTCTCAGCAGACTGAGATTGCTCTTTCCCATTCAGAATAAAGATCTATAATGCTTTGTTTCCTTTGGTAGTATCTGTGTCTTAGAATGAAATGACCAGCTCTTGGAACCATTTTGAAAGTCTCTCAAATATTAAAACTTTGAGATTGGTGAACAACCACAAATATATACCAAGCAGCCATTGACACCTCAGCACAATACTCGTGAGCACATTGTGATAAAAACCATTCAATCCAGTTCTGCATTTCTTTGCTTAGGTTTTCTCCTATAAATTTAAGATTGATTACATAGCCACTTGAATAAAATTAAAATGAAGCAAATACCAGAGTAATTATGCAGAAAACTTAGCCTTCTAATGGAGGTGTTTCAGCAAAAGTAAGACAGGTTTTTTATTCCAAGACAATGGAATGTGTGAAAATGATCTAAGAATACTCTTCACTTTCCGCATACCACCTGAGTGACTGCCTCATTGGTGGGCTCATGCAGGTACCCAGTTGTTTTTCTAAAATATGTATTCACCTCACGACAAAGCAGAATGGCAGGACAGAATTTAAGCTTTTGTTTGTTTCTCTGAAAAAGTTCTCCCGTGCACAGGTAACATAGAGTGGTGGGAAGAGTATTGGTATTGGATTTTTTAAACTGAATATTAATCTCAGCTCTGCCCTACAAGCAGTTTGCCATGGTTTGTTCATTCAGCAAACACATGGTTAGCACAAGCTACACTGAAGATGTTATGCTAAGCACCAGAGACGAGCAGATGCAAAGGCAATTCCTACGTTTAGGAAAGGCAGACAGGTACTGGGGTGCTATTCACTCTGTTGAGTGTTAAAGTAAAGCCATCCAGACAAAGCCATAGGAATGCAATACAGCCCCTGGAAGAGTCTTCCTGGAGAAGAGAAGACATGTTGGCTGAGATGTGAAAAGTGAGTAGAAGCCTTAAAGTCTGCACTTGCACCATCTATCAAATGAGAGGCACGGGTTCCTCCTACAGCTGCTTCAAGGGAGTTATTTTATGTAACACACAAGTACAGGGACCTAGTCCAAGGTTAGACATGAATGGGTTCTTCAGTAACTCTTTCCTTTTTTCTCACCTGGCTGAGCAGCATCTGTGCTTAGCTCACGTATTCCTTTTCTGTAGCTTTCTTCCCATCTGAAATGGACTTTGATAAATCCAATGGAAGCATCTAATTTCCCTGGTATTTTATTTTTTCTTTTGAATCTTCCTAATTGGTGTATATATCTTTCCCACCCCCACCTCCCACCACACTGTAAGTTGCTCCAGAACCAAGCCATGCCACATGCTTCCTTAGTATCTCTCTTACTGCTTAGCATCATGCCTGCCCAGAGGAGGAGCAGGGGTAGGCATATAGCTGATTCTCAACAAATTACTTTCGATCAACCAGTAAATTCCAGAGCTGGCAACATTTTATAACTCAAAATAGTCACAGTCCGCCTGGAAAATTAATTCTGTTTATTGCCACTTTTGCTGTGATCTGTATCTTTCAAAGTCAGGTTGATTAGCATGCAGGTTTACAATTACGGTCAGAGCTCTGGGCCTTGTAACATCCTGTCATCTCACTTCCAGGGATTTACGTCTGATTCCTGCTCTGTTTGTAAGTGCCTGTGGGACAGAATGGCAGAACCACTCATGTTTCACCAGCAGAGGATGGTGATGATATTATTATTTCCACAAGCAGTGTGGCGATGGCTGAACCTCATCATGTCTAATAGAAAAAAAATAAAGGAATTAATATTTGAAAACTCAGTGTATTATGTTTAGCATCATTATTGCCTAAAATATGAATATAGCAAGTGCCCTGGCATTTAAGTGAGGTCCCATTTACAATATTGCCACCATAATCATCTCATTTTGTAATTGCTTTTGGATACTTACAAGGTTTAATTTCTTACGTGACTTCTCAATAAAATAAAGAACATTAGACTTATGGAAAATTATCCTATGAATTATTTTATTTATTTTCTCTTTTTTAAAATAAAATCTTTATTGTTGAAAGTATTACATATGTCCCCTTTTTTGCCCCATTGGCCCCTTCTAGCCCGCCCCTGTTCCCACCCCAGGCCTTCACCACCCTATTGTCTATGTCCATGGGTTATGCATATATGCATACAAGTTCTTTGGTTGATCTCTTCCTACCCACCCACCTCTGCCTTCAAAAAGAACTCATGCATTAGATTTATGGGAAATTATCCTGTGGATGTTTTTACACTGTTGTTTCAATAGTGGAGGAGTTTAATTCAGCTTTAGGTCCTGTTGTCAGCTGCTATAGTCTGAGTTCTGTGAGTTTCTTAGGCTATACTGCAATGGGGACTAATTGTATTTTGGGGGTAGCAACTCCTGCCTTGGGGTTGTGGAATAAATGCATTAAAATGTATTCTCAAATGAGCAGCTTTAGCTGACTATTCCTGAGACCCTCTGGCTCTGGAATGAGTCAGGATGTCCACCCCAGCATGCTTTCCTCTCCTGAAGCCCTGACAGAGATCACTACTCAAATGCTCACTAGCTGGCATGGTGTCAGTGAACAAGGAATACATTTGTGAGGGCAGCAACCAAAGCATTGGCATCTGACAGTTTTGATTCCACGTGACTAATTGGCCAGGTGATCAAAAAGGCAGAGATCAGACATGGTCTACACATTCAGTTGTGGGACTTGGTGTTTTTAGGAAGGGAAAATTTTCTTCTGTTTGGCCCATGGATTGGAATCCAATGGAAAGAAAAAAAATTTTTTTTCCCTTTTAAGAACATTCTTAAATTAATATTATAATCATTTCTGAGCAGCCTTAGCAAACCTAGATCTTTCTTCCAACCCAAACTACTTTTCTTCATCATCTATACCAAATGCAAAGAAATATTTTCAAATCTCTGCAATGCTATACAGTCCTTCTAAAGATATCTTACTCATCTTTTAGATCTAACAATCAATAATTAGCTACCCTCGTGACCTAACATGAAGAGTACTTTAACCTACAAAAAGCTGAGTTAGTTGGTACTTAATTTTTTCTAGACCACAAAATATGAGTTCTAAAAACACCAAGAGATAAGGGGGTGAAGGCAGGAATCTGAATAGGATTTTCTTCTTGCATGGTCCCTCAGTAAGTCCTATAGAAAGAATTTCCCTTGGAGTCTGGCTTCTATCTACATGATATGTCTACTACATTCTGGAAATAGGAATGCTACAGATCAAACAAGTTATGTAAATACATCTTTGCTGTAAATGTTGAGAAACTAAATTTAACCATCACTGGGAGGAGAAGGGGAGGTGTGCGAAATGATTAAGCAAAGGAATGTTCCTAAATAAATAAAAATAAGTAATTATTTGCTTAAAACAGGATAGCCTAAGCAATTTGAGAGCCTGTGCCAGGATGAATTCCCATAGCTCTGACTCCACATTTATTTATCTAACTTGGGCATTTTATCCAGGTTAGACATTAGAAGACAATGGAAGAAATAACCTAATGTTGCCACAGTTAGCAGTTATCCAACAATCTTGGATTTTTATTTAAAAAATAACTCCTGCCTCTCCATTAATATTTTTTAGATTATAAGTATAATATCTTGATCATATGTTCAATAACTTACATGTAGATAATAGTATACATGTTCCATAATTCCTCGTTGAGATAAGGAATCTTCACATTTCAGTGAATAACCAACGAAAAACCCTGCAGCTTTCAGCTGTCGATTCAGAGGAAGTTTCCCTTGAGTTTCTGAGGCCATCAGAGGACTGTCTCCTCTGCCTGCCCATTTCTATAGCAGCTTTGTGGTGTTTTATGACAACAGTCTCTCCCCCTTGAGACCAGCCATAGGAAAGGTACAATAGAAGTATTATTTGTATTGTTTGGTTTTGTATGAGACACACATCAGGAAACCACTACTTTGTGGAATAGCATTTGCAGGAGGTCCCCAGGGGGCACCAATCTCACTGCCTCAACCCAAAGCTGAATGACAATAAAGAATGGGAAAATTAAAAGGAAAGGTGCTTTAATTGAATCTGTATTTGTGGAAATGGGATACAGATCTAGGAAATACCTTTCTTAGTTCCTGCAATGAGAAAGAGGGCTTCTCCAGAGACCCTCTGCAATGACAGCCAAATCATTATAGGCTACAACAAATGCCCCCATTGGCTGAAGATGTACTTCAGAAGTTCTTCTTTAAGAAATTCTTATTCTGCCATTGACAAATAAAATAAGACAATGGCAATTAAAAAAAAAAACACACTAAAATAATATAGAGAAAGATCTAAAACAGGAGTCGACAGACATTCTCAGTAAAGGGCTTTGCAGGGCACATGGTCTCTGTCTCAACTACTCAATTCTGCCATTAGAGGGTGAGCAAATGGGCATAGCTATGTTCCAATAAAATCTTATGTATTAAAAATAGGCCACATTTCACCCAGGGAGCTATAGTTTACTGACCACTGATCTAAAATATTCCCCAATCCAGCTACTCACTCCAAAGTTGAGGAAAGGTCTAAAGTAATGAAGTAAGTTGTCAAACAGGTCTAAAATCCGGATCTCCTGAGGCTGAGTCTCCTGACCTCCGGGGCCACTGTCACAGTGCTCTCCTGCAAACCTTGCTTGCAAAGCTGGATGTTAACACAGAACCCCTGAGTGGGCTGTCACCTCGGAATCTTCATTCCTCCAGAACCACACAAGGAATGTCATCTGCTGCCCAGCTTCCAACAAGAAGACTTGCAGCTGGGGTGTGGCAGGAAAAAACTGGGCTTGGAATTGAAAGTTCTGAATTTGCACCATGGCGGTCTCCCTCACCAGCCATGCGTACTCGGGCAAGTCAGGATGATCACGGCTCTCATTTTCCTTCTCTCTCAGAGTCATATTTAACTCAACAGAAATCTTGTCAAGAACAAGGAGAACATTTGCCTAAATATACTTTATTACAAAGGGCTAAACAAATGTGAGCTAGATCAACATATCAATAAAATATATAGATAAATGAATGGCCACCTCAGGTAAGCTGTGATCAATGGATTATGTGATAGGTTGTGATAAGCAAACACACAAATCCCATGTGTGCATTCACCAGTTGATTTTACTCTATCTTAGGGCTTCCAGATTATATCTCAGAGTCTTGACAAGCACACTTGTAAATATATTGTAAAAAAGTAATGAATTGTATTTATATTCAATCATGGGGTGTTGTAATGGAATCCTAATTTTTAAAAATATCTACTAAAATTATAGTCGGTTGAAGAATAGCAGCATTTTTATACTTGAAAGAATGCCTGTCACTGTGCCTCTGAATTTGAGACACAATACCAGCTAGTGCTACATTCACAAATGATTCACTGAAGCAGAGTATATAGAAAATTTCCCAGGGTTGGGCTGATAAAAATCCCCTAATGCTTCTGGCTCCTCATAGAATCACAACCATTTACTTTTATAAAGTCAAGTTCAAGCCATGGCCTAACTCTCTTTCTTGAGAAGTGTTCTACAAGGACATTGTGAAGTAGTAAAAGAAAGAAAAGCATTGCTACACAATGATTTTTGGTTGCCTATTTTTTTAGTTGTGCTGATCACAGTAACTTGCCATAGGAAACATTCCTAGAGTCTATTGATGTGTTTGCTTTAATCCAACAGTCTTTTTAGAGCTATTCCACTTATATCAACTTTTTATTTAGTTCTATAACCCCCCCCAAAAATGCATACAATTTATTATAACTAAAAATCTATCTTTTTATTATTTGAAGAAATATTCTCACTGCACGTGGCCTCCAATAGGGTCTATGAGCCCCATCTTTTGGACCTAAACATTAGGGGTCATTGCGATTCTGAAAGCCAGTCAACTACCAGCCTGACCCAATAAAGATCTAGCTATAGGCATCCTCTGTATCTAAAAGTTTAAGGATGGGGAAGTTCTGGTAGGGAAAAAGGAGGGAGTGGAAGGCAGAAGCAGCAAAGGTGTGGAAGATATCCTGTATTCACTCAAGTATATCAAGGCTTGTAAGACAGAACACAAATTCATGAAACTATGTATAACAACACATAGTAGTCTAACGCATGAAACTAGGAACAAAGAGCCCAGTCTAACCCCAAACATACTTCTCATGTTCTGGGTCCCTTTGTTCAAGTCACTTCACTCTGAGGTTCCACTTACTCACCTGTACTTCTAGAGCGTTTGGACTGCTGCACACCCAATCTTCTATATTTACTGTTTTATGGATTCAGGTTCCCAGGCATTTCAATAGAGATTTAATAGAATGGAGTACAGGAAGTGTAATGAGGAGAGTCTCCTCTGCATCTCCCAGTGTGATAAAAGCAAGCGCTTAGGCTTGCTGACCTGAGTTCTGCCTTATAATGCAGTCTCTTCTTTAACTCAGACCTTTGGCTATGTGATGACTCCACAATGAACATATGAATTCTCAGACTGGATTTATGGAGAACAGTCTTTCCTATGGTGTTGCTCATTCCAGAGAAGACACAACCACTTCTTGGTGCCTAGAACGATATCCCCACTTCTCCCATCTCCGATAAAATGCTCCAGATAAAATGTCATGCTTACTTTGACCGTGCAGTGGGGTGGCATACAAAGTAAACTGGTAAGATATAAATATCATGAACTTGGATAAGCAGTCCATGAATGACATTATAACTTATATTTGGAATCAGAATATCTTATAGGTATATGTATAGGCTTTCCAGACCAAAATACCTATTTATATCAATGCAGAAAGTAAAAGACAATATATACTTATGCTATTTATTACATACACTGAGTGGCCAGATTATTATGATCTCTGAATGCATAATAATCTGGCTACTCATTGTGTGTGTGTGTGTGTGTGTGTGTGTGTGTGTGTGTGTGTGTGTGTATTAGAGACCTGGTGCATGAATTCGTGCATGGGTGGGGTCCAGCCAGCCTGGCCAGGGGAGGGGACATGGGCGGTTGGCCGGCCTGCCTGCTGGTCAAACTCCTGGTCGAGGGGGCAGTTTGCATATTAGCCTTTTATTATATAGGATATACACTGAGTGGCCAGATTATTATGCATTCAGAGATCATCATAATCTGGCCACTCAGTGTAATCGAAGCATTTAGGGCTTGGAATAGAATCATCATCAAACAACCCTTAATGCATTGGGGCAGTAGGTCTCAACTCTGATAGCACAATAAAATCATGTTTTAAATGACCAGGGTCCCTCCCCTGACAATGAAACCAGGACCTTTGACTGTGAGAGTTGTATCCCAGGAGTGTCATTTACAAACACCAAAATGTAAACGGTACACATGGAATTTCGCTACCCGACTGCCCTGACATTTTCCTAAAAACAAATGCAAGAAAACCATTGGCAAACATCTTACTTTTTTCTTACACAAGTCTTCCTTCCTTCATTAGCACAAATTCCAGTAAGGGAATACATTTTATTTCCTCTTTCAAGCTTTAACTGAATTGTAAGGCGCACAGGAGGACACTGCCACTAGCAATCGCCATTTCTGTAGGGATAAGACTGCCTAAGAAAAGGCATCCTGGAAGCTGCTCCAAGTGGCCTCCGAGACCTCGGAAGATTTTCTCATTTCTCACTAATGCCTGACTTCCCAACACTTGCCTCTGACCACCCCAGAAGAATGATCTGAGTGAAATGTAATTAAATACGTGAGTTCCTAGGAGTCCTTTTCGTAAGACAGGTAGGACGTAAAATTAAGACATCATGATAGTTACTGTGGTTGTCACTACTACTGTTACTTCACTGTGGTACTACAATATCCTTGTCACTCTGTTAACGATCTTCTTGGGACCAAAAGTGACAAGTGTAAAAAATGATTTTTT
The DNA here is from genome assembly GCA_026230045.1 of Corynorhinus townsendii. Taxonomy (NCBI): domain Eukaryota; kingdom Metazoa; phylum Chordata; class Mammalia; order Chiroptera; family Vespertilionidae; genus Corynorhinus; species Corynorhinus townsendii. Next base: position 135,544,067 of record JAPDVU010000007.1, on the reverse strand, counting down.
TAAATGTCACACTCCCTTTATCTTATTTTTTATAAAAGGTCTATGAGGACCTCAGAGAAGCCCCAAAATACAGTACTCCTACAAGTCAAGTCCCTATAACCTAAGATATTTCAATTTCTCTACTCCTTTAATTACCAAGCCTTTCCACTCAAATACAATGCAAAGCCTCAGCTGATTTGAATAGTGTTATAAAACACTGAGAGGGCTCTCTTTCGAGCATGCCATTGCGTCGGCCTTCTTAAATCCAGCCTTCCTGGACATCAGAATTAGTTCTATTTTGCTTCCAGAGGACAAGCTCCATTTCACATCTGTGTCTGGCAGAGTCCTGTAAGATATGCATAGAGTGAATGTCTCTGTGTGCCATCGAAGGATTCTGTATACAGAGCCCGAAGTCCTTCTTCCTTTTACGTGTGATGAGAGAAACTGAGATGAGTTCTACAGTCCTTCTACTTCAGAAATTGCTGTGATTCTATAATCAGTTCCAAAAACCTTGATAGGATTTTTTTAAAAAGCTCAACTTTGTGTGACTCTAACATTCAATTTGAAGAACAAATCAGATATCACTGGCTAAAGTAGCAAAACCATCTTTGAATAGTTTAATAGTGTTCATGAAAGCATGGAGGTTTCCCCCTGTCAAATATTAAGACATGTGATAGAGTTACAAAAGTGAAGGCATTGACACTCTGGCTCAAAATATATAGTCATACAATGAAATAAAATAGAAAGCACAAAATCAATTTATGTTCATAAAAGAATCAGTGAGAAAATGATGAAGATAGAAACTACTATTGTGATTGAAATGTTTACCCATTTCTAATTGTTACTCATTACATATAGAAAATGTTTATATTCTTCACATTAAATTGGTAACTGTCATGTCATTCAATTCACTATTATTTTCTAATAGTTTTTTCAACTGATTAACTTTTGGTTTCCAGTTCAACAAAATTGTATCTTATACATGTTATGGTTATTTCTTTATATTTAAATATACTTACTAGTAGTATTAGTATTGGTTTTAGTATTATTCATGGATTAGAACTTCCAGAATTATGATGGATAATGGGGGTGAGGGGAGCATCCTTCCCATTATTTCTACTAGGCATTAGTGGTTTGTTTTAAACATATATTTTTTAGGTAATGCATATATGCATATATTCTTTGGTTAATCTCTTCCCCCCCCAACCCCCACCCTCACTTCCCTCTGAGATTCGTCAGTCTGTTCTATGTTTCCATGCCTCTGATTCTATTTTATTCATCAGGTTTTCTTGTTCATTAGATTCCTTGTTCATTTATTTATTTTTAAATATATTTTTATTGATTTCAGAGAAGAAAGAAGAGGGAGAGATAGAAACATCAGTGATGAGAGAGAATCATTGATCGGCTGCCACTGGGGATTGAGCCCGAAACCTGGGCATGTGCCCTGACTAGGAATGGAACCATGACCTCCTGGTTCACAAGTTGACACTCAACCACTGAGCCACACTGGCCAGGCTATTTTGATTTTTAGATTCAATTGTTGATAGCTATGTTTTTATTGCCATTTTATTGTTCCTGTTTTTTTCCCCCTCCCCCTCCTCCTCCTCCTTCCCCTTCCCTTCCTCCTCCTTCTTCTTCTTAAAAATACCATTCAACATTGCATGTAATACTTGTTTGTTGGTGATGAACTCCTTTAGCTTCTTTGTCTTGTCTGTGAAGCTCTTTATATGACCTTAAATTCTAAATGATAGATTTGCTGGGTAGGGTAATATTGATTGTAGGTCATAAACATTAGGGTGGTGAAGCCCTGGGGCAGAGCAGGGTGTGTTGGGAGAGAGGGGAACATCTGTAATATTGTCAGCAATAAAGATTTAAATATATAAACTAAAATAATAAAAAATAAACATATTTTTATTGTGTAAAAGAGGCACCTTGTCTCTACTGAAAGTATGTTCTGATTCATGAATATATGTTGCATTTATAAATGCATTTCCAGTATCTATTAGATGGCTTTCATAATTTTTTCTTATGCTCATAGATCACATTCTTACATTTCTAAATTAAACTGTATTTGGTATAGTTTTTATTTGAAATAAAAGAAAAATAGCAAGTGTTGACAAGGACTGAAATTAGAGCTGCTGTGTTTCACTGGTAAGAATGTCAAATGGTGCAGCCACTCTGAAAACCAGTGGGGCATTTCCTCAAAAAATTAAACATAGAATACCATATGATTCAACAGTCACACTTCTGTATATATAGCCAAGATAACTGAAAGCAGAAATTCAAACACATATGTACTCCAATGTTCATAATAGCACTATTAATAATAGCTAAAAGGTAGAAAACTTCCAAATGTCCATCAATGGATGGATAAGCAAAATGTGATATATCCATACAATGGAATATTATTCAGCCTTAAAAATGAATGAAATTTTGACACATGCTACAATATGAATGAGCTTTAAAGACATTATGTTGTGTAATAATCCAGACACAAAAGGACAAATATTGTATAATTTCACTTACATGAGGTACCTAGAATAGTCAAATTCAGAGAGAGAAAATAGAATGGTTCTCAAGGGCTGGAGGGGAGGGAAAATGGGTGTTATTGCTTAATGGGCACAGAGTTTCAGCTGGGGAAAATAAAAAAAGCTCTGGAAGTGAATGGTAGCGGTGGTTGTTCAACAATTTGAATATATAATGCCACCAACTTTTACACCTGAAAGTGGTTAAAATGATAAAATTTACATATGTTTTATCACAAGAAAAAATATTCTAAATTGCTGAGGTGAGGGATCATGTCTTATTTCTCTATACATAAAATGTTGTCTACTCACCAGAGCCTCTGGCATCAAATGGAGTAGGTTTTGAAACTCAGTTTTTTTCAAACTGTCTATTTGACTAGTAATTAGTAACTTCTCAAAGCCTCTGTTGCCATATCTACAAAATGACAGTTTTAATAGTATCTACCGTCTGAGTTGACATGAAGAATAAATGAGCAATGCATAAAAAAATTTAGTTATGGTGCTAACGAATAAGTATTATATATCTGTTTGCTATTATTCTTGTTCTAGCACTCAGCACAAATCCAGACAGTTCTCATCTCTGATACCACCTGTATGAATGGGTATGACTTTCACCTTGATTTTCTGTCTATAAAATGGGAACTATGTAGCCTACATTGCAAAGTTGCCATGAAGATTTAGGGGATTATGAAAAAGTGCTTGTTAACTAGTCTCTATAATAAAAGCCTAATATGCTAAGTGTCTGGTCTACTGGTTGGCCAGTCAACCAATCAAAGCGTAGTATGCTAATGATATGCTAAGGCCGCTTAACCGCTCGCTATGACATCCACTGATCACAAGGGGGTAGACACTCTGACCAGTAGGTTATCTTGCTGCTGGGGTCCGGCCAATCAGGACTGAGCAAGATGAGCTGGAAACGCCCTGGAGCCCTCTCAAGGTCCCTCACTGGCTGGCCACCTTCCCGCATCTCTCCCCACCTCAGATCATGCACTGGTGGGGTCCCTTGGCCTGGCCTGTGCCCTCTTGCAATCTGGGACCCCTCGGGGAATGTTGGAGAGCCGGTTTCAACCTGATCCCACAGGGGGAGCACCGCTCATCCAGAAGCCGGGCTTACAGCTGGTCTGCGGCAGTTGGACATTCCCCGAGGGCTCCCAGACTGTGAGAGGGCGCAGGCTGGGCTGAGAGGCCGCCCCATCAAGGTCATGAATTTCGTGCACTGGGCCTCTAGTAAGACTATAAAAATAAGATACTTAGCCACATAAAGATAAAATATAAAAAAAGTAAAATACAAAATAGTAGAAAGTAAATTAAGAAATGGGTTTTAAGGAATACTTACATTTGCCACGAAAGAACATTTTTCAATGTTGATTTTAAATGTAAAAACACATTTCAAAAGAAAAATATACAGAAACCTCCAAATCTGGAATTATAATATTCAGGTTTCTCAGACATACATGAAAAAAATTGATCACACACATACACACACACACACACACACACACACACACAAATAAACACATATTTCATAATGGCATTTCATACTCATGAAAAGGAAGGCAAATAATTATTCATCAGAAATGATTGCTTAAAACACACCTCATGAGCAAGGAACAGCTACCTTCCACATAGGCCCTGGTCTCATGGCCTACTCAGCTAAGATAAGAATTCCTTGAAAAAGCCAAAGCCCCCACAGCTGAGTAAAACCAGATGCTCAGTGATCAACTGAGGGCATCTGGTTTGAAAGAGTGTACTTTGGAGGTTTTCCGGCACCCGGAGTGCTGGCAAGGAGAGCCATTCCTGCATGCACCTTCTTGTTCTGGGCAGCAGAGGGCACTCCAACTCCATGATAGACAGAGGCTCGAGGCCCTTAGCTTGCTTTCCCTTACTGGCCTCCCTGACTGAAAGACAGAGGTGAGTGCCAGACCAGAACCCCTCCATTCCCACAACTGAATTCCACTGAAAACATATTCCCATTCCCTGGGAATTATCAGCACATTCGAAAGAGTAAAAGGCGCTCTGATGAAGGGAACTTGTGTGGGCCACCACACAGCAGGCTGCCTCTGGTCTCACCAACTCCTTTCACACCTCCTTTATTCCCAGGAGAGTTGAAAATGTCTGTGGCAGAAATTGTGAAGGGGCAACTAGTAATACCTCCCACAGTCCATAACCCCAAAGCAAGTTTCGCTTAGGAATATTAAGTTACAGGCAAATAACATGGAAGCGACACCCTGGCTGAGCATTCCCACCGTTCCCAATGGAAGTCACACAGGTGAAGAATGGCAGAGTTCATGGCCCACTGTCAGGACAAGTCTAGACAGAGACCCTCCCGGCCTCGACCAATGTGAGGTCATCTTTCTTCCAGTGTGCATGTGTGTAGAAATTTCTGAGGCTGACTCTCGTCGTGCACAGAAACTTTGCTCCCTTCCAAAGTGGTGCACTGAAAGAATTGTAAAACAACCTAAAAATAGAATAAAGAGGAAAGTTTTCATAAGGTTGCTACTCTTTCCCCCGGCACCATTATTTAGTTGGCTATTCAAATACCCCTAATGTAACTCAAATCTGCGAAAACCCCCAAATAAAATGCTTTTTATCAGATTTTCTTTATCCCATTCATAATTGCACGAGTCCAGGTAATTTTCTATGAGGCCAGGCGGTGAGACCTCCCTTTCCCCTCTGTTTTCTGTTCTCCCTGGTCCATCCCTTTCTCCTTATTCTATTTTTTTCACCCAGTCTCCTTCAGTCAATATGATATACATTCTTTCCAGGTCAGCCAAGCATCACAAAACATCCAGGCTTGAATCTACATTAGCTAATAAGGTCACCTTGCCTCCATGCTGTTGGCAAAACTCTGGTGGACTTTATATAGAAAGACAGTTATTATAATTCCCCTCTTCAGGCAATTTTACAAATTTCAGCAAATGGGGCCTATGTGGAATAGGTAATAGATTGTTAGGCATTCTTGCCTTATTTATGTGTCTTGATAGCAAGAGGTACATCCTCCAATAGGCCTTAACATGGTCAAGACTCAGGTTCAAATCCTGGCTCTGGTACTTTCTCCCTGTGTTGCCTAGAGTATTGCACTTAACTTCTCATAGTTTCCACAGTCTCAGCTATAAAAATAAAAAGAAGGAACAATGTAGGGTTGTTGAAAGGATTTTTGTTCTATTCGTTTTTCAACAATAATGCTGGATGCTCAGTAAACACGACATTCTCCTTTTGATCAAAATGAATTAAAAGTTATGCAAACTTTCTAAAGCTTGGATTTGACAAATGTTACCTGCATGCGAACTGCTCTCATGTTACTGACCTAGGAGAAGTTCAAATTCTTCCTTTTACTCCCTCTGTTTCAGGATATGCAATGTACGTAAGCAAGCTTCATGGGGGTGGAGGGGAGGTAGAAATAGATTTAAGCTACAAAATATTGCCCTTTTTCCTGAAACCTCCAAAAGAGGCTTCGATCCAGGAAATGTTCTGGTGTCTCTGACAATGAACAAACAGGCCTAAGGAAGAATGACAAAAACAGCACAAGATGTGTGCAGAGGGCTTAGGTGCAATCCTCTCAGCATTTCTAAATCGCTCTGCACATCCAGGTTTCTTTCCAAATAGTATATTGATTACTTGCAGTCAAATTGTGGTATTTTTTCAAACAGCATGTTCCTTTATCACCAAGGAACCAGCAATTTCAGATTCCATAATTGAGAGCTACATAGTTTATAAGAATTGATATTCAGAATAAGACTTTTTAGTTTGACACTGAATAAATCTGTGTTGAGCCTGGTTGCTTGCTGAGGAAAAAAATAGTGCATTTCAAGTTTCCCTATTTTTGCCAGGGGAAACAGCACCTTATGCATTCTTTCAGGAGAGAAAAATATTTCCATCTATCACACCAGTTTAGAAGACTAATTCTAGAAATGTCATGTTGATAGTTGCTTCTTTTCTGGGGATGGCCACTCAAGACTAAAGAAACAGTTATAAATTTACCCCCTCATTCCATGGAAATCGTGTGTTCCATAGTATATGTAGCCCTGTTATTTTGTCTTAAATGTTCTACTTTTGAATTAGGAAAAAATGATAACAAAGAGAATGTACCACCTAGTTTTCCATAATAGGTAACGATATGCTTATAGCCTCCTAAACAAATTAAAAGAAAATTAGACTCCTTGGCCATATATATATATATATATATATATATATATATATATATATATAAAATAGAGGTCCACTGATTTTCATTATTTTTATTTCATCCATATTATTTGAAAAGCGTCATTAATAATATATTTGTTCTTTTCCTCTCTTGGAAGAAAAACATATTTTAAGCTTTTATTCAAATATAAATCCTGAAGTTACTCTTTAAATTTTCATAAAATATTTTGGGATATGTTTTTAAAGCAACAAATTCTAATTAATTGATCATGGTACAAATATCTCACATGTGCCATCCATTTTTTGCAAAGATTCTCAAATTCAGTGATATTCAATCAAAATAAAAATTCTGATTCACATTTCATTAAATATAAGTTTAAAAGAAAAGACAGAAGTATTTTATACAAAGTACTGAAATGTGTAAAACCTGAGAGATTTTCTTTTTTTTTGTTAGTAGCTCCATGAGTAAAATATAATCAGTCCATTTGGAAAGACACTCATTACACCTACTGCACCAGACCTCTAAGAAAATGCCCTGTTCTCTCAGCTAGGAATGCTTACAGCAAATGAACACTGCTAAGACACAAGAAATAGTCCTGTCTACTGGTTCTACATGCATGTGTTATTCTAAAAAGCACTATTTCCATAACTTACTAGAGTGTCATATAATTATAATTTTAGGTATAGTTCCTCTGTGATGCCTTTTGAGATTACGTCAAAATACCTTCATCCTTCTCTTCTTTCAGTTTCTATAATAGAGTAGCGTACAGTGTAGCATTTCAAACTTCTTTGTATTTCATATATATTGATTCATACTTTATAAAAATTATATATTCTTTGTGGACACAGACACACAAAATTTTATATATCTACACAGTTTCTTAAAAAGTGATAGGCATAGAAAAAGACCTCCAAAAATCCTTTTTTCCCCCCCATAATAAATCGTCTTACGGAATTTTTTGAATACAAACAAGACTTTCTGAAATCACAGTGATAAGGAATCAGGAAAAGTTATTTGCAGGCTACAGTCCTTTAACCATAATTCTATTCTCTCCTTTCAGCATCTGCTCCCACATAGTAAGTAAGGAAAGGGGTTTGGGGTCATCTGACATTCCTATAAAATCAGTAAAACACAGTTTTACAAATTCAAAAATTATAATTTTTTAGTATAATTTGTAAATTTTCAATGGTAGCTCTGAAGAAGTTTGTCAAACTAGGTGATAATCTTGCAACCAAATTAACTAAAATGTGTGCATTAAAAAGCAGCGAGAAATAAAATTTGAAATTAGTATAATTCCTTTGTGAAGTTGCAGGCTCCAATATATGATTTCAAGTGATAATTATCTCCAGAATAGTTTCATTAAATTGGGGGATGGGCACATACAATGTTTTTAAATTCTGGTCTTTTTAACCTTGACACAATAACATTTTAAAAATGTGATTTTAAAATTACAACTGTTTTTCTCCCAGCTGGCATGGATCAGTGGTTGAACGTCAACCTATGAACCATGGTCAAGATACATTCCCAATGTCAGCCAATCAATGATTGTCTCTCATCATTGATGCTTCAATGTTTCTCTCTTGTCATTGATGTTTCTATCTCTCTGTCCCTCTCCCTTTTTCTCTGAAATCAATGGAAATACACATTTTTTAAAAAACCTAAAAATGTAAAATAAAATTATAACTGTGTTTGAAGAATACTCTATGAGGATTAAGGAATTCCATTTTAAAATCCGAGTGGCAAGTACCGTGCATCAAAGCAAAAAAAAAAAAATCAATCTGTATGAAATTGTTTGAAGAAAAAAAGGAGGGAGTTAAACAAATATGGACAGTGAAACAGTTTTCAACTCCCACATATACCTTATCCACACACTCATACCCCCAACACATAATCACTATCAACTTTTTTAGTTTACTACTACAGATACTCATGTTAAAATTCACTTTTAAAACAGACCATTTTGCAGTAGGTCTAATGTTTCCAGAAATAACACATGACTAGTGGCTCTTTTACTCAACAGTCTCCTTTGTCACTCTAGAGCAGTGGTTGGCAAACTCATTAGTCAACAGAACGGCAAACTGCGGCTCGCGACCACTGCTCTAGAGAGAGTCAACCGATTTTGTATCTGCAATATGATGAGCTTGTGGAGGCAAGACCATAATGAAAGCAAAATTTACATTATTACTGGCATGTGATTGCTTGCTCGTTCTGACTGGAATAAAAAGTGAATTCCACTCCGTATCTTCAAAGATTTCTCAATCCATCTTATAATATTTTGCCTTCAGAAAAACAAGAATGTGATCAGCAAGCTGGAACACGAAACACGGTTCCTGAATGGAGAGTTCCTGTCCCGGTCTCCATGGGATCACAGCAAGGAGAAAGAAAGGCTCCAAGACAAACACAGGGAGTGTTGTGTGGCCACCGCAGATGATGAAACTGTTCTCTACCGCCGTCTGGCAATTAAATTGTATTCAGGAGAAATTAAACATTGTTTTTAGAAATAACGTATTGCCTGGCCGATGTGGCTCAGTGATTGAGCATCAACCCATGAACCAGGAGGTGAGGGTTTGGTTTGATTCCCAGTCAGGACACATGCCTGGGTTGTGGGCTCGATCCTCAGTGGGAGGCATGCAGAAGGCAGCTGATCCATGATTCTCTCTCATCATTGATGTTTCTATCTCTCTCTCTCTCTCCCTTCCTCTCTGAAATCAATAAAAATATGTTTTTAATAATATTAATAATTATCCTGTTCATTAAAAGTCTTGAAGCTGAACTGAAAGCTCTTTGCTGGGTCCCACCATGGAGGATGAGTGCAGGAGAATTATTGATAGCCAGATGCACAGATGATAGCTTCAAATCCTATGGCCTAAGGTCATGAAGGTGAAACAAGAAAAATAAATGCAGTTTTTCATCTACCAACAATGGATTTGCAAGAATTTGAAATAAAAATTTCCTTCCAGCTATTGCTTTCATGTCAGAGAAATAAAATACAAGTATAAAATTTAAAGCTCTGTGTGTCTAACCCTTTCTAACCCCTTTTATATTCAGTTATTAATAATAATACTTACACCCAAGGCTGGATGGGGTTAATTAGTTAATATTTATAAAGCCTTCTGAAAATAAAAGGTACTATTTAAATATACTATTTAAGAATATTCTTTTCTTTTTTCCTTTCACTCTTTACTTTCATTTCTCTCTTTTATCATAGATCAATTTATTTTTCCTCCTGTCTGGCTAATTTTTTCACTGGTTGTAGTTTCTAACTCTTTTTTTTCTATTCTTGCTCTTGATTCCACTTGATTCTTATCACTCTTACACTTCAACCTTGTCATTTGCTCTTTTCCCCTCCAGTGTTTTAGGCACTTCTTTCTCATTTTCATTTCTTCTTTCTGGATTTTTTGGTCTACTCATCACTCTCATCTTTTGTTTGTATATTTATCTTTTTAACTTTCCTCAGTTTTTAAAAACATCAGTAAAACATTAGAACTGACATAGTTTTTAATTAAATGTTATCCCTATGTATGGGCTATCGAGACCAAATAGATAAATTCAATTTGTTGTCCCCAATTCTTTCCTACTAGATAACAAACCCTATGAAATCATAGACTGTGACTATCTGGAAAATCTCAATAAAATCTTGTTTTTAATGAATCCCTCCACTCCATTATATCCTGACAACCTTTTAGCTTCTAGTGTTTTAATGATACTGTGAATTTTCAAAAGGCTTACTATAGAGCATAAGTACTGTGGCAGGTTTTAGTTGGTCTCACATATATACCTCCCATTGTATGTGAAACTTCTAAAGGCTTACTGGCCAACAATAAATGACTGAAATTTCTCAATTTATCATCCCCCTTCTGAAAGCAAAAGTATGGAAATAATACACCTGTCCCCTTATGCTTATACAAAGATTTAAGTTGTAGTTGTAAGGATCAATCAATTTTAAATTCTATATTTTAATGATACAGTTCAAGAGATTCTACTGTTTAAGAAATTTACTTATATTTTAGAAGCAGGATGGCTAATTTGAAGACCTGTTCAGTTTATAAGTTCATGACTCAACTAGTTGCTTCCTAATTATACTCACTCATCAGAGTCCTTATGTCTAGTTGGTTCACATTGTCATCTGAATAATCTAACTAAATCACCTAAACACTGCTGTATTCTTGCTCAAATGCCCTTGGGGCTTTCCTATTGCTTATAAAGTTCAAAGTTTACCAGTTTGGACCCACAAAATCATTCTTCATCTTACATTTTCAAGTCAAATCAAATATTTAGTAAAAATATGCCATGCATTATATTATGTGGAGTTGGACTACATTTCCCATGTGGATCTGCCTCATGAGATCATAGGAAGTACAAGCCATTATATCAAAAACCAAAACACATGCTCAAGCATGTCAAACTCACAGCCCACAGGCCACGTGCCTTGTTTATTTGGCCCATGTTAGTCTTTGAGTTTGACATGCTCAACCTAGCTGTACTTAGCATGGGCCCTCTGTTCTGTTATACATTCATCTAAACCCTCGTTTTCTACCAACTAATTATTAACTAGTCTCACAACATCCTCTGTACTTTCTAGGCTCTCTGTAATTTCATTTGTCCAATATGACCCTGCCACCCCTCTCCGCCTGCCATTAAATAAATAAATAAAAATCTAAAAAAAGCTCTACCAAAAATTTTGAAGTGATTACCCCCTCATCCTATAATAATTATTACTGTATGCTTATTTTGATGATTAGTCAAGAACACACTAAATAAAAATAAATAAGTTAATTAATTAATAAAACAGTCTCATTATTTTACTCAACAGATATGCTCTAAATTCATACCATGTTCAGAAAATTGTGCTACACTTTGTAAGAGCTGTGAAAATGTATGGAACGATGGCTACCACTAAAAATATTTATCTTCTCATGGTCTTAAATAAGGAATAGATGATAGGTGACAATGAAGACCACCAAATAAAAAGTAAAAAGGAAGAAGGAAATGTTTTCAGCAGGTTAGTGACCAGGTAATAAGTAGGCAGTGTTAGAACTGAGTATGTTACTGATGGGTAGGAAGGATGGAAGGTTGTTTTAAGCAAATGTATTAATTACCTATTGTTATGCAACAAATTATCCCAGAATTTAACAGCTTAACACAACAAGCATTTCATTTATTATATTATAGTTTCTGTGGATTAGGAATCTGGATGCAGTTTAGTTCAATTTTCCAGGCTCAAGGTATCTCATGAGATTGCAATGAAGCAGTTAGCTAGAGCTACAGTATGATCTGAAGGCTCTCACTTCCAAGATCATTCACACGGCTGTTGGCTAGCCTCAGTCCTTTATTTTGTGTATATTTCCACAGGATGCCTTATGACAAGGCATCTGGCTTCCTCAGGGTGAAAGATCCAAGAGAAACAGACAAGACAGAGCCAGTACACCCAAGGCAGAAAGCCACTCTTTATAACCTAGCCCCAGAATTGACATCATAATACTTCTGCAACATTCTAGTCATTATAATCAAGACACTGTAATCCAGACTACACTCAAGGTGAGGGGATTACACAGGGTGAGAATACCAGGAGGCAGGGATCACTGGGCCATTTTAGAGACTTCCTTCCACAGCAGTGGAGATAATACAGTGAAAGGGTAATGGGCAAAATACTTCATGAGCATGTAGGAAACAGGAAATAGCACAGGTGGCTACACATGTCACAAAAATGTAGAGAGCTCTGATATTGCTGAAAAGTCTGATTTTATGAAGCTATTGAAATAACAAAAACATTATGATCAGAGTAATTTTTTAGAAAAATTCAACTCATAATAAGAAGCATGAATTTGAGGTAGAAACTTCTGAATAAAGGAAAACCAGTTAAGAGACCTAGATAATAGCCCACATATTAAATATATTTAAAACAAGAATTACTTCCAACTATAAAATTTTATTATAGAACATTTTATGCATAATATACAACTTGCCTATTGAGATTAAATTTTAAGACAATGATAGGCTATGCTTTTATAGCCACACTGTGTCTAAAATAGGGCATTTAGTTAGAGCTGCATAAATATTGGTTAAAAAAAGAGAGGGGAAAGGATCATGAAAAGTAGTATTCCAGAAGAGAGAAGTGTTTCAAGAATAAATGTGGTTGATTTTCTCAAATTAATACAAAGCACTTCAGGTGAAACTTAAAATAGATGCTTAGATAAAAAAGTGAGAGATCTTTCCAAAAGCAGTAGCAGTGGGGAGGTAATGTAGAACCCAACCACAGTAAACAAATGCAGAGAATAGTAAGAGAGACATTGTTTTCAGAAAGTTTGGTTGTGCCAGAGAAAAGAAAGTAAGATAGTAGCTAGGGGAAACTATGGTTTCAAGTTAAGTAAAGACTTGAGCACGTTTTTTCATTGAAAGGAAGTAGTTCTTGGAAAGGGGAAGAATTTAAAGACTTGTAAAGGAAGAAAGATTTTAAGGTGCTAAGTCTTAGAACAGACAGAAAGGAATGAGGTTTAAAAAAAACGGCACAGATGGTGGCATTAATCCTGGAAAGACACAAGAACAACTCTTGCTCTAAAACACGAGGAATATGTATGTGATATATGAGAAATCATTTTTAATTTATACAGCCCCATAACAAGATCAAATGATCAAAATGATCATAAGGACCATTACATAGTCTGGTAATGGGTCACAAATGCTGATAATCTAAGGGTATAGTTAGGTATATGCAAAGTAAAATAAATTGAATCCTCAATAGTCTCTTTTGTCTAATATTCTTGTTTCTTTTCATATACTTTTGCCTAATGGGACCTCATGGAAAATCTATTCTAATAAAATAACAAAGCAGTATAGAGTTTTATGTTAATGTTAGGTCAAGTGACTTAAAAAGAATGTTCTTTTTTCCCTAGATCATCAAGAATTCTATTTAATGAATATCTAAGTTTCTGTAATATGACATGCATCAATTTAGAAAATGTAGGAGAGACAAATACAAGAAAAAAGAGTTCTTATCTTTGAGGAACTCACAGTAGAGAAAAGAGGATGAAAAGCACACAACTTTTTCTGAAAGTAGATGGCATAGGACTGTTAGTAACAAATATATGGGGATTCCAAGAAAGAGGTAAGGGTGATCTCTAGATATGGTCATCAGGAAGTCTTAAGAAAGAGGTTACAATTTATATGGGTTTGGCAGCTGTATATGATTTTTAAGAGGGATAATGAAGAGAAAGAATACTCTAGTGTAAGGCAATAACATGGAAAAAGACATGGGAGTGACAGATTATAGACAATGTTCAGAGAAAATCAACTATTGCAATTATGCTTAAGGGTGGGGCATGAAAGAAAGAGTCATAGATAAGCCTGGAACATCTGGGACTATAATAAATGGTACTTTAATCAATGAGTCAACATGCAGATGCATGCCTGAAGAAGCTCAACATAGTGGTAATATGCTTTGGAGTCAGTAGAAAAATATACGTAAAATTTAGTTAGGAGTAGTCTAGACCGGTGGTCGGCAAACTGCGGCTCGCGAGCCAAATGCGGCTCTTTGGCCCCTTGAGTGTGGCTCTTCCACAAAATACCACGGCCTGGGCGAGTCTATTTTGAAGAAGTGGCATTAGAAGTTTAAGTTTAAAAAATTTGGCTCTCAAAAGAAATTCCAATCGTTGTACTATTGATATTTGGCTCTGTTGACTAATGAGTTTGCCGACCACTGTATCTAGACAAGTAATGGGAACAAAAATAGAAACAATGTCTGAATTGAAAGCATAGGTAGGATGTGTGAGACACTGGAAGGTAAAAATGAAAAGGATAAAGCAAATGACTGGACCTAACAATGATGAGGGAAAGCCAGAAATGGCTCCAAAAGTTTTCAGTTCTGTTGCCTATGTTGCCACAAATTCCTCGAGTTTGGTCTCCAAGAATAGCAATTTAAAGGCGGCACAGAGCAGTTTGAAAGTCCATGCATACTTCAGAAAATTCACTTTCTGAACCCAGAAATTAGATAATGGCTAAGTGGGAGGAATAAGCTACAGGGTCTTAAAAATCCATTAAGGGTAAAATCACCAGAACTATTTGGAAGGTGAGCTCTATCAAAAGATCATGAGAAGCAAGAGAGGGGGGGAAAATATCACTAGTGGTTATCATACTACAGACACCACAACTAGCAGAATGCTAGTCCTAGGAAATAAAACTATTTCATATTAAGTACTGATGGCAAAGTGTGGTCAAATTCTATATAGAAAAAAAAGCCACTTTGCCAGAACATTTTGTAGCATTTATTCCTCGATAAATTATTACTCTAGCCATTAACTATTAACTCTTCAGGATCAAGTGCCTTTATGAGAAGTGCTAAATATCTTTCCCTTACTCCTAATCAGGGAGTCTGAGAACAGCTTAAAGCCACACAGGAACTTGAAATTATAATAAGCGCCAGCCAGCCAGTCAGTGTGAGAGATATTATTATCTCCCTGGTAAAGGATGCAGCACATAGATAGATGCTCTGCCCTATTATTCTGCACTTTGACATACAAAGACTCATCCCAAATGAGACCCTAAGTTATTTCTTTTTTAACTATATATTCTTCTTTTCCTTAAATCAGCAAATCCACTACATAGGCTTTTACTGATATTGGAGACATATGTCTCTTAATCCAATGGTACATGAATAATAGAGGTAAATGGCTTTGAAGGTGCCTCAAAAGCAAAATATGGAAATTTCCACCCCACACTCCCAACAGAATAAGATGAACAGTCATTATGTTTGTGAATTCAGAGAATGCTATCTATTGTTGAGAGACAGCATGTATATAATTGTTTGTCTCTCTGTCAAGTATTTTTTTAAGGTGTGAAACCTCAGACATACTCAAGGACAGCTTGCCAGGCTGGTCAAGAACGCTACTATATCTATATATCCACTAAGTCATAAATCTTCCATACTTTGGCTATGCATATATGACACATGACCCATGTCATTGCATACTTGGAGACAAAATAGGTCTAGGAAAGCACAGCACATCCTTCACAAGCAATATTTCACACATACCTCTTTTATCTACCAACACATCAAGATAACTGAGGTATAGTCTAGGAGTTTAATTCTAATTGATTTAAGTAGACCAATTTGGCTCAAAGATGAAAATTTCCTTATGTATTTGTTGGTATACTAGTACATGTTTCTAGATGTGGGTTATGTTTTCTAAGAGCAAATAACAATTCTCTGAACTCTCCAGGTTATGTGGTCCAATCTGTCAGACACCAATTAGTTTTACAGCAAGTTCTCCTGGCTGTCCTGTGGAAAGCCAGCAAAAGTGAAAAATCAGCCAGGATGACAAAGGAAACACTTGCCGCCTTTCTGGCCAGAAATATACATAATTAAAAGAAGGTTCAATATTCAGGTTCCTCTTTCTTATAGGAAAACAAACAACTATATTATGAACATTCACCCCACTACCAATAAAATTGAGAGGAAATGTTTGTTACCTTTTTTTTTTTTTACTAATACTTACAAAACAAATATGTATGGCACCTTTGGATTTGTTTGAATAACCAGAACCATATCTTCTACTCTGCAAAAAGATTCAGTGAAAAGGGACTTCCTAACTATGGGTGCCATTCATATTTTCTAAAAATGTGATTATAAAAAAAATAAAAACTAATTCACTGTTATTACTTCTAATATTTCCACATTTCATTGAACTATAATGTCCACTCAAAAAGTAGCTCTCACTTCTCATGTTTCATATATTTTTAGTATTTCTTTTTCTCAATTGTTTGGTGCATGTTGAGCTAGTCAAGGTTCTTGATTGCAAGTAACAGAAATCAGCCTTGGCTAATGTAAACAGAAAATTAATTTATCAGATATAGGGGAGGCTCATGAAATTGATGGGAAAACTAGAAAATTATCTAGGAAAGTATGCAGAAATCATAGGAGGAGGATGGGTAGGCTGCAGAGAACACCATCACATCACACCAGTAGAGTAGATTGGACTTGACATCATTCCATTCCAGTATCATTGTCAAGCCCCTAATCGACCCAGCATCTCTATATCATCACCCAGAATCAAAATGCCAGGCTGGAGCATCCCACAGATGGCACGTCAGACATGGGTCCACACCCTCACTCACAGAGAACGGGGAGACACTGCACCATACAGTACCTTTAGTGTGAAGTGTGAGTGTACCTGCCAAAACTCACAGGAAAGAATAATTCAACCGATTTAGGTGGGAGCTTCACATGTTAGGCAAGCAAAAACATGGCAAAAGCCCTGATGCACGCTACAAAGACAGTTACACTCTACATGTCATGTGATTAGAGCTTTAAATAGTAAATATATTGATTTTTTTTTTTTTTACATTTGGAGAATGAGAATTGATAATGTCGGTAAAATTATCCCCATTTTACAGATGGTTAATAATTTCAGAGGCTAACTGATTTGCTTAAGATTATGAAGCAAGTAAGTTGAACATCTTTGATGTGGACCCACGTTTCAGGTTTTTAAACTCAGATTTCATCTCGTTCCATGATATCATACTGTTTTGTCTAAGAGCAGATAATGTTTTTCCAGATAATATTAAATTTCTTAAAATATATAGCCATACTGCAGTGAAGGCCTGGGGAGGTGAGGGGAGCAGGGAGGAAGGGGTCAATTCGGGGAATAGAGGAGATATCTGTGATACTTTCAACAATAAAGATAAATTATAAATAAATAAATAAATAAATAATATATATATATAGTCAGATATTCAGCCTGTAACAAGTAATTATGTACTTAGTCTTCATATTAACAACTTCAATCCAATCACAACTTAATGCTTATGATCAATAATAATTACAACAGTTAAAGATAATTTGTGGGGAGTCCCAAAGTCTTTGACAAATACATTTTAGAAGACATCAGGAACATCATTTTAGAAAACCTCAATTATCTGACTCAGAGACCCAGGATAATTGAGTCGAAGAGATAGAACATGGGTAGAAGGAATTACTAAATTGAAGGGAAAAAGGAAAGACTTTATGGGTTCATGACTTATTGGGAATGTAGAGTAAAAAGAAATTAGTTTTTTTAAATTAGCTGAGTATTAAATAACAGGATCTTAGTGTAAATTATTTCTATAACTAATCACATAATCTAAGCTTACTAATTTTTTCTTTCCTTTTTCTCTACACACACACACACAAAAAACCTCTAACACATTGAAGCATGAACTGTGCAGTTTTACAAGTGTCAACAGATCAAGTTTATCTACCTATTGCTAATAGGCAAATGGTTACCACTGTCTGTAACATATAAGAGAAAGTTAAAGAAGGGACCCCAGCCTAGCAGGGTGTGGCTCAGTGGTTGAGCATCGACCCAGGAACTGAGAGGTCACCGGTTCAATTCCTGGTCAGGGCACATGCCTGGGTTGCAGGCTTGATCCCCAGTATGGGGCATGCAGGAGGCAGTCAATGAGTGATTCTCTCTCATCATTGATGTTTCTATCTCTCTCTCCCTCTCCCTTCCTTTCTGAAATCAATAAAAATATATATTTAAAAAAAAGAATGGACCCCAGATTCAAACTAAAAAGACAAAAATAGAACTGGTGACTGAACTAGCTTGACCAATTTTTTTGTATAAGTAAAATTACTTTCAGGAATTAAAAACCACATAAACAAAGATCAAATTATGAATTCTAAGAAGAGATATTTCATCTTCTATTTATTTTTATTTCAACAGAACTGGAAAACTTCAGAATTAAGTTTGAAAAATACAGTAAGTATTCTCCCATCCTTCTACCCACCTCACCGGACAAATGTTGGAAGTGTGCATGTACTAAAGACAAGGGCACATGAGGGTGAATAATCCTCATGTAATATAATCAAGAGCTAATATGCAAATGGTCATCACGCCCTCACACCATCACACCATAAAGGCTCAGACACTCAACACTGGGGAGAGAGGAATGGGGCCAGCAAGGGACAAATGAGCTTCAGAGAGAGGAATGGGGACCAGCCAGGCTACAGCCCAGGAGAGGGACAAGCTGCCTGCCCCACGTTCCCGGACACCAGCGCCTGCGGCCCTGGCGAAGCCGCCCGCCCATGGTCCCCTGCAGCTGCGGCCAGCCCAGGCAAAGCCAGCCAGGGTCCTGGGTGCCTGCAGCCAGCCAGAGGAGGGAATCCTGGGTCCTGGGTGCAGAGTGAAGCAGAGGCAGTTAGGGGCAATCAGGCCAGCAGGGGAGCAGTTAGGGGTGATCATGCAGGCAGGCAGAGGGGTTAGAGGCGATTAGGCAGGCAGGCAGGCAAACAATTGCGAGAGGCAGTCAGACATCCCCTGAAGGGTCCTGGATTGGAGAGGGTGCAGGCTGGGCTGAGAAACCCCCCACCCCCACCCTCTGTGCACAAATTTCATGCACCAAGCAATGTTTCTTAGAGTCATCCAGATTCCTCAATTACCTGATTGACACATTAGACATACTGTCAAAATATGATC
Organism: Corynorhinus townsendii; assembly: GCA_026230045.1. Taxonomy (NCBI): domain Eukaryota; kingdom Metazoa; phylum Chordata; class Mammalia; order Chiroptera; family Vespertilionidae; genus Corynorhinus; species Corynorhinus townsendii. The sequence continues at coordinate 135,524,964 of JAPDVU010000007.1, read as the reverse complement.
TAGCACACAAGCTATTTTCTAGATCCTGTCTGAAATTTATCACCTAAAGTACCCACTTAATTTTTTAAATATATTTTTATTGATTTTAGAGAGGAAGGGAGAGGGAGAGAGAGAAACATCAATGATGAGAGAGAATCATTGATCGGCTGCCTCCTGAACGCCCCCTACTGAGGACTGAGGCTGCAACACAGGCATGTGCCCTGACGGGGAATCAAACCATGACATCCTGGTTCAGAGGTGGACCCTCAACCCCTGAGGCATGCTGGCCGGGGCATCCCCACTTCTTAATGCCTTGCTAAAATGATTCTTTTGTAAGAAAGATGGATGCAGCTCCATAGGAGAAGTACCTCAGCAAGGAGTAACTTCACTTTGCCTCTTACATTTTAACCACTGGCTCTGAAGCACTGTCATTTAAATGAAAACTAAATGGAAAATTAAAAACTCATTAATTCACAATACATTCTTGCTGAGTATGAGGCAGGTTGGAATAAAAACTACCTATGAGGAAAAATAAATATCTACAGAAATTAATATTGCAAACAGGAATTCAGGGGATATATTTATTTAAGACAATTTATATTCAAGCCTGAAAAAGAATAGGTAGGCTAATTACAAATATTTTTAAATCTATTCATTAAAAGCCTATTAAAATTTTTAAATGGTATGCATATCCTAATTAATGTTATCCAAAACTCTCAAGAATACTAAAACAGCATCTCTTTTAAAATATTATATAATGATGACTTTTTCCCCAAGTTAATCTGAATTATGTTTTTATAATTTTTAAAAAGAAACAAGGAAAAATAATCTTTTATAATTGCTCAAATATTAACTTTCACATACTTGAAAACATTTATTGTATCCTTTGGAAAATATGCATATATAGAAATATATACACACAACATATATGCAGGTGCATATATATACTTAAGTACACATATACATATGCATTTGTATATATATGCATACCTGTGCTGTGTATTTCATTCATTGGATGAACTGAAAAGTATGTCAGGGTCAGAATCACTTGAGGAACTAAATGCAAATACAAAAGGATATTTTACTGGCAAAAACAAGCAGACAAAAGCCTCTTCTAAAAGAAATGTAATTTGTAGCCAAAAAAATTTTATAAAAAATTTAGCAGGCATCTGTAAAATATGTGCTGGGAAGGTATGTCCACTCGATTTTTCAGAAATATACAGAGGAGAACCAAATGTACAATATGGAAAATAGTCCTGGAAACCAGAACTCGATTTGAGGAGGAGGAAAGGATCACAAATCCCAGAGACCCTTTTACATATATTTTGATGTTTTCCTTTTGTGTACAGTATTGATGAGTGTGTCATGTGCTCATTGAGAAACCAGCCCTTGGTAATTGTCAGGGATCTTCATTTTGAGTGCAGACTCCACTGGAAATTAATTGCTTCAGTGCAATCTGAACCACATCATAAATGTCATGTAGAAGTTGCAGGGAGTGAGGAGGCAGTGACAGCTCAATCCGCACTGTTTCATTTAAAGGTGGGTAAAACACACTGCGACAGAAGTGCTCTTCATCAATAATTTAGTCCGCAGTGTAAAGCCAAGCCGTGCCAAAGATGCCAGGGGAGCTGCTGCCTCCCTGGTTTTAATGACACCAGCAGGGAGGGGTTGAGGGGCCAGCTCAAATCAACATTCACAGCACATCTGGGCATGTCGGCAGATGAAGATATCAAGGACTGAGCTGACAGGACAAAGGGTTGAAAAAAGAAGTGTAACCTAGAAAACCTTTACTTTGAATTCTTTGTATAAATTCAAGGGAGATGACAGTTCCTAAGGTCATCTTATATAATAAAACTTCAATGATCTACATAGGGAAATTTAACCCTTTCCATCATGCCATCAAAGAAGATGAAAGTTTAGTTTCTAGCATTCACTTTACAACTCTAACACAGTTTTATTTTTTTTCCTCTAAAAGACATCTGCATTGAAACAAATGTTGGCAGACATTGCTTGATTTCGTCATATGAACCCTAATTATAGCTCCTCAAAAGCCCCACTACAGTTGGGGTTTCAGTCCACGCTCTTTGTAACCTGGGGAGGTTAATATCTTGGCCATTTCACAATATTTGCCCGAAACTCAAAATTTAGTTTGGGAGCTCACATCTATAATAATAAAAGTGTAATATGCTAATTAGACTGGACAGCAGAACAACCTTCCAGATGAAGCCAGGGCTGCGAGGGCTGAGAGCTGAGACAAGCCACCGCACCTACCTGGGCCGAACCCCTTACATGAATTTCATGCATCAGGCCTCTAGATGTAATATAAAATAAATAATGTAAAATGGCAAAGCCATCCCTTTATTGTACCTACTTAAAAATATAAAGAAAGGAGGTATGTGTGTTTTTCCACCTAAGGGTACTGTTTCTTGAATTCTAGTGTAAACGCTTGGAGAGGGTTTGAAAAACAAGGATTCTATGAATTATATGACTGCAATTTTGTTGTGATTCTCTGAGGAAGCCATGCACCCAGGTTGTGGTATTCTTGGAACCCCAGAGGCCAAATTCAATTATCTCATCCTATGTTTTGTATCACAAATCACAATCAGCCCCTAGTGAGGATATCACAACCTCACTAGGGGCTGATTGGATTCTCACACTAAGGAGATTCTGTCCTCATTGAAGGAAATGTACTAAGTTTCCATTTCTCCCCTAATGGTTTTCACTCCCAAAACTGAAGTTAGAAACATTATTAAGCTAATCAGTTAAGGGTGTAAATTATTTCACTATCTATATTTTTATTGAATATTTTAGGATGACATTGGTTAACAAAATTATATAAGTTTCAGGTATACAATTCTATAATATATCAGTGGTAAATTGTATGTTCACAACCCAAATTCAAGTCTCCTTCCATTAACATTTATCTCCCCTTTACCCTACTTTTCCTGCCCTCAGCCCCCTTTCCCTCTGGTAATCACCATACTGTTGTTTGTGTCTATGAGTTTTTGGGGGTTTTTTTGCTTAATCCCTTCACTTTTTTCACCAAGCATCCTAACCTCCTTCCCTCTAACAACTGTCAGTCTGTTGCCTGAATCTTTGAGTCTGTTTCTATTTTGTTTGTTTGTTTATTTTGCTCATTAGATTCCACATATAAGTGAAATCACATGGTATTTATCTTTCTCTGACAGGCTTATTTCACTTAGCATAATATTTTTCAAGTCCATCCATGCTGTTGCAAAAGGCAAGATTTCCTTTTTTATGGCTGAGTAGTATTCCACTGTGTAAATGTATCACAGCTTTTTTATCCACTCATTTACTGGTGGGCACTTGAGCTGCTTCCAAATCTTGGCTATTGTAAATAATGCTGCAATAAACATAGGGGTGCATAAATTCTTTCAGATCAGTGTTTCAGATTTCTTTGAATAGATTACCAGAAGTGAAACCAAAATAAAGACTGAAAGACAATCAGTATGTGTAATTTACAAATAAAAACATGAAATTAGCATAAAATAAAAATTTTGATTATATTTAACCACTTTTAGGTGATTAATATGCAGATGATTCTTATCTAACATCTAGAATGTGTGGGAAGCAATAGCCACACTCATTCAAAGTGTGAGTTCATGGAGAGGTATACGATAAAAAGCTAATAAATCTTAACCTCCAAGAATTCCTAAGCATGACCAAACATCTTAAAGCTAGGGTAGGACAGAGATATCTAATACAATTTAAGACATGCTTTGAAAATACCTTTTATGAATGGGTACATCCCTTGATAGCTATGAAATTTGAGGAGCATGACACATGATTAAACCATTAATGCAGATCACTTTCATAGTGTACTTCTCTCTTCTAAATGTCTGGTATCTATGAAAGATTATAGATTTCACCATCAATGTGCTAATCTATAATAATAAAAACACAATATGCTAATTAGACTGGACATCCTTCCAGATGTCCTTCCTTCTGGACAAAGCCACAGCAGGTGGGGGCCCAGGCCGAGGCAGCAGACTCCCCTGACTGTGGTGGCGGCAGTGGGCAGGGGCTGGGCCAAGGCCCTTGCACGAATTTCATGCATGGGGATGGGCCTCTAGTTTCTTCTATAATCTCAAAAGGAAGACTGCCAACAATCCAAAGGATGAACAGGTAAGTAATCTTATAAGATTTAGATTGACAGACTGATAATAAATACCCTGCCCAGCCAAATCCCTGAAATGGGTTTTGCTAGTGAAAGGAAATACCATGTGACCTGTAACAAAAGAAAAGTGACTTTGATATCAAATCTCTATGTACAGTATTTTCTAAATTTAGATCATAATTGTCAAATAGGAACTTTGTAACTTTGTGTGAGCACATGTCAAATTTCCCACTTTATAGCTGATAGACACAATCCTAATATATAAAACCCTGGGTACATCATGACTGGAAGTCAGTCCTGCAGTTAGTGCTGGGCTGCCATGGTGACCCAGCACTGACTGCTACAGCAGCAGGCACGGTGACGCAGCACTGACTGCTGAGGGGCCTGTGAATCAGGTCCAGAGAGAGGCCTGAAGAGAGAAGCAGGATCTGATCCGTAGCCTCTTTGGCAGCTATTGATCAGCACTTGCCTCTCTCATTCTCTCCGGGCATGGCCAGCAGCCGCGCCTCCATTTTTCTCCAGGCTTCCACAGGGCCTACTGATCAGCCCTGCCTTTCTGATCAGGCCCCGTTGATAGGCCCAGAGACACTGACTGGCATAAAAACTGGCCAATCAGAACCAAATCCGGGTGAAGTGTGAGGAGCCAATGGCTGCCTAGGAGGCAGAGCTTTTGATGCTGACTAGCATAGAAACTGACCAGTCAGAACCAAATCTGGGTCAACTGTGAGAAGCCAATGGTTGCCTAGGAGGTGGAGCTTTTGACACTGACTGGCACAGAAACCAACAAAACAGAGCCAAATTGGCCGGCAGAGGAGGACAGTTGGGGGTGAGATCAGGCCTGTAGGGGAGAGCAGTTGGGGGAAATCAGGCCAGCAGGGAGGGCAGTTGGGAATGAGATCAGGCTGGCAGGCGAGGGCAGTTGGAGATGAGATCAGACTGGCTGGGTAGGGCAGTTGGGGGCAACCAGGCCAGGGGGGGAGTGAAGTTGGGGGCAATCGAGCCAGCAGAGGAGCAATTAGGTGTAATTCCGAGGGGTCCCAGATTGGAGAGGGTGCATGAATTTCTTGCACTGGGCTTCTAGTTAATCAATAAAAGTCATTTTTTCCTAAAAAAATGTATCCTACCATTTTTCACTTGATTAATTGCATTACTATAGTTAAGGTTAAAATAATTGCTTAAATCCATTTATTAAAAAACACACAAAACAAAAACATTTTTATTTACCAAGAAAATGCATAAGTGAGGATGCTATTGTATAGAAAGTATTAAGTTGAACCATATGATATAGCTGATAGCCAAACTGTTTTTCCCCTACAAAAACGCAATTTCATATGGCTCAACCTAATAGTTCTTCACTTTTTAACAACTGATTTAAATAAGAACTCTGACAAGCATTTAAAATGTTATTAAAATCATCCATTCAACAATACCTTAACAAATTTTGAAGCACTATTATGTATCAAATAATCTCTTTGATCATAGTTTGTTTTTTGTTTGTTTGTTTTTAAGCAACTAGTAATAAGAAGGCTAGTTTCTTTGGGACAGATAGAGAGGAATTAGAAAATGTGTGAGTTTAATGCTAAATAGTTGAAATTAAGTTATCTCAATCTATAGAAAATACAGTTTGGGTAACAATATTTTTAGTTTCCATGAAAGTATTAGCATGAAGCCAACTCTTAGAAAACTGCCACAAGTTGGTGGTAGCAAGAAAGACCTGGAAAAATGCTATGTCATGTAGTCTATGTGAACCAGACATGGAAGGGCAGGAGTACCAAACGTCAAATTAATGTCCACTCAACAAATAGAAGATGCTCACTCTCTGTCCATAGTCACATGCACGAATCCCTTGAACTCCAGATAGAAACAAATGTTATAATTATCACTGGCCCGGAAGATAATCATGCTGGAGTGTCAGATACAAAGGATGGCTGCTTTTAAAAAGCCCATTAAACAATATTATTCTATTTAAACAGCAGCATTATCAGATGGGCTTTGATAATGGAGCTGCCAATCGTGCTCTCTTGATTTGTAACTTTGAGGAGTTAAGGAACATGAGCTGTTTAAAGCACCTTTTAAGAAAGGTCCTCATTTGTTTCTGACTTTAAGTATTCCCTTTTCACTGCAGAGCTGAAGGAAACCTGTAGCTCTAATTAGAATGAACTTGGATTATGCAAAAGGCCTGTCCTACAATCATACATGTGCAGAGATTAAAACTCAGAGATGCTGGCAGCCCACAGTACACGGCCTAAGAGGCAGGTAATAGGATTTCCATTTGAAACTTAAGAAAAAAGCAGAATGGGTGCAGCCTTTTTCCAGGGAGCAGGTTTCTGTTAGAGAATTCACCACAGAAAAGCCACAGCTGTTCTAACATAACTAGTTGTTTTAACAAACCTTGGGATCTGTACATGTATATATGTATATTCCATATAAATGTTTACCCAAACATACGATGGCACATTACCAATGGTAGCAGATATTTTAAGATTAAATGAAATCTTTTTATTTAGAGCATGATGAGACATACTGGTGCTTCTTCCAAAATACAGGAAAGGCACTTGTTTTTCTTTGTTTGGAACTAGGATGACTTCTCTGCACCCTTTCCTGTCAACTATCTGGACATGGTCATTAAACTTCAGTCTCCTCTGAGCCTTCTGTGTTGGTATTTAAGTGTATAAGTATGAAAGAATGGCAGCCTGATGACTTTTCTTCTGTTGATCTCTTAGTACAAAATTCACAGCTTTCATATCACTAAAATCTAAAAACTTTATTTTGTGTTTTTATCATGTAATGCTTATATGAAACTAGAGGCCCAGTGCATGGGTAGGGTCCCTAGTGGTAGCTGGCTGCCAGCTGGAGCCTCCCTTTGCACCCATGCTGGCCTGGCGCCTCCTGCTCACCTGCTCCACTATCCCACCGCAGTCCCACTCTCTTCGGGCCCATTGGGGCCAGCAGCTCCTCCACTGCCCCTGCTGCCGGCACCGAATGTCCGACGCCTGCCATGTTCCGCGCTGACCCTGGTGGTCAGCGCACATCTAACTCCCAGTCAGTCGAACTCCTGCCCATAGGGACAATTTGCATATTAGCCTTTTATTATATAGGATTACAAGCTAATTCTAAATTTATATTTCTCACAAAATCAAATAAAGTGCCCTAAACCTAGGGAAACTATCATATAGCATAGATACATATTAATTACTAGCCTCTAATTATCACTGTTGGTGAACTATGTGAGTAGCAGGACACTAGGAAGAGAAACTCCTACTTTAATAGGAGTAACTAATAGAAATAATAGGAGTAGTAGGAATAACTAGTTTAAGCCAATAATTCTATGATTTAATACAAATGTCTAAAAGAGATTAATAAAGATTTTTTAAAGAAATCTTTTCCAATGTGTAAACTGTTTTAGCCAGTTATTTAAATACTATAAAGTAATAATCATCTAGGCAATTAATGAATGAAGCAAACAGTTTCAATCCAAGAAGTGAATTTTTTCTTCATTTAAACTTAACCATCATGTGGAATCACAACACCCATCTGAAAGAAGACTTGCCTGCTAGGCCTGTTAGTGATGCGAGGTAATGCTACTCTGATCCTTCTAACCAGGCATCTGTCCCACATGCCATAAAGTTAAATATCTCCCACAAAAGGGAACCTTTCACCTGGATGTCTATTTCTCTGCCATCTTCCCATAATGTGAAATGGCAATAAATATCCATGGTCATAGGAAGTGAAGTGGGGAAGAGAGAGAGAACTCCTGGGCAGGGCAAAGTGTGGTGATAATGGGAGTCGGGGGTGGAGGTGAAAGAGGGCATAGGAGGTAAATGGTGATGGAAAAAATAAAATGTTAATATTAATTTCTAAAAATAATAAAATAAACAAAGGGTAAACATCTAAAGTATCAGCTACCTTGAGCAGTTTGAGAGATCTTGCAAAAAAGGTCAGAGGAGTGTATTATGTGGGTAAGGGGTGGAGACGCCTTGAGAGGAGCCAAGGAAGTAACATTCCAAACAGGCTTTTTAAAAATTCAATTGGGCTTGCACATATGTTTCTTGAAAGAGTTTGAAGCCCAATATATAAAAAGCTGACTATTTATATATTTGATCCTTAAAAGCAATTAGGAATACAAAGCAGATGGTCCAGCATTGTAGATTTCCCTTTTCATATTGCTTAAACACTAGAGATCAATAAGTCTAATATAAACAGATGATTTCCATAGCAGGGTTTATAATTAGCTGGCACTGAATGTGTCCAAACTCTAAAATAATTAGCAGAAGCATGTGGCACACCATTAAAACCTTGTGGCTTGTCTGCATTTACATTTATAATTATTAAAGTTAATTATGATGCTTGTGGTGTGGTTCCAAGCTCCTTTACAACTTAGATTAAATATATTTTTAATCCTATAACTTCCATTCTAACCTTCCTCTCGAAAACAGTGAAATTAGACCAAATTAGGAATAAACATTTAGCTGCCATTTTTTACTCCAAAAAATGAATTCTGACTTTATAATGAAATATAGGCTCTTCTTAAAGAGCTGGCAGCCCTTCTCAACTAATACCAGTATTTCGATCTTGAATTTTAATTCGTTCAAAACAATAGGGATGGGCAGAATAACAATGCTCACAAATCTTTAGAGTGAAACCTGTTCTTCTGAGAGCTAAATGAATGTCAAGTTGGTGTCAATGTAGTCTCCTCGGTGAATTATATAGTAATAGAGAGTTTTAATATGCAAAATGTTCTTGATTCAAGGTCTAAAGATATTCTCCATTATTTTAGAACAAAAGTAACATTTCACAAAGTGGGAGCAAGCAGCCCATCTTTATTTTTCAAGTTCATATCTTCTAAAAACGGTATTTAATAAGTCCCTCCCCTGTTTTAGGAACCCTGGATACAAAAAAAAGTATGACACAGACATTGCCTTTTCAGCCAAAGCAATGCCAGTCTCCATCTCACCACCAGTCACACTACCTTCAAGAACAGACTTCTTTAAAATCTGCATCAACAAATGTAATGATATTTGCAGATCTTACATTTAAGGTATCATCTATTATTGCAACAACTGGCCAGTGTCCTTAATATAAATATCATTAAATCTGAAGACTTCCAACCTTTAGTCAAGAATATTTTGCAAGCGTTTTTGTCTGTACCCTAAGCAATGCACCAGCTCAAATTTAAAGACATGGTCATTAACATATTTACAAGTCAATAAATCAGAAAAGAAATATTAAATACCTTATTTTCCATATCTACTCACAGATACCTCTGTTACTATATTCAAGTTACTGTACTCAATAAATGTAACATGTACACTTTCTTTATAAAAAGATCCCATTGCCCTATGTAGTTTAAAGTGATTTGTAACAATATTAAGCTCTTTCTATTTGCTAGAATTTTACACGAATTCCATACACAGAATCCAAAAAAAGAAAAAATCCTGTTTTCTGTTATTTCACTTTCAGATAATTTCTATTGGCTTTTTACATGGGTTTAAATTTAGTACTCTTATCCACCTACAAGTTGTAAAACATAGCTCTATTACATATCTAACTACCAGTCTCATTTTTTCCCCACAGCAAAGATTTTTAAACAGAAATGGCCACATTTTTCATCATGAATGAAAATCCTTTGTTTCATCACTTCTCCTGATGCATCATTTAGAAGTAAAAAATTAAAATATACTTTATTCAAACTATTAATATTATAATGAAAGAAATTCACGTTAATTTCATTGCTAATGAAATATGTAGATATAAAGACACTATAATTTTAACATAGCAGATAAAGAGAGAATGATGTAATATCAGCAGTAATTTTAAAATTACATATTATTTTAATAAAACTATTAAATTATTATGTCCAATGAAATTTTATGGTCATTACTGGCTAAAAGAGAAATAGAAAAAGAGGAGGAAGAATATAAAGAAGATATAATGAGATCAATAAATGTGAGAAAAGCCTCAATACTGGGAAGGAAAGGGACAAGACACAGGCAAAGGAATACCTAGAAGATGTCAAGGAGACAATTAAGACTGTGGAATATAGATATTGAAAATATCTGTCTACTAGAAAAGGTCATGAATACTTCCCTTCCCATTCTCCTATCTCTAATATCCACCTTCAGTCCTCCAAGATTCAATGTGAAATAAGTTTTCCCCAAAACAAATTTTATTCATATGCCCCTGGTATTACTACAAAAGAAGTAATAAATTTAAGGACTCCTACGTTAATTATCATGTGCTACGTCACAGTTACATGTGTTTTTAATATGTGTGTTAGACACATTCTTTACTAAGATAACCCAGAGATATAAACAAAAGCAAATTTGTTCTTTTAAGATAATGGAAACTACTTATATGAAACTTTATATGTTGCATTTTCTATAATAATCCAATGTCTTTATTCACACAATTTAATTATAAAAATGTTAACTATGCCATTCAGTTTTCACTAATCAGTTTTACTAATATGTTGCACTGGATGGCTGCCTAACATGTTTAGAGAAGCTTGTTAGATGCTGGGGTCACTAAGATTAACCTCAAGAGACTCATAGCCCAACTGGGAACATGCGAGATGTGATGAGCCACAGTACAAGGCAAGACCTGCTCTGTGATAAATACATGGTGCAAACTATGCCCAATAAACATTCAGAAAGTAAAAGAGGAAGCCCCCACTAAAATAATGAATATTGAAATACGTTTTTATAGGACAGAACTTCACAAAGCTCAGAGTCTGGGATATTGGAACAGAATATTCCAGATAGAAAAAAATTTGGCATAGGTTAAGGCACAGAATATACTCAGAAAATAAGCAAGCCAGTTTGAAGAAATAGGTAGATGGCACCTTGTATAAGGTTCCTATGGAGTTTGTATTTCAATCATCAGGTGATTAAAAAACTTCTAAAAGAAATTTTGTGCAGATACTGGTTCTTTTCCCTCACTGTGTACATTATCTTTAAAAAAGTCAGCACGATTTTCAAGTCCGTTTTGCCCATGTCAACATGTCTTTGGTCTACAGAGAATAAAACTGAGGTCACATCCTTCCTGCAGCCCATGTTTTCATTCCTCAATTCTCCAGTAAAAAAAAAAAAATACATATTCCAGCCTTAGAAAACCCTCATTCTTCTCCCAGACTATTTAAGTCGACTTCATGTCCATCACACACTTTCTGGCCCACACTTAGGTTTCCTCTGGCTCAGGCCAGACCAAGAGATGTCTGGAATGTGACAAGGTAGTATGAGCCTGCCAGCTCTATTCTGTTAGCAAATTTATTTTCTTCTCTTAGACGGATGATAAAAATGTCACGGTGTGATGCTTTAGCATGCCCAGGAGCTCCCACCTACAGCTGTGGGGCTTGAGTGGGACCCACAGCCAAGAATGCCATAAGGAGCACAGACAGCGCCTCCACCATCACTGCTTCTCCTGCATTGCTCATTCTCCTGCTAAATGATGCAATGGGACCCCCTCAGGGATTCTGAGTCTGATCATGTTTTTCTTGCTATTTTTTTTACTTCCATCTTCCCTTCTCTAAAGCAGCCCAAACTGCTGAATTTTTCATGAAACAGATAATATCATTGTACACAAGATAATGGCATTCAAATACATCCATCTGCTTGTTAGTTCTGACTACATTGATTGCAATTCTACTGAAAGAATATTTGCCAAAAAATGATTTTTTCCTGCTTTTTGTGGTATTAAAAAGGCACATTTTCATAAGGGAACTATAAAGGAACCCATATACCTACATAAGCTAAGAGGGGAAAATGAACTGAGAAATTAAGCAGCAGTCTCTGGGGCTCATCCAAGAACTACAGTTTATCTTTTCCCAAAGATGGATTTGAAATCCAGATGAGTTTTATGACTCGATGATTTTGTTCTTCCATCAACCTGAAGAACAGAGGGTGGAAAACTGTTTTTCCTTGCTATGATAGACAGGGCCCAGGTGGTACCTCCAAACGCTGGGAAGTAGAGTTCTGTGTTCATATCTGGGATGGCAGTGACTGGAGGAAGCAGGAGAACAAGATTTCTTCCTCCAGCATCTCCCAGTCTCCATGGGTGTTGCAGAGATAGGAACGATGAAGAGAAGATCGAATAGAAGAGAGAAAAAAGTAAAAGGCAAGGGAAGTGTGTCCTTCCTATCTGTTCTCTCATGGCCTAGAATTTTGGTCTCTGATCCTACAATGAATGGATAATCACCAATCTGATTCAGATCAGAAGAGTTCACTAAATTTCTTCACATTTCATCTCAAAGGCAGGGTTTCTTTCTGCCTATATCATGAACTGTTAAAATTTCTAAACCCTATCAACTTCTGTCCTCTCATTCATACATGATGCACTTGTTTATTTACTTTGCTATTCTAATTGCCATTCTCATCTTCAGGAGACAAATGGAAAATTAATTATGTGTGTTGGTATAAATGTAACCATTATGCCATAGATGTTGTTTCCTCTACACTTTTCTTTGTCCTATTCAACCACAGTCATATCATATTAACTGGTTTGGACTCTTATTTGAATAATTGCTAAGACATTTTCTAACTGGCATGAGGTTTTTAATTGAATGTTCAATTAATTTAATTACCCCTAGCGTCCCTAAATTCTAGACAATTACCCCTAGCATCCTTAAATTCTAGACAAAGTTGTTGTTTTTTATCCAGTGTGTAAATGAAACAGCAAGTTTATTTCAGCCCATATTGTCCTCAATCTCCAAAACCAAAAGAAATGACACACTGCACTCAACCTAAACATTGTAATCCAAAAAGCCCTACCATCCTTTAATACTCACAAGATTTGTAGATAGAAACTTCCTTTAGACTTTCCAGAAATGTTTTAAAGATTCATTCAGAAAACCTACCACTAAGAAGAGATAATTTTAGTGAAATATAAGAAATATTGCTACAATAAACACACACACACTTGAATGATATCCATATTGAGCAAGGATGGGTAAGTATGGTGGTGAATATTGTGAGTACATTTTTTTTTGCAGTGTTATTTTCACAGACCAAAGGATAAATCCAGTTTCCTTGGTACCTGGGATGATTTATTCTATGTGCCCTATAACATATCTAAAATCATGTGTGAGCCCAACACAATAATTAAAAAGAAAGTAAAAATGTACAGTTTTCTTTTATTACTTTTGGTAGGTATTTCAGGTCATTGCTGAATCAGAAACTGCTGTGATCATTAATTCCCTTTCTTCCTTTTTTTAAAATTCCTTTTCTTCTTAAAACATTTTTATAATCTGTGAAACAGAGAAGTATACAAATTGTGCCAATGCTTGATGTTCTTGAAAATGATAGATGGTTTTGTGTATTCTTCTGTATTTTTAAAACAAGTTAAAATTCTATTTAGAAAGTACTTACTGGTCTAAGGTGTCTCTTCTTTTTTTTTTTTTTAACCAAATGCAATGAAAACCATATGGCACTTGGGTATGCAGCCCCCATGTGTAATTCATAGTTCACATTACATTAATGGGCATACTGAAGACCAACCAAGAGGAGTAAAGTCCCATGATACTGTTTCCAACTTTCCCGTTAAATGAGTCTGTCTCATGGTATTGGATCTAGTTCAAATAATTACCACCTTTCCAATGCTTTCGCCAGTCTTTGCATAGTAAGTTATACTGACTTCTAAAAACTAATACACTGTCATGATCTCTAAACTAAAGAACAGAGGCATTGCAATAGCGAGAAAATCTTACTTGTTTTATATATCAATGAGAAGGAAAGTAATAGCAATCATTACATGGATATACCTAATTCAAACATTCTTCCAGAGATTAAATCACTAAAAACTAAATAACCAGGGAGGAGAGTGGGTATAACTGCCCACCTTGGCCCCATCACATGGGATGAAAGAAAAGACAGCATCTTCTGTGTTTTTCTAATAAATTCTAAAGTACATTGTAGGGAATCAATAAATATTAACAACAACAACAAACAGTCCCATTATAAGCCAATGGCTCCCCTTTGTACACTATAGTGTACAAAGCATTCTCTGGTATTTTCACTTTCACCCATAAAATGAAAATTGTACATTTTAGTCTGGAGTAGGGATATAAATTTTAGGTCTCTAATACAGATCTATTACCTCCCACAACTGTTCTTACAATTCCTTCCTACCCAGGCAGGGTAACCAAATCACTATATCCTCTAATAGCACCTCTTAGGACAAATACCAAGGTCAGTCTACTTTTCTGTCTCTGTGAAAATCTGCCTCAATTACAGTGACTTTCTCTAATAATGCATAACTACTTTTACATAAGTGCAAAAATGCTGAATCTAGGTCCCTTTAGAACACGGGAGACAACTGTTTTTATGTCCTGGAAGTTCATAATAAAACAAAAAAGACAACAATTACTTAGTGTCTACTTCAAACCCAGTTGTGTTAGGAATATGGAGAGGAACAATATATAGTTCTTACTCTCAGGAAGCTTATAATTTAAAATAATAAAGAACAAAGAATAGTATAATATAACTGAAATAGGCGTCATAATACAATATATGATTGCATTCCAAAAATGCTATGCAGTTCAGAGGAAGAAGCTGATTTGTTAAGGGAATGCTCTACTCAGTGATTATAACAAGAAACAATTTTAATTGATAGCAAGAGAAAGACAGGAAAAAGGAAGAGAATGAGAGAAGGAGGGAGAGGGGGAGAAGGAACAAATGGGAAGAAGGGAAAGGAAGGAATCTTAGAAATCATCATACAGACCAACTTCCTTTTTTTTTCAGATGAGCACATCAAGAGGAAAAGCAGTGACATGATGTGCCCAAGTTCACAGAGAAGTGAGAGAAATGCATAGATTCAAGTTCAACTACCAACATATGGTTTTCCCCCTACCAGATAAGATTTCATTTGCTCTAATTTCCAGAGATATACCTCATTCAAGAAAAGCATACAGTGGGATTCTAAGATCAACCAACTACTGTCTTTGATAGGAGTAGGAATACTTTTTCTATGAAAAGCCAAGTAGTAAAAATTTTAGGTTTTTCAGGTCATGTGGTCTCTGTAACAGCTAATCAATTATGCCTGCTTAGTGTGAAAGCAGTCATAGATAATACGTGCGTAAATAAATATAATTGAGTTCCAATAAAACTTTATTTGCAAAAACAAGAAGCAAATCTGATTTTGTCCATGAGCCATGGTTGGCCAGCCCCTGTTCTGTGAGAATAATGAAATAAAAAATTAGACAGATATTCAAATTATATTAAATCCAATCCCAATTACACAGTCAGAAAATAATACATTTGAACCCAGTTCTGTCAAAGTATGGGCTCTTAACCATTCTTTATTTCTCTTGGAAACTAGTGCAATGTCTTACCTGATTTCTCAGGATTTTTCTGTTCATAATAGCTTTCAGAATTGAAGAGGTGAGTTAATTACTGTTCTGCTAGAAAATAGAGGAAATTTGGGACTCATAATCCTGATTATTCAGTAGATAACTCCTGGTTAAGCATTAAATTGGTACTCTAGGAAATAAGCTGATAAAATAAAAGTTTGCAGAAGAGTTAAATTCTAAACATAATTTGCATTCCTTACTATAATATTTGTAATATTTGCTTGTCTTTCATAACCCTCAAATTCAGACCAATTTTACCTATTATTTGGGCCCTGAAGACTCCTGAAACTTTCGATACAATTTCATGGAAGTCACCTAGAAAAGCTTTCATTTCCTTAAGGGAATGTACTGCTCTGCCTTCAACTGTCAGGAAGGTTGCTAAAAGCATCATATATTAATGACACTTTGCTGAGTTTCAGAAATAGATTTATATTATATAAAACTTAGAGCGTTTCAAGGAAACGAACAGCGATGTGATACTCACATGTAGATCTTAACTCTGTAGGTTCTAACTCTGAACCTCTCTGTTAAGTCAACAATAGTTCTCTACTTGGACACCACTGGTCCCAGAAAGAGGTGTTTGTGGAGCCCAACCAACTCAAGCACTCTGCTAGATGATTAGGAGTTCTTACTCTGATATGTAAAGCAAGCCAGAATGAGACTCATTCCGCTTAAATATATCTGTGGCCCAATTTATTACATAAAGTTCTGCAATTAATCACAGACTTATCTTCTATCAAAAAAAGTAAATTATACAAACATGAGTTTTATAGTCTTACAATCCTTTATTCTGAAGGATTTACAAATAGTGTTATAAATTCAGAGAGCCTAGTGAAACAGTCCATTAGACCCAGTTTGTATGGATTCATGATCATTTTCTTGGGCTTATTTTCTTCATTCGTTCTAAAGGTTGAACTGGTTGGAATCACTTTAAATAGGGGTTTATCAAGATTACTGTTGAAGTGGGTAAGGATAGAGTTCCAACGCCAAAACGTGGACACATGAATTCCACGTAGCTAAAGGACAATTTCTCTATGAGTATTTAGAAAGCTCTGAGAGTCAACGTCAGAGAAACCAAGGAAACTAGGAGACTCTGTGCTGCAAGAGGGAACCGGCAGGAAGGAACAGAGCAAGAGCACATGTCCCCAACTGCATTTAGGTGGCTACAGGGGTAGGTGTGCCTTCTGGTTGAGAGAGTTCGCAAACAAGTTGGGAAGGACATGTTTGATGGACTATACAAAAAAGTCTCTTTTTTTCCAAATAAATTAAATACTTTTCTAAGATCTTCTCTAATTCAGGACTTTTGGAAAATTAAATGATACACTTTTCCCCCTTCATGTACTGTTGGTATGGATGCAATTTGGCTACAAAAATATATTATATTTAATAATATCTTTAACACTAAAATCAATACCAAAAGAGGATTTTGATGCTGGATATAATATCAAAATGTTCTGAAAAATGAAAAGTCAGGATATTGAAATTACAATATATGCTGGAATTACATAGATTATAATATATTACAGATCCAATATTTGACTCCAGTATAAAATGTATGAATGTGATTTTTTCTTCTTCCAACACAAAGCTGGGTACCACTGTCAGTGCCCTGCTGTACAGTTAAAAAATAATTCTACCCTTTTCGGGAGGGCAGTGAAATAGAGTGTGCATTCATCTGGAAAATCCTCAGGCCGACACGGAGGAAGCCCTATTGCTATTCAAACGCTTATGATAATCTAATCTAGAGAGATATTTTTCTTAATGAATGAAAATGGCTTCAGATGACTATAAACCTATGTTAAATTAGCACCCTGTTAACTTAATACAAATAGCATCTTAAGCCAGCTGAAATTAAGTGATCACTGAGGAGGATTATTTTGAGACTTACCGGTCTTTATCTAACTAAAAAAGAATTTTTATTTCAAGGGACTATAAATATCATTTAACTTATCTAATGATCAAACTACAAGCAATCTGACTTACTTAAAACACTATTTCAAATATAGAAATTAAATATTTTAAAATTTTTTTCAGAATGGCAAATTGCCATAAAAGGAAGAAGAAAATCCCTATACTCATGCTCTGCTCAGGTAACCTAAAGCACCCCACATAGCTGGATATAAAAAAAAAAGCTGGAAGGTAAAATGTGGGGAGAGCAGGGAGCTACTGCTGGTAGTAGATCCCATTAAAGAAAAAGACAGAAGAGCCATGCAAAGCAGACAGAACTATACAAAACAAAAATACTTTGAAATGCAGAAATAAAACGGCCTTTGATTGAAATCACAAGTATTTAAGTGCTAGCATAAGAAGATGGATTTTAGGGAGTGAAGACAGGGGTTCTCAAATTCAGCCTGTATCCCAGTCACCTGGAGGGCTTATCAAAACGCAGACTGCTGGGCCCACCCCAAGCTTCTGATTCAGTAGTCCAGGCATGAGGTCCAAGAATTTGCATTTCTAACCAGTTCTCATGTCATGCTGATAGTGCTTTTCTGAGAATTGCCCTTTGAGAACCACTGATGTAGGGTACAAGATGTCATTCTTTAACAAAGAATCAGGAAAGGAGAGAGATAAACAAAGGGACACACTGAAAATGAGACCACGTAAGCCAAAGGTTTCTAAATGGACCTGCTTACACAGAGGCTCATCCTAAGGCACTCAGGGAGGGGTAAGTTATTTGTTTCACTGTTCTTACAAACCCAGATTTTACATGTAAACTAAGTTTCTCTGGAACCTGTTTTTCTAAACATGTAGAACTTCCCTAAAATTGGAAATTCACTTATTGTTTTATATCAAGCTAAGGGGTGATATAGGCAACCTGAAAGTGTTTGCCTTGCTTTATGAACTGGTTAGTAAGATACAATTTCTTTAAAAGCTATTTATAAATCAAGCTTTGGGTTTATTGTGGGTTTTTTATTGCTGAGGGTTTTTGTTTCTGGTTTTTTTGTTTTGTTTTGTTTTGGTCTGTGTTTAGGTTAATACATTGAAGCACATTTTAAGTGTACAAAGAAACTTCGTTTTAAAGGAATATTGCAGAAAATTATTTTCTAATGTGAATTATTATTGCACACAAATTTATCTCTCTGACAAGCTGGATTTTCATGCACCAGTTTTGGTAAAAAGCAAACTTGTCAACACGTTGCTTTAAAGATTTCAGATTTGGAAAATTGGTTTTGCCTTTTTATTTCTCTCTTGAGGAAATTCTCCTACTTCAAGTTAGCCTCATAAGTAAAATCTTCACATGTGTTACTTTTAATTTCTTTTCATCCTTGAGAAAATGAAAGTGTCAAGAGATTCTTCCTTTAGAGTGAAGGACTTGTTTGAAACTCCAATGCTCCAAGCAATGCCCTAAGTAGGTCAAATTTCCAAGCTGTAATTTCAGCAGACAAATTTGCCTGATTTCCCAAGACAATAAAAGTAAAGGCTTAATGCAAGAGAATTTCAACTGTCCAATCTCAACCTTCAAGATCTTTGTGATATGGTCCAATCTAGCTCAACAGCCCATGACATGCTAACATTAGCTTGAACAGGGATACTCCCTCCAAAATTTCAAACTCTATGCAGATATCTCTCCATTTTTAATGCCTCCTACCCCCCAATCTATGTCCTATTCATCTATATTCAAGGTCTTCAGAAGACTAACTCTACAAGTTCTTCCCCAAACACTCCCTTCCCAATGATCTCTCCATTGTCTACCTTCCTCCTAAATTTACTTTCTATATGGCTCATTATGGCACAAGATCACATCGCATCTTGTACAGGAATTTAACTATTTCATAGCCTGCTTTTTATGCTTAACTCAGTTCTTAGATAGTAAGAAGCACATCTTATCTGGCACAGGTCTCAACAGTAGTTACTCACCATGTAATCCTTCATATTCTATGAACAAGTATTAATCTAGTGCCCATTATAACCTAGTGCCCATTGATATATTATAGTCCTTATACTCTGGTCCAGTTAACCTGCAAATGAGCTCCCTGAAGTGGTTCATCTCAGAAACTTTTAGGTTTCCTTGAGATTGTTTCACCCAGCAAAAAAAAAAAAAAAAAAAAATTTTAATAAAAATAAAATTTAAAATATACATATATGGCCATTTTTGCTATAGCAGAAGGAAGCACAAAGTACTAACACGTGATAGCTCTGCTGCTGCGACTGCCTTGCCTTCTCTAGGAGGTCAGTTTGCAACCATGTTTCTACTGAAAATATTTTGTGCTTCAAATAATTGAAAGTGTCTCTGATGATATAGCAACAGCTTCCAATATTGTAAAGTGGGCATTATATCTCTTCATACACAGCCCATGTTAAATGTGATGTTTATTCTGATAAAACATCCGACCATAAAAAACCAGTTCCCAGACACAGCATTCCTAGCACAATGGTTAACAGTATGGGTGTTAAAATCAGAGATATGGATTCAAAGAGTTACTGCCCTTTACTGGTAGTTTGACTTTGCACTAGTTACAATCCATCCTTGGACACCAAATGTGAAAATGGGATCAGAATGAACCCCACACAGGCAGCTTTAAAGACTCAATTTAGATGATGTCCATAAAGAACTTAGCAATATCTGGTACAAAATAAGCACTTAATAAGTAGTGGTTGTAATTCTTATTAATGAGATTTTAGAAACTACAGCTAACGAATACCAACTGTTGAGGCACAGAAAAAAGAGAATGTAAGACAATCAGTAAATGCGAGCATTGGCCTGGACACATTTGGCTGTTAATCACAAGCCACTGAGTTGCCCCATCTTAGGAGCAACCAGAAATCCTGTTGCTGGTTTTTGAAAGATAAAACAGCCCTATGAGAGAGATGAAGGGGGTGTATTCTCCCACAGATGGGCTGCTCAGCAAATATGGCATCCATGAATGGCTTCAAGTATATCTCTGATAGGACTTACAGCAACAGCATTCATTTTCTTCTATTTTTCCTTTTAATTCTTTTCCTCGCCTGATTTGCTCTTTCCCCCTCTATCACCAGCCCTAATCAATGCAGCAGGTCAAGTTGAAAGAATGGACAGCCTCAGAGCCACATACATTTAAACCACTTTAATGCAAATATTGATCGTAGGAGCATAGACACAGGCTGGGCTGCCTTTTTTTTTTTAAATGGACATGCTTTTTTTTCTGGGGCTGTGCTACCCATGATAAAATAGATCATCATAGATCAGAATTCCACTATCTTCTATGCACAGGAATGCATAGAAGGAAACCCAAAAGGTGGGCCACATTCCATGCTAAGCTTGTGAGCCCCCAGAGCAGGTGCTTCAGTCGTCTGCTTAACCATATTTTCTTAACCGCTTCCACTTCCCTTCTCACACTTCCGAGATGAGCTATTTTGGTGCATGCAGAAGCAGGTTATCTAAATGGGTGTGGTACCTTGTGTCACAAGAACAGTTGTGCAATAATATCCACTATGTAAAATGCTTAATTCTTGTGTACACAAGATTATCGAAGCATTGTGTCAGAAAGCCACTGTCCCAGGCATATTTAGCAACAGAGTCCAAGTCTGAGCTTTAATCCAAGAGGAGAGATCAAGAGCAAGAAGGAATTCTAAGGGCCACTTTGAAATACAATACTAAAAAGATCGGATATTCTATCTATAGGCATTTTTAGGTTGGACTGGAGGGCTGGCGCAGGGAAGGAATGGAAGACAGGAAAAGAAAACCTGTTTGTACAAAGGAAGCTTGCTTGGCCTACTGCCAAGAAAGGAGTAGTCACAAACTGGGTAGGGTTCGAAAGCCACACAAACCATGCTAAAACCAAAGGAAAGAGGGGGGAAATACTCAACTTAAAAGCCCCAAACCAATACCAGTTGCTTCAAAGCAATACTAGTTTCTTTCAGATGTTATTTTAACTCCGTTTTTCCATGGTCTGTGGTTGCTGTTGTTGTTGCCTGTGATAACTAAAACAAAATAAAAGGCAGCAATGTTCCATCATGTTTACCGAGATGGCTGTGGAGATGGAAATGGCAACCTTCGCCACCATAGAGAAAGCTTTTTTGCTTCTTCTCCAGAGCTGGGTAGGCCACCACATCTTTATGCAAAGGGGGAAATGTCATCATAAAAAGGGACTAGCAAGATGTATACAAGAGGTGGACAGAATGTTTGCTGTGGGCTTATCAGCCTAAACGCTGGAGATAACTGGAGGTGAAGGGGAAGTGGGTGTTATGCAAATGGGGAGGGAAGCATGGTGGAATGAAGCCTTTGACCTTGGAAGAGCTGAGTACTAGAGGAGCTAGGGAGGGCGAGGGAGAATGGAATGAGGAATTCCTCACTGTAATATATTCGGGTAAAAATGGGGCTGTCATCTTGAGCTACAAGTTAGAAAGTTATTACTTTTAATATGCCAGTACCTTAGGCCTATACTGTTATGTAAAAGAAAAATAACCTTGTGTGACAGTTTAACATTGATCGATGTGCCTGCCAAATGCAAAGAGATAAATAAGCAGGTGATGAATAAACAGCACTTCAAGTAAAGACATTACACTGCATGCATAAAACGGCGCCAGGCACCTAGGAGCTGTGGGTGGCCGAAGGTTGGCCATTTCATGCCCACTCAGTAAAGCAGACTTAATCGCTTCCAATATTTTCTGTTAAAAAGCACGCTTAATGAGCCAATTTCACAAGCCCAGAGAAACTGATTATTATCTCTGAGTTCCAACAGAGTTGGTTGTTTTCCAAGAGCCAGGTTTTTTTTCCCTTGACGGGATAAAAATCTTTTTTAAAAAAAGAGAGAGAGAGAGAGAAAGAGAGCAAGAGAGAAAGGGAGACAGAGAGAGGGAGTGGAGCCACAGAGCCAGCCAAAGGGCATAGAAAACCTGCTCACAGGGGCGAGGCGGCCACTAGATGGCAGTGTTCCCCCGCAGTCAACTCCCTGGAAGAGGCTCAGAATTGGACAGGAGGACTGGGCTGAAAGATGGGGCGGTAAATAAAGCTGAAAACAGCTGCCTGAAGAGTTCATACCCTACCCTCCGCCCTCCTCAGACCCTTTGTCCACAATTATTCCATCCTCCAGCCCGTACAAGGCAAAGAGACAAAAGGGGCAGTCCCCGAATGGCCTCCCTCCTGCTAACAGCCCTGGACTCTGATTATTCTTCTATGCAGCCTTGTGTGTGTGTGTTTTTCACCAAGTACAGAGGTCCTTTATATTCGGTTAGGCCCACTTCTTCCTGCTGTTTTCTACCATGAGAGGTTTGCACTCTCTCTGTCCCTCACAGGACTAAACATGTGGCTACCTCAGGGCTTAAATCCCAGGAAGATATAGCAATGTAGCTTTTCACCATTTACTTTGAAACAGATTTATTTTTTCTTGCCTTTTTATCTTGCATACTCTTTTTGGCATTTCTTGGTAAAAAGTGTGAAAGAAAAGAATTTGCACTCAAAGGCAGAAACTTCTTAGTGAAAAGATTGGGAGTAGGGAAGGAAAGAGAGCACCCCCCCTAAGGAAGCCAGTTGTCCTTCAGACTGAGTAACTGTGCGTCTTCCTTCAGCTATACAACAAACGTGGTGAAAGCCACAGAAACGTAGGGCTATTTTTACTTAAGGCAGGTATTCAATCGCCACCAAGAAGGAACACCCAGCGACTAGATCCCAGCATATAATTAACTCAGATATTAAAAACAAACCAAAAAAATTGAAATGAACTGTTGTTAAGTTCTAAATTGAGATGCAAGTTAATTATTTATGAATATTCATAGAAACCATGGACAATTTCCAAACTTGCCTTTATTTTCCCATCAGTTAACCAAATAATTGGTGTGTATTTATTTATTTATTTATTTTTTTGTAGCATAAATTTTTCTAGATGTGCAATGGAGCTCTCAAATTCATTAAGACTTTTGGAATTCATTTTTTCTTCTGGTGATTCAAAATGGAATGAACTTGGTTATAAAGAAACAATAATTTTCATCACATATCTTTCACGTCTAGCCACCCATAAGAGAAGAATTTACTAAGATTGGGCAATCATAGGAAAGAAAATTGGGATACTTGAAGAACTTTCAGAAGAAACTGATACAGTTCAACCTTCTGTATGTGGTTGGGAGGGGGCGGGGGTTGCAGAGGGAGGAAGAGCAGGGAGTGTTTGGAGAGTGGGAAGTGGACACAGAAATGAAACTCCAAAAAGTATGAAGTGACTCAACTCCCAAGAATTTATTATAGGTAATCATAGCCACTATTCTCATTCAATTACCATAAAAGTCCCTAGATGTCCCCGAGAAGTTTAATTCCAACATTCTAGCTCCTGGTCTCCGCCCTCACCAAAGGGCCCAGCCCACTCTCACATGTAAACCTCTTCCATTCCACTACCTCTTCCAGCCAGCTCTGTTTCTGAAGAAGCCAATTATCCAGCCAGAAAATCTCATCTCTGTTGAAATCTCAATGGCCAGAATGGTTTTCCCACTGACTGCAGAACTTTGTCCCTCTTCATGGGGCCTCACAAAAGAAAAGTCAAAATCACATACACACCTGGGTACCTTAGGTATGTCTTCATTAAAAAGAAAACGCAGCAAAACAAGATACAAGGATTAAAAGGAATGTGTGAACCCACATTAGAAATATGTCCTTTCGGCAATTTGATCCATCAACAAAAACCCTATCATGTTCCATGCCAGGCACTGTGCTGGATGTTGAAAACAGAGCAAACGCTCAGGTGTTTCCCTCAAGGAGCTCACTGGCTGGTGATTCAAGCACAGAGGCAGAACAGAGAAACACGTGGTGCCCAGCGGCGGCCCTTTGCTCGGGATGTCCTGTAGGCTACTTCTGTTGGGAGGGGGTTGGGGAAAAGTAAATTAGTTTCCTAGGGCTGCCCTACCAAATTACCACAAACAGTTTAGTTTAAAATGGCAGAAACATATTCTCTCACAGTTATGAAAGCTAGCAGTCTGAAATCATGGTGTTGGGGGGTTGGTTCTTTCAGCAGGTGAGAGAAACCGCCCATGACACTCTCCTAGCTTCTGGTGTTGTGGAAATTTTTGGCATTCCCTGGCTTGCGGATGCACCACTCCAGTCTCTGCTGCTGTCTTCATAAGGCATTCTTCCCTGTGTTTCCTCTTCTTTTCTTA
Organism: Corynorhinus townsendii; assembly: GCA_026230045.1. NCBI lineage: Eukaryota > Metazoa > Chordata > Mammalia > Chiroptera > Vespertilionidae > Corynorhinus > Corynorhinus townsendii. The sequence goes on along the minus strand of JAPDVU010000007.1, from coordinate 135,500,446 downwards.
TAAGGATATCAGTCGTATTGGATTTAGGGGCCAAATAATTACCTCTATAAAGGACTTACTTCCTCAGAAGGTGACACTGTGTGGTTCCTGGTGAACATAAATTTGTGAGGGACACTATTCAACCCAGTACAGAGAGCATTTCAGGCAAGGATGTCAAAGGACAGAGAGCATCCTAATAATGGCAGTGGCTCCTTCCAGTTACAGAGTACAATGCAAGGGAAATTAAGGAAGTTGGATTTAGAAAGGAAGGCTGAAGCAGGTCAAAAGGATCTCATCTGAGATATGAAGAAGTTTGGATATTGCACTGAAGGTAGTAAAAAATATAAGTGGGTTTTATGTAGGTAAATGCTACCTGTGGCAGAAGAGTAGGTATTTGGAAACAAGCAAAATTTGAAGCAGAGATACCAGTAGGGTGTTACTGCAGTTATGTAAGATGAGATTATAATAAAACAGTGCCAGTAGGGATAAAAGAAGAAAATAAATTTGAAATTGTCTTTAAAAATAATAAATTATAATTGACAGGGTTTTGAGTGGGTAGGATTAACAAAATGTATGTTGAGAGTGAAGTTGTTGAAAGCAGACACGGGTCCCTGACTTGACCTGCAATTCTAGCCTGAGCAAGGAAATTGATCAAATTGTTATGCAAGGTCAGAAATAAAATTTTAAAAAGAAACAGACTTGAACACATTGGATATTGGCTCCATTTTGAGCATGTTGAAATGTATATATTTGTATATGTAGAGGAGAAACTGGGATGGAAATGTACAGATTTGGGTGAAGAATAAGCTTGCAAATTAGATTGAGCAGGAGGTCCCTGAGAGGGTAAGAGGAAGTGCAGAATGGTTCTCAGTGACAAATGCTGAAAAGGATTCACAATAGGACTGAGAAATTCAAGGAGAATGGAATGGAAGGGGAGATCTTTAAACAGTGAGTGAGGCCCCCTTCCTGACACTTGGCTGCCAATGGGAATACTGGACAAAAAAGATGGCTACTCTTGAAGGATGGGATGATGTCTTATTTGCTTGCTTAAAATAAGAGTGAGTCAGACTTTTTATATACAGACATAAAAATCCTGGCCCTAGCCGGCTTGGCTCAGTGAGTAGGGTATTGGCCTTCCGATCTAAGGGTCCTGGGTTTGATTCCGGTCAAGGGCACATACCTTGGCTGCAAGCTCCTCCCTGGCCCAGGCCCCAGTCAGGGTGCTTGCAGGAGGCAACCAATTGATGTCTTTCTCTCACATCCATATTTCTCTCTGTATTTCCCTCTTTTCCACTCTCTCTAAAAATCAATGAAAAATTATCTTCAGGAGAGGAAAAAGAATGAAGGGAGGGAAGAAGGGAGGGAAGGAAGGAAGGAAAGGACGGAAAGGAAGGAAGGAAGGGAAAAGAAAAGAGAAAAAAGAAAGGAAAAGAAAAGAAAAGAAAGGAAAAAAGAAAAGAAAAAAGAAAATTCTGTATAACAGAAGAGGATAAAGAGATAGGTGGAACAGTCAAGACTGTAAGATAAGAAGGCTCCAGAACAGAAGTTGGGCCCTCTTCTATGTCTTTGAAACAAGCCAACAAGTCAGACCTAGGTTATCTATCTCAGAGTTGTTGGGAGCATAACATGAGATAATGATGCAAAGACACTTTGAAAAATCAATTTGGAATAATGCAAATGAACAGCATTTATTAAAATGATGTTTTTGGTGATGAGGTTTTAAGTATGTGGTAGTTTTGTTTTCATTAAGTTGGCATCATCTATAGAAACTAGAATGGCCAACACAAGCCTGCACTCTCAGGCTAGGTATGGGCTTTCTGAGGCTCTGTACGTCCAAAACTGGTCCCTCGCAGGAAGACTGTCCTGCAGGAAAAGAGAGAGCATTTGTAGATTTGGCATGCCTCACTATTCTTCATATACCCAACATGGAAATTATGGTATATGATACCTAATTGTACTTCCCAAAACCCACCAGAGATGTATGTTCTCTCTAGATTTTTATCAGCTATAGTAAGGTTTTACAAACCCACCGAAGAGGTGCAAGGAGCAGGCTTTCCTCTCTTTGCGGCTATTAGTGAGTTTCTACTTTGGCATACTCATGGAAAACACCAATACATTACTTAATTGATATGAAGAGTGAGGCTTTCACCCTTTTCCAAGATCTCTAAATAATGAAGATACAACCACAGACAGCAACTTGACCCACTAAAGAGATTATGAAGAGGGAGAAAAATAGCAGTTATTTACACTCTAGACAAAACACTTCATTAAAAAAAAATCCTCAATAAATATTAAAACAAATGCACTTCTCTCTCATTTATCACCAACCCTCTCACCTTTTACTCATTGATATGTTCAATGACCAGTGTTTTTGCAGCACTTGTAAGTACTCATGCTCTTTCTTAAGTGATCAAAAAGATGATCATAGAACAAAATCCTCCATGGCAATAAATAGAACACTACACATTTAATACATGCTAGCAAAATGAATTATGATATTAAGCCAAGGAAGACCAAAATCCAATGCAACTCAGAAAAAAAAAGAAGAAAAAAAAAAAACACAAAGCACCACCCTAATCATCAGCTCCGATTTTTCCCCAGTGGATGAAATGCATATGCTGATAATTAATGGGGCACATGAGGAGGGTTTGCACTGAAATACCAAAGGAAGGCTAATACAATGCATGGGATTCTCATTAATGCTTAAGCAGCAGAAGCTTCTACCTATTTCATCAAAGCTCAAAACATTTCAAAACCTACTCAAACTAGTTCAAATCAGTTCTCTGCTTTTGATACAGATTTTGTAAGGAGTTATTTCTAAGACCTAATAGTTATGCTAAGGAACAAAAACACAAAGGTCATAGTACTGCCAAAAGTGCAGACACAGTAAAGGACACACAGCTGTGGCTCTAATTATCCATTAATCTTACATATTCTATATGTGGGCACAGAAAAAAAAAACTCAATTGCTGCTGTAATTAGAAAAACAGAATAATGGATGTAATTAGGAAGAGAAAGGGAAAGTAACTTAAGAGTGGCCAGAACACATAATTTTCAGAAAATGCAAAAATATACAATAGATTTGCTACTTGAGTTTTTGAAATGGAAATCTTGAATTACAAGAGATGCACATTTCTCCATAATATTAGGAACAAATACTCATGATTTTTTTTAATCTACAAAGTGAGAAGATGCTGCTTTCATATTATTTTTGTAGAATTATTTTAATAGGGATAAGTAAATTGATTGGTCAAGAGATTACCCTTATATTGGAATAAAGACTATAATTAAAGAGAAATCGATGTGAAGGGTCAAGATAATAACTTCTTTAATGTATTTTGAAAGCAAAACTAACGGCCCTTACCAGTATGCTATTACACTCTCCTGCATATTATGATTCTTTGTCTCTGAACACATTGATATAAAGTGATGCCTTTCATGTATTCCCAAACCATCCAAAATAAAATATATTATTTCATAAAATTAAATATATATGTATCCTATCTAATAAAGGGGTAATATGCAAATTAACCATCACTCCGTGACAAAGATGGCAGTGCCCATAGTGCCGGGGTGGGACACTGGTGTTGTTGATAGCCTGGCACATCACAATTCCTCAACAAACACTTGTAGAGCGAGGAAATGAATGTACCAACAGGGAAAAGTCTTCCACTCTGTAAAACTTAGTACACATACCTTAATGGATATCCCTTTAAATAAAATAAAAAAAAAAAACACAATAAGCCCTAGTTGATAAGAGTTGTTTAAGTGGTGATATCAAAGAATTTGCAGCATAAGTTAGATAAGAATACAGAGCTAGGTTGACCTATGGCCATATCAGATGTCACTGTGCATCCCCAACCTAACTAAAAGATGTGCTCATCAGGGAAACTCAAGAGGAAAGGGACGCATCACGGTATGCATCAGCACCACTGTGAATGTAGATATTTCTTACCATTTCAATTTTTTTTAATAAAAGAAATTTTAAATTTCCAACTTTATTTTATTTCCTTTGATGAGAATATTTTGGAAAATGGATAACAAGTATCAAAGGATAGACTGTATGACTTTTAGCTTTCATAACATATTTATACCAAAATGCCATTATAGTTTCACCCTGAGGAAATACACATTCTAATACAAGGGTTGCGTTTCCACATAGTGGCAGAAGGTCTAGCGCAGTGATTCTCAACCTTCCTAATGCCGCGACCCTTTAATACAGTTCCTCATGTTGTGGTGACCCCCAACCATAAAATTATTTTCGCTGCTATTTCATAACTGTAATTTTGTTACTGTTATGAATCGTAATGTAAATATCTGTTTTCTGATGGTCTTAGGTGACCCTGCTAGTGGTTCGGTTCTCAACCTGTGGGCTACCGCTGCTGTAGAGCCTAAGACCATCGGAAAACACAGATATTTACATTATGATTCATAACAGTAGCAAAATTACTACAGTTATGAAATAGCAGCGAAAATAATTTTATGGTTGGGGGTCACTACAACATGAGGACCTGTATTAAAGGGCCGCGGCATTAGAAAGGTTGAGAACCACTGGTTTAGCAGAAGCCAGAATGACCTTAGCTTGATCCCTAGCTCAGGAACTCACATGTTGTTGGACTGTAAATCTTTATTTTCTCACCTATAAAAAAGACATATAAGTACAGCCAAAAGTTTGTATTGAGAATTGCCAGAATAATGTATATAGTTAAATCTAGAAATTCTATATCTGTTGTAGTCCTCCTTGACCCTTTCACATTAAAAAAAAAATCTGTACTTTATTGCTTTATTAAACAAGATATAACAAAATTAATTTTCCTTGACTTCTCCCAACCAAGTGATAGTAATACATTATTTTATGACATATAACCACAAAATAGTGCTTTGTTTACATTACAAAACTTACTTCTATAGAATACATAAGATTTTTGTTTTCATAATTTATGGAGAAAACTTTTGAAAAGTATATTTGTTCTTTCCATCATTTCAAAAAATGTAGTAAATCTGATAACCAAATATATGCATTTTTATTACAATAATTAAAAGAAAATACCCCAAAAAGCACAATGAAGAAAATTTATATTACCCATAATCCTCTCACTCAGAGTTAATTATTGCTAATTTGGGGGTCTTTATTTCCATTCTGTGCATTTGAATGGAATAATTCTCTGCATGCTGCTTTGTAATATTTTGACATTTATTAATATGTTATGAACATTTTACGTGCCTAAATATTCTTAAACATACTACATAATATCTTTATATATGAAGAGGTAACATGCAAATTGGCATTACTCCATCACAGCAACCAGGCTGCCCGTGCAGCAGGAGCTGGTGGGCGGGGAAGGGGGCGGGGACTTGCGCCACCCAGACATAAGGCTGCCTCACTGGCTCTTCATGTGAAAGGTGAGCTCGGACCCTCATTCTTATTCAGTGTAGTGGAGCGTGGGAGTTAGTTTATAGGATCCAGTCCCACTTGGGGAAATGTTACTACAGTCTGAAAGTAGATGAAAAAGGAGACCATATTTATTTGCTCACAGGCTTGCTCTAGAACAGACAGAGTCACCATCCTCACAGAATTCAGTATGCCCCATGTGCAAACCTAGAATGAAAAGTCAGCAACACCCCACATGGCCAAGAACTAGAAACTTCCCTTTGAAAGGAGCCTATGCAACAGAACTGTGCGTCTGGGGAGGGCGAAAGAGGAAAGCTGTCCTTGCCATTAATTTAAGAGTTTAAGGTGCAAAACTGGCATCAGAAAGTAGCGGCATAACACCGAGGCCATGGAGTCATGTGGCAACACTGATACCGTGTGACCCTTAGGACAAGCAGTTTCTGACACTGTGGGAACTCCCTGCCCCCACCCCAATCTCTGGGTGCCTGTTACAGACGACCACGTGTGCAGGGATGAGGGCTACAGGCCTGCGGTGGTGGAGTTAGGGGATAGAAGACCTCTTCCCATAAAGTTTGCCTCAGCCCGTGCAGCATCAGGCTGTGGGGAGCACCCCGCTGATGGCGTCACCAGGTGATGTCACCTAGAGGGGCCCCTCAGGTAGTTTCCCTAAAGAGGGGTGCATGTCCAGCTCAGAGGTGAGGAGGTATGGCTTGGGGGCCACATGACCTCCCGCAGCCCCTGCAGCACGGCGGGAACTGAAGCTTGCAGGTCTGTCTGGCTGTCATGGGGCCTGGATAGTGCGGTGGCCCCGACGCTGGTGACAAGTTCTGGGTGCCTGAATCTGGGGAGCTGCCCAGACCCACGGGCCTTCCCAGCTAGACCACTCCCCTCCTGAATCCCTCACCAAACATGGGTCTGACCCTCATCGTCCCCACCAGACCAGGGGCCCAACCTCCCAAATGGTGACCTTTGATTGCATGCCCTCACACTAACATTTCAGTCTCAGAACCTAACACATCCCTTAACCCCCTCACCTCCTATCTAACCTTTAACAGGAGCCATTGCCAACCACATCTGGTCCAGCATCACTCTCCCCTCTCTAACCCCCTACCTTCCTCCATGGAAGCTGCTATTGCTTCCCTTGAACTCGAATGAAATAGGATTACTCAAAGAATATGTCCAAGCAAAGACCTTGAACTAAAGAAGAAATAAAGTAACTAATATATATGAGAAAAAGTTAACTTCAAAGGTAATCAAGTAATTGCAAAGGAAAGATACCTGGAACATTTTAAAAAATCACAATATTCAGTAGTGGAGAGGGTATGATGAAACAGACACCTGATAGCACTGCTCTGGAGTATAAGGGACAGCATTTCCGGAGACAGTTTGTCAGGATGTAGCAAATATTCAGGCTTCTGGGCTGGATAATTACATTTCCAGGAATTTATCACACATAATGATAAAAAAGTTGGGCCAGACATCATCATAATAATGAAAAGCTAATATGAAAATGGTCATCCTGCCATGATACTGTAAGGACTGGACAGCAGGAGGCTGCATGCGAGGTTGGCAGGGGGCCACGGGGACTTGCAGCGTTGGTGTGCAGGGACTTGCACAAGCCTGGGACGTGAAGCTGCCTCCCTGCCCAGCGCCGGGCCAGGGGACTTGAATAGTAATATTAAAATATTTCCTCTAATTAATTCCCTTTTAATGTGCATGAATTTCATGCACTGGGCCACTAGTCTTACCTAATAGCTTACCTAATAATAGACAAACATGTAAACTGACCGTACCTCTGCTACGCCCACAGCCAATCAGAGTGAGTATGCAAATTAACCCAACAAAGATGGCAGTTGATTTGCATACATAGGTGCCCAGCGCCTGGGTCCTGGGAACATCCTGGCACCCGGGTCACTCTGAGGTAAGCCCCGTGTGGGCCCTGAGCAGCCTGGGAAGCGCCTGAGCAAGGGGGCTCCTGGGCAGGGCCAAGCCTGCAATCAGAGCCCAGGGAGCAGGGGCGGAGCTGGCGATCAGAGGGAGCTGGGATGTCCCTATCCAGGCCTAAATCCTTGGCCACAGGCTTTAGGCCTGAGCAGGGCCCAGCGGCGATTGGTGTGGACTACAGAGGAAACACCTTTTCTGACTGCTCATTGGCTAAGCTTCCTGTATGCCACTGGTAATATTCTTAGTAACTTGGATAATAAGAATCCAAAAAGGTGATCTAGGGCTTTTCCACCACACTTCTGGAGAAAAAAACCAAGGTCCGCTGCTGGAGGCTAAGAAATGTCATACCCTGCCCTAGCCGGTTTGGCTCACAGGATAATGCCTCGGCCTGCCGACCACAGGGTCTGGGTTCAATTCTGGTCAAGGGCATGTACCTAGGTTGCAGGCTCCTCCCTGGCCCGGACCCAGGTCAGGGCTCATGCAGGAGGCAACCATTCAAAGTGTTCCTCTCACTTTGATGTTTCTCTCTGTCTTTCCCTTTCTCTTCCACATTCTCTAAAAATCAATGGAAACATATCCTCAGGTGAGGATAAAAAATAAAATAAAATAAAGAAAGAAATGTCATGTCCTATGAAAGACACATCTTGAAAATGCCTAAAGAAAGTTGTCATTTTTTCATCGTAAAGGGACCGGAGTCCATGTTGATGAAAACACCTGGGTGGCTGTGGTGACTGGCAGTGGCTGCAGCAGCGGGGTGATGGGGCTGGTGCCTTCCCCTGATCAGCCCAAAGGGAGGCCAGACTGTGGCTTATGCTTGCTCCCCGGGGGGAGTGGGCCTAAGCCGTCAGTAGGACATTCTGTGAGGGCTCCCAGTCTGTGAGAGGGGACAGGTTGGGCTGAGGGATCCCCCCACCCCCAGTGCACGAATTTTGTGCACCGGGCCCCTAGTATAATATAAAGATCATCTTAATGGCCATGATTGTTTTAAATCTTGGATATACCACAAATTATTTAATCAAAGCCATATTGTTAAACATTTAGGGCTATTATTGTTTTTGAACCACTGTGTACTCTTGACTCAGCTTTAATAACTATTAATTCACTAGAGGCCTGATGCACGAAGACTCATGCAAGAATGGCTGCCGGCACCACCTTCGTGCTGGCACCACCTTTGCTCCGGCCCGAAGACACATTTCTGCCTTCCCACGCTGTCTAGAGGCCTGGAGCGGCTGGGGTGATGTGAAATGCCTGCGTCGTCACCACAGCGATGACACAAGCATCGTGCCCCGCCCCCTGCAGCTTGGCACCTGTGTATGCAAATCAACCTGCCAGCTTTGTTGGATTAATTTGCATACTCACTCCTGATTGGTTGGTGTGTGTTGTGAAGGTATGTCAATTTGCATCTTACCCTTTTATTAGTGTAGATGGTCCATCATATTTCATATACCCTCACCCATTCCTCACTCTACCTTTAAAAGATATTCTAATTATAACAGTTGGCTAATGTAAATAGCACACAATAGCTAAAATCTAATAGCTAAATATTTGCTCACATCTGTGTGTATATGCTTATATTTAAGAAAAATTAAATATCTGAATCAAAGCAAGTTTACATTTGGAAATTTACATTTCCATACATATTGCCTAACTTTCCTCCAGAAAATTTACACTAACTTACATCCCAATGTTGGGTTATTATTGTTTTAAACATTTCTGTTAATTTGTTTGCCAAGAATGAGAAACTCATTGTGGTTTACTTTGCAATATTTTGCTTACCAATAGGATTAAGCATGCTTTCCTTAAATTTAAATATGTATTCTTCTTTTGTGAATTGTGAGCTCTTGTTCTATCATTTTTCTGTTGGGCATATAACTTTTTTTTAAAATTTTTTCCCTGGTATTTTTGATACAGCATTTGGTTAAGTGCTATGTAAATATGACATGTACTGAGTAGCCCTACTGTAATATACGAAGACATCACATACCTGTAATATGCAATTGCTGTCTATGCTGTGCTTGCCCAAACTAACATTTTATCCAAAGTGTCAGAGCAAACATCTGCAAATCATGCTGAACATGATCGACACACTATTTTAGGAATGATACTTTACCTTATTACAACGAGGGACTAAGGTAACTGAACTGGTCTACCATTATGGTAAGCAAGTGATTTTCATTCTGTTTGTTTTCCTCATAGAATTTAAATATTATGCCCATTCATCATCCAATGGCATTATGCTTAAGAACTTTATATTACTAGTAGGCTATAAAAAATTTCCTGTACCCTCATATAAAAATTACAGATTTGTTTATCTGCTGGCTTTGCAAATATTCCACCTTTCCCCCCTCCCCCCCACACAGGCAAAGAATGAATAGCTATTAATATTTTTATTATGATGTACTTAAAAGATAAAGAGGAAATCTCAGCTTCTCAGCTGAATCACTATAGATATGCAGGGTGACTATTGTCATTTAAGAGTCCTGCACTTCAACCTCCACATGCCTTAGAACTGGCTCTAATGTTGGGATAAATGCCCACAGAATCAGTCATGAATGTTCAGTCCAATTTTGTCTGAAAGCTGTCCAAACAGTCCTCTGAAAATGGAGTTACAAATAATTGAGTCTGGGCGTGATACATTAAATTTTATGTCATCTAAGCCCAAATCTAAAATTAAAAAACAGTAATAATATTTGGTAGGAGAGGTAGAACGTGAAGCCTGTATAGCTGGGCAAAATACTTAGAATTGAATGAGGTAGCTAAAAAATACAATTAGGTCTTTGCCACATCAGTATTCACATTTGTGCCATTAGCACCATGCAAATAGAATTAATTAGTGTTCAAGTCATTTAGTTACAAGTGGTGGCTAACTTCAGTGGTTTTGCAATTATAAGGATACATAGTGAACAATGAAGATAATGTAACATCCTATAAAGAACTAGAGGCCCAGTGGATGAAATTCATGCGGGGGGGGGGGGGATGTCGCGGGGGGGGGGGGAGGTGTCCCTCAGCCCAGCCTGCACCCTCTTCAATCTGGGACCCCGGTAGGATCGGGCCTAAACAGGCAGTCGGACATCCCTCTCACAATCCAGGACTGTTGGCTCCCAACTGCTCGCCTGCCTGCCTTCCTGATTGTCCCTATACGCTTCTCCCTGCCAGCCTGATCACTCCCTAACCACTTCCCTGCCAGCCTGATTGATGCCTAACTGCTCCCCTGCCAGCCTGTTTGCCCCTAACTGCCCTCCCCTGCAGGCCTGGTCACCCCTAACTGCCCTCTCCTGGAGGTTTGATCGCCCCCAACTGCCCTCCCTTGCAGGCCTGGTCCCTCCCATCTGCCCTCCCCTGATGGCCATCTTGTGGTGGCCATCTTGTGTCCACATGGGGGCAGCCATCTTTGACCACATGGGGGCAGCCATCTTGTGTGTTGGAGTGATGGTCAATTTTCATATTACTCTTTTATTAGATAGGATGGAATAGGAAGGAGAAAGAAAAGGGAAAGAACGAATAGAGGGAGAAAGCAGGGGAAGAAGAGAGAAAAGCTTGCCGAGAAAGTATTTTTCATTTCAGAAAAGAAATCTTTCAATTATAATTAAATAACCACAATGCTCATTTCACTACAATCAGCCCCATAACTGTTAAACTTTTCAGTAAACTCCAAACAAGTCCACCTTGGAATTTTCAGATAATCCTCTTGTAAAGGCAAATATTGCACATTAATTTCTTTAATATATTACAGATTGACACCATTGAAAATGTGTTCAAAATTCTAAACTACTTCTAAAGAGAAAGCAAAAATTTCTCACTTCCTTAAATGCAAAATCTTCCTCAAGGATGTCTATTTTGAATCATATCCTATCCAATCAGGTAAAAAGGGTCTAACTGTATGACCTTGGGCATTGTTTAAGCTTGCTAAAGTCTATAAGGAAGAGAACAGGTAGCAACCAGGCTTCCCATACAGTGACTGACAGATTTGCTCAGTGAACGTTAGTTGTTGCTGTCACTGTGATGAGGGTCATCACTGTTATATCATCACAAGTGTCTGGAAAGTTTTGCATCAAAAGAGTGTTTCATAAAACTACGTGACCTATAGAAAAGTTCAGCTCATCTGGCAAGGGTGCTTTATTATACAGTATATCTGTTTTTAAAATAAGTGTTTTAATGGTGGCCATGTAGTGAAACCAGTCATTCTCAGTGGGGGGTGGGGGGTGGGGAGGGGGTATTCTGTCCCACAGGGGACATTTGTCAATGTCTGGATACATGTGTGTTAGAAAGCAGTGTCTGGGTTCCCCAGAGCTGCGCTACAGGTAGCTGGTGGATAGAGGCCAGGAATGCTGCCAAACCTGCCACAGTGCCCAGGACAATCCCCCAAAGAGAGAACTATGGAGGCTAAAAGTTAATAGTGACCATGCAATGAAGTCAGTGTATTCTAATAAACACATCGAAAAGAAATATCCAGGCCTTCACGAAAACAAGTTTTGAAATCTCCAATGTATTTTCCTAATTTATATTTAACTGCAATTGGATTCAGACACAACTTATACAAATTCACTTGGTGAAACAGGACTGATGAGACCCGCTGTCTCACAAAGCTCAGTACATAATCACAGCTACATGCCCATATCCATGAATTTATCATTCTTTTCTTGCATAATCTCATAGTTTATTTATACCTTTCGGGGAAATTCTTCAGAAGCACTTGCAATTTCTTATATTTGACGTTTTAATGTCTAGAATGTATATTTTTATCTTAATGGTTTCAGTAGGAGAAAGAATGCACTGTGAATACACGTTAGCCATATGGAGAAGACAATGAGGTTTAGTAATTAAAACTGAAAAGGTAAAGAACTATGCAGTAATTAGAACACTGATTAATCAGCTGATAATTTTATCTTGATTAATGCTGCTGGTTTCTCTTCCTATTGACCTAGGAAGGATAGGTTTAGACCAATTAAATATAAATTATTCTCCTTTTTTTATACATTCTGGGCAGCTTCCAGTATTCTAAGTCATACTACATTTAAGTACAATCGAAACACTCTTACTAAATGGGATGTTCAACAAAAGATAGAATTAGGTTTATGTTCCAAACATGCTGATGCTTTTATCTAAGGCAAAATTACACACAACTGGTTTATTTCAATATTACCCAGGGAGTATTAAAATTAGAGTAAATTGCTATTTTTTAAAAATCCTCTGATAACACTCAAACGGGTTTAAAAAAAAAAAGCTAGATACCTCACTCATTTCACAAAATCTAACATGAGAAATTAAAAGAACTCAAGTTTAAAAGTATATCTAATTAATAGGAAAATAAAATCATTCTAGTATTACGGAGATATACTCATTCTTAGCCAATCAATTTTCTTTTTTTACTTTTGCTTTTTTTCCAGCTTTATTGAGATAAAATCAACAGTGTAAGGTGTGCAACATGATGATTTATGTGCATAATGAAAATGATTAACACAACAAGGTTAGTTAACACATTCATCACTTCACATAGTTACCAATTTCTGTGTGTGGTGAGGACTTTTAAGATCTACTTTCTTAGCAGCTTTCAAGTATATAATAAAGTACTGTTAACTATTGTCACCTTGCTTTAAAACAGAGCATCAGAACTTACTCATCTTATAATTAGACTAGAGGCCCGGTGCATGAAATTCGTGCACGGGAGGGTGTGTCCCTCAGCCCAGCCTGCACCCTCTCCAATCTGGGACCCCTCGAGGGATGTCTGACAGCCCATTTAGGCCCAATCCTACTGGGATCAGGCCTAAATGGGCAATCGGACATCCCTCTCACAATCCAGGACTGCTGGCTCCAACTGCTCGCCTGCCTGCCTTCCTGATTGCCCCTAACCGCTTTTGTCTGCCAGCCTGATCACCCCCTAACCACTCACCTGACAGCCTGATTGATGCCTAACTGCTCCCCTGCCAGCCTGTTTGCCCCTAACTGCCCTCCCCTGCAGGTCTGGTCCCCCCTAACTGCCCTCCCCTGCAGGCCTGGTCACCCCTAACTGCCCTCCCCTGCAGGCTTGATCACCCACAACTGCCCTCCCCTGCAGGCCATCTTGTGGTGGCCATCTTGTGTCCTCATGGGGGCAGCCATCTTGTGTGTTGGAGTGATGGTCAATTTGCATATCACTCTGTTATTGGATAGGAAGTTTGTACCCTTCAATCACTTTCTAGTTCCCCCACCTCCTCCCACTTCTGACAACCACCAATCTACTCTGTTTCTGTGAGTTCAGTTCTTTAGATTCCACATATAAGTGAGATTATACAGTATTTATCTTTCTCTATCTGGCTCATTTCACTTAGCATAATGCCCTAAGGTCCATTCATAATGTCACAAATGGCAGAATTTGATTTTTTTAATGGCTGAAATATATATATACACATATATGTGTGTGTGTGTATATATATATATATATGTGTGTGTGTGTGTGTGTGTATATATATACATACACACACACTCACACACACACACACACACACACACACACTAATAAAATATGCTAATTAGACCGGATATCTTCTGGACATCCTTCTGGAAAAAGCCATGGTGGCAGGGGCCAAGGCAGAGGTGGTTAGGTGCAATCAGGCCAGCAGACAGGTGAGTGGTTAGGAGCCAGTGGTCCCAGATTGTGATAGGTATGTCCTGAATTGAAGAGGGTACAGACTGGGCTGAGGGATCCCCCACCCATGTACGAATTTTGTGCACCGGGCCTCTAGTATATATATATATATATATATATATATATATATATATATACACACACATATATATATATATATATACATATATATATTAGTATATCTAAAAAATATATACACACACTTTGAGTAATTATAAAGGCAGTGCTTATTAAAACACATTTCATTTTCAGTATTGAGCTATCAGCTGTTGAAGTGTGTATACATTTATTTTGGGGGGACACCCTTTATATGCCACATTCTCTTTATCCATTCATTCATTCATATGGGCACTTAATTTGTTTCTACTCTAAATAATGCTGCAATGAACATAGGGGTGTGGATATCTCTTCCATATAGTGGTTTCATTTCCTTCAAATACATACCCAGAAGTGGACTGATGGATCATATGGTAGCTCTAGTTTGAAAGTTTTGAGGATAGATCCATTTAAGAATAGTTATGAATCTCCTCACCTGCAACTAACACTCACCATTTATTATGTGTTTAATATGTGCTTAACATAACTAGATTGTGTCATTTAATTTTCACTAATCTATGGAGTAGGTTCCCTTTTTCCCATTTACTCTTAAAGAAATGAATCAATTTGCCTACAGGTACAAGGCTGGAATGGGGTCATTTTCAAGCTTCTAAGCGACACATAAAAGTAAAAGAAACCATCCACTCAGTGACTACATGTCTCATAGGATAAAGCATATAAAATAACAGCAACTTTAACTACAGGTAACTATACTTATTGTATCTAACCAGAACTAGATATCAAAGTCACCTTTTGAGACAAGCATTTTAAAAATTGTTTTCCTGCCACAAATAATTTTGACCTCCTTAAAATAATATAAAGCTACATATTCTCAAAAGAATCTGAAAATCAACTACATTTAATCAAAGTATATATAACCCAAAACAGACTGGAGATGTTAAAGAGGTAGAACAACCATATTCTTTTTATCACATCTAACAGGTCATTATTATATCCCATAATGTAAAATATATTAAAAATATGCTGCCCTGATCTTGGGTACATTATCATCTTATTGAGAAAATAGTTCTTAAGCCTCTGAACTAGTCACAGAGCAACATTAAATGAAGTATAGTAAAATACCAGATTGAATACTAGTTCAACCTGTGGCTTGCAGGATCTTGTCCTTTTCTTCTAATGTGTGATTCAATCTCATTTACCTAGAAATCCGTGATAGATCAGTTTGTGAGAAACCAACTTCCTTCTTCCCTTCCTGCTCTCATGTCTAGTTTCACAGTCTCCAGCCACTACTGAAACTCTGAAGGTGACACGGCTGCCCAGCCTTCCACAGATCATGTCTTTATAGGTTGTAGTCTAAGAGGGGAATGTCAAAGCAGGGGTCTGTGTCAAAGCATAGTCTTAAAAATACGTTATTTTTAAAGGTAGACATTTATGAATCAGTGTTTCTTTGAGGACTCAGAAGATGATTATAATAAAAACTAGAGGCCCCGTGCACAACATTTGTGCACTGGGGGCAGGGGGAAAGGGTAGGAAGGATCCCTCAGCCCGGCCTGCAAATATGCAAGTCTGGGACACCTCAGCAGACATCCCCTGAGGGGTCTTTAGCACTGCCATGGAGGTAGGAGAGGCTCCTGCCACCACTGCTGTGCTTGCCAGCTGTGAGCCCGACTCAGGGCTTCTGGCTGACCAGCATGAGCACCACTCAGCCAAAAAGCCAGGCTTGCTGCTCCTTAGCACTTGGAGGCAGGAGAGGCTCCCACCACCATTGCTGCCCGGCTTCTGGCTGAGCGGCGCTCCCCCTGTGGGAGTGCACTGACCACCAGGTAGCAGCTCCTGCTTTGAGCATCTGCCTCCTGGTGGTAAGTGCGCATCAGAGTGAATGGTCATTCTGCCGTTCAGTTGCTTTGTATATTACAGTTTTATTATATAGGATAGCAACCACAAAAACAACATTACCTAACACTATTTGAACTTTTCCTATGATTGAGGCACTTGCACAAGAGTTGATATTTAGATACACCTTATCACTAATTTTCAAACAGTCCAATGAGTTAGGATCTATTTTAGCCTTATTTAATAGTTGAGGACCAGACTGGCGAGGTGACTCAGTTGGTGTGAATGTCGTCCCATACACCAAAAGGTTACAGATTCCATTCCCAGTCAGGGCACATACCTAGGTTCCAGGTTCAATCCCCAGTGAGGGTTCTTATGGGAGGTGACCATTAATGTTTCTCACATTGATGTTTGTCTCCCTCTTAAATCAATTTTTTTCTCTCTCTCTCAAAATCAATAAAAACATATCCTTGACTGAGGATAAGGAAAAAAATAGTTGAGGACCGAGCAGGGTGAAAAAGTAGAAGGAAGAATATATTGGACTTGAACTCAGGGATTCTGACTTCACTGCCCCAGCTCTGATTTTTGGATGTTTGAACTCTGGAATTCAGCAACATAAATACCATAGGAAAAGAGAGGCACATTTATTTTATAGGTAAGTCTATGTTCAATAGGCACATTTTCCTGACTAGTGGTGGTTTAAACAACAATTAATAATTTATTTTTTTATACTGCTTTGCTACCTATAAGTATATAAAAACAATCAGGTACCAGTGAGATTTCATAGTCATTGTTAATAATAGGGAAGTTGATACAAAAAAGAAAGCTTTCCCAATTAAACATTTAATTGGGCACTTTCACAAAAGTTGATATTTATATACACTGTATAGAAATGATTTTCTAAAATGATTTCTTGGATTCTTTCCCACTGAAGAGCCATTCACTCAATAAACCTTCAATATACTTATCCACTTGCCAATCTCTGCTCAAGTTGATATATTTTATATGAATATTCACTCATTTGACAATGTATTTTAGATGCTATGATATGGCAAAGAATGAAATAGTTTTTATGGAGTTTATATTCTAATTTCATGGAATAAAAGCTAAAATTAATAGTATAGTGGAAGATCAAGGGCATTTCACTTGTTAGTTCTTTATAGAAGTCAGGGAGTTGATGTTTCACTTAAAATATCTATATAGGATTTTAATTCAATATTTACTGAAAATGTTACTAATTATAATAGTTATATCTACTACATGTACAACACTTGGTAATTAAGCAAATACTTATTTTGTCCCTCACAGCATCCCTTATTTTCTCTCACAACATCCTCACAATACATTGTTGTACCTGTATTACAAAGGAAACTGTACCTCAAAGAAATTGAGTTATTTGCCTAAGAACATTGTATTGCCTAAGTGCATCTAGGGCTCAAATTTTGAGCCATTATAGAAAACAAAACAAGTAAAATACCAAGCTGTAAACTTACACACACAAGATTATTCAATTAGAAAATCAGCAAACAGTCCAGCTAGCATGGCTCAGTGGTTGAGCATCGATCTATGAACCAAGAGGTCATGGTTAGATTCCTGGTCAGGGCACATAACTGGGTTGCGAGCTTAATCCCAGTGGGGGGCATGTATGAGGCAACCAATCAATATTCTCTCCCCTCATTGATGTTTCCATCTCTCTCTCCCTCTCCCTTCCCCTCAAAATCAATAAAAAATATTTTTAAACCAGCAAACAAAGTTCATGTATTCTTCAAGTATTTACTTCTCTACTAGTGGGCCAGATGGAATATGTGGCCCTTTATCTGGGCCTGGATGATGGAGTAAACATTCAAATAAATATAGAAAGGGCACATGTGGAGGCAAAGCACCATTACAACAATGCAAACCAAAACAAGAAGTGAAGCATGAAAGTATCTGGTGTGTTTAGGGAATTATGACTGTTGAAAGCAAGTCAAGCATAGGGCCAGCAAGCAAGATATGTTAAACGAAAGCTGAGACCCTATACGGAAGGATCTATTGGCACTATGCAGTGAATAGATACTTAATTTCGTTGGCTTTGTGGAACCATTAAAGGTTTTAAATGGGAGAAGTGAATTTTGTATTCTATGATTAATAGTGTAGGAAATGAACACTATCAGCAGAAGGAGGGATTGGCAAGGTAAAGCTCTGCACTTTGCTTATCTCCTCTCAGCCCTGTGGTGTGTATGTGAAGAACAGATAATAAGTCAATATGGCTGGAAGGCAGAGCAACTGGAAGACAAATTAGGAACAGGAGACTGGAAAGGTAGATTAGGTCAAGATTCTGCAGAGCCTTGATTGCTAATAATTTAACCTTTATTTTGTAGGCAGGCTTTATAGCTCTTAAGATCAAATGTTATGTTATTTACCCATTTGGATTTCCCTCCCTAGCATTAGGCATTGAATTGTACATGTGGTAGATAAACATATGTGCATGTAAATAATTTTTATTAATTTATTAATAAATGTAGTTTTATTAAGTGTTAACATTAATTTAGCCTGTGTAAGACTAAATTTAATAAAAACTAATAGCTAACAGGCATTTCTGTGGAAACAAAGTATGCCTGTCTAAAAAAAATATCACACTCATGATCTATAAAATTGGGCAATAAAAATGACAGAATTTAAGATCAAAGGGATGTTGGACACTATAATTATAACCCATGAAACTGATAACTAGAACACAACAACAATAAAAGAATCCTAATTTTTAAAAATATATGCACAGTTGAAAAGACATATTAAATACCTAATAAAGAAAGATATACTATGATAAATATGGAACTTAATGGAAGGAAGTGTAAAGGAAAGGTTCAGGTTGCTGAATTCCGTGAAAATGCACACAGGAAGATTGCTCAATTAGCTATCCCAGACAGAGCACTTGTCAAATGAGCCAGGGAAAGAACTCCCACCAACAGACATGTGCAGTACTCCTTTCCTCCACGTTTTATATGGGCACCTGTCCTTGGAGTCTAAATGTTGTTACATGCTGACACAAAATAGTAATTGCTCATGAACCCACGTAATTTCCATCCATTCTAAACAAGACATTATGTCCATATGTATAAATTGTGTAAGAGCTAATTACTATGAAGCATATATATATAGCAGGATAGATAACTAGAATTATTGAATCTTCTAACATCAACTAAGTAGTTTTTTTTTCTTTTGTTAAGTATACACTGAATATTTGTAACATGAATAACATATGAATAAAACAACTATAAAACAAATAGCCACACTGTTGTCTTTCAAAACAACATTATTGGTATTTTGGAAGCCACCACCCTGATCACATCCATATCAGTAACCACTACCCTTGATTTCATCCATATCATTCCCTTATTTGTAATTTATCCTAAATATCACATTGTTTGCTTTTGCATGTTATATTTTGTTTTATAAATGAACTAGAGGCCCTACTAAATGCATGAGTACGGTCCCTAGGCCTGGATGGCGATCAGGACAGATCTGTGGGGCGACTGGTGGGGTGATCGGGAAGCCCCTGCTGGCACCCACCTTGGCTGGCCTGGCACCACCTGCTCACCAGCCCCACCCCTCACACTGCCGCTGCTCAACGCCTCCCTCAGCAGGGCACCTGGCAGGGTGATCCAGGGCCCCACGCTGGTACCCGTCTTGGTCGGCCTGGGTCCTGCAGCCTGGGGGCAGCTCCTGTGTTAAGCATCTGCCCACTGGTGGTCAGTGTGCATCATAGTGACCAGTTGTTCCACTGTTCGGTCGATTTGCGTATTAGGCTTTTATTATGTAGGATTTATACTGGACATAATCTGTGCCTTGGGTTATTCATTCGATATTATGCTTTTTTAATTTAATTGTGATAATGCATGTAGTTGTAGCATATTCATTTGTACTGTTGTATAATATTGCATTTCATGAATATATCAAAATTCACTTATTCACTTATTCAATGTATATCTTGAATATTTTCCACTTTTCTTGCTATTATAAACAAGATGCTGTGCATATTCTTTTACATGTCTCCAGTTGCACATATACAACATTTCTTTGGGTACATACTGCTCAATTTTAGGGAATTTGCATGTTTCACTTTATTATGTAATACAGATTGATTTCTAAAATGGTTTTAATTTTCATTCTCAAATACATTGTATGAGAATTCCCAATGCTCCACATTCCTACCAACACAAGATATTGTAGATTTTTTTTTCTAAGTTCTATCAATCTGGTGACTGTAAATGGTATCTCATTGTTATTTCAATTTGTATTTTCCTGATTGCTGATGAAGTCAAACATCATTTCTTTCTTTGTCTGCTTCTTTTTTTTAATTGTATTTTATTGTTTAAGGTATTACAAATAGTAGTACATATGTTTCTTTTTTATTTCCCCATTAACCTCCCCCGCCCGCCTCCCCTACCCGCCCCCCCGGCACTTGCCCTCACCCCCACCAGTGTCTTGTGTCTGTTGGGTGTGTTTATATGCATGCATACAAGTCCTTCGGTTGATCTCTTACCGTCCCGCTGGAGTTTGACAGTCTGTTCGATACTTCTACTTGCCAGTCATGCATCTTTTAATGTGAAATGCACATTCAAGGCATTTACCCTTATTCTCTTTGGAATCATTTAGCTTTTACATATAAATTTATAGAATATCTTTGTATATTATAGATTTGAATTATTTGCCAATGCAAATAATTCTTCTGAATATGAACTATTTTCACTTTATGACTATTGATAAACAGATATTCATACTTTTTTATGAAATCAAATTGCCTTCCTGCTTTGCTAATTCTTTTTTAAATATGTTTTTGTTGATTTTAGAGAGAGAGGAAGGTAGAAGGAGAGGGAGAGGGAGAAACATTGATCAGCAGCCCCACTCCCAGTATGCACCCTGACCAGGAATTGAACCTGCAATCTTGGGTGTGTGCCCTGACCAGGAATGAAACCGGTGACCCTTTGGTACTCACAATTGGGCAACACTGTCCAAGGCTGGTTTGCTAATTCTATGTTTTCATTAAGAAATCTTTTCTTTGCCCTAGCTGTTTTGCCTCAGTGGATAGAGCACCAGCCTATGGACTGAAAGGTCCCAGGTTCGATTCTGGTCAAGGACATGTACCCGGGTTGCAGGCTCGATCCCCAGTAGGGGGTGTGCAGGAGGTACCTGATAGATGATTCTCTCTCATCATTGATGCTTCTAACTCTCTCTTCCTCTCCCCACCTCTCTGAAATCAATAAAAATATTTTTAAAAAATCTTTTCTAAGCCATGGGTATAAATAAATTCTATATTATCTTCAAAAATATTAGAAATTGCCTTCTCCATTTAAGGTTTTTAATGCATGGAAATGATTTTTGTATATAATAGGACGTAAGGAGTGAGGTAAGGAATTCCTTTTTTCCCCATATTGACAAAGAGTTGGCTTAGCACAATGCTTTCCCCTACTGATCTGCAATGAGAATGCTGTATTAAAGAAAGCATGTTTCTAGACTCTCTTCTGTTCCATAGGCCTATTTGTTTAAACATGTGAAAATCACATATATCTTAATTACTATAACTTTACAATAAGAATTAATAGCTGGTAGAGCACGTTCTCCAACCTTGTTCTTGTGCAGAAATAACTTAGCTTTCCTCACCATTGCTTTACATGTAAAATCATATTACTCCCCACCCCCCCACCTCCCCCCCGCACACACACACACAAAGGAGAAAGCTTTCGACATTTCACCATGAATATGGTGCTGGTTTTGAGTTTGTGTGCATGTGTGGATGGCGGGAGGTGGGGAGAGAAATTCTTTATCTGGTTAAGAAATTTCCTTTTTACCCACTTTGCTTAAAATTTTATCGTTATTTATTATTGAGTGTATCAAGCAGTTTTTTGGATCTACATGATGATATTACTATTTTCTCATGCTGTGCCAACCTTGCAACCCTATTTAAAAATTTGGTTACCATATAATGTTTATACATTGCTTGATTCACTCGGCTAATCCTTTGTTTTCAAATCCAATTTCAGTGAAATTGGTCTATAATTGTCCTTTTAAAAAATACTACCTTTGTCTCAAATATATAGCAGATCCTTTTGTCTCGCATCAGAAACATTTTATAAGATTGGATTTTTTAGTTGCTTAAAACTTTAGTAAAAGATTCCAATAAAGTAATGTGGTAGTGGTGTTTTCTGAGGAGATTAACTACTGATACAATTTTTATGGAAGTTTATTTCTAATTCACTCCTAAACTGAAAGTATAGCCCTTTGGGTTAGGAGAGGCAGGCAACAGACTCCCGAAAGACTTCTTGCCTTATGTGGGCAGATCTGGTCCAAGTCCTGTGCACCTTGCAGAGACACCCAATCCAAAGGTCAGGATCACTAGTTATGCAAACGCTCATGGGCAAAGTCAGCTATAGTGCTATCATAGCTATCCAGATTCCCACAATCATATTTGGCTTTTGAGGAAACAAAAATTCCTTGCTAGCTCTGCTATGTAATTTAAAGCTCTATTTTACCTTTAAATTTAAATGTTTTCATTGGAAGTGTGGTTCAGGGTCTACACACTGGGTGAGCAAAAGTAGGTTTACAGGTGTGTGTGAAACACAGAGTTTATTCTTATGTTATTATTTATTAATTATTGTATTATTTATTTGTATTACAACTGCAAACCCACCTTTGCCCACCCCTGTATTATCAGAAGTGCAATCAAGATTCTCTTCTCTTTCCATTGGCTTACATAATAAATTCCCAAATATTGGCTGAATGAATCTTGGTTGAATGGGTGAAGGAGTGGATGTCCCAATAACCAGCTGCTCTATACCATCCTCTACACCAGGGCAAACTTTTTCTGCAAAGGGCTAGATAGTAAACATTTTAGGCTTTGCATTCACATGTTCTCTATCTCAACTACTGAATCTCTGACTTTTTAATGCAAAAGCAGTCACAGATTATACCTAAATGAATGAGCATGGCTGTGTTGCGAAAAAGGAAGCAAGGAGGGAGGGAAGAAGGGAGGGAGGGATGGAAGGAGGATGAGAAAAGGAAAGAAAGAGAAAGGGAAAAAGAAAGAAAGGAAGAAATCTATGCATTATCTAAGTAAGTAGTGGTGAACTCCCACTGGCACATTTAATTCTGTATGGAGTACTGTCTAGAAAAATAAATATTACGAACATTTCTCTGAAGTAGAGACAGACATGGTGAATCTCCACACTATGCAGCAACTGCCTAGCAAACCAAAGGCACTGAAAGGATACATCAATCTTCCCTCTGAGAACTCGCATTCCAAGAAACTATCCAGTAATCTCTCATTAGTGGTAAAGTTTGCACTGGGACCTATATGTCATCAGATATATTGTATAAATTTTTTTCAAAGAAAGGAACATACACTGTGGTCTTAGAAAAAGTGTGTGAATTATATTACTTGGAACTGACTATACTGTATGCCCTTGAACTGGGAAACACTTAAGTGATTCTCAGATGGCAAAATTGAGATTAAAAAGGTTACTTACTTGAAAATTACCCTTTTGGTGCTCCACAAAAGAGAATCTTATAAATTTAGTACTAATTATCTTTGAAAGAGGTAAGGCATTCCACGGAGCATGCTTTAACAGTTTAATCTTTAACCTCACTTGAGCCTTTCAAAATTTTAATTGTAAATTATAAGGTACAAGAAAAGGTTCAAAGTTTAAAAAAATATTTTTTCTTTAATATAAAAGATCACAAATAATAGCAATAGTTCAATTTCCAATAGCTGGATATCCAAAAAATCCAAACTTCAAAAAACTTTCCAGAAGGATTATGTTACCTTTGCAACTAATATTCTAGTAGAATAAATGTTTGAAGTGTTGGTTAGGGACATCTGTTCTCTTTAGACATGGTGGTTATCTTTTATCTGGACTCCATGTGATATTGGCTAGTTTGAAGAAAGAAAAATATGAGCCACTATTTTTTTTTTAATATTATTCTTGGTTTCAGAGAGGAAGAGATAGGGAGAGAGAGAGACAGAAACATCAATGATGAGGGAGAATAATTAATGGCCTGCCTCCTGCATGCCCCCCACAAGGGATTGAGCATGCAACCTGGGCATGAGCTTTGACTGGGAATCCAACCATGATCTCCTGGTTCATAGGTCAATGCTCAACCACTGAGCCACATCGGCTGGGCTGAGTCACTATTCTAATCTACACTAATAAAGAGAAAGATGCAAATTGGCCGTACCTCCGTGATGCCCACCAGCCAATCAGGAGTGATTATGCAAATTAACATAACAACAATGGCAGGTTAATTTGCATACACAGGCACGGGGCGAAGACTGAAGTCTCTGGCCCAAGCGAAGACTAAAGACCAAAGACTGAAGAGGCTTGGTTTATTCGCTGCGGCTGGAGCGGAAAAGCCTCAAGGCTTGGCTTCTCCACTGCAGCTGGAGTGATGGCCTGGGTCCCGGGTGCTGGAGGAAAACCGGAGCTGGCAGCCAGGGGAAGGAAGGCCTATTGCACGAATCTTTGTGCAACAGGCCTCTAGTGCAATAATATTTAAGTATAGTTCAACATTTTATATCAAATATATAGCTGTATGTGAGTCCCCAAACTGTGGAGAAGTGAGGTCAAGCTTTTTGGTAAAATCTGAGTTAGCAACTACACACCACCCTAAACAATGTTGCCCAGTTCTCCAAACAGCTCTCTTGGCAGTGCCTAGAGCAAAAGATGAAACACAAAAAAACTGAGGCACCATGCTTCACTCCCTAGATCTAGATAACTCCCCTAGTTAGTATATATATCAATAACTTCCAGTTCTTGAAGGGTCCTACATTTCATAACATTTAAGAGCTTAGTTCTCACCCCAAAAAAAGCGGTGAATTTTAAGATGTAACTATAGACATAGTGATAAAGGTGATATTGTATTATTATACTAGAGGCCTGGTACAAGAAATTTGTCCACAGAGGGTGGGGTCCCTCAGGCTGGCCTGCACCCTCTTGCAATCTAGGACCCCTTAGGGGATGTTGGAGAGCCGGTTTTGGCTCGATCCCGCAGGCCAGCCTGAGGGACTCCACTGGTGCACAAATTCATATGCCAGGCCTCTAGTTATACTAATATATAAAAATCCAGGGGCTGTCATGACTGAAACAACCAGATGGACGACCAAGCAGCAGGCTGTGTGGGACGACCCAGACAGCAGGGGGGTTAGTGAGGGACAAGGGTGCACGATTGGGGCCGGAAAGGGATGCGGGAGGTTGGCCAGCTGGGAAGGAACCACAGGAGGGCTCCAGGGTGTGTCTGTCCTGTTTCACTCAGTCCCCATCAGCTGGACCCCAGCAGCAAGCTAACCTACCAGTAGGAGTATCTGCCCCTTGGTGGTCAGTGCACGTCATAGCAAGTGGTCGACCAGTTGACTCTCTGCCTCCTGGTGGTCAGTGCACATTATAGCGAGAGGTTGAGCGGCCTTAGCATATCATTAGGATATTATGCTTTGATTGGTTGAACAGACAACTGGAGGACCAGACACTTAGCATATTAAGCTTTTATTATATAGGACTTATCATAGCCTTTTTTCTTCTTTTTTACTTATCTATCACTTCCATATTTTCTATAAAGAGCATATTTATTGTTACAAGCAGAGAAAAAACACAGATGTACACACAATGAAGGTCAGTGTTTCAAGTCCAAGTTTTGCCTCAGTTTACTCAAATTACCCAGTGCAGTTTTGGTGTATGTGCTAGCCTTTGTGGGCCTTGGCCATCGCTGGGTAATTCAGTCCCCCCATAACCTCCACCTTAGTTCTGGCTCCTGGCATCTTTCTGTTTGCCGCCTGTTACCAATTCCTGATCTGAATGACTCACCAGGTACTTCTGGATATGTTTACCAACCCGAAGTCAACAGTACTAGAAAAGTACTAACTTTATGTTCCTTTCTTTCTTAGAAGGGAAGTCTATAAAAGGTGTTCTTAGAAATGTGTAGTCCTGTTTGTTGCTAACTCCCATCAGAGGAAAAGGGATAAGTAGGAAAAAAGAAAAACAAAGTGTTTAATTCTGTATGGCTGAAAGTGGCTCAGTATGTCACTTATTAATGATAGTTATTAATTTCTTAATACTGGATGCTGGGAATTTACATCCATGTAAGATTCAAGAGTGGTTATGTGCATCATATTGAACTATGTCTCAATAAAAGTAAAAGAAAGAAGGTAAAAGACCTTATTATTCAAGGTTTGGGCTGAAGACCAGTAGCATTATATCTGCCCTACCTTTTCTCCAGGAACCAGCTCCCATAACTTAATCTATATCTACAAATGATCATGATCTTTGAAAATCTAAATGTAATCAGAAAATCAGTGGGTCTGTGCTGCCTGTCACTATTTGAGCCATTTAAGCAGAGAGAGGTTTGAAACATATATGAGCGTTTATTCCATTACTGCTGGCAGTGTGGGAGAGCAGCAGGTCAGCCACAAAAATCTGCTCTGCCTCTCCCCATAAGCCAGCTGCTTATATTGGATAGAAGGATAAAGATTACATGGGGAAGGAGAGAAAAGGGTATGCCAAATGGGCAGTTAACAGGTAATGCAGGATGGAGATTTGCAAAGGCCTGCAGGTATGCAAAGGCTGGGGATATTCAAAAGGCTGGCAGCTCTGGTTTCTGCAACAAGGTTGTTAATCTTTCCATGATAATAGGCAGATCCCTGATGGGAAGGATGTCCTGCATTTCCAGGTGAGCTCCCAGGTCCCATATGCAATTCCCAGCCAGGTTAGAATGTGCCTTCCTTAAAACCAAACAATCACAGTTAATAGAGCATGATTAATACCTCTAGTAATAAAAAGGTAATATGCTAATTAGATCAGGTCAACCGAACAACCAAATTCCTTCTGGACAAAGCCACGGTGGCAAAGGCCAAGGCAGAGGAGTTTAGAAGTGATCAGGCCAGCAGGGGAGTAAGCAATTAGGGGTGATCAGGCCGGCAGGGGAGCAAGCAATTAGGGGTGAGATCAGGCCAGCAGGGGAGGAGAGTTGGGGGTGATGAGGCAGGCAGGGGTGAGATCAGGCCAGCAGGGGAGGAGAGTTGGGGGTGATGAGGCAGGTTAGGGGGCAATCAGGCCAGCAGACAGAGGCGGTTAGGGGCAATCAGGCTGGCAGGCAGAGGCAGTTAAGGGCATTCAGGCAGGCAGGCAGGCAGGCGAATGGTTAGGAGCCAGTGGTCCCAGATTGTGAAAGGGATGTCCAGGGATCCCAGATTGGAGAGGGTGCAGGCCGGGCTGAGGGACACTGCCCCTAGTGCATGAATTTTGTGCACCGGGCCTCTAGTTCTTATAATTATAGCTGGTCCCCAATATTCTATCTCTGCCCCTATCACAAATACTAAACTTCACTTGATCCTCAGAAAGTATTTAACCATTTCAGTGTACTATAATTTTACTATGTCATGTGCTTTGACTATTAATTTGTTTATGGGAACTAGAGCTATAAATACAAGATTTCTCAAAGGTTGCTACTCAAAAAGGAGACTGCACCAGTACAGTGATTTCACTTGGGGGCTTGATAGAAATGCACAATCTCAGGTCCCAGACAATACCTATTGAATCAAAATCTGCATTTCTGAAAAGGATCTGGGAAATTAAAATGCACTGACTTTAATGTTAGAGTATTGATACACTCTTTTAAATGAAAACACATTCAGGAGTGGAAAGGATTGTGTAGTTTAGAAAAAGCAAATCCAGACATTTTTGGTATGCTTTATGCCTCCTCACTAGCCTATTAATTATTACAACTTTACATTGTGAGTTCTCCAATAATGGAGTCACCTTTTGTGATACTGCTCTTTAAGAAATGTATATTTGGTCGTCTTCTCTTTTCTGGCACAGAGCTCTTAAAACCCTTGGGATTTCTTGAGTGAAGAAAGGTGTCTATTGTTATGTTAAGGAGAAGACTTTTAAAATGCTGATAATCACTTAAAGATGGGAGCTGGACACCAGACAAAACCATCATGTAATTAGAGGTTTGGAACTTTTAGTCCCATGACTTGACCTCTAGGCAGGAGAGAGGGCTGAGGTTGAATCAATTGCCAATGGCTAATGATTTAATCAATCATGCATATATAATGAAGCCTCCCACAGCACAGATTTGGAGAGCTTCCAGTGGTGAACACTTGGAGATTTTCAATTTTCGGAGAGAGGCATGGCTGGAAAGGGCATGGAATCTCTGAGCCCTTTCTCAGACCTCGCCATATGCATCTCTTCCATTTGGCTGTTTCTGAGTTGCATCCTTGTATAATAAACTGGCGATCTAGTGGTATAATGTTTCTCTGAGTTTGGTGAGCCATTTTAACCAAGAAAGATGTTTTGGGAACCTCTCATCTATAGCGAGTCGGTCAGAAATAAAGGTAATAACAACATGGACTTGCAATTGGCATCCTAAATGGGTCATAATTGTTAGAACCTCAAAAATTCATAGTGGGTTGGTTAGAAGCATAGGTAACAGTCTGGACTTGCTCCTGGAATCTGAAGTGGGGAGATGGTAGGGGAAGCCTTGTAGGACTGATACCTCAACCTATGGAATCTGACACTATCCTGGTACATAGGGTCAGAACTGGGTTGAATTTTTAGGCCCTCTTCTGCTGTCTGAGAATTGTGTGGGAAGACCCCCACACATTGGTATTGGGTCTTGGAACCCATATAAGACCTTCCAGTCCATATGCCTTTAATTTCCTTATTTTAGTAACTGTTGCATAGCTTCCCTTTCTTCCTTCAGCTCTTGAGATTTTCTAATTTATTCATTCTGTTCTGCTAAAATCAAAACAGTACCTTCTAAATAGCCTCAAGAACACATTTCCTCCTCAAACAAAAACTCAGATGAGTTGGTAAGATAGTATATTGATGCATACACCCAGAATAATCCAATCTCTAGACTCAAAAACATTAATGTTAATAATTATGTCTAACTTCCACAGGATCTTAATATAATGCAATCCTTCCAAAGAGCCCAATCTTTAGTACTAAGAAGGAAGTCACTGGGAAATCATATTAACAATATAATCCTTCAACAAAATTCAATTTAATTAAAAACCAGGTGGTCCTGCATTTTTTTCTCTAAGGTTCTATGCTAAAAAAAAAAAAATCCAATTAATCTTTTTTCCATAATGATTCAACTATAAACCAGGAGGAAAATGGAAGAGATGAATCAAAATATTCTTTCATTTTAGCTAATACAAATCTGGTGTCTGGTAGAGGTTCATAATTATGATACTGAAAGTAGAAAACTATGTGATAGCTGAAACCGGTTTGGCTCAGTGGATAGAGCGTCAGCCTGCAGACTGAAGGGTCCCGGGTTCGATTCCAGTCAAGGGCATGTGCCTGGGTTGCGGGCACATCCCCAGTAGGGGGTGTGCAGGAGGCAGCTGATTGATGTTTCTCTCTCATCGATGTCTCTAACTCTCTATCTCTCTCCCTTTCTCTCTGTAAAAAAAATCAATAAAAAATAAAAAAAAGAAAACTATGTGATAAAAAAGTTGATAGATTTAGCTAATTAAAAAAAAATTCTATATACTAAAAATCTTACATAATTCAAAGGTCATAATTATTCTAAACTAGAGGTGCAGTGCATGAAATTGTGCACTTGCGGGGGGGAGGGGTCCCTCAGTCCAGCCTGCACCCTCTCGCAGTCCAGGAGCCCTCAGTCTGACAGCCTTAGCACTGCCACAGTGGTGGGAGAGGCTCCCACCACTGCGGCTATGCTCGTCAGCCATGAGCTAGGCTTCTGGCTGAGCGGTGCCCCCCTGTGGGAGCACACTGTCCACCAGGGGCCAGCTTGTGCGTTGGGCATCTGCCCCCTGGTGGTCAGTGTGCATCATAGCGACCAGTCACTCCGCTGTTCAGTCAATTTGCATGTTAGCCTTTTATTTTATAGGATACAAACATACTTTTAAAAAATGAACATTGAGATTAATATGAAATCCGAGGGTCCTTACAATTTGATTTGATTTGTGACTGCAGGTTTAAAAATGATTTCCCCCCTCTCTTTCTCTACATCCCTCATAGACCTATATTTTCCCCTGGATAATTAGTAACCCCTGGAAAGCAGAAGACTGTAGCCCAGACCCAACTAATGATCACAAGGGCTGGACCTCTGGCAGGTGAAAGATAACATTTTAAACTAAGTTATGTTTCAGGCTCTGAGCCCTAAAATGAAATAATCCCTAGCTACTTTGCCATGAAACCAGACAGGATGCCAGAGCAGACCTCAGAGCTGTCCTCAAGACCTAAAAAAACGATTCATTATTGGTACCTCACCTCCAACCAATCAGCTCCTAGAAGAACCCAGAACCCCTATTCCATGGTGTCTTTGATTTTTGTCCTATATTGATATGTCTGGTCTTTTAAAACATGAGCTCCCACACTCTGGATTGGCCAATTCAATATTAAACTATTTCCTTTCTCCACTGCAAACTTCTGCTTATGTATTTCTTTCAGCCAGTGCACACAGGCAGATGGACTCAAATACTTGGGTATGGTAACAATATGTAAATAAAAAATGGGGGGAAAAAGATATAATTAGAAATTTCATACAAACCAAAAATGGCCATAAAAGCCAGGAAAAAATAATCATCAGTATACTGATAAAAAAAAAAAAAAAAAGCAAAGTTCAAGTGCTGCAGAATTTACCAGGCAACCAAAAAACACATAACGGGTACTCAGAAGATTCAGGAAAAACCTTTTATTTGCAGATGTACTAGTACGGTGGCTCAGGGGAGTCCATTTCTAAAGCCTGAGTACCTCCTACAATGAGATTACTCCTTATATATATCCCTAAATTCTTTTTTCCCTAACCTCCGGGCTTTTGTGGCAGGCTTTCACAACCCCTCTGTGGGTTGGAATGGGGGAAGTGAGATTGCACCCAAAGGCCTGGCCTGGGTGGTGCCAGTGACCTCCCCTCTGGCCAAGCTGTTAAATTCTTGGTTGATGGCCCTTGTAAACTGAGAATATTTAGAAAAATAGATTATTGCCTAAGGAAGGGGCAGTGACTTAATTATAGGCTAACAAGAATGTGCATTAGGATACTGGTTACTGGCACAGATTCAGATTGCTAGCTGCCCTCCTCCCCCTCCCAGATTGCTAGCCGCCCTCCCCCCCCCCACAATAATAACAAAATATTGCCAATCTTTTTAAGTGACATAAAATGGTAACTATATTATCCAAAAATTTGAGAAATAATCAATCTGATGCATTGCTGGTAGAAAGGTAAAAGGTAAAATCTATCTCAGTAAGAGTTTGGCAACATGCAAAAAAAAGAAGAAGCCTGAAATATTTGGATATAAAAAAAATCCAATCTTTCAAAATTAACTTTTAGAAAATAATCTTATCTCTGCAATATTGTTCAGCATGTCACCTGAAAAACTTTTAACAACCTAAATGCCAAGTAAGACAAATTGATTGAATAAACCATGGTATATCTACACACCATAATTTATGCAAAAATTGAATAAACGCTTGGTGCCATCAGTGGCGACTGCCTGCCCTGATCACCCCTGAGGGCTTCTTCACCTCCCCCTGCTCCTGAGGGGTGATTGGGGCAGTGGCCAACGCTCACGCCTGCTGATGGCGCTGCCTTGCTTGCACCCACTGCTGGCGCCAGCCCCAATTGCTCCACGCTGTCAGCGGGTGCAAGCGGGGCCGGTGTCCATCAGTGCGTGGGAGCAATGGCAGCAGGAGTGGGACTGCTGGCAGACAGGGTACTGGAGGCCACAGTAGGAGAGGTTGGGTGGGGGTGCAGAGGATGGGCCAAGACCCGCCCCTGTGCCCATGACAGCCTCGTGGCCCATATTTTCTTTCAAGGTGCATGAATTCGTGCACTGGGCCCCTAGTCTTTTAATATAGTTCATCTTTGTTTGAAAAAAATTGTCTCTTAGGTTTCAGCAAACTTTTACCATTTTCATTATATAGTTCCATGTTTTTTCCTTGCTAACATTGTCACAAGGTAGCTAGTTAGTATTAATAAAGGAAGGGAACAAAGGGAATCAGACATTAAGCCTAATAAACCAGGGAGATGAATTAGTCATTAAGCCTACTTCACTAGGAAGTTGCAGCATTCATAGGCTCCTTAAGGGACTGCTGGATCCTCTGCCTTAGAGAATTAATCCCCCAGCAATCCCCAAGTGGGCAGGCAGGATCTCCCTGGGAACAACCAGCCTGGTATTGGAATTATGGTGTAGCAGGGTGCAGGGAGGAAATTCCTTTGCTTGGCACATGCACAGTAGAAGCCAAGATGTAGCTAGGGGAGGTAAATGCATGTGCAGTAGAAACCGCACATGACAGCAAAACTTTGGGGCATGATCAGTAGAAGCTGAAATGGTGACATCAAGGGGCAGAGTCTAGCCTGAGAAAATCTAAAGGAAGAATCAGATGGGATGAGGATAAGGAACCCTGGAAGGTCCGGGAAAGAGAATGGTTCAGGGTAGGGCCCTGCACAAGCCCAGGAGAATCTCAGGAAGTAGGTTGGATAATTTGATAGCAATTGTGCTTATTCACCCAAACCAAGAAAATACACATATGGATGTTTATCAAGAATCATAGTAATGGCTTCTAGAGATTGCCCACCCCCTACATCCCAAGGGCATACTATTTCCCTTCACCCCAATAAATCTTACCACTATTTTTAAACTTTTCCCACGCCCATGCCTTTTGAAATTGCTGGGAAAAAATAGATACAGAGGCAAAGAAGCATTGAACAAACTGTCAAACTACAGTGGGAAGGGAGGGGAGGTTGCGGGGGGGGGGGGCTGTAAGAGATCAACTGAAGGATTTGTACACATGCATATAAGCATAACCAATGGATACAAGACACTGGGGCGGGGGCAGGTGAAGGCATGTACTGGGGGTAGAGGAGGCCGGGGGGAGGTCAATGGGGGGGAGGAAAAGGAGATATATGTACTACTATTTGTAATACTTCAAACAATAAAAAAAAGTTTAAAAAAATAAATTCCTTTCTTGCAGCACAGCCCAAACCCATTTTCACTGGCAGCAATATTACATCAAGATATTTCATATTTTCATTGTATCTTAAAGGAGACTTTTTGTTCCATATTCGTCTAACTTCTTAGATAGCGTGAAAGCAGATTACTCAAATAAATTATTCTAAAAATATATTTTAACATCAATTCTGACACAATTAGGAAGCAATAAATAAGCTATAAACTTTTCACAAGGACAAAGGTAAAGTAATCCAGAGTAGAACATGACAAATAAATAAGCAAAAATATAATATGACAAATATCTGTTTTCACTAAAAAAGGTCAATTAAGATTTGCTCATATATTTTCCTTAAAATAAGAGATAATCTCAAAATAAAATTTGAAATTCCTCTTTCCAAACATCATCAAACAGAGCATATGTTAAAATTACCACAGAAAGATTTATATTTAAATTGGATGATACCATAGTGCTCTGGTTTACAAGAATCACATTTAAAAAGCACAGTGTATTAAAATAGTTAACCAATTTTCTGGATCATACACTATTAAGAATAACTCTCCTAATCAGGCAATGTGAATGGGGGAGGGACAAGGCAGGAATGCCCTCCCTCTGTGTAGCATGAAAGAGGGCAATGTCTGTTAAGAGGAGAGCTTAATTCCCTTGGATTCAACCTCACTATACAACAGATGTGAGGGTTCCTATGCTTCAAACTGCCAGGGAGGGATTTAAGCTAGACTAAGAAGACATCCTTTAGAATAGTAAGGAACAGGCATTCTTTGGAGATTTGGGGGCAAACAGATACAGAGAATTAATCCTGGTTGCTGAGATTTTAATACCAAAAAAATTCCATAGTACATGTTCCCTAGAAAACAATAAATCCAGTGTGAAGATGTACACATTAATTATTTATTAGATATATTTAATGATGACTTAAGAACAGATAGTAGAAATAATCTCAATCAACTTCAACCCAAAAGACAGGGGATCTGCAGGAATAAATGAATCTCAGATTTGAGGAAGTGTTTAAGTTAGTATTTAAGCCAACTAGTTGATCCACAAAACCCAGATGTTTGCAGAATATGGAATATTGATTAACTTAGAAAGGACCACTCCATTTTCATACCAAAACTTTTAAAAGAAAATCTTTGTAAAGCGTGTTCCTTTATCTTCAATCTTAATAATTGTAGAATATTAAGCATGTCTGCTGTTACTACACTGAATTTTATAGAATCATAATTTTCAATTGCTTCTGATAGCTTATTTTATATTCATTTTTTTTCATTCTAAATATATAAAAGATTCTGGTCTCTCACGCTTTCCTAAGGTAAAATTTAATAGTCTGAATTAATATTAACTGAACATAAAAGTAGAAAAAATGAGCTTGATTTATAAAACTGTAAAAGATAATAAAAAATATCCACAACTCTCTAGCTTCATTATTCAATCTATTTTCTGCAAAACCCTCAAAGCCTAGACTACATTCACTAAAATATCAAAATTAAAATCAAAGGTAAAAAATGTGTGTGTGTGTGTGTGTTTTTAGAAAATGTGACATGAAAAAATACCTCCCATTCAACAGAAACCCTTCAATGAACTAAAAGTGAATTCCCAAGAAGTTGAATTCACGATTTCAAAAACAACTATATTTCACTTTGTGATGTCATATTGTTTACTTATAAACTGAGAAAACTAAAAAGTTTCTGAGGAAATCTGATTTATCTGAAAACACAGAACTCAACAAAACGACTCATGAGGGAATGAGTACACATTAGCTAAAGTTTAAAGAGCATCTTAAAACCGTTTTCTGAAATAAACAGCATTCAGTTTTGATTGTTAAATATCTTACTTAACCAAGTAATTATTCTGAATGAGTAACTGAGCCTTAGTGAGAAACTCAGTTACAGCATATATTGAAATGAAACACTCTTAGATGGAAAAGAATAGGGTGACAGAGATGATGATGATTCTCATTTACACTGGATTTTAAAGAAGGAATTTAACAAAGTGACTGTTTCTTTTTCAACATCCAGAGAACAAAGCCAGAGATCTGAGAACAGTTAGTGCTATTTAAAAAAGAAAAAAAAAAGAGAGGTTAAAAAATCGCCAATTCTGACAAACATAAGTAGGTACTGGATTAAATAAAAGTGGTTTTTAATGGACAATGGTACACTGTTCTCTAAGCTGTCTAATGAGGCAAAGAAAAACAGAGCCATTCTAGGAAATGACAGGGATGAGTTGTACTATGATCCTTCAATTGTTGGAGGTATTGAAAATTTATATGAAGATCTAGTTGCTAAAAATTAGGTTGCCATTATTTTTGAAATATTAAATTTTACTTGTAATTTCTATGATAGTAAATGGACACCAATAAAATCCAGGGTCCTAAGTCAGATATAACCTTTTAAAAATATTATATTCCTAGTTCTCAGAAAATAACACCAAAAATCAACTACTAATATGCTCACTCAAGGCTCTGGTCTACTTATATGTTCATATTCAGATTTTAGTTCCCTTTATTGAGCACTAAAAACAATAAATAAAAATATGTTTACAGCTTTCAAAAGAACATATTATAAAAATATAACATGAAAAATTAAAAGCAGAATACAATACAGTAGATAAATTAGTGATAATAAAGGTGGTAAAAACAGAAGTGAATTATTGCAATGAAAAAAATAGTGTAAAAAATATATCTACACTCACTACAATGGCTAAAACTAAAAAGACCAACAACCAAGTGTTGGTGAGGATGAAGCATAACTGAAACGCTCATACATTGCTGGTGGGAATGCAATATACTACAGCCACTCTGGAAAAAAACAGTTTAATAGTTTTTCTAATAAAATTCAACATATGTGTACCATGCGACTATGCAATCCCACTCCTAGATATTTATACATGATAAAGTAAAACTTAGATTCACACACACACAAATAAACACCTGCATGCAAATGGTTCTATCGGTTTTATTCCTAATCACCAAGAACTGGAAAGAACCAAACAGGTCAGTAAAAGGTAAATGGAAACGAACTGTGGTATATATAGTAGAATACTACTCAGCAATAACACGAAAAAAATCTACTGATTTATGCAACAACATGAATGAAATTTAAAAGCACTTTGCTAAGTGAAAGAAGCTAGACAAAAAAGAATACGTTATATGATTTTATTGATACAAAATTCTGGAAATGGTAAAATAAAGATCATTAGTGGCCAGAGGCCAGGGGGTATATTGACTTCAAAAGGGTAAGATAAATATTTTTGGGGGTGATGAAAATATTCAACATTATGATTGTAAATGTTCAGTATCATGATTGTGGTGGTGGTTATATGCCTATATAAATTTGTCAAAACTCACTGAATTATGTATTAAAAAATGGCAAGTTCCACTGTGTATAAAAAATACCTCAATAAAGCTGATTTTTAAAAGTATTACAAAAGAAAAATAAAGAACTTTTCGTTTAAAATCTCCAATGTGTATTTGCCTTAAAAACAGGATAATGAAACATTTACAGAAAGAAAAGAAAAATCAACAATGTGAGGTAACAAATCTCATACCTATTAATAAATCAAATCAACAAACCTAAATGATATTGTGGATGAATGGCTAAATAACATAGACCTATCTTTATAATGGAGATATTGTTATTAAGAATTTTAAAAATTGGGTCATGGTGCTGTGTAATGGAAATTATTGTTTTCAACTTGGATTTTCAACCACAGGAAACAAGTTATAAACTTCATGATGGCAGGATGGGAGAGTATGCTATTAGAGGCAGCGTAAGTAGATATAGGACAGAACACTCAAATTAGAGAGAAAGAGAGCGATATAGAGCCAAGAAAAATAAATCATTATTTTGGTTAACAGTCTATTATTTTGTGGAGCTTATTGAAAGTAGCACATATGTGTGGAAATTCATTAAAAAGTTATCTGAAATTTATTTTAATTAAATAAAATGAAAAGAACAAAAATAAAAAACTATGTGAAAAAACATCACAATAAAGATTCTGGAGATGAGAAGCAACCTTTTAGCACAAACTAGAAAGGAACAATAGTAATGTGGAACATGCAACCTGATTGAAGAAACTTTCCCAGAAGTTTCTAACTGAAACTGAAGATATGCCACTTTTCAACATTTATTTTTTTCCTTTGAATATGCTCACACAAACAGATAATAAATGCCTGTAGTTCTCATTTAAGCATGTGTTCAATTATTCTCAAGCAATTCTGTTGTCATCAAATGTACTGAACTGTACAGGCTATATTATGGTGACGAATAGAAATTTTTTAAAATTTTTCTCTAAGCTTAAAAAATGTGTAATATGGCTCACATGAGCATTGCAGAAATTGAAGAATCAGAAAAAAATGAAGTCCTCAGGAAGATTTTATACATAAACAAATATACATACATACAAGGACATGGGCGCCTTGAGCCCGTGTGTATGTGTGTAATGTCCTCTCTCCTTTAATTTGAAAAGTTATTTTAACAAAGTGCTGAAAACAGTATATGAGTTAAATATGCGGATCCACTAATTTTGTATATTTCCCATGCTGAGACAGGCTTATCCTTTCTTAAATGGAGGGGGAGGCTCTTCAGTTATTTTTTAAGCCCTTCCCAGATTACAGTTTCTCTTCGGCCATTTCAAAAGAGCTCCACTCTGCACCTGCACAAATACTAACTCATTGTGGAACGTCAAAAGCAAAGAAATCTACTCTGCGCCTGCATGAAGAACCCAGCCCCCATATATATGTATATAGTTACCAGACCTTGGGAGCAGTTCGGGGAGCTATAGTCTTCATTAGTGTGTGCTTCCTTGATTCATCAAGCTCCCCCCCACCCTTTACCTCCACCTTGTTTTCAGTAAACCTCTTCTTTTGAATATGTTTTGCCTCCTCTCTTGATTTTCTCTTTTGGGGGAGGGGGTGGGGTGTAATAACCCCTTTGCCAGTGACAAGTTTTTAATGCCTTTATGACTTATAAAATGATTGTTATAATAGATTATTAGTACATTAGACTGATAATCTGCAAGAATTCAGTTCTTAATGAATAGTGTCAATATTGCTCATGTAAGTTTGAAATACAAATTTGGTAAAATACTAACATGCAAAGTAAGTGGTTAGCTAATAGAATTGGAAAGACATGATTTCAAAAGAATACAACAGAAGGAGCTAGTAATGCAAAGTTGTAGTAGAAAAATGCATCTATACGATCAAGGGAAAATGCTTAGCAAATTTATTTCTATTTCCACTAAATAAAAAAGTTGAATTAATGAAGGGGAATCCTTAAAAATGATTATTTGCAAGAAAACAGAGTCCATGATCATCTGCTCTGTGAAGAAATGGTTAATATCTGCATCATTCAAAAGGTGTGCAATGCATAAGTTATTCTTAGTGGAACAGGTAATACACACATTTAAAATTATTAGAATAAAACCCAGTTCTGCCTAGATTAAAAGGCATTAATTCAATTTTAATGATATGTATTTAACACAGCTTTTTCTGTGAACTAGAGGAATTAGAGATCTTTGCTAAAATGAATGAAATACTGAACCAATACCTCGATCCTGGATAATCAAAATGTGTCTGAAATATTTCTAGAACTTGTGCTCTACCTAATAAAAAAAAAAGTAATGGTGGACATGTAAGCAAAAGAGTTTCAAGTCCTGACAAATAGCCAACATCAAGACACAATTACTTAATTTTCAAGAGAATGATCATTAGTAGAAGGCAACATTCCACTTCCAAAGAAAAGAACTGATGGCAGGCTCGTCAAAGCCCCTTTCTAACCGAAACCGTCTATCAGAGGACAGTCATAGGCAACAGCAGAACATGTCTTATTTCACCAACTCTGCATCCAAGCGCACAATGTTGCTCCAGGCTAGGAATGAAGGAAAACTTTATTTTCACCCAAACCAAAGTGTTTCTCACCCAGTACATTGTTAATTTGACAACTCATGGTTATTTCCAAACTTCTCTCTACCTTTTGCATTTACACATCTAGGCTTCCTCCAAACAAGATGTTCCCCAAACAACAATCTACAGACTGCAAGATAACCATGTGTTTTCTTTCCTTCACCAATACTCATTCCCTTAGGGTTTTCCACATAGACGCTCTCCATACAAAGTGCCTTCAATTTTTACAGTATTGTCCAAAGGGTTGGTGATATTGCGTCACAATGACATCCATCTTTCCCTCTAGCTCTTATAGTAATGAGAGGGAAAATAAGAGGAAGAAATTAGAGAATGCTTTGCCCCCGGAAAACTGCAGATTTAATTCCTACACCTATGCATCCTCAACTACTTCTACTCACACACATTCGTTCTACCTCTACCCTCCTCAATCTTGCAAATGCAATGGCGGGCATACTCGGCCTTCTTCTAAAAGCAACAAGGAGATGGCCCTTTTTTCAAAATGATTCTGTACTGTTCTGTGGCCACAGTCACACTTTTCACAGTTGGGCTTATTCTCCACATTGTTGTATCCAGTCAAAGCCACTCAAGAATTCCTATGGTCCCAGCAGCACTAAAAATACATAACAGCCTCCTTACAATAATGGCTGTGAATCACAGCATTCCTCGGCTGACATAAGTAGTTAAAATAGTTGGGGGGAAAAAAGTTGAATAAAACTTTTTAAAAAGTTCAAGCAAAAAAAAAAAAAAAATGAAAAGGGGGTTGAAAAGGACTCCCCTACCGTCTAACAATATTAAAGTCTGTCTCAAATTTACAAACGTCCTCAGCAACATCAAATGCCGCAGCTTCAAACACACGCGCCAGCTTCAAGCCCGACAGCTTCAAATGCCGTGGCTTCAAACACGCGCGCCAGCTTCAAACGCGCCGCTTCAAACAGTCTCGGGTACCATCTTGCACCCGCTCCACGGAGCACAACCTCAGGGCCCTCCGGCGGCCCCGTCCCAGAGGCCACACAGAGGCTTTGTTGGGGGAAAAATGGGAAGAAGAAGAAGAAAGGAGACATATAATTTGCAGACGTTAAATTAGCCCATAGAGGGAGCTCCCCTAGCCCCATCATCTCACAGTAATTGGAATCGCTGTAATTGAAAACGTAGCCCCATCCTTTGTTAGAAAGAGCCTCCAGGGGTCGAAGGGAGCGTGTCTTCCTCCATACCGATCTCTGCATGCCTATCACATGCAATTCCACTTAGACACCCCCTTGCCCGTGTGTTTTGTTATTGCAACAAAAGAGATGATGATTCTTGGCTACACATGTTCTCCAAAACCTGCCTAGAAATTAAAGGGACCCGTCTCCGTGTGCTGTGAAGGTGACTTCAACGGAATCAAGACCATAATAAGAATCAAGTTCCAACAATTAGAATTGTCATGGCAATAACCTGTCCCCCATTCAAGGCGTTTGGTTTAGAAAGCTATGTGCTTTCTTTCAACCTTGACTAGAGATACTCTTGTGGCTATCATTTCTCTCGCTGCCTAGAGTGCTTTAACAGGCATGCTGCAATGGGCCTTCAGACAAAGGGATAAAACCGGAAAACGACATGATATAATGGCAGAGAGCCTTTTCAATAAAACATGAAAGGAACAAAATTCCAAATTTCTGTGGGAAAAAATATCGAGGAGAAAGTACACTCAAAAAGAAAAACATCTCAATGTGCAGTTGAAGGTAAAAATCTATTATCTGCTCTCTTGAAACAAATTTTGAAAGGGAACAATAATTTACATTTATATAATTCTTAAATATTTAAAATTTTTAAATGTATGTAAAATTGAAATGGTTTCTGAAAGTATTTAACCTTGGAAGTGAAGTGATTTCCATCTTAGAGTAGACACAAACCATGAATGTGAAGAAAGGTCAAAATGTGTGGCTTAATAAAAAATTTAACATGTAGCTTTTATTTTTATTGAGGAAAATCTACTAGGTGTTAAGAAAAACATATCTACTTCACTTACATTAACCTGCATGCATGTATGTTATTATTGTTTCTCTGTAATATACCTCCTTGTTTTGGGGATTATGATTATATTTCCTATACTCTGCAATTTAAAAATATATAACAAAATTTGAGAATAAAGGGATATCTTAATATGAGCTACAACAGATACAATATCAACAACTGTAAAGGCAGATCATATATATGTGAGAATTCATTTGCCTGAAGATGTGGGAAAGAACTCAATTTCAAACATACAATAATTACATCTAGCCAAGATTCCATTTCAGGAATAAAAAGTATCTGAATTTTATCTGAATTTGCCTTCGTGCTCAACAATCTTTTCACTGCTTCATGTATTTCTTATAATAGAAAACGCCTCACTTTTCTGATGTACCTGATGGACAGGTCCCTGATTTCCATATCTCATTTCAGGATAAGCCATTAATATGAGAGATTTCCTTACTCTCCCTCAAAAATATCCTGAGATAAG
This sequence comes from Corynorhinus townsendii, assembly GCA_026230045.1. Classification (NCBI taxonomy): domain Eukaryota; kingdom Metazoa; phylum Chordata; class Mammalia; order Chiroptera; family Vespertilionidae; genus Corynorhinus; species Corynorhinus townsendii. The sequence goes on along the minus strand of JAPDVU010000007.1, from coordinate 135,459,277 downwards.
GATTGGGGTTGAATTCATTAATTAAATTATAGAAGACAGTAATATTTCCCAAAATTGCCAAACTAAAGAACCCTCAATATATTTCTACATAAAACAGAAAGGATATACTTCAGACCAAAGAGCAGGGGGAAAATGTTTGATAAAAAATGGAATGCTTTCATTGGTGGGGGTACAGCTCATGAATATGTAATATTAGCCCAATTTTTCTTCCTTCAGATTATTATGAATCTTAGCCTTTTAAATCTAGTGTGGCCATATAATTTATCATCCAAAACTGTACCTTTTGAGGGCATAAGGGGGCACTAGCGACAATTACTCCTGGCCTGGGCAAACCCAGCTGTATGGTTGTCTTATATGAGGACAATGTGAAGTAGCTGCTTTCTAAGAGGAGGTATGGATAAGTCTGGACATATTTTGAAAAAATTAGCTATCTGGAGGCTACTCTGAAAAATAAGACCTGGAGCCAATTTAATAAAAATTAGATATTGAAGGTAGTAGATACTTTAAAAACAAAAATTGAGCCTAACGATCTATGGGAGCTGCTAGGCTTCATGTATATCTAAACATTTTTCAACATCTGTCATCTCCACCATAATAAACTACAAAAGGTAAACATTCAGATATAATATGTGGCTTTATAACTTCTTACCCATAAAACAAGAATTACACTGTCCTATACTGATACTTTTTTGTGTTTCAGCTATCAGTGAGACATTTATATATGTCTTTAAATTTATATTTTATTTATATATTTAATACTGTGTGTGTGTGTGTGTGTGTGTGTGTGTGTGTGTGTGTGTATATATATATATATATATATATATATATATATATATATATATATATATACTTTAAGCCAGTTGATGGGAATGTATTTTGGTATCAATGGGAATATGTTTTGTTATCAATTACTCATGAGTTAAAACAGGCTTTTTGGGCTTAACCATTTCAGAACATCTGTTAAATGCAAGTACAAAATGGAGATTGCTTAACAAACTATGCAGTAAGATAGCTACAATTTTGTTTTCCCTTTTCAAGGGAAAATAAAATAAATTTTCCATCAGTCACAATGAGAGCTAGAGGGACTGATTATTCAAAATACAGTAGCACCGACAGTTCTCCAAATTTTCCCCAAGACATAGCATTTGTGCTGAGTATTCAATAATTTCCTCAAGCTGTACACCTGAAAAATATATGTCTCAAGTCTCGTGTTCATAATCTGGTAGTCAACCACATGTGCTCATAGCCCATATCTTTAAAACAATGATTCTCTTGGGTATGCAAATGTACTGGGCTTGCAACATGTTTATTCAAAAGAGTAGGAAGAATGATTCTTATGTGAGCATCTGCAGATTTCCACTGGAAATCTGCATACAACAATACATTTCCCCACAAATTTATTTTAAAAAGTTTTAATGACAATTACACATTTTTTAAGGTTTTACCAAGAGTTAACAAAACTCAATTTGTTAACAATTTTTTCATCAAGAAAAGCACATGAAAGAAATGAAGTTAAAGTATGTATGTCAAGACCTACTACTGGTTTATTGCTTACATTTTTGCTTGACCTTTACATAAAAATCCAAACATTCTGGTGTTGCTAACCCACCAAACTTTTCACCATACACTAGCTACTTGCTATCCCACTGCTGATCCTGGCTTTCCCCTCATAACTATAGTCAGCTATTTCCTCTTTTCATTATCAACCTGAACATATAAACTTAAAAATGTTAAAATAACTTTTAAAACAACTCAAAAATCCACCATCATAGTAAAATATATTAATAGACATAGATTGGAAATGGATGCATAAAGCACATAACAAAGAAGTAAATATATAATATTCAAAAAAGACGAGGATATTAAATGCTACACGTACATGCAAAAACATAAACATTTATTTATTTGGCTTTATGGGCATATAAATAATTTAAAATGACATACACAAGCAACACTGTACCCAAAAAAGAATAAAACACTCATTTGTCTCAAATGAATATTTACCTATATTTACTATGCATTATGACCACAACATAAAAATTCAATAAATTTCCTGAAGTATATATCACAAGGCCATATTTTCTTTTCCCAATACTTTAAAAACAAAAAGATAAGAAATTTCTATTTCCAATAATGATGATTTTATTTAGACCAAATCTCCCAATGATTCAATGCTGGATAAAATAGTTTAAAATCCCTTTAAAATTATTTGAAAGTTAATAAAGTAGTACACATACAACCCTAAGGATAGGGAAGAACAAAACACAGAACTATAAACTGTACATATGCCCATTTTGCCAAAATGTGGTCTGGGCAGAGATGGGAGCAAGTCAAGGCCTAGGACCTTCCCAAAGCAGGGAGTCAGAGGGAGAGACTCTCCCTCACATTAATTTGGGACCAAAGGGTTTTGCATCTAATGTAAAACTGATTTATAAGCACTGCTTTGAAGGTACAAGGTGAAAAATGGAGACAAAAAGAAACACTGGAAAAAGCTCTTTTAATAGATGTTGCCCATGACCAACCTTCCAGCAGATTTGCTCTCTAGAGATTTCTGAGAACTTCAAGTTTTATGTTAGGTTAAGGATGCCTTTTACTGGTCTCACCCATATGCACTACTGAGAAGCACATGTAAATCTCTGGTGGAAGGTGCCTTCATCCTGGCCTCAAAAAATATATTTTTTCAAGTGCAATTGCAGTATGCAGGCAAAAGTAACAAAGCACAGGAAGAAATAGGGCACTATAAGCCAGAATCAACAGAAAAAGCAGATAGTAGAAACAGACATGCATCAGATATTGAAATTATCAGATATAGTTTGTGAAGCAACTACACTTATTATGTTTTAAAAAGTAAAAGACATACTTAGAAATACCTGTAGGGAAGAGTAAACTATAAAATGTAAAACAATGAGTCAGAGTTCATCTACCAATAGCAGATGATGTTGTTTCAGACCAATTCTCTCACTGGAAACAAATGCACCATCTGGAACAATATATTTTTTAAATATCTGTTTGAAGACACTAGAGAGATACCAGGGTTCTAAGGAGATAAAGAAAGCCCACCAAGGTAAACCCTGTATCTGAAACTGCTTTATCCATCAAGATAATGGCAAATTTCCTGCAGGGTGAGAAACTGCGAAGTTGAGCAGATACGTCAATAGATTACAAGTTGGAAAGACAAAATTCAGAGTACAAAGAGACTTCTCTGATACATGCACTGGCTTTCAGATTGATTTTCAAAAGGTTGCATCCTAAAAAAAATAAGTAAAAACTGGAAATAAACCAACCCTGACAGCTACTGAAGCCTAGATTCAAATCACTTCAATATCTGATTGGGTTAAGGTGACTATGTTGCTGATGTCTCTACCCTAATTGCCTTTCTGAAGTAGAGGTAAATATATTTTGCAGAATGGAAAAGCCATCTAGAGACTCTAGATATGTTTATATAATCATATGCAATGTTTAACATAATCAAAATAACCAAGCATGGAAGAAATTAAGACATAACTGAAAACTTAAAGAATAAACAAACCATATAAAAGATCTATAGGAAATCTAGGTAGTGGTAATAGACACAGAATTTAAGTAACTATAATTAAAGTATTCTAGGGATTAAAAGGTAATATTGAGAATGTTGGCAGACAACTGATAACCCGCAACTACAAAAAAGAAAAAAGATCAAACTGAAAATTATAGAGCTAGAAAACACAGTAACTTAAAAATAAGAACTCAATAAATGGGCTTAACAAAAGTTTAGATAAAGATGAAAGAGAGGATAGTAATCTGAAAGATTAATTAGAAGAAAATGTTAAGATTAAGTTATGAAGATAAAGAAGGAAAAAATGCTAAAAAAAAAAAAAAAGCACAAGTGACAATAGTGGATATCAGAATATAAACTGGTATAGTCACTATGGAAGATACTATGGAGGGTCCTCAAAAAACTAAAAATAGAACCACATTTGATCCAGCAATCTAACTTCTGGGTATATATCTAAAGGAAATGAAAATATGATATCAAAAATATATCTGCACTCTCATGTTTATTGCAGCATTATTCACAATAGCCAAGATATAGAAACAACCTAAGTGTCCATCAATAGAGGAATGGATAAAGAACTAGAATTTTTAAATTCCGAAAATTGTTTTCAGTTATTAGAAAAATAATCCCAGATGGAAAGCCAGAGAGGCTAGAAGGAAAGAAAGAAGAAAATGGCAGGTATAAGAATAAATCTAAATGAAGATTATGAATACTGAGTTCATAAAACAACATGATAATGATGATTGTTTGTGTTTGCATGTATGTGTATTTTTTAAGCTATAAGACAACAATAATAAATCATTATGGAGACAGGCAAATGAAATCAAAGTTTTCCAAAAGCCATACATTTGCAGGGATATATTAGTTAATATAATACTTTGATAAGTAAGGAGTGATTGCTATAATGGTAGGGTAATTAAAATATAATTTTAAATGTTTTATATCTTCTAAATGAAAAGAGGGGAAAATAGAATGATAAGAAACCATCTGTTAGTCCAATAAAAGATAAGTGAAAGAAAAAGCAAAAAAATAAAATAGCTCTGTAAGGGTAAATTTAAAAATCACATAATTTTAAACAAAAACTTATCAGTTACTCCAATAAATATAAATGTGCTGTATAATTCAGCTAAAACATCAAAAAAATCTAAGTGGATTTACAACTAAGTACATAAAATGGTATTAACTTATTAAATTAAGTACATATAAAAACCTATTCACAAATGTAAGAGGATAAGAAAAATGTAGTATGAAAAAAAGCTGTAGCTATATTAATATGGAAAAACATAGACTTGAAGGCAAAATGTATTTATATAGATGAAAGTTACATCATAAATAAAAGCTCAACTTCAATAAAAACAATAAAAAATTTTTACATCACTATTTAACATTGCTTCAAAATATATAAATAAAATATTTATAGGAAAATAAGCAAACAACAATCAGCCTGGGAGAATCTTAAAAATAGTTTCCCACTATACAAGAGAATTAGCAGGCAAAAACAGTAAGTATATATAAAGATTTAAAGAATAAAATTAATAAATATCAGTTATTGGATATATAGATAGGAACTAGAGATTACACCTTTCCTAAGGACACAGAAATTTATAAAAATCAAACATGTACTAAGTATTTACTAGGAACTCACAGAATGTTTTCCAGTATTTGAAATAATAAGAGTATTTTTCCTCTAAATAAAATGTAGTTGTGCTGGAAAATAACATAATTAGAGTATTACATGTGTTTGTATATCAAGAAATATACTTCTAAATAACTATGGATCAAATAATAAAACACAAAGAAAACTAGAAAATAATTTAAACGGAGTAATAAAACACTACATAGAAAATTCTAAGGGATATAGCCAAAGCAATACCTAGAGTTCTATTTATAATCTTGAATGCTCATATTAGTAAAATAAAAATCCTAAAAATTATTAAGATTGGATTAATCTCAAGAAGATAAGAAGAAACAACAGGTTAAAAGAAAGCTGAAGAAAGAAAATAGCAAACATAAGAGCAAATATTGAGAGGATCAACAAAGGCAAATGTGTTTCTTTGAAAAGAATAGGAATGTGATAATCCTCTGGTACAAATGATCAAGAAAAAAAAGAGAAAGTATAATAAAGTGATCTCAGGAATGAAAAAAAGGAATTTAAGACCTAAAAGACATTTGAAAATAAGCTTTGGCCATAGAAAATTATAAAAATAAAATTTAAAAACAAAGTTTTCAGGCACTGGTAAAAAGACCCATAACTGCAATCCTTCAAAGAAGGGCAGTGCCCAAGTAAGCCCCATATTAACCCTGGTTTCCTCCCTGGGCATATTATCTTATGTTATTCATGGAAGTGGTGTACAACCACCCTCAAGGGCAGAGGAAAGACAGCTGCTAAGCTAGCTGAATTTTGGGAAGCAGGAAACTAGAAAGAAGAAAGCCAACAATCAGGAGCTTAAAAAAATAATTTAGGTCCTCAGCAGACTTTGAATCTTCACATGCATAGGGTCAAGTTCTAGGAATTCTATCAGAAAACAGTTGCTGAGGGACTCAGAACTGAATGAATTTTTCAACCTCTTTCTACAGATAAATCTCCAGTTTAGATAGCTTCATTGCTAAAGTCTTTCAAACTTTCAATAGCACCAATCCTCTCAGAGAAGAGAGAATAAATTTTGAAACTAGCTTGATCTTGATGCTGTTGTCTGATGAAGCTCAGTGGTTGAGCATTGACCTATGAACCTGGAAGTCACGGTCCCATTTCAGGTCAGGGCACATGCCTGGGTTGCAGGCTCGATCCCCACTGGGGAGGGGGTGGGGGCGGGTGTGCAGGAGGCAGCCAATCAATGATTCTCTCTCATCATTGATGTTTCCATCTCTCTCTTCCTCTCTGAAATCAATTTAAATTTATTTGTAAAAAAGAAAAAGCCTAATTATTATGAATATTGATACAGTAATTCTAAAAAAAATTAGCAAATGAAATCTAACAATTTATTTAAAACAATAGTATATCACAAACAGGTTGTTCCCCCTTCCCCCAAGAATGCATGGTTAGTTAACTTTAAAAGTCGAACAGTGCAAATTCACCTTATTAACAATATAAAGTTGAAAAATCAAATTCATATCTTAATAGATTCAAAAATCATCTGTAAAATTAAAACAATGAATATTATTAAAACTAATAAATAAAATTTGTAAGGTCCTACCCAGTGTAATAAGGGAAAAAAGAACAGATAAAATATATATTTCAGAAAATCATAAACCCACCATTCAGTCATTAATAATATGGTTGTATTTATAAAAAATCAAACTCATGAATTTATATAATAATACATAATTTATTAATTTTCATAATTTTAGTAATGATCAGTACTTATGTTATTGGAATTAATATAAATTAATTCCAATTATTAAAGTAATGATTCCATCAAGATGCTGAATATAGTATCAATATATAAAATTCAGTTTTTCTATGTACCAGTAATGAAAAATTTTTAAATGTAAAATTATAAATAATATAAAGTATAACTAAAATTCATCTAACACATAGAAACCATTCTACAAATTATTGATGAGAGTAATTTTTAGAAGGCCTAAAAATGTTTGAGATGTAACATTTCAGTAGAGCCATAAAGAGCCAGAAATGATAAGACAATTTAGAAGAATAATTATGAAAGTCTTGCACTTGAGAACAAAACTGATTATAAATCTTCAGTAATGAAAACTGTGGTGTTACTCCAAGGACAGACATACAGGCCAGTAGAACAAAATATAGAGATAGAATAAATCCATAAACATACCTACATATGTACATTCGATTTATAAAAAAGGTATTATAGCTTCTATAAAACTGTGCAGTAGAAAAGGCTGATCTTTTCAATTATTGATGCTGGGTCAAATATGAAAAATATGAACTTTGATTCATATCCTTATTGTGAAAGATAAAACAATAAAGCCTCTATAACTTAACACAGGATAATATGTTGCTGATCTTTGCTACATAGGACACAAAAAAGCCTAATCACAAGGGATAAGATGGATACATTGAACTGTTAAAAATAATAACTTTTATGAAACTAGATACCATTGAGAGTAAAAATGCAAGCCACACAATAGAAAAATATATAGGAATATCTAACAAATAAGCTGAATTTGGATATATAAGTGATTCCTATACTCACTAAAAAAGAAAAAAAAAAGAAAAATGGGCAAGTAGCTAGAATAGAACTTCCCAAATGAAAACTTCAAGATAACCAATAAACATGAAAACAACTTCATTATTCATTTGAGTAATGTAAATTTATACTATAATGAGATATTACTACACACCATTCAGAATTACTATAATTAGGTAACACTGATAATTCAAAGTGATAATGAGTTGAGAAACAACTGGGGAGCTCTCATGTTCTGCTATTGGCACTCCACATTGATATAACTACTTCGGAAGACTGGTATCTTCTACTAAAACTGGTATACCCACCACCACATGACCCAACAGTCTCACCTCCAGGTATATCAGAAATGCGTACATATGTGCATCAAAAGGCACATATAATGGTATTCATTGCCTCACTGTTTATTAAAATCTGGAAACAGATAAATACTCATCAAGAGTATATATCTATACTAATAAAAGCCTAGGTGGCATCTCACCCTCGTGTCATCATAAGATGGCCACCCCCCATGTCATCACAAGATCAGGGGAGGGCAGTTGGGGGTGAGATCAGGCCAGCAAGGGAGGGCAGTTGGGGGCAACCAGGCCAGCAGGGGAGGGCAGTAGGGGGCAATCGGGCCAGTAGGGGAGGGCAGTTGTGAGCGATCGGGCTGGCAGGGGAGCAGTTAGGGAGTGATAAGGCAGGCAGGCAGGCAAGCGGTTAGGAGCCAGCAGTCCTGGATTGCGAGAGGGATGTCTGACTGTCGGTTTAAGCTCTACCTCTGTGGGATAAGGCCTAAACCGGCAGTCTGACATCCCTCAAGGGGACCCAGATTGGAGAGGATGCAGGCTGGGCTGAGGGACACCCCTCCAGTGCATGAATTTTGTGCACCGGGCCTCTAGTAGATCTATAAATATACAAGAGAATGATAAACAGTTTTGGTAATAAAAAATATTGCTATACACAACCACATTAATGAATTTCATAAATATAATGTTGAGCAAAATTAGCTAGACATAAAAAGCACCTAACAGATGAATCATTCAGAAAAAATTCAAATATAGGCATAATCTAGATGTTTAAAATCTATAATAATAGAAGTGTAATATGCTAATTAGACTGAACAGCTGAATGACTTTCCAGACGACATTCCAGATGAAGCCGGGGCTGCGAGGGCCAAGACAATCCACCCTAGCTGTGAGGGCCGAGCCCCTTGCACAAATTTCATGCATTGGGCCTCTAGTAATATAATAATTTAGTGTGTTATAATAATACTCTGAAAGTCAGATAGCAGTTACATTTGGGGGAGTTGCTACTTCTTTTTTTAATTTTTTAAAATATATTTTTATTGATTTCAGAGAGGAAGGGAGAGGAAGAGAAAGATAGAAACATCAATGAGGAGAATCATTGATTGGCTGCCTCCTGCACACCCCCGACTAGGGATCAAGCCTGCAACCTGGGCATATGCCCTTGACCAGGATCAAACCTAGGACCCTTCAGTCTGCAGGCTGACACTCTATCCACTGAGCCAAACCAGCTAGGGCAGCTACTTCCTGACAATGTAGTGCTCACATGATTTTTCCTTTTATATAAGAATTCATAGAGTTATCAGAATTTGTTGAGCCACTAATTATTTGTGCACTGTGTATGTGCTACTTCAGAAAATGTTTACCTTAAGCAAAAGAAGATAATAGTTCTTCATAATTTCTAATTTGGAAAATAATTCTTATGATGTACATTATTTTGAATTTACTATTTGATGTAGCCATTCAATACATACTTATATAACGTCTGAAAATCACATGGTTAGAATTTTCCCCTTATTACTAAATATTCTTTGCAACATATTTTAATGATGTATAGTGTATCAAAATACTTATAATTTTATAGTATATTTACTCTTATTTAACTACTATATTTGCCTGTTTTACAATTTTACCCTATTATAAATACCACTGAAATGAATATCCTTGCTCTTTATGACAATTTATAAAAATGGCCTAAGGCCGTGGTTGGCAAACTGCGGCTCGCAAGACATATGCGGCTCATTGGCCCCTTGAGTGTGGCTCTTCCACAAAATACCATGGCCTGGGCAAGTCTATTTTGAAGAAGTGGCGTTAGAAGAAGTTTAAAAAATTTGGCTTTCAAAAGAAATTTCATGGCCAGCCTGCAAACCACCACAAGCCCCTCGCCCAGGCCTCTGCATGACCTAAGGGAACCCCCACCCTGATCCGGTACACCCTTCAGGGCAAACGAGCTGGCCCCCACCCATGCACCAGGCCTCTATCCTATTTAATAAAAGAGTAATATGCAAATTGACCATCACTCCAACACACAAGATGGCTGCCCCCATGTGGTCAATGATGGCTGCCCCCAGGTGGACACAAGATGGCCACCACAAGATGGCCAGCAGGAGAGGGCAGTAGGGAGGGAACAGGCCTGCAAGGCAGGGCAGTTGTGGGCAATCAGGCCAGCAGGGGAGGGCAGTTGGGAGGACCAGGCCTGCAAGGGAGGGTAGTTGGGGGCAATCAAGCCTGCAGGAAAGGGCAGTTGGGGGGACCAGGCCTGCAGGGGAGGGCAGTTAGAGGTGACCAGGCCTGCAGGGAGGGCAGTTAGGGGCAAACAGGCTTGCAGGGGAGCAGTTAGGCATCAATCAGGCTGGCAGAGGAGTGGTTAGGGGGTGATCAGGCTGGCAGACAGAAGCGGTTAGAGGCAATCAGAAAAGCAGGCAGGTGAACAGTTGGGAGCCAGCAGTCCTGGATTGTGAGAGGTGTGTCTGACTGCCCATAGGATCAGGCCGAAACAGCAGTCAGACATCCCTTGAGGAGTCCCAGATTGGAGAGGGTGCAGACTGGGCTGAGGGACACACACCCCCATGCACGAATTTCAGGCACCGGGCTTTCAGTATATATATATATGTATACATACATACATACTGCCTAACATAGTGTCTGGTACAGTTGTTATTCAATAAGTGATATTATTTTCTCTTCTCAATCATTACATTCTTTCAATTATCCATAGTAATGGGTCAAATGGCATAGATAATTGTAAAACTTTATATCAGATCAGACTTTTTACTACTAATGATAAAATAAAAAGGAGTTGATTTATTTCAGCTTCTCCACCTATTCCTGCCTCCTAGGAAAAAAAATAAGGGAACTAGATACCACAAACTGCAGAATCAAGCTATAAATAATTAAGCGCTGGTCTTGGGTCTTATTTTATGCTCAAAAATCTGAATCATTATGAAATTAAAAGCCCCTCTGGAATTTGTGTTTTCATTTAGCCTTTAATAAATAACTTTCAAATGTCTTAATTTTTTAAAAGGGCCTTTAAAAATCATATCAGAGGTTAGGAAAGGGCTCCACTTAACAATATTTTTTTTCCATGTGAGTACTATCATTAAGACAATTACCACTGATCACCTTTTAATGATATTTCAAAACCACTTGAATATTTTTAAAAAGGTCACCCATAGCAACATAACTCATAGTGCTGAACAGCACAAATGGGCCTTTTGCATTTGTTCAGACACATACCAGGTTTTAGTTCCTACAGGCTCACAGACGGTTTTCTCCTTAGCAGTTTGCCAAATGTATTTTAGAATGTCCAAAATTTAAAATGTTGATGTGTGAGAACCAACTACATAATTAAAGAATCCATGCACCATTAAAATGATAATGTGAATCACTCTTTTTCTCTCAAATGTGCTAAGCGCAACTTGCTAGATTATATGGAGGATGAGAAAGGTAAATAGGTAATATTTTGAGTGGAAAAGACAGTAGACTTCCCCCGCCAAAAATGACTTTTTTTCCTGAGGATCCTTGTTCTCTTTTTTGTTGCAAATATCAAATTATGACCATGGAATATGTATAACAAGCTACAATGCAATTCCTGATTATTCAGAGCCTAATCATGCAGTTTGTGTTTTATCCCAGCCATTTGCTTCTCCTTTTCCTGCCTGCTGCCTGCCTTTTGCCATTTCACTGCTTGTTAGTCTTTGGCCAGAGTATCCCAGACAAAGGCATTTTTAAAAAGGGGGTGGGGGAAGTAAGGCCAAATTATCTTAACTTCTTCCAGTTTTGTCTGACGTTCCTAGAGGAAAACTGCTCTATACATTTTCAGTACCCATAGACTCGGGCAAAAAAAAAAAGAGTATACACATTTTTAAAAATCAACCAGGATGTGGAGGGAACCCAAAATGAAATTAAAACTGTAACAAATGAATAAACTATGTTACAAATGAATAACATATCCATAAGGAATGTGGAGGAAAAGAAAAGAATGAACTGAAATTACTTTGGAAAACAATATTTTGGCTGATATTATAAGGCTAAATTCAAAAGATACTCTATACAAACACTATACTCTAGTTAAAAATGTTTCTTATAGGGGAATGGATCAACCAATATGGAACTTCTTAATGTATATATTAAGTAGTGCATATATTATATTTAATAAAAGCCAGATTTGTCACTGTCAGGGAAAGTAATTACAATTATGGAAGATAGAAGGCTAGCCTCACATTCATGGCGTTAGTTTGGAATTGGAACTATCAGTATAAACTCATCTTTTAAATGTATAGATACATAGATAAATACAGAAATAAAAACCTGTGTACATATATGCATGTGCTACTGTACAAATATCTAATTTCTACCTCTATCTGCACCTCAGTAGCAATAAGCATACCTTATACCGACATCTTAATTTCTAAATACAATTTTTCAACAAAATAACCCATGGCTTCTTGGTAAAGGGGTTGATTCTGGGTGTGGGATAGAAAAAATAAAAGATGAGTCTATACTAGAGCACCCTGGTGCCACACAGTAAGGACATCTAAAAAAAAAAATGGAAATGTGTTAACAGGGTACAAGCACAAACCTGAAAGACTTTACACAGGCAAAGCCCAGACAATTTGAACAACAACATAAATAATTTTAGTATCAGGTTAACACCCATAGAATAAATGAGTACCCATGAGTCCACAGTGATATAAATAAGTAGGTGGAAAGAAAAATAAATGGGGAACAAGGGACAACTCTTCCTTATAAAATAACTGTAAAATCACCATTAGGAAATCATAATATTAATTGTTGCAAGTCAAGTTTCATCAATGGATACTAAGATTAGTGAGTGAAAGCTTGAGAAGAAACAGGATATTTGGATAGCCTCAAAGAATATCCCCCAAGATATGTATTAATTATGTCAGGAAAATAGCAACTTTATAGTGGCATAAAGTCACTGCATAAAAACTATAACATCATGTCTCTCCTGGTAAGATACAATGAGAAGGGGTACATCATGTCATCAGCATCCTTGCCAAAAATTTCTAACCCTAATATAATTATGATAAAATATCAACCACAAATTGAGGGGTATTTTATAAAAGAACTGATCAGTACTCTTCAAAAGTGCCAAGATCACAAAGACAAGGAAAGGCTCAGGAACTGTCACATATTGGAGAAGAGTAAGACATTATAAGGATACCTGAGCAGTGGGATCCTGAATTGGACCATGGAACAAACAAAAGAAAAACATTATAATAAAACGCTAATGAAATATGAACAGTTTGTGGTTTGGCCAATAGTTTACACCAATGTTAGTTTATTAGTCTTGATCATTGTACGGTTATGTAGCACATTAACATTAAGGAAAGCTGAGACAATGGTATACTAGGATTCTGCAATATTTTTGCAACTTTTCCTTAACTCTAAAATTATTTCAAAACAAAAAATTTAAATGTTATTTAGAGTAATCAGTGAAATAACTCTTTCTCCACCATCCCATCAATTGAGAGTGGCTGAACATCATTTTCATCTACTGAACAATTATTTTGGTATATGACATACACTAGGTACAAATAAATTTTAAAGGATAGTGTTATCTTGTCCTTGTCCTATCTCACACTAAAGGTCTTTGGCAAACTTATTTGGGTATACCTTGCAAATGCTAAACTCTCACTCTGACATTTACAAATCAATGCTCTAATATTGTTTGGGCATGGAGACGGTGTTAATTTATTCTAGTTGCTCTTTTGCACAGGAAGGACAGGAATGAATTATAGATTTGAATCATACCCAAAAATGTGTTGATTTACCTGGATTTCAATAAAGGAATTACCAACTCTTCAAGAATGTTTTTAAAATCATTTTATCTAAAAAGTATGGATATTCTTACCAATGAGTGCTTAAAAATAAAGGTTTACAACATTCTTGAATATGGTAAGACTAACTGTATGGTTTTTTTCCCATCAATACATTCTTACACACAGACATTTCAGAGCTTATTTCATTGCCAAGATATGGAGAACTATACATTTGCTATATTTTGTCGACTCAGTTTTTTCCCACACTTGATCTTTTAAGTATGATTTTCTGAAGTTCAGTAAAGATAACAGTTGTGGGCTCAGTAAAATAGAACACTGGAGGAGACATACAAAAGACAAGTGACCTCAAGAGCTCCATCTACGATTTGGAAGTGTGCATTTTTCACAAAAGTTTTAAAGGCAAGACTTTTTTCCTTATTTTTTAACCAAGTTTCACACTTACATAAGTGCATTTTCCCCACTTGACTCATACTCTACATAAAATTTAAGTTGATGATCCTTGTAACACCTATAGCTTTATGAAGATCTTACCAATTTTAATCTTTCCACTGAATAGAAACCAAGGAATAAAAACTCTACCATGATCAATGTGAGGGATTTTTGGATGGGCATAATAAAAGTTTAAGATCTCTATCATCTATTCAGACATAGGTTTTTGAAGAAAAATCTATGATTTGTTTAGTTTAAAGCGGTATTCAAAACAAGCCATAGCTTCTGAATTTTACAAGTTTTTTCCATTTTAAATCTATGGCACATAGACACTTGCAAATAGATAACCTCACCTGCCTCTTTTAATTATGGAAACAAGCAGAGGCATCTATTCTTTTGCTGATGTGGTCTGAGTTAGACATAAATCAGAATTCATTAGTAGCAGTGACTGTGATATTCTAGGAAAAGTTACTGCAGAATAGGTCAAGTTAGATTCAGATGCCTTATATGAAGAAGTTCATATTAAACAGAAAAAGTCCAAAGAGCAGGAATTACAAGAAATGCTTAGTATTTCTCAGCAAGATATGTTTTGCAGTCAGCACACCAGGTAAAACACTCTTTATCAAAAAGTTACTATACCATATGAAGCCGAAAGTGTCACATGTAAAGCACAAAGGTATTAAAATGTTGGTAATGAGCTATATACCATCAGCAAGAAATAACTTACTTAAACCCACATTTAAATAGATAAAAATTTTGTATCTTAAATCTATATTATAGAATATAACTGTAGCATTCACTGAATTGAGTAATAAAGATTATGGAAATGTAAGTTTAAAAATTCTATATTAGTGGTAATTTCACAATTATCTATTGAGTGCATACTATATATCAGTAATATATTTAGTAACTACTCTGTCAAGGTCTTTAGATTCCCTAATATTCACAATAACTTAGGCAAGGTTGGTACATCTTCATTTGTAAAACGAGACTCAGAATTTAAGCAACGTGTCCAAAGCCACACAATTAGTGTTTATCTGTTTTCTCAATCATTATGCTTCATCTTTTATAAGATCAGTCTTCCTCAAGTTCTATTCTTGAGAACTCATGGGAAAAGCATCCTAGGTTCTTCTCCCTTACTCTCTGAAATCAATAAAAAAAATTTAAAACCTCTATGAAATAGTCTTTCCTAATATCCCCGAAGCAGAGTTGGTCAGTCCTGTGTCCTTGGACACTATCCACATTCTCTATATCATCTTTCATTTTAATGACTTCCTTAAGTGTAATTTCCTTTTATAGATTCTAAACTCCTTGAAGGTACAGACCATTTCTTATTCAAATAGCACAGTGCTTGCATCCTTAGCACAGTTCCTGGCTTAATAAAATGAATGAATGAGATCATTCATTATAGAAACCACCCACAGGAAAACTGGTTTTGATTCTACTTTAAAATCTCGAATGTTCATCCTACAGTCGTTAAAAGAAAGGCTGCAATTTTGGTGATGACTCACTCATCAAGACCTAATGGTGAGCTCTAGGTTAATGTAAATTTAATGAATTAATTTCCATTTAGAAACACTTGTTGGTTTGCTACATAAAAGATAAAAGTAGTATAAGATTCATAAACAAAATTAATATAAGGGCTAAGATGATTTATGATATAAGTAATTAAAACAACATGCAAGGAAATACAGAGAAAGGTGTGAAAATTTTAGATTCAAGACTTTTCAGCAGGGACAGATATTGAGTTATGTTTTTAAACTGGGGACGAAGGGGATTCTAAGGGAGGAAAAAACTGGAATAAAAGCCTAAAGATCAATGAGCATGTGGAATAGCCAAGACACAACAAAGAGACCAAAGAAAGGAGAAGATGGCTTAGAAAATAACCATAGAAATACAGGATAGGACAGTTGTGGAAAGCACAGATTAAATCATTTCTACTACTTAGACACTAACAAAGACAAAAGGTTTTTTTTGGTGAGAATGGCCCCGTATTTCAGCAAGGTAGCATAACACTATATTAAAAACATATTAGAATTTATAGGAATTGAATGTACTTTTTAAGAGACATCAACTACCAGTATCCTGTTATTTTACTCCAGGTCCCTGGGAAAAACTCTCAATCATCCTTCTCATCATCTGTATGTGTGTATTGATAATAAATGCAATGTTAGTGACCCTTTCTTTGAGGCACATTAATCATTTACTCATTTTTCCAAAAAGGAGTCTCTTAGGGTCTTCTTTCATTCAAGATCCATATGGAAAAGCTGGTTACTTATTCATTATAACCGCTTTATCCAACTCTGAGAAACAAAGTTTAACAAAGCTTGTAGCCAGGTCTCATTAACCAGTTAACACTAATGCATGTGCTAAAAATAATTTATCCTAAATAAAATTATTGAAATTTCACTTCTTTATCTCCTTAAAAGGATAGATAAGTACCAAAATTCTTCATAAAAAGTTTTCATTCAAATTTTGGTACATGCTTTCCTTTCTGCATCCCCAAAGGTAATGGCTATAAAGAGAATTATAAGAAAGACATACAGGTATTATTCTAAAAGTTTAAGTTAAAATTAATGAAGTGTGGGATAAGGAGAAAAGGAAGAAAAACATGGTGAAACTCTAGATGTGTAGATTTAGAGCTACAAAAATTGGTCAATGTTCATATTAATTTATGAAAGTGAGTTGAAGTTG
Source organism: Corynorhinus townsendii (assembly GCA_026230045.1). NCBI lineage: Eukaryota > Metazoa > Chordata > Mammalia > Chiroptera > Vespertilionidae > Corynorhinus > Corynorhinus townsendii. Next base: position 135,442,362 of record JAPDVU010000007.1, on the reverse strand, counting down.
AAATGTCTTGATAAAACTGCCAAAAGTAGAGTGAGATAAGTACCAAGAATTGATCCTGAATACACTTCTCTATGAAACGCTCCAGCAGAGAATGAAGAAACTGCTGGACAACAACAAGGAGCCATAAGAGAGAAGAGACAAACCAGGAGAGTAGCAAGAGTTTTGCAAAAGGGATAGTAAACATCAGTCACGTTAGAGAAGATTCTCAAATGTGAGCATTAAGAAGGGAAGCACTTGCTCTAACCAGAGCTGGGATTCTGTGTGACTAATGATCATCTCATGGTCAAGCCATAATTGCTGCTTGTGGTCAACCACTACTAGTCTATTTTCTAACTCATCCTCAACAGTCAACTCCAAAATCATCAGCCGTGTACTAATTAGGACATTTCTAGCATTTTGATTATGATCATGTTGAATGTCCCTATGAAAATTAAATGCCAAGTTTGTATTATATTATATTATTCTCCTTCTTAATGACTTCCTCCAAAAAAGAAAAGGAGGGGAAAGAAGAACAGCGGTAACCCTTATAAATGGTCTGTCACAAATGTGTTAGTATTCTAAAAGTGGTGGTGAAGAGGAAGATCAGAAAATACAAATCCAGCTCGGGCACTGAAATTTTTAACAGTGACTCTACTCACAAATCACTCATTTCTCCTCCCTCCAACCCTCAATCTCTTGCTGCTCAAGTTTTCCCAGGTATTTTTGGAAATGTTGAGATAAGCGAAAAGAGATATAACTGTTGTATTACTAGGGAGCATAAAGCAAACTTAGCTGTCTGATGTGATTGTTCAGTTTGGGCTAGCAAAGTCACTGAGAAAGACTAGGTCTTGCTTGGATTGGCACCAGCTGAGCAGGCAAGCAATATAAACTATGGGTGAGAGTAGGAGATCAGTGTTGTGTAGAGTCCCAGAGGACAGGCAGCCGGATGGCTCTGCCACGCCAGATGACCAGCCATGGACATAACTCTAAATAGGGATCTGTGTTTGTTAGCCTTCCCCAGAGATACTGAAATCAATGTTCCATGGACAAGCCAACTGAACTGTCATTACAGCAGATGGAAGCCAGAGTTCCTACACTCCCCAGCTTTCAGTTAAAGTTATTCCATGGGTTAGCTAGACCTGAAACTCTAAATTAGCCTTATCTCTTGCCCAGGGCTGATTTCCAGAGAGGGAAAATCTCAAAAGTAAATTAAATTGGAAACATCTGATGACTTTAAATAGAATTTCTGCCCTAGCTGTCTTGGCTCAGTGGATAGAGTGTCAGCCTGTGGACTGAAGGGATGCAGGTTCCATTCCAGTCAAGGGCATATGCCTGGGTTTTGGGCTTGATCCCCAATAGGGGGTGTGCAAGAAGCAGCCCATCAATGATTTTCTCTCATCATTGATGTTTCTATCCCTCTCTTCCTCTCCCTTCCTCTCTGAAATCAATAAAAATATATTAAAAATAGATAAGTAAAATATAATTTCTGTTGTCTTATATTCTATACACATACATACCCGTCAAAATCTCCATCTTTGCCCTGGCCAGTTTTGCTCAGTGGATAGAATGCCAGCCTGTGGAGTGAAGGGACTGGGTTCAATTCCGGTCAAGAGCACATACCTCATTTGCAGGCTCCTCCCCAGTCCAGGCCTGGTCAGGGCTCCAGCAGGAGGCAACCAATCAATATGTGGATGTTTCTCTCTGTCTTTCCCTCTCCCTTCCTCTCTCTAAAAATCAATGGAAAAATATTCTTGGGTGAGGAAAAAAAAAAATAAATCTCCATCTCTTTCAGCACCCCCAATGCCTGTTATTTCTTGGTGTAATTAGTTGTTTAATCTTAATAATATGTTCAGTCTAGAATGCAGCCAGGTTGGAATATCCTTTTATGAATTTCAGTTCCAAAGAATGATCATCTCTTCTTTGACTAGAAGGAACTGTGTGATGAAACTCTGATGGTAACCTGTTACTATGGAATTCAGACTTTTCTTTCTGTTACCAGATATGACCTTTTAGAAAACAATGGGCTCAGCTGCTAGAGATACCAGGCGCACCATTTCTCTCCACTAATACTAGCAGTGATTATTTTAGCAGCCGATTGCCACGTCATTAGTCTTAGACTGACTTGTTTGGTATGTGCAACAGGAAATATTTTTCTTTTGGAGAACAAGAAAAATAGATTTGCATTACGCTTATTAATTTGTGCAGTTATTCAGTGTCTGGTAAGTTAATGTTCAAGAAAAATATTAATTTTTATTAAAATGTTCTATTATTTTATGTTAATGATTACTCATTTATTTCATCCCTTTGTATTCAGCATGTCTCTATAGAAATAAACCTACGTTTCTATGAAAATTGAAGCTTTTGTTTTTTGTGGCCCATATAAACTTAAACTTTATTTGGCCATGTTAGCCTTTGAGTTTGACATGCTTGATCTACAGAAATCGATATCAATAAAATTCTCTAAGGTGTTGAAGTTTTTAAGTTCTGTCAACATACTTTTTAGACCTTAAGAGAGTAAAAGAAGGAATCAGTATCCTTTTAGGAGACATGAACATATAGCTTCTGATTGAGGAATAACTCTAGAAATTTCAAATATACATCCTCATACAGAAATGTTTCCTTGAAAAAATAATACATGGGATTTCACACACAGTTTTCTGATGATCTGGCTTGACCCAAGAAATAATTTGGAGTTCTTAGAGGTCTGTAAGAATTTACATGAGTTGTTAGACTTTAACAATCTATTCTTCCAGACTATTCTAAAAATATTCCCAGCATCTTCACTTAATTCTCCTTCACCCATACTTTCACCCATTCTAAGTGGTTCAAACTGCTAGCATATTAAAATGATTCAAATACATTTGGATAGAAATAAGAGGTGATATATTCTATTGATTCTTAAGAAATAGCCAGTTTATAGGTCAAAAAGTTTGAATATTGGAAATTTCATATGATTCAATTGAACACATTCATTTATATACCAGTATATCTACTAGTGGCCTGGTGCACAAATTCATGCACATTGAAAGGAAATTAATTAGAAGAAATATTTTAATATAACTATTCACCCTTTCTCTGTAATAGAAATATCAACCAAATTCACAATCGACAATGACAGATGGAAACACACACATGCAATTGGCACCAGTGAGAACATTATATGTATCGCACATGCAAGAGTCAACTTAGCCTTTTATATAGAATAAACTTGCTTAATTAGACCTGCTTTCTGATTTAGCTAAACTTTTTCCAGCCCAGTGAAGCACTCCCAACTTCTCTTTCATGTAATTGTCAGCAGCACAGCAGTAAATATCAACATGAAGCAGATTATTATTATAGATCATGCAGGGAGAACAAAGGGTAAAATATTTAACTGCAGCAGTGTTTAACTATATTCTGTGCAGTGAGAAAACCTGAAGTCATTTTCAAGGTCCACCATTTCAGTTGGGTCAAATTTCTAAGCTTTCTAAATCTCCATTTTCCAGCTAATGAAAAGAAAATAGGATTCCACCAAGTCTCCTATCTACCTACTCCAGGACTTCTGTAAGGATCAAATAAGATGAAGCATGGGAAAACGCTTCACAGACATTTGGTTACAATGTCAAGTGTTTCCACCTGGCTATAAAGCAAGTTGTGTTCCTGGGTTGAAGAAACTCCAAGCAGGCTAGTCACTAGGAAGAGGAAGCCGGGCGTTGCTACATGATGTCATTACCTGGATGAATACTTAGCATATTAGCCTTTTATATTGATAGATATCTAGACATTCAGAAACTCCTTTCAGGGAGAGATTAGGAAATGATGAACACGCCTCAAAGAAAGGGTCACTAACATTGCATTTATTTTTAGTACACACATACTAGTAGAGAGGATGCAAAGGATAAGCATAAGTCTCATCGTTTTAGAAAAGGACATTAGCACATGTGATTCTAAAGTAACTTAGAAGGTAACTATTTATACAGCTTTCTAATGGTCTGGCATGACCCAAAGAACTATATTCAATTAGTCATGTCTGCCACAATCATAGGAAGGGAAAACAGTAACACAAGTGTCATTTACTTGTTATCTCTAACAAGAACAATGAATGTATACATGTCCTTCATATGGTCTGTAAATGTATTTATCTTATCATGATCTGGATTAGAGTACTAGTAATCCCATATCTTATTCTCCAGTGAAAACCTACAATGCTATGTCTCTCTACTTATTTTTTAAAATTTTTATTGAATTTACTGGTTAATAAAATTATACAGGTTTCACGTGTACAATTCTACAATACAGAATCTGTATATTATATTGTGTGTTCACCACCCACAGTCCAGTCTCCCATCACCATTTATTGTCCATTTACCCTCTTCTACCTCCCCCTACCCCCTTTTTCCTCTGGTAATCACCATACTGTTATCTGTGTCTATGAATTTTTTACTTGTTTGTTTAATCCCTTCACCTTTTTAACCCAGCCCTCCAACCCCTCTATTTATTTTTGAAGGTGAATCCAAAAGCTTTAGAGACCCAAGTAAGTGTTAAGTTTGAAATATCAAAGTGAAACCTTGAACATCTAATTTGGAATCACTTTTATTTATAACTAGAGGCCCAGTGCACGAAATTGTGTGGGTAGGGTCCCTGGGGCCCAGCCTCCTATGATCAGGGCCATCTTCTGACATTTGCCAGTTCCCAGGCCGAATGCTGCCTCCGCCGCCCGGCTGTCACGCTGTTGGGATTACCTGCTCATCCCCAACTGCTCAGGGGCTCAGGCCTGTGGGAAAGCAGGCGCCAGCAACTTCACCTCCATGTGCGTGTACCGGAGCAGCCACTAATGGAATGCACTGCCTGCTTGGGACTGCTCACGCGTGTGCCACCACTGCCGCTGCCGCTGCTGCTGCTTCTGGGGCTTGAGGTACTGGCAGAAGCTGCAGGGTGAGCCCGCAACCTAACCGCCCCGGTGTGAGCGGCCCTGAGCAGGCAGCGTGTTCCATCAGCGGCCAGCCCGGCACAAGTGCATGGAGGTGAAGTCACTAGTGCCTGCTTTCCCACAGGCCTGAGCTCCCAAGCAGCTGGGGATGAGCTGGTGATCCCAAGGGCCCGACAGCCAGCCTGGTCCTCCCTACACTCACCCCGATTCCCCCGTTCACCATTGCTGATCCATCAGAGCCTGACCGGGGGCAGGGACCAAGAGGTCAGCCATTCAGCCCGCTGGCCATTCCCCAGTCCCACCCCGTCCCGCTCGCAGCCCAGGTGAGGGAGGTACGGAGAGGTGCTCAATGCCCCTCATGGTGACTGGTCATTTGGTCGTCATGGACACTGGCTTTTTATATATAGATAGATTGTATCCTTTTCTCATTATATAGCAAATATTTTCCTTGTTCAAAATTTAAGGAACATAGAGAGAAGATAGGTAGGTAGGTAGGTAGGTAGGAGTGAAGAAAGGAAGGAAGGGAGGTAGGAAGGATCCATCTGTAATTCCAATGCTAAAAGCTAATCACTTCTGAAACTCTGTGGGGTTTTTTTTTAGACATCTGCCTTTATATATAAGCACATACACACACACAATCTTACATCAATATGATTTATTATACATGCAATTTTAGCATATGTAATTTCCCTACATTTTTTAGCTGTTTATCTTCCTCTCTTCCCCCATATCCAGATAAATAATGTTGACAGACTGCTATGCATATTTTAAAAATGTGTTTAACACTTATTTTTCATTTTTTATATATTTTATTTTTAGAACAATTTCAGATTTATGAAAACATTATGAAGAGAATATAATCCACACTCAGCGTCCCCGATTAACTTAGTTAATATGATATACCATTTAAATTAATGAACCAATACTGATGCATTATCATTAACTACAGTCTATAGATTATTTCGATTTTTTAAAAGTTTTTACCTAATGCTATTTTTTTCTCTTCCACAATCCCACCCAGAATACTGCATTTACATTTAGTTGTCATGTCTCTGAGGCTCCTCTTGGCTGTGGTAGTTGTCAGATTTATTTTTGATGACCTTAACAATTTTTAGGAGTGTTGGTCAGGTATTCTTTTAGGATTCTATATTAGCCAGGGTTCTTCAGAGAATAGAACCAATAGTATGCGTACATATATAGAAAGAGATTTATTTTAAGGAATTGGCTTTTACAACTATGGAGACTGGCAAGTTCAAAATCTGCAGGGTGGGTGGCAGGCTAGAGACCCAGGGAAGGAGCCAACACTACAGCTCAAGTCTGAAGAGCCAGTGTTGCAGAGGAAGTTCAAAGGTAGTCTGCTAGAGAATTACCTCTGGCTTGTTCTAGTCAAGCCTTTAACTGATAGCATGAGGCTCACATTATGGAAGGTAATCTGGTTTTCACCAAGTTCATGGATCTAAATGTCAATCTCATTAAAAAACTCCCTCACAGAAACATCCAGAATAGGCCCAGCCAAGTTGACACATGTAAATAACCATTACAGATTCCTTCCAATTGGAATTGGTCTGATGTTTTTCTCATGGTAGGACTGGGATTGAATTATTAAGAGGAACACCACAGAAGTAAAGTGCCATTTTCATCCTATGATATCAAGCATACGTACTATCATCATAATTTGTGATTGTTGATGCTGGCCTTCATCACCTGACTGAGAATCAGGTTTCTCTATGATAAAGAAATTTCCCCTTTGTAATTCATAAGTATTTTGTAGATTGATACTTTGAGACTACAAAATCCCATTCCTCATTCTACTCATTCTCATTGGCATTAGCTTCTATTGATGTTTCTTGTCTGTACTAATTATAACTATGATGGTTGCCAAATGGTGACTTTCTAATTCTGCCACATCTTCCACATGTATTAGTTAAGAGACTATTGTAAGAAAGACCTTTCTCTTCTTCTTTATTCATTTATTAAATTTTACCAGTGTGGACTCAAAGATTCCTATTTTATTCAATAGGTTATAATCTCTTTCTATAATTATTTTAAAACTTAATATATCACATATTTGGTCAATTCCATATTTGGCCAATAGAAGCTTATAAAGCTTCCTCTTGTGTCCTTTTGAAATATTATGTTTTGAGAATCTCCATACTTTCTAGTTGAACAAGAAATTTCACACTCATCATCTTCTTTCCCTGCCCTGCTCTGGACTCAGCCCTATCTCTCTCCAGGGATTCTTGGTTCCTTTTAGTAGGTAGTAGCATTTAGAAACCATTTCTTCCTCACTACTTGAGGTGTCACTGCTCCCAGGACCTCTTAGTGAACAGAGCTAAAAATATATTTAAGCTGTATATAAATAATCCACAAATCCACATGTACACACATATTTACATGTTAATTTATATTTGTAATTATGTAACTGAAAACTAAGCGTTCACAATACCTCTGAATCCAATTTAACATCTAAGGGTTCTTTCTAGGTTTCCTTCTTTCCATATTTGTACCTTGTTTCTCTGATAGTAAGAAACTTGGCCCTCATATCCTCAAAACACTGTCTTTTAAAAATATATATATATGGGAATGTGATCAGTATCCCAACTTCCTTTTAACTAAACAATTAGTGTAAACATCACCAGCAATGGGACAAACTGATACCATGTGCCACCAAATACAGTACTAAAGAGACCAAAGTATTTCCTCTGTGGTAATATGTCTCAAAATGTATAACCTAGGTCTAATCAGTTTGGACCAATCCACCTGACCTGTAATCTTCAAAGATATTAAAACCACAAAATTGAAGGAAATATTGAAGAACTGTTTCAAAGTGAAAGAAACTAGGAAAAACATGACAATTGGATGCAATGCATGATCCTACAATGAATCCTTCCACTATAAACTAGAGATCCAGAGCATGAAATTCATGCATGGGAGGGAGAAGGGGTACCTAAGCCCAGCCTATACCCTCTCGCAATCCAGGACCCCTCAGGGGATGTCCAACTGACAGTTTAGGCCCAAACCTGCTGCGGAATTGGGCCTAAACTGGCAGTTGGATATCTCTCTCAGAATCTGGGACTGCTGGCTCCTAACCACTCACCTACCTCCTGCCTGCCTGATCACCCCTAGCCACTCTGCCTGCCTTCCTCATCACCCCTAACCCCTTTGCCTGCCTGCCTGATTGCCCCTAACTTCTCGTCTGCCTGATTGTTCCCTAACCACTCTGCCTGCCTGCTTGATCACCCCTAACTGCTCACCTGCCTGCCTGATTGCCCCTAACCACCTCGGCCTTGGCCTCCACTGCAGCAGCTTCATCCAGAAGGATGTCCAGAAGGATGTCTGGAAAGTTGTTTGGCTGTCTGGTCTAATTAGCATATTATGCTTTTTTTATTATAGATTATTGAGACAATAGGCACAACTAAAATGGAATCTCTGGATAAAATATAATACTGAAGTGCTTTGTATTATTCTTTTAACTTTTCTGTAAGTTTTAAGTTACTTTAAACACATCTTTTAGTAATATTTTAACTTAAACACATAATTTAGTATATAACATAGTATGATATGTTTTATTAAAGCTAATAAAAAACACATTCTGTATGATACAAATACAGCTCAAAAAGGGAAAAATATATTTTAAAACATTTATATTACAAGAAGAAAATAAAGTCACCACTAAAATAAAAACACTACATTTCATAATAATTTATATGTCCCTACTTTGCCATTAAATTGGCAACGCCCTTACTTTAACTTCATGTTAAATAATATAAGGTCTGTCCCAGTGTCCATAATTTGATATTTTACATTAATTTTAATATAACAAATTGGAGAGTAACTAATTCCTTAAATGGTTGTAAAAATTCAAGCTATGCCTAGAATATTCTATTTCAATATATTAAGAAAGCTACCTAATACATTTTCTATTGGTGTTTAAAAGAATAGATAATCCATCTTAGAGAACTTCTCATTTCTAATTTTTGATAGACTAAGTATCTGACTGAAAAAATCAGTATACTAAATTGGAGCAAGTTGAATCTATAAAAATCATTATTCCATGGTGTTACACAAAAATTTTCAAAAAGAAAATGTTTGCTAACTGGATGGCAAATAAACCTAACCAAAGAAAACAATATGCTCAATTACCTAAAATATAAGTTAATGACCCATAACTGCAATATACCTGGCCAGTCTCAAAGGGTCAGGAAATAGACAGTGGAAGCAACCTGTCATCATGGTTTGGGACAATGAGCAGACTAATGGAACAGAATATGGAGTTCAGAAATACCATTACAGAGATATGGACACTGCCTTCCGACAAAAAAATATCATTGCAATTCAGTGGGGGAACTTTCATCAATTGAATATCCATGTGGGGAGAATAACCCTTCATCCCTAATTTATAACATAAACAAAGGTCAATTCCAATGGAAATTAGAAATTCCTAATAGGAAAGGTTAATACATTGTATCAATATTTTAGCTTAACAGAGGTCTAAATATAAAATTTAAAAGCCTTCTATAATAAAATATAAAATAATATTGTGTAATATTAGCATGTGTGACATTTTTTCTTATCCTCACTTGGGGACATGCTTAGAGGAAGGAAGGAAGGGGGAGAGAGAGAGAGAGAGGGGGGGAGAGAGAGAGAGAGAGGGGGAGAGAAACATTGATCAGTTGCCTTCCATACTCTCTCAGACTGGGTATCAAACCTGCAACTCAGGTATGTGCCCTGATTGGGAAATGAACCAGCAACCTTTCAGTGCACAGGATGACATTCAACCAACTGAGCCACTCTGGCCGGGTGATGCAACATTTTTAAAAATGGATACAAAAAGCTTTGATCATGAAAAAAAAAGGTCAATTTAATCGAACATCATTAAATTAAGAACTTTTTATCAAATGACATAAATATCAAAAGGCAAAACACAGAACAGAAAAAAGATTTTTGCAATACATATATGTGACAAAGAATTCCTACCCAGAATATATAAAGATCTAATACAAATCAGTAGTAGAGAAATGGGCAAAAGATACGAAAAGGTATAGCCCAGAGGAGTTATTTTTAAATGGCTAAAATGAAAATAAAAGGCTGTTCAAAATGATTATCAGAGAAATGTCAATTAAGGCCACAATTACACACCTATGAAAATGATTAAAATAAAAAGGATTAGTAATAGCAAGTGTCTGCAAGAATGCTAAACATTTGGAACTATGAAATACTGCTGATAATTACATGAATATGTTCAATTTATAAAACCCCTTTGAGCTGTGCACATATTTGTGTATTTTAGCTAATATACATTTAAGTTATACTTAATTATAACAATAATTTATCAACTAGCAGCCTGGTGCACAAAATTGGTGCACAGGGGGGGGGAGGGTGACCCTCAGCCCAGCCTGCACCCTCTCCAAGGGATGTCCGACTGCCCATTTAGCCCTCTCACAATCCAGGACTGCTGGCTCCCAATTGCTCACCTGCCTGCCAGCCTGTTTGCCCCTAACTGCCCTCCCCTGCAGGCTTGGTCACCCCTAACTGCCCTCCCCTTCAGGCCTGGTCCCCCCAACTGCTCTCCCCTGCAGGCCTGGTCGCCCCAACTTCCCTCCTCTGCCAGCCTGGTCACCCCTAACTGCCCTCCCCTGCAGGCTTGATCGCCCCCAACTGCCCTCCCTTGCAGGCCTGGTCCCTCCCAACTGTCCTCCCATGCAGGCCATCTTTTGGCGGCCATCTTGTGTCCACATGGAGGCAGCCATCTTTGACCACATGGAGGCAGCCATCTTATGTGTTGGAGTGATGGTCAATTTGCATATTGCTCTTTTATTAGATAGGATAGAGGCCTCGTGCATGGGTGGGGGGCAGCTGGTTTGCCCTGAAGGGTGTCCTGGATCAGGGTGGGGGTTCCTTTGGGGCATGGGGCAGCCTGGGCGAGGGGCCTGTGGTGGTTTGCAGGCTGGCCACGCCCCCCCGGGCAACCCAAGCAGAGGCCCTGGTATCTGGGATTTATTTATCTTTTATAATTGAAACTTTGTAGCCTTGAGCAGAGCCAAGCTTCCTGCTTGCTCCGTGGCCCCAGCCATTTTTGTTGGGATTTATTTATCTTCTATAATTGAAACTTTGTAGCCTTGAGTGGAGGCCTGGGCCGGCCAGGGTGTACAGAAAGCTTGGCTTCCTTCATTGCCTGGGAAATCCAGGCCTCCTGCTCTCTCCGTGCCTGCAGCCATCTTGGTTGGGTTAATTTGCATACTCACTCCTGATTGGCTGGTGGGTATGGCTTGTGAGTATAATGGAGTGATGGTTAATTTGCATATTACTCTTTTATTAGATAGGATTCTACTTAGGCTGCTTTTAAGAATTGGAAAGCAAGCCAGAACATTAAGTCTGGTACACTAATCACTCAGTTCAGTTCAGAGTAAATTTTTAAACATTTTTGAAAAATTGATCTTTCCTTCAAATAACAACATAAAGCAGAATGTCTACTCTTCCTCAAGGGCAAATATGTTAAAGACGTTATGTAGTTTGACCAGGTTTTGAAAAATGAAAGGACAATATCAGAGTTAGAGGCCTTAGGTACTCTTTAACATTTAGGATATTGAACCCCCTCTCTTTGTAGTTTATAAGATTCTCAAGTAAGAACCTTACTGTATGGAATACAATAGGAGAAAACATCCAGCCCAAGCTGGTTCTCATAAAAAATGCCTCAAATACCATTAAGTGATTTACTGTACTAATCCTATAAACTGATTTGGGATTAGCTGTTTGGAAGGTGAACAGGGCAGATTCATATCCTAGTTGAAAGCTTCAAGCTAGGAATCAATTTGGACATACTCTATTCTTTCACTCCTTTTGAGTGCCAAGAGCAGCTTGCACTTGGCTCAGTGAGAGTTTAAAGAGTTGCCTTGAGTCCATGTCTCCTCCACTTGCCCTTATCTCCAAATAGAAGCTACCCTCCAAGAGCCCCAGAGAGCTCTGGAGATGAATTTAGGCCATGACAGTGACATAAACATTGGAGACACCATCTGCCAGGATAATAAAAGTGTTTCTTTTAAGGATAACTTTTCCCTACTTTGATATATACTATTATTCTAGGAACTAACACATTTGAAAAATATGAATCTTACAGAATTTTCATAGTACTATAAAATGGTGAACCCATGCATCTCATGTGTGGAAAAAGCAAAGAGAAAGAAAAGAGTCTGCACTCTTGTGGTCTGTGGGTTGTACTTTTTTGCAGATATGTTCAAAAATGCCAACTTGTACATTTTCTCCCCTCTATAGAATTGCAAATATATCATTTGAATATCAAATTTAACACCCTTGGCAGCTAACTTTCAGGTACCATATCAGATGTTGCAAAAATAGGCTATAAAAGAAGCATTGTTTGTTATGTCAAGAACATGGGAGCCAGGCAGCCAGGATTACTTGTCTATATACACTGGAAAATAATATCTAATATTTATTATCCTCTTTACATGAACCTAAATATCATGTTAATCCCAATGAAAACCTGGTCCAATGGCAAGTAAATAATTTTCAAAATTGGACTTTTCCATGTCCCTCTTTCCTTCTGATGCTCTAATCCTAATGACTACTCCATAAAAAAATAATTTAAAACAGCTCTATAAGTATGTACATATCTATATATAAAAAAGGCTAAGCAACTGTCTAACCAGCTATGATGCATAATGACCACCAGGGAGCAGAAGCTCAACACAAGAGCTGCCAAGCTTCAGTTACTTGGCAGTGGTGGTTCTCAGGTGATGCACCTTGGAACCAGAGAGGAGGGAGTTTGATTCCAGGCTGCATCACCCAAGAATCGCCCTCTTGCAATCTGGGACCCCTAGGAGGATGTCAGAGAGCCGGTTTTGGCCAATCCCTGCAGGCCAAGCCAAGGGACCCTACCTGCTGGAGGGACCTTGCTCACTCCACAGATGCCCTTTGAGCTGTGGTGCAGCCCCAGGTACAGCCAGTCAGGGAGGGACTGTGGGAGGTTGGCTCCAGGGTGTGTCTGGCCTGTCTCGCCCAGTCCTGCCCAGCCAGCTACCATCTAATGAATTTCCTTTCAATGTGCACAAATCCATGCACTGGGGCACTAATTTGTCCATAAAAGGACATGTTGTATGGGAGACAATTTTCATCTGAAAACAATATTCTCAGAAATAAGTATCACAAATAATAGAACTATTCTCAATATAAAGTACAGTGAAATGTATTCAGGACTGGGGAAATATTATTTACTCACAGTTCAGAACACAGCTGAAGATGTGGTTTGTCCCATTTACACAGTATATTCACAATGAGTATTTGAGGAAACAAGATCCTTTGCATGGATTTGGGGGTAACCACATTCATAAATAAATTATTTCTCCATTTCATTTCAAAATGACCATTCCCATCACACCGAAATTGCATTTTTTTTACATTATGTTATCTGATAGGCTGGCAATGTCTTCTCTTATGTATTATTGCAATAAGAACACTGACAAAAGAAAACTATTTTGGAGATTATAATAACCCTACAGAGGAAACTTTCATATCAAACTCCCGTACTCATCCATTATTTTTTCTAATGCATTCAACCTTTATTTTAGCCATTAGTTCTTCATTCCTCATTTTTCAAACTCTACTAATAAGAAGGCTAAGGCATATTAACCACTTTAAAAAGACATTTTTAAATGATTCTTTGCACTCTATACTCAATATTTAGATATTCTGATTTGTAGTATGAATGAAAACTAATCAGCAAATATTTACTTAAGCTATTGTCTCCATAACCTCAGGAATTAAATAAAACACCAACTCTACCCTTTTGTACGCATGTTTTATGTATTTGTGTCATGCAAATAATTTTAATAGAGAAATTAATGATAAACCAAAGGAGCTAGAGAAGTAGAGGTGAGGCAGGTGGTCAAAGATAGAAACAGGGAAAGAAAATCTGTAATTTTAACCATAGAAACACATAAAAATGAAGCTAGGCAGTCACAGTGTGTGATTATTTTTATAACAGTGATGAATTAATATACCAAATACTAGAGTATGTCTCCATATCTTTAATTAAATTAACTTCATTTTGTAGCCCTTCTATAAAAAAAAGTAACTTTTTGATATTTCAAAAAATAACTCTTTGATATTTGCAATGTTTAATATTTACTTGGATTAAAATATAGAACCCAAGATATTTTCTATAATTATAATACTGTGTAATTAATCCTCATATTACTTATAATAATAAATTATTTTTACATTTTAACTTATTTTTATTTAAGATTTTTTATTGATTTTTAGAGAGAGGAATGGAGAGAGAGAAACATATACTATTTTGCCAAATTTCCTCACATTAAATTTCTGACAAGTGACATATTTAACAAGTTATGTATCTTCTACATTCAAGGCACTCTTGTAGATATGCAGGAATCCTAAAAGTGAGTAGGATTGTTAATAGATTGACAATGCAATAGGTAAAATTATATATGTACACAACTATATACAATAGAAACTATAAAATCAGTACCTTAAAGATGATACAAAATGTTGTTTTGGTTCTCAGAATAAATCTGGTTCCGCATAAGAACCTGAAATCCTTCACAGAAAGGTGAAAGCTGTGTTTAGGCCTAAAAGAGCAGTAATATCCTATATAATAAAAGCCTAATATGCTAAGTGTCCGACTGTTCCCTCAACCATTCAACCACTCACTATGATGTGCACTGACCACCAGGGGGCAGATGCTCTGACCGACAGGTAGCTTGCTGCTAGGGTCCAGCTGATCGGGACTGGGCTAAATGGGATGGACACACCCTGGAGCCCTCTCGTGGTCCCTCCCCAGGTCTGATTGTGCACTGGTGGGGTCCTTCGGCTTTACCTGTGCCCTCTTGCAATCCAGGACTCCTCAGGGGATGTTGGAGAACCGGTTTTGGCCCCATCCCTACAGGCCAGACCAAGGGACTCCACTGGTGCACTGGGCCTCTAGTGTCTTAATAAAATGGAGCAGGAATAAGTACTAGACCAAGAGACTAGCAAGAAAAAAAAAAAAGAGGAAAGCTGAATAAACAAAGAGTATACTTGAGAAGATATACTTGACTACAACATAGGAAATTTTATATAAGAAAAAGAGCGATCAAATCTGATATGGAAACATGAATAACCTACTAAGGAGTTAGGAGTTTAGAAATAGTTCAGTGGCCAATAAGAAATCACTAAGGTCTTCTCATAGAAGGTAAAGATATTATTCATTCAGAATATTTACTGGGTTCTTACTCTATGTCAAGAGAGGCATAGCCCACAAACTTAGCCCACTAAGGATTTTGTAGTATAATGGATGGACAGAATAAACAAATACAATTCAAGGTGATATACCTTATTATAAAGGTTGACAGAAATTGTCTTTAGTGAAATTAATCTGAGAACTAAAGAATTATGAAGAGAGATATAAAGGCTGAGAGGATAAAGCAATGAGAAATAGTGGAGTGCCCTGGAAAAGCATCTGCAGTTTGGAACTCAGTAACTAGATTTGAATTCCAGCACAACCACTTTCTATCTCTGTAACCTTGAACTACTTGCTTGACCTTTCTTAATTTGAGTTTCCACAAAACTGTAAGATAAGCTAATATTGCCTACCTCTTAGAAACTTTTGAACATTAACTGAGATAATGCATGAAAAACACTTGGAATCAAGTAGGCAATCAGTAGTGGTAGCAATTAGTACAATATCTAAAGTAAAAGGAAATGAGAGCTGCAGTAGGGTGTTGGCAATCCTATATAATAAAAGCCTAATATGCAAATCTACAGAACAGTGGAACGACTGGTCAGTGGGGGATGGGGTCGGCGAGCGGGTGACACCAGGCCAGCCAAGGTGGATGCCAGCAGGCAGAGGGAGAAGATGACAATTGGGGGGGAGGGGGGGTTGGCGACCAGTGGTGATGGAAGGGCGATTGGGAGACCCTTCAGGGGATGGGGAGCAGGCCTAAGCCATCAGTCAGACATCCACGGAGGGCTCCTGTACTGCGAGTGGGTGCAGGCCTAGCTGAGGGACCCCCCCCCCAAAGTGCACGCATTTTCGTGTACTGGGCCTCTAGTGGAAATATAAAGGAAAAAGTGGAAGGAAGGTATATTCAAAAGCACACTTTCTAGCAGTGGATCTCAAACTATTTTGTAATTTTTTTAAAACAGCGCATGTTTCTTTGTCTCAACCAAAGACATTCTGATTTAGCAAGGGAAAACTGAGACAAACCAGGTGATTCTTGGTTTATAGTCTAGATTTTGAGAAACAGTATCCTTTTGAACTTGGACACTGGCTGGATGTAGGGAGAAAATAAAAGGGAGAATTCAAAGATGCGCAAAGCAGATTTTATTAACTCAAATCCTTGACATGCTAATGGATGGAATCCAGAGTTGAAGAACCACCTTTGAATATAGGTTTGTAGGAATGTTTGCTGAGAAGAATATGCAGAGCTTTCATCAGCTACTAAATGGTATTTCTATTCCAAAATGTTTACCTTCATGATTTACACAGTGAGGGTGCAACAGGGATAATGATTAGCAATTGTAATGGATAAGTCATAGCAATTTATTTAATCTGAGATACATCCTACTGGCAATTAATTATGTGACCAGAAATTAGATACATAGTTTGTTCCAGAAGGTAAATTTATGATGCATCTGTGGAAGGAGAAGGAAGAGGAATACCATGGGAATGGGACATAAATGTTCAAAAGAAAAAAATGAGGGGAGAGAAATAAAAGCTGGCCAAGACCTAAAAGTTTGGATAATGCCTTCATAGAGTAGATAAAAATGAGTGCCCAGTGGAAGAGACCAAAAAAAAGAGACCTGAGCTTAGTCAAGAAAGCCAAGAGAAGTGAAAGTTTCAAAAAGAACAAAAAAAAGGTCAATAGTGTTGAACAGCACAGAGATCAGCTACTGGGAGCCAAAGAACGGTATTCATATTGCTCATCCAATCATTAGCAACATCAGAAGCACAATTTCCAGAGAACAGACTGGAGTTAAGGTGCAAAGGGTTAATGGAAGAATGAGTGAGAATTAATTAAAATACTTGTTTTAAGTTCATAATTTACATTTTCTCTGAAGAGAATAGGATTTCAATTAAAGACCTCTTTGAATTTTCACTAAAATTCTATTTAAATAGCTTACTCTGGTAGCAAAAGAACCACAATTTTAGGGGAAGGCAAGACCACTGAGATGCAGCCTTAGGCTTAATACCTAGAATTTTCCATTTCCAAATGAGTGTCCTCAGTAGCCATAGAGACTGATTCAAAAGCCAATTACTTCTGTGTGCCTCAATCCTCTACTTAGTCTGATTTGTGGTGAAAGCTGCACACAGAGGGAAAATGTCAAATAAAACATTCACTGTCTTCATAAAAAAAAACAAAAAACAAAAAAACCCTCGTACTACAAGAAGATAATCCTGCTTCTTTGAACTAGCTAAAAACTGACCTTCCCTCACTCAAAACTGCCTGTAAGAGTCCCAGGACAGGTTGTTCTGACATTCTTTTAACATCATCTCATCATTACAGCCAAAACTAATCACAAGAATATTACCCGTTGACAGGTGCATTTATTCTGTCAATTAAATCAGATGGTTAAATCGAAATGTGCCCCAAATCTCTCTTGTTTGCATTATCCATATTGGCGTTTCTTGGCCGTGGTTCATTGCTGGCTGGAAGTCGTCCAGCCCCCACAGAGTCACTTTGCAATATTGTGCCAGCAAGTTTCCATGCTCTGCAGCAGCCGCTCCGGAGAGGCCAGAACAGCACTACAGGACTGACCTGGAATGTTATATTGCTTCACTAAGATTTATTAAAAAATGGAAGGAGGGAGACTTAGATCAATGTTTTTGGAATAGAAGAGGATATATCACTTCATGGCTAAGCACAGGTGACACGTGGGCAATGAAGCGAAGATGCTAAAGACAGGCAGTGAAAAAGGCTTGAGGGAAGATAAAACCAGCCGTGTGCCTCCAGCTTTCAGCCTCTTTTCTAAAACTCCCCTCCACCAAAGTGGCCACAGAAAAACAGTCCCCTAAACACCAGCTCCTCCTGTTCAGACCATTTTCCTAAGAAGATATGCATATAGACCCTAGTGAGTATGGAGCCTAAATTCTGAACCACATTTCCCATGTTCTCCAAACAGAGAATTAGTTCACACATTTTGGCCACAATAGCTAATCACAATAAGGCACATTAAGGACAGGTCTAGGATTCTAGTTCCTGACAAACAGTTGAAGTGCCAGGATACTTTGACTCCGTTTCGAAATTCCTTGCTTTTTTTCCTCAAGTGACACCACCTAAGCATAAGTACAAAGATTCCTGTTTTTTTTTTTTTGTTTGTTTGTTTTTTGTTTTTTTTTTTTTTTGTGTGTGTGTGTGTGTGTGTGTGTGTGTGTAAGGTGCATTTGAAAAGCATTTGAAAAGCAAATAGCTTTGCTTTGGAGAGTATGAATAGAAAACACAAATGAAATGAAGAGGCAATGATAAAAAATATCTAGGTTGTGAACAAAAGTTGACATGTTACGCTATAATGATAAAGTCATTGGAGAATGTCACGTCCTCTAAAGGTATGTTTAGATAGAGCTGCAAATTTCATTCTGTGCATTATCTACCTAAAAGGCCCTAATGGCCTCTTGGAAACATTTCAGATTGTCAAATAAACATACATGTAGACTGCTGTTTTTAAAGCTCAGTACTGCATTATCTCGCCGAAATATCAAAAAGTTCTCAATATCTATAAACATATTTAGCTTTCATATCAATGTACATTATCTACCCAAAGAGCCAAGGTGATTTTCCACATGTTTTGGCTAAATATAGTCAGTGACTAGGTTTTTTTGGTTAAGTTTTTTATCTTGATATCATGGCATAAGATTTTAGCCACTCAATTCTTATTGACTCAAATGATTCAGTACTCTCATATCATTTAAAGAGTTTAAATATATGATTTATCTTTGAGAACAGTTACAGTCAATAAATATCTATTCTGGCCAATTTGTAACATAGGTATTCTATATCCTTAAGAGAAAATGTTTTAGCCAATTTTGCGCATTTTTACCTGAGCACTCCTAAAAAATATGTATTTTATACCCAACAGAAATATTTGATCTCCAGCTTGGCTAATTAGCATTTAGGACATAATAAAAACATATATTAAGATTGTCAGGGGGGAAATAGCCATCAAGTGTGCACACTAACCAGTTTGGGGATTTATCATTCTGGAGTTCTGCAATATCACAGCCAGTTCAGCAAGACTGAGTTGCTCCTTGCTGAGGATGAGAAATGGGAAAAGGATTCCAACAGGACCAGATGCACAGCAAGGCTTAATCTGCATTTAAAATAATTATTTCTCAAGGATGTAGTTAATAATCAAAGAGGATCAATTTGTTAAAGTTTGAAGTCTAGCATGTAATGTTTTATGTGATAGGGTTGGTGAAATGTTTCTTGGATGTTCCACTGGCCAGACTAACATAATAGCCACAACTAAAGAGCCACGCCTAATGCCAATGTGAGTGCCATATCAAAAGTTACAATTTACTCTAGGCTTTTTGTGTCTCAGGTATTGTGTCAAGTGCTTTGCATGTATTTTCTGATTTAATTTTGGCAACAAGTCTATGAAGTATGATTTATCATAACCCATTTGACAGATGAGGAAACGGAGATTCAAAGAGTTTCAGTAACTTGACTATAACATGTAAGTAAAGCAGCCAGGATTCAAGTTCAAGTCCTTCAGATCCCGAAGCTTGAACATTAAACTTCTATATTCCACTGTTGTCCTTGCCCATGCATAGTATATCCAGACAGGATGGAGATAATTAATTTTTAAATGTTGCACCTTATTAAGATGCAGAGAGATATAGTCTCCTTATAGGAGAAAATGGACTCCTGAAGAATTCAAACTCTTTATTAAAGGGAGAGGGAGAAGGGAAGAGAGATAACAGGAGAAAAAGAGAAGGGAAAAAATAAATCCATGTTACAGTAAACTGAGACTCTTAAACTTAGCTACATTCTGCTTTTGATTATTTCATAGAAGACGGAGATCCCCCTAATTCTTTTCTTTTTAGCACTTAAAACCTTGATAATTTTACAGATTTGCAAAATATTCAAATGGGGGAAAATTTTGATTAGACATGATTTTAAATCAATTAAAAATTCAGACTCTAGTAGTTTAATTATCCACAAGGCTATTAGTTATTAATTTGGGGTATTCCATTACCATATATGCTCTACTTTATCCTACCACACTTTAATCCTTCCATATGTATATTGTAATAAATCTAATTAACAATATATAAATAACATATCTGTTAGTTGAGATGAAAATAAGAAATCCCCAGGTCATCTCAAGCTTTTAAAAGTTAGTGAAGGCTACTTATTGATGGCATCCTCTTGTCCTGGGTTCCCAATCCTGGGTAGTCTCTGACCTAAATTTGTTCTACTTATTGGATTCTAGCACCTCTGGTCTAGTTCTAATAGGATTCTCAGGCATGTTTCACTTCTGCTCTCTACAGGGCTCACTCTTAGGGGAAACATTTTAAATTCCTCAAGATTGGCCCCATTACTTTCCAGAACACCCTTAGTTTAAAACAAAAAAATTACAATTCCTTTCTCCCTGCATTTTTTGGATGTATTCCAGTGTGGGAAGCCACTAACCTAATTTTTTAAAGTATTCACAAATAAACTTTCCTTATACGTATTCATCTTAATGGTGGTGCTATGAACCTATAAGGATGATCTCATCGCCAGCCAATACCATCAAATGCTCCCCCAATCCTACACATCTAAATCTTTTTTAAAAAATAGTTTACTGTTTTAGAGAGAGAAGAATAGAAAGGGAGAGGGAGAAACATTGATGTGAGAACATAATACCATTAGGCTGCCTCCTGCACGACCCCTACAGGAAATTGAGCTCACAACGCAGGTGTATGCCCTTGACTGGGTATGGAACCGGCAACCTCCTGGTACACAAGATGTTGCCCAACAACTGAGCCACACTAACCAGGGCCACATCTAAATCTTTTCTACCTAAATAAGTTAGAAGTTATTTCAATTCTTCCCTCTTCCATTAGTCTCTCATATAGAAGAGATCTTTCCATAATGACCACTTCAGGTAAAATGATCTTCCATAACCTCTGTTTTTTGTTATCAGTCATGACTGTCTCTGCCTAAGTCATGTATTTTTATATTCAACTGGGTACAATTCAAGATCTGAAACTGTTCTTCAACTGTCTGTATATCTCCCCAAAATACAAATCTTTCCATCACAATCATAACTGAGAGAACAGACTTTCTTTTGTATTTCTTTCTTATGCTCTAATTCAGTTTACTAAGAAAAAGTATATTTAAGTCCTTAAAAATTTACCAAATATGTTTCCAGCATGTTGAAAATACAGCGATGACACAAAAATAGTTGTTGAATTTAAATAAAATCCTATCACTTTTCGTGACTTCGATTTTTAAGATCCTGCTTCTTAAAGAAATCCTTTCCACCTTCTGATTACTGGCCAACAGGGAAGAAAAACTTGTTGAAACCAACAACTTCATGTTGAATGACTAATTTATATAGATATTCACATACCACAATACTCCAAGACCATAGCATCCCTAGAGGGGTAAGCTGTCACTGAAGAAGCTGCATAAATGCGAGACTGGATAGCCTCTCATTTCTGGCCCTGTTTTATCTAGTATTAGTTTTGAATGTGGTCAACAATAGACATTGGAAGCTGGTTTAAATGAGTCTGTATAAAACCATTACCACTAATACTTACACCCTTTGGATAGAGTTATCAGCACCATTCAGAATTTGATAAAAGCTATGTGCTAAAATAAAATGCAAGAGCAGACATCAAAATTCCATACACAAATTAGGCCCATGCTTGAATCAGTTTAATATAAGCCCACTCAACTCAGACTTTTATTCCTAAGGCCAACTAGGCATCATATCAATGTCAACAAACATGAAATGGGAGATAAGAGGGCCCTGGAAAATGGCCATATTTTTCAGATTCCATTCCATATGAGGGTGTTGTGTGTGTGTTTTTTTTCCTTTGGGTTGAGCCTTGGCACCATTAATGAGTGACTTCACTTGAGAGTAAATGAGTATCGACCATCTGACTTCCATTTGTCAGGAGAATTCTGATAAAAACAAAAATGAATGCATGGGAAAGTCTGGACTACCTGTGCTTCCCAGGGGCTTGGCATATGACTAAGCAAATATACTAGCCCAACCCATCCACCTTTCCAAACAAATGGGCTTGGATCCAGAAAACACAAATCTTATAAGGTTGCCTGGACTGCCAGCTGCCTCAATTTTAGCACAACGATTTAATGTATTTTAAACAAATGTAACATAAGGAAAAAATGCTTTGTACAAATTGGTCATCTGTTGTTTTTCTGGCTGGCACCATGATTTATGTAATATATCAGTAAAACGACATCTCTCTATCTGTCTCTTGGATAACAAAGTACATATGAAAGTTTCTGTATAGTGCTTTAACCCCCTGCCGCCTAGAAAGGCCCTATCAACTATTTCTTATAGAGCATCTAAGTAAGTTAAAGATGTTGTCAAATATTCAAGTATTTTATTCTTTGCCTGTTCCACAGTCCTTCTCCTGGAAACTATAATGTTGGCCACAACCAAGGCTGCAGCATTATTTTTCTCATTGTGTACAAAAGTCAGCACTCAAGATTTGAGTGATATCCACTACTACTCAAACTAGCATTAAATAAATTGTAATTATATCCCAAATTAGTCTTTGTTAATTTGGTGTTAATTATAAAGGCCACATGTCTATATTTAAAGTCTATTCCTTCTATTCTCAAGGAACAAATAGAAATAATATATTCCTCCAGTGTAGCAAAGGATAATGTAAATCTTATGGTTTTGGTAGAGTACCAACAACAGGGATGACATCAGCACAAATACTGGAGCATGAAATAGAATAATTGTTTTTAACCTACTTTGGGTCACACACACTCATATTGTGAAAATCTTAAGAAAATTTGGGGCCCTTTCCCTGAAGCAGTGTATATTTGCTCTTACATAAAATGTTGCATAAAATTTCAAGAGGTTCACCAGCTGGAAGTACATGACAATATGATTTTTTTTATGTCTTTCAAAGATAAAGCATTGTTTTAGTTCTCTAATTAATCCCACAGGAATAACATGGTGGATTTGTGTTGTAGATTGCTTGTAACAATTGTTTCTGGGCTAGTTAGCTTTTTTTTTGGAGCTAATGAAGAAGGAGGTCATAGATTCAATTCATTTAGGGGTCAGTTGGTTGTCATACAAAGAAAAGACCGTTGCGATATTACTGGCCTGCCATCTTGCAAATTTATGCATTTTTCTCACCAATGAGAGAATGGATGGCTAAGAAAAAAATCATCATTTCTTCTGGAAGGAAAACTCATAAGTGCTTTTCCTTGCTCTGGGGATATCAATAATTATATAATTATTGGAAGACACAATGTGTTAGGAAAAATAGGAGAGTCAACAGACTAGAACCAAAGTCTGCCATGAACTAAATGACTATGTGACTCTGAGCAAGTTATTTGGCTTGTCCTGCTCTGTTTTCTCATTAAATAAGCAATCCAGACTAGATAATTGGAAATTATTTAACTAGCAAATTCTAATATTAAGGGTCACCATATGTGAGGGAATAAGAATTGCATATAGTAGCAAAAATGAAACTACATTGCAAAATGGGTAATCCCTGACAGTATTCACATGATTCCACAATGATACAAAGTTCCCAGAGTGAAGCATTCTTATCTCTGTCATTGATTATGGGGGAATTTAATTCACAACAAATGTTATATAGTGGTTTACTTTTATAACTGATGTATATGAATTTACATTAGTAGATATATATTTGATATTGGAGTCTGTGCTCCTAAGCTTCCAAGGAAGAAAATACACATGCACGAGTAACTTAATAAAGGAGGAGAATATGATTTGGAACATATTTAAAACCTTTGCAGTTCAACAGAAAAAGGGCAGGAGAAAATCTTAAAAGGAACCAGTTTCTTCTGTAAGTTAGAAATATTAGATAGTTTCTCTACATAGGCTGATGAAATAAAGTACATATTAAAGCATATAGTTACTTAACTTTGACTACTCACTGTGAAAACACTACCTATCTTGGAAGTCTCTGTATTTCATTTTGATGCCCAACACACACACACTGGATAAAAACTAAGTCCTGTTTCATGGTTTTGGTTTTGTAACACCAAAAAAAATAAAAAAGCTTCTATTTCATTTGTTTTCTAGCCTGATAATTTGGCTACAGAGCTAATGCCCATTTAAGGGAATATGGTGTGGGACAACTGTGCAGCAATATCAAGTGAGGAAGCCATATGCTTCTTAGCCCCACCATACTGTTTGTGACTGCCCCTCACCCGTTGTGGATTAGCTTTTTTTTTTTTTTTTTTTTATCAGATAGGCCTGCAGTGGATGGAATGCCTTTTTTTACAAGTGTTTGGTGGTGATCACATGCAAAATAAAGATTTCCAAGGGGAGTAAGACTATGTAAAATATCCAGAAATAGCAACTTGTTTTCACTTAAATGCAATCCACAGAGGTCTGCTTCAGACTCTTAATTTATAGTATTATCTTTATAGATCATAATTGGCTGCCTCCCTCTAGATAGCTCACACAGTGCCCAGAATATTCAGAACTATCTGGTTTTGATCATGTTATAGTTTGTCTAGAGAAGTATTAGAAGCACACTTATTATACCACTAGATTTGACCAAAACTGAAAATATATTTCATTAAAAAGACAGCTCCATGTTAAATTCCAAGAAAGGTGAGGGGATTTAAAAAGAAATGCATCATCAAATACATCCACAATATAAAACCCCCTTTTGCAAGTTGTCATGGTAGTCTCTTGTAACTTGCTATTTTTTGGTACCATCTAAGATACAGCAGCAATAGACAGAAACATACCAAAGTCAAGAAGGCCCTCAACTAAGCAGAAGGTTAAACATGGGCACTGGCAACTCCCATCATCTGAAATTATATTATTGTGGTTTCCTTGAGCTCAAGAGAATTCTCTCCCACTGACTCATTTGCTGCCCAAATTAAAGTGTAGGTGCACACAGCCTCAAAGAGGAAATCAAACAAGAGAGAGGGTATAAAAACAATACAAGTGGAGAAGCATGAGGTTTATATTTTTATGCTAATGTGCTGGTAAGAAAAGGACTTCATTTGGGGAGCAATAAAGAAGGGGGTGGGGAAAGGCTGTGAGCAGATCTCAGTAAAAAACACAGAGGCTTTCTATGCAGATGGGGGATTTCAAAGAAGTAAAACGATAACCACATAGTCAAGAGACTAGAAAAGAGACCTTGATGTTTGATAGTTGTAATAACCTGCAGAGTGCTCTAATGGCTCGGGGATCAGGTGCAGAGCTACAGCAATAACGAGAACTGAATAATTATCTCGGCCGTATCTGTATCACCAAAGTCCCAGCGTATGAGCAATATAAGGAGGCTTCTGCTGCCTCTCCAAGATTTCCTGAAATGTTAAATCACTGATTTGGGAGCACTTCCAGCATTAGTACTGCCCAGTTAGAAAGAAATAAAGCCCAGAATTCTCCTGTGGCAGTTCTAATGTCTTTGTTAATTATGAATTATGGGTAAACATGCAGACTCACAGAGGTCATGGCTGTCAGCAACAATAGTTTTCAAGAAGGATTTTTACGAGGGTCTTTTTCACTCCACCGTAATGTCCATTTTATATACATAAACAGAACCAGGCATACAAAAAATGGTGTTTGCTTTTTAGGGGAGTTGTATTTTTCCCCCTTTTCCTCCCCCCACCCCTCCCCTGCTGTAGAGGCATGCAACCACAGCCAAGCAAAGCGTTTCCTAACCAGAGTTCTCCTCTGTGACTGACAACAGCTGCACCATTCCAAGGACTAGGCAGAGAGAGTCGCTGGGGCTGAGGCTGGGTTAATGATCAGATACTGAAAACCACCTCTTTCTTGTTAATAGAGTAAGCGGCCAGTTGGGTAACCCATCCACAGTGGTCACCTTTCACATACAATGGAGAAACAAATGCTGCATACAATATGCTTGATTAACCTCACTTAAATGGCAATGCTGATCTCAAATCTATCCCAAGAGTATATATAAACAGGATTAAAATTATATTATGTGTGGATCCAGCCCAACAAAAGCAACTGGCACAAAATTATGTTAATTAGGTGTTAGTGGCTATAACTCACTCAACTTTGGCATTAATTCTTTTTGTCCCATCAAAGGACTTCTGGGCCTTCCCATAAGACCATGTGAGTGTAGAATAAAGGAGATCCTCAGTGAATGGTAATTCACTCTTGTGCCTCAGTTTCACACATAATGTGTAGGTAAGACAGTACAACCAGATTGAAATTTGATCAGAATATTCAGAAAATCTGTGACAATCTTTGCACATAACTTTTTCCAGGTAGACAGTATATCTAAAAAGATGGCTTGGCAAATTTTACATGCTGACCTTCAAACGACAAATTTTGTTAGCATCAGTACTCACTTTGGAGGCTATTTTCTTTGCACATAACAAACTTTGGAACTACATTAACCACTCCATATAGAAGAACTAGGTTTCAATGCCAGGCCCTCCTCATTTATCTTTCTTCCCTTTCCTTTCTTAGTCCATTTAAATGACTTTTTTTTTTCATCAGGGGGCCGATGAGTCTTTTCCAGGTTCTAGCTCAGAACAGATGTCACAGGGCAACCTCCCACTTACCTTTCTTGAAAAGATCCTTTGTTTACTTGAACTGACTTTTAAGATAGGCCAAGCAAGGTTAACCATACCCCAGATCACATAAGAGAAGATTCAATGTAAAGAAACTTTGTCTTTAGTTTTACAGGCAACAGAGAAATCAGATTAAATCAAAGGCCCAGAGAGCACACAGGTAACTCCAATAGCCAAACAATGGTTCTGCCCAGCCCAAGTGCTTACCAACAACATGACCTCACTGTACACATCTGAGTTATCTGCAAGCCTTTCCATTTTAAGGAACATAATCCTACTTTAAAAACTGTTTCCTGCCCTCGCTGGTTTGGCTCAGTAGATAGAGCATTGGCCTGCAGACTGAAGGGTCATGGGTTCAATTCAGGTCAAGGGCACATGCCTGGGTTGCAGGCTGGATCCACAGTGGGGGGTGTGCAGGAGGCAGCCGATCAATGATTCTTTCTCATCATTGATGTTTCTATCTCTCTCTCCCTCCCTCTCTGAAATCAATAAAAATATATTTAAATAAATAAATAAATACATACATACATACATACTATTTCCTAATATAAAGAGCACCTAAGGCCCTAGCTGGTTTGGCTCAATGGATAGAGCATCAGCCTGTGGACTGAAAGGTTCCAGGTTCGATTCTGGCCAAGGGCATATGTCTGGGTTGTAGGCTCGATCCCTAGTGTGGGGCGTGCAAGAGGCAGCTAATCAATGATTCTCTCACATCATTGATGTTTCTATCTCTCTTTCCATCTCCCTTCCTCTCTAAAATCAATAGAATATATTTTAAAAAAAGAAAAAAAGAGCACCTAATGGTGAATTGATATTTCTCAATCAATTCAGAAGAGTAAATAAAGAACAGTCCCACAGCCGATGTGCCGCATTTCAACCTTCCCAAGGCCTACATTTCACTCTGCCCTGCTAGAAAGGATAGCTAGAAGCATTGAACATTTCTTTTACAAGAACTCATAAGAAATTTAGAAAACCAATACGTATTGAATTTCTATGATGGAACAGCATTGCCTTCCCAATCATCCCATGAACGTCTATGACATGATTCTTCAACCCTTGGTAGCTTTGAGATAACATCTATACCCTAGGCCTCACATCCAAGGATTCTAATATGACTGGTTATGCAATCAACACATATTTGTCATCATTATTAACATCACTATGTAGATAAAGTGCATTAATCAATCAAAGTTTAAAAAGGGGGTGGGGGAAATCTGTCACTGATATTAATGGAAAATTCCAAAAATATAAAAATAGGTATATAGTTTTCTAACTTAGAGAATAATGACTTGTAGGAAATCTGATCATAAATACCTTTAAGTTCTGAGAAAGCTTAGTAAATAAACTAGATTATTATTCTGAATAATAGGCAAAAATGTGGAACTAAGGAAGAAAGAGAAAACTGAATTCAATATACAAGCCAAGTGAAAGTTAAGGCAAAGTCTCTCTGAGTGACACAGAAGATATATGACTTGGCTTCCTTGAGAAGCCACATGGACAGTAAAGAAGGTAGTAATGAGAGAAAAATTACTGAGATACTTTGCTTAGCTGATTTTTGAATAGGGAAAAAGAAATTGTTCTATAGAGTCCATAAACCAATTCTTTTTTCATAATTTCTTAATTCTGTTTGGATTAAGAAGCCAAACTATGTCTCCTAGGAGCAAAATAATTTTTACAGTATGTAACAACAAATCTTGCTATATTTAATTTTATTTTTTTATTTTATAAAAAGTCAGCTTCTGCTCCAGATTACCAGGACTCAAAGAACCTCAGGAGCCAGGAGGAATAAGGTAAGGTTGATGTTGAGTTTGGCAATAGCTATTGTGAGGGAGGCAATTTGATCCATGTAAATGTCTCCTTGAATGAAGCTTCTATTTTCTCCTCTCATTTTCATTTTTGCCTTTTAATGTTTCCTGAATCTATTCTAAGTGTCCTTTGCCATGGCAACACCTGCAGGTGAAGGCCCTGCTCCTCGCTGCCAGCCTCGCCAGTGGAGAAGAGGCAATTAATCACTGCACAAGGAGAGGAGTGCAATCTCCAAGACACCCAGGAACAATTTGAGTATGAGGGTGTCCCTGAAGCACCCTCTTCTCACAGGTGTTTAACCTGTTTAGCCATACACCAGGAAAAGGGAAAGTAAACAAAGACCCTTTCTTCCTCTGTTGTTAATTTTATCACTCTTCTCCCCAAGACTGACATTCTCTAAATTTGTACTAACAGCACCAAGGAGTCAAAGTTACTTCAGCAGAATGTCAGAGGGCCCCAACAGCAGAGAAGGAGATCTCTGCTTGCTTTCCCTCTCCTACACCTTCAAGCCCACAGGATCTGAAGCCAGTTCCAATCCTATCATTTAGACGCAAAATTACAATGGCCAGGACCAAGGCATATGACGTCCTTGCTTTCTGGGCCTCTGCCAATCATTCCCACTTCTGAAAAGACTATTATTCAAAGATGTTTCAGTCAAATTACCTATGCCTCTTATTCATGCCATCAATAAAAATAGAATGTTATCCACTTATGTTTGGTGTTACCGTCTTTCAATTCAGCTCTTAAAGCACTTCATGAACCCTCTTTGGGTGCAAAGTACTGCCTTTGTACCAATGGACAGACAGGCCCACAAGAGTCAAGAATCTGACCCAATGTCTGCCTCAAAGAAGTCAACATCAAGGTTAGCAAGAGGCCTGAAGAGCTGATTCTAACCACCCACTTACCCAGCTTCTCTTTGTTGGTTATTATTTCTACAAAGCTTTATACACCTAGTAGGTCAAGGAGACCACATATGACAAAGTAGCATTGTTACCTATTGAGAATCATTGCAATGTGTTCAATGTGATTTAAACTCTAGGCAAACTTGCTATTTTTTTTTTACAAAATTGATATACTATTCTCTAAAGTTTGCAATAGATGGACCTCACTCTTATTCTGATTAAGATATTCACAGGACTTGAGTTTTATATAATGCCTGAAAATATAAATTCACAGTATTAAACCTCTATGGCCACTTGTTTTGCTTTCAGGAAGTCCCTTCTTTGAGCATAGCTGTTAGTGACATTATATTTATTCCTCCACCAAATATCAAATCAAAATGTTCAAGAGGAAGTTTTGCTGTAGAAACTTCTGGAGTTGAAGGTCAGGAGGTTAATAGCAGACAACTGACAATCATCAGTCTCATGAATCATCTTGATGGCCCAGAGAATTTTCCCAGTGGCCACGGACTCCTATCTACTCTATCCTCAGGGTCCATGAAATCAGTTTGACTACCTCTCCCCCACCTTTCTCAAGTAGTAAAATCTCTTTTTAGTTGTTGAGATCATTTTCTATTATCCAATAATTGATTCTCTATGGGTTTTCAGATCTTTTTTTCAGAACCCAATATTCAGTACTAACCACTGTCCTGTCAAACCCACTGCCACTTCCTTGTAATTGTACATAAACTTTGCTAGAATTTAAGCTCCTCAAAGGGCAAATATTTTGCCTGTTTTCTTCACTAGTAGAGTTTAAACACCAAGAACATAGTACGTAATCTGGGACATAGTAGGCACACAAAAATTTTATAGGTTAAACAAATGAATGAATAAAGTAATAGAATGGCATAAATGAGTTAGTGAAATAAAAGATAATTTCAATACTCCTAAAGCTAGACTTCCAGCCTCACATCTCTCCTTTCCAATCTCACACCAGAGTCATAAATACAACTTCTAAAATGGAAATCTTTAATAATAAAAGTGTAATATGCTAATTAGACCGGACATTCTTCCAGATGACCTTCTGGACAAAGCCAGGGCTGCGAGTGAAGTCAGGGTCCTGGATGCCAGAGGGAAGCCGGTGCCAGCAGCTGGGGGAAGAAGGGCCTACTCTTGCAGGAATTTCATGCATGGAGCCTCTAGTTTAATCATATAATTCCATCACTTAAAGTCTCTGGGTAATTCATCCACTACCAGCTAAAATTCATGCCCAACAAATAAGACTACTCAGGATCTGCTTCTTGTCTCATTTCTAGCCTCTTATTACTCCCCATACGTAGTATGGAATATAACTATGCTAAGATACTTTCAGTTTCTCAAACACACCATTCTCTTTCACATTTGCTCCCTGGCTAATGTGGTCCTCTGCTCTGATTCCTTGGCTTCCCTGTTTACCTGTCATTCTCTATCCCTACTTTCGCACTCATGTTAATATCACTTTTTATGACATTTTCTGGCCAGTTCATATTTTCTCTTCTTAGTTTCCATAGTTATAGGATTACACAGCTATCTGCCAAATAGATCTGAGCTTTCTTTCAGTTTTGGTTCATTCCGCATTTAGCACAATATCTGGCACATAGTAGATGCTCAATAGATTGTGGATGAATTATTAAATGAGTCCTTGGCACCACCATAGGAAAGTCAATAAAGTTACAATTAGAAAATATTTCAGAAATTCACTAATCCAACCTTCAGACTTCTGGCCTAACCTTGGGCAAGTTATTTAACCTGTATTTGCTTCAGTTTCTTAATTAGTAAAATGGGGATGGTTATAGTCCTTCCCACATCAGGTTGTTATCTAATGGATTAATACATTGCTTAGAAAAGTTCCTGGCCCATAGTAATCTTTTAATAAATGCTTACTATCTAGGAGGAGAAGAAATTAGGGAGGAAGAGATAAGACTTAGACTATCAGATAGTTTAAATGTTAATCACTCTTTTAAGGACACACTAACTAGTGGTATAACCAAGATTAAAATTAAAGTTTCCAAACCTTTCATGCACAGTATGATTACTACCATATGATGCTAGTTCCCAAATGAAGTATAAACACATCTACATATGAGATAAAAATGTCAACATATTGGTAGGTACTTATTTATTGCCATTTTTATTCTTTATGCCTGTGTTGCTCTCTTTCTATTTCTTCTTCTTACAACAGTCCCTTTAGAATTTCCTGCAGTGTGGTTTGGTGGTAGTAAATTGAACTTATGATTATATGCATAACCCATGGACACAGACAATAGTGCAAAGAAGGCCTGGGGAGAGAGCAGGAACTGAGGAGGAGGGAGTCAATGGGGGAAAAGAAGGGATATCTGTAATACTTTCAACAATAAAGCTAAATTTAAAAAAAAAAGGAAAGGAAAAAAATGTAAACATATTTCATGTTAAGACTATTTAAATTTTTAGTTTCCCTATTTATATTTATGCCATATATCTATGTGTACAAAAAGACAAATTTAAAGTAATGAATTTGAAATTATATATATACTAGAGGTCTGGTGCACAAATTCATGCACTGGTGGGGTCCTGCTGGCCCACACTGATTGGGGCCCATTGAGCTGGGCTGGCTGGGGGGCAGGGACGTGGGAGGTTGACTGGCTGACCCCACCCCAGATCGAGGTGGGGGGCCTGTAGGGGGAGGGGCCAGCTGGGGGGAGGGGCCACAGGTTGGCTGGCCAGCCCCGCCCCTGGTCGAACTTCTGATTGAACTTCCAGTTGAGGGGACAATTTGCATATTAGCCTTTTATTATATAGTATATGTAACATATATATATATAAATTCCAATATTTTCCCACAACCAATTTATGGTCCTATTCTTCCCACTTAGAAGATGCCTAGTATTTTTCACACAGAACTGTAGTTTAGTGTTCACATGTCTACTTCTAGATTGTGAGCTAGTTGAGAACAAGAACAGAGACTTGAGTAAGACTTGAAAATTGTTGGATTTAAGTGGAATTGCCTGATGTCATGTGAGCACTAGATAAAATACACAACTGTTATTC
The DNA here is from genome assembly GCA_026230045.1 of Corynorhinus townsendii. Taxonomy (NCBI): domain Eukaryota; kingdom Metazoa; phylum Chordata; class Mammalia; order Chiroptera; family Vespertilionidae; genus Corynorhinus; species Corynorhinus townsendii. The sequence continues at coordinate 135,409,978 of JAPDVU010000007.1, read as the reverse complement.
CTGGTGTTCAATAAGAATGTGCCATTAGGGTGGAATATAGGAAAGGGTAGTGGTGTCAGCTTTTATGGAAATTTGAGCTGATTCTAAAAGCCTCCAGGTGAAATACAAATTCATACCTTCATATTTCCCAGAGTTCCAACTACAGTGACTTATACATTAAAGATGCCCAAGTGAATATGTGTTAATCTCTGCATCTCAGGGGAGTCTACACATGGCAATTCTTTTTCTAGAAATTTGATTGATAGGGTTTTAGATTTAAAAATAAAGATAACCTAGCCATTTTGGCTCAGTGGATAGAGTGTCAGCCTGTGGACTGATGGGTCCCAAGTTTGATTCTGGTCTAGGGCACATGCCTGGGTTGCGAGCTAGGTCCAACATGCAGGAGGCAGCCAATCAATGATTCCCTCTCATCATTGATGTTTCTATCTCTCTCTTCCTTTCCCTTCCTCTTGAAATAAATAAAAAGTATATTTTAAAAAATAAAATAAATATTTTCATATTTTTGGGCAAAAAAAATTTTTAATTTAATGTTATCAAGACTGCATTATAAAATTTACAAAAACCTCCATTAATAAAAAAAAAAGGGGGGGATAGTAGGGTAATATCATGTAAGGAAAAATATCCTATAAGTAAATTACACCTAGAAAATTTTTACTTTACAAAATTAATTTTCATTTGTAATGTTAACAGCAAGACAGCCATGAAAAAAACACATGGTGTCTAAATAAGGCAAAGGAAAATCGTTTGGGCAATAATAAAAAGGATCCCAAATCAATTATATAGAAAAGATTCCTTTATTAACTTGTGGTCGAGAATATGTTTGTACATTTTCAGAAAACAACTCCAAGACCATGTGGATTCCTGCAACAGAGAGGAATTGACAGGTGTGCTCCAACCACGAAGACAAGAGGAAACACAGTCCAGAGATGGAAGACGCTGACAACGCCTTGCCACGCGAGCAGTCAGCAGCTGTGCACCACTGCAGGTTGCCTAGGACCAAACCAGAGAGGGTCAGACCTGCATTGCCACCATGTGCCCACCACCCAGATATCATTGCTGACATGTACACATAAGGAACTGTTAGACATTGAAACGGGGACTCAGAACTATTGGACATTGAAATTGGGACTCAAACATTTTTTTTTTTTGTTATTATATGTTTATTTCTAGTCTGCAAAGGCAAAATTTTTTAAAGGAAAGAAATGGTGGGAAAAAGATACAGAGGCAAAGAAGTATTGAACAGACTGTCAAACTACATCAGGAAGACAGGGGAGGTTGGGCGAGGGGGGCTGTAAGAGACCAACCGAAGGACTTGTACGCATGCATATAAGCACAACCAATGGATACAAGACACTGGGGGGTGGGGGGGGAGGACGGGCAGGTGAAGGCATGTACTGGGGGGTAGGGGATATCGGGGGGAGGTCAATGGGGGGAAAAAAAGGAGACATATGTACTACTATTTGTAATACTTAAAACAATAAAAATAAATAAACAAACAAACAAACAAACAAATAAATAAAGATGACCAAAGTAGAAGTTTGGAAATTATTCAAATGTTGCTCTAGACAAGCATAGCCCACTGTCCAGAGCTACAAGCTCTTGAATTAAAAATCCTAACCTAAGAAGACATCAGTCATATAGAAAAACCAAGCTAATTCCACAAAATACAGCTACGTATAATTCATATTTATCCTGTTAGAAAGAACTTAGGTTCTCTATTTTAGCTACACTAACACTGATAGATTAAAGATACATTACATCAAAGTATTTCCTTGGTAAGTGGATAAGTATTAGAAAGTCTTTAACTCTAAGCCATAATTCCTTTAAATTTATACAAGATGGATTTCCACCCAGCTGTCTAGTGCTGAAAGTTAAATGTTCAAAACAGGAGCTTTAGTTCAGTAATTGCTTAATTTTTCATT